>OY101444.1:81767466-83107466 GCA_956483585.1 Gymnocheta viridis | reverse complement strand
AACAGTTACGCCTAAATGTATACATTGTTTATATACATAAAGCATAAACTACGCAAAGAATTTTATCCAACATAAATTTAATATCAATGCCAATAAATTTGCTCAAAAGCCAACTTGTCAGCACATTAACAACAAAAGTTATTTACTCTTTAAGAAAATGTAAAAAATATCTAACGAAATATGTTCGAGTAAATACATTTCGAAAGTTAAAACAAAATTCAGGCAGTAGAATCCTTCTAAAGCTGCCAGCAAGATACCACCCACCATGTCTTTTTTTTTTGTTTGCATTAATTTTTCAAAAGTTTGCTGAAACTCTTTAATTTTTGTGCGTCTTTCTAATGCACGCAACGCACCCTTTTTCTTTAAACATTTTTTTTCTTATTCCTGTTAAAGCTAATTTGAATTTGTGGTTTTTGGTTTTTCTAGTTCAAAACAAAAAAAAAATAAGAAATAAAACCTTTCAAAGAAACTTTTTCAGCTTAAAATCCTTTTTAGAAAAACGTTTTATAACGACTATTCGTAAGAATTTGTTGCAGTCATTTGCTGTCTAATGTCTAAAAAATCGATAAATCATGTTTAACATTAACAACAACAAACATACAAACTGAAATACATACATACCTAAAGTTTCAATCGCTGTTACATTAGAATTTACTATTTCATACAAAACAAGTGGTTACTTACAGTAACACGCTTGCCAATCATGGAAGGATGATGAAGGTGGCTGGGAGAGAGCGAGAGAGAGAGGGGTTAAAGGGATGTTAAGCCTTCAAGCGATGATGTTGTGCGAACAAAGATGAGTACGACCATAAAGTTTAGGCGAAAACAACAAATAGAAAATATTGGTAAAACAAATTAATTAAATAGTAACAAATAAATTCTTATTCAACTTTTTTATTTTGAAAGTAACACTCTGCAAAATTGGGGTGAAAAATGTGGGCTGTATGTTTAGTTTGGCTAATATATACTCATTCTGCACCAATAACTGGGTTTTTATTTACATTAAAGTACTCTGCTCTTTTCTAATCTACTCTTCTAAACTTCTTTAGTCTACTTTACTCCAGTCTACCATAATCCATGAATCAAGAAAACAAGATTGCGCACTCAGCCGCACAAAATAAATTTCTAATGCGCATCTACGAGTACGTACGTCATCATAGAATACAAATGAGTGTTTGTTGTAAAAAGTGTAAGAGATTTTTGGCACAAAACTGGAAATAACTAAATAACTTCTAAGCGGGTGCATCGATTTCAAAAACAATTCAAATTGAAAGAAAAGAGATGCAGTCGCGTAAAACTTTTGAGTTTGTGCTTGAAGCTATTTGAAGAAGACCTTCCTTGGGCTACCAAAGTTTTACATTTTGACCTGATTTCCATACAAAAATGTACTTTTGTTTGCAACACATATTCTATGTCTACGTCACAACACAATACAATCGCACGCAACAAAATAACGAATCTGCGCAATGCGCCATCTTGTTTTCTTTATTCATGATACTATACTGTACTCTACTATAGTCCTACCAATTCTGCGTATTATCTCTTTTTAGATTACTTTAAATTCAACATTATTCAAAATTCACGTGCCCATTAAAAACTGATTTCCCATTTGAAAATTCGACAATAATTGTACTAAATTTTTGGAAATCGTTTGTGAATAAGATCCTTAGTAACTTTATGGTTAATATAAATAACAAAAACTGCGAAAAAACTGATGTTTCCCTTGGTCTTCATACTGTTTTGTAGATTGATCTGAACTCATGTTATATTCCAAGCTCGAAACCGGATTTTTGTAGTCTTGCGATTTCATTTAGTCTCGTGTAAAGTTATTAATCGTAATTATCTGTTACTGTTTAATCTATAGTTTATTCTGCAGCTTCTGGTCGACCTGACAGTCTACGTCATGGCCTAGTCTATAGGATGGTCCCTTATTTATACTGCAGCCTTTTCTAAAGTCTACGCTATAATCAGGTCCATAGTCTAGACTTCAGCCTAATAACGTTTAGCTCCTAAGCTTGTCTTAATTCATATCTATAGATTCGTTTATATGGTTTGCCTATTTTAAAGTTAATAGCTTAATCTGACACCTGCTTAAGACCTCTTCAAAATCCTACATTTTCCTCTCACTATTGTTCCTTTTGGTTCGATGCCATATTAAATTTCTTACTAAAGTGTTTGTTTGCAGGCCATCAGATAATTTTATGTAGTTGTATCCTTTTCTTTACGCAATTAGTGTACAATTTCTTAATTTATATGCTGTCGCCAATTTATCAACATTGTTGTGCACAATACAAAGAGCCACCATACACAATAACAATAGTCTACAATAATTAATATGTATGTATGCGTGAGAATAAAGCAGTAAGAGCAAGGACATAAAGTAGTGGTAGTAGTAGTAGTAAAATAAGTGGCACAATACCAATACCAATTCAATCCATGACAACCAGTTCGTAAATGGGCAGTGAAGATGGGTTAAAAATAAGTTTGATTTGAAGTGGAGGATGTTGTTAAGACCCATGAAATAATGACAACTATTGCTGAAATATCAGCACCAGTAGTGTCCTTTTGAGATATTTTTATATAGAATATTTATTTGTTGCTGTTTACAAAATTAATACAAAAGTATGTTACTGTGGCACATCCTTATTATCAAAAACATGACATGTTTATAACTACTACCACACACACGCACACACACACACACATTCATTACAAATAAATATCAATGAACATAACTTTTACACAAACTAAATATGCATAAGTTTTTTATAACTTTCTGCATGTTAAAAAATAAGAGTCTGTTAAACTAGAGTGCGAAAAACTATTCTAAATTCCCCAGAGTGTGCCAAACAAAAGTTCGAGTGAACAATTGTGATCATGTGTGTACGTACGTGCGTGTAAACGTTTGTTCAAGAAGGGGTTGCTGGGTTAATGTATGACTTTTCCCATATGTTTTATCATATTTTCATTAATTTTTTATATTGTGGTCAAACGGTAATATATAAAAAAACGATATTTTAAGTTCTCACTTAAGTTTTCCATTTCTTTTTTATTTCTCCGGCAACAGAAATTGTATTTCTTTTATTGTTTCCTTTTGGGTATATGATTAGGACTTCGATGTAAATGATAAAAGTTTGTGAGAAAGAAGAAAAAAAAACAACAGATCATAATTAAGTTATATTCAGCCTCAACATGATGCTCATAAATTTAAGCTCATGTGTGTTTGTTGAAATAAGTTTTGTGTGTGTGTGTGTGTGTGTGTGAGAGGAGAATTGCGTATTGAGGTATCATCAACACAATCATGAGTTCATAATTTTTGGCAAGTTTATGAAATTTTCATTAATTTCAGCCACAGGAGATTTTTTGATGACATTTTACCCAAAATCATACGGCAGAATAATAATAATAATCATCAATATATGTATGCTCGCCTACACAAACGACTAACTGAATGGTTTGACACAAAATCCCAAAATGTCCTTAGAGGAATTCGACAAACTACATTTAGCAAATAAACAAGCAAACAAATTGAGACAAGATGAAAAGAAAGCAAGGAAGTACTATTTTTCTATCAATTGAATACAATTTTTGGTGGGCGCGATGTTTGAGTAGTTAAACTCCACTGGAGAATGAACAAAATTTATTATTTTTTTATTAATAGAAAAGACACGAAAAGGAATATTGTTTACTTCAATAGAAAATTTGTGCAACAGAAATTTTCTATTAAAAATTTACACAGCTGAAATTTTTATAGGAAATTCGCATAACCAAATTTTTGTTTTTAATTTTCTACAAAAAAAATTTTGTACCCAACATTTTAACAACAGAAAATTTGTATAGAAATTTTGTACAACTAAAGTTTTAATAAATTTGCAAAACGAAATTTTCTATAAAAAATTTGCACAGAATTTAGCTCAAAATAAATTTTTTATACAACATTTGCGCAAGCGGATTTTTCGTAATATATCTGCACAAGCAAATTAGTTAAAAAATATTTGTGCAAAAAAAATTTCTATAGAAAATGAAAAAAAAAAATGTGCGCCAACGTTGTAAAATATTTGCGCAAACAAATTTCATTAAAAAAAAATTCGTATAGAAAATTTCTTTTGGCAAAATTTTTTTAATACTTTACGCAAACAAAATACATGTTATTTTCAAAAGTAAACTAAAATTTCAATAAAAACTAAAATAAATTAATGTTTGTACATAATTAGTTGAGCAGTATTTTAGTGCATATTGAAAGGTTTAAGTTCCTAGCCAAACAATTCCGTTCAATATAATATAAAATAGATATTTTAAATATATTATAAAAAAGAAAATTGGCGAAATATGGAGTTTTTATACAGAAAATTTATATTAATTAAATCTTCAACAAAAGTTTCCACAAATACAAATTTTCGTAAAATTTGTTTATAAATCATTTTTGTTAACAAAAATTGCTTGTAAAAAATTTTCAACTTCGGAATCTATCTGTGGCGGATGTTCCACAATGACTGTCCGTCAATTTATTATTAAAAAAAATTGCAAAAACAAAAACTGAAAAAAGGAAAATTTTCAACAACAAAATACGTGATAAGAAATTCTACAAACGAAAATTTTTTTGGAAACTTTGCCACAACAAAATAATTAATAAAAAGTTATTTTTGTTGGGAATTTGTACAAATAAAATTTCTAATACAAAATTTGCACAAACTAAAGATTTTTTAAAAGTTCTTCTGCGAAAGAAATGTGAAAATTTTTGTTGGAAATAATCAAAAAGTGGGCTTTTACAAAAAATATACAAGAACTTTAATATGTACAATTTGAAGGAATAACATTAAACGCAGAAGTTTTCTTTAATAACAAATGTTCAGCACCTAGCGAAATTTTATCTGGAAATTCTGCAGCAACGAAATCTTATATAAAAAATAACTCTAACGAATTTCGCTATCAAAAATGTTGGCCATTGAAGCCTCTAACTGCAAATTTACCTCCACGCAATAATCTGATGAATATTTACAACAATAAGAAATGAGAAAGTCTGCAACGAGACACCAAGAAAGTTTTTTAGAAAAAATGTATAACCAAAAATTTTGTGTATAACAAAACAGAGATTGACATAAACAATTTTGTAGAAACGATAAAAGTTTTTATAATTTGCTTTTAAACATTTGCTGGGTTGTTAAGTTTTTTTTTACATTTATTTTATTTTATCGAACCAAACAACAATAGCGATATCAAATATCATAGAAAATTTTTGATAGATGATGACAAATGTCATAAAACAACTCGACAAAGCTGAAGTAGATCTTTTTGCGAATTATAGACAAATGTGTAGAGAGTAAAGTTCGGTTATGTAATTATTTTATAATCAAACACACTAAAAATTTCATTTTGTTTTTATTCAGCAAAAAGAAAAAAATAATCTATAAATACAACAACAACAACAACAAAAACAATAAGTTCGCCAACAAACAAGCCAATGAATACAATGTACAGTGATGTGCGTGTATTCGTATTCGTGAATGTATGCGTGTGTTTCAGTTTATGTTTGTTCAGTTGATTATTAAAATTGATAGTTAATTAATATGGATGGCATTTATATGTGTGTGTGTGTGTGTGTGTGAATGTGTTTGCACGCGTGTGTATTGTGTGAATGAACACGTATTTGTATATCATATCATCTATGCTTGTTTAAATGCCTAAAGGTATGCTATATAATTTCATTTTGTTGTCAAAACAAAAACTTTTCTCTGAAAATGCAATTTATTATTGCCTTTGTTGTTGTCGCTGTGCCATTATCAAAGTTTTTTTTCTACATGAATTCTCAGAAAAGCGAAATATAACACATTTTGAAAAAAAAAATATTGATATAACAAAACTTTTTACATAATGTTATTAATTTGACAGGAAAATTTAATATCATCAGCTTACATTGACTACAAACACACTCACAGGCTCTCATAATTACACCTAATGAAAGATAGCTCTCTTCCACACATGTCATCAATAATAATGTGCGTATGCATGCATGTAAATAATATCGATATTTAAGTTGAAGTGGGAGTAGCACGAACAACAAAGTTTGAATAAAATCTTGTATGAAAAAAAGGGATTAATTAAATTTTGATGCTTATAATACGAGTATGTAGGTTATGGCTAGTTTAATTAAATTGAAACATTATTAAATTTAATATTAGTGTTTAATTTTCGAGAAAAAAAAGTATTAAAATTAAAATTAATAGATTTTGATTCAATAATGTGCGTCTTTAGTTGGGCATGACTGAAGACAGTGATAAATACAATTTTTCACAAATAAATAAGTTTTTAATTTAAGTTTTTTTTCTTGAATGAAATTTAATTTGTTATAAAATAAATTGCTTAAATATTTATTTCTTTTTTTTGTGCTACCAAAAATTTCTATTTGTGCAAATTTTTTATAAAGAAGCTAATTGTTAAAAATTCATTTCTATTTTATTTGTGCAATTTTATTGTTATTTCACATTTTTTCGAGATATTTTTCATTTAAAAACTTCATAAGAAAACTTCTGTTTGTGCAAATTTTTTATAAAGAATCTACTCGTTAAACATTTTTATCGTAATTCCTTTCTATTTTATTTGTGCAAATTTATTTATTAAATTTTTGCTCGTGTAAAATTTAATATTTCACATTTTGAGAGATATTTTTCATTTAAAAACTTCATAAGAAAAATTCTGTTTGTGCAAATTTTTTATAAAGAATCTACTTGTTAAACATTTTTATCGTAATTCCTTTCTATTTTATTTGTGCAAATTTATTTGTTAAATTTTTGCTCGTGTAAAGTTTAATATTTCACATTTTTTCGAGATATTTTTCATTTAAAAACTTCATAAGAAAAATTCTGTTTGTGCAAATATTTGATTAAAGTAATATTTTTGCTCTTTTTGTGCAGATTTTTTACAGAAAATTAATTTACTAAAATTTTGTATCTAAAATTGCATTTTTTCATAACTCATTCATTTATAATTATTGCAAACTGTAACGCTTGCACTGAGGTCGACCTGCCTAATAGCGAGAACTCTCTGGTCTCACATAAATACAAATAGAACAAATCAACTTCTCACGTTCTCAAGGAATCAATTGCGGTCCCTTGTGGCTTCACTCACAGGACACTGTAGCTTTGGAACCCCGTGTAAAAAAATGAGTATCCCATATAACGACTACTGCTTCAGCATCTAACAAGAGGATAAAGAAGAGAACATTACACATCTTCTTAGCCTTTGCCCCGCACTGAGGCATCACTGCCTTCTAGGGTTGTCGTTCGAATAAAAGTTATTCTAATAATTCGAATATTTTTTTTCATTTTTGTTCGAACGCACAAACATTTTTCAAATTAATATAAAGAATTATTAGAATCAAACATTCGAATAATTAATGAACAACCTATAAAATTATTAAATACTTTTTTTAAATATTATTCCTGAATTCTATGAATTTTCCACCCAATACTGCCTTTTAACAATATGCCACAAGAAGCTAAGCAAAGAAGTGCGCAAATACTTTGTTTTCACGATTATTTTGTGATAAAAATATGTATTGTGAATGACCTCAACTACGATGAAGAATAAGATGACGTTTCTGAGGTAACTGATAACGTTTTATTAACTGATCTAAAAAAGTCTATAAATAAAGAAATTTAACTAACGCAAAAATTATTGACAGTATTAATGATGATCTGAACTATTTAGAAAAATCAAAGGAACGAACAACCAAACTTGATGTTTAATGCTGTTTTGACCGTAAATTTTTTATTCTTTATTCGTTCGAATTATACAAACAAAATTTCAAAATTATTCGTTTATTCGACAAAAAAATATCATGAAATTTTATTCGAACAAATAAAAAACACGACTAATTAACAACCCTAGTCTCTTCGCTTCCTTGGCAAAAGATACTTCAGTATCCTTTCGGATTTGTCAGATATAAGACTCAAGAATAAAAGCTCCTTAATTGGAAGCAGGCGATGGTTCTCTCGCTAACCACTAGCCCGACCCTTGTCTTAACACTTACGACTCCTCTTGCACGGAATGCTCCTCTTTCTTCCTTCGGCTGTAATCTCTTTCTTCTACTTCATCTCCGACTCCCGTTGCACTAATAATCTTCTGATCTCACTCTAGTCTTCCTTTTTACTGTCTTCGTTCTCTTCTTTTCAGGTTAGCACAAAGGGACTATAATTATTTTGGACCTAAGAAGTCTGCTAGTTTTTACTCCTTTTACATTTCACCAGCTACCTGTAAACCCTTCCGGGTGATTTTCGCAACAATAATATTTTTTATTATTAAAATATTTTATATATTTTTTTTAATTAAATGTTTCTAAATGTGTGTGAAAATTAATTTTTTTTAAATATACGTTTAAGAAATATTCCACTACAAAAATTGTATTTGCTTAATCTTTCAATAAACAGTTTAATTTGCATAAATCATGCTGTGCAAATCATGGAACGTTTGTATAAATATTCCATTAAACATTGGATTTTTAACATTTTAATTGTAAATTTTATGTCAAAAATTTTTTTTTAACAAATTTTTAATAAAATTTTTGTTTTTCTACGAATTTGCTTAAAAAACTATTTAAACAAACTTATGTAATGGAAATATAAAAAAAACTCTGTTTAAAAATTCAGCCGAGAAAAAATCGATTTGTGCAATTATACAGAAGAAAATTTGTGGAATTTTTTAGTAGAATGTTTTGGCTTTTTTAACTTTTTAAAAGTTTCAAATTCCACTGCGAACATTGAAAAAAATAAATTTGCGCAAATTTATTATGAAATACAAGTTTTCTTTTGAGCAAATTTCTTAAAAGCAATTTTATTCGGTAAACATTTTAAAGGAAATAAATAAATAAAATAAAAATATATCTAATTATATAAATATATAAATAAATAAAAATATTTAAAATAAATTTACTTCACCAACGTTTTGCTAGAAAGCACAAATTGAGCAAATTTATTATAAAAAGTTCTGTTTTTGTAAAATTTTCATTCCTAAAATTTTAATTGTAAATTGAATTTTGTAAAATATAATTTTGTTTGAGCAAGTTTATTCTAAAAATGTTTTTTGTAATAATTATTTTTATAAAATTTTAATTCAACAATTTATTTATACAACATTTTGCAGTACCATTTAATTAAAATCAGCACAATTGATCATTTTGTGCAAATGAGTTATAAATATTGTTCCTTCTGAATATTTCCTCTCTAAGACCTTGAGTGTAAAACCTTCCGGAGAACGCATAATTTCCATAAAATTTTTCATGCAAAGTTTTATTTTGTTTAGTTTTTTTTGAGCAAATAAATTGTTTCTATTTGGATTGCAAATTTAATTTTGGAAAATTATTTGTCAAAAAATTTTGTTTATACAAATTATTGCAAAGATTTGTTTGTGCCATTTTATATTATGAAGATTTAGTTGCTAAAATTTTTTTACACAAATTTCACTAAAACTGTCAATTAGAAATTAAAAAAATTGTGTGCAATTGAAAATTTTGCAATTCTGAAAATTTTATTTATGATTTATTTTTATGTAAATTTTGTTGTATATTGTTGTGACATAAATGAATTTTTTTTAAATTGATTGATATTAATTTGCTTAAAGTACTATTTGTGCAAATTTTCAGTAAAAAAAAAAATATTTATATACAAAGTATTTAAAGAAAAATTAAAAATTTAAGCTGTGCAAATTCTTTTTAAAAGGTTTATTTGATGCAAACTATTTTTACAAACTTTGATTAGCGATTATTTGTTATAAAACAGTTTTCCACATAAATTTTTCTAAGGATAATATAGTTTGTGCAAACTGTGGTTCAAAAAATTTCGTTTGCGCCAATTTGTGTACACTTGAAACATTTAATATGATTCTTATTATTTTCTAATTTTATTGGAATCAAAGGGTTTCTTATTTTTTTATTTTTTTTTGTTCTGTTAAGTTTTTATTTGTAATCAATTTGTTTGTTCATTTAGAATTAGAAAGCAAAAAAAAAAAAAAAAATTTGCTGATAGTCTTATTGTTTAATAAAAAGATTATACTATTATCTTTATTTACAATTACACGTAAGTACGTATTTTTTCCTTAAACTTTTGCTTGCCCAATTCTATTCATTGCTAAGCATTTTATTTTATTTAGCAGTTTGCTAACAACAAGGTCCTTTATAGCATTAAGCTAAATTGTCACAAGTCATTGTCCTACAAACAAAACATAAATGATCGTAAATTATCAATGCTAAAGTTTTTAGATTTATTTTGTAAGCAAACAAACAAATCCTTAATTATCCTGTAAATTTACTTGATTTAACGATGCTAGTTTTCTTTAGATGGTAATTTTCATAAATTTGTTTTATAATAAATACAACTGCGCTGAACGAGGCACTTTTTTTGTTCGATTCTATATCTTCAACTTGCGCCATCTCTCAAACTCAAAATCTATTGCTATCTCTGTCTGTCGTATGTAAAAACTGTATTACATTACAACTATTGCAGATACAATCGTACTAGCAACGTGATGACAGGCTTGTGGCTTGTCATCATAATCATATTGTCATCAATATGTCTGGGGGTATAATGCCAGCGAAAATTACGAAATATCTTTCTTTTATTTTAGAGTGTTTTTTTTTTGTTTTCTACAATAAATGTACATACATACATACACATAGATATAACATACATACATAGATATCAATGTGTCTGTGTCTGAATTTTATGTAACTGTCTAGTAAACAAACTCATAGAAATTGATGGCTAAAGGACGCTGTCCCAACTGTTAAATGAAAAAAAAACGACAACTTCATTCAAGGAAAATGACAAACGATAATGAGACTAATCCTGTAAGGAGTATGAGTAGAAAATTAAAAAAAACAAGTGATATATTGATAAACGTTGTTGCAAAAGATACATTCGTGCACATGTACTATTTTCATACATAAATGAATATGTATGTGTGTGTGTATGACTGAACATACATACATACAAGTGTATGTGTGCATGCACGATTTTTAAATAAACATTAAGTTCAAGAGCTTTTAATTTAAAATGTTTATGTTCGTATGAAACTTTTATTTAGAAATCATTTTTTAAAGACTTTCTTGATTGTACATAAAATTTTTCTGAATGAAATTATATTGCCACAGTTTTTCCACCGCTACTAACAAAATCCTCCTAAAACTGCAAACACACACAAAATTAAATGTGTATGCATGCATGTACGCTTGTAAGTATGTATGTATGCATGTGTGTGTGCATGTGTTTTTATTAGGGGCTCCCTATTTGTTGTGTTTGCGTATGTATTTGTATTTTCTTACGTATTTGTGGTGAAAATCATTTGGGCGGTACCCGTGGTATTCACATGGATACCATTTATATACTTCGGCACACACACCGACGACTCACTTACACATTTATATAAACAACTTTTTTTTTTTCTTTGTTTTCTATATAAGCAAAACTTTTATGTACAATAGCATTATGTATGTGTGTGTGTGTGTGTGTGTGTGTGTGTGTGTGTGAGCATTCGTGTGCTCATCATATTGTAAGATATTTTATGACATACTTATAATATTAGATACATTTTCTCACAGATTTGTTACAGTTTTTTTTTCTTTGCCTTGTGTTTTTTCTACTATTTTGTTTTCTTTTTTTTTTTAATGTGCTTATTCTACTCCCTGCTCAAAACACATAAATTGCTCTTGATTTTTGCTGAATCAAAATGAGTAATAATTTAAGAGCGTGTATTTTTGCCAAAGAAAAAGCTCTTAATAAAGTCCCTACAATTACTGTGAATGCGGCGAAAAACTCACGTGTTTCCATTGAAAGGGGAAATTTCACCAAGTTCCATTATGGAATGAAAACAAGTTCCATGATGGAAGGAAATTGTTGGTGAATTATTTTAATTTCCCCTTTTAATGCTTTTAGTACGAGTAGTTCATATGGTTTTTGTTTTTCAAATGGAAATGAGTTAAAATGTTCCAATATTGTCTCTTATTTCAATAAAGGATATTTCGTTAACTGTATTTCAACAACTTCCAATTGGTATCTTTATTTATTTGGCTTAGGGCAATTTCACATTGCCAACATTGCTTTAAAGGAAATTATGTATCTTCATGTGTGCTTATGTCAGAGAATGTTTTATGTTGGCGGTATTCAGTGTTTAATGCAAATGCTCTTGCGAAAAAGCAAATGCAAAATATCGTAGGTTTTTCGTAAAATCCAACAACAAAATACACAGAGTTGCCGTTAAATTTCACAAAAAAAGGTATGATATTTTGCATTTGCTTTTTCGCAAGAACATTTGCACCAAACACTGAATACCGCCATTGTTTTATTATTTGCAACTGTGATGAATTGATATGAATGAAGAGTCCTTTTAAAAGTTTGAAAAAATTATGAAGTGCGTTTTATTTAAGGCAGTTAAAAAAGTGATCTTTTTAAAATTCTTTTCAAAAATTGAGTTGTTAGGAAAAAGTTTTTAAGTAACCTTTTTGAAAATTTAAATTTTTAAAATATACTTTCTTGAAGCTTACGAGTACAATGGTCGCGTTCATATGACGTAGCTGTTGAGCTCAACTGTAGTGAAACTGTTGCCAACTGTTGAAACCAACAGTTACGTCCTTTAAATGGCTTGATGAATAATTGGATAATGAACAGCTGATTAATGTAAACAATTGAAAAGAAATAAAAATGCTGCAAAAGAAATAATTTAAATTTGCTGAATTAATTAGTTTGGCTTACTTATACTTAAAAGTAAGGAAAACACAGAATTCGCAAAGAAGTTTTTCTTGGCAGGAATATTCCGATTTTAATTTAAAATCTGCACCACAAATTAAATATTCATAACAAAAAAATGTACAGCGAAATAATACTCCAATAAAATGATAAGCCAGCACCGATAGTATTTACATATATGTACATACATATTTCAACACTAGTCCGGCACTGTGTTCAAAAAATCTTTGATCCTTATATTGAACTAATTATTTAATTCATATAAATAAATGGGCACCATAACAAACCAATGTACATTTAATAAATTTTATTTTTTAATTTTATTTCTTTATCGCGTTTGTAATTTAAAAAATTAATTTGTATTCGCGCCACCTAACAAAACAGCGTTGCATTATAATATAAAAGCGCATAACTCTCTTGATCAGATGTGGAGCTAAACACAACATGTTGACTAAATGTAGCAAACGAAATTTATGATGGAAAAAATGGCAGCAAATACTCAGCTGTTGTGTGGAGCGGAACTACTCAACTCTGCGTTTCTAAGAAAAAAATTCAAACGTTGCGCAACAGTTACGTCTTCTGAACGCGACCAATATCTAGAGAACGCTTTTCTCTAAATTAAATTTTTTTAACGTTTTTTTTTTAAATTTACTTTTAATAGATAAAATATACATTCAAAGGGCGCGGCCATTAGGAACTTGTTTTTGAAAATATACAATATTTAAAAAGGTACTTTTTTTACAAAGGCACGTTTTATTTTTTTAAATACGTTTTTTTATCAAGGTACTTTTTAAAAATTACTTTTACTAAAAGTTACTCTTTTAAAATTAAAAATATTTTAAATGGTACTTTTTAATTGTATTTTTTTTAAAAGGCACGTGTCAATAATTATTTTTTGTAAAAGCAAAATTTTTAAAAATACTTCGCGGACGTTTTTTTTTCAATAGTTGAGCTTGTAAAAATTACTTCTTTTAGAACTGCTTGTTTAATAATGCACTTCTTTAGAAAAGTGTTTTTTTTTTAAAGCTACATTCATTGTATATCAAAGAGAATTTAGGAACAAATCTAGTTTACGGAAGTAGCTCCAAATAAAAAAAAATGGGTGATAGAAAATTGAATTTTAAGAGAAAAATATTAAGTAAAAAAATTGGCGGCGACGCTTATTTTCAGAGTTATGGACCTACAAAATTTTTCACATCTTATACAATTTTCTTGATAAATTTTTAATTCAATATAACAATATGGGTATAACAAATACTGGCTTCGCTTACTTAAGACTTTCTATATAGCTGGCCTTCGGCCGGGCTCAAGGATTTTATACTCTGTGGTATAACAAACACCGGCTTCGCTTACCAAAGATCACCATGTCATAGACATTTTTACAAGCTTTCCAATGATACCAATATCGACCACATTAATTCACAAATACTATCCACCATCACACTTATATATTAAAACTTTATGGGTCCGTAACTCCGAAAATATGGGTCGCCGCCAATTTTTTTATTTAATATTTTTTTCTTAAAATTCAATTTTCTATCACCCAAAATAATTTTTTTTTATTTGGAGCTACTTCCGTAAACTAGATTTAAGCCCAAAATTTTTTTAACCTGTATGGAAATTTCGTTCGATATCCAATGTCGTAATTCGCCGCCTGATATTTTTTTTTCGAAAGAAATGCTTTCTCAAAAATAAGTAAATTTGAAAGTGGAACTTTTTCCATAAATATACTGCTTCAATAAAATATTTATTCAAAACTCAAATATTTTCATAAGAAATACTTTGCAAAAGAATAATAATTTCTAGAGGACAAAATGGTACATTTCAGACAAAGTTATTTCTTTAATGTAATTTTTTTTTAATTATGTTCTTAGGCCCGTATTCATTAAAAATTATTTGTATTTAAAATATATTTTAAGACAAATTGTCCTTAAAATAGATTGCAAACCAAAACAATTTTTTTTTGAACGGATTTATTTAAAAATGACACTCTTTTGCTAAGATACTTTTTTCAAAAAATTTTTTATTTAATAGTTACTTTAAACATATACTTTGTTCAAAAAGGTGCTTTTATCAAAAAGGTACTTTTTCAACATGGAATTTTTTCAGCAAGGGAATATTTCAAATAAACAACTTTTTAACAAGTTTTTTTTTTCAAAAGGATTCTTTTTATAACAAAGCTAATTTTTAGAAAAAAAATGCATTTTAAAAAGGTACTTCTTTAAAGAAGTAATTTTTTATAAGCGGAACTTTTTATGAAAATTCACTATTTTAAAAAATATACTTTTATTCCATTAATTAATTTTTAGAAAAAAATCTTTTTAAAAAAGGTATTTTCTTAAATATATTTTTTAAGTTTATTAATAAATTTATTATTGGAGACAGGTCTCGATATCTTTTTTCAAAGAATTCAAAAAGTTTTGTTTTTTGAAAATTTTTCAAAAAAAGTTTCTCTTAAAAAATATTTTTTTAAGGTAATTTATTTTAACCATTCACTTACTTAAAAAATAAACTTTATCCAAAATATAATTTTTTAAGAAAACTTTTTTTAGAAGTACTTTTTTATTAAAGTACTTTTTTAAATACACCTTTTGAAATTATATTTTTTAAGAAAGTACATTTTTCAAAGAGGATTTTAATTGATAACGGACTCTTTTCAAAAAGGTTTTTATGTAAAAAGTCACTTTTTAAAAAAGGTAAATTAAAAAAAACAATTATTGTGTTATAAAACGCTGCTTTTTTTAAAGGACTTTTAACATAATTATTTAGTTATTAAAATTAATATTTTGCGAACTTCCTTTTACAAAAAAAAAACAAAAATACTGATCATGTGCTGCTTTTAGAAACAAGCATTTTATTAGACACTAAAAATGCCTTAAAAACAAAACGAAATAATATTTTGATTTGATTGCACTTTGCAAAGTGTCTAAACATACCATGACCCTTACCAGCTATGAATTCATATGCACATATTATGTATGTATGTATGTTTATATGTGTTTATGTATTTACATAGTAAGTATGAATGTATCTATCTCATCATTACATTGTGGTAAGAGTAGGCAAAAACAACAATAATTGTATTGAAATCAAAGACAATAAAAAAAAAGAATGGGGTCTATTTTTAAATACTCCATCCACACTTTATGTGGTATGCAACAGCAAACATACAAAACATTTCATTACCATAAGCATCTTAACAACAGCAACAAATCATGTGTTCTGAAATCAAGTGTAAACAATGCATGCACACAACGCACACTCGAACACATAAATACATACATATGTACGTACGTATGTACGTATAGATATGTAAATAAATATTTACGTACGAGTACGAGTAAATGAAGAACTAGAAAAATAGCGAATTATACAAACAACACAAAACCCCTTGAAATTGAAATTAAACAAGTGACTACAAATGCAACGAAAACAAAAAAAAAAAAGAAAAAAGTAATAAAAATTAGGAAACAACAATCATGGATAAATAAGTGAGGAAGAAAATTGATGAATGATTATTCAGATTTCCACACACACATGCTAACTTTTATTAAGGCTTGCAGAACTAACTTAAACGTTTGTTGCAACTGAGAGAGAGAGAGAATCCTGCTATTGTTAAGGATGTAACTTGAATTTTAAAATTAATGTGTACTTGTAATATACTCGTACTGTAGAGTAGAAAACAAAATAATGAAAAAAGTTAAAAAAAAAATTCGCAATAGAAATCATAAAGACTAATTAAGCAAATACTTAGTTAGTCGGCCGGGAAGACAGACAGACAGACAGACAGAAAGGACAGGCAGCAAGCATTCATGTCATGTACATATGTATGAGTAAATGCACATGCATTAAATAGAGCACACAATTATGTTTGAAATGCAGCTCACTGACCCCTAACAGCAAGAGCAGCAAACAAAAAAATTTTTTTAAATAAATAAATAAAATGTAAAGCAAAATATCTAATCAAGTAAATGCTGAAGTGTACATGTAGAGAAAGTGTGTAAATGTGGTGGGTAATTAGAAAACATAAAACATCTGCCTTCCTTCTAACTTAACTAACAGCACGCGCTACATTAATAATATATTTCGTAGCCCACATTAAATTAATCTATTTAATAAGGAATAAAACAAACCGAGAAAACTCAGTGTATTCATAATTAGCATGCAAATTTTTTTTAAAACTCCAGAGAAAATTCTATGGTCCTGACATAGAAAATGCTCTATAGTAAATTCTGTGCTCTTAAAATACGAGGGCGGCTTAATAATCCATGACTTTTCGAACTTCCCTCGTAGTTATATGAAATGCAATACTGTTCCTATCAAGTACTACCTGTTAATAGATGCCTGTCAAATTTTGAGCAAGTGCCGTCATTTACTTTGCGTTTAACAGCTGTTCAAAACATACAACCTCGTGTATTTTTCTAGAAATGGAAAAAGTAAATTTTGAATGTTCATTAGACATTATTTTTTTGCGAAAAGAAAGCGTCACTCAAGCCAAGGAAATGCTCGATAAATACTGTGGGGACTTTGCACCATCGATTTCAATGGTAAAAAAGTGTGTTACTGATTTTCATTGTGGTCGCACAAGTACAATTGACGCTGATCTTACTGGACGGCCAATTGAGGTCAGTATACCCGAAAATTACGAAAAAATGCACGATATGATGTTGGCCGATTGAAGAGTAAAAGTGCTGGAGATTGTTGATGCCATAGACATTTCTTATGGCAGTGTGGTTTCGATTTTAAGTGATCAGCTGGGCTTAAGAAAGTCGTCTGCAAGATGAGTGCCGCGATTGTTGCTCTCAATTGACCACAAACGTAAACGTGTGACAACTTCATAGGATTGTATGGAGTTGTTTAACCGCAATCCGAATTGGTACCTCATCCGCCACAGTCTCCGGATTTAGCCCCTAGTGACTACATCCTATTTCCAAACCTAAAGGAATAGCTCCGTGGAAAAACATTTATCTTCAACGATGAAATGATGATTGACCAAACAAATGCCTATTTTAAGGACCTCGAAAAATCCTATTTTTGGAAGGGATACAAAAACTAGAGAAACATTGTACTAAGTGTATTGAGTTAAAAGGAGATTATGTTGAAAAATAAATTTTTTGTTTTGCAAAAACAGTTTCACACAGACTTATTGAACCGCCCTCGTAGAAATATTTTTTAAAACAAAATTTGATAAGCTTAACTTCAAATAATTTCTATTTTATATGCTCTTATGCTGTTTTCTTTTCTAAAAAATATATAAATTCTGTTACTTTTTTCAAAAAAAAATGCTATTCAAAGTTTTCTTAAGACAAAAATTTTTTCTCGTAAGTGATTTTACAATAATTTCTAATAAACTCACTATTTCAAAAAATCATTATATTGCAAATTATCAATTAAAAGTGCAGTTTTTATAGAAAGGAAAACGCCGTTACTGTAGAAAATATTTAAAGAAAACTTTATATTCTTATGGAAAATATTTTCGAACTTTTTGTCATAGAATTTTTTTTTTCAGAATTTTCTTTATAAAATTAAATATTTTTTACATTGAATATTTTTATATTGAAATGAATTTTTTGGCTTGAGTACAAATATGAGTTTATCCATTACTTCTTAATTTTTAAGAAATTGTTTTGGTTAAATTCGTTACTTTATTAAGAGAGTACTTTTTTTATTCGATATAGTTTGCCTGGCACTTTACTTTGAAAACTATTATGAATATATTTTTATGAATATGCATAGGAACCATTTTTTGCAAAAATCTTGTTTAAATTTTATTGTTTTTAAAAATAGTCCTGTTTATAAGTACGGCGCTGCACATGTCGTTTTAAACTTTGTTAATTTTTCAAATAATCGGCTGCTTTATTGAAATCAATCTATTGATGAAACATTTTAATTGCTGGCAACAAACTGCAAACATTGTAAACATACATACACGAACATGCAAACACATTCATACACATGTATGTATGTAATATGTCTGTACAGGCATGCATGTGCATGTTTTTACTAACTGAACGAAGTCCAACATTTTCGTTTCTTTTGAAGTATACAAATATTTCGAAATAGCACAAAAAAAAATTATTAAACATTTCAAAACAATACACTCGATGGAGTATGAACAAAAAAGTTTGCTAGATGAAAATTGTTCCCATTTCTCTAGCATGAGTTGTGAGTTTTTGCGTGCTCAGTGCGTAACTTCCGCATAAACATGTGCGAACTATAAAATGCTCACTACACAATTGTTTAAAAATAGTTTTGTAAAAAGGAAATATTTTTAGCTAAACATTCAAACGGTGCCACACACTTACAGAGAGAACATTTTCAATATGAATGATGAAAAAGACAAGCAGGCGGGCAGCACACGAACGGACGGACAAGCAACTTGCCACACATTGTTGTAGCATGTTCGCCTGCAAGTGTGTTTGTTGAAATAGTTTTGGGTTTCAAATACACATGAGTTATTGAAAAATAAATTTCTGACAGTTTGTTAAACAAACCATACGGATGAATTGGTGGCGGTTAGCGGTGCACAGCGCTGTTACTGGTCATTCACCAAACAAACAAACAAAAAACACAAACTTACACTGAAATCTGAACCTTTATGTTTATTAGTTGCATTAATTTCTTTTTTGTGGTTTTTAAAGGGTAATTATAATTCGGTTAATTTAAATTATTTGAATTTGATGTCAAAACAAATCACACGATCAGATTGTGCTTTAGAAACCGTGTAATTGGAGGCTTAAAAATTATATTGTCTAAATGAAATTTTGTCACGCTATAAGCGCACATGTTATTCTTATTGAACAAAGTTTATATATTTATGAGGCGTTTTAGAGCCAGACGCAATTTTGCTAGTAACTAGTAGCCGCCAGAACATTAACTTTCAGACTGGCTGTTGTTAAGATCTTTATGGAGATCTCATTGCAATCTTCCTCAAGTGCAAATACAACAGCAGTTCAAGTTTTGGCCCGTCATATTTTGAATAAGCTTTGAAAACATCATCTTGTAGTTCAGCTTTGAAGATAAGATGTAAAAGAAGATATATTAAACTTTTTGCCTTCTGTTTTCTTTTGCATTTGGGTCAGATTTCGTAGGAGTTTAAAAGTAAACGCATCCCTACAAGGCCCATATCAAGTTCAAAAGCCTACTCTCATTTCCCTGTAAGCTAATCTACCCTAAGGGATTGAGAGTGAATTTGTTTTCATTAATTGTGGAGTAAAGGCGGAATGTGAGTGCTCTCTTCGCTGCCGTTCTTACTTGTGCTAAACTCAATTATGATGAAAACAAACACCACAGCAACTGACGGCATCCAATGGCACCGAAGCACCAACACCTTCATGACTTTTATTTGTGCTTGATGTCTGTCACACACATTGAGCGGCATAGAATACAAAATTAATAGATAATACGAAAATGGCCTAAAAGTCGGACTGAAGATAAATTTCCGGAAGACAAAAATAATCAGGATATTAATGGAAACATCATTGAAGACGTGCTTGAGTTCAGCTACCTGGGAAGCATCAAAATAAGTACAGACGGTGGAGCAGATGCTGCTGCTGTTATTCTTATCAATAAAGCTCGTCATGATCACGCTTCTCTCGGCAGAGTATGACAGTCATTACAAATGTCTAAAAAGCATAAAATAAGAATTTCCAACACTAGTGTTAATTGGATGCGGCTCTATGGAACTGAGACCTGGAAAGTTACAAACACAATTTCCAACAAGCTGCAATTTTTATTAAGCAAATGCTTAAGACAAATACTCAAAATATTTTGGCCAATTCGCATAAATAATTAAGATTTTCTAAATATCTGTGCGATGGATACAATTGATGTTGAGATCAGGCGTGGAGAATTTGGAAATAGATTGGACATACGCACAGTGGCAAATTTGGCTTCGCTAGCGGCATTTTATTCATAGCTTCCAAAGTAAAGAAGATATCTTCAAAAATTTTTTTTTCTCAATTCAGAAAAAAATGAAACAATTTTTGGAAAAAAAAAATTACATTTTTTTTTTTTATTTTTAATTTTTTTTTTTAATTTTAAATTTTTTATTTTTAATTTTTTTTTAATTTTTTATTTTGTTTTTAATTCAATAAACATTTTCCACCATATATTCATATATAAAATAAAAAAAAAATTGTCAACTCAAAGAGAAACCATATTATAAAAGAAATATTAATCAGATTCTTCAGTATCGTTTTGTCACTGACATTTTGCCTAAAAAGTACAATAAATTGAAGGCTCGCAGGTACTCGCAGTAAATTTTGGACATTTTGGACACACAATGGTTTACACATATAGGAAAATTTACAATTACACTGAATGCAGGTGAATTTTGTAAGTTCTACTCCACGAAAGACAGGTGTACGTTACAATGGGCGAGTTGCTAATACACTTAAACACGATTACGTTTTATAAATAACATAAGTATACACAGATCACAACCACAGTTTTTTTATATAATACATACCTTGGCGTTAGTATATAACAAAACTTTTAATGAAAATAATAAAATTTGCAAGTTTAACACGAATAGCAAAACGATGATCAAAAAGGCGGAAATATTTTGCACAACACTTGCAGAAACATATGCTGACTTTGACAGCTCACAGCTGTTCATCAGCTGTAAGCTGAGCTTTTAAAAATCGATACAAATCTAGTGAATGTATTTGTTATCGATTGTTAAAAAAAAATTAACGGTTTTTCAAATTTGAAAATTTGAATTAAATGCCGCTAGCGAAGCCAAATTGGCCACTGTGATACTCTAAGAAAGGACAATGCAGACGTTGCAAAGGTCTGCTTCCAATGGTACACACCAGGCTTTAGAAATAGAGGACACCCACGTGCAATATGGCGTAGATCGTTTAAAGCTGAAGGTAGGAATAGGAGACTATCGTGGCCACAAATAAGAAGCCTAGCTAAGGATACAACAATGTTCAGTAATTTTGTTGAATCTTTATAACTATTCTTAAATTTAATGTTTCATTTTTGTTGTCGCTAGAAGCCTCATTTGGAGTGACGTTCTTATAATTATAAGATTCGTTAACTAAAAAAAATTCTACACTAACGATCCTGATATTGAACTACTTAGGAATCTCGCAGGGAGTTAAATGGCAATTTTTTCCTTTTTTTAGTCTCAAAAGCGAGGATTTTTACTTCCAACGGATCTGCTATGCTTGTAATGTGCTCCAGTTTCTGAGTAAACAATGCTTCAGTTACCCCGAAACCGTTTAGCTATAGAGAGATTTAAATCCTTTGATTGCAGTCCGCCATACATGCCTTTGTAAGCGCTTCTCTCAACGATATTTAAGAATAATATCTGCTTTGTACTCCAGCACTAAGCAGTATTATGAGGTTATATAGACGATTTAAAAGTTTTCAAATGTTGTAAGTTACATACGAAAAAATTTATTTCGATCATCATTTGTGGCAAAAGTTACAAATAAGAACATTCCATACACATTTGTTGCAAAATTAAAGCAAGAAAAAGCAATATTAGCAGATGGAGTTTTGTCGCACACAATACGTAAAATATTTATTTATATTTATAGCATTATAAAGTCTAGAGTGGCAGGAATAAATAAAGAGACAACTCCATTAAAGCAGCTACAAAGTAAATCTCTAGCAATATGGTTGCCGTAAGAAAGCAAAAAAAAATATGAGAAAAATAAACAAATTTTAGCAAAAAAAAAATTAAGAATAAACTAATAAATAAAAGAATTTATGGTGATACTGGTTGACTTTATGGCTAAGACGATGCGTATCTTTAAACACACCCACACACTTAGATCCATGCAACCAAATAAACTACACATACAAATTTCCATACAAATTTACAGCACACGTTAACTGAACAGAAAAAAGTAAAATAAATAAACAGAAATACACAACAAAAAATATATAGCATAAAACAATGTGCGTATATATCAACAACACCATCTGATGCTGGTAAATCTTAACCTTTTATGACAAAAACCTATTGCATACTTTAGAGGGTGTATGATTATTGTTAATTTGTAGCATATGCCGCTTGTATATATTGATTGTTGGCTTGATTTGTTGCCCTAAAACAATAAATGTAATGAAAGAGAGCAAAGATATAAATGAAACTAAATTTAATGAAATGTTTATACACCAAATAGTGATTAATGATTTTTTTTAAGCTCAATTACATTTATTCAATCAATTTGCTAGAATGTATGTATGTTTTTTTTTGGCAACAACAATGAAAATATTTTGCCCAAGTTTGGCAAATCGTTGAATGTGGATAAACAAATTTAACCAATAAAAATAAAAAAAAAAAACGAAATGTTGTCGGTTTTGTTTACACAATTTTTCGGTACAATTTTGTAAACAATCCACAAGTGTCATTAAATACTACTATATACACACACACACACATACACACAAACACACCCTAACATACACTCTTACATGTATTCGTGTATGTTTTGTTGCCAAATGGATTTTGCGTTTACAAAATTTTCATTATTTTTCTTTCAAGGGTTTTGTTATTTTGGTTTTTTGCCATGTTAGCTGGCTTAAAATATAAAACCGCATTTTGTCAATAATGTTCTTGCAAATTATTTGTGAAAAATTGCGCTCTTATTTTATAACACTCTGGTTGGTGGCAACGTGCGATGCGACAACGAATTTTACTATTATTGGTAAGGAAAGAAAGGAGTTTCCTGCAAAGTATATAAATATTCGTTTTTAATTTTACACGAAAACATCTCGCAAGATTTGTAGTAAAAATTTCCATATTAAAAGCCATATATTTTTTTACAGAAAGAGAAGAAAAAGCCCAGGGAAACCAAACTGATATTGAAAATAGTACAACATTTTAAAAACTATCGCTCAGCTTTGTAAAATTTTCTATAAAAAAGTTCATGTTTAAAAAATTTTGCAAATTTTCTTACACGCAAAAAAAATTTGAAAAATGTTTTTGTAAAACCATCAAAAAAAAACTTAAGTAGCAAAACATTAAAAAAAGGACATTCGGAAAAAAAACTATGCTAAATTTTATAATGAAGTTTCGTTGCCTAGAATATTACAAAATTGTACATAAAAATTTTTCATGTTCAAAACATTGTTCGACTTTTTATTACGGTGGTAAAAACAGCGCAACATTTTTTTTAAATAAAAATTTCAATTAATATTTATACGTAATTTGTTAAACTGTTGGGGTTTATATTGAAATGAATTTTTGGCTTGAGTCCAAATCAGAGTTTACCCATTTCTTCTTAATTTTTAAGAAATTCTTCTTTATAGAAATTCATTATTTTAATAAGAGAGTACTTTTTTTGACACAATTTATTTTCCAGAGTAGCGGAACGGATCAGTACTGATTTCGAGGTCGCTACACCAACTCATCAGCGTTCTTTGTTCGATTTTATTGATAATTTCAATGTAAAAATTTTAATGGTAAAAGAGTTGTAAAAAAAATTTCTATATAAAGCTTTGATGCCAAAATATCGGAAAAATTGTTTGAATCACATTTTGGCATAAATTTATTAACAAAAACTTCAAATAAAAAAAACTTGTTTTTGTTTTTATTATAGATGTTTCATTTTTTAACTTTTTTTGTTTAATATTTCGAACACCTTCGGTTTTCTTCTTCACCTTCTTCGAAGGTATTCGAAATATTGTACAAAAAAAATTAAAAAATAAAATATCTCTAATAACAACAAAAGAAGAGTTTTTTTATTTGAAATTTTTGACATAGAGCTTGAATAAAACGCAAAGTTAACTTTTGGAAAAAATATAAGGTCGAATAAAAAATATACTACACTAATAATTTTATTTAAAAAAAAAAATAAAAAAATTATTTTAGACAACTAATAATTAATGTTTGTAAGTAATTAGTCGAACTTATATTTGTATATATGAATATTGAAACGAATTGTTTGGCTTAAGTTCAACTTGAGCAAACTTTACTGTTAAAATCAAAGTTAATAAAATTCCATTACATTTTTCAATTAGTTGCAAATTATTTTTTTTTCAGCGTTTACCAGCAAACCGATTCTTGCCAATTTTCAAAAAGCTTCAATCTGGGAAATATATTCATGGAACTACTGGTCCTCAGTCTAATCCTTTGGACTCTCAATAAAAAATATTCTTGGCATTTTCTTGAGAAAGTGCTTGCTCAATGAGGACACACCACCTATGTACTCCAAACCTCTTGAGATTTTATTTTTTTTTTTAATGTTAAAATCAAAATTTTGATATCGTAAAATTTTCCATAATTTTTTTAATTTTAAGAACATTTTAAAATTTTCTACGAAAAATTTTAATGTTAAAAGCAGCGCTTAGGTTTTTGTAACAAATTTCTGAATAAAATGTTCTATTGAAAAAATTGCAAACACAAATTTCGAAATCGTTTTGGCTGGTCTGCAGAAATGCCCATTGTATGGGCAGGAATCGAACCTGCGACCCCGGATATATAGTCTAGATGTTAAAAACATTTCGAAATTTTCATAGCGTTGAAAACATCGATTTATCTTGTATAAAAAGCTTCGATGCTTAAATCCCTAAAAGGTTTTTTTTACAAAATTTTTAAAATGACAGATATTGCAAAATTTTCATTAGAAAAGTTTGACGAATAAAATTTTTGCCAATTTCGTATGAAAAATGTTGATGTTAAAAATGTTAAAAATTTTTTTTTATAGAAAATTTAATATTAAGAATATGGCAAAATTTCTAATTTACAATTTTATTTTAAAAAACTTTGCATGTCCAAAACAATGAATAATTTATTATTCTATTTATTGTTAAGAGAATTGTAAAAGTTTCTATAGAATATGTCGATGTTAATTACCTGGCAAAGTTTTCTGTAGAAAAATTCAGTGTTAAAGAAATGGTTTTAAATAAAAAAATATTCGGTTAGAAACACCGCTAAATATTCTAAAGAAAATTCATTTGTTTGTTAAAAATTTCAATGTTATTAACACCGCATAATTTGCCTTCGAATATTTTTAATAATAAAATATTGCAAAAATTTCTTAAAAACATTAGCGGTAGTCAGTGTTTAATGCAAATGGTCTGGCGAAATTGTAAATGCAAAATATCGTTGCTTTTGCGTGTATTTTGTTGTTGGATTTCATAAAAAAAGCAACGATATATTGCATTTGCACTTTTGCGAGATCATTTGCATTAAACGCTGAATACCGATATTTTACTGTGAAAGATATTGAAAAGTTTTCACCAGAAAATTTCGGTTCGAAAAAAATTCGCCACAGAAAAAATTTTTTGTAAAACCATCGCAAAATTTTTAATATTAAATTTTATTGTTAAAATATTTCAATCAAATCAAATCAAATCAATCAAAAAATTTAATTGCATAATTAAACATTGGCGGTATTCAGTGTTTGGGGCAAATGGTCTGGCGAAAGAGGAAATATAAAATATTGCAGCTTTTTTGTGAAATTTAACGGCAATCCTGTGTATTTTGGTGTTAGATTTCACAAAAAAGCTACGATATTTTGCAATTGCACTTCTGCAAGTGCATTTGCACCAAACGCTGCATTCCGGCATTGAAAATTTCAATGTAGCAAAGTTTTTTATGGAAAATTTGGGTGTCAAAAAAAATTTTTCAAAGAAAAGTTTCATGTTTAAAACCATTAAAATTTTTTCCAAAAAATATTGTTTTTAAATAAGATTTTAGCTTTTTATCAATATATTTGTTACGATGAAAATTCTGTTTTTCGATATAGAATTTTGTAGACAGATTGTTTTCTATGAAATGGTTGGATTATACCACAGTAACACATAATTTTCAAAGTGATTAATCAAATATTAATGCTGGTTGTGGCCTTATCTATTTCCCTTCGTTTAGTGCTGAAAGTATGTGCTCTCATATAAAGCACTAGGCTTTTTGTGAAACACAACACCACACGATACAACACAACTTGGCAACTTGCTGGAAATAAATGAATGGTATCAATATCTTTTAAAATTTCTTTTTATTTTTATTGAACATACGTTGATTTTACCGAAAACAGTTTATATTTGCTGTGTTGCTTTCATACGGATTTTATTTGTGTTTGTAAATTTTTCTTTTTTTTTTGTATATTTTTTAGCTCATCGTTAGTTTGTCAGCAGATGTTGCATGCAATTCATCAATATCATTTTATCAATTTGCACGGCATATTGATATACTGCTTCAACTATGACAAAAAATAACAACAGCAACTAAGGTTGCTTGCTACATGTTGCAGAAGTGGATAAAAAAGATAAAATTTGAATTAAAAAAAAAATAAACGCAGAAAAACAAGTAAGAAAATAACGATTGTATGCATATATGCAGCAGACACACACACACACACACTTATTTATTTGTTTCGCCTATATTCCTACTACAAATAAAGCAATATGCTAACTTACACTGTTACACATGAATATATGTATATGCTGGTGTGTGTGTGTGGGCTTGTGAGAGAGATAGACTAGTGATATACTTGCTTGACTGTTTGATTTTAACAAACGGCTTGTGTTCTGGCTACAGCTAAAGCTGTTGTTGGTTGAATGTATTAATGCAAAGGATATCATGTTGTTTGTATGTATATGTGCACATATGCAAGCAGTCATGGCACTTTTGCTTGTACGACATTGATTTTGATTTTTATGTGGTTTTGATGTGTTTTATAAAATGCAGCCTGTCCAGGCATACTTTTTCCACTCCAACTTTTTTATATTTCGTTCTCTATATTTGTTGTTACAAAATGTTGTTGATTTTGTATTTTTTTTTTTTTACTTTCCACACCCCACTCCAAACTCTTACAACACATTCGTTAGTGTTTACTGTACCCATTTTTTTTTTCGTTAATATATGTGTATCTTTGAGTCTGTTAGGAATATGAATTGCGACAGTAATTCAATTTTAACAATTTTTCAACTGTTATTGACGTGACGGTGATTTGTTACCATTTCAATGAGTTTTTCTTTGGCATTGGTTTGTTTATGTGAGTGTGTATGGGTGTGTTTTTTTGTATATAGTTTCTGTGATTTTTCCGGACACTTTGGTTGTATTATTGTATTGCAGGCCCATGTAGATTTTTCTTTGTCCTGTATTTTGTTTTTTTTTTTGTTTTCTGTTACTCCGGCTTTCATTGCGATTGCCAGCATGTCCTTATGAATGTTTGTTGTTTGATGGCTGATAAACATTATGGAATGACAATCAAGGGGAAAAAATAAATAAATAACAAAAATTCCGCATAAATTGGAAGGTGTCGTTGTTCTACAAAGCATAGCGATAACAAGAAACCCTCTGAAAAACTATATGCTTTAATTAAATTTTGCGTAATTGAAATATTGTGTGTATTTGTTATTTTCCAAGTAGTAAGAAAAAAAAATGCTCAAAATATTATTACACAAGATAAAGTTAAACGAATTGTGGACAAAAGCAGGTCATCTTTTTTTCATCATGAGATTTTTTGAGCAGTTAAAAGTAACGAATTCTCGCCTATCTGTAAAGGATTCCTAGAAAGTCTTCCATCTAGGAAATATGTTAATGGAAAATATAGCTTCTTATAATAATCTTTTGAAATATATTATTGGCATTTTCCTTGCGCAAGTTCTGGATCAATGTTGACACACCATCTAAATACGCCAACCCTCATGGGATCTTATTTATTTTTTTTATGGAAAATGGAATGGTCAATTTTTGAATAACTTCATTTATCTACTTTAATTTAAATCCGATTCATAAAATACCAAATTGCTTTTAACAATAATTACCTTGCTTGTTTATGCAACCTTTTTTCCCCAGGACCAAAAAAAAATAAATAAAAACTTGTTAAAAAAAGTTAAAATTTAAAAAAAAAATTAACATCCATTTATGTTTTTGACATATGGCTGGCTGAATGTAAAAAGTTTTTCTGCCAAATTAATATTAAAAAAATATATATAGAACACCAAACACACACACACACAACTACACAGTTTACAAAATTCGAAATAAAACATAGTAAATTGTAAATACTTAAGACTCCCAAGGATTTGAAAAATTAAAATATATTTATAAAAGAAAAATAAAAAACCATAATACATTTACAAGTTCATCACAAAACGTTTATAAACAAACACAACAGCAACAACAATCAAAAAGTTTTATTTATTTTGCTTAAAAAAAATACTTAAGCAATAAAACAAGAATGAAAGGTAGACAGTTAGATTTATAATCAAGACCATATTTGTTAAATAACAAAAAAGAATAAAAAAAAACAACAAGAAAAAGGAAAAACAGTGTTGGCCAGGGAGTTCTTACAAGTAGCACAAGCTTTTTAAATTAAGGCTGTAAATAAGATGTTCTTGTTATTTATCTGCCGTAGTGCATGTCTATTATCTTCCGGACAGAAAGACTTAGTTACTCATAAACGTCGCTCATGCTTTAAATTTCCCATTCCATCCAACACACAAACGCATTATTATTTTGTATTTTGGTCAAAGAAATAATATATTTTGCCCATACTTGACTGAAGTGAGTTAAAAAAAAGGTAAAAACTAATTCCTTAGGGAATTATTCTTTTCTTTTTCTTTTATTTTTATATTCTATGCTACAAATAACATTAAGGAAAATTCCAAGATATTTTTTCGTTTGAAGGAAACATTTAGAATTTTTATCTTAAATAAAAGTCAGTAATTCTAATGTTTGATGGAAAATTATAAAAATTAAATATTTTTTTTTGCTCGAAAACTTACAAATTTATAAAAATTTCTGTTAACGATAATTTGTTTAGCAACAAAGATATCTATAAAGTCTTTTAATTTAATTTTCATAAGTAAATTATCTTTAAGAACTTTTTCTATAGAAAAGTTAACTTTAGCGAAAAATTGTTATAGAAAATTTATAGTGAAAATAAATGTCTACAGGATATTTTTCATAGAAAAAGTTATTAAAAAAATATTTCAAAAGAAAAATTAATAAAAAAATAAAAAGAGAATTGCTTGACAACAAAATTTTAGAATTTGTTTTTGTTTTAAATATAATTGTAGGAAAGAACAAATTTCGTGTGACATCGTGGGCCTGGCAGTAAATTTTTTTATTGAAAGTTGTTTCAGTAAATTTTTTTTTAACAAAAAATTTTTTTTTAACAAAAAATTTTTTTACACAGAAAACTTTTATTATTTTTTAAATTTTGTTAACAAAAAATTTTCTATAAAAAATCTGTAAAGTGGGATTATTTATGAGCTAACAATTTTTTATATTCCTTCTTTTTTGTTTACGAGAAAATTTCTCAAGAAGACTTTTTATTAAACCGAAATTTCTTTTAAATTCAATCTCCTTTAAATGAGCTTTTTCCTACTTTTATTAATGATTCGCGTTATTTTGAAATTTGTTAAAAACCAGAGGTATCTTTATTATCCTCCAAATAAATTACGCGAATTTATTTACATCTATTATTTCATTTACATTTCTGTTCCTTTTGCGATTTAGTGGCTCAAAAAACCGCTTTGCTGTAAAATATACGGAACTGCCAAAGAAAAAAAAAACACAAAAATTATGATTATGATTTTGATTTTATCCTTAAGATATTAAGTAGGAGACCATTGTAATAACAATTGAGCCCGAAACTGCTATGCAGCCTTAAATGTGGTCTATAAATTATTTGTGACTGAAGGATTTTACTTCCCATATGGTACGAGTAACTGTTAAGATATTTAATTCAATTTGCTAAATGACCCTTGCATTAAAAACAATCTTCATGCTTTTTTTCATATTTAAAGGTTTAATGTTTTTTAATGCTTAAAATAGCTATAAACTTTTATAGCCTACTTTAAGGCTTCGAATAAGTGGATAAAAGCAATATTTGATTATTATTATTATTATCAAATTGTTATTTTATTGTGGCGTGCACCTTGAGGCAAATTATTTTCTTAAGGAACATTTCAGTGTAAGAACACGTACATATTAGGAAGCAAGATTATTTTCTTATGACTATTGTCAACTTGATAGGGATTTCTAATAAATACTTTAAGTTTATTATGCTGGCAATAAATATTGCTTAACTATCAAGCAGGATAAAGCTTGGGAAAGCGAAATATAGTTGTAAGACTTTAAGTTTAATTTTAAATGTTGGTCTTATTTTCGAATCAAAAGAAAGCGTAATAAAAAGTTTGAAACGATTTATTTCTATAAAAAGAAAAAAAACTTTAATAAATTAACAGTCTTTTTCATAAAACATATTTTTGGTTTATGAAACAAATTTTGTATGAAAAATTTTTTTACTCAAGTTTTATAGATAAAAATATAAAAAATTGATGACTAAGACCGTATTAGAAAATATTAGTTTGGGACGTAGATAGATCCAAATTTTTTTTATTATTTTTTTATACAAATTTTCTTTATATTGAAAATTTTCTAAAAAAAAAATTGTTTCTCTCCAGTTTGCAAAAAAGCCAAAGTTTTCTTATTTGCTTAGAGTGAATTATACAGTAGTCTTACGATAGCTTGCACCAATTACAGCAAGCATAAAAAATGGAGGAGAAAAACTTTTTTCCACTTTCAGAGCGTTTGAATTTCGAAAAGTAAACTAATCGATTTGAAATAATATTTATTCACATTAAGCAGTGTTCACGTTATTGCCTGTATACTGTAACTGCTTGCTAATGTGTTAGTTCAAGCATAAAATCCATAATTTTCTAAAAGTTTTTTGTTTTGCCAAATATTGAAATTTATTCAAAATTCACATAAATGAATTTCTTCTTAAAATTTGTATTGAAAGTTAAAAATTCCCAAATTTACCACACCATCCCTGTTTCAAGGTACAAACAGAACTTTTATTTGTTATTATTGCTATTATTGTTGTCTTTCTTGTTTTTATTATTTTCACAAAATAGATAACCAAATTTATGAACATTTATAAACAAAAATTCTAAATATTTTATTAGTTATTTACATTTTTTTTGCTACTTTTATAGCAAATATTTGATTAGTAACTCAATATGTAGACAAACAGCACACTAAATATACAACATTCAAAATGGAAAATATTTTTGGAAACACAAAATAAGAAGAAAATTATTAGAAAAATTTCCAAGAAACTTTTACAACATGTAGAATATAATATATTTATGTGTACATAAAAAGTAAATTGAGTAGCAGCAGAAGCAAAAAAAAAAACAGCAACAAAAAAAGTCATGTTTTTAAGCTTCACATGCCAACTTAATAAATTACTTGATTGCAAAACTTTTTTGCTAAATATGTGGGAGTCTGCTTGCTTCACCCAGCCCAAAAGAAAATACTTATTAAGTCTGAATGAGTAAATTCAAAATGTTGCAAGCATCCAAGGAGCATTATACTATGCTTAGACAGTAAACACAAATACTTTTATTAAAATTATACAGCAAGCATGTGCGTAAATATTTGCAAGTATGTGTGTATGTAAACCTTGTAGTTTACACCATCTTCTCCTCTTTAATTTTTTTATTTAATAAAACTTTCAACAAACAAAAAAAGAAAAACAATTTTATACTCATCACCAACTCGACTATATCGTAACTAGTCATCATTATTATGATTATTACAAGCATCAATGCCGCAAAATATTTGTTGGTTTCATTTTTTTATTGACTTTGCATTGTTGCTGTTGTCGTACTTATTAGTTGCTGCTGTTGCTGTTACAAGGAAGCAACAACTATAAATTTACTTTCGAATAAGTTGCCATAAAATTATAGTTGTATTTTTTTTTGTTATTACACCTTGAATGTTTCATTGCATAAAGTGGTTAGCAGCGACCCTACTGTACATGAGTTATCCTTATTTACCTGTTGGACACAATGAAAATGGCATATTAATAATAGGCAAAAGAAGAAATATCATTTCATAGCGTGAAAATTGTAATCATATAATTAAATAAGTCGGAAGGTATTTTGAATATATTTGTTATTCATATTTAGTCAGTATGGATGTAAAAATCTATTGTTCTAATAAATAAATAAAATAAAAATCACATAATTCATGTTAGTTTATCCTAATCACAATTATGTTTTCTCTTCCCTTGTGACTAATTCACAAATTCACAAATTCATTTCCTAATTTTTAAATTTTTTAAACATTTTTCAATTAACATTTAATTTTCATACAAAAAATGTTATAGGAATTTATTTAGACTGTTTAATAATTAATGGATTTTTTCATTGTTAACCGATTTATTTGTCATCCTTAAGAAACTACGCAAAGCAGCACCGAAATATGGAAAATAAATTTGGATATTTTTTTATAGAAAAGTTATTTAATTGAAAAATTATATTAATATTTCTCTTGTTTAAATCTTAATGGACAGATTTAATTCAGATCTAATTTTTACAAGACATCTGTAAAGTTTAAAATATTTATTATCCAAAAACGATCTGTTTACACGGTCCCAAACTAGACTTTTTCCACCGAAGTATTAATGTTTTATTGAAAATACTCTTGTAAAATATTTTCAGATTTAATCCAAACACAGCAGGGTGATCTAAAATTTCATAAATTAGACTGAAATATATACATTTTGGCAAACAGGCTAAATATATATTTTTTTGCACACACATGGGGTGTTTTTATTTTAAAGTACAATAATATTGTAAAATGTTTTGAAAAGGAGCCCAAACATCCCACCATACAAACAGCAAACAAACACATTAAAAAGTTACAAAAATAAATTGTACTAAATATTATTGAAATTTATGGAATTTTGTGTGTAGAGAAAACGAAATCTACCGAAGCAACAACAATTCAATTCAAATACTTGTGCCAAAAGTTTTTCATTTTGAAAAGTTTTTTTTCATGCATCCAAAAGTGTTGCTAAGCCCAACAATTTATTTACGTAGAGATATTTGTTGTAATATTTACGAGTATAAGTTTGGTAATATAAAAAAATTCATTATAGTTCAATCAACAACTTATGTTCGAGGTCAATAATGTAAAGAATTTTAGTAAACTAAAGGCCATGGGGAAGAAAGAGTGTGGCGAATGTTATATGAAGTTGATGGATGAAGTTGCTTAGAACAGATTTAAAATAATACTCTGCTGTATAGTTTTTTGAACAGCTTGCAAATAAATATTTTAAATATTATTGCGATTATTTTTATTTTGTTTTTATTTCTTAATATTTCGTTTTTGGTACAAAAATCAATCAAGTGTAAGACCACCACAAATAAATAATTTGTATTTTTGAAAGGCACTAAAAAGTGTGAGTAACAATTGTTTAACCCATATTTTTGTTTCATGCTATTCTTGGGAGCAAAGGTTCACATTTAATGTTAGAAAAGCTCAAATAAACTCTAATAATTTTGATATCACGACATACAACTTTTCTCTCAGCGAAATTATGGAGCTTGATATGAAAACTTTTTTTATAGACAAAAGTTTTATGTCACAACATAAAATATTTTAGGGACGCAAATTTAAAATCGTTTATGTAAACAAACACATTCGTAGACGAATTTGTTTGAGTTTTTTCATAATAATTTTCAGTTTCAAAATTATTATTTCACGACATGAAAATTTTCTGTCAGAGAAAATTTTACGGCTTTGCCAAATAATTTTTATATCATGAGACCCATTTTTTTAATCGTCTAATATTTTACATCATGAGATGAAGATTTTTGTAGAATTGCTATAAAATAAAAACGTATTTCGATAGATACAAGCTACATGTCATAATAAAAAAGGTTTTGTAGAAAACTTTCCAATGGCTCATCTCATTCTCATCTCCAAGGACGAACATTTAATTCTATAAAATTTTAATTCTTTCGAATATTTTCTTAAATATTTCAGGCAGTCATATTTAGAAGTTCTCTGCAGAAAAAAATTTTATGTCATTATATTGCTCCTTTATTGCAACGTAGTGATATCTCAAAAACCGTAAATTTTGAGTTACAAATGCAAAAAAATTCTTACCGCTCTTTTTTTTTTTAACTTGGACCAGCACTCAAGGGATGACCCCTACATATGCAATGCCTTGTGCCGGAACTAGGAAAATTGGTTATGGGAAGGAGGATAAAGGGAGTAGTGTTTGTGGACGTTCGATTTGAATTTTCCCACACTGAAAGTAACAGGAAAGACCTCTGCAGGAAGTTTATTCCACATGCGAACTGTTCGGCTAAAGAACGAATTTTCTCTGTAATGCGTAGTGCGATCCACTGGCATATCAACCACAAATGGATGCGCTCTTAACGAAGAACGTGTTGTTCGTACAATTGAGCAGGTTTCGGGAACAAGTTCCCTGATTTCATTAGAGCACATTCTATTGTAGTAACGATAAAACAGTGAAATACATCCCACATTGCGTCGATGCTCCAGTGAGTCAATAGAGTTGGCTAGCCTACTGTCACCGATGAGCTTCTTTGCCTTCTCCTGTACCCGGTCGAGTATCTTTCAAAATAGACTTTGAAGCACCGGCCCATACATGAGAGTTGTATTCCATTTTCGGTCGGATATAGGTGGTGTAAAGATTAGGGAGATCAAATGGAGTGAAGTATCTCTTACACCGTCTTAGAAAGCCGAGGCACTTGAATGCTTCTTTTGAAACCTGAAAAATATGATCAGTCCATCGAACATCACATTTAATTTTCATGCCAAGAACATCTAGAGTTTCTGATTCCTCAATATCTACACCACCCATTATTACATTTTATGTGAGAAATTCATATAGATATCTTGTTAAGTCAACTCTTGAGAGAAGAATACTTTACACTCGTTTTCTGCAGAACGAGATTTTTAAAGATATGACTACGTTGCAATAAAGGCGCGATATATAAAATTGCCGTAAACAAACTCTCAATTATTTTTTTTTCATATCAAATTTATGTCTTGACAAAACTAAATGAGGGTGGCGTTGGCTCAGGTAGTAAGCACGTTGACTACAAACGGAAGGACCTGGGTTCAAACCCAGTGTCAGACAGAGTCATGAAATAAAACAAACACCACGCATTTCTCTGATGTGCCTTTGTGTCAGTTGTTGGCGGAAGGTTTCAGTGGCGAAGGCATGGTCACTGGTTACTGAACAGTACCATCTTCAGCTGATACTAATTCCAATGTAACAGCAGAGCACCCTCCTTCGTTGGTACTGAGTAGCACAAACAACGGCGAAGTAAAATAAAATTAATAAAAGAAGTGGCTACTAAACTAAACACAGCTTTAAAAACTCGTAATGTCCTCCTCGCCACAAGAGGCGCTGCAACACTGCTCTACGAATAAACGTGCAGAAAAAAAGCAGAGTTGTAAAGAACGAATGAAGCTACACCTCCTTTCATATCTATCACTATCCCTTTCCACTAGTTCCAGCACAATGCATTGCATGTGTAGGGGTCATCCCCTGAGTGCTGGTCCAAGATAAAAAAAAAAAAACATTTTAATTGCCATCTATGACTTTTTTATGTCATGACATGAAAATTTTCTATAGACATATAATTTACATATGATTTATTCCGAAAAATTTTCGATAGAAAAATATTTCTGTCATTATAAAAACGGGGGTTTATTGACAAAATTGTATGATATGATAAATTTTGTTTCTTGTACTGACATAAAAAAAAATATGGCATGACATAAATATTTTTTTAAAGAACGAAGTTTTATGCATTAAAACTGTTTTTTTTAAATATTTTTCATATATCAAAAAAAGAAATTGTTTCATAACATGAAAATTATTAGCGGTTAAGAATTTATTCCTTAGCATGAAGATTTTCCCTAAACAAAAGTTCATTTCATAACAGGTTCTAAGCGAACGTTTATGTCGGGACATGAAATTAAGAGAATGTGAGCATCAATATTCCAGTCCATTTTCAGGAATTTCATAGCAATAAGCATTTTTCTGCTGTGTATTAATGTGCCATTATATATGTATGTTATTGTTGGACTGTTTTAGTGACAAAGACATAGTTGGCACTTGTCACTAAACAGTATTGGCAGCAATTAATAGTGGTCTATGCTAACGACATCCCAACGCGCTCCAACGTCGTTATTGTAGCCAAAATCATCTGAGAAATAAAATAACTATTAAAATGGCTGCACAGCTTAATCAAATATAATGCGCCTAATTGATACCAGAGGCGTTGCAAAAGCGCTATAGATATGTTAACAAAACCCGCAATAGCAGAGTTGTAAAAGAATTAATTAGGGTCTGACATTTTCACCACCTTGTCCACTCTACTGTAATAACCGATCGTGCTATTAGTTTTCTCTATATGTTAGTGATAAAATTGAATTCACAACCTTTTTGGTTTGCTGTTCAAATTCAATTGTGTTTATTAACAGAACTTCAAATATACAATTAAATATCTTACAGTGTTTTAGAAAGCTTATCTTGAAAGCTTACTCTTCAAAAGAAACATCATCTGAGATTATTAAAATAAATTACCCAATAAATAGAATAGTTAAAAGATTGACTTAGACACTAGATTGACTAAACGCTATATTACAGTATCCCTGTCTCAAAGAAGGCGACAGACACATCGTGTGATTAAAAATAATTACATTATTCAACATGATTTAAATTTTGTATTCAAAATATTTTATGTTGTGATATACATTTTTTTTATAACATGGGATACGAATTTTGATTAGATAAAAATTACTGATTTTATTATACAAAATGTGTACACCATGATATGAAATATATCTGTATTTGACAGAAGTTTTCTGTTACATGTAAAATTAATGCTAAACAATATGGAGGGTATCAGAAATGAATTTCAGTTTGTTATTAACCATAAAATTAATTTTTATTTCTTGGCCATAAAATTTCCTTTAGATGTAAATGTGATGTATTGACTTAACAATTTTTATAAGCTATAATTTCATATGTTATTGTAAACAATTTGGTCTACAAAAAAATATAGAAACATGGAAACTTTTACGTCTTGCCATGTGATAAAAAATAATACATAAATATTAATAATAATTTAATATTTAGTGCCAGCGTATTAAATCTTATGCGAATGTTAATGTGAGTTAAAGAAGTATTTAAAAGATTTTCAATTCACATGAAACAATTTTCGTCTTTAGAAGATTTATATATCATGCCATGTATTTTATTGTATATAAAATTTTAATGGCTTGATTTGAAGTTTGTTTCTTATAACAAGAAATTATTATTTATAGAATATGAAAAATTGTTTGCTTAGACTTTCAATTTGTTGTAGAGATTGTTGCAATTATCCTTAAATTATTGTAAGAAACCTTTTGTATCATCGTTTATATTATAACAGAACATAGATATTTTTTTTACTTTACTAACATTTTTATGTTGTGACATAAATATTTCCAGACTTTAACAATTTTTGTTTTTCGAAAAGCAATATATAAATTGTAACAAATTATGTATCACTTGCACGTTTTTCTCAAATATTTTCACTTCATTAGCTGACAAGGTTAATCTTTTTACTCCACAAAAGAAAAAAAAGGAGACAATCCAATTATGTCATGTAATGTTTATACACGCTTAAGCCTTATAAATGTCAAATATTTGTATTTGTTTATTTTTGAGACTTTATTCTAAAACTTTTTACTGCCTGCACTGTCACTAAAAGTTGGATGTGGAAATGAAATTATGGGACAAAAAAAAAAAGAAATATATTATAAGACTAAGTATAAGTTTTGTTTTAATATGTGAAATGAGAATAGAATGTGTGTGTTTAAGAGTAAATCCTTACAGCTTTAGGACTTTTTCTAATTAACAGTATATTCATTAAAATTCTTTGGCTCTTTCACTCTCGGTGGACACATTTTGGCAAGGATTTATGCATGTGTTTGTGTATGTACATGTGTATGTGTGTGTTAATAAAAAGAAAAAAAGAAAAACTTACAACCAGTATGAAATTTGTATTTAAGTTAATAAATTTCTATCCTTTGGTCAAGATTCTTTCGTAATATTATTTGCTTTCAATATGTTTGCGAGTGTGTTACCATGTAGCTGTGTATTAATAACATTTGAGCCCTGTGGCTTAAGAAAAAAGATTGTTGCTTACCTAACTACCCCCTTCCTTCCGCCCAGCACAGCATAACATTACATTTACAGTTATGAACACTTGAAGGTGTTTATTTGCTCGGGTATCCTGGCAACTGTTGCTATGTTAAATATTTATATTGCATTGATATCTTTGACGATACGATAAGGACATACCATTTTACTTTTATTAGTTTTCCCTGGCTGGATTGTAATTAAAATTAAATTCAAAACCAATTGATTATGCCAGAGGTAAGTTTGGCCAGTAATATTATTGTAACGTGTCTTGGCATCAGTGCTATTTATAAGGAGGTTTCTTTATGGTTGATTGCAATAGATTGATTGCTTGGTTAAATTTCTTAGAAAAGGAAATGAATTTCTAGAAATCGTTATCTTTGCTTTCTTATATTACAATTATGTTTTGATTGCAAATGTGCGGTTAGTCGATTAATAAAAATTTTTCGAATTACTCGAAATACTTATTAATCAAATAATTGATTAACTTAGGCCCATATTGTCAGTCTTTAGTTAACTAGTGACAGTGGTTTAACTAATGACTTTTCATATAAATGTCATTGGTTAAACGGCCATCATTAGTTAACTAAGGGTTGTAAATTTGGGCCTACGAGTTCCAAATCATCAAGATACTTATTGATCAAATAATTGATTAACCAAAATACTAATTAATCAAGAGTACCAATTTATCAAATTACTGACTGATCAGATAATTACTATTTTGATTATTCAAATTAAAATAGTTTTGTTAAAAAAATAAAACAAGGATATTTTGAAGCAAATGAATAAAATACGACAAAAATTAAAAAATAAAAAACAAAAACAAAAAACTATAAACCTCGAATTCAACTCAAATATTAAAAATGCAAATTAGACAGTACGACTTTTTTCAGTTCATTGCTTTGCGACTGAGTCCTGAGAATTGCACGTGAAAACAGCCCGAAAGATGACAACTTCTGCATCATTCGTTTTGTCAAGTTGCCTGTATTACTAATTAGTAATTTGAAAACCAGAAGAACATGGAATATTTCAATATGGAAAATAAAATAACAGGTACACGTACACGTACGGTATACTGAAATATTTATAATCGTGTTCAAATATAGAAAAAGCTACAAAAATCCAACTTGAATAAAATAATTCGTACGGCCATTAAATTATTAATGCAGGCAACTTGACAAAACGGATGATGCAGACGTTCTTGTTTTTGAAGAAGTTCTTATTCACGTGCAATTCTCAGAATTGTGTTCAAAAATCATGTGCTGTACTGTGTTAACTATTTAAATATCATACCAATCAATTAATCCTGACTTTGGATATTTCAAATCACAATTAATTGATTAATCATGGTTTTGTATAATCAAATTCAAATTATGTTAAACGACCATTCACCAGCTTCAATTATATCAATTGGATTTGTCAACAAACTATTTATGGTTAATTCTTTGCTTTAAAATTTTTGATTATTCCAATAACCTATTAAACAGATTTTGCTTAATCTTAATCTTTGAATAATTTATGAACCGCTTATGCCCAATTGAAATTAAAAAAAAAAACAAATAAGAAAAATTTGCAAAAGATTTAATTAGTAAGAATTAATCTCTAAAAAACCTTATTAATTATGAAAATAGCTTTTAAAATATATTCCTCTGCGTTTATCTGCCATCGCTGAAAAGGAATGCATCAATAAATTTAATGCATTTAAAAAAAAACAAAAATTAATTTGAAAAATATTTAAGGGAAACTTATATAAGTGTCTAGTTAAAAAAGGCAAATTTATTATGGACAAATATTCGATAAGCCGATGTGTTTTAATCGTTAAAACATTTTATCAAAATCAATCATCGGTCACTGTCACGATGAGAAAGTTACGTGAAATTTTTGGGAGAAACAATGTGCCAACAAAACGCACTATTTAACGTGTAGTGAATGATTTCGAAGAAAGAGGGTCTGTTGGTGCCAAAGCATGGACCACACAACGTACTGCAAGATCGGCTGAAAACATTACTGCTGCTCAAGAAAGTGTTCAAAACAATCCATCAACCTCAATTAGATGCCGTTCCCAGGAGCTTGGTCTTCAAAGAGCAACTTTGGCTACAATTTTGCACAAGGATGTGCATTTGTTTCCATTCAAGATTTAGTTGACTCAAAGAGCTTCTTCCACAAGACAATTTTCGCCGCCGTACATTTGCCAATAGGAAGTACAGCTCGCCCATGACAATCCCAATTTTCATGAAAAAATCATAATGTGTGATGAGGCACATTTTCATTTGAATGAATATGTGAATAAACAGAATAGTCAATTCTGGACAATGGAAAATCCTCAAATTATTCATCAGTCACCTTTGCATGCTTTGGGCTTGACTAACATGTGGTATCAACAAGACGGTGCTACATCGCATACAGCCAGGATTACAATGGAATTACTGCGAGACCTGTTTCCACAACAAGTTATTTCAAGAAACCGTGATGCTGATTGGCCTCCACGTTCGCCTGAGTTGACTGCTCCGGACTTCTCAAAAGCAAGGTTCATGCAAACAAACCAGAAACGCATAAACGCAAAATATTCATGATGAAGCTAATGAAACAACGCGTGAAATGTGTGAGAATGTAATGAAAAATGTGCTCAAGAGGGCTTGCATTTATAAGGATAACAGAGGCGGCCATTTATCTGATATTGTATTCAATACATAATTGCCGACATTAAATACAACATTTATTAATATAAAATCCATTCTCTTCCATTTAATCAAAAATTATAAACAAACAAAGTAGTACGCCTTCCCGACGGATACCCTGTAAATTAAGTGAAGCAGCGAAGCATGTTTAATTTCAACATACTTTGCCTTTAACAAGGCACATTTTTATAATTAAATTTTTGGGTATTCAAATGTCTTTATGAATTAAATAAACGTATGTAAATTATTGAAATAAAATCATAAAATATATTCACTGAAATACCCAATGACATGTACACGCCATTTACACAATTGCCTGAGACAAATATTTAAAACACATGCTAACTTTAATATGCATACAAACAAATACATAAATAAGCCAACAAATAACTAAACTCACACATCCTGATAGACGCGTACAAATGCATAATTCCTACACATGGAATCATACTTCTACATTCACAAGTATTTATGATAGACAAACGCATAAATTGTTTCAATTTGTTGTAGTATTTGTGGAACGCATGGGTATTTTGTAAAGTACAAGTGCGCATGTGGTGGGAAGTAGGGGGCAAGTGTGCGTTAATGTTTTTGTGTGTATGACAACAAAGTACAAATGAATATGACACATGTAATCACATGGCATTCATTAGATGGCGCGAGGTATTTATTTGCGCTTCACTAATTACAACAGCAACAAAAGATACAAATAGGCAAACACACATATAAAAATATATATAGATATGTATATACACACTCCAAGGACCAACAAATTATGACAACAGCAAATATTATTTACAACAACAAAAAAATGAATAACAAGGATTTCAGCAGCAACAACAATCTAGGCTACAAATACTTGTTTTAATACCGAACATTCATAAATTTCATAAAACACAGACATAAAGAAACTGAAAAGGACGTAATTTTTTTTTTTCGGAAGCTCTTGTACTTTTACACGCACACTTGCACAACAAACAAACAATAAAACTAATTGCAACAGTTAACTGGAAGACAAACAAACAAACAAAAAAAGGAAATACAAATTTTCTAGCAACACAAAACACACACGCAGATTTAAAGCCACACAAAACCATCAAAGAACCATACAATTATGTATTTGTTTATGAAAAAGGACATACAACGCAAAGAAAAAATGAGGAGCTGTTGTAGTACAACAAATTAGGAAATATGTTTGTTGTTTTTTTTATAGGTAAAAACATAAATTTAATTTTTTATATTAGAATTGATCAATGATTTGTAGTGTCCGACCGAACGCACTTTTTCTCACCGAAGCTGAGCCCGAACACGAATTTCGAAAAAATTTTCAAAGTTCGGCCGAACCCGAACTTTTTATTTTGTTACATCTGAACAATTGTGCTTTTTTTTAATTGACACTTTCGTCAAGATGCAAAAGCAAAAGAAAAATTGCACTTTAAAATAGTAAAACGATCTTAAATATAAAAAATAATTTGTAATTAGTTTTCAAAAAAAAGTTTAAAAAGTAGTTCAATATAGACATTGTAAATATATGTTTGTACTCACAATTTAATATTTCTATAGTTTATTATCATGGGAAAAAAGCCTTTTATTTTTGCAATTATGTCATGTAGATTATTTTTTCGGTTTGAATAAATTTGTGTAGCAGCACTAAATATAACTGCTCACTAGAAATGCTGGTTGTTGGTGCTGAAAGGTATTTACTGGTCAGAGGCTTGACATTTATAAATGGACTGGAGTTTCAATATTTAAATGTATCTGTATTTCGAGGATTTAAAGCTTCGGTCAAATTAATTTTGATTTCGTTGTGAACAACATTTTCGTCCTATTCTTCTTGGACTTCTAGACGTGGTGCTGTATCATGTTTCTCCCGCAAAGACGGTGTTTTAGTTATTTCTTTTGTCACTGTTGTATTTTTTCGTAGTTATACTCATATATAAGTATGGTTGTATTTTCGTATTATTTTAATATGTACACATGATAATCAAGGCGAAATCGTGATCAGTGGCTGGGACAGTTGGCAGGTGATTATTATTTTTTTTATTTCATTTTAATTTTTGCTGACGCATTTTTCAGTACATTTTTGACATCGAAAATGGGTATTTTTCAAACCGTATTGAGGCGAGTATAACTATTATGAATTTTCCTTGCATGATAATAAATATGTAATTTCGATATTCGGTAAAGTTCGGTAAAAATTTTGCCGAACACCGAATATAGGTCGAACACCATTTTTTGCCAAACTCCGTAGACGAACCCAAACGTACGGTCGGACAATAATGAATTATAAAATATAAATAGGATCCAAAATTGTTAAGGAAAAGCTGGTTCATAGAGAAGTTAGAAATCTTCTGCAAAAAAAGTAGTGAGTAAAAATTAAAAAAAAAATTAACTTAAAATTTGCTTAGAATTATTCCTAAGCGATTTCTTAAGAATTTTTAGAAATGCTTTTTGAGTTGTAGTTCGAAACTAACTCAGCTGAAAGTATCTCGTACACAGCAAAAAAAAATTAATAAAATTTCAATTAAAAAATTATTTAAATTTTAATTAATTAATTAATTAATTACTTTTAATAATTAGAAGGAGAAGGGAAGTGCTTTCCAGTTAAAAATCAAATTTAACGATTGCAGATTTTTAATTGAAAAATATTTATATTTGTTTTTAAATAAAACAATTAAATTAAAAAACCAATAATTTTGTAATGAAAATGATATTGTTAATTCTTATCGGCAGGCATGTTTATTATCATAAATTACAAATTTATTAAACTTGATTTATTAGTTCCGAAGTAAACTATTCAGCATGCTACATATCACTAGTGTTTATGCAAGCTCGTCAGTAGACCTTCAGCTACGAGTATATAAAACTCTTTAAAACTTGCAAAAGTTGTATGTTTGTGTAAAAAATCTAAACAAATTAATAAAAACTATAATCCCTACACGCAAACAACAAAACAACATTCAGATACAAAATGCAGAAGAATTTCGTTTCTTTGATTTTGATGTTATTGTCATCGTCTTTAGTTATTCCATTTAATAAATAATTAAAACTTTAATCAAATGAATTATAAATTTCATACAGAAACATTTTCTTTTAATAAAAATAAATTTAAACAATAATACTTTTACTGCAAAAATAATAATAATAATAAAATTACTATAATAGATTATTTTTTTCAATACATGCTTGGAAATTTTTAACGTAACTGACCTTAGTTTTGGTTAGATAAGGATGGCAGCCAGAATCTCTGACTCACTTGGACCGTTTTGGTCCATTGTGATACCACTGGGCCTCTGTTTATGTGGAGTCCCCACCGTCGAACCAACCAGAGCTCAATATAAAGCTCTTAATACGTTGCAGTTCAACACTGGCTACGTCAGAAAGTTCTCTGAACTCAAGAGCACCCATTGTGGCTCTTCTCTTTCTTGGCACTCCGGGACAGTGACATAGAAAATGTTCCACACTCTCCTCTCCATCGATATCTTGGCAGCTGCAGCAAAGATCATTGAGTTCGACCTTTAACCTTCGTGCATGCCTGCCTATAAGACAGTATCCGGTTATTACGGACCTTAAATCCTCTTAATATCCATTTAAAAAAAAATTGTTGTTACTTATTCATAATTTCATTTCAGTTATCTTTTTTATTTTTTATTTTTATAAGTAATCTATTTTCCTGTTAAAGTTATTTTTGCTGTTAGTATTTATACTTTTTTTTTAACATTATATACGCTTTTATCTAAACAACAAGTGAACAAATTAGTAGTAAAAGTGGTGCTGTGAATGTATGTTGTCGTTTAAAAGTGGTGAAGAGATAGAAAGGGCAAGACAAAGCAAGCAATTTACTTAATGACCATAATATTTGTTAAATCAACAAACAATATACATAAACTAGCACACACACTCAATTTTACTTATACAAACAAATCGACTAACAAACAAGAAAATAAACTAACTTGAACAAACTCTTATATGGACACATAAATAAGTCTATTGGTCTATCAACGAAAAAAAAACAAGAGAAAACAACCACATACACACATTTCGCTGCTCGTTTAGTTGCTGAAGCGGACATATGGACAGGATAGCCAAATGAACAAGCAAATAAAATTCAATAAAAAAAAAGAGTCGAAACTGCAACCAACCGTTCATTCATTCATTCATTCATTCAATTATTTAGTCAGCCATTCAAGCAACTAAATCTAGCAAGCAATAACAACAAGTTTGCCACAAAATTATGTTGTTTGTTAAGCGATTTCCAAAATTAAAGTTTTCATTGTACGAGCTGCCTTTTTGGAAACGTTTTCCTGATAAATTGGGAAATAGTTTAGAAATAAGGTAAAAAAAATTTTGCTAATATATTGTAAAAATTGTTTAATAATAAATTTTACAATATTGGTTTTTTAAAATACTTTTCTTAACTGCACTGGCAACTGGAAGACAATATTTCAATATTGTTTCCATTCACAGCAAAATATCCGATCATCCTCAAACGTTGCACACTCATTGCGATCGTGCGAAAAAGGAATTCTATATTTATAAAAGTACACGCAGGGAAAACATATGGCAAGATATGGTAGGGATAACTATATTATGATTGTGGAAATTATCATATGGTCTTAGCAAACAATATATAGCTGCTTTTTTTAAGATAACCATTTGGTTTACTTGGGTGCCGTCTACAATTAGGCATGCAAGTAGATGATTCCTTTTGGAAAAAATATAATCATAGTCGTGTTAAAAAAACTTCCGTTTGAATATCACAATGTTAAAATAGCCATCAATAAAAGTTTGAACATAGTTAATCTACAACCTTCTTATTAATCTACAAAACTTATTATTTTTTGTAACTAAAAACCATGCAAATAATTATTCACTATTCATAAATAAAGCATATGCGAATCATCTACTGCATACGTTTTGTATAGTTATGTGTGCTGGAATTCTCATTTGATTGTTATTTAAAATACTTCAAGTACTTTCGGCTGAGCAATAGTCGTGCATTGATTTCTGCAGGACTAAAACTTGCTACGCAGTAGAGCTGTGTAGCTCACGAACGAACAGGTTGTTAAATTGAGCGGATCACCCAACTGATCGAAGTGATCTGGTCATTTTTCTGCACGCTTTTGGTTCAATAGTGTACCGTTCGATTTTGTAGATGAGCTAAAAATTGCTTTTGTTCGTTCAGGTGTCTCTTTTATGGATTTTTCTTTTTATGTTGTATCATTTTGTTTCATTTGAGTTTTGATGTATTGATCAGAGTTATTTTAAAAATTAAATATACATTTCTTTTTTAAATCAATCCATAAAAAGTATCTATATTATTAATAGGCAAACACGTTTTTTTAGAGCCCTTTTACGGCCGCAATACTGAATCGATTTAGGAAAGATTTATATGTTTTTAAATGGGTCTTACATAAATGTGTACATTCTTAATTTTATCTAAATCGGTTTTATATTTAGGAAGATATAAGCGTTTAAAGTTGTTACTAACACATGCGCACTCATTACACATGAATGTATTACCTTCAACTAGAAACATAAACAAAATGTGCAAGTGTGTTTTTCCAATTTGCTTTTTCATACAAATTATACAGTTTTAAGTTGTTTATTTAGAAAGTTTTTTGTTTTTGTATTTTATCGTATGTATTTATCTAAATGTTTAATATTAATTTCTAGAATGTGGTCGATTGAGCCGACCTCTGGATTCACTAGTAGTATATTATAAGCTAAAAGAAAATGTCTAATATTCTAGTAAAAAAAAAAACAAGAAATTGTTTCTAAAACTTAAAAATATTTCTGAAACTTAATTATGATTTTTTAATAAATTTAATTGAATTAACATATTCAAATATTTACTGCTGATTTTCTTAAGAAAAGAATGAATTAAAAAATCGAATTGTTGCCGTGCTATCGTTCAATTGAACGATTTAGCGAACTGGTTCATTTTTGGCAATTGAACGAAAAATGACCGATCACTGAAATGAACGATTTGGCACAGCTGTACTACAGAGGCTTCTCGAGAAGTTTCTGAGATGGCTCTTGATCCAATGTGAGCCCTTTTTTGATTATTCGAACCATTTTATGCAAATTTGTTACCTAGGGAAACAGCAAGTATGCAACTGTGAGTTTTTTCTTGTGCAACCTGTTGAAGCGAAGATAAAATATTTTTCCTTTTCAGACATTTTTTAAATTTTTTCAATTTTATTCCCTTCATCATTAATATTGAATACTTCCTCCTCAAGAGCAAATTTGCAGGATTTTTTGTAATTTAGTCGATCACATTCGACACTTCTAATGCATATTTTGGTAATTTATTGAAACTTTTTTATATGCTTACAAATATTTCTGTAACGAAAGCAAAAAAAAATTATTTTAAATTCTGATAAACAGACGGCATTTTTATTTGGTACTTCTATCAAATGCAACGTGTTGTTAGATTTTTGCCATCCGCAGCTCATTTTTAGTCTATAATAGTATCAACCGAAGCTGTTTTAGAATGGGATGTAAAGGATGTGTTATCTTCTAAATATGACCCCTTTAGTCATTGGAAAAATCATTTTCAATATATACAATTTTATTTAGATGTAAAACACAATGGATTTTATTTGAAAATCTAACTAACAATTATCGATGAAGAGTTTGTCTTGTTTTTTTCCAATATATTTTTGACTTTGATTTTTGTGTTTCTATTTAATGGTTTTATTTCTTGTTCTGTTAATTTTATTTGTTCTTGATTTTAATACAAATGTAATTTGGCTGCAGGAAACAAAATATCTATCAAAATATCTAATATTTTTAAGGGTATTTTTTGCAAATGCTTATTTGCTCCTTATTGCTGCATTTTAAATGCACATTAAACATTTTCTTCTGAGCCTATTTCCAGCCTCACTGCTCACTGTCATACTATGTTTATATTATTGTCACAAAGCAACTTACATGATTAAACATTAACCATGTAAATAAATAATATTATGATACGACTACAACCAAATTTCCAATCGTGTTATTTTTGCGATTAATATAATAATAAAAAATATTATATTTCAACTACTTTAAAATTAAGCGGTTCTTAGGCAACTGACGATGTGTTCTCCTGACAATATAATTTACTAATGAAAAGTGGACCGTGCTATTTCCATATAATATAAATATTGTGTTCATAGCAGTTAGTTATCTGCCATTATTATTGTTTTTATTTCTATATTATTCAAATTAGTCACATTAAAATAAATATAAAAGATATCCTTTATAAACTAATCGTACATAAAAATCATTAAACTCAAAGGCGCCACAAATTAAATCAAGGAAATATTTTATTATCGCTTCATTGAAATATCATTTAATGAGAATTGTTAATAACTCAAATAACTGGAGAAATGAATGATTTTAACAACATTATTTATTATTAATTTTCTAGTCATTTAGTATTTCTTTATTAACTTAAATTTCATAGAAAATTTTATTTTTGTGGCTTTTCATATTAAGTCCTCTGTATATCTATAAAGTAAATTGCTATTTGTATTACTGCTCGTATGTGAGTGTGTGCGTGTATAGTAAAATAAAACTTTTACATTTACATACATGTCCTTTCATACATGTGCTTGTAATTGTGCAGCCAGACCATGTAATTAGTATAAAATTGTTTGTTCATTCGTTTGTTTATCAAGTCAACATGGTAAAACATATTTTTTTATTATTTATTTTTATTAAAAAAAAAACCAAACTAATAAATTAAAGAAAATATTTGTTTGTTTGTTACAAAGTGTATTTTTATATGTTTTCGTATTTTTGTATGAAACAAATTTGCTTTTAGTTTTCTTTTGAAGCTTTTATTTTAGTTGTTTCAGAAAAAGAGAACAAATTAGAGAATTCCTTAGCTGGTTGGAGTTGTTTACAATTACAAATTGTACAAGCAACAAGCAATTTCTTTATAAAAGGATAATTTAAAAAAGAATTAATTGCTTTTTATCCTTAATAGCTGGAAAGAGAGCTGAAATACAGCTGAACTTAAACTGAACTAGAACTGAGATGGAACAGAATTATGATTAAACTAGAACTTAAATAAAACTAAAATGGAAATTAACCAGACGGAACTAGAATAGAACTAGAGCTGAATAAGAGCTGGACTAGAGCTAATATAGAACTGAACTAAAATTTAACTAGAACTGAACTAGAACTGAACTAAAATTTAACTAGAGCTGAACTAGAATTTAAATAGAACTGAAATAGAACTGAACTAAAATTTAACTAGAACTTCACTGGAACTGAACTAGAACTGCATTAAAATTTAACTAGAACTGAGCGAAAACTGGAAAAGAACTGAACAAGAAAAGAAGTACATTTAACAATTTATCAACTCAAACTTATCTCATAGTTTGCCTTTCGGAAGCATATTTTTGTGGGATTATTAAACAGCTTTATTAAACAGATTGCGACCCAAAATTTGTTACACAAAGCTTTTATAAACACAAAATAAATTTATGAACAAAGCAGTTATTAAATAATAAAATTTAATTTATTTGTTATTATTGATTTCTAAGCTTTAAAAGTAGCCAATGAAAGCTATGCATTACTAGCGTAGCATAGACTTCTTTGCATGAATTTTAAGAAGTTTAAAATAAAAAATATTTACAATTTATTTTCACCTTAATTATCGAGCAAAACATCTCATAACAACTCGTGATTTGCTCTAAATATTCCCAAGAATAAACAAGTTTCTTTCCAAATGGTCATTCTAAAAAGTTTACCATGTATCCTTTTTTAATTGCACTCTGAAACTAATGAATATTTTTTATTTTGATTTGCCAATTTTAGATTTCAAAATTGCAGACTATTGCGATGAGATTTCATAACAATAAAAATAACATTCCTTCCTGTAGTCTTCTATTTATTATTAATTAACCATCAGCATTTGACCATACTTTGCATCTCAGGATGCGAACATCACATAACCACAACAGTTTTGCAGCAATATTTTAAAAATTCAACAACGATATTAAAATTTCTCATATATTTAATAATTTTAATAACTGTATTTATTATTTGTTAAAAATTAATGCCAACTATTAGTTTTTTAAATAAGTTATGTGAATTTTATTTAAAAAAAACCATTTGTGTTTTCAACAAATGCAAACTGAAAAAAGTCTGTGATAAGTTTAATGTAGCGTATGAGTGATTTTTAATAACTTGCTTTTTAAAAACAATATTATTTATTTGTACTAAAATACAATACAAGCAATTATTTAAAATCAACTCGATCAATCCCCCAAGCAGACAAACATAAATCATTTTTAATGATTATATTTTTTTTTTTTGTTGATTATGAATTCTATGAAATTAAATTAAAATAAATTTAAATATAATTCATTTTGCAAATAATTAATAACTTTATTTAATTTCGAAAAGTTTAAAGCGAACGCATTTGTGTGTTTATTTTTATTTTTCTATTAGTGTCCATGATAAACATTAATTATTGTTATATTAAATAGTAATTAAATATTAATTTATAATACTTGTTTCTGGCAAATATCCTTTCTGAAGTGAGCTGGTATGTGTTTATGGCAAATCCCTACATACATACATACATAGTTGCTTAATGAAACCCAAAATATTTGCTTAGCATAAAAAAAGATACACACACACACACACATACACATATGAAACAAAATTGTCAAAAGCCACTTAATTAACAACTCAATGTGGTTTTATTGGCTTCATTTCATATGTACACGCTTCAATAATTAGTTTTTATGAATATTTACTTAAAAACTAAACTACAAATATGTATCTAAATGAATAATTTGTGTTGGTATAGACACACACACACATATCTATATGCAAATATGTATATGAATTTTCTAATTTATTTATTAAATTTAGTTGTAGGTGTGTTGTGAGTTATTCAACATAAAAATGATTAATCTCGAATATATTTGAGGCTAATTAATTAGTCGCATAGTTTTATTTCATCTACCACAACATCATGCTACACCCAGTTTAATGAAAATAATTAATTTATATTTCTTCATTGATTTTGTGATTAATTACATACGCTCTTATTAGAATTAGATTTAATCATTTTTTTTTTAATTTCATATTATTTTGAACATTCAAGATGAGAACTTGCTTTTAAGAAAATCAAATCAAAGTTTTCATTAATTTTAGTATGTTGTTAAAGCAGGATATGTTTAGGTTTTAGAATAAAAATTTTCAGCAAAAATATTTTTTATTAAGAATCTTTAAAGTAAAAGGTGAGTTACTTTGATAGTTTCTACTTTTATCTTAACTTAAAATAAATATTAATCTTTTATTATAATTATTATAAATATTAAACTGTTATTATCATTTTTTAATCCCTGAAGAAGCTTTCCATTGAGAAAGCGAAATATAGGATTAAATAAATCATTTATATTTATTTTCTGGACCTAAAGCTGGAATAAATTATTTAATAAAATTTAATAAAAAGGTCGAATAAATCAGAATAATTTTAATAAATATTAATCCTTTTTATACAAAAATTTCAGACTTTTTATGACACTGAGTCACATTGGAAAAAAGCCAATACATACATTTCACCGGAATACTAAAAGCGTGTTTTTAGGTCTGACGTCAATGAAGTGAATATTTTAAAAGGATAAACGACTTTCAAATCTATTTATAAAATATTTCTTAAATAAAGACTAAAAAAATTAACATAATATTTAAAATATTTCTAATATAACTAAAGAACAAAATAAAGTGGTTTTAAAATTTAATTCGTTAACATTTTTAAGATATTCAATAAATCGGTTAACAAAAAAAAATATTATGTGAAAAAAATAAGAATTTGTAAAAATTAATAAACTGTCTATAAAAATTCTATTAGAAAGGTTTTAAGACTAAAGTCACTACATGCAAGAGATTTTACATAAGAAAGGATGTGCGTATTTTATATAATGGAATAGTTTAAAAGTATATTAGGCAACATATTTAAAGTCCTTTCACAACGTTTTTTAATAAACTAAGTCGAGGGGCATATGTTGAACACAACAAATATTTTTATTATTTTTTAGCCACAAATATAATATTATATGTCGCTTAACAACATTCCTTACAAAAAAATAAAAAAGCCGAAAGTAGCTAACAGGATTCATAGTTTTATTGATTTTCAGGATTTTTATTTGGTGGCTAATAAAGCTTTTACCGAAATTGTAATGCAATCTATTTATCTGAAAACGAATAATAAAATATTTACATAGTGTCAACATATGACCTTTGAAATATTATAATGTATAGTTATTAATAACGAAAAGTAAGTTAACTTAATTTTTTTTAAAGGACTAAATTTTAAATACTTGCCCAAAGCTTAAAAAATAATTTAAGTGATATATAAAACTGCCAGAATTGCACATAAAATAAAATGAAAAAAAATATATAATAGAAAAAAAGGATATATGACAGACTTCGTATATAAGATACTCTTATTCAAAAATTTTTTTTCATGTATGATAACACTAATAGTTACAAGTCTTAAGCAAAAAAAAAATATATATAAAATGATGCAACTGTGTTGTTGCCAAATTATACTTAAAAATAATTCTTAAAAAGAATACTTCTTTAAAAGATGTGTTAGTCAGCTGTTTTGCGTTTGAGTGATAATTATTTGTACGAAGTTTGACACTTGAAAAGGAAAATTCCAATAAATTGTTTATGGTATTGATACGAAATCTTAAAAAATTTTACAAATAACCCGGTGTAACCGGTACAGATTTCGATAGAAATTTCATTCGAAATCTACTAGATTTCCTCCGGGCTTAAATGCATTATAAGCTAATATGATATTAAAAGCATTTTTGAGTAAAAGAGGGTAATTTCTCAAAAGTACAAGTAACAAATCCACAAGTAAAATACTTATAAGCAAACGAAAACAAATTAAAGATTGTGATTATTTTGTGATGCATTTTACTGGTAGAACTGTAACTTGTAGTTCTTAAAAATACAGTAATTAAATTTTGAAATTAATATCCATTAATTATGGATAAAATGGAAAAAAGGATATGTGAGATATTTGTATTTAATTAAGAAATCTTAAAAAATTATTTTTGAAACTTAAAGTCTTATCATAAATGCAAGTGACATTTTAAAATTTTTACTATATTTTACTAATTATTTTTTTGTTTAAACAAAATTTTCCGAAATAGAGATTTCAAACGAAACATTTTCATAAAAACCAAATCTGTTGCATGCATTTGTCATAAATATTCCACAATTCAAAATTGTTTGCAGTAAAATATTTCATTGTATTTGCTTGTGGCCATAAAATGCTACCAAAACACAAAATTAATTAAAATTCTTTAATTGTTTTATTATTTAGTTTATTTCTTGTCAAGAAAATAATGACAATAACACCAATTTGTAGCAAAAGGCTGAACATGCTTATATATGCTCGTATATATAGATATCAGGTGTATTGTTTCTACATGGAATAGCTACAGTTCATAGAAAGAGAACATAAAATGAATTTCAAACAAATAATTTATTTATGCCTTCAAGGTTTTTAAATATATTTTTTGTTGCTCTTGCCATGATGGTGTATACTTAGAAATATTTTAATTTATATGTGATTATTTTTATTTTTAATTAAAGCTGGGTGTGTGCGTGTGTGTGTGTGTGTGTGTGCATTTGTGTTGTATCCCTGTTTGTGAATTCATATTGATTGTTACTGGTGGTATGAAGCTTATTGAAAAATACTGCTCATGCCGCTTGCCAGATCTGAGTATCTCCCTTTCTCTTTCTTACACTCTTTTTCCCTTTTAAAACACACACACACATACTTATCTATGTTGTATGACGTGTATGTATGTGTTCTTAGCACACATATGAGTTGTTTATGAGGTTTTTGAAAAACAGATTATTATAGATTATATATTGTTTAGATTATTTACGAGTACCTGTCTCCATTAGTTTATTTATTTTTATACATGTGCTGATGTGTATGTGCGTGTGTATTTGTTTAGCCTGCTTTTTTGCTGTTAGTGTTGTTGTTTGTTTTGTTTGGAAGATTTTATGTTTCTGATATTAAAGGATTTTTAATTACAGTGTGCATTTGATGCCTTAAGGCAAAGAAAAATAAATGAATTTTATTCTAAATACCCACACGCATACAAATTATATTTCCAATAAAATCTCTTACACGTTCACATATGTAAGTATCTGTGTAGATATGTTGGGCATTTATTGTATGTGTGAACGTGTTGAGGCCTTAAAATTTTTTGTATATTCTTAGTCCTTTTTTTCCTGATCTAGTAATATTAATATATTTAAATATGACCGGTAGCAAATGTTTGTGTTGGTTTTGTTTCACTGTATAAAATGCTTTAGTCTTTTTATTGTTTTAATTGCTATTAGATGCATCTTACATACTGAAGTAGAAAATTATATTTAACACTTAAGATTTTCTTTTTCACACCACATTTCCTATCGAGTTTTTTTTTTTGAAAATTATAAATCATTTTATTTTAGTTACTTTTTGTTTATGTCCATTAGTGCGTGCTCATAATATTGTATAGAAAATTAATTAAAATATTGCTGGGAGTTTTGTTTACTGTAAATACAAATAACACAATTTTTAATCAAATAGAAAACATAATAATTTAAATTAAAATTCAAGTCTAAATCTAAGACAAATTAGTTAGACACAAAATCAAAAATTATATTAGGAATATTAATTCAATATTTAAATTATCCTATTGGATATTAGAAATTAAAGCAGATTTGAAAATATCTTTTAAGATATTAAGAATAAATGCATGTTTACAATACAGGTGAGTTTAATTAACTTAAAAATAATTTTATTCAAACCGATTTTAAAATTTCAATTATTTAATATAAAGATAACTTGAAAGGCGTTTAAAATAAATTAAATTAAATTTTTCTTTTCGCAAATTAAATCGATGTCCTTAAATGACAAATAATATTTATGAATTATTGTGCTCAAACTCGATAATTTCAAACGACCTCCCTAACGACTTCTATAACATTTTATCAGTGCATTTAACTACTGCAAGGAAAATTCGCATATAGACCCGACAGCAAGCACTCTTGTCACTATTAAGTTTAATTTTTCTTAAAGATGTTTCCTGAAAGTCTTTTACGAATAATCATTAAAAAATGCATGCAATCTCTAATTCTTTATATGAGATTTCGCAGCAACAGTCTCGATCTTATTTTATGCTCCAAATTTCCCTGAACAAAAACTATAATTTTGATTGAAAACTCGTGTTATTGAGGGCGTATGATTATTATTAATTTTTGTGTTTTGTGGAATAAAATTAAGGCTGAGGCTGAGAAGAGCTTATATCAATTTCTCTTTAATTCCCTAAACTATATAAAAAATTTCAACAATTTAAAAAAATACTCCATTTTGTTAAAGTTTTGCTTAAATAAATATTATTTTAAAACATTAAAAAAAATGTTTACCCCTTATTTGTATCCTCTGTATAAATATTTGCTTTATTAATGTAAATAAATATACAAGTTTCTGCCACTATTCTCCTTGTAGCTAACAGCATTATTTTATTTATACAAAAAAAATTAATTTCATTATCAGTTTATTTCATTATTATCATTTATTTATTTATATTTTTTTTATTTTTTCCCCATCCATTGTTGTTTTAATTTTTTACATACACAAACGCAATTATTATTACGTCTAAATACTAGAGATTACGTTAAAAGCACGTTCGTAGGATAAAATCATTATTGTTGTCATCATTATCATCATCACTAAAACAATCATAATCATCATCAGTATCAGCATCAGTTGTTTTTTTAATGCATAAAAAGCTTTTGCCTTAATGTTTGAGTGTGCATCATTTCCCAATAGTAGCGCTAAGTGTGAGAGAATTTGCTTGCGTTAATGTGTGTGTATGTTTATTTTGTATCATTGTTTGCATTTCTATGTACCCTACTTTCTTTTTTATTGCTGTTAAATTTTATAAAATTCTTATTTGTTTGTTCGGTTTTACAAACAATAAATAAACAATAAACTTGTACATGCTTCTTAGCAACATTTTATGTTTAGAATTATCGGGTATTTTCAATAATTTAATTTCTGGAAAAGCTATGGCTTATAGAAATTTTGCAACAACACAAAAAAGTTAAACAACAGGTATAAATTCGAGTGCTTTTTAAGAACAGTCACTTTTCCGTACTTGCATAAAAATGTACTTTCAAAAAAGGATATTTGACAGAAATCGTTTATTATTCAAGTAGATACAACAATAATTTATTAGCTAGAAGTTACACCACAAAAATAAAAATTTGTAGTGCAGAAATTTTTAATAATATCAAAAAGGAATTAAGACAAGTTTTCCATAAAAAATATATTTTTTTGCTCTCATTTCCGAAATTTTAAAAACTTATTTGGCAATAAAACGTTTGGAAGGACGGAAGGTATCTTATATGTATTTTGTCAGGCTTCTGTTCGAGGCGTAAACTTATTAGCTAAAATAATTGAATTTTTAAGTATAAAATTTTTCAATTCAGTTTTTTTTCAATAAACAAAATATTGATATTTATTTGATATTTGGTGGTTGAGCATAACAATTTATAAAATTTTTCTACAAAGGATATATGAACCCCTTTTTAACTTTTTGGTCTACAAGAGTTTTAGCCTATTTATGGAAAAGAATGCGCATAAAAGCGAGTTGCTATTAAAATTTAAGGCGTTGTTGACGAAAAATTTTCGATTTAAATTTTTAAATATTTTTTACCCTCAAAAAATTATTGAAAAAACGTCCCGCTTTAATTTATTTAATGGTTTAACTTAAGTCCTTCTTCCTCGTGTCTCACTAAACTCCACTTTCAATGCATAAGTAAAAGGTTAAAATGGCTTTTCTGTATGAGTATGAGTGAGTGCGTGTTTGCTTGTGAATTGCATTTCATTAGGTTGAAAACCAAAGACAGTGTAAAACCACATGTATAACTAACTTATATCATTTCAAATGCATTTTGCAAAAAGCATTTGTCATAAACACACTAATACACTATAGCAACCTTAAAAATTACCCACACATGCACACATACATGCCTAAATTAATACAATACAAAAACACAATAAGATAACACATAAATATGAATACACTAACAAGCATTTGCATCTTCGTATTTTGTATAAATAGAAAAGATTTTCAACAAAGGTAGAAGCCAAGTTTTAATGTTAACCAATAAAACCAGTTTGCTTTGCCAGCTTCTATTGTTTGTGTGTGTGTGTGTGTGAGTATTTGCATTATCTTATGAATATAGTACATATAGTATCAAAAAGTAATGGTAAGGTTGTGTTTATGTTTAAGACAATAAAGTGAAACCAAACATCAGCAACAGAAAAATAAGTAATAGCTTTATTAACAAGGAACGAAAGCTCAAGCAAACCTACAAACATACTCGCCTAAAAAGACACACACTCCCATACAAATGTTCATGCAAAGCATATCCTTTTATATGCCCCAGTAAGTATATGAAAGTCTTAGGCCCAAAAGTAAAATATAACATTTTAACCACAAACTGAGATTATAACCACTAGATTTTATAAAACTGACAAACAAACTAATGAAGGTAACTGTATAAATGTGTGTATACACACATACACAAACACACACACACACACAAATGTGTGTGTAGTATAGTAAATATCAAAACAAGGACAATGCATTGCGTTTTTGTATAAATGTTACTTGTTTGTTAGGAATGCATACAGTGAAGTTGTCTTGTTGGTGTTGGCTGTCGTTTAGTAGTTGTTTTTGCTGTTATTATTGTTAAATGTCCTTTTGCACCTTGTAATATATGAATGCTATTGTGGAAAGAAAGATAAAAGGTAACATTAACCACAATAGTAAAACATTTGCAAAATTTGATTAAAACTTAGGACTGCAATTAGTATGAAAGATGACACAAACAAATATGGACTGACAAAGGGACCAACTAATTTTAAGAGATTTTTACAAAAACGAAAGAGAACATTTTATGACAAAAAATTTTATAAAATTTTTTTAGTTTTCTTACAAATTCGAGTAGTGCAGAATGCTACAACATACACTTTTCGGAGGCCACTTTAGCTTTCCATAAGCTGTCAGAACCTAGAAGTGTCAACTATTTAGGCAAATTATTTGATTATAAAAAAAATCACAATTATTACTTCTTTTTACATATTTTTTAATATATTTTAAATGAATTTTAATAAATTCCTTTTTGCCGAGCTTCAACAAACTTTCCTTTTTCGTGAAATAGCGTAATAAATTACTTTGATTGTTCAGGAGTGGCTGCGAAAACATCGTGTGTCTTGAAGATTTTTAAAAAGTAGCTGTTCTTTGAAATTTTTTGGGAAAATTTTAATTTTCTTCTCAAAGCTTAAGCCTAGTTGCCTGTGATGTTTACCACAACTTGTTAATATTGATATACTTCACGCAGAACATATAAGTTTTTCGATCAGCTTTTAGAGTAGCAACTTGGTCATATATCCTTTTTAGCTTTTAAAAATCAAATAAATGAAGAATTTTTTATGGTTAATGTTACTGAATAGTATTACTAGTACATGTTATTAAATGTAAAGACACTTTAATAACTTTTTTTTCAAGATATTATGTGATAAATAATTTGTTTCATGTTAGCGGTTCTCGCTGCCAAAAAAATAAAGTTTCATGATACATTAAAACTGCAAAAATATTAAACTTTTAAGTGATAATACTATGCTTGCAAAAAACGCTAAGATTTTTTACTTCAAACGGTTTTAAAATATCAAGCATTAACATTGTCAGAATGTCTCATGTGATGCTCAGATAAGAATAGAATATCTAACCTGCAATTCATATTCAATCGAACAGGACAAAAAGCCATACACGGTCGAAAAATTTTTAAATTAAACTATTGATATACATTTATAAAAATTTCAGTAAAAATAAATTTTATAAATAAAATTAAGAATGCACGTATTAGATTCTTAACAAATGGAATTTATAATCCTTGCTTAACGAATTGCAATAAGGGATATTTCTCTTTAGCTTAAAACAAAATAATTAGCTGAAAATATTGGATGCAGTTCTTTTTCTTTAAGGTTTTTTTATAAAAGAATTTTAAATTAATTTTTTTTGGAAAGTAAAGCTATAAACACATTCATGACAGCAGGCTACACGGCTACATGTCCACAAATGACGCTGGCTACAAATGTCTCCCTGCAGTCAGCTGCTCAATTTTTTTGAAAATGCCAGCTACATATAAGCAACGGATTGATTTATATTTCAGCGGTGCCACTTTAAAGTATTTCAGCTTCGTAGAAATAAAATCACTTGTTCAAAATATAATTAAATCACTTAAATATTTATAAACAAGTCAACTTATGTATTTAAAATTTTTTTGCTGTTAATATAATCATTAATAAAATAATATATTAAGTTTTTGATGTTCTTTTCTCTTCAATAAAATTAATTATTTTTAAGCTCATAAATATTAAAATTTTTTATTATGTTGGCAGCACTGTATTTGCATATTGTCGCTTGTCAAAATAGAAATTACCCTAATTTGGCGACAGCTACAAAAGTGGTCGAGTAGCTGTGTAGCTGTTATGTCGTCAAAATAATCGTTTTCATAAGAACCTGTGTATTCTATTTTTGACAGATTGTAGTCTGTAGCCTGCTGTGGTCTATGTGTTTAAAGCTTAAGAAGTAAGTGATCATATTTAATATTACCGGCTTATGTTTTTATAAAGAAAATGACTTCTGTCACCAGTTAACTGTAATCATCTGTCATGTTATTTCGTACAGCAATTTATTTTGAAAAAAAGGATATATGGGCGGCTTGTGACTTCTAGTCCTTAATAAATTTTTTACATATTCAAGTGAATCTACATTAAGTTCTACAACCTGTCGTGTGACTAGAGTTATTCTTATATAAATAGTTTTCTTTTTTAAATTATATTAATTTTAGCCAAAAAAAAAATTTAAAAATTAAACCTACATACATAATTTTTTTTAATTTAAATAAAACGACATAAGATTTAGTCGTTAGATTTGTTTATATTTCACAATTAGTTACAGCGGTTTTTGCAAATAGTTGCGTACTTGAAGTCAAATAAAAAAATTTTAACAAAATTTTGTTTCATCCAATTTCTTCTTCCTTGGAATTTTTTATTATTTTATAAGTTTTAATTTTTTGATGTTGGTCCCTTTAAAATTTCTAACAACTGCCATTGGCCATGCAATTTCCTGAGTTTCTTGAAATTGACAAATAGTCTTAAATTACAATGAACTTTGTAAATAATTTTCCTTTGGCAATTCTGATCAAAAAATTTTGTTGCTGTTATAAATTTGCAAAAGGTCATTTCAAAAACCAATAACCATTATTTACCGGAAATGGCCTACTCCTGCAACACAATTAATTGTTTTCTTTAACATTCTTGTGCCTTCATAAATCTATCTTAGTAAATTCTTTATAGTTTCAGCTTACTCTTGCTAATTAACTTATAGCATTTTCATAACTTTCAGTTTATAATAAAATGAATAGTTTTATTTTATATGATTTTATTAATAATAATGTTAAGCGAGTGTGTGTGCAAAAGAGTTTCTTATGTTGCATTGAGCTAATAATAATTTATCAGTTCTAACCTAATAGCCTTGCCTTTAGCTATAAAATTCAATAAATTAATTAACAAGAATTTTATCTAAATAAACAGAGTATATTAAGTTTGTTTAACAATTAATATTATTAAATATGGAAAAAAAGTTTGAAAATTAATTAAAAAATGTGTGAATATTAAAATTGATAAACTGTAGAGTTGAGAGGAAAACATGCAACAGAGAGTAGTTGTCAAGGATTTATGTCTGTGCAAATATATATATATTTTTTTGAAATAATTAAATTTAACAAGAATTTTAAAATAAACCTAAGCTGGTGGCTTAATTAATATAGATTGCTTGATGGCAAAAGCAAAGGCTTTATATACATTTTGTTTAAGTATGAAATTGAATTGATTTATTTGGTGCCATAGAATACCTGGAATATGCTCTAAATAAGCATATTATGCCCATCAAATATGCAGTAAAAAAGTGTAAATATGATTTTAAACAATTGTTTGTTTGAAAATATGTAACACATATTTTTTATTCTACAATATTTGCATTTAAAATCAAATAAAAATAACATAAATAAATTTTGACTTGAACTTATTTCTAAGGAGATTTCGCTTTAGAAATTAATAATGAGACAGAGCACGACTTTAATGTCGACTGAAAGTACAAAGCTCATATTGAAATCGACAACAGTAACAAAAAAATACTGAATGATTTTTTTTCGTTTGAATGATTTTTCCTTTTAGTTCTATTTCCTTTAAAATTTATTTAGAAAAAAATTTATATTTTATTTAAAAAAATAATGAAGTTTAGTAAAAATGTGGTTGAGAATTTTTTGTTGGAGTGAGAGTTTCAAAATAAAATAAAATTAATTTTATTTTAAAACAGCTACTCTTGATTTATTTAAAATGTACGTTTGTTATGAATAATTACGTGACAGCGCTTCATCATTGATTGTTACTATCCGACCGGACTCGAATACTGAATTCGAGCATCGTTGTAGTTTTTAGACCGAATCCGAATCCGAACTAGAAACAGAAATTTTTATTTATTAAATGGCTCCAAAATTTTATTTTGTGATTTTTTGAATTTAATAAAACCAAAATTAACTGATATGAACATATTTTATTTTAATAACGTCGTACATTTTGTACTTGAATAATTTACAGGGTGTAATTTTTGTATTTGGTTGATGATATACAAACATGCACCAAAAATGTATACAAAGTTCGAAATTCTTGGGCGCCGCCTTTCCAGATGAAGTGTTCAAAATCATGCTTGTACAGCAAAAACCTCGTGTCTGTCAATGTAACCATTCAAAGCATTTTGTTTCCAAGGGCGACATCCATAATCACATCAGTTTGAGTGTAAAGTGCACTCACCAAGTCTACTTAGGCTGCCATCGTCAAGACCCATAATAATTTCACTGAAGATTCATTGAAAGAAATGGCTTCGGGTGCATTTCCCTATCTGTAATTTTCCGATTCCTTGATAGATCAGCCTGGTTCCCATCACATCAAGCATTAAATATTTGTTAATAAAAAATTGAAAAGCTTCAAAATTAATTAACTTTTTAAGCAAGAGAAATATTAGAAAAATAAATACCGAAGTCTGACATCGAACCGAAACGATCGCCCGGACTCTATTTATTGTTATTGCAATAAACAGCAACTGATTGATTGAGAATTTCAAGTAGAAAGTGTTTGCATCTAAAAAAAAACTTTTGTATATTGAAAATGTTCTACTGTTGTCACTGGGTCATATTTTAAAGATAATATTTCTTTAGCATCATATTTTAAAACCACTTCGACTTGAAGAAATGTAGACTGGAAAAGACAAGAAGATGAGAAAAATGAAGCAACTAGTTTCATCTGATAATGACTTGAAACCGAGTTTTTAGTTGTCGCTGTGAAAGTATTTGTAAGCATATCGAGAAAGATGTACATAAAGTCTCAAAATAAGGATTTGAATGTGCTCTCAAAAAAAGCTGCAAATATGCTTTTAAGACAGAAATATACAAGACAATTTTCTAAAGGATAAAATATGCAAAAAATATGCTCTAACTAAGCCTTGCATGATTGCTTGATACAATTAAATACTGACTTCAAATAAACCCTTAAATAGAGTGTCAGGGTTCGACATGAAAGCAACGAAGACCGAATGCTGGAATGGAGTGCAAATATTGTTTCAGTAACTTTATTTAGATTATCCAGGCGTGGGTGCCTGCTGTAGAGAGTTAATATTTATTAATAGCTTCGTATATGAGGACACTTTCTTAAGCATTTAGACAACAATTAACAAATACGAAGAAAAAAAATATAATTGAAGATACAAAAAAAAATCATTATAAATCTCTATAAATTGCTGGCATTGAAAAAGATAATAAAAGAAGAAGGCAAAGGGCCCTAAAAAGACACACTACACTTACACACATTGTTTTATTTGAATTCACAATATATAACAGTTGCATGTGAAACTCTTGAGTTTTGAAAAGATATAAATTTGTTGACAAGTTTATCTTGCTAATAAAACACATGTCCTGCTACACAATGCTTATAAAGAAATCATATAAATCTTGTAAAAAAAAATAATTATATATATAACTTGAGCTTTTGATATCCTCCCAATAGGCCCTTGAAGTGAAAACCTTTCAATTATCTGCTGAAAAAGGAAATACAAAATTCTGTTTATAAAAATTTCATAACACACATATCTCCAACATTGCAACACATTCACAAACTCCATCCGTATCCTAACAACGTTTGCCGGCATTGGCTGACCCCTGGATTGTGCCAACGAAAGGACCAATAAACAGCATAAATACATATCTGATAGTCCATGTCTCTATGGTGAAAGCGCAAATATAAACGAATGTGTTTAAATAAAACGAATGAACATTAATGAAATTGTAATGAAAATATTTTTTGTTGTTTTATATATTTTTGTGTTCGTATATTTTGTGATTTTTACCTTTTGCAGTTTAAGTTTGACCAGAAGCAAATTCACGTGAACACAAGCATACTTGTTCATTTTACAAGCACTCATGTATGCACACATTATAAATATGTAATATGTGTGGGAGTTGCTCATGTTAATGTACTCGTATTTGTCTGTGTTGTATAATGCAAGAGAAGAGACTTAAAGGCATTTGTAAATTAATCTAGTTAAATAACATGCAGCTGAATATTAAAAATATAACGAAAATTTATATGAACATCGAACGAAGTGTTAGGAGCAGGGAGAAGGAGAACGAAGTGCGGCAGTAGATGGCTTAAAAGCATTTCATCCCGGCAAAGATAAAGAGCTTCCTAAGAGGTTGTTAAGCTCCAAAACTTGTTATTCTGTAACAGTACAAATTCGTATAATTTGTAATAGTTTTTAAATAATCTTGTCACAGCAGGAATTTGTCTTTTTTGATTCTTATTTATTCACTGGATCCGAAGTCACTTTTAAGATGTAACGAAAGTTTTTGTTTTTTCTTTTTTATCTTGTTTAAATCAATTCAAAGGAACTAATTTTAGTTATTTTTATGGAGCTACCAAAAGTCTCTTTTTGTGAATAGATGTGTTTAGAATTGATTTTAATGTCTTTATTGTGAAAGTAATTTGCAGTAAATTAAAATCAAAAAATTCTTGTATAAATAAAAATTTAATAATTCGTGGGATTTATTTTATTTGTTTCAAAAAATCAAGAAATATCGTAAATATCTGCAAAAATTGGAAAAGAACCAGACTTTCTTTGGAAAATGAATTAATGTTTTATTAATTATCTGGATATTGTTAATAATAAATTGCTGAGAATTTAAAAATACGCACTTATTGATAATTTTAAAAGTAATAATTTAGAAAATGACTTGTTCACTGGGTTGGCTTGGCAAATGCCAATACTTCTATTTCAGCTTGAATTTTCGTTTTCTTAGGACTTATTGCAGGTGGAAATTGTGCTTATAAAATTATCATTCAGTTGTAATTCTTATCTCCATATAAATAGTACAGATCCAGTCAAAATTTAAACATTACTTCTTCTACTAGAGAACCATAGAAAAGTTCTATTCAGATTCAGCTTGCTATACCTGGTTTTTTCACTCTTCAGATGGCTGTCAGTTCTTGGGAAATTCATTTATTTAAACGAACAATTTAATGATCAAGAACAACAAAATTATAACTTCTGCATAAATTTTTTTTTAAATTATCAAACGTATTATTATGAACTTCCTCTTGCCGAGCATCACAAAGTTTTTGAATTTTTCCTCAAACAAATTAGTTAAACATTGTTATTAATAAAGTTCGTGAGCGAAAAGATTTTTTTTTGACTTAAACAAAATTTTACTTTCACATATTTTTTAAGAATACTAAATTTTTTTTCCTTAAAGTTTAAGCGCAGTAGTCGCAACTGTTCATTAAAACTTGTCAATATTAATGTACTATACGAACAACATTAAAACTTTGCGATCGCCCTCAATAGTAACAAGTAGGTCATATATCCTTTTTTGGCATTTTTACAAAAAAAGGCTACGCAGTATTTGTTGATTTATTTATATGGCTGCCCTCTTTACGTAGGCATTCAAGTAGAATCTAGATGATTCCTTTTTGAAAATTCCACTCCACACGTCGGTGTCACCCAATATAGAACCGTATCTAAGTACTCGGATACGATGATTGATCCGTCGCATTGAGATATCTGATAAGGGCACTCAGCATAATCTCTGATAAAACTGAACATGACTGCCTAAAAACTTGTGTGTCTCGAGAGATGCAAAGCTGGACATTCGCAAAGAAATTGGAAGATTGTCTCTTCTTTGCTTTCTTCTCGACAACTTCAGAAGAACTCATTATGGGACAGGCATATTGTACTAGCACGTCTGCCGACCTTTCAGTGCCCCGTCGCTAGTGCAACGAGCCTCGAGATGTCCCTGCGGTTTCTACATGTTAATTGAATTGATCGTTTATCATTGTAACAAAGCCACATTTTTTGGCAACCTTTCACGTGCCTATATTGAGCGATCTGCATTCATGAAGATCCAGTTTCTAATAGTATTAAACGGCATGGCTACCGTTTCGGCGTTGGAGGCATTCAGAGCAGAGTCAGCTCTAGCCAGCCCGGCCACCTGTTCGTTGCCTTAAAAATTGCTTTGTGCAGGAACCCAGATGAGGGTGAGATCAGCCTGACCACCCAGTCTACACAGCACACTTTTGCACTGCCCAACTAGAATAGAGGAAGTGGTATGTGATGTTAGGGATAGAAGAGCTGCCTGGGTCTCGACAAAGATCCCGACTTTAGACTGCACCTTCCTATCGACCAGTATTCTGACTGCAGTGCAAAGGAAAACTGAACACAATATTGTTAAAGTATTTAGAATTATTCTAGCTTGACGTATGATTAATATTTATTTGTTTTAATTACAATAAAACTTTTATAAATGAAAAAAAAATATATTTTTTTTAAACTACAGTGGCTTCGTTAGGAGACGAAAGGAGTTTTCTCTACCCAGATCGTCTGAAAACACTTGAGAGCCGATATCTCAGACCATTCTTTATCCATCAGTAAATACTCTGACGTTGTATTGTCTTACTATTGTGCCTCCTTTCCACTCCCGCCTGATCTTTGAGCTCACGCAGTATTTATAATACAGATAAATAATAAATAAGGAACTGAAGAAGCTTTTCTTTTTACGAATATTTAAGGATGAATCTATATAAATTCTTTCATGTTAGAGGTCCTTGCAACATAAAATTAAAATTTATAGAAAACTTTTGCGCAGGTACTTTAGCTTGTATTTTTATTTTCTTAGGGTTTGATAAAGATGGAGGCGCGCATATCAATTCAGGTGTAATTTTTAATCTACAGATCCAGTCAAATTTTAAATAGTATTTCGAAAATTCATTTAAATTATGAAAAGATATGACAAGCAGTGATGACGAGTTAAATAATCCGCCTTTTAAAATAAAAAGTGCATAATCAAACTGTGAGTTGCTATTAAAAATTTAACGCTGTGTCTTGTGTTATTTTTAGCTCTTTATTTGTTGACTAGCATCAAGCTTAGCGGTTCCTGTAGTCTAGTTATTAGCATACTAGACCATCATGCTTAGCAGGATATCATGACCAATCAATGTACTGACATTGTGGGGTTATTTCCCTATAAAAATTTTGTTTAATACACCTCAATGTGTTAAATAAAGTCTCTCTTACTAAGCTCAGTTAAAGTACAATTTATTTCATGATCATGACACACGAGCACGAGCGTGAGCTAATTATCCTTGTGTACCACTAGTATGCATGAGTATATATATATTGTGATCACACATGATGACAGCGACATTTTTGTATCCTTGGAAAAAATTTTAATACCTAATTTTTGCCATTTTCCATGTTCGGCTTTTAAAAAGAAACTAAGCAATAAATGTCAATTTAGAGGACTACATAAAATCTTTAATAAAGCGCACTTTAGTATTTACATTTATTTATTGTTTTTTATTTTTAACAGTTTGTCTGTAACCAAATTAGTAAAACCCTTGAAGGTTTATTAACGGAAAATGGTTGAAAAAAAAAACTGAGCAAAATTTCATTTAAACAACAGCATCTAAAAGCTATTGAGGCATTGCCAAATAGTCCTTGCCACTCAAGCCAGGTTATTAGTTTTTCGCAGGTTTTTTTTTCTCTTTTATTTTTTTATTTTTGGAAACACTTAAGGGCATTTTTCATTGGTACCACTGAAATTAATGAAAACAAAAAAAAAATTGGACAAAACGAAAATTCGAATCGCACTCATAACGTTTGGCAATCCAATTAGAGTCGTAGCAGTTGACTTTTAGAGGGATACTTTGTAGCACATTGTGCACAAAGAAACGAAACGAAAAAAATTGTGTAAATTTCAAATATGTTTCTATAAAAGAATATGTGTATGTGCGAGTGTGTTTGAGTTCTGGATATATGCACACACATATATATTTTTACAATAAAATCAAAGGTTAAAAGCACACTCAATATTCATTTTGTAACCTCCGTTGATTTTTTTTATTTTTTTATATTTTGCTTCAGCTCAGTTTTACTTTGAAAGTTTGTTATGAGAGACAGAGAGTCATATGAACTTTTTTTCCAATGTGCATGTTAAACATTGCCGTTGTTTGCAGTCAATATCCTTTAGCTAAGGAAATCTAATTTTTATACCATTTGACAACACTTTTACACATTTTTATTTGATTATATTGTCACTGATGCAGTGATTGTTAAAAGATATCGTTTGCTTTCTTTTTGTTTTATTTTACAACTGCTTCTTGTACTCGTAGTTATTGTTCTTCTATTCTATTTGCAAATGTTTGCAAGCAGGAAGTTAAACCTAAAAGAAGTGTGCGAGGGGGAATAATATATTTATTTTTATTATACAAAATAATGTTGGTGTCACAACATTAACTCGTATCTACGATTGTCAGGAGCCAAATTGTTAGGGATTTATTTAAATGACAATTAAATGTTGATTTTGTTTAACATTTAACTGCTGCATTTTTGTTTCCATTTTTATTTAATAACATCGTAATGTCACCGTTGTAAAAATTGTAATTGGTGCTTAATATTAAAATCAAATAGCGATTTTATGTGCAAAGGACTAACCTAAACACAATATTGTTAAAGTATTTAGAATTATTCTAGCGTGACGTATGATTAATATTTATTTGTTTTAATTACAATAAAACTTTTATAAATGAAAAAAATATATAAAAAATCAGCGGCTAACTGGCTTTAAATATATTTTTATCGACTTGCAATTTTATTTTAACATAACGTTATCAAGTTGACTCCTATAACAACATCACGTTCATTTATACCTGAAGTTCTCAGTTCTCAGTTCTCAGTTCTAATATGTTAGACAACAAAGTGGAAAATGAAACAGTATCGCTACAGACAGCGGCTTTGTATTAGAAATAATTTTATTGAAAAATAAGTATGTAAGGACACTATACTGGCCTTTGTTGAATGTTGTACTCTCTTCAACTATCAAATAGTGAACCATTAAATACGTGTATTATCAATGTCCTTTTGAATTAAAAATTAGATTTGTTCTACTCAAACTTTGAAAATCTTTTTCCGAAGATTTTTTAAGACTCCACTTTATGTGTTCGCCAAATCAAAAAAAGAAAACCTTTATTGTTTTTAGTCGACTAAGATGCGTTCCGCAATTTTTTCTTATATCTTTGTTCCTTTAGATCTGCAACGATATGAACCGCTTTGTACCAGATTTGGCTCCTCTTGGATGCACTTACTTCTAGATTGGTGTCGTTTGTTTTTTAATTTTTATTTCGCAGGCATATCTTTGGTATGTCTGCTCGTCATTATGTTTTTAATTTATTTATTATTTTTTTATTGTTAAAGGAAATTTTATTTAATGAATTCTCCAAGCTAAAAGTCGGCAATAACAAAATAAAAACATTTTTTTTTAAAATCTCCAGTAACAATATTTGCGGCAAAAAAATAAAAATAAAGAGCTCCAAAATAGCGGAACGAGCAGACAGACAGAAGAAATGCCTCCGAAATAACAATTAAAAATCCAAATATCAATAAAAGCGTAAAAAATTAAAACAATAGTTTTAGTGTTTAAAATTTTTTTGATTGGTTGATTATTGAGTTCTTGTTACAACTTTGATATTGTTTAAACTTTTCATTTGTTTTAATGAAGGTTTAATATAATATCTCATGTTGTTCTAAGAAATATTTGGGTAAAGTTCCCTGAGGATCTGCATTAGCAACAGTGAAATGCGCATAGGAACAAGCTATACCCCTCAATAATCAATTGCAATTTGTTTTTAACAAAATGGTTAATGTTTTACTGAATAAGTAAAATATTAATTTTGGGAAAAAGTGCGAATGAAAATTAAAAACACTAAAATTTGAGAGATTCCCATAAAAAGCACCAATTATTAAAACAATAGTTATTGGAAATTTTCAAAAGTTTGCAGCAGCCCAGTGATATCTAATAAGAAAAATTGTGATAAGTTTTTATTCCAAGTTCTTCAAAAATTATAATTATCTTAAAAAGGAAATATTCAACAGAGTTTTGTTTATGTTATAAAACTGCTTTGCAGCATTTTTCGAAAAAGTTGACGTAAAAATTTTGTATACATATTTTCTAACACAAGAAAATTTGTTGCATTTCGAAGCATCTTTGATTTTTTGAATAAAACACTTTATTAACTTTTAGAAGATATCTATGTACGTTTTTTCATCGGAAATTTTCTAGTTTTTACAAAGCAGAATGAATAAAATGTCTTAGAATCTGACAGCTTCTTCCAATCTTCTTAGTTGGTACACAAATGAATGAATTAATTCTTGGTGTAAAAAGTTTCTGTAAAAGCGTTTCTGACATTTTACGAAATTTCCAGGATGTTCCGTTCACAATTATCCTATTTAAAGTAAAAAAAAATCTAGTGCTTTTTAATTTCATGAGCTATAACAGCTACCAAGGGAAACAATTTTAATTACTCTTCTGTTTCAAATCCTTCAAGGATTATGAAGTATTAAAAAAATTGCTCGTTGTCTTTTTCCTTTTACAGAAATGCCTTAAGCCATTGAAGAAATATATATAACGGATCCTTTTGATTTTCCTCAACAACTTATGCTCCGTCATCTGAATCGTAATTAATTTTTTTTTTCAAATAATGGGAAGTTGATAACCTGGCTCAGCTCGGGAGCTGCATATCAGTTCCTTAGCTACTATTTTGTATTTTTTTTAACTGAATCTCTCAAACCAAAGTTATAATCTACCACTAAAATAATTTAGCTCGAAAAATTATACAAATTAAAAAAACCCCTCAACCAATAAAAGCACTTGAAGTTAGTGGTTTTCAATCCAAAGTGATTATTATATTTTGGCTAAAGTTCGTGACATTTTTAATCAGAAAGAATTGCACTTAATACAATATTCCAAAGGAACAAGGAAAATTTTTTTTATTTATTTATATCGAAACAATATCGATTAATGTGCTTTTCATAGAGTTCAGGCAAAGGAATTGAGTGCGCAATTTGTATGAAAACCACTCAGTGGTTTTCATACACATATTTTCCACTCAAGTCAATTGCACATAATAAATTTAAAAAATAGTTGAAATAATGTAATTATTTAATTTATTATTCGAAACAAGTCGATATCTTTTTTCAAAGAATTCAAAAAAGTTTTCTTTGTTGAGGTTTTTAGCTGGTCTATAAACATGGATTTCATTGGTGCTGATGCCAAATCATTAGTAGACCTTAAACCTTATTTTTTTAAAAGTTTCAAACCTTTTAGCTAAAAACCCTCAACAAACAAAACTTTTTTGTATTTAAAATATTTTTTTTAACTAAAAGAAGCTCTTTAGCTCGAGTTAAAATAATGAACTTACAAATTTGTTAAATTAGATCTTATGCAAATTAAATTTCCTTTCGCCAATGTGTAGACATCAGTCAGACAATATTCTAGTGAATGGGCGGAAACGGCGTACCAGAGGGCAAATCACGGCATTCGATAATGCAGGAAATTTCCAATACAAATTCAAAAAATTTTCTATGGGATTTCATTCGATATCGAATGCAGTAATTTGCTCCCAGGTCATTAACGACTATTCTGTCAGGTGTCTAAGGAAATATTACACCATTCGATTCAGATTGTCTGCCAAAGTTTCAGATTTTTTCTAAACATCTGGTTCTGAAGACAGGAACTGTTCAGTGAGATTTTGTAACCAAAAGTATTAGAGGATGAGTGTGCACAAAAAAAAGTTTTCTATGGAATGGCTTTGGAAATCTAAATCTTTGCACACGTTGCACACGCTGACCACACAGAACTCGCAAAAACTTTTTATACAAAATACAAGAACAGAAGAAAAAATTAAATAAATTGGTGATCCTGTTTTAAGCCCAAACGGACACATTCTAATATGCAATCACATTTAAATGCGAGAGAAGTCTTAAAAGTGATTTCATGTGAAAGAGAAACACAAAAGCTAAAGATTTGAACAATCCTTAGTAAGGAACTCTTGATTAAGTACAAAATTTTGTCATGATTATTTAGGTGACTTGTAGAAAGCATACCAGACTATCAGAACGAGCTTTGATCCTTCGGCTCGCGTGAACAAAATGTTGGAAAGAATATACAAAGAAAAAAAAAAAAACAAATTAACAGTAACTGAAGACAGACTAGACCCAAATGACCATAGTAATTTTTTATCACAATAATTTTTCAAATGACCTTCTCCTATTGCTCGTGATGTATTTGGCTAAATATCTGCCACAAGCAGTTTCATATACAATAATAATGCCTGCGTAGAGGTAACTGTGTAACTGTAACATCCAAGTATATATGTAAGTATTAAGTGTGTGTGCGTGTGTATGTGTGTGTATGTGTGTGTGTGTGCATGGGCTTGTGTGTGGACATCTGAGTATGTGTAGATTTTATTTGAGTGTATAAATCTATCTCCGTAGCTCGTTAGTTGTTGTTTTTTTGTTGCTTACTCTTGCAGTTGTTGCTGTTATCGTTGTTGTTGTTGTTGTTGTTGTTGGCATGTCACGTTTATCACTTGACACATGCATCTTTTACAACTATAGTTGTTAGTGTCAGTAACAACATCATCATTAACATCAATAACAGCCAAAGCAAATGTACAGTTTTAGCATCATTATTATTTTAGTGAAGTGCGTTAGTTGCTGTTGCTGTTGTTGTTGTTTTTTTTTTCTTTTTGTTTTTCTCGAAATCATGTGTCCTCTATAGTTTCAACCTGGATACTGTTAATTGAGTTTGTTTTTGCTAGACACGATTGATGGCTTTGATGAAAATTACACATCAAGAAGCATAAAGAAAATAATTGGTACCCCAGAATTTTGTAGTTTTTAATTGGATAGATTTTAAATGCTTAATAGCAAAAATATTTTAGGTTTTCTTTAAGTGGCGCTTTAAGCCGGAGTTTGACTTTAATGTTAAACGAATCTTGGCTTTTCGAAAAACAGCAGCCTTTGCATTTGGCTTGTTTTTCGAAATAACCAGCTGTTTCGTTGTTCTAGAATATTTAGTTTAGTTATTTTAATAAATTTTTAATGAATTATTAAACTAAATGCTGTATTAAATAAAATACATTTTTTTAAAGTAGTTATTTTGTCTCAAGTTCAAGTCTTAAATTTCCAGATTTCATTTATTTTTTTCTTTCAGAAGTGATTCAAATTTGTTTAATAAAAAAATATAATACTCTCAAATTTTAATCAACAGATCAGCAGAAAAGATCAGTGAGAATTATGAGGACGATACGTCATCTCATCAGCGCTGTTACTTAATAAATAACACTGATACAACACAAAATATCTAAAATACTAATAATTGAAACTACAATATAACACAAAATCAGCACATCTATAACAATACAAACTCCAACATAAGACGTCTTGCCAAAACTCGGCAGGTCCTAAAACTAAAAACTTTTTATTAAACAACCATAGAAAAAGAGTTCTTCAAAGACAATAGATTTTTGCAGCCAATTGACAATTCCTATAACATCAGGATACGTGCTCAAGGTAGACTTAAAGTAAACCATTTTGCATAGGAGTATGGCAGAAATACTCTCCCTATAATTTTGCCCACAACTCTTAGTCAACTGCCAATCAGCGTAATTAAGACAACTGATGAAATAAAACAAATCCAATTAATCAAAAAGTATTTCATAATTAAAATTGCTAGAAATAGCTATTGATTCTCTTTTAATTTTTCTTTTTGTATTATTATTTCTTATTAAAATGTCCTTAGCATTTTTTAAATACATAAAATGTACTTTATTATGAAGTTTTGAAAAGAATATTCTTGAAATTAAAAAAGGAAAAATCACACATTTACGCTTGCAATGTAATGAATTTTAGCAACTAGTCCACTCTACAGACAAGCTTTAAAGCTTTGCAGATCCTCTTGTAATAAGAATTGTTAAATAAATAGACAAAAATAAAAAGAATAAAAATACTTTGTATTTATAAAAAATTCTAAATGAGCAAAATATTATTTGAGCTCGAAACCATAAACTTGCTGCCATAAACCATAAACTTTAACGATATCGCAGGAAAAAATTTCTTTCGAATTATTACATTTGAAACAAAGACAACTTTTATAATTTTATTTTTGTTTTAAATGTAATTATACGAAAGCAAATTTTCTTTCGATATCGGTGAACTGACAGGAAAAAAAATCAAAATAACTTTTGATATAAGTAACGCAGCAAAAACATTTTGCTAGTTCTATACGATCCAAAACTAGGCCTTCCGCCAAACAGACGTAACTGGCGCAAAGGAAGGGCCATAAAAATCAAATATCTTGATTTTTTATTTCTATTATTCAAGAAGTGTTTGCTGTCAAACTTTTGCTTTTATTCTGAAATTCTTTAAGATGGCCTTCTTAAATTATGTTCGTTTTAATTGTTTTTACTTAAATTTTGCAGGATATAATTAATAGCACATTTAGCTTACCAAAATTTAAGACCTTAAGAGTTCAACAAATAAATTATGATGACTTACCTGAAAAGAAAAACAAATAGAAATTTTTAAATTGTTAAAATTTATGTTAAATAAAAATCGAAAAGAATGAAACTTTTTTGAAGGAAAAAAAAGATAAGTTCAAGAGTTAAGTCAGCTAAATGAAAAGTGATGGCTTTCTACAAAATGTAAAATACAGGACAATAAATTTTTTTTATAAAAAAAGCAAGATTTTATTGTTTTTTGGTAAAACTTCGATATATTTTTTTGGTATTTTCCACTAAATTTTATTGTTGAGAAACAACATAAGCTTTTACGAGTTTTACGCAGAAAAAGTTCAAAGCTACAAAAGAAGTCAATTGTTCTGTTCGGATAGAATTTCCAATCTAATCCAGAAAGTTGTTTTATCCTTGGCATATTCCCGTCTGATACATAAGAAGGGTTGTGCTAGTTAGGTGACCACTCTGGGCGTGTCCAGCACAATAGTCACGACCAGGCTCCCAACATAGTGCTACTTTATTATTTTCAGCGAATCTATTATGCTTTAAACGCAGACAACTTTTGTTTGTAACGCATATATTGAAGCACAGCGAAGCAAATTGTCGCCTGCTTCTTCGCCCGAATGAATCATGTGGCCTCTGTTCTGCTTGAGCAACGTAGAACTGTCAATTCCGCGCGGTATACGACCAATTGTTTGCCGGAAGTCTTCGGAGAAATTCGTGAAGATAAATCATTCTTCATCTTGACAATGCGAGCTCTCACACATCTCGTCTAACAAGTGAATTTTTGAGCAGTAAAACATCGAATTGATAACTCACCCTCCGTACAGTCCTGACTTGGCACCCAATGACATTTTCTTGTTACCGAATATCAAAGGTAAAATGCGTGGCCAACAATTTACGAGCGCCGAAAAAGCTGTTGAAGCGTTCAAAAACCATGTTTTGGAGGTGCCCCAAGAGGAATGGAAAAACTGCTATGACAAATGGTTTGAACGAATGCAAAAGTATATTAATCATCAAGGGGAATATTTTGAAAAAAGCAATAAAACCATTTTCATTGAAAAATGTTTGTTATTATTAGCTATTTCCAAAATATTAGTAGTAGCCCTCGTATTACATGTTTATTTGTTATTCGATAATTTATGACATCCTTGTCCTCAAATATTTCTCAAACCCGAATCGGGATGATGTAAATTTCCGCCAGAGAGTTCGTCTGGTAGTCCTTTGGTAACTACAGTTAGTAACACCAGCCCCTGTCTTGCAATTTTTCTGCTTGGAAACGCCACTAAACCAAACCTGATCTGCATCTTAGTGCCATAAGTTCTGATGAGGACATCATAGCCGTGCTACAATTAAGTCGATTGCATGTAATCGGATACTCCGATGTTTGCATCGTTGCCTTCTAAAAATAAACTTTGATTAAAACTGTTTAATTTTAGTATTTGCACAATTTTCATTAAGGGCTGATAAAGTCTCAGAGCTAATTTATCTAAAAAATTGGAACACTTGGCAACAGGCAATAAAACTGAAAAGCATTTCTTGGAAAACAATTTTACTCATTCATTCTCTTTACTTTACTAAAGGTTTCCTTATGAAGTCAATTGTGTCAACGCCAAAAAAAAAAACAAACCATTTTTATACTTTCAAAGGAACTCATAATATATTTAACCACGAAAAAAATCAGATTGCAATTAAAAAACTTGAACTTAAAAAAACAACTCTCACTCCTTCACTTCCTGCAGCGCCGTATTAAACTCACAACAACAAATAGAATATACTCGTAAGCTATATTATTTATTTCCTGCCAAAGCATTCATTTATTTCACCAGCAAAGATTCAACAATCAACATATAAAAGTTAAACAAATGTCAAAAGCAGGCAACCAAATGCAGTCAGTATCCTGCTTAAGAGCTCTCACACATGCAGCTTAACTAAAGTAAAACAACAAAAATTTACACATACATACTTCCTATTACATGTACACATACATTTATGTAATTGTAGAGATATACATGTAAGCTTTATGCACAAACGAAAACAATTTTATGATTTGCTTTTTGCTGCAGCTTTTATTGTAAAATCAAAGCTGCAAGCTAAACTATAAAATTATAAAGCTACGATTTATTAACTCAGCAACAGCAACACCACAAAGCAAAAGAAAAAAAAGAAGAAAAAAAATCCACAATAAAAACTATTTGTGGCAGCAGCAACATCAAGCCATCGTCAAGATCTCTGCATGCATGTCTTACAAACAAACAACTGTGACTTGGTGTTTTTATTGTATTTGATTTTTCATGAAAGTAGACAAATAAGAGGCAGCTTTTAGAAAACATACAAAAGCATTGCGTTGCCCAGGGCAACTCTTTTTAACTTTTGATAATAAAGGATAATAAAGCACATCACAAACACACACACTAACTCACTCTCCCACTTAAACACCTGTATCCTGCAGAACATATCGTATACCTTATTTCTTTGTGCACTACTGACAAAGCAAAAAATATAAGAGAAAATAATCTAAAATAATCTGAAAAAACAAGGTTTCCCATCATATTACAATTATCTATATAAAAAACACACACACACACACAAATAAATTATAATAAGAGATGTAAAAGCTGCCCTACTACTAAAAAAGGAATTTTCGAAAATTCTGTTTTTATTTCCAGTATTTAATATTTTGTGTAAAATTTTTTACTGCAAAAATTTTAGACAAAAATATTTAAATTAACATTTTAGTAAATTTTTTTCTCTTTATTACTTTTAATCGAAAATTATCACAATTGCAAGTTACTCGAATTTTTTAGTAACAAAGTTTTGTAGTACTAAAATTTATACACATAAATATTTTAGTGAATCTTTTTGGTACAATGTTTTTCGCTTAGTTAAAAGTAACACAGTTTTAAGATACAAAAATGTTTTGTAGTACAAAAATGTAGTTTTTAAAGTAAAGTAATTAAATTTTTTTGTACTAATTTTTAGTTTTGACTATTTTGTATATTTTTTATTTTGTACTAAATAATCAGCACAATTTTCCAGAATTTGATATATATTGCTTACTGTGCTGTTCATAGAATCCTAGCAATCAAATTGAGTGAACAATTTGTATGAAAACCACTCAGTTTTCTACTCAAGTCGATTGCTTGGTTTGTAGGAAAAAAAATTAAAACAAAATATATGCCAAACTTTTGTATGTACTAAAATATATGAATTTAATATTTCTTATAACAAGTTGTAACACGAATATGAATGCCTAACAAATTTTTTTCGCATCCTTTTCATTTTATTACAAAGATCGAAAAATATATTAAAACTTTATTTGAAAACAAATGTTGTACAAAAATTTTATGCATTACAAAATTTGGATTATTTATTTTTAACACACATATTTTAGTTTTCAAATTTGATAGGCTAGACTTTTTGGGCTAAATATTTAACTACTAAAACTTTTGAAATTTAAAAATAATAAATAATAAATATAATAATTTAATTTTTAACACAAAAACTTTTTAGGTCTTGTTTTTTTTTTAAATTTACAGGGAAGTTTTTTATTATAAATTTATCCTTGACTATGAGTAGTAATTTCAAGTACTTAAGTTTTTCACTAAATTTCATTTAGTACTAAAATTTTTTTAATAATTGATTTTATAAAGTGTTGTGCTAATGCTAAAATATATTTTGCCATAAGTTTTCTCAACTAAACTTGTGCACTTTCATATTTTTAGCTTGGTACTTTTAAGGTTCTTTGTACTAAAAATAAATGTGCATAAATTTGTAATTACTTTAGGTTTTAAGTAAAATAATACACTTTTTAACGCAATTGTTTAGTTACTAAAAGTCTTTTGTACTGAAAATTTTGTAATGAAAATTCAGTTATATATTTTAAAGGACATTAATGTAGTGAAAAATCTTTAAACCATTTCGTAGAGCCACCAACAGTATTCACTGATAAAAGTTTATCTGCAGAAGCTTTTAGCTAGTGCAATACATCAGCGGGCCTTGTTACAGCTCAAATTGCTTACAGCTAAATTGTATGCTCTAGAAGATTTAGAAAACAAAAAATATTTGTACTCAAACTTATTTACATAAAGAACTTATTTCACTATTAGGATCCATAAATATTTTTCAATACTATGAACTTTAGTACAAACTTTTTTTGATACTAGAAAATGCTGGTCCATCATTTTTAAGTACCAACTTGTTTTAGTAATGAAAATTTTAAAGCTTCTTTAGTTAAGCTAAAATTTAATTTTCAGTCTTGATTAGCGCTTTCGTTATTCGTTGATTTCCAAAGTTCGCATCACTTTTATTATTCGTCTAAACTCAGGCAATTGCATGCAGCTGCAGTGCTGTTTTTTATTTGTTCTTGCCAGTTTTGATTAAAACTGTTTTCCTCATTTATCGTCAGCTTATGTTGCCATGACAAATTATCCACACTAGTAATAATAATAAACAACATTGAAAACAGCAACAGGAAAAAAGTAAAGAAAAAGTATATTTTTTTATTTCATTTTTCTAAATAAGTAGTTGACTCTTATTTTGTTAAGAAAAGAGCACTTAACTGTCAAGTCATTAAAAGAAGATTTTAAATAGAAATTTTTAAAAGCAAGAAACCAAAAATATAGCAATTCAAGGCATAAAGAACTTCTACCTGAGCTTCTGAAAGGACAGCGACACGTGTTTTTCTTAAAATAAATTTTTCATATAAATTTTTTATATTAACACTGTGAAGATTAATTCCAAAATTTTACAAATGTTAAATTTATAATGTATTGCTGTGCGTTAGCAAGTTTATATTCTATCTTATCCACAATAATACATAATCAATTTTTATATTTTTATATAAAAATAATCAAGTGTGGCAAGAATTAAAATTTCTCTTTCTCTCTCTTACAAAGAAATTGCAGCTGCTTCAGCTCTTGATTTTATGCCTGGTAACCATAGAGCTGTAAGCAATTATCAAAATTAAGTTTGACCTTTATCAAAAAGGACAATCACTTCAACGAATATCTTGTTACAACAGCAGGACATCTGTATTTATTAAGATAAATGTAATTTACAAATATTTATGAGATTTGTCTTATTTTACTTTCCTTATTAAAAATATTTTCTTATCATTCTTTTTGTTTGCAGAGGATGGAAATAATATTTTACTTATTTCTTTTAAAAGCAAAACAGTTTTTATTTATTACTCATGCTTGTGGTCATCATTGTTTGATTACAAAAGCGAGAGTCATAAATATTTGAAAACAATTTTTTTTGTCATGATGACGAAATTATAGATAAAATTTTGTTTGCATACGAGGTGTATTCTCGTTTTGCTTAGTTCAAATTTCATTAGATTTTCAGTAAGAAAAAATAATTAAATTTAATTTGTTTGTTATAGCAAAATTTCGGACAAAAAATTAGAAAAATTTTATTACAAAATTAAGTAAATATTTTATTGGTTAATTATTTTAGTTATAAAAAAAATCATATTTTAGAACCACAAGTTTTGATGCCAAACAAATATTTTTTCAAAAATATGTAGGCATTATAAAAGAAAATATTATATCTATAGTATTAACAGGCAAACACGTTTTTTTAGAGCCCTTTTACGGCCGCAATACTGAATCGATTTAGGAAAGATTTATATGTTTTTAAATGGGTCTTATATAAATGCGTACATTCTTAATTTTATCTAAATCGGTTTTATATTTAGGGAGATATAAGCGTTTAAAGTTGTTACTAACACATGCACACTTATTACAAATTAATGTATTACCTTCAACTAGAAAAATAAACAAAATGTGAAAGTGTGTTTTTCCAAATTGCTTTTGCATACAAATTATACAGTTTTAAGTTGTTTATTTAGAATGTTTTTTGTTTTTGTATTTTATCGCATGTATTTATGTAAATGTTTGATGTTGATTTCTAAAATGCGGTCGATTGAGTCGAACGCTGGATACACTAGTAATTATAATTGAGAATGTTGAGAATCTTTGTTTTGTACTTTAATTTTTCAGACACTTGGTTTACAATAACTTAAATTAATTAATTCATTTAACTAGAATTGGAAGTAAACAATTGTAATATTCGGTCTTTTTGGAAAAATTTTTGTGCAAAAAAGGCACTTAAATACTTTAAAATAAAAACTTTATAACAAAATTCATGTTTTCAAAATAAGAAATTTTAGAACCCAAAACTATATCACAAAGAAAAAACTAAAATTTAAATTTGTAGGACTCTCAATAAACTAACATTTTTAATAAGAAGTTAAATGTCGAATGAATTTTGCAAAAATAATGTTTATGTAACTGTAATGCACAGTTTTCGCAAAATTGTAGTAAAATTTTTCTTAATCCAACTTTATTATATATAAATACTTTATTAAATAATAAAAACAAAAAATTGAAGCCAACAATTTCAGCTGGCTGTAATTCATAACTTTGACATTAAGATGCAAGGTTTAATCTTTTGCTTCTTATTTCTATATACTTAACAATATCGCTTGATCTTAAACACTCTTTTTATATACAAGTTCCACATCGAAATATTTTGTTAGCTGCCTCAACATGATTTATTATTCCATTTTACTGATATATTGTATATTTTACTGAACATGTCCGCGCGACTTTCAAAAGTTTATTTAATTGTTTCTGGAACGTTCCGACATAATTTATTCAATTTCTTTTCTTCTATTCAATTGTTAAATAGTTCCTTTAATCTTTTCGAATCATTTCTTAGGATTAATTTTTTTTGTTACCTAAAAATATGCTTTAAATTTTCTTCTAAATTTATTGAATTTACCTGACATTTTTTATTATAAACTCTGATCATTTTTTTTCTTCTTTGCAAATAAATTATGCAATTCCATATGAGACGAGACACTACTCTGACAATAACAACTACATCATAAACTTTAAGCAATTTATCAGATTCAACACTGTCATGCCACCTTCGTTATCCCCCTTGACGATTCCTTTTGTAGTTGAAGTGCATACTTGTGTACGCATGTGGAAAGTGGAAAAATTCGTTGAGTCTGTTTTTTTTTTACTGTAGTTTCTTTCTATGAATTATACCAACATCATTTGAGCAACCAATCTCATTTGTTTAATACACATTAGCAAGCTGTAGTGGTAGTAGACTTCTTAGTGGAACAGGCTTTATTATTTGGTGGCGTTGGTATAAAGCCGAGCACAAGGAAATAGTACAGCTCTAGAAAATATAATTTTGAGTTGTTTTTTTTTTTGCTTATTTATTAATATTTGCAAGTTATGAGTTCAGTTTTGCAGCTAAAATTTCTATTTGAATCGCTTGCTTGTTGTAGTGTTTTGCTGTGCTATATATTTGCTCTCAGCTATTCATGCCCATAGATATTTTACCTCTAATAAATACGCGATTCTGCATAATGAATGTGATGTTGAAGCAGTTGTTGTTGTTGTTGTTGTTCTTGTTGTTGCTATTCCTAGTTGTTTTGTATTTTTGTAGCATAAATGAAGGCGCCATTGGCGGTAGTATGGAAAAATATGTATGAATTTTTGAATTATGAATTTGTGTGTGTTGTTTTTTTTGCGAAGTGGCATCAGCTTCTAGTAGTAAAACGAACGAAGGTATTAAAACAACAACTACAAAAATGTATTATTAGACTAGATTACGTGCAGGGATTTATTTTGCTTATTGTATACAGACTTAGACTACACGTACATTTATTCAAACACATAAACGCACGCACACTCACAGAGTTTTAAGCTTGAGCAGAGTGCAAACACACACAAACAAACACACACAAACATGCACGTAAACAAAATGCAACTTGAACTCAAAATATTAGATATTGTTGTTGTCGTTATTATTGTGATTGTTGCAAAGTGTAGACTACCGGTAGTTCATTTGCTTATGACACATCACTTTTCACCAGTGTTTTTTAGAATACACTGGCGGCAATTATATCTTTAAATAGAGATATTTGATATTTTCCTGTTCCGGTGTTATTCATGAATGCACCAGCTCCTACTTTATGGCTAATTCAGAATGTCTTACTGGCTCATTGTACAGTATAGAGTATCAACGTTTGTTACAACAGTGTGATCCTGATACCAGGTGGATACAACACAACGGTGCTTGTAATACAATTTTAGGCTGCAAGCACTGAAAACTTTTACAGCTTTTATGACTACTGCCACAGCTTAAATTCCTTTTGTCGACGGGTTGCAGCTATCTACTTTCTTACTGCAGTACTGTTAAACCTTTTGGCATGTCGAAAACTAACACTAACCCAAACATCAGCTGCACCTTTTTGAGCTGTCCCTCCCTGATTTTTTTTATATGGAAACCACAGACACTTTTGGAATCCTGTTGGCTGCCGTAGCAATAAATGCGAACCTGAATTGAACTACAGGGTTCTCTTATAGCGTTGCATCAACAACAGCTCTCAGTCCCCCATTCAAGCAACGAGTAACTACAACAACAATAGCAACAATAAAACATGCTTACAGACAATGAATGATGTGGCATAACTAATATCTAAATATGTATGCAGCAGATATATGTGCAACATGTACTACCTGGGCCACAAAAAATTCACGAACAGCAGCAGCAAAGGCATCAGCTAAAATAAATTTTCGCTCAAATGGGAATGAGTACTAAATACAAAAACATTTTACTGAATTTTTATTCGTATTTGTATGCATGAGCATTGAAAAGCTTTTGCCGAGATTCATCAAAATTTATGTATTTTCCTATAACTATTATTATTGTTCTTTCCACAATGCTTTAAGCATAATGTTGCTGCTATAGAAACAGCATCAACAACAAGCAGCAGTCTTGTCGTTTTGTATTGTATTGTAGTGGAATTTTTTTATTTTTTATTTTTTTGTTATTCGAATCCTTATAGTATTTATAATTTGATATGCGTTGTTTTGTACATTTTTCTTTCTACTTATTTGTCATAAATTTAAACAGTCTGTCTTTTAAGCTATTTGATTTTTTTCTGTTTCTTTTTTGTCGTTATCTTTTGTAAGTATTTATCTTTTAGTATTTATGGAACTTAAATAATAGAATTTTTGAAGAACAATCAAAGGCAGGTAAAAAGTTTTGCTGGCTTAAAGGAAATAAGTAATTGCAGAAGTAATAAAATAATTATTATGTAAGCCCGATCAATTGGAAGTATCAGGGTCTTCAGGCTTTATTTATTTTAATAAGTAATTGTAAACAGGTCTATCTTATTACATTTTACTTTGAATTATAACTTGAAGGTAGCTCCACTGATTGCTTTCAGTGAACTATAATTTATTTTATAATATGTTTTTATTCCTTGAAAAAGAAAATAATAAGAACCAAGTTTTTCGTTTATAAATTTTTTGTAGTTATGAAAAGAACTTATAGTGTTATGAATTTTTTTCAATAGAATTATATTTTAATTTCAGTATCCTTCCTTTTTGGAAAATTTTTAAATTTAAATTTTAAATTTTTCCAACTTTTTTCTCTAAATTTAATTTATATAAATTTACAATTTCTAATAGAAATAATTTATTTTCTTATTATATCTTCTAAAAAATTTTATCAAATGCTAATTCTTTGGAAATTTTTTTTTTATAATATTGGAGCTATTTTTTCCTTCGCAAATCTTTTGTAGATACCACTACAACTTGAAGTTTTCTTCGATTCATCACAAATAATAATAAGTTCTTAGCAACAAGTTTAAAATCAATGAACTCATCATATATCCTTTTTTTTAATTTTAACAAATTTTTTTCCTTTTTTTTCTCTTAATTTACTTTATATATGTTTACAATAACTAATTAAAATCATTCTTTTCATTCTAATTGTGTATCTATAAACAGAAATATCTATAAAATAATTATTGTTTAGAAAAAAATGTTCAAACTAATATTGAAAGTTTTTTCTTTTGTAAATGCTTTGCAGATATGACTACAACTTGCCGTTTTATTCGTTTCATCGCATAAAATATTATTTTCTTTAAAAAACACTTGAAATCAATGAAGTGGTCATATATCCTTTTTTTAAATTTTAGTAACATATTTTATAAATTTTGTTCTCTTGATAAAATTGGTAATTTAAATCGTTTCCTTCAATATAAATGTATCATTAGAAAAATATATATGTATATAAAGTATTTATTGCTTAAAAAAAAACCTTTAAAAATAATATTGGAGCTATTTTTTCCTTCGTAAATCTTTTGTAGATACCATAGCTTGCAGTTTTATTCGTTTCATCACATATAATAATGCTTTCCTCAGAACACGTTTAAAATCAATTTTATTAAAAATTTCAACAAGAAATTTTCCAATTTTCTTTTTCCTAATTTACTTTATATACGCTTACAATTACTAATTAAAATAATTCCCTTCGTTCGAATTCCATCACAAAAGGAAAAATTTATATACATATATAAAATATTTATTGCTTAGAAAAATATTTTAAACTAATATTGAAGCTTTTGTTCTTTTGCAAATCTTTCGTAGATATGTCTACAATTTGCAGTCTTATTCGTTTCATCGAAATAATAATATTTTCTTCAAAAACATTTGAAATTATTGACTTCGCAATATATCCTTTTTTTTTAAATCAAGAAAGAATATAATAAATTCCCTTTTTTATTCATTTACTTAACAAGCAAAGCAATAATGCAGTCATTCCTAGCAATAATGATAAAGTTTCCGAAAAAATGATTTCTTATATATTCTTCAGGACATTTTTCGTTTTTTTCCTGCACATATAATTTTTAGCTATGAGTGCAACTCGTGGTTTCATATGTTCGATTAAATGGCTTGTTAGTTTCTTAAAAAAAATTAAAAAATTTTGGAACTAGCCATATATCCTTTTTTGGGAAAACTTTAAATTTTTACGACCAAACCATACACATAGTTATTAGATTAACATAAGGTTACAGTATATCAAGCTACTAAACAGTTGTAATGATATTCATTTATAAATAAGCGGCATTTTTCAGTAAAGGTGTTTTCTTTTCTACACAAAAAATTTCACCTTTCTGTAAGGTGCCTGTATAAATTCTCTTACCAACCCTGTAATAATGTAATTTCTTATTTCATTAGAACAAAACACAATTAATGAAAAAGTTGAACGCTCTATTTTTAACAGCTGACAGCTAAGTTTTTGCTATAAAAAATAAGAAAAAAATTTCATCAGATGTGAAGGATGAATCCAATAATTGACTGATTGTCATTATTGCAAATATTATGGATATTTTAACTTTTTTCTTCAAAATGCTTTAAAATTAATAACAATTTATTTAGTTAATTTTCGTAAACTATTGGCGTTTTCTTTTCTAAAAAAAAGTACAATTTTGCAATATAATGATTTTTTAGAAAAGTGAGTTTATTAGAAATTATTGTATCATCAATTACGAGAGAAAATTTTTGTCTTAAGAAAACTTTGAATAGCAATTTTTTGTTAAAAAGTTAAAGATATGTTTGTTAGATTTCTTTTAGAAAAGAAAAAGGCATATGTAAACAGGAAAATACAGCTGCCAGATTTCCGATTTATCGACCCTACGATCATTTTAATTTTAATTTTCCTTTTGGAGGCAATTTATAACAACGAATCCAGTTTGATTCTGCATCACTCACAATCTAGCGCATTAACAATGTAATATTTTCTAATATTTGCTCTGTAAAAGAGAATAGAAATTGACTTTAAAAACGTATTTTTAACTTTCTAATTCGGTGCGATTTTTTTCCAACTTCGTCTGGTAACACAATCTATAAACAAAAGGCAACTGTTTTATCACGGCACTATCAACACATTTGATTTATATGGGGCGTAAAGTGCAAGGCCTTCTACGTTTAGTGAAGGGGACTTCTTTTAGAATAATATACACACACCAGCCTTTTACAGAGCAAAACATTCTTAAGAAACGTACATCAAATTATAGTTGCTAAATGAAAATGATAAATTTGTTTGTAGAAAAGAAATTACCATCAGTATTTCTTTAAGGTCCTTTTTTGCAAAATTGTAGTTTTATATCTCTTTAATTTGAAGTTGGATGTATTATTAAAAGTGTGCCGGCTCTTTGTTCAAAATTATAAATAATTTTTCAGTGTGTTGTGTATCCTTCTTTTCATATCTAGTTATATAAGTAGCTATAGTGAAATGATGTTTGATATGGACTTTTTTAATAGAAATTTTTATATTAAAACAATTTTTATTTTTATTTTTTAGTATTTATATTGTTCTTTAAATTAAGCTTGAGGTCACTTTTTTTTATAAAAATCTTTCAATTGAAAAATTTTTCAATTGACAAACAATTTGTAAACCCAAACGGAAAAAGAAATTATTGACTAATAATTTGTTAAGAAGAAGTTACCCAAAGGGTAACGAAATATCGAGATGAAATAAATTTGGATGATTTTTATGAAAAAAGTGACCTCAAGCTTAATTTAAAGAATAAAATTAATATTTAAAAGAAAGCTCGAAAAATTATTTGATTTCTTAGTTCATTTCTATTTTTGTATAATAAAAACAAAAATTGAATAGTAAGCATATTAAGCTGTACCTTTTAGCGTTTGTTAATCTTTTACTTTTTTTGCTTATAAAAGAGCTGTTTTAATTAAAAATTCTAATTAATAATTTTTTTTAGTTTCAAGTTAGTTTTTTTAATTCTCTAATGCTGCCCAAAAACTGTAATTTTTCGAGAAAATATTAAATAAATTAAATTTTAAGCAAATATTTGTTAAAATCAAACAAGTTTGAAATGAATTAAGTAGTTTTCTACTGTATCCTTTAAACCCCTTTTTAATATGTTGAACAAAACGCTTTTAATATTCCCAAAATATCAATTAAACTTGAACGAAAAAAAATCTCTGCTAAGTAATTTGTCACCAAAGTATAAATAGTAACGAAAAAGGTTAACAAAAAATCTTTATTAAATGCTTTAAAAACTTTCAACTCCTGTGAGAGTGTTATATTGTGTCTGGATGTTTTGAAAAAAGGAGCCAGCACACACATTTCCACAATTTTATTACCACCAAGAAACCACAGCCAACTTCTTAAGCGCTACACTTTTTTGTTGTTGTAGCTTTTCTCTCTGTTTTTTTTTTGCAAATAAAAACGGAAATAAACTAAAACTGCATTGCATATTGTTTAAATGCGTGTGAGTGTATGTGTTTATGCTAGCATGACGCCTTGTAACTATTTTAATTCTTGAATAGCGTCAAAGGAGGAGGAGGAGGAGAGAGAGCGAGAGAAAGCAGCAAAGGAAGAGTTATGGCGAGAAATTTGTATTCGTGTCACGTTAAGCATGTAGAGACCGTTATTCAAGCTACTATACTTTAAGGATTATTATATAGTTGGTTGCTTTTATTTTTTGTTATTGTTGCTGCTATTTCTTCTATAGTTGTTGTATATTTTTAACACTTTTAGCTGTAAAATCTAATGGAAAAAAACGAACATTTCCTCTTCTCGGGTGTGAAGAAAAATATAAATGGTCATAAATTTGAATGTGTTTTGCCATGCATTCATATCGGTTTATGCTTTAGTATGCGTGTGTGTGTGTATGTGTGTTTGTTGGGGCCTGCACATGTGCGTATGTGTGACTTTGTTATTATTTTACTTCAAGTGTTTTTAGTATTATTGTTTTGTTTTTCTTTCTTTTTTTTTCTTTCTAATTTTATGCGTGCGTATAGTGCATTTCATTTTCCGTATTTATTACTTGATTAAATTGTGTGATAAGTTTTCCTGTGCTATTAACAAAACATTTTAAATGCTATAAAGTATTTGCCAGGACTGTTTTTTTTTTTGCAAAATAATTTTTATATTTCTCGCCTAATAAAACTAAAACTTCAATGATTTTTTACTGAACACTCATTCGCTGCATGTTCAATTATGCAATTGAATAGTAGTTTTGTTTTATATAATAATATGTTCTAGTATTTCCTATGACCGAGACACTCGACTGTATTGTGGTAACTAAATATTAACGGTCAACTGAATCTTAAATGAAAACAAATCCTTGTGCAAAATTGTGGCCAAAGTTGTTCTTTGAAGAGCAAGCTCCGCACGGCGTCGAATTGAGGTTGATAGATTGTTTGAACACTTTCTTGAGCAGCAGTAATGTTTTCAGCTGATCTTGCAATACATTGTGGTTCATGCTTGGGCCTATCACCTTTAGATCCTCGTTCTTCGAAATCATTTACTACACCATAAATAGTGCGCTTTGTTGGCACATTGTTTCTCCCAAAAATTTCACGTAACTTTCTCTGATTGATTTTGATAAAATGTTTTAACGATTAGAATACGTTGGTTTATCGAATATATTTCCATAATAAATTTTCCACGTGTCTACTTCATTAATGCCAAATATGAACTGTTGAGACTAATGTTTACTAAAACGGCGGGAAAACAAAGTAGTATACCTTGCCGGCGGACACCCTGTATATTATAAATACATTTTTAAAATATAAACAAGAAAAGGCGCCAGTAGCCAAGCGCTCGTATATAATGAGTGTTTACATATGTAAGTAAATACTATAAATAAATATATAATACAATGTGATCTACAAAGATATATGCAATAGTAAAAATTATATAATTCATGAATTACAGTAATAATTATTGCTTTTTAAATCAAAAATAAATGTTTAAGAAATTTAGAAAGGGAAACATTTTTTTCTCGCTTTTTATATTAAGCTAAACATCCTCTCTAAATTGTTAGATTTCGTACAGTCAGGTATTTCCTCCAGTGGGTCCATCCATCTTTGAAATCGGGGAAATTTTTAGTAGCCGGATTATGGTAAGGTTTTCATCATAGTTAGTACATTTCAGCGGAACAGTTTTTGTCAAAGTAGTGCTTGGAGTTGAAAATGCATTTAAGCACTCGTGGGCGAGCCAGCATAATACATTGTGACCTAGTTCAATTTTTATTATATTTTAGCCCGTTGGTAATTGGATTTTGTTGTTTCTGAATCATTTTGAAAGGATTGCTTATGGCCTTGGGGAAGCATGGAATTTCCGTGACGTTGTGTAACTCAAAATCCCTTTTAGCGCCACAGTCTGCAGTTTCTTTTCCCTGAATTCCAATGTGGGTACCCAAAATATATTTTTGGTTTATTATACTTAATGGGAAAATAGCGGTCATCTGATCTATTTATTTAATTTTAACCTCAATACTTCTACCTTCCAATAATTCAAGAGTGAAGTGCGCATCGTCATACAGTGCATTTGAAATACACAAACAACATCACCATGCAGTACCTGTTGGCAGAACAACAGTCAGCGGCACACAACAAAGTGTCAGGTGATGTCTGCTGTTCATGTGTAGTTTAATTTTAATTTTATTATTTAGTGACGCATGAGATTCTTATGCTTGTTATGAGCAAGACTTTAAAATAGTGAATTCATTCCACATTATACTCCAGTAGTTAGATGATGTTCTTCCATATTTTGATTATGTGCGATTCGTTCCTCTTTCTCCTGCAAGGACGTAAATTGTTGCAGATGCGGTTTCGGTAACTATGCTTGGCTTAAGATAAATGGCTGATTGAGTTAAGGCATCCGATCAGAAATAGGGGCTACCGGCAACGCCTCCATTCAGGCAATTGACAAAGGACTTAGTCACTGCATCCTCAGGGCTTCTTATCGGCAGGATGTACGTGCATGTAAAGTTTCCATTTAAGAAGTAGAGAATATATGGTCACTACGACTCAGTACCACCACTACCATCCCAGTTATATGTTTATATATATTTAGTAACACCATGACCTTGTACAAAGACACAATTTATAGAACGTCCTCGAATGGCTGAGATCACAATAGTTTATACTGTATCCACACTATCCATGTTCTTACTTTCCTTGTGAATGTGTAAGCGTAGCTTATAATGATTTAAAGTCATATTTTCTCCCCGTTGTGGTCTTCATTGTCTACGCTTTTCAATACATTTCTAAATATGTATAAGCGAGTTTTGTTAATACTTGTTCATTTTCCTTTTGTTTAAATACACATATTCGTATGCACACTTGCCATAAAGTATGTTCACACAATCATAAAACGTGCCAAGTTTATTAAACTGATAGATGTTTTTAGCACTTGCTATAAATATTATGAGCACATCAATACACAAGTTTCGTTATGAGAATGTATGTGTAGCAGATTGCTAAGGAAAAAATATTGTATATATTAAAGACAACCATAAAATAAAATTAACTAAATACAAATCAGGCAAAGTAAGGACATATAAGATTATGGCCAGCATTGAATTGAGAAAAACGTTTATGTATGAAATCGTTGTTCATGAGCCACGTACATATATGTCCTGTTTCTAATGCAGGTGTTTTCAACCCAGAATATGCGTGGGTATATATTGATGTTTTTATTGTTATGAGAAAAGTGCAAAACTTAATTACAATAAGTATTTTGTTGTGAATGCAATGAAACATCTTAATCTAGGTGCAAATTATTGCAAAAAAAAAATTCTCAACAGATAATAAACGAGAATTAGAAATATTTCACAAAAAGCTTTATAAATATGTCTGTATGTAATTAAAAATATTTCTTTTAGACCTTTTAATTATTGTTCTTAGCACATCGCTGTTTTCATAGGCAAACTTATTTGCATTCCTTATTCGTGTTTAAAAAGAATATTCCCTGACATTCTTAAAACTTTATTTTTTTATTATGTTGTTTTTTATAGCTGACCGAAACTATGCAAAATGTGTTAATTTCTTATGAAAAGTCCTGCCAAAAAATAACTTTCAAACAAATATTAACAATACAATTTTTGTTGGTATCCTTTGAAACCAACAAACAAGCAAACAAACAATGTTTATCAAGCTTCAACCCACAGCAACAACAACTGCGTCAACAGTGTTGCAAAAAAAAACATTTTTGCAAGGAAACCTAAAAACAACAGCAACAAGAAAAGCCAATTAAAAGCAGTTGACATTTTTCAACAATAATGGCATTTTAACACTTTTCAGTATTTCCGCTGTTGTGAGTTTGAATAAAATAACAAAAGCAGCAAAAAAAAACAACAATATCAACAACACAGACGCATATTTATACCCCGGCACTTATTGCGATTTAAGTAGACAGACAAATTTACCAACAAAATAACGACGATAATACTTAGTTGTGACAATGGTGAGCTCAGTCGCCTAAAGTTATGCTAAGCAAAAATATTTAAACGAAGTATGGCTACAAATGAGCACACACACACACACATAAAAATTATTATGCTGAATATTGTATTAATCCCAGCAAACAAGTGAGATTGCTCTTTAATAGAGATTTAGTTAAAACTTTATTTCTTTGTCATGTTTCAAAGGTGATAAAATTATTTGTGGTGATTTCTCTATATGTGAAAGTACAGTATATCTTTACTTCAATACAGTATCTATTACCGCTGAAAAGTGATTCCACAATGTTCAACAAATTAAAAATATAAATTTAGTTAATTTGAATACTTTGGAAAAAGTTGAAATTTGTTCACACATATTTAACTGCTATCATCTAGTTGAAGATTATTTACACTTCCTTAAAAATCTTTTATAAGTTCAAAAGACTTCTGTGATTTTGGGTTAAAAAAATCTTTAGATGGAATTACTTTCTCGTCTTGAAAATAAAAACTCTTGGATGAAAATTAAAAAATGTAATATTTTCCCTACTCGTTTTGAACTTTGTAAGAGCTAAGAAATTTAAGGAAAATTATACTTTTATTCTGGAATATAATTAATACTTATGAAATAATACGTTTTCTTCACATGAAAAGAAGTTAAATATTAAAATTTTATATCATATCACACTCAATGGTTAAATGAACAGCTTGTCTTATTTGAAACGTTTAACTTTTTGCTCGTTGGGTTGCTTTGCAGTGACGCGCTATAACAAAACCATCAACTGTTGAGTGAATGACAAAGAATTTTTGTCACTTCGTATTAAAAAAATATCCACCAGACATTTTGCAGTTAAAAAATTTTATAAAACTTAAATTATTTCATGTGTCTTTAAGTAACTTCAAGACACTAATAATTTACTTTGAGTAGATTAACTGTGTGTTTTTAGAATATCAAATGAAAAATTGTGAGTAAGAATTTATATTGAAAAAACAACAAGTTTTTGAATATTATTAATTTTCACTTTCAAGTTTATTTCCATTTTTTAAAACAGTCAATATTGAAAACCACAATAAAATACCAATATTTTTTTTAATAAATTTTTCCGACGATTTTGTTTTCGTTTTCCAATAACAACAGTAAAAAATATTAAGATAGTAGAAATAGAAATAAAAAATATATATATTATATTAATTTTAGCAGACTTTGATTTTTCTTAGTTTTGCCTAAAGGTAGGCAACATTATTTTTGCTTAAAGGAGCTTGAGTTAAAATAGATGTTGAAGTGAGCACTCAAAAAGAGTAAAGTAGACTAGAGTGGATGTGCTGTGAACGTTTCATAATCTCCATAATGAAGATGCGCTTTAGGGATGTTCTGAACCGCCTACTCTGGTGATAGGAAAAAGGACTGGTGACTCGTACAGGAACTAAACCCCCCTCCTGATAAAATTCTGACGCGGTTCCGGGGTGAAGTTGGTGGAGTTTTCATTAGGCCACTGTTGATATTTATATCATTACGCCCCTAAAAAACAGACTAGACTAGAGCAAAACTAACAGAAAGTGCAGCATAATTATATGCACACATATCGCCAATTACTGTAGCATACTTCTGTGCCGCTCTTTAGTCTGTTGAGCTCCCTTAACTATTTAATTCATTTTTTTTTCTATTTTAATAACAAAGTTTTTGTCGCATATTTCATTTGTACTTTCAAAAATATATAAAAATCTATACGGATGTATATCTGATGTCTGTACCGGCCTAAGCGTTTGTATGTTCGCATAAGTTGAGTACAATGTTAAATCTTTTACATTATTTCTCACTTAATATTTATGTTTGAACATAAAGCCTGAGGTGCTATTTAGCATAAATGCCTGCATGAGCTGACAGAAAAAATAAAATGTGTTGAATTAAAAGAAACAGAGACAAAAAATTTAAAATGGAAATGGAATGAGAAATAAAAAAGGCTTTGTTGTTCACTTGTGACTTAACAAGTGGTGTCATTAAACATAAAACGCCTCCGGTATTGTATGTGCATGCAAAAACAAAAAAAAAAAAAGATTTATATTCCAACTAATAAAGAGAAAATGAAATAAGACCTCAAGAGAAAATTAACAATTTCAAAAAGATGATAAAGGACAATATAATGGTGCAGTGAACAAGAAAGAACGTTTTATAGCATATATTTAGGCTGTGCAAAATTTATATAATAACAAAAGAGTTCAGGTAAAAATATAAGAAACAAAAATAAAGGATCGTCATAATTTTTTTTTTATGAAAATGATTCACTTAGAAAGATTTGAATTAAAAAAAATTCAATTTATTAAAATATAATTTCAAGGGCCTTAAACTTAATTTGCGCTAGACCGTATCTGTATCTGTATATGTGTGCAAAATGTTTGCTTAAATCTATTGTTAAACATATGGCTAACCATATGGTTGTGTTATTACTTTTAAAATGAAATTTCAAACGGAAACACGTATGTTTCCGGCTTCCGTTTAAAACAAAACGCATCAACAACAACAACAACAAAATAGTATGTATTTAAACAAATTTTCAACACAAATAATAAAAACCTTCAAAACCACATAAAACTCATTTAAATTGCAGAAAATATCTAAATAGAAAAAAAAACAAACACATTATTAATATATTTTATGGAGATTTTATCGTTTACATGCTTCATTTTCCAAATTATAAGAACCACAAATTTAATGTTAAAGAGTTATAATTTGTGAAGTTTTTTCTTTTTGTAGATGTTCATATTTGGATGTTGTTTTTGACATTTGTTGCACTCATCTCAGCTAGGAATATTAAATGCAGCATTAAAAAAGAAAGACAACCAACAATAAAACCATACAAATTCTAAGATCCGCCGGATACAAGCATTTTAAATAAAACAGTCAAACAGCTTTACAAAAGAAAGCAAAAAATTAATTGTTTGTAGCAGCAACAGGCGTTAATGTGGCGCCTTATTATATTCATAATATTCTGTTTCCAAGCATTTGCTGTGTGTAGTGGTGTTGAAGCATTGCATAAGATAACTGCTTTGGCTCGCTTTGTGTGGAAATTAAAAAACGAAAAACAAAGTAAAACAAATTCCCTTAGGCCAGATTTCATTATACTTTTGAAGAAGGAGTCAAAAGCATAAAGTCGTTTATATTTGCAGAAGAAAATTATGGCAAAATGACTATTAAGGCCACAATTAAATATTTAAGGATAAAAGTAGAACTAAAATGAAATCGGGCGGAGAAAACCCCACTGCCTAATTTAGAAGAGTTGGTTAAAACTTGGGATTTGATAGAATTAGTTAAGCAAAATAAATTAATAAGAAGAAGTCGATAGATTAAAGGATGTGAGATTTCTTTGATAGCAATATTGTGTATATTTATATTCTACTCTGCTCTAGTGCTAAAGCTTACAATACTTAAAGGTTATTGTTATTGAGCTGTAGAACGAAGCCTACTTTAAGGAACTCACAAGCAATTTTATTTATTCAGTTTAATTTTTAATTTCTTTTTATGTGATGATACTATTTCGATTACAATAATACAAAGTAAGTTTTCAAAACCAAAAGAAATTATTCCAATATTGCTTAAGGAAACACTTATAAGTATGAAATCCTCTTAAAGTATTACAATGACCTTTCAAATACATTTTACCAAGAAATTGATAAAAAATAACTTAAGAAAAAATCTTTTACATACCAAAAAAAAAACCCCCAGATTTGTACGTATGTTTTACTTAAATGTCAAGCAATGACAATCGCCAACAAGCAGATAGAGAAATGTAACAAAAGTGGCATTAACATCAAGACGTTGGGTGAACGCAACTTTGAGCTGCTTTCGTTTAATAACAAAAATGCTAGAGAAAAATAAAATACATTTACTTAAGTAAAAGCACACAATACGTAGCGGAAGCGGAAAGTAATAAGTGAGGAGGAGAAGTGAAAAACTTATAGAGCAGGCCAGCAAACGAAGCGCTTAAAGCAACACGTGACTGACATACAATATGTAGAACAATCAGGACAACTAAAAAGAAATTGAACTTATTTCATTTCAGGGAATATTTTTATATTAATTTAACAAATACTTATAAGAAAAAAATCAAATGTATTGGCTCTCGTTCAAGTAGAACCAAACTCAAACTTGTACAAAGCCATGGCCGCACACACACACTCACACAAACTCACAAGCAGCCAGTTACAAGTGCACACTCCTCCAGCAGTTGCCATGCTGGCCTGTAATGGCAAACGAAATACATACATCTGCAGAAACACACACACACACTCTTTCTGACAATTGTAAAGGCCAGAGTTACAAGCCGGCACAAATGTAAGCCAAGGAGTTCCAATCATCCTCTACAATAGCAACAAGCGAAAAATACAGCCAAGCATCAGCAAGAATGTTAAAAAGAATTGGAATTTAATTTGTTATTCGTAATATGTAGGTGGAGAGAGCAAAATAGAACTTTTAGCTCTACTTACAATACTATTACACATTCACACACACACATACACGCAGTCATACGTCGCTTATGTGCATGTAATAGTATTTATATGAAACGTTTCAACAATAATTGTAGGAATTTTTTTCACTGCTCATTTTTGCCAAATTAAATTAAAGACTCGCAATCAAAATGACCAGAAAATGTTTAAGAAATGTCATAAAAATTGATACAAATATTAATGAAGACAAATAAATATGCTGCAGCTCATTTACACACACACACACGCGTACACTTTTTAATGCTTTCAGCAGCAAATTCAGTAGTTGCGAGTAGTCCCATGAAATTAATGCTGAATATGTTGAAAAGGCTGCCACTTAAGTTGTTGTAAAACGTTGCATATGCCAAAAGGTAAAGAAATTATTAAAAGGACAATGTAATGTTGTAAATGTTGGTGTGTGGCTAAAGTGCAGTGATTAAAAATTAATTTAAAAATAAAATCAGCCAGCTAAGTGGCAAGTGAGGATGGACAAAATTTATAGAGAAGTACTTATTTTAATTGAAAAATATTAATATAGTTAAAGGCGCAACAGTCCTAAAGCTCAGCTTAAAAAGGTTATTTGCAAACAAGTAATTTTTTTTAAAAGTTGCATTAAAAGAGCATATATTGTTTGTTTGATGGAAATACTTATGGCTTTTAAACATAAAATGGTTTTACGTAGCAAAATATTCTGAAACCATGTTTTATTAATAAAGATTTCATTCAAGCCAGTATTTTTTATATTTCTCTTTTGTATTGAAGGCCAGGTAATTTGGCTCGAGTTTGAAAAATGAATTTGTAATATGCAGAAAATAATTTTTTTAACTATTTCCTAATTCGCTATCTAAAGCAGGGTACTCTGTTCATCATTTCGTGCGAACTGCTGTCAAAAGTCCATATAAAAAAAATTCATGCGAAATAATTGCAAAATAAGATGGCCGCAGTTGTACTCTGTTCATCTTGTGGAAACATACGAAATGTTTCTGGCAGCATTATTTTTTCAACCACAAAATGTTTCTGGCAACATATTTTCCAACTGCGAAATAATGGCGGTATTCAGTGTTTGGTGCAAATGCTCTTGCGAAAGTGCAAATGCAAAATATCGTAGCTTTTTTGTAAAATCCAACAACAAAATACACAGAGTTGCCGTTAAATTTCGTTAAATTTCACAAAAAAGCTACGATATTTTGCATTTGCACTTTCGCAAGAGCATTTGCACCAAACACTGAATACCGCCAATGTAAGCACCACTTATTTCGTGCGAAATTGCAAACAACAGCTGATTAGATTTTTCTGGGCGTTGTGGTTTTTATTTTAAGTTTGCTGCCCAGAAATAATTCAAGTAATGGAAAATAATGTAAATATAATATAAAAAAATATATAAAATGAAGGTGAGTGCTTTTTGCAGAACGTGTGCCTTCAATGAGCTCCTCCGCAGCAGCTGCGATTTGCATTAATTGATACGTTGCAGTACAAGCTCCTAAAACTATTTTGTTGTCCATTTGTTTTAATTTTATTTTTTTTTAAATAAACACATTTTTTTTGTTTTTATAAGGAAAACAATGTTGCTCTTTTCAAGGCAATAAAACCGATAAATTTGTTATAAATCGTGGTATTGTCGCCACTGATCAGTTGTCAAAATTTTCAAACGAAATAATCAATGTTGCTCTACATTTTTCGTAAATTTGAACAGAGTACTACTGGAGTACTAAGCTTAAGTTAAAATGTTGTTTATGGTAATTTGTATATAAACATTTGCTTAGAAACATGTATCGAAACTAACATCAACATACAACTGATAGAATTGGTTGGGCATTGGCCGTTTATTATTAAGAATGAGATGGGGAGAAGCTAATTACACTAGCGGAACGCAAACGGTCTGTTTCGACAGTCGCGACATCATCAACATCGGCCTTCATGTGTCCTTAACTTTCTGCCGCCTTTCAGATGGATGCTTGAAGTAAAAATTATCCACCACCTAATCGATTCATGTATAAAAAAAGAATGGTATCAATTATTTTGTTAAAATATATCAAATATTTTTTTATTTATCTTTAAAATATCAGACTTTCTTATTTAAGGTTAAAAGGTCAATTATGCTTCCAAAAGTTAAAGAAAAAAAAAAATAGCTGAAAAGCTTTTGTCAGACACTTGTAAGTTGTATTAGTGTTAATTATAGTTATTAATCATTTTGAAGAAATAAACGAAGGCAAAAAGAATAGAAGCAATGCGAAAAGGAAATTGCGAGGGTTGAGCTTAAAGTTATAGAAAAGCTAATAAAATCTAACAATATTGTGTTAAAAATATTTTTTTTCCATAATTATGATAAACAGAAGACAACTGAACAGGATTGAATTTTAATATTCATAATTTTTTCACAAAAAAAAAACCTTTCAACAAATACTATAAGAACATATTTTTCTACACTAATTGACCCGTTTTTTAAAATAATATAAAAATTCTTTGGCTTAAGTTCAAATTCGAGTTCAATCAATTCTTTTTTTCTTAATTTAAGAATTTAGTTTTGATAAATTCATTATTTATTAAGAAAGTAAAATTCAAATAGATATTGAAAGCAGAAGCAATTTAATTAATTTTAATTTTTGTTTTAGCATGAATTCGTAAATGAAAATTTTCGTTTTATTTTAGAAAAAGATGCAATAAATATTTATAAACAGAAAAAAGTTTGAGCTTAAATAGTGTGCAAAGAGTCATACGTTTTTGTTCATAGAAAATATGATTGATTTTATGCAACAAAACAAAGTTGCTACATAGAAGAAAGTTTAAAAATTTTGCATTGACAAATTTAACAATATGATTGATTACCAACGTGTATAAAGTTCACAATTTTTGAAAAGTTTTAGTTCTTGCAGAAGCTTTGTTCAGTTCATATTATTTATTACAAACTTCTTAGCCGCAATGAGAAATATTTATATTATTTATATCAGAATTCATTGGATTTAGAGTATTTTCTTTTCTGTGTATTAAGAAAATCACAAACGTTTGTGAGTATAATTCATTTTCTTTTTAACCACAATTAGTTTGATGAGGATTCTTTCCCATTTTTTTATAACACAAATACTCCTTCACGAATCTTAAATAATTCAAATAAACTGGCAGCAACACAATCAAACATGGCCAGACACTCAAATATAAATATGTATGTGTAAGAACACACTTGCATAGATTAACTCTTGCTTTTAGAAATATATTAAAAACAAAAAAACAAAATTAATACACACACACATTCCCTTTAGCAAAGATTGATTTTTTCGTTCGTTCCTTTTTGCTGATGTTAAGAAATGTTACTGGCATTAGTGATATTAAGGGTGCGTATGTGAATTTGGTTCTTTGAGGGGTTCGGGGAATTTTAAGTAAATGTGTTTGATTTTCCAACTTTTGTATGTATTCGATAACAAATTATGCGTGTAATTTGCCATTTTATTTAATGAAAATGTAATGAAATGCAAAAAGAATCAAAAGAAATTCAACAATTATCGAAAAAGAAAAACTTTTGTTGGAAAGAGAATGTTAGAAGAGAGGAGTAAAGCAAGTAAATTACGTTTTCTTAAAACAACAAAAGAGAAGGTACACCCACCACATTTCAAACACGAGCCGGAAACTTTTACTTAAAGGAATAGCTATTTAAGCAATATTTTGTATAATTGGTGAGTGTTTAAATAATAAGAAAAAATAGAAAAAATAGAAATTGCCCAAATAATAGTCTAAACTTTTTATTTATGTACAGAAATAGATATATAAAGAAATTTAAACATAAAAAAATAAATAGTTAAGAAAGAAGTTACTGTCTTGCTCTGCAAATATAAAAATATTTAAACAAAGAATTAATTATGCATAAAATTACATACTTCGCAAAGTATGCAGAAATAAAACAAAGAAAATATTCTTAATAAATTACTGCAAAGGAAAACATAAGAATTATTATTATTATTTAATTTTAAAGAGGGTCGTTTTTTTCTTGAAAAAAATTAAAAAAAAATAATTTTTAATTAAAACTTCAAGGATTAAGGATTTTGAGCTTAAATAGTAACGTTTACTAAAGATGATGAAATGTTTTAAAAGAAAGAACCTTTAGTAAAAAGCTCTAACACCTCAAGCCTTGTTGAAATAAGTATTTTAAAAGAAGGAATTTTTTTCTAAATTTGCTTAAAGACAATATAGCTCTGGTTTTTTATAACACTAAAGTTTTTTGTCAAAATAATTAAGACAGAGTCACGTACAACAGCTTCTATCAAGCTGGAACAGAAAAGAGAAAGGAAGGATACCGAAAAGGAGTGGACAGCAGTGGGGCAAAAGTGGGTCATTATAACGTAAAGCACTCGTAGAGAAGAGTGTAGTTGAGTAGAGTAGAGTAGAGTAGAGTAGAGTAGAGTAGAGTAGAGTAGAGTAGAGTAGAGTAGAGTAGAGTAGAATAGAGTAGAGTAGAGTAGAGTAGAGAAGAGTAGAGTAGAGTAGAGTAGAGTAGAGTAGAGTAGAGTAGAGTAGAGTAGAGTAGAGTAGAGTAGAGTAGAGTAGAGTAGAGTAGAGTAGAGTAGAGTAGAGTAGAGTAGAGTAGAGTAGAGTAGAGTAGAGTAGAGTAGAGTAGAGTAGAGTAGAGTAGAGTAGAGTAGAGTAGAGTAGAGTAGAGTAGAGTAGAGTAGAGTAGAGTAGAGTAGAGTAATGTAGAGTAGAGTAGAGTAGTGTAGTAGAGTAGAGTAGAGTAGAGTAGAGTAGAGTAGAGTAGAGTAGAGTAGAGTAGAGTAGAGTAGAGTAGAGTAGAGTAGAGTAGAGTAGAGTAGAGTAGAGTAGAGTAGAGTAGAGTAGAGTAGAGTAGAGTAGAGTAGAGTAGAGTAGAGTAGAGTAGAGTAGAGTAGAGTAGAGTAGAGTAGAGTAGAGTAGAGTAGAGTAGAGTAGAGTAGAGTAGAGTAGAGTAGAGTAGAGTAGAGTAGAGTAGAGTAGAGTAGAGTAGAGTAGAGTAGAGTAGAGTAGAGTAGAGTAGAGTAGAGTAGAGTAGAGTACCTTAAAAAATGTATTTAGCTTCTATTGCTTGCGGGATACAAGAATACATTTTCTGCGGAAACATCTAACACAGGCTGTGTTAAAGGATGTGCTTCTTTCTTTGACATTTTCATTTTTTCTCTCCCTGCCTTATTAACAGTTCCCATTTGTGGGGAGGGACAAAATATTTTGTTATCCTGGGTAGATTTTACATATCTGCTTTCTGTTTTTAAAACTTTATTCATAGACTAAACATAAATCTTTGTACCGCTTCCACGACAAATAAATGTATTTGAGTTTATTTTTTAAGCGGCAGACCGACTAGAATATAGAATTCAAAGCTTTATTTTATTTACCTTTTATTAAGACTAAAGGAGAGAAAATTTAGAAAAAGTAAAAAGCAAAACTTTAAGTTAAAACCAAAAGCCATCAAACCCAACACCTGTGGTCAACACTACTTTTTTAACCAAACTTAAGTAGCTTTTTCTTTTTTGTACATTTTTCTCTGTTTCCTTGTGCTCATAAAGCCTTAAATGTACGACTACTTATAATTGGTTTAAAAAGGGTGATTTGATAAGTGGTGGAGTTTTTCATCATAATAATTTATTTATTTTTTTAATCTTTTTAATACTAAATCTTATATTAATTTAAAAAGGTGATGCTTATTGGAGTTCTGAATAATTGTAAAAAAAATATTTGTAAAAAAGAACCTTGAGTAATTAAACAAAAAAAATATTTTTTTCTTTGCTTAACGAATTTTCTTACAAACGAACGCGTCTTGTACAGTTGTGCCGCAAGTTCTTGAGCTGGTTCTCGTTTGAGGCCCTATTGCCTGCATATAACTTTATCAAGGAGTAGGAAATAATGGTGAAGTCATGAATATTGCAAAAAAAAGCTTTTAATAAAAAATCTTGAAATTAATTCAAATTTTTGAACCAATGATTTACAAGAAATCAATCAATTCTACAATCAATGAAGCGCATAAGTGATATTAATTTTAATATTATATTTGACACACAACAATTTCACCCTTTAATATTTTTTCTAGTTTTAATTTCATATGATGATTTTCTATATTTTTGTATATTTATTTCTGTATTTTCCTTCCTTTTATTTTTAACTCCAACTTGTGGAGGGACTAAGGCTCTTGTTTGCTGCTGCCGCTGCTGCTGGCTGTATATTTGGCACATATGATTTATGACTTCCGTTTCTGTTTTGGCATCACCATTACCATTTTATAGCAGAGGAAAGAAACAAACTTCTGTACCACTTGTATATGAATTTATTTTTTTTATTTTATGCTCAAAATGCTGTTTTTCTATATTTATTTTTTTTTAGAATTTTATTTACTTTAATGTTTTTAGTTCTTTGTGACGTTGGCTAGAAGTATTAGCATGCTTGTAAATTTTATATGTGCTTGTCTCAAAACCACTTTAACCACTTTACCAACATGCTTTACATGATTCTTACAACTATGGATTTTAGTTCTCTTTTTTTTTATCCACATGCTTCCTATTTTTTTTTTAATTTTTTGTTGGTCGTAGTTTCTTTCCTTTGGTTTTTTTTGTTCTTCCTTTTATTTTGTAATTCCTTTTTTTTAAGTGTAATAAAAGTAAATAAATTTTTAAAATAAAATTGAGAAGTTCTTTGAAATATTTAAAACTCTTTTTTTGTGTGTGTGTGATTAAATGGTTGGGTAGTAAAAGTGTGTGTTTTCGGTGTATTGTGAGCTTTTTAATATTGTGCTGTGGCGCGTATCAGTAGTATTGATAAAAATTAAATTCCAAAGGGTTTTTATATTGAAGGCGTTTTTTTATTTAAAATACGATTTAATGTTTTTCTTAAATGCAGGAGTTTAATTTGTTGCTTTATTGGAAAGTTCTTTTTGGAAACCTATTTAAAAAGGACGAAATTTTGCCAGGGATTAAATGCAAATACTCCTTTGTACAAACACAAAAAATTGTTTATGGAGGTAAAAAAATCGTGTTGTTCTTGCATTAGTAAAGTTTTCTTTAATCAATCTGCTAATAATGCCAACACTTGCAAGGTAGCTGTCAATATTGTGGAATATTGATTGCCCCAAAACTTTAATAATCAGAGAACGCAACAAATATTTCTTCTCGTAAGAAAAGTTGTTGGTTTGTAGAGAGCACCAGTTAAATATAGGACTTTGATTTGTAAAAATCTTTAGGGTTAAAACTTAATTAAATTTGAGATTTACATTTCATGTTGGGTTTGTTATAATTTGCATAACTATCGTCATTAACTTTCAATGCGCTTTAAATGGAATTGGTGTTTTGTTTAAAACCAAATTTCACGTCATTTGCGTCAAGGGAAACGTGATGTGGCAGGAAATATAACAGAAATGCAAGAAATGGTAGTTCAATGAAATTAAAATTTTTATAGAATAAAAATCTTAGGAGAAGATATTTAAAAAAACATTTATGCCGCCACCACAAGCAATTTCTAGATGTGATTAAGACTCGTCGAAAACTGCAAGCAGACTTTGTCTCGATGACGCATAAGCAAGTTGTCCTTGGCAATTGTCATTGTTTATTTAAGTTTTTCTTGTACTAGAATATGGTTTAGTAGAAGTTTATAACTCCTTGTGCTAAATTTTTAATCACACTTATCTGAAGCAACTAGAAGGATGCTCAATTTGTAAACATCAATATTGATGCAAATACTGATAATAACATTTTACTAAAGACCGCTAAAGTTGTTAGCAAAAGGCCCAATTAAATTGTATATATAATAACGTCCACACACACACACAAACACGCGCAAACACGTGCATACACTCACACAGTCACACGTTTATTCCCCTGCCTATGAAATAAAGCTTAAACATATACAAATACAAACAACATATACAAATTGCATGTATTAATGAAATGAAATTTAAGCTTTTTGTTTATGAATGTGTATGTGTGTGTGTGTAATTGTGAACATATTGTGGTTGCCCTCTTGTCATTATTACTATTGTTATTATTGCATTTGCATGCATTTTATATATAAATTAACAAATAATACATAAACATTCAATTTATATTCGTGTAATAGAAATAAAAAAAATGATACTTATGCATCTGTAGAACAAGGAATTTGTGATTATTCAACAGTGACTACTACAATAATAAATAAATAATTGCTTTAACTTTATTTTCCAAAAAGTGTTCCTTAAAAATCTTTTTTGTTCAAAAGTAAGCAAATTTCAGTCGCCAAAAAACTCACATTCTTTCTTGCATTAAAAATCTTGTCATCTGTAAGAGTCACTGTTGTGTTGTACTTCTACTAGTGATTTCATTTATATGTGGTTTTTCTAAATATTTCGATAAATATTTCGATATACATTTCGTTATTTTTTTTTTATTCAAAATATTTTCAAATCAATGCAGCCACCACAAAAATTCAAAAACATAAAAACAAATTCATACAAAATACCAAAATAATGAATTTTCTATAAACTATTTATGCATGTGCATGTTGAAATTTATACTCGTGTTTGTGTTGGTGGTAATTTGTGTATCTTTTTGCAACAGGCACTTCACACACACACACGCGCGCGCAAACATGCATGCACACACTGATACACAACTAAATTAACCACAAAATTATTATATAAATTGCAAAAATGTTTAAATATTTAAGCCAATGTTTCTAAATACCCAGCAACTATTTTATATACAAATTTAATTAGAGGCAAAGACAAATTTTTAGATCCTTTTTTCTCCTCTGTTTGTCAGCCGATTTTCTTTGTTCTTTTAACAAATGGTAAACATTGCTAAGCTTTAGTAACCCGACTATATATTATTTAAATCGGTTCAGTATTAAAGGAATAAAAGGCTCCTAAAGTTGACACCACTACAAATGCTAAAAATACACACATTCACTTATGCAAGTATTTGTTCAAGTTAACACATAAGCAAAGCAATGAATGTTTAAGATTTTTTCTCTTCAAATGAAGTGAAGTTGAGAAAGAAAAAGGGATCAGAATTGTAAGAGATGAGAATTAAATATAGATGTACATGTTCATTACGTATGGATGTGTTAGCTTCAAGCAAAAACTTAACATAATAAATTTGTGTGTTTTTATGCAATTTTATTTATCCATGAGGGAAGGGAATGAGTAATTAGATGGTTTTTGTTCTTTAAATTAATGCAACTAAAATAGGAATTTGTTTAAACTGGCGGTTAATTTCGACCACTAGGCGTACTCTTGTGCTCATAAATATTTTAAATTATTTTAAAATTATGAAAGCAAATAGTGGCCAGTGCTCGTGGTCATACAACCTCCATAGAGGGGCGAGTTCCACAGTCCCATACTATGTGTTGTTTTTGAAAAAAACCTGGATGAAGCCGCTACAATGACGGGTGTCTGCTTACGGAAGGTTTCCATGGATGTGAGACAATATCCCAAGGTACAAGGCTAAACTAACATCAGTTCTACAGTAAATATCATCCAATAATAGCTAATTTGCTTCTAATTTAATCAAACCTAAAAACTGGTCTTTTTATAATTGTAAAATTTTTAAACACACTGCAACAGGTGCTTTCATCTAATATGATTGAATAATTATTATCTCTACAAAAGTTTTTACAGTCGGCAACATTTTTCTGGTCCGGTAACTTCTGTTACAATTTTTTTTATGTATTCGTTTTCTTAACAATTTGCGAATCTGAAATGCCTTTTTTAAGTAGGTTATTTTTAAGTGGACCAATATTTGGAATGTCGAATTATACTACGCAAGAAACTTTGCAACATTTTGCTGACTGTTCGGTGGGGCAATCTGTGGTTTTCATAGAAATGCCAATTTTCGGTGTTGTTGTTCAAGGCTAAACTTTTTTTATTGTGGCTGTCACACGATGCATGGCACTTAATTGACACTTTTATGCAACCCATTATATTGACATTATATGCTTTGCATCTTTTATAATTGCCATCTTGCCAAGGGAACATGCTCGTGCACTTTTCATTCTGTAACAGGAGCAAGGTATGGTCTAGAAGTGCTAATGTATAAAACTTAGTAAATTCACAGTAAAATTACGGCAATAATGAATTGCCATAAAATTACTAAAACTGGGGAGATTTATTAATTATACTAAAGCCATTGGCGATACCTTTGTACTTTACGAGTTTGAATAGTACCAAAAAAGTATAACTGTAGCAATTTTGCAATCCCTGGCAGACAGCCCAGACATTCAAGTCAACTTACTCAGCCTCAGCTCAGTTCAGCTTTAGCCGCAGGCTGCCCATTTTAGCACTTTTAGTCCTAGATCTAGCATTATTTTTTTTGAGTTAGTACTAAGAGTTTAAAAAAATGCTAAATACTAATTTAACATATTTGTATAATTAATTAGTATTTTTAGCACTTTTTTAGATCGCAGAGTTACTTTAAAAAATCACAAACATAATATCAAGTTAAGTATAAATTCTCTCACTGTATAAAAACGTACAAATATACGAGTATATGCTGCCTTTTCTACAACTTTGCCGTCGGTTTTCTACATCTTTGCAAAGTTCGAAAAATAAAACAAAGAATTTTTATTTCCGGTTATACGAATAAGAGAGGATACAAAATTAGGCAACGTATGCTGCTGTACTTTAGACCAGGGACCCAAAATAATTGCTGCAATTTTTAAAATATTCAATTGGTCAAATAAGAAATAGCTGGAAAAATTTTGGTCCTGAAATAACAATTAGAAAAAGCAAAAATTCTTTTAGTCCTCTTATAATTATTATGAAATATTTTTATTATGTTGGTCTTCTCTTACCAATTTTTTACTATTTTTCGGTGCTTGCATAGCCATTATTTAATTAGGACTTTTTAGAGTTTGCACACACTAAATAATGTGTTGATATAGATGACCAATAAAAATAAATGTAGCGAGAAGACTTACAAAAATAAAAATCTTCTGTAATGGTTATGAGAAGGTTGAAAAAATAAAGGTGTTTTATAAGTGTTATGAAAGTTCCAAAGAAATTAAAATCTTTTATAACAGTTATAAGAAAACCAAAAAAATATTCCTCATTTTTAACTGTTTTTAGGAGATTTTTATTTTAAAAAGCCTTGAAAAATAATTCTTTGAAGATTTGTGTAAATAAATAGTGGGCATAAAAGTTATGTCCCTGCCTTAGATATATCAGGAGGATATTGTAAAAAAATCCGTTCTTCAGAAATTTATAAAAATGAGTTAGTCTGTGAGGAAGATACAAATAATATGGTTGATTTTTTGAATACTCTTAACTTGAATTAAAATATATATGAAAGCAATTTGACTACAAAAATTTGATCTCACATGTACACCATTAAAAATTTTTTATATTAAATAAAATTAATTTTGTAAAAATGTAAAAATGTAAATATATTTATATATAAGTAAAATATCAAATAAAATTATAGAAATTTAATATAATAAAAAAATTGCAGCTTCTTTGAACGCTGATTTTTTTTATTTGTGCGCAACAAACTTAATGACAAGTAAAACCAGATCAGCTGTTTTTTACAATTCCATAAGAAATAAGTGATGCTTTTATTATTTCGCAGTTGGAAAATATGTTGGCAGAAACATTTTGTAGTTGGAAAAAAAACCTGCCAAAAACATTTCGTATGTTTTCATAAAATGAACAGAGTACAACTTCAACCATATTATTTTGCAATTATTTCGCATGAATTGTTTTTAACAGACTTTTGACAGCAGTTGCCACGAAATGCTGAACAGAGTACCATGCTTTAGTTATAAATATGAAAGAATACAAAACTGAAGCAACAAATTTCGATTTATGTGAGTAAAGAAAGGTTGGTGAGAGGAGTGCGTGGCACAGACATTTTTATTGTTGTTGTTGTTGGTTATTTATATGTGTGCGTATTTGATTATGTTCTACTGTTTATTTCCAAAAAAAAATAACATATTTCTATAAACATTTTATCTGATTTTGATTATATTGTTTTGCAATATCTCATTGTAGTTTTGTTGCATAAATTTAGTATCTCTAACAAAATTTTATTTTATGCTGAAATGTTAATTAAAATTATCAGCCTTCCTTTTTTTTCTTATTTATTTATTTGCACACAAATACTCAAACATTATAAAATTTTTGTTTGTGCTCAATCTATTTGATTTGAAATGTGTTTTTGTGTGGATTATTTTTTATGTGTGTTTTTATTATTTCCGTATTCATTATTTTAACATTATTTTATCTCTGTGAGTTGTTTGCATTTAACTTTGCTTTTTTTCCTCCTTCCACAACATATTTTCCATATGTAATTTTTCATTTGAGCTGTTTGTATGTATTTTGACTTTTTTCCCCCCGTCCCCGTGAACTTCAGTGAATTTATTATCTCTACCAAATCTGTTCATTGTATCATATTAAATTACTTTATTAGCTCAAACAGAGTAGTGAATAGAAAAACATTTTTTGTTTTCTTTTGATTGATGGAGTAAATGAATTTTTAATTATCATCTAAAATATGATGAGCTGTTATTAAATTAATGTAAAACAACAAGGTTTTTTTTTATAAATTTAGATATGTTTAAATATACCGTGTAATGTAATTTGTGGTTGGCAAAGAGGTACACATGGGAACAAAATTTAAGTTTGGACATTTGCAAAATACGATTGGAAATTTTGTAATTATTACAAGTTCGCAAAGCTCCTGTATATAAAATTATTGATATTTCATATTACGTTACTCGATTATGTTGCAGTATTGAATTATCTTAAAAATATGTTCGCTCATTGAGCTGAAATAATTAGAAACAGGTCAAGCAGCAGGAAGTATTTTTAAATTTTAAAACTAAAGATTCATATATTTACAAAAAATATCTTTAAGTAACAATATTCACATAAATGCAAAACTATTTTTATTATTTTGTTTTATTTTAATTGTGCTTCTCTGCTCAACATTTATAGAACTTAATAAACATTTTTTTGCAAATTCACCTGACATTCCTGGCTTATTTATTTGCTTGCCAACAATTTTATGGTTTAATAATATTTATTTGTTAACAATTGCTTAAATGTTGTATTGTCTTCTGGCATCTTAGAGAATTTTCCAAGTACAACAGAAGTAATGATTAAAACAAAAAAAAACTTCAAATATATTTTCTTCATTCAAAGCAGAGCATCATAAATTTTAAGAAGCTTAACACTGTTGCTTACTCAACAGTAAACTGTTAACACCTTCACAAAAGGAAAGAAATGTCATAAAACAAATAACAATGTTGACAGTCGTTGGCAAATAATATGAACAGAAGTGGTTCATCTAGTGCAGGCTTTAAAATGAAATTGAAAAAGTATTCATTATGTTTTGGTTTTTCATTCGATTCTACTTAATTTAGAACATAATGAAAAAAAACCAGAATTTAGATAATTAAAGGACGAAGAACAAAATAAATCAATGCCTTTTACAAAATATACTTTAATATAATGCTGACAAAATTTTGTTACAGGAAAGCTATTAGCATCTAAGATAATTTGTTAAGAGATGCCTTATATGTAAGATAATATATAAATATTTGCTATGCCACCATTTAGAAGATTTTAATTGTAATAGTGAGTGGCATTTTTTTGCCACCAGCCACACGAAAAGTCCCAGTCATGATGTTGGATGCACAGTAAAATCCTCGCCAATTATATAAGAAATGTATTTTGAAGTTATGATTAGAAGAATGCCGTAAAATCAAGAATAGTTTCTTCATCATCGGTTTAATGAAATAAGAACCACATGCGAAACAAGAATATACAAATGTATTTTTCCCTGAAGGGCAATCTGTATCAAATTGTACCCGGAAAACGAATAATTTAAAAATATATATTATAAAGCTTCTACATAATTTTATAATACAAAAGGCAAACATCATTGAAATATAGTTTAAATAGCAGCACTTTAAAAAGCCGAAAAATCTAGCAAACATTTAGCAGATATTTTTTTTTGAGCCAAAGTACTTTTAAAATATAGAAAAATAAAACTGTGCATAATAAAAATGACAGAAATCGAAACTGCGTCCAGTAAACTTGAGTTACACAGTATACTCCCTATTTACGGGAACACCTAATATTCATATACGAGTACAGACATTTCTAAATAAAAAAAGTTTGTGGAAAACACACACTGGAGTACCTGCGAAAATTTAAACAGACGAAAAAAATTCTTTCTCTGTAAATTATACCTTTTTCTGGTTTTACAACTTTTAGCAAATATTCGTAATTTTTGCGATAGAAATAATTTGTTTTTTAATCTGTGAAATGTTAGTCAAGCATGATTTGATTTGATTTTAAAAAGAATACCCAAATATCCGGGTAAAACCAAAAATGTTTGAAAAGAATTGTCAGTTTGCTAAATTTAACTGCCAGTTCGTTGTGCTGTGCGAAGCCTGACGTTCGCTCCAGTTGCTTCTAAATCACATTTAGCGCATTTTCTATATTGATCTAATGACATTCATTAATATCATAAGGTATTAAAAATAGATTGTTGAGTTTTAATCTAAAGGAGAATTTCAAAAAGTTGTCTTTGTTGTGGGTTGAGCTGTTTATGCCAAATCATCAGTAGATCTTAAACCATATTCTTGCAAGTTTTCAAGCCTCTTAACTTATACGAAGTCCATGTATAACCTAAAAAAAATCCTTGAATGACTACAACAAATAAAACTTTTTTTTAATTAAAATGGGAGCATATCTCGCAATGAAGCATTTTTATTTTTCTTAATAAATTTATACAAGTGCTCAAAATTTTTTAAAGCATTAAATATTTTAGCAGAAGACTGTGGAAAAATTAAGCAACAATTACTAAATATTCTACAGATATTTTTATGGAAAAAAGTATGAAAGAGAAAATTTTAAAACAAACACATGTAAAATTTTGCGAAAAACTTTTTACAAATTTCGGTAAAAGGTAAAAGTGTTTATTCTTAGATATTCTGCAAACAATTTAAAATCTAAATTATGTGAAATTTTTCTTGAAAAGGAATTTGTACTAAACTTAATTGCCGAAAATCTAAATTTTAGCCATTTCTGTATTTTTAATAACTACCAACTATTTTAACTAAGACTCCTTAAATGAAAAATAAAATAAATACTCCACAAACATAAACATGCTAACATTTTGCCACGAAATTTAAAATTTTCCCCCACTCATCCCCCAAAAAATAAGATGCTGAAACTTAAGGACATTAACAGAGGAAAACAAGAGAAATATATAAATACCTTTGGAAATTATTACAGTCATTGTTAGATTCTATAAAAGCAAAAGAGTTTATTATTTTGTGATTGTATTAAAGACTACTTAAAACAGAGACACCCACACTTTAAGAGATAAAAAAATGCTAGAAGGCACAAAAAAAAAAAACAAAGAAATAGTAAATAACATTGTTGCACTGTGAACACAACAGTTGCAGGTGTATGATTGTGGAAGCAAATATTTACAAAACAGAAATACATTTTGTATTGTATTGAAATGAATAGAATGCCTGCAAATAAATTTAATCCTTGTCTTTTAAAATTTGTTGGTTTTGCTCGTTCTCTTACCCCGTCTCAGGTAATCTTTCTCTAACTCTCGCATGCCATACCGACTTTTAGAAAAACCCAACTGAGTTTTTCATCTAATCAGCACACAAAGAAGAAAACTAAATCTTTTGTTTTTGTCTATCAGAGGAAAAGTAAATAAATACCTTGAGAACTTAACAACAACATTTAAATTTACATTTTCCATATAAATAATAATTAATTGTGTTTCTTGTGTTTGTTGTTTTTTTTTTCCTGCACATTATTATTATTTTTTATTTATTTTGATACGATCGTTTGTGTTAAAATTTAGACAAGTAGAAAATTTTAAATTTTCTATCGTAATTGCACATTAAATGCTTGAGCATACAAATGTCAGATTATAATGAAATTTTAAATGAAAACTTTTTTTTCTGCAGAACTAAAGGAAGGACAACTAAACTCTTTGGTAACTGCTACCAAAATGATTCCATCGCAAGCACTCTAATAGACAAGTTACGTTGAAATAAGTACCAGATTAAAAGGTATTTTCTTTGTTTTGTTTTTATAAAATTCAATAGTAAAATTTTCAAGTAATAAATATTGATAAGATGATGTTGAAAATATTTATAAGACCAGCATTGTGTTTTGTTTATGTTCGTAATAAGAGATTATAAATTTTCAAAGGCAGAGGCGGGGGGAAAGAATAAACAAATATACTCCTGGCCAGCTGGGAAAGGAGTTTTAATTGTTGAATGTATAAGGAATTTTCAAAAATACTTTAAATCACTCATAGTGCTTCAACTATGTGAATTCTTGTTAAGTCAGCTTCAAAGAAAAATATTTTTTATTTTCTTTTACTCAAATATATCATTTGATTTTTTTTGTATACAACTGCGAAGAACTTTATTATTTTTAGTTTGAGTTTTGAATGCTAAAATTATATTTTTTTAGGCTAAAAATTTCTTGCTGGTTAAGCAATAATATTTAAATATCTACTTTTATTTTTGCTGACATTTTTTTGGCACTAAACTGTTCATACGATATCTTATAAAATTTTTTTTGGTGTTTTAATATGAAAGTGTGCTTGTACAAATTTTTCTAGCCTGAACATTTTTAAGAATTTAGACTTTTTTATTAATAAAATATTTTGTACTAAAATTTTTTGTACTAAAAATTTTAGTACAACATTTTGTACTAAAAAGTTTTAGAACTAGTTTTTTTCTTATTATTTAAGTTTATAATTAAATAAAATTTTCTAGTTAGATAATTTTAGTACAAATGCAAACTTCCAAATGTAGTCAGTACTAAAAACCTTGCGAAACTTTTATAAAATATTTACATCTGTATATATATTTACATCGTAAGGAACACACATATTATTTAGGGCTTACGAATGATGATGATCATAAAACTCGGAGGTCTTATAATGTTCAATTAAAGTATTCAAATAAAATATTTTTTTAAGTTTTTTTTTAAACTTCCATATAAAAAGATGTATTTTGAGACTATTTATTTTTGCTCAAGGAAACTTAAAAATACATAAAATCCTACACTGCTTTTCTTTTTAATTGGTACATCTAATTATTTGCTAGCAAATATTACATTTTCCTAATGAATTTTTTTTAAATAAAAATCTAAAACGCGTAAAACAGGACGAAATATGAGGAAATGAAAAATCAGGTACGCAGCAATGCTTTGTGTCTAGATTAATGCGTGTGTTCTAGCTTTGCTGGCAAAATAAAAATTATGTCATACCTGCCTGCGTCTACTTAATATTGAATAGCAATTCTTCAATACTCCATCATACGCTCCATCAACTTTGGAATTGACAGTTTTTCGATTATTTTTGTTTATGTATTATTTTTTGGCACTTTTTAATTTATTTAAAATGAGAAATAGCTAAACCCATAATGTTTAGAATATTTATTTATAATAAGTTTTTATTTAATCATTTTCATGTGCAAATGCGATTTGGTTGTTTATTTTTTTGTATTTTTTTATTATTTATTTTTTTTTATTTTGCATTTGCTGGCATTTGACCACAAAAAAGCATTGAAGCGTAATGACAAGTTGACATCTCCAAAACAGCATGAACATGAACTAACATGTTCATGATGATAACAAAAACGCAGCACACACATGAACACAAGCATATGTATGTGTGTAGTAGACAGCCAACAATAATAAATACTCAGTCAAAATTTACTACAAACAACCGAACTGGTGAAAATGGCAGCAAAAACAACAACAACAACAACAGCGAAAACAACAAATAGAGCAACAAACGTTAGTAACTAACTAAATTGCAATAACAATCAAAATTCGTGTGATTTTGATAAATTTGACAGTTTTGTGGGCGTTTATGCTGACAACACAACAAATACAATCAACAGCAGTGGCAGTGGCAAAATATAAACAACTACAAAAACAACAACATTTAGACGACAGCAAAATGAGAAATCAAATAAAACCATTAAAATGGCATTTGCTTGTGAAATATGGCAAACATGAATAAACACTTTGCAAAAAAAAAAAACAAAACAAAAGTTATAAACATGAAATAAAATTTATAATTTATAAAGTTTCACAGCCAATAATAAACTGATAGAAATTAAAAAAAAAACTAATACAATCTCAAAATTATCTGTCTATTGAATTTAACTGAAGTCATTCCTCATTTACATTTTAACATTCTATCAAAGACAGCGGTTACTTTACTAGATAAGCAAAACCAAGCGTGTGATGCTGCTACTAGCGACACCAACAATGTTTCCTAGCAAACCATCATTACAGTTTCTTTAGTCACGTTGCTAAGTTAGTAACCAGCAACAATAACTTTTACAGCAATACATTTGTATTACGTTAGAGAAGCAACTAAGTATGCAATTATGTAACTAAAATGTTCATATGCAATCAAACAAAATACAATTTACATTCTCATTGTTCGAAAGTGTATTTGTGTAAGGGAAACTCGTTGGCTTGGTGTACGTAGTATGTGTGTAGAAAGGAGTTCAATGGAAATTCTCTGTAATTGTAATTGTATTTTTTTTTATTAATATAACGAGATATTGGCAGCAAGTTGTAAGCAATCAAAAGATGCGTGTTTCCGGTTAACCGCATGCATGTACATTTTCCTTAGCTGCCACGACTGCTGCACAACTACAATTAAATGCATATTTATTCTAGCAACTATTTCATGTTTTCATTGTGATATTTCTTATATTGAAGTGTTGAAATTGCTTTTAATGGTCTGCTATAAAATATTCTTGATATTTTGTCAAATAGTCTCTTTAAATAAATATTTTTTTAAGAATTCTAAGTTTGGTAAAATTTCAGAAAGCCCATATTAAGTAAATATTCTTTTTGAAATAGTTGTACTAAACTAGTTCTTGCAAAACGTGGTACACAAATTAAGTTTTCCTGGTAGTAAAATGTCATAATCAAAAAGTGCGCAGTAGCGTGCGCCCAGTAATACGAGTATATGTTCGACCTGGGCTACTTCTACTTCATCTCAAACTTAACAGACATTAAGTTTCCCTGAAAGTAAAAGCAAATAGGTGAAAGGTGGGCAGTGCCATGCCTACTCTAATAAATACTTCATCTAGATTACTTTTACTTAAACAATTCTTGTAGAATTTGGCACACACATACAGCTTTCCTGGCTCTACAATTTCATAATTAAAAAGTGGGCAGTACCATGCCCACACTAATAAATATTCGTTCTGAAGTACTTCTGCTTCTACAGTCCTTATGAAACTCGGCGCTCACATAGAACGTGTCTGACAACACATCGAAATAGTTAAAAGAAATTAGGCAGTGTCATGCCCATAATTACTAAATATTATTTATCAAGTGCTTTTACTAATCTGCTGCTAATGAAACTTTGCGCAATTATTAAATATACCCGGCAATAAATAAATATTACATTATAGTGTAATTAATAATTAAAAAAGTGGGCAGTGCCATGCCCACACTATATATATGCGATCTGAAATACTTTTGGTCAAACAATTCCTGTCGCACTTGGCACACACATTGATTTTCCCTCACAGAAAAATTAAATAATTAAAAAGTGGGCAGTACCATGCCCATGATAGTAAATATGCGATCTGAACTACAACCTTTCAAGCAATTCAATTCAGCAGTACAATTTAATAATAAAAAAGTGGGCAGTACGCATAAAGCTTGTCAGAGACGTCCTTGAAGTTCTTAAAAATGTAGGCAGTGTCATGCCCATCATGAGTTAATACTATTTTTCAACAGCTTTTACTAACCTGCTGCTGATGAAACTTTGCACAAACATTAAATATGCCTGACAGCATAATTGATAATTAAGAAAGTGGCCAGTGCTGTGCCCACAATAGGTAAATATTCATTTGAGCTATTTCTAATTGATCTTCAATATTCAACGACTTCTGTAGAAGTGTTCAAGATGAAGTCAAGGTCGGCCTTGCTTTATGAAATATCTAGAGTTTCTAAATAGTGAGAACAAAAAGATATTTAGAACTTCTTGCGCGTCAGTGAAAGCCAATAGGTGTGACTGCTCTTGGTGTTTTTAATCTACTTCATATGTGTCTGTGTTTTTTCTATCTTTGTGGATCAAAAACTTATTTATATTTGTATGTTGATAAACAGCAGATACCAGTGAGATTCATATAATTAAAGATGAATAAGTATGAATGACTAGTGAAAGCGTAAAGGGAGAAACTTAAGGGAGATAAAGGGCTTGTTTTGCAAAAAGAGGTTATTATTGCAACTGAGGCCTCTTCTAAATCTTACAAATATAGAAACAAACTCAAAATATACTCTCTGCCGCAATGTGATATAAATATAATGAAATACAGTGTGCCTAAGGACTTAAAGAAAATTATACGGTGATTTAAAAATCAACTGTCATAACGTATAAAAAACAAATTTAAAGAGCCCTGACTTTGAAGGTGGCGATATATACTCGCAAATGTATTCCGGCATTCACTAAATTCATGATTTAGTCAGAATAGCTTAATTAGAACCATATCGAGCCTTTTGGAAGGCTCCTTATTTATACAATACTATAATGTGTTGTTTACTTGTAGTTGTCTATCGTCCATTCGTTCATATTTGCTATTTTGTTGATTGTGTGTGAATCATGACATTATACACATTGGTGATGAATGACTCTTTTAATTAGTTGCTGCAGGACATGCATGTTTTGCAAAATGAAATGACTAGTTTTAAGCACAAAGAAACTGCTTGTAGCAAAACCAACAACAATTTAATATTTATCAAGTGCTTGTGTCGGCTTTGTTTTTTTTCTTTGGTTTTTTTCCTTACTTTTTGATACACTAAAAGACAAAATGATAATTTATAAAATTTTTTTCTCCTTATTTTTTTCGTTCTTCTTGTAAATGGAAAATATTCTAGAAATAATGAAAAATGTGTGTGATATTTTTTTAATAAGTAAGAAAGTGGTAAATAGAGGACCAAAATTGCACAAAACAACATAAGAATGTCAATATGTTAAGGAGTTATCAATAAGAAATTTACGACCGTTTTGAAAATAATATTAAATTATATTTCACTTGTAATGTAAAGCAAATGTTCTTTACAAAATTTATGTAAAAGGCATTTTAAGTGTAGTTAATTTTGTTTTAATTGGGACTTAAGGAATTTGTGTCTTAAAAATTTCAGTTTATTTTTCAAGTTTTTAAAATTTCAAAAAATCTAGAAACTTACTGAGGCGTATGATTTTCATCAACAACAATTCAACACTCATACGCCATCAATTACTAAAATTTCTGATGAACTTTTTGATTTGTTTTATAACCAATGAAATATTCTATAAATTAATATTCAAATTTCTTATCTTCTTTGTCGTTACTAATTTGTTAATGTGTATTAAATAAAATTCCCCTTCAGGGAAAGTGCAAGAAATTTGGCAAAAAATCAAATTAATATCACAGAAACATTTCCTGCCACAAGGTTTTAGTAATTATTGCAAATTCAACTTTATCATATCACGCAAAAAATTTTTTTTCCTCCTGCGACTTTTTATTTTATTAGTGGTTTGTGAAAATATTTTTCTTATGAATTTTTATGTTTTATTAACAAAAAATGTTCTTTGTTTTTTTTTAAGCTTTTTGCTTAAAAAAGCGTTCTGTATGTTGAAATTAAAAATGTTGTTTATTATATTTGTTTTTGCATGTTAGTCCTTGTTTTTATAAATTTATGTAGAAACAAATACACATGTACCGTCGTCTATGTATTTATTATTAACAACAAGGACTGGCCAGTTTAGTCGCTTGTTTTTTTTTTTGTGAGCCAGTATATTTTGTCCATATGTATTTGTGTGTGTGAATTGGAGTGCTGTAGTGTTAGTGTTATTTTTGCGGGTTCATAACCACATCGTCAAAAGACTCACATGGTTGACTAAGAAAAATTAATTAAAAAAATATTTTGTTTGTTTTACTTAGCACAGAGAAAAAAGAAGGAGAATAAAGTGAAAAAATAAATGAAAACAAAAGTTTATAAGAAATATTTTGTATAGTTGCACAGTTTTAATAATTGTATATACAACAATGCAGTTGTGTTCACAAATGTAGCATAAGAATTTATTTGGTGTTCAGTTTTTATTTCAAAGTATACGTCCGTTCAATTTTATTATAATTCGAATTTTAACTGTTTTTCATAAATAAAATTTTACAATTGTAATATTTTTCTTTTAAAGAAAAATTCATGTGTCTGTACAGATAATTTACAATAATATTGCAAACAAACTTATTATTTTTTCCTAAAAGTTTGCGCCAAAAAATAATTTGCACAAATTTCTTAGAATACTTAGAGAAAAATGAGCTTACCGAAATTAATACTATCCATGTGTTCATAAAAATTTTAAAAATTCCTCTAAAAAGTTTGAACAAGTCTTACAAATGAAAAAAAAAATTGCAATACAAATTTCGAAAATTAAAAAAAAATTTATAAAATTGCCTTAAATAATTCCGATTAAAAAGTTTACACAGATATTGAGCTAAACCTCTCATAACGACGAGCAGCTTCAATATTTTGAAATGTAGATTTACAAAAATTTTAGCAATTAAAAATGCTTAAGGCTGAATTGGATTATGTACAAATGTTCCTGTGAAAAAGGACTTTTTAATGTTAATAAAACTAAATTGGTGTTCACGATATAATTCAAGGCTTACGTTTCGTTCAATTATATTTAAATGTGAATTCAAAAAAAAAACATAAGTGAGTTTTTAATTAAATGTTTAAATTTAAACATTTTAGTTTTAAGAGTAAAGTTTGGAAAAAAAATTTATAAAACTCTGTTAAATACATTACAAAAATATTACAGGTAAATCTTAGATTTTTTACAAAGTTTATGAAAATCGAAAAGAGGTTGCACAAATTTTGCAAAAGAGTTTGCACGAATTTCTGTACAAAAAGTATGTGAAAACAGTTAATGTTAAGCAACTACCAGGTTATAAAATAAAATAGTATGGAAATAATTGCATGGAAAATTGCACAAATTGCTAAACAAAAAATATGCAAATGAAAAAATTAAAAAGTTTGCGATATACACGAATTTCAAGATAATTTTTTTAGCAAATCGTCATAAGAAATTCTGTGGAATATTTCTTTATTCGTCCATTCAGGAAGTGGTCCCACAAATATTCCGAAATTTTCATTAAAAAAATTCTAGGAAGCGAAACTTCTCAGCGGTCTCTCAGAAATGTATAAAAGATCCTGTGGGGAGACTCCTTACAAAAATTTTAACTAAATTTTTTTCCAACACATTGCACAAACATAAAAAGTGAGCAAATAATATTGATAATAGTATTTTAACTTTTTTTTACAAAAGTTTTCACAAATTAAAGAAAGATTTTTAAAATTTTTCAGAAAAATTATGGAAAATATATTTTAGGCAAATTTCACAAAAAAAACAATAAGTAAAAATATCCGCTAATTATCTCATACAAAATTGTGCAAACTGCAAAAATTTTTTTTAAATTTCAAATTTGACAAAAATGTTTTTGAGAAATTTTGCACAAAATTGTGCTGAGAATTATATAAAAATATTTTTGAACCATATTTCCAAAAACATTTGAAAATTCTTTAAGTAAACTTTTATTTATATTCAAATTTGTCCCTTAATTTGTAAAAAAATAAAAATGTTTGTAAAAAAAATCGTACTAAAGAAAGTATCACGAGCAAGTTTTGATACAAATTTATGCAAATTTCTGAAAGAAAAAATGGCAAAAAATTAAGGTGTTTAGCAGACGTTTTTCAAATAAAACTTATCGGCAATTTCAGAATTACAAAATTTTGCACAAATATGCACAAACTGCTTTAACAAAATGCATAAAATTAAGGAAAAATATTTTATATGAAATTTTTAAAGACAATTCTTACTACAACAGTTTGAAAACAATAATTTAGTGCTGGTGCTGAACTATAGCTGAAATTTTACGTTTCCCTAAAAACTCTGGGTAAGAAAAAATTGCGGAATTTCTGATTGTTAAATTTCTCAAGCAACTTTCTGTTTGCTACTACTCACCGCAGAAGTAAAGTGCAAAAATTTCTTTTGGTCCGTAAGCAAAAATTTATATTCAGACAACTGATTGAAAGTGAAATTTTTGAAAATGTTACCAACGATTTCCCAACTAAATGAGCAACAAATTTAAGAAGTTTCAAAAAGATTTTCCTTTATAAGAAAAAAAATATTTTGTGTTTTTTGCTTTTGCTAGTAATTGAACTGCTACTGTGTTCACCCTGGAAACTCTAATTTGAGAATAACTGAGTTGCATGAATGCTCAAAATGAAAGCAGCGCAACATTAATTGTACAATTAATGATACAATAAATGTATGAAATAAAAAAATTCTTACGCAAACACATACACACGCATACACACTCAATTGAATGGAAAACGCAAAATCCTTAATATTGTTAATATTAAAACTGAACTTTATGAAACAAGCGAAATAAAAATCTTCCACTATTTTAAAATGATTTTCAAATAATTTTCTGCTATCTGCATTTGATAAATGAAACACTCAAATCATGTTAATCCTTTGAAAGCAATTAGTTAAAATGCTGTTTGGATTCGTCTGCAAATGTAATCGAATGAAGAAATAAAATGTGTGTTAAAATATAAAATTCAAATATAATTTCAAATATATCAAAAAACTAAGAAAAGTAAACTCCTTGCATCAACCTGTAAAAGCTCAAGCTGATGATGACATGAAGAAGAACAACAATAATTTTGATGAAGATGATGTGTACGAGTGCGAGTGAGTGCGTTGCGAGTTTTAATTGAGTGCCAAAAGCAGTAGTGCATAATATCTACGTGATGATGTTCGACTAAGGAAATTACAAGACGAAAATTAATGACAGTTTACCGGTTGCTGGTATGTAAAATTGTACAAAAATATATAAAAGTTTTTTGGATGAGGGGGATGTGGAGAAGAGAAAGCAAGAATAATTTTGAAGTTTTAAATTATGTTTGTTACACTCATCACACGGCATTGGAAGTAAATTTATGTGTTTGTAGTCAAACCAGTTTATTCGTCTGCGTCTAGCACACGTTAGTTAACGGATATCCGGTAGTATTACGAAAGCTTTACATTGAGATTTCAATGTGTATGTGTAAGATGAACAAATATGTAGAGGGAATAAAATTTATAATCAAAGCAAGATCAGAATGTGGTTATAAAGTATTTCTAAACTTATAAGGAAAAAATAATTAAGTCACTCGGATATTTTATTATATCCATTTTTGACTATATCATTAAATTTCTTACAAGCAAGCCCTGCACACTTAGTTAATTTTCTAAAAATGTTTTTATTATTTCTACCTTATCTTGATCAACTTTTTTAGTTATCTTTCTTAATATATTTGCAGCATTTTTTTTGATTTCTTAAACAAGTTGCAGTATTTTTTTTAATTTCTTAAACAATTTTTTTTATTAATATTTAAATTGCATTTTATGCAATTTTCTTACAGTTCTCAAATCAATGGGCGGTCAATTTGACCTTTGTGATGCAAGACAGCAAACCTAAAAAGGAAAATTGCAACAAAAAAATACAAAATAATTGCCCTAGAAGAATCAAAAATATTCCCTACCATAAAAAAGATTTAACAATATTGAATATCAGATTCATAAGATTTTTGTTGGCCAATTGCGATAGAGTTTTGTAAAAAAAAGTTGCACCTGACTTATTTCCTCCAAATTCATGAAGATTTTTGGAAGATGATATTCAGCTAGACTTAAAGAGTTTAAGATTATTATTTTGAACCTGTGAGCGTATGAGTAATATTAATTATTAATTATTTCAAATAAATGGTTAGAACGTGGAAACCACTCATACTTAATTCAACCTTGAATAATGAAATTAACGTAAACATTTAGCATTTTAAAGCGAGTTTAATTTTCCGTCAATAAATTGTTTCAAAATACTATACAATTTTCTAAGAAAACATGAAAGATATAAAAAAAACTGATTTGAAATTTTCTTTTCATCAAAGCACGATTTCACGATCCTATTTACGACAACAATTTGACAACAACAATTTAATGCTGGTGCTGATTTTTTGTCGAAATTTTACGTTTCCATAAAAACTTTGGGTAAGAAAAACTTACGGAATTTCTGGTTGTTAAATTTCCCAAGCAACTTTATGTTTGCTACTTACTACTCACCTCAGAAAAAAAGTGCAAAAAATGCTTAATGTTTATTAAATAATAAAGGGGTGCTCAAACAATAGGGGGAGTTTTAGGCCCGTTAACTAAAGCAAAAATTAAACTTCAGACAAGAGGTTGAATTTTTTATATTCGGTTCGTAATATCGGGGAGCCTCCATAGACTATTAGATAGCGTACTACTAAGTTTAATTCCTGCCTAGACCCTGGGTGTTTCTGCAGACAAGCCAAAATGACTTCGCGTTTTATGTTTCTTATTTAAAAAAAAAGTATTTTCGATTTTCGATGGTGGTCGAATTAACTGATCGAAAGAATTTACAGTTGATATTGTGGCGCACATTCGACGAAAATACCGCTATTGGGAATTTCATTCAATTGGATCATTTACAACAGTGCATACTTATCAGCTGCCACTATAAATGAATATAGTTTTTATACAAATTTAAAAAAAAAATTTAATTAAATATTAATTAACATGACCACGACGGAAGCTCCTGCATGATCTCCCATTTTTTTTTGACTGAAATTTTGTGCAAATTCGCTGCGACAGTACAAGGTTTTGTTCCCTTAGGGAAACGGGAATTTCTAACTCTTGTTTTCTACCTACAAATTTTTTAAAATTGGCATTTGTAAATAAAAAGAAAAGTAATACTTAAATTTTCAATATCTAAGCTTTACAAGCTGTCATACGTCATCGAATGCAAAGTTGTATTCGATTATGAATTCGTTGTACAACGAAATTTTTGAAAGTGATGCCAGCTCATAATAATTTGATATTTGATACTCATTTCCTTACGATTTATAATTAATTTTTAATTCTCTTGAGTGTTGAATTTGAAAGAATAAATAAAATAATATGTGAAAATGCAATAAACACAATCCTACACAAGTTAATAGAGTGGCACAAGTTTAAATCATATTAAAACAAGCAAATATATTTTTAATATCAACGAAACAGGCTTTATTGTAAAGAAAATTTTATGAAATTAATGTTTAAATAAGATTTCTGTCATGTGACCGCGGCTGGTGCGTAGAAGGTGCAATCTGGAACACCAATTTTAAATAACGTTTGGCAGCATTTGTAGCCGTATTTCGCCGATAACTCTGCGAATGTTGATTTCCAGGTGTTCAATTGTTTATGGTTAATCGAAGTAGACAAGTGACTGAAAACAACTCCAAAGAAAATAATTTAATGGGGTTAAATCACACGATCTTGGTGGCCAATTAATTGGGCCATTACGTGGAATTATTTTTTCATCAAAAGTTTCTTTGAGTAGATCAAATGTAGCGCACAATGTGTTTCATATGGCTGCGTCCTGTTGGAACCACATATCAGCAAGATTAATGTCACGGAATTGAGGTACGAAAAAATTTCGAATCATGTTCCTTTGCCGTTCACCATTGACAGTAACATTCTGATCATCATCGTTTTTGAAGACATATAGGCCAATGACTCCGCCAGCCAATAAAGCTCACCAAACAGTTATTTTCTGTGGATGAAATGCTGTTTCGACAAAAGATTGTGGATTCTCCTCACTCCAAATGCGACAATTCTGCTTATTTAACCATTACGTAACCATTCAACCACAAATGGGCTTCATCGGAATTTAAAATTTTTAATCGAAATTTGAAATCAAAAATAATTATTTTGATTAAAAATTTCAGCAATTTGCACTCGTTGCTCTGGTTTAAGTCGTTTCATAATGAAATTTCAAAGGAAACTAAACAAAAAGCAGTTATCAGCTGTTAAATGGGTGCTCAAATAAAGCAGTGATGCCAACTCAAAGTTGTGACGCTCTAAAGAATACGACTTACAAGCAAAATTAGAAACTCGAAATTTCTACAAAAGCCAACACCAGCCTTAGAAATTTAAGGAAAACTTTACATTAGTTGTTTAAGCTGGCAAACTGTAGGGTGTTTACAGCAAACCCGTATTTGTTTATTCCTGAATGGCCGTAAACGTTATAATAAATATATATATATATATATATTTTTTTTTTTTGTGAAACAAAGTTCTTTTTGCCATGTCAACAACAATATCGTTTTATACAAATTGTTTTAAAAATGTCTCTTGTCAATTTTTGCACTTCACGCCATGCAGGACGCCCTCACACACACACACCCACACACCAACACACACAAGGCCTACACACTATAGCGTTATAATTTTCTTTTTCATTTTATTCAATAAACTTTTAACAATATATATATTTTATAAATATTTTTAAAATAATAATGAATAAAAAAAGGCAAAAGCTGTTTGTTGTTCCTATAGACTTTATAAATATATTTACTGGGAATTTTTTGTCGTGTAACAAAAATCATATGACAGCTTGTCAAGAACAGCAAATGTCATTATTGTATTCTTGTTGTCAGTGTTGCTATTAAAGTTATTGCAGCACTTAATATAAATTAAACAATTTCCACTAACAATTGATGGTTTTCAAAAAATCTTTTATAAAAACAATTTTATAGAAAGTTTCTTTCTATTTTTTCTGGCTACCTAGAATGATCCCCCCCCCACTAAACTACTCGTTTTAATTAATTTAGTTGGATTTTTTTGTATACTCTCCTCTCAGCCGTTTAGTATTTGATAAAAGACATTTTCTATTAATATGGAATAGAAAATGTTGAATCAATTTTTCCATTTACTTGACGTGTCCTTTTTTTTGCTACCTTCGCATTGTTGAATATTTTACATTTAATTAAGTTTGCAACGCTTTTGTTTCTACAAAGTGTTAGTGAGTGAGCGAGCAGAAAAAAAACATGTCAGTTTTTCTAATTTGACGCTTTTTTATGCTGACTCTGTTGATGATGTTGTCCTTTCAGCCTTTTTCATGCACATTTTTTCTATTAAAAGGATTTCTATCCTTGCTGCTTTAGAACTTTGTGATTATAATCAAATTCAGCTTAATTCAGTTTCTATGGTCAATTTTTTTTAGCTGCTCTACTCAACTGAGTCGAAAAAAAATAGTTTTTTTTTAATTTAGTTTTTTATTACCATACATGCATGCATTATCGTGCACATACATATTTATGTATTTGTGCAAACAAATTTTCATGTAATGTATCCTTTTGCATTAAGTTTCCTTCTATCATACTGCCTAGATTATCAATGTGCATTAATCAACTGAAGACTAATTAAAATACTCATTGAAGATAGCATTGATGGTGACAATGACGCCCAGAACTTCGAGGATAATGTTTTATTAACTACTGATGTTGCCTGTTAATAACTGAATTTTTTTTTCAGATCTAAAATCCCAAAAAGCTTTTTGAGATCTAAAATCCCAAAAAGCTGCTTAAAAATGCTATAAAATGTTTAAAAGCGAAATATTTTATGAAAATTGTTTATGGTTAATTTAATAAAGTTTTTTTTTAACGAATTTGCTTTAAAGAAATTTTATACCGAATTCGCTAATGGAGAGTTTATACAAAACAACCCACATTTTATTAAGAGGTGATTTAATTTCAATCTAATTTGTCATGCCATAAAAGAACCAGTTGGTTTTTTGAGCTTTTTTAATTGAACTAGTTCATTTGTCATGTTTTTCTAAATGAACCACATTATTTATCGTGCCATTCAAAATGAACAAGTTCATTCATCACGCTGAACAAGTTCATTTATCATGCTATTCTAAATGAACAAGTTCATTTGTCATGCTATTCTAAATGAACTAGTTCATTTGTCATGCTGTTCTAAATGAACTAGTTCATTTGTCATGCTGTTCTAAATGAACTAGTTCATTTGTCATGATATTCTAAATGAACAAGTTCATTTGTCATGCTATTCTAAATGAACAAGTTCATTTGTCATGCTATTCTAAATGAACAAGTTCATTTGTCATGCTATTCTAAATGAACAAGTTTATTTGTCATGCTATTCTAAATGAACAAGTTCATTTGTCATGCTATTCTAAATGAACAAGTTCATTTGTCATGCTATTCTAATTGAACAAGTTCATTTGTCGTGCTATTCTAAATGAACAAGTTCATTTGTCATGCTATTCTAAATGAACAAGTTCATTTGTCATGCTATTCTTAATGAACAAGTTCATTTGTCATTCTATTCTAAACGAACAAGTTCATTTGTCATGCTATTCTAAATGAACAAGTTCATTTGTCATGCTATTCTAAATGAACAAGTTCATTTGTCGTGCTATTCTAAATGAACAAGTTCATTTGTCGTGCTATTCTAAATGAACAAGTTCATTTGTCATGCTATTCTAAATGAACAAGTTCATTTGTCGTGCTATTCTACATGAACAAGTTCATTTCTCATGCTATTCTAAATGAACAAGTTCATTTGTCGTGCTATTCTAAATGAACAAGTTCATTTGTCGTGCTATTCTAAATGAACAAGCTCATTTGTCGTGCTATTCTATATGAACAAGCTCATTTAACGTGCTATTCAAATGAACAAGTTCATTTGTCATGCTATTCTAAATGAACAAGTTCATTTGTCGTGCTATTCTAATTGAACAAGTTCATTTGTCATGCTATTCTAAATGAACAAGTTAATTTGTCATGCTATTCTAAATGAACAAGTTCATTTGTCATGCTCTTCTAAATGAACAAGTTCATTTGTCATGCTATTCTAAATGAACAAGTTCATTTGTCATGCTATTCTAAATGAACAAGTTCATTTGTCATGCTATTCTAAATGAACAAGTTCATTTGTCATGCTATTCTAAATGAACAAGTTCATTTGTCATGCTATTCTAAATGAACAAGTTCATTTGTCATGCTATTCTAAATGAACAAGTTCATTTGTCATGCTATTCTAAATGAACAAGTTCATTTGTCATGCTATTCTAAATGAACAAGTTCATTTGTCATGCTATTCTAAATGAACAAGTTCATTTGTCATGCTATTCTAAATGAACAAGTTCATTTGTCATGCTATTCTAAATGAACAGTTAATTTTCAATGTTGTTTTAAACGAATCAGTGTATAGATTTAGTTAATTTTTTGAGATATATTTAAAGAACCAGTTCTTATATACTAAATGAAAAGGTCAATTTTCATACTATTAAAAATGAATTATTTATTTTTAGTTTTATTCTTAATGAACTAGTTAATTTTTCATGTTATTTTAAATGAACCAGCTCTCTTGTCATCCTAGAACAAAACTTGTTTATTTTGGTTCGTTTATTTTTTTAGTAGAATCTGTTCATTTTTCTCTGTTAAATTTTAAAATTTTTCATATTATTTCAACCAAACCAGTTTATTTTTCTTGTCGTTCTAGATAAAGTCATCCATTTTTTATGCATTTCTAAAAGAACCAGTCCTTTTTTGTTATTGTCTTAAATGAACCATTTAATATTTTCATGATTTTCTAAAACAGCCAACAGTTCACATTTCATATTATAGTAACAACACCAGTTAATTTTTCATGTTATTCTTAGTGAACTGGTTCATTGTTCACGCTACTCTAAGTAAAGCATTTAATGTTTGATGTAATTTTAAAGATAGAGACCCTTTTCAATTTACTTTCGCTCTTTAAATGTCCAAAAATTAATAAATAAAAAGAAAAACATAGGAAAATAATATACAAATTGCCTCAAGCGATATTTTTTTAGAAGTTTTCTTAAGGCATGTTTTGTTGAAATTTGCTTAAGAAGATACTTTTCAGTTGTTGCTTAGAAAAAATGTTAAGCAGTTTGTGAAAAAATGATATAAAAACTGACACAAGCACACAGACGTTTTCTGCAAAGTCTTAAAAAATGGTTAACGAATGCATATTTTACAAAAAACTATTTCTGAAGCAATTTACTTAAAATTTTCTTCCAAAATCTGCCGATTTTTTTAAAGGAGTTTTCGTCACTTCCATGAGTTTCGTTATATCTTCAAAGGCATTTTAAGAATTTTCAAGGATATTCACTACAAATTTTATCTTTGCTTGTTTAAAAATTCATACATTTTGTATAAATTCCTGCCTTGATTGAGTTTTAACTTCTGAGTTCGAAACATTTTGCAGAAGAGGACATGCTTGAAAATCTACAAATAATATTCTTTTTAATTTGTACAAAATTCAATATTTTTTCAATAATATAATTAACATTTTTATATTTCATTTTCATTGTATAAAAGTTTCATGGAAAATTATTGAAGCTGACACTTTTCACAATAATAAGATATTATTATCAAGTGAAATTGACATCAGCAACTGAATACAGTATCCTTGGATTTGAAAAACTTCTCGTGCATAAATGTGTAATATATTTTTATTTTTATTTTTTTTATGTATAAACAAATGCTGGAGTTTTATGTTTGCACTGTGAGTCAATAGTTTTCTTGTTTTAAAGCAAATGACACACATAAGCATAAAACCTAATTTCATTACTTAATAAGAAAACACTTTTATTTTAGATAAATAGTATGTTTAAGGACACATACGGGGATACAATATGCAGAAATGTTCATACAAGCTAAAGTGAAGACATAAAGGATCAGTTGAAAAAAAAATATTAAACGACCAGCAAATTGAAAAATCTCTGGACAATAGAATAAAATAACAAATATTCCCAGAAAGGACACACCCATTTCATGTTTTAAAACCTGCAAACTAGCTTCAAGTGAAGTTGAGCGTTTACAATATAACTACACACGCACACAGACACACACGTACTCGCACACACAGAGGGAAATAGAAATGTCTACAACTATATTTGTGCTGTGTAACAACATAAAGGACTGCACGACACAAGCTTAAAAATGTTCATGTGTTAGTGTTAGTTTGTATATGAATGCATGTGTTTACGCTTGAGTATGGAAAGGTTTATGTCAAAAGCAATAAATTTTTATGCGCTTAAACACACACAGAGACATGTATTCTTGCAATAATAGTAGTAGCTGCCTGTATGATTGTATTTATTAAACACAAGATTCACGCTATTAAAAGGACAACAGACAAACAACAAACAAATATTTAGAACAAGTGACAGAACCAGGAGTTGTCACATGTATTTTACTGTAGTTTTAGTTAAAATAAAAACTACAACTTCGACATCAATTTTCATATTAAATTTTTCTTCGCACAAAACCAAAGCATCATAAAAATAGAAAACAAGAAAACTTCATTCGTAGTAATAACAATAGCAAATGCAACTGCCAAATACAATAGCATTCAATGCGACTACAACATTGAATGGTCAAATTCATTTGCAATTGCATAGAAATGAACGCGTCCTAGATACGAGCAGTTTCTATTAAAGTTTTATTATTTTCTTGTTGCAGTGGCACTCATGGCTGCTGCCACCATGGTCGTTACTTTTGCTAATTCAAATCAATTTGCATCAAGAGCCTCATTTTATTCTATTACGTAAAATTTTTTTGTAGTTTCTCATTTTTAAATCGGCATCTAGAGGACACACATAGCGTCAATTTTATATGGGATGCTATATTTAACAAGAACTCTGGCGGAAGATACAAGTGGCACTCATACATGACTGTCAAATATCGTTAGCAAATAGTTCTATAAAAGTATTTGTTAAGCCTAGAAAATCTACACAAGGGATATAATATTGAATTAGAAAGAGACTGCTGAGAAAGGAACATTTTGTTTCATGATATATATTAAATTTGTTTTTAAATTAAGTAAACAAAATATTGCCTAAATGTTAAGACACAAATTTATGGAAATTTTAAAATTAAACTTTCAGAGATTTCTTTGGAGGAAATCTTTCTGAAGAATGCTTCAAGATGAATTTGAATAAATGAAGGATTTTGAACAAACTCTTTTCTTTGACTCCTTTGCATAAGCTTTCTCCATCAAAACAATTGCAAGTTCTACCCTTCTGTTAAGCCACTACAGCGCAAAAACTCTAGTTTTGTAACGCCAGATAAACGCGATTCCGTTTTCAGTTTTTAACACTTTTAGGAATTTTTTTTTCAATAATAAAAAATTGCTCAAAAGTTTTTCGATACAAATTTTGTGAAAATTTATTGAGTATGTACAGAGATTTTGAGCAGTTACCCACTGCAAAAATTTAATTTCGAGAACCATTTGCTGAGCTTTGCATACAAATTACTCAGTTTCAAATTTGCACAAATTTTTTGGTGCAAAAATTTGCACAAGTCAATAAAAAAACCTTTCTTAACTTTGATTAAATTAGCTTAATGCACTCTATTAGAATTATATAAAAATTTCTTTAGCAAGATTGTGCATAAAATTTTTTCACACACATTTGCACAAAATTCTCGGATAAAATCCTTAAAAAAATATAATTATCCAAAATAGCTCAGTGTTTGCATTTAATATTATTTGCAATTTTTTGCACAAATTTATTGCACACAACTTCGCACAAGTTTTTCAAAACTCAATTTGCACAAACTTAAAAAAAGTGCAATGCACTCAGTTAAAATGATATAAAAATATTTGTAGAAAGTTTATGCACAATTCAAATGTATATAAGATTTGCACAAACTTCTTATGCTAAAATAAACGCCAAATGTTGTGATGAAAAATTTGAAAGAAAGATTAAAGTTATTCGAGTGGTTTCCACACATTTTTTCCACTCAAGTCAATTGCTTGGATTCTATGAATAGCACATAATAAATTTAAAAAATAGTTAAAATAATGTAATTATTAAATTTATTATTCGAGACAAGTTGATATCGCTCTTCAAAGAATTCAAAAAAGTTTGGTTTGTTAAGGGTTTTTAGCTGGTCTTTATACATGCATTTCATTGGTGCTGATGCCAAATCATCAGTAGACCTTAAACCATATTTTTGAGAAGTTTCAAACCTCTTATCTTTTACAAAAACTCTTAAAAACGAAATTAATTTCTTTTATTTAGTAATTACTTAAATAAAGGTTGTTGGACAAAAATATTTTTCAGAAAATTGTTTAAAAAAAATTTATCAAGTTTTGCGGTGTTAACTTTAAGAAAAATTTAAAACAACATTATACTTGAATTAATGTTTTTAAATATAAAAAATTAAAATAAAATTGCAAAATTCTTGAAATATGTTTGCATGAATTATTTAAAAAATTTTACTTCAAGTTTTAAAAGAATTTCCCAAAACTCTTGTTTAAATGTAAGAAGAAACTGCACAGATTTATTAAAAAAGTTTTCAAATATTTACTAAGAAATGAAAAAAGAAATGTTAAGGGGCATTACACACAAATATCCTTCAAATATTTTTTAAAAGTTTCAGCCGAATTCGACTAAAAAATCTTACTTAAATTTTATGGCAGCTTCTTTTTATGTTTTCAAAAAGAATTTCTATTAGCAAATTTTTTTTAAATTTATGTCAGCATTGTTTGAAACAAATTTTTAAAAAACTTATTGAATGCAAAAAATTTTAGCAAATTTGAAAAAGTTTGCAGTGTTAATTACAAGTAAACTTTTTTATAATATCTCTGCAAAAAAGTTTGCAAAAAATGTTTGCACAAATGTTTAAAGAAATTTTTATAAAGATAGATAGTAGGATGGATGGACTGTTGGTCTGGAGGTAACAGGAATCGATTCCAGCCAAGACCCTGCTTAAAATTACAGAAAATAATGTTTAAATTTCTTTAGAAATTTTTCACTAAGTCACAAGGGCATTTTGCACAAATAAAATTTGCACAAATTTCTAGAGCAATTTTGTACAAATTTTGAATGCAATTTTGCACAATTTTCAAGAAATTTTTAAAATTGCTTTAAACATTTTCAATGAAATTAGTAAGAAATTTTTAAAGGATTTGCGCAAGTTTCCTCATATAAAATATTTTAAGCAAATTTGACAAAAAAATCTTGCCTGAGTTTTTAAGGAATATTTTGAAAAACGCTTTAGAAATTTTTTGTGACATCTTTTGCTTCGCACATTTTTTATGAATATAGGGGGACATTTTTTAAGGAACATATTAACGGAGAAAGTCTAACATATGTTTATTTTTTTCTATGAAAATATAGCACGCAAGTGTTTTTTTTATCTGGCGGTGGCTGGACTTTTATAGCTATCAATATTACAGCTTTGGTTTGAACACATATTGCTAGCTCAATTGATATTAAAGACACAATAAAAAAATAAAGAAAATTTTATAGTGCATTCAAGGCAATCTGCTTGGTTGTGCAAACTTAAACATTTCATTAATATTTGTATGTATGATTTCTTCAAGAGCAATAAGAGTTTGTCGCATGCAATTCAGCAGTTCTTTCGTTACAATACAATTGTTTGTGCCGCTTTTATTTTTTATTTTTTCTGCTCTCCTGTGTTTTGTTTTTTTTCATGAGAGTGTTGAAAAAATAGTAGAATGAGTAAACTTCTGCTTGGATTACTGGACAATATGCTCTTGCCAAATAATATTAGTTGTGTGTTTCATTAATGTTGTTTGCATGAATTTCGGTTTTCTGTTCTTTTTTCTTGTTAGAAAAAAGTAACTTTCCATTTGCAGCGTGTACTCATACGTATTGCTCTCGATTAAATATAATTTTAACTTGTTGTACTCCACTATTACGATTATTTTTATTATTGTTGAAGCGATTCTAGTCGTATGTTGCTGCTGCCGTTGATGCTACAGGACATTTAAAATTTCAAGAAAGTCCTTAAGCCTGTAAATGACAAAATGTTATATGGAGTCTTATTTCATTTAATTTTTCATTTGGATTTTATTAGGACATACAAACACGGACACGTATTTTTTATTATTTTATACTGACTTTATTTGTTTGATTTTATTTTGCAGGTTCTTAAAAGAAAATTGCTGGGTTAAATAATACAAAAGTCTTAAAAGAAAAGAATATACATGAACATATATTTTTTACTTGAATAAGCACAGAGATTCCATCGTCTGCATTTAAACATTCAATTTACTTGATTTGACGTTACAACTCCTTATTTTTATTTCTTTGTGGTCGCTTTATTTTTTATTTTATTTTTTCTTTCATAAAAACGTCTTAATTTACCTTTGCGAACATGAATTAAGTTGATTTCTTTTTTCCAATTTAATTCTTTTTTAAATAATTTATATTCCACTACTCTTTATCGTGTATTTATAAGGAATCATAATAAACATTTCCTTTCCAATTTTCAATATCGATGAGCCTTTGAGCTTTTGAAAATTGCATAAAAAGCACCAATGGCGATTTATTTTTAATTGCACAATGTTGTACAAGTGCACACAAGCAAATCGAGGGCTCTTTTTTTTGAAGGTAGAAATAAAATAGAAATACAAAGAAGCCATATAAAATTGTACTTCATAAAAATGGGGGAAAATCAAGCGTTAAAAATTGTATGGGGATTGCAGACCAAAAGAGCTTTTCAGGCCACTTGTCCAATAGCGTTTAAAGTATGATATTGTTTTTCCTTTTTCATATCTTTCATATATTTTTTTACACAGGTCTTGCAGATGAGTTTGTTTTTCCAATTTTTATAGGAATCATTTTTCTTTTTATGCCAGAGAGCTGAAATCAAACATTATTTGATTTGTATTTCTTTCAGAGTTTTGTCGAACTACTTGGTGTCTTGAAGGTAGTCTAATTTAAGGCATACGTTAGTTTCCAAATGCTGAGAAAGAGTTAAATCATGAGCATGATAAAATAGGTAAAACTATGTAGTATAAGTTAGTTTAAGGCACCGATTATTTTAAAGCACACACTAACTTTAACACTCGTCTATGAATAAAGAAAATATATAAATTTTGTGGTCCAGCAGAAAAGTTTTGAATTCAATAATCTTCTGTTATAGTATTAATTGTTACTCAATTTCCTGTTAATACTTCAAATGTCGGTAAATTATTTAAGAAAAAATTTTCTTTGCAATAACTTTTCTACAAAAATTTGATGCTATCGATTATTTTGAAAAAAATAAATTTCACTTTCGATTTGTTTTCTTAAGAATATTTTTTAATCAATAAATTTTTAGTTAAACAAAAACATATTTGTTAACGATAAATTAAAAAAAACACATTTGTTATCGATAGATAACACTATTTAATCTGAATATCACGACTGATTTGTATTTTCTATAAAATATATTTTTAATCAATAAATTTACTAAAATAAATGTCTGCTAAAGAAATATTTTTTTTGCAGAAATTTTTAAATTATCGATAAATTTATACAGAAAATTTTTTGTTATCGATAATTTTTTCGCTAGCTTACTGTTATCGAAAAATGTTTGATAGAATATTTTTATTATAAAAATTTTTAATAAGAAATTTTTAATAAATTTTTTTTAAAGAATTTTTTAAAGTCGATAAATTAAATAAAAACAAAAAAAAAAGTTTATTAACGAAAATTTTTAAATTTAATAAATTATTCAAATAAACAAATTTTACTATCGAATATTATAAAATATTTCTGTACAATAATTTTTGAAATATCTTCTAATGAAAACAGTTTAATATGGGCGAATTTCGTATTTAAATAAGTTTTATAATTTTCTTTTTGATAAATTTTTTTTTAAAAATTTTGAGTTTAGATTATTTTTTATTTTATTTTTATATTTTTATTGAAAATTATTGTTGCCAATAAATTTTTTACAGAAAATTTATTTTTAGCGAAGACTTTCTATACGGAGTTTTGTAGAGAATATTTTTTGGTTTTGATAAGTTTTCATTATCTATAACTTTTTACATAGAAATTATTGTTATTGATTAATTTTTTGCAGCAAGTTTTTGTTATAAATGAATTTTTTGCAAATTCAATTTTGTTATCAATAAATTTTAACTGAAAATGTATGTTATAAGTAATATTTTTACTGAACATTTTTGTGATGGTCAGACTGTTTTACAAAACTTTTTTTTTAATAATTTTTTATTACGAAAATGTTTCTTTTTTGCTTTACTTTCTGCAGAAAATAATTAATCTTGACAAATTTTCTAGTGATTAGTTTTCTATAAAAAATTTTTATTTTTTATAAATTTTCTTTATCTGCAATTTCTGAACCGGACAAGTATTATTTTTATATTTGGTAAAATTCTTGTTATAGATAAATATTTTCAGGAGCATTTGCTGTTGCTAAACTGTTTACTCAAGAATTTTATTATTGGTTTAAGTTTCTTGTTTTGCATTCACAAGTTTTTCACCGAACAAGAACTTTTCCAAACACTTGTTTATTTGAAATTATTTCCTCGGCTTATTATTATTTTATTTGTTTTTATTATATTTTTGTTTAACTCTTTAAAACCAAAAAGTAAAGACAGACTTAGTTGGAACGTTCGTTTCTGTTAAGAATCAGCTGTTTTCTATCTGTTCATTTGAAAAACTGTATGTATGGTTTGTTGTTACGTTTTCGTTCTCTTCTGATGCGGACTATTCTGTATAAAATAGATTACAACGTTAAGTGACAGCCAAGAGTTCATTTGTATTAGTTTTTTTGTGGTGTGTAATTATACGAATTTTGTATTCAAGGCCACGAAATTTTATTTTGCTTCGAATTTTTAAAGATTTATATATTTTTATCATATAAAAAATATTTTGCAAACATATACAAAATTCATTTCTATAATTATATCAGGTACAGAACAGGTAATTAATAAATATTTTCTACAGAAAAGAACGGCAGAGAACGACAAAGAAAAGTAGAATCTAATGAGGTCCTTATACTGATCATTTGAATATATATATTTTTTCTAACTAATTTAAGTTGATCTTGCTAATTCTGTCAAGGAATCTATTTCTATAAAAGAAAATATTTGCATTCATTAGTAAATTAACAAATTCAAACATATTATTTTTTAGAAGAAAACTTTCTTTTTATTCTATTAACACCTTTGTGGGAATTAATTGCAATATTTAATAGTTTTTTTGCAAATTTAATTACTCTGTCAAAGCTTCTATTTCACTTAAACCACATGTGGCTCATGAAATTGTTTCTAAGTTTATAGAAATCTTTTGCTATCGAGGCTTTGCTCATACAGAAATATCTGGCGTAGTATATTTCGCAGCGTTTGAAATGCATCCTTAGCATTCACCATCCATCAATTTGATTTTTTATATAATTTTTTTTTAATTTTATTTTTTCACTACAAAATAAAAAAAGTGTTGCCAAAATTCGTGTGTACCGCATACAGATTAATTTTGTTTTATATATTAATTGAGAATTGGTGCTTTGAATGTATTTGCCTGTTTGTATTCATAGTTTGAGTTTATAAACCTCATGAATAAGTTCCATTACAAAAAAAAAAGGGAAACATATCCCAAAGCTTTAGCGCTGATGATGATGGCTTGTTCTTCAATTTTTTTAATAAAGTTCTATGATAGTCAATTCATAATGCCACATACAGCCAACCAGGAACGTTAGCAACGTGTACCAATGACTAATTATAAAATGTTTGATTTCCCCAGATGATAACGATAACTATGGAAGGAGCAGCACACAAAAAAAAACCAGCAACGGTTGTGCAACAAACAGCAATGAGAAAAAGCCATAAAGAAAAAAATAATAATAATAAAAACGACCATGAAATAATTTAAAGCTTAATAAAGTATGAGTAAATTTATGTTAGGTAAACAGAACAAATGAGTGTTTTCCTCTTTTTATTTTTTCGCATAAAAATTATGGGAGCAGCAGTTAAGAAAAAAATAATTTTGAATAATTTAAAATAAAAAATTGTTTTAAGTTTCTTTTATTTACTTTGATATTTTTGAATATTAAGGCATCAAAAGTAAAAACTGTTAAGGGAGTTCCAAAAATTTTAGCAAAAAATTTCCTTTTTTATTTTAATACACTAGACATCATCGACAATTTTCTTTCTATTCTTTACTTTGATATTGTTCTTCTTTTGAGGAGACATTAACGGCAGCCACATTTGTGCTTTATGTGTTAACAGCTGCTGCAAACAAATGTCGACAATATTGAAGTTGATGAAATAAAGCATTTATGTTTCGTTTATTTTTTATTTTGTTTTTTTTGTATTTTTATCTGACACTCAATACTTTCCCCAGCTCCTAGAACTTTTGCAAACGTGTGTCTCTAAGAAAGTTTGCACTTTAAAATGTTTCTTTTCCTTTACTTATACATACTTTGTTACTTTTACCAGCATCATCATCATCATCATCGTCATTCGCAATATGATCATCATCATTTACATTTCGATTACTCAATGGAATTGCAACAATGTTCTATAATTTTCTTTGGCATTCTTTTTACAACTCTCAGCCATTCGTCTTTAGTTGCACAACAAACTATGCTTCAAGTATTTATGACTGTTGGAATGTTCGAGTGTGAGTGTCATACACAAGGATATTTTGTATACTTCTTAACAGATCCAAATAGAATTCTTAAGTATGGCTGGCTCAGTACAATTTATACATTTCTAGGACATTTTAAAACGTATATTGGCTTCGTAATGCAATTTTTATTATAGAGAGAAGAAGTGATATGCCGAGAGAGTGAGATATGGAGAAATTGAGTGGGTCAATAGTGTGAAGCTGAAGAAGAGAGGGCTTGAAAGATATGTATTAGGACAGAATTAGGCAGAGAAAGACTTGAGGAAGGATATGCATAGCATAGATGCATAGCAAGAGCTGAAGGAAAGAAATAAAAATAAAGAAAAAGAGAGAGAGAGAAAACAGAGCGCAACAGGTTTACTAGCCTCTTTCAAGGATCACTTATGAATTATAAATTACAGCTACTCAATTGACATGTAGTTAATGTTGCCTTAAGGACAAAGTCTTGTCAATATTACCAGTCATTTGTCTACACAACTAACAGGTTAGACTTCAACCACCATAAATCTAGGGAGCTGATGTGCCTGTGTCAATGTGTTTTTCTTCATATTTTACTTCATTAATATTACGAATGTAAAGTTATTCAAATGGAGCTATAATTACGTTGCAAATGAATTCAGGAGGAGTATTTGTATGTAACAAAGCAAAATTTTAAACACAACTTCAAAGTTATGTGTGGCAAAAATTTATAGAATTTCAAGAATGCAAGTCGACTGAAAATACACTCTATACTGCAGGATAATTGTGGCTTGGTCTTATATAAACAAAAGTAAAGATTAGTACGATTCACATCAAACGGGAGCTGCTGTCAGCCCGCAGCCTTCCAAAGTAAATATAATCAAATGATGCAAATCTTTCTTAGTCCTAAAAGTGTCCGCTCTATTATCAAGAATAGAAAACGAGAACAAAATAAAGAAATTAAGGTGGACTGTCAGCTGGCGAGTTCACAAGAGAAAACAAGCAATATTCTTAAGTCTAATACTTTTTGTATAAATCATAACAATTTATCGACAGGACTAAAGCCTGTTCTATCTCTCATTGAAGTTCTGTAGAGTGTTTGTGAAATTAGAAAAGGAAAATCAAACAACTCGTATTGAAATGAAAAATCAAATATATACTAATGTCTTCTTATTGTGTGATTCATACATGAAGTTGATGTGATTCCCTGGCTTGGCAGCACATAATTTCGCACATTAAAAAAATAAAGAAAAAACAAACAAACGAAGACTACTGCTGTGCACTAAAACCAAGTGGCATGAGTTAATGAATTATATGATGTGCATGGAATTATAAGAGAAATGTATAAAATACACACACATGTACACACACATACACATACACAATGACGAAAACAGCTACAAAGTGCTAACGCTCATACCAAAGACGAACCAAAAACAACAAACAGTACAAACAAGTAAATGACAATTTTGCGGATTACCCCGGGTATGTGAAAGCATATGAATGATTTGTGGTTGTTAGAAATGAAAGAGGAATAATAAAAACATAAAAAGAAAAAAAGTTTTAAAGTAAAAGAATGTCGTAGGAGGGATTCTAAGTTGAAGTAATGTAATCAAGATTTTAGTTGTGCTGCTTGTGCTGCTATTCCTGTTGTCTTAATGTCGTAAATTATATGAGGTATGATTTGGTATTTTGTTTTTAATTTTATTTGATTTGCTGTTTTTATCTTAAGGATTTTTCTCTGTTATTAATCACATCAATTCAAAACTTAAAAGAAAATGTTGCCATAATGAGTTTTAGTTTCATTTATGTAATTTATTATAATTTTTTTTTGCTTTATTTTTGCAACCGTTTGCCTTGCTGCAGATTTAATTTACATTTAGGAATATTTAGTAGAGAAATGTTGATTGAAATGTAATAAAAATTATGTGGAAAGTAGACGTTTTGATAAAGGATAAATTTAAAAATACATTTTTACACTTAAGGACATTCGAAACGGAGGTATAATACGGAGGTAAGGGATATGAGAAGTGGTAGCAACAATATCAAGTTCTTACTTAATATTGCTGCTACTTGAGAGGAAAGTGAAGCTTAAGGTAAGTCATTAGCAAGGACATAATATATATTGCAATCGGAGTTAGAAGGACAACATATTAAATTAAAAAAAACGAAAGGGGCAGCATTTTTGGGGCGTGAAAAAAATATTTTAAAAATTTTTGAAGGCTTCAATATCTAATCGTTAATTGCAAATAGTGGCTTTCTAAACTTCCATATTTTTTTGGTATGAAGAATTATGCTCTCTACTGCTTTCGATACTTGCCAGAGGTCCTTCAGTGAGAGAGAGAGAGAAAGGCCTAGTTTGTGCTTTAGGCGCTTTATTATCTAATAAGTGCTTAACTTGCGGGTAACAGCGTACAAAAAATCATATCTTTGAACTTTAAATAAGGTGTAATGACTAGTAATTCTAGCAGTTAGGCCAGTTCCAGGACAACACTTGACAGCTGTCCCTTATATTTAAAACCGACACTGTTTGGTGGTCCCTTGCACTTTCAGAAATTTGGATAAACAAAGGCATAACTAAATACGACATGGAACTTTTGTACAATGGACTTTTTAGTCAGGATACTGTTTAGCTGCGGCTGGAAGGAAAGAGCACTCTGTATAGCAAATCTTTGCTCTTTACGGGCGGCACTCAAGTAAGTAGTGGTACTAGATCAGAGATTCTGATATTGGAGTTAGCCTGGAGTCATGTCAGAGACTACAATGATCCACATTTATGTCTTCATTTGTTCAAGGTTGGTGCTTGCTTGCAATCTATCATTGACTGTGCTTTGCAGGACATTTTTAAAAATCAGAGGGTCATAACGAAATCGGCCTTAGATAAAATATACCAACAAAGGGATATGCAAATCTGACACAAAAGTAAGTAGGACTTAAAATAATAAATGTTGTGTAAACAATTTATTTACCACGGAAAGTGTTTGCAATGGCTGCAAAAACAAGTCAGCGTTTTTTAATACAAAGTGTCTGAAAACAATTTATTTCTGTTTTTTAGAACATAAAATTAAATAATGTCAACGAACATCAACAACCATGTTTTTTTATTAAGCTTTCGCGTTAATAGACCCTTTGCATAAAATTTTCAATTCAATAAACGTTTCACAATTGAGGAATGTGAACGACTTTTTCTCTGGGGCGGTCAAGATCACCTAACTTTCTAACTTTGGCAAGTGTTTGTGTGTAAACTCAATGTTAAGGAGAGAAAGAGAAATTTTAAAAGTAAAATATGTTAAATCTTTTAGTAGGCAACAGCATTTAGTCGCTCAAGAGCTCAAGTAATTTTCCTTGATTTTAATTTTTGGAGATACACTACTTTCCAACATTTAAACAAATCTTTCTTTAAATTAAACTTCATTATTTAAACTGTGTTGCTCTTCCCCAACTTTCAAATAAGCTGCTGTCTCATTAAGAATTTCCAATTTTCTTGCAGTTTTAATTTTTTTTATTTTTATTTTACTCATGTTTGAAATTAACCACAATCATATGTCTGACTTTGTGGTTAACAATGTCATCATATATGCGTTACGGTCATTAATTACCTTCACTCACATGCCTTGTCAACGACTTGAGTTAGTAGTTGGCAACCGAAAAAAGGCAACAACAGCAATAATCAGGGACAACAAAGAAAGAGTTGCAGTGACAAAAGTCATTCATGATGGCTGCCTTGAAACTGCTCGTACGTTAAAGCCATAAAAGCGCGTTAAAGTAAAGATACAGCATCCTTTTCTGTTTGACAAAACATAAATAAATGAAAGAAAGTCAATGACATTTTGACGAAAAAGCAAACAAAAAATAAAAATTCTCTCCGCAAATGAATGACTTGACTGGAAAAAGAAGACAATTTTTGTTTCTTTAGAAATGTCATTAAATGCTTTAAAAGCTAATAAATAAATAAACTACTAAAATTCAAAATATATATTTGGATTTTATTTGATATATACTTTTTTTCATATGAAAATAATAAAATTTGATACCCTTTAATATGCTGTGCAAAATGTTTAGGGTGGGTTCTGTATAATTTGATGTCTTGCTGCAATCAACCTTGTTGCATCCACTAAGCTAGACGAGAGAATGTGCATAGGACAGCCACCAAAACAACCAACAGATATACATGAGTGACTTTCAACGATAAGAAACACTTGCATACAAATCATCCTGCAATACACGCACATACTTGCCATGCAGGGGCATTATAAAGCATCAGCAATACAATGACATTGACATTAAACACACTCATACCAATTCCACTGATACTGCTGGCCAACACACTTGGGTGTGCGTGTCAAAATGTCAGCTGGAATGCTTAAGTTTTATAGCTTGAAACTAGTTTCCATAATGAAACTTTTTACTTTTTCTGGTAGTCATGCTTAAACTAAGGAAAGTACTTTCTTACTTACTACTGGATGTTAAGTTCGAATATGAGCAAAAACTCACAAGAACAAAACATATTCGAAAATATATACTTAAAGATTATCGAAAATTTTTAACTGTAAAAGTTCGCAACTGCGAAGAAGAAATTAATATTTGAACTGAAATGTGAAAGTTTCGATCATGTAATAAAAATAAAACCACAATTTTCACATTAAAATGCAACATGTCAACTGAATTTTAAAGTACTTTTATAAATCGAAAATGGAATATCAAGTTAAAATTAAAAAAAAAATAGAAGCAGCTTTCATAGTTTTGGTAAACAATAAGATTAAAATGAATAATAAACTAATGTACTCGTATTAGGGTCCATCAAGCTCAAACTTTCGAATATTCGAAAAAAATCAGATTATTGCATTTTCACATCGCATTAATATCTATAATATCGTATTAAGTACAACAAACTTTTCCACACAAACAATATACCTTCTGCATTACTTTACAGTAGTTATATAAGTACTTACAAGGGAATAAGCAAGTAGGCTATACTCTGAGTTGCACATTAATAGAGCATGCGCTTATTATGCAAATAAACGATTGTTTAACCACTGCCGAAGACACTTATATTTCTTTATTGTATGTGTGTATGTGAAAATAAGTTTTTAGCGCGTCACAAAATAGTTGTGCAATAGACGAAAGCGTAAAACTCTTGACATCCAATTCAACAATTTCTACTAAAGCATAATTTTAGTGCTGACATCATACATTTAATTTTTAAAGAGTGTTGTAAATCCAATGACTTCTAAGCACTTTCATTTCGAAGTCGTTATTTGTAATTCGAAGTAGTTAGTAGTTGCCTCCAATGATATCGTTAAAATAATGAGTTAAAATTCCGAAGTATTGAAAAGTATGAACTTCATATATTTTTTTAGCACTTGCACTCATTACTGTGGCGTCAAAGTTATTAGTGGAATCATATGAGTCTATATAAGAAAATTGTTCAAAAATTTAAATGATTTTTTTGGCCCAAGTTCCAATCCGATTTAACTAATTTCTTTTTCTAAGTTTTAGAAATTTTTTTTGGATCGATGAATTATTTTTTCTTAAGAGAGAGAGAGAACAACATTTTAGAAAATTCTAAATTAAAGTAACAATAAAATTTTTAAAAATTGCTACTATATGATTATTCGAAAATACGGAATTTCAAAAAAAAAACAATTCGAACATGCATACTAATTAATAATTTTTGTTAAAATGTATTTATTTAGGGAAATTGAATTTTTTTTCTTTAGAACTTATATTAACTTCCGAAAAATTTACTTTATGGATTTCCCTTTGTCAAAAATGCTTTATAAGCCTCGGCTCAATCTTTTTAGTTACTTTCGAAAAATTCGAATTAGGTTCGAATTTTCGAACATACATTAAAACTGGAAATTATTGGATTTCCGCGTGAATTAAGTGGTAATTAATGCTTAAGACAACTTTTTGTGCTTACATCGAGATTTCGAACATATCATGAAGCTGAATTTTCATATTTAAAATGTAGTAATTGAATTCGAGATTTTGAACATAATATTAAAACCATACTCGTAAGTTATTGAATTTTCGCATTTAAAAAGTGATAATTGGTGCTTAAAACAAAATATTTGTAGTAAGTTCGAAATTTCGAACATACTATAACTTTAGAAATTAATGCAGTTTCGCTTAAAAAAAATTTTAATTCTTGATTAAATTATATTTTAATACTGAATGCGAAATTTCGAAGATACTATTAATTTATTTATTTACAATTTTTGTCTATGGATATCATATCCATTTACAGATACATAAACAATATAATAACATACAGTACATACGAGCAATATACAATATTATTGATTATTTAACAAGACGATAATTTCAAGTTTAATAACGTTTGAATTTAAATTAAAATCTCTAATTTTACAAAATTTATTAAACTGACTGCACATCCTTCTAAATAGAGCAGAATTTGCGTAACTTGATCTCAAGTATTTAATTGAGATCAGTTCAAGAGTCGAGATGCACGAGGAGAGAATATTAATTGAAATGTTATCGAGTAGGAGATCAGAACAAATATCCCATTAAATAAACTTAATATACAAGACACATTCAATAGAAATTTTCGCAGTTCGTTATTAAAATCAATTTTCGTAACGTGTTGGAAATTTCCAATATACCAAAACATTAAAAATGTTTCGTATCAAGCTCTGGACTTTTAAATACCAAAAAAATATTGTTCTTCAAAAAAATAATTGGAACATCTGTTGTGCGAGCACAACTTTATATATTTGTGTAATTGCTTTTTCTTGATTATTGCGAACCCTGGTTAATTGCCATCAACTGTGTACTTTTTTTTATATGAAAATAAGAAAATTTAGTTTTGTGTTATAAAGGAATATGCATTTTCAACTTAAGTGAAGCATAAACTAAACACACACCCACTTAATTCACATACCGAGACATCTTAACGTGCATCACAATGGGGCAGAAGTCTTGTAGAAATGAGTTTATTGCAAAAATCAGTTTCCAAGTAAAAAAAGGAAATTCATAAACAAATAAAAAAGCGTTTTTAGTATTACAAACAATGACGCCATGAAATAAATTATAATATGAGGATAATAAATTAATTAGCAGAATGGATAAGAAGATTTAAATGTTGATTCCAAAGCAATCGCTACACAGAACAGCTGTAATCTATCCCTTTTTCCAAGTCACAATAAAACTGTAATTTTCAGGGTGAATATATTCGGTAAAAGCTTAAATTGTCTATACAACTTTCGCAAATATGAGTAGTAGTCCAGTTATTACAAGTTCGGTCGGAAAGTCACTGAGAGAGATGGGGGTCTGTTACATTAAGCATTGTTAATTGTCCCACTGTGAGCAATTGAACAAAACACTTTCGCGTTTGCAAATATGTTGCCAGGGTCCGTGCTTGTGTGTTTGAGAAATTGTAGTCATATGAAGTGTTATGTGACTAGAAGTTGTAGCTGTAGTAGGTGGATAAGTGCAAGGCATGCATGTTCATGTTTAGTTGATATTTGTCGTTTTGACACCCTTTTTGTGCCAGTAATAGAGTGGCTGCCACATTCTTTGTTGATGTTGTTTCTGCTGCTGTGCTTATGTAAGTCGTTCTTGTTGTTGTTCCTGTTCTTTATGTTGTTTGTAATGTGTTGTTATTGGATGCAGCAGACCTTCACTGTGTTGCTACACCTATTTTTGCTATTATTGTTGTCGTTGTTGTTGTTGTTGTTGTTGATATTGCTACTGCAAGCTGTATTTTAGTTCTAGCATTTGTTAAGTTTTTGGACAGCAGTGGCAATTGGCGTGTATTTGACTTAAATGACTTTCGTATGTAAAGCGTCACAGGCACATAAATACAAAAACTACATTAAACACAATTTATACTCCCCTTGTAGATGATGATCACACACAAACGCACAGACACTCAATTACATATACAGTTGCATCTACCGCACAAGCACATATGCAACTGAATGCAAAGGAGGACTTGTACTTTCTTAGGGAACTCTGAAAAGTTGTTCTAGTATAATAAAAATTCATCATTTTATTTCATCTTTAGAAACAAAAATCTTATTCTTATTTAATTGATTTCAACCGCAAACAAATATTCAAGTAACTCTCTTAATCTAACGTTTTCGAAAGCCTTTTCGCACCGCCTTCCTGCAAATGTTTTTAAGCAAAAGACACTTTAAATTTGTTCATTTGTTTATGAAATTTAACTTACTTATAAAGCAAACTGCACTTGGACCCGTGTTGCACTCCCCTCCTGCCGTTAATGTTATTTTTGTCAAAGGTTTTTGTGGTTTCAGTGGTCTTTTGTTGCAACTACTACTTATTGTCATGCCAATGTTCTACTAAACAGTATTCATGGCTGTTTAGCTGTGTGGTTTTTCTTGTTTGTATTTGCAAATACGTAAAAGTGTTTGTATGTCATTTGTTTCCCTTTTTTTTAATTTCCACAGATACCAAAACTCTGTGTGCCAATCTATGTACTTATGCGTGTGTGTGTTTGTGTGCATAACTCTGTATATTTAAGCAACATATATTAGTGGATCTTTGGTTTATTTTTTTGTCAGTCATTTATTTATTCATTCATTCATTCATTTTGTAAATTTTGAACTTATTTTCATTGCATGTTATTTAGTATTTGCTGCTTTATGTGCTTACTTTTCGTATTTGTATAGTGTTTTATTTAGAAACCAATAAATTTTCTAAAATTGCATTCTAATTTGTATTTGCAACAAATTACTGGGTTGATCTCTGTCAGTGTGTTGCTAAGGCGTGCTGTTGATACGTTATTTGTAGAAGCATATTCAGCTGAAATTCGATTTAATTTAAATTTATTTTGGTAAACAATTTAAGTGTAATTTCTGGCGTAAGAAAGAGGATATTTAAGAAATTTCTGAAAGAGTTTTAAAGTAATTAACCTGTTAAGTGCCGAAGAAAAAAATTTAATTAGTCGCTTATTTATTTTGTTTTTCAATTCCTGAAATTCGAGTAATGTATTAGAAAAACCTTGTTAAAATATATTTAAAAAAATTAGTTTTAATTTAAAATTCACTTAAATGCGTGTGATTAATAACTTTAAAAGATCCGTGTGTTGAGTGCTTTTTTAGAAGAACAAAACTTCAAGAAAACAAAACTTTTGAAATTCTTTGAAAAAAGATAACGAGACCTGTTTCGAATAATAAATTTATTTATTATGTGATTAATAATTTTCAACTACTCATACGCACACTCGAAGGAAATTTATTATATTTTCCATAAAAAGTTACTCTTAAGAAGTCTTGGAAAATTTTCGGTGTAGAAGTCTTAAAAACTCAGTTTTCTGCAAAGAAAATTGTTTTTTAAAAAATTGTCTTAAGACGACCAATTTCTGTTAAAAAATTCCCTGAAAAAAGAACAAATTTCTGTATAGAAAACAGTCTTAGAATTGCAAATTTGTATAAAAAAATGTATCGCGATAAAATTGTTTTAAGCGAAATTTCTTTCGAAATTGTCTGAAGAAGTCAAACATCTTCATATAAAAAAAGTCTTAAGCAGAAAAGTATTTAACCAGATAAATTACTTTAATGAAAGTGTCCCAAGAAAACAAATTTCTTTACAGAAAATTGTTTTAAGAAGATAAATTCCTTTATAAAAAAATCCGTAGTAGACAAATTTCTATATGGAAAATTATTTTAGGAAGACATATTTCTTTAGAGAAAACTTTCTTCAATTGAAAATGATTTGAAGCAGACTATAATTAATATAAAAGGACACATGTCTTTGCGAAAATTATCTTAAGAGGACAAATTTGCCCATAAAAATTTTTCTATAAATAAGTAGACAAATTTCTATATTAATGATTGTCTTAAGAAAGAAAATCTCTATAAAAAAAATCTTAAACAGAAAATTATTTTAAGCAGACAAATTATTATAAAAAAAAGAGTTCGAAAGAAAACTAAAAAAAAGAAAATTTGTGAATTGGAAACAGCTGTACGTCACATTTTTCAAGTCTCAAAAGAAGCCTTCAAGTGCCTCGGTTTTCTAGGACAGTGTAAGAGATACTTCACTGCTTCTGATCTTCTTAATATTTTTACCAGCTCTATCCGACCGAAAATGGAATACAACTCTCATGTATGGTCCGCTGCTTCAAAGTATATTTTCAAGTTATTCGATCGCGTACAGGAGAAGCCAAACAGGCTTATCAGTGACAGTAATGTAGCCAACTCGGTTGACTCACTGGAGCATCGACGTAATGTAGGATGCGTTTTACTGTGGAATGTGCTCTAAAGAAATGCGGGATCTTGTTCCTAAATTTTTTTCGAACAACACATTCTTCGTTAAGAGCGCAGCCATTTGTTAAATTATTTTAAGCAAACTAATTACTATAAAGAAATCACATTTCTTTGAAGGAAATCGTCTTAGGAAGTTAATTAAATTTATCTATAGAAAATTGTCTGAAGTAGACAAATTTCGATAACAAAACTATCACTATAGAAAATTATTTTAAAACAAATTACTTTATAGAAAATTCCGTTAAAAAGCCAAATTTATTTTTATAAAATTGTTTTGACTATGCAGATCAAATAATCCCATCTTCATATTATATTATATTATTCTATAGAAAAATTACATGAAGAGGTAAAGTTCTGAATAGGAAATTTTCTGAAGCAGACGAATTTTTCTAGAGCAAATTGTCTGATTAAGAGAAATTTCTTTATACAAAATTGTCTGAATAATAGAAATTGCACTATGGAAAATTATCTAGAAAATATGCTTAAGAATAAACCTTAGACAAACTTTACATAAAAAATTTTTCTATAATCAACCTTCTTAAAAAGACAAATTTCTTTTAGGAAATTGTCCTGGCCTCTATGTTTTCTACATCCTTTAGCATTTTCTTTGATATTAAAAGCAAGACTTTTTAATCATACAAAATGTAAAAAAAATGTTACGCATAAAATTTCCTATAACAACAACAACATTAACAATAATATTAAAATCAAATTCAATAATAAACTACAAATAACCTTAACAACATCAGTGACATCCTGCAAAGCAAACTTGCACTGCAATAATGACAATAATGATCCTGATCAACATGAACAGCAACATTGTTATTATCATCAGCAAAAACATTATCCCTGAGTTGATGTTTTAAGCTGTTCGGTCTGAGTGTATGTGTGTGTGTGTGTGTGTGTGTATTCGTGCATCTGCAATCGATGTTGTTGTTAATTAAATTTACATAATGTTAACGAAATTGATTGAATTGAATTGTAAAATTTTTGCAATAAATTAAATAACCATAAACATGCAAATGATAGAATATAAATATTTTGCTGGGTTCAATGGGTTGGATTGCAGCATTTGCCATATACGATTTTCTATAGAGGAGCTGCAAGTGATGACATATTTTTTGTCATATCAATGGGACATTTGTTGTTTAACAAATGCAAAAACCATGTTCAACACTTGTTTTTCTTTCGAGCATTTGGGAATCGAGCTGTTTTTAATACAGGAATAACTAATAGATTTTAGTAAAAATATAAATTTTAATATGCAGCTGTTGGTTGTTAAGAGTCTGATGTGTGTGTGTGTGTGTGTGGGTGTGTGTTTGTGTGTGTAGTGTGTTGTGTGTGTTTCGGTGTGCATATTTATCCTGACTACAAGGTTCATGCTTTACCTAAGAGCCATACAATCGAAATCATTATTGCTAATACTAATGCAATTATAGAAGTTTTGTAGGTGGACATGCTTAAACTTACAGTGGGAAGCGAAAATATTGTTGTCTGTTTACTACAATGACAATTTATGTAAAAAAGTGATCTTTTAAAGGATTATCCTGGAAGAAAAAAATGGAAGAAGTGGAAGTAACAGCAAGAGAGACAGTAGTAGTAGCAAGAGTTGTAGTATCAACTACACAGATTCAAATATATCGACAAGATGCAGCAACAGTATCAACAGTAGCAACCAAAATAGCAATCGTAACGAGGAATCCAACTATGCAGCCCTAACAAAGGCGTCAAATATCCAACCCAACTACAGCAATAATATTTGCCGTCTTATAACAATGAAACCCAACTGCTATACTGACAACATTGCAACCCAATTTGGAGTGCTAAACGCAGAAAGCTTCTGTAGAATCACCCTAGTAAATAGGTTTGCAGATATCTAGTCAGAATTGTTCATAACAATAAATACCAGACTTCGTGCAGAAGGATGTTACAAAACAGAAAAATTAAAGAATAACTACTGAAGAGCAAAACTTGAAGTAAAACTACAAAAAATGATCACCAACCTGCCAACATGTATTTTAAATATTAGAAATAATTTTAGGAAAAATAGAAAAATTAAAAAATTTTACTAAAGTTCGCAATGAAATTCATGAGACTGAAAAGAAATTCTTATTCACGAATTAAAATATCTTGATACAACTATTCTCATCAATTAATATTACAGATTTTCTCTTCTTTGATTTTATTTTCTTTACGCTCCACAGACAATCCAATGCCTAAAAACGAACAATGCTTGCAGATTATTGAATTTTATTATTGAACTTCATGTTCGATCAAGAAAGTACAAGCAGAAAATTGTGTTCAGCGACGAAGCACATGTCTGGTTGAATAGATACTGGTTGAAAATATCCTTATTTGGTGTGAAGAGCAGCCACTGCAAGAACACCCAATAAATCCCAAAAAAAAAATGCACTGATTGGTGTGGCTTAAGAGCGGGCCGGTGGTATCATTGCACCGTAATTTTTCAAAGACGAAAGCAGGAACGTCACTGTGAATGGCGAGCGCTTCCGTGCGATGATTACAATTTTTTTTTTGCACAAAACTGAAAAGCTGGCTTGGCAGACACGTAGTTTCAACAAGACGGTGCCAAATGCCACACAGTATGCAATAAAATGGCCTAAGTGAGAGTTGATTTCACGTTTGCTACCGGTCAATTGGCTGTCTAGATCGTACGATTTAACGCCTCTAGACTATTTTGCGTAAGGATATGTTAAGGCTCATGTCTATAAGGACAAGCCCGTAACGGCTGACGTACTCGAAGCCAATATTGAAGAATTTATACGTGAGAAACCACCCGATATGTTGGAGAGAGCATGTCAAAATTTGACCCGTCGTATGAACAGTTTGAGGCGTAGCCACGGTCAACATTTGCATGACATAATCTTTAGATATTGAATTATATAGATCGTTCTATCGACTCAAATAAAGATTTCGTAGATTTCTCTAAATTGTATGTGCTTTTTTTTCAAATAAAATCACTGCTTACAACAGTTTTCTTTATTCAGTTGTAAAAAAGTAGGAGAGCGTATGATTAATATTTATCAATTCGACAACAATCATACGCATCTTTTCTAGATTTATTTATTTAAATGCTTTTTACGCTACTGAATACAAAAAAAAACACACACTACGTAAACAGACATAAAAAGGCATATGAATGATATTGATTGATTCCACAACAACCATGTCCAGCTTGAAAACATTACAAATTGGAGTGTCAGAAAAACACTTCTCGAAAAAAGTCTGTACACTTTTCAGTAAAATAATGAACATTGTGCAAATAAAAAAATCTTAAAATATTTTCAGCAATTTAATTCTAGAAACTCAAAGGTAAATAAGTTTCGTTACTGATCCTGCGGAAAGCAATAAATGTAAAGATATGATTGGGGTTGAATCTTTTTACCTTTACTGTGTTGTTGAGTATATTTCATGCGATTGTATTTTAATTTTATTGTATACTAAAGTGTAAATAGAATTTTCTAATCAGCATGATTGTTATTTTGTATTATAAAAATCTCCAAGGTGTTTTCCAACAACAATTGCAACTAAATAGATTTCAATTTGAATGATGAAATTGACGAAACAATTGTAGAAACTAACAAATAGACACATATAAATATGAAAGAAAGTTCTTCAAATAATTAAAATAGCGATATATTTTCAGAGCCAGGATTTAGATTTAAATTGAATTTATATGATATACTTAAAACATAAATACCTACAGTATATTATCTTAAACTGAGGAATTTTTCTGGAGTGAAAGGATGTTTCTTTTGCAATTATAAAGAAAACACAAAGGTTTTTGAAACGTAATTTCTTTTAACAAAAACTTGCATACATTTTAATAATGTTTATATTTATTTATAGAGTATTTTAAATTGCTCAATATGGAAACAGACATATCAATGATTTTTATATATATTTTTTAAAGGCAGTTGTTTTCATTATTTTAAGCTCTTTTAAGTGGTCCTTTGTGCCAACTAGAAATTACAGGATATATATAAATAAATGTACAGCAAAATTTGTTTTGGTTAATCACTAACTAACCTGCCATTTGTTAGCTTGATTATATGCAATTATTTTCAACTATAAATAATTCGCACAATGTGTGGAGAGCAGGTAATTTTGTTTAAGTACAAAATGCTTTTCTTAATTTTTTCAAATTTAGTTTTTCTTTCTAGTAACTGTTTTAATAAGCGCCTAGTAACCTGCAATTAATTATCGTTTTATACAAATCAATTTAGCCAACACTGATTTAGATACAAACGCACGCATTCACACACACACACACATCGCAAAGCACACATGTGCATATCTCACATTATAAATGTTGTAATGAAGCCACCAACTTACAGTCATTAAGTTGCACGCATTTCGCTGTGGCTCGCATGCTTTGCAAAATGAATGACATGAGAAAATGTCAGAAAAGAAACTGAATACACAATTACACAAACAGCAGATTAGCGCTCACATGCAGTCAAACTTACACTCACATATACATCAACACACACACTCACAAATGCACATACAAGCAGCAGGCACTCAAATTTATTTAAATTATTGCCTAACTTGTGTTTATTTAATAGTTTAAGAGCAGGCATATGTAAATTTTTCATATTGAAAAAGAAAATTAGTTAAATTGTTTGATGTTACATTCAAACTGAAACACGCACTGGTCTTGTGCGATAAACTCCTCGTTAAGGAAAATGTCGGCTTGTGGCCAGTCGAGTGTTTTTATTTTCAAGTTAAATAAACAAGGCACGCAATTTTATTGTGCTGAAGTTGAAACTTTTGTTACTCTTCTATTCTTAAATAGAAGAACTTTTAAACATTTTTAAAGCCATGATGTAAATCATTTTTTCGCGCAATGAATATTTCTAGCAAACGACTGAAAGAGAAACACATGATGCTTATGGAGATGATGTGGGGGCCATCAAAATCCACATCTTTTCGTGTTGCCATAATAGTTTCAATAAATACAATTCGAGTCGCTGACAGAGGATTGGTTTGGTTTCTTTTTCGGGAAGGACACGCTTTAATTAATTTGAACTGAGTTTGGTTTTTTTCTTTATGTTTAAGCGATACTAAGAAACCTATAAGAATATCCACTGACTTTTATGGTTGACACGTTACAGTCCTTTATTAAAATAACCCTGCTTGGCTATCAAGCCTTTTAATTTTTTAATGGGCCTTGTTTTTTGTTAAAGCGGCAACAGGACTACACATCTTCTGATAATTTGCAGTAACTCTTAAGGTTCATAAAAAATAGTATAATAGTCCAAATATTACTTGTGTTAGGGTCTGCCATATCGTTGGATGTTTATTTAATTGGCAACAATATTGGAAAACAATATCAGCTAAATGGCCACCATTGCCACACTTGCAGGATAATGATCATATGAGGAAATTTTTCATCAGAACTTCGGGCATTTGCGTCTCTATACAGAAAGAAAAACGTCGTACCAAATTCAAGTATTTTTTCACTTACTTTGAGTACGAGTCGTAGTCAATATTTTTAATACAAATAAAATCAAAAGAAATAAAATGTACTTAAATCAAGTCGAAAAAAGGATTACTTGAGATAACCATTCCTGGAGTTTCGTAAAATGAATACAAAATGCTTTGATCACGGGAAAAATCTTGAATCAACTACAAAATTATTTAAAAAAATTTAGCATTTGAAACGTCTGTATGCAACGTCAAAGAAGTGTTTAAATCAAGCAATTATACTTTGCAACACTTCATTATTTATAAAAATCATATTTGCATTTTAGCTGCGAAACAGATGAATTTAGAAATGTCATATTTTGTCAAAGTTTGCACGGTTGCGTTTGAGCATACGTGACATTGTCGAACTGGAAAGCAAGCTGCATTTAGGAAGGCAGCCTGATCACTTTTTGCCGGAACTGAATGGAGCGGTACATGTAGTTTCAGCAAGACGTTGCAAGAGCAGACACAGCAGGTCCCAAAATGGATACTGTGAAGGCAGAAAGATTAATATGAATATTGCCCCACCATGTATATACTTATTTGATTTGATGAACCTATAAGTATGCAACAGTTAAAAGAGCTGGTTTTCAGTAATATTTACCACTTTTTCCTTATTTTTATTTTTTTTTTCCAACAAAAATAATAATGAAAATGTCACATACACATTAAATGACACTCAAGGTGTCAAGCGTATTCATCAAGTACTCCATAGTGAAGTGCATGCAGATGCAAGTATGTATATATTTGGTTACAAAAAAAAATAAAATAAAAACACCCCATAAGTGCGTTTGTGTGTAACTTTAATATTTTTAATGCTGAAATAAATTTCCGGTATAAGCAACAAATTTTATACAATATTCTTGCACCAACATAAACAGATATTTTTATTTATATATTTGTAAATCTTTTTTTTTTGTTGTTTTTAATTTAAGTAAATGCATGTGAGTTTGCTCAAATCTTGTTTGTTTTGTGTTTAAACATTTTTATATACATAAATATATTTTTTTTAATGTTATGACATGTTGTTGATTTTGTTGTCATTTTTATGCAGAACAGGGTGAGCCGGGGATTTTGAAAGGTTGTTTGTTTGACTGCCTGTATTGCAAAAGGGCAAAAGGTGCTGTTGAAAACAGTGTTTTATTTGTTGTTGCATAAACCAGTAAAAATAACACTAACGTTCGTTTTAAAGGGGGTGGGTGGGGGTAGCAGCTTTCATAAAGACATCAGTCATCAGCATGACCCTTTTACATGCACATGTACATGAGTTTTTTTTTTTTTGCTGTTATAACAGTATGGGGCACTTGCCTCAGTCTACACAAATATTATTTTTTTTTTTCATTTTTGTAGAATTGTTTATGCTGCAAAATAATGATATTGTTCAACTGCCTGTTGTCAGCCTTTTTGTTGCTGTAAATTTTTCATAAAGAATAAATTTATTTCTTGGCACGAGAGAAGTGCTAACATTTTTTAAATGAACAGTCACTTTAAAAAGCTGAAGGAGCATTACATTTTCACCAAAGTTGGAAAAATAAAATTGTTCTTTTAAATCCGTGATATTATTGGACTGACCTCGTAATAACTTATATATTTGTTATGTGATAAAAGAAGATTTTTTTCTTGCATACAAAATCTGGCTTTTCAGTTTCCCTTCACGTTTATCTCCTGCTGCCATTAATTCTTTTGCCAAAGAAAACATATAATAAAATAAAAAAAAAATTTAGGAAGGTGTTAAAGTCACTCTAAAATAACAGATTTCATATTTCAGACAATTTGTGTGACATCAAATTTATTTATGGCGAGCAGTACAATTTTTTTAACGTATCTTTATTTTTTTTTTACCAAACTTCAATTTCTTTCAAAAAATTGTTTAAATTTCTTGATGTAATAAATAAATAAATAAAAGAATTTTTAAAGAATTTAAGTTCTTTTTTAAAAAGGACATTTTCTTTCTTTGGTTTTACTTTGCCAATTCCACACCAAATACTTGGCTAAAAATTACTTATTATTATTTCTTCATTTTTTCTTGCAATACTTATTATTATTTTTGTGTTACGTTTGTCTTGCTTGACATTGACAAATAATGAAAATTCTGACAAAAGAATGCAAGGTGCTTTTTTAAACACACATACACACATACATAAACACATACCCATTGCAGTCACAGTAAACCGGGTAAAAACACTACCAAATGGAAGAAAGCTTAATGTCCCAAAAAAAATATGACGCGTCCATTGTCACAACCTGCCTGGAACATACAAGCACCATTACAGCCAAACCGAAAAAAAAGAAAAAAACAATGCATTAAAACTCAACCAAGCGTAGTTTTTCTTGGTGTGCAACACCCCTTTTCCCTTTCTCAATACAAGCTTAACTACTTTCATGTTATTCAAGTATTGTGCATGTGTCAAAATTGGTGCCATATTGTCCGCAATTTGAAAAAAAAAATAGTGGAAAAAATAACGCAAACAGGAAAAAAATCAACACAGATGATGGCAAACAAAACCATAAGGAAAAACTAAAAGACAAATGTTTGAATATCACACAAACACAGAAAGAGAATTCAAAGTAAATACAGGACTCATTTGCACGGTTAAAAATGTCACTGCAAAAGACTTTTGGAAGTCAGCAAAAAAAAATATACTTAAGCTTTAAATAAGATCCTGCGTTCTGGTACACCTCAGCGTTTTGTTTTGTCAAGATACTAAACTTCAATTTGTTTGATTTTGCTGAGTGGACTTTACTACGACTTACATTACACTAAATTAGTTAAGAAAAAATGTTCCCAATTTGGCATCATTTATGTGCTGTCTTGACAAGATATATTTTTGAAGAAAATAGTTTTATTTGCAAGATGAATTTTATATAGAAAATTTATATCTTGACAAGAAAAATAAATTTCTATAGAAAATTAATCTTTGTATAGAAGTTTTTTTTAAGAAAATTAATCTCGTCTCAAGAGCAATTTTCTATACAAAATTGGTGGCTTGTAATAAAAATTGTCCATAGGGAAAATATCTATTGGCATAGTCTCCTCGGAAGAGGAGTTTTCTATAAAAAAAAGGAATTTTCCATAGAAAAAATATCTTTTGGCAATAAAAACTTTCTACACGAAATTGGTCTTTTTATATCGAACTGATATCTTGACAAGAGAAGTTTTGTCTTCTGGCAAAATAAATTTGCTGTAGGAAATTGGTGTCATGTCAAAAAAAAATCCTGAAGGAAATGAATCCTTTAAAAAAAGAAAATATATGGATTATGGAATTGGTATGTCGATAAGAGCACTTTTCCACAAAATAATTTTAAAATATATAATTTATTTCTTGGCAAAAGAAATTTAAAATATAAAATTATTGACCTGGCAAGAGCAATTTTTTTTTATAGAAAATTGTTCTTTTGGCGAGAAAATATTTCTAAAGAAAATTACTTTCTTTGCAAGAAAGAATTTTTGCAGAAAGTTGATTTCTTGGCCAAGAAAAACTTCTTTAGAGAATTTGTATGTTGACAAGAAAATTTTTTAATAGAAAAGTTTTTAAGAAAGAAGTTTTTTTTTAATTGCTGAATTTTTTTTTGCGAAAAGAAATTTTCTAATAGAAAAATATTGTCTTGGAAAAAGCATTTTTTTATACAAAAATTGTTGTTTTTTTGGCATTGATTTTTTGTGAAGAAAAAATTTCTATAGAAAATTTATCTCTTGGAGAAAAGAACTTTGTAGAGAATTGTTATGTTGACAAAAGAACTTTTGAAAGAAAAGTTTTTAGGAAAGAAAGTTTCTCTTTATAAAATATTGCCGAATTTTCTTGGCAAAAAAAATTTCTAATAGAAAAATTATGTCTTGTAAACAGCAATTTTTAAGAGAAAATGATTTTTTTGGAAAAAAATGGGATTCTTAAAAAAAAATAAATTTTATAGAAAATTTATCTCTTTGAAAAAGAGAACTTCTGTAAAGAACTGGTATGTTGACAAGAGAACTTTTTGAAAAAAAATTTTTAAGAGAAATGAAGAAAATTATTTTCTTGGCACAAACAATTTTCTGTAGAAAATTATTTTCTTGGCAAAATAAAGTTTCTTTAGAAACTTGTACTTTTGGCAATAGAAATTTATTATAGAAACTACTTTTCTTCGCAAGAAAAATATCCTGTAGAAAGTTCTTCTCTAGGCGAGAGACACATTTAAAAAAAAATAGTGTCTTTGAAACAAAAATTTGCTGTAGAAATTGGAACCAGTAGCAATATAAAGTTTATATAGAAAATTTGCCTTTCTACAAGAGAAACGTTCTATACAAAATTTGTCTGTTCGAAAAAAAAATCGAAAATTGATTTCTTCTACAACAACAGGTCTCTTGGTAGGGGAAGTTTTCCTAAGCAAACCGATTTCATGGAAAGAAAATTTTTCTACAGAAAACTGGGCACTTTTCATTAGAAAATTTTTACAGAAAATTGGTCTGTTGGAAGGAAAAACTTTATAAAAAAAATACATCCTGTAGCAAAGGAAGTTTTCTACAGAAAAATTGTAATCCTGTTGAAAATTGTTCTCTTGGCAAAAGGAATTTACTTTAAAAAATACGACGATTGGCAAGTAAAAATTTCTATAGAAAACGTATTTCTTGCCAGGAGAAAACTTTTTCAAACATTTAGCGTATTAATAATAAAGATTGTCTATCGAAAATTGTTACGTTTAAAATTTATTCTTTGGCAGGAGAGATTTTCAATGCAATATCGTGCTCTTGTCTGGCGCAAACTGCTCTATAGAGAATTAATCTTTCGTCAGGAAAAGTTTTCCAGAGATTGATCTTTTTCCAAAACAACAGAGCTGCATCATTCCTGTAAAATATTTTTTCACCGCAGTGTTTTAAGATGAATAGCAAAATAAATTTATTTAAATATGTTGAACATCATTTTATCCAGTATGGATTTGTTTGTTTTAAAATTTTTCCTTCTTCCGAACTTTAAGTTTATTTTCCTACTTTCTTCCACAATCTTGTTGTTGATTATTAAAATTATAAGGACTTCTTGCCACGGCTGCATCATTTAATACCATTCTTTTATGCACTACCACCACCAAATGCTACTTTTAAAGTGAAGAGAACAAATGTGATAAGGGGTTGATTTGGAAAACGTAGCGTTAAATACAAAACTAAATGTACGGGAAATTTTCTATTTCGAAAATATCATTTATTTAATGGAATGTAAATTTTTAGCTGCTGACTTGTTTTTTTTTATCATAAGAAGAAAAAAAAGTGTTGTATAAATAATATTTACTAAGTGTTTTCTTCAGATTGAAAATAAGAAGGTTGGGGAGATAAAGATTTTTCTATAGCAGCTTTCAGATATGCCGTAAACATCTTAAGGTGTTTAACGAAATTTAATTTATTTAAACAAAACTATTCAAATTCCTTTTTTTTTTGGTTTCTTATTTTTTTTTTGCATCGTAAGCATGAGTTATTTTTCTTAAAATGGAAATTAATTCCAAAACTATATTAGAAATGAAATTGTGTTGTATAATCACTGAGAGTTGTTGCAATTTCTAGTAATTGAATTTTGTGTTTTAAATTGATGATATATCAGAAAAGTTTGCTGGATTTCTTCTGTTGAGAATGTATCTTTGCATACACTGGAGAGTTTTAAATACAATACAAATACATAAATTTTTTTATTGTAGACACCATTCAATCAATCGTAGTGATTTAAGCATGTGTAAGTAAATAAGTAGACTGGACTTTAAGTCCTCCTGCTCTAAAGGCTTGCAATGCAAAATAACAAAAGATGAGAGTGTTACAGTGCGGTTATGCTGCCTCTGTAGCAGTCAGTACAATAGGACAACAACTCATCAATTGAATTGAATTTGTTTATGCTTCGTCTGTCATTGGTTTTAAGCACCAACACAAGCACACACACACATACACACACACACATATATATAACAAGTTGTAAGTGTATACAAGTGTCCCTGTAGTGGTACAAAGTAATTGTCAATACTCAAAGTGTTGAAAAAATAAAAGAAGATAACAACACTGAACACATTTAAACATTTGTTGTGGTTTATCTAACTAAATTTTACCTTGATTTGATATGATTGCTTTTCAGTTTTTGCTGGGCATTCTCATAAACTCAAACACATTTGTATCGTGGTACAGTTTGGTCGGTCTGAGTGTGGGATTTTTCAAAGAAAAGGGGTTTTCGATACAAAGATTTGATTGACTTTGTGGTTGAGTGAATTTTATTTATTGTTGAGAATACACTCAATAGCTGTATGCAATCAGTGCGAAACCCTCCATTTGTGTGAAATATTTATTTAAAGCCACAAACAATTTGTAAGAATGACAAGTCAAATCTGCTTTGACGTATAAACATTTCTTTTAAAAGCTTTACAAATTTACAAAATATTAAAACAAAGCAAATGATTTTAGTTTTTCATAACTAGATTTCATGAAATAGCAAAAAAAAAACTATAGAAAACTGTCAGTTATTGAAAAAATAACACAGTGAGAGAAAAAAAAATGAAATAAAAATTCCTAGGATCTTATACCATTTTTCTGGTAGGTACAGTTGGGTACAACAACATTCTGTTTTTGGAATTTTCAAAACATCCCCAAACTCTTGAGTTACGGGTAAGAAACCGGTTTTCGTACCCGTATGCACTTATCACTCTGTATCTTAGGGGAATACCAACCGATTTAAAATTTTGAACGATATATATTTTCTTTAAGTAGAATTCAGATACATGTGTGTATTTTTACACCAAATGTATTTATTTGTGGTTTTTTCTAAGTTTTCTATTTTTGGGACATTCTTACACAATATTTTTGTTTATGAGAACTGCATCATTTATGATTTTATTTCAAAAATATAAATTATAACAAATAAAACAAGGGTTGTTTTTAAAAATCCATTGAAACTTTTTTCAACTTCTAAGAAAGTTCGATTTTTTACAAAAAAAATAATTCTCAACGATTTCGATCAAAAATGTTTGCTTGATCATTTTCTTTTTAATTCGACGTCATCAGCATCTCGTTTAAGTGACAAGCAATAGTCTCAAAGCATTTTTATTTAATTTTTTCCTTCAAAATGTCCTTCCTTCCATTTCATTATTTCTTGGTAAAAATTTTCGCCTTGTTCATCGCTAAAGTGGCCTATATTGTTTGGTAGAAAATCCAAATGCGAATGCAGAAAATGAAACAAAACTGTTCCACGTGCGTTTTTAAATAGCACTCAATATTTTGAAAAAGGTCTCATATCTAATAACTATATGAATTTGAAGTACAATAAAAATGCCTGAAATTATTCACAAGAGCTAAAAATGTCAAAACTGAATGCTGTTTATATAACGGATCGCTATATAAGCATGATGTAAGGCTTCTCACTCGGTCCGCTGGCAGCACTAGTCCCGCGTTCGTATGCAAAAGCCTAATCAGCTACTCATCTTAAATCAACCGATTACCGAAACCCGCAAGAAATGAGTCTCCTTGCTCCTTATAGAAACTAAAGGAATTAATAATAATAATCATCATCTCTTGCAAGATAAATTTTTTACTGAAAAATAGTCTCTGTTCACGAGAAAATTTCTACAAAAAATAGGTCAAATTGAAATTTAGAATAGTGATCTCTTAGCAAGAGATGCTATGAAAACTCTTTCAACTTTTTTGTGAATTTTTTTTTTAAGAAAATATTATAAGAATTTATTCTCTTGCTGATAAATTGTCTTCCTATAATTAAGGTCCACTATATTAGTTTTTACACAACTTACCCCTTTTGAGGAGAATTAACATTTAATATGCGTTAGAATCAACAAAATATTTACCTGAAAAAGACAAAAAGAAAACATTATATTAAACATTAAACTGCATTTGAAATATTTTAATGTAAAAATTAAATTAATTAAAAATTAATTAAAACATCTTAAACATTTTATTTATTCTCAAGGAATAGTTATTTTCAAAGTTTTGTTGGCATATTTTTCTTTATAATTACTGTTTAATACTTTTACTTTATCGGCCATAATTGTCTTGTTTTGGTGCAGTTTCTCTTAGCCAACATCATTAGCCAGCCAAAGTAATTAAAAACTTTAATAAAAATTTGCCTCGAAAGCAAAAGCAAAAAAATAAACACAAGAAACATGAAAAACTTAACATTTTTCTTGCATAAAGTATATTTTTCCTATAACTTGATATTTTTCAGAAGAATGGCAGTAAAGAAAAAAACGAAGCAAATTATGCTGTTGCTTGTTTGCATTCAATTGTTGGCAAACAGGAGTGGGCGAAAACTATGAAGTGTAAAATAAACTTTCTCTAATTTATAATGACAACATTGCAAGCGACACATAATAGTTTTTTTTTAGTTGCTGGTGTTGATGTTGACAACATCGCCAGCGACAAGTTACATTGCACTACAACTGTATCAATATTTGAGTGATGAAGTTTGTTGCTGGAATGTTTTCAAATTGTTGGCCTTCATTTTGTTAATAAAACACCTGATGCGTTAAACTCATACATCAATGTTGTTGAATGTTTAAGTATGAAAGTAAGTGGTTGGCATGAAATTATAATTTTTGTTTGTGTTTCTGCTACTGCTTTTTGGTTTTATTTTTTAAAACTAAATTTTCATAGTCATGCTACCATTAATAGTCATGTAATAATAACAAAAATATAGTGAAATAACGAAATCGCTCTTGCAAAGAGCTAAATTTCAATGCAAAAATTATATTGCTGCAATAACAATATTCTATACAAAAAATTTATGTTGACAAGAGAAAAATTTTCTCCAGAGACTTACTTTTGCTAAAAAAACAAAATTTCAATAGAAACGGAGGTCTTTCCAAGATAAAAATTTTCTTTAGAAAATTTCTTTTGCCAAGAGGTTAATTTTTGCTTAAGAAAATTTCTTTTGTCAAAAGGCCAATTTATTCTTAAGAAACCCAATTTTCTATATAATAATTCTCTTGCCAAGAGAACGATTTTCCTAAAAAATGTCTTTTGCCAAGAGACCAATTTGTCCAAAGTTGTCTTACCGAAACAACAATTTTCTTTAGAGAATTTCTCTTGCCGAGAAAACAATTTTCCTTAGCAATTTTCCTTAACAATTTTCTTTAGAAAATTTCTTTGGCCAGATACCAACTTTCTTTAGATTTTTTTTGGGCCAGGGACCAATTTTCTTTAGAAAATTTCTTTTGCCAAGAGCCCAATTTTGCCTTAAGAAAATTTCTCTTGCCGAGAGAGCAATTTTTTCTTAAGAAAACCAATTGTTCTCTTTTGCCAAGAGAACAACTTTCCTAAAATATTTCTTTAGAAAATTTCTCTTGCCAAGAGACCAATTTTCTGTAGAAAATTTCTCTTGCCAATAGATCAATTTTCTTTAGGAAATTACTTTTGCTTTGAGAACAATTTTCTATAGAAAATTTCCAATTTTTCGCGCAGAGAGAAAAATTTCACTTGCCACTACAACAATTTTCTATTGAAAGATATTTCTTAAGTAGAAAGAACCATGCTCTAAAGAAATCTGTTCTTGCAAAGAGACCAACTTTTTTTTTAATTTTAAAAAAAAATTCTCAACAACAATATGGAAGACACTACAAAAAGAAAATTTTCACAAAAAAGTTACTTCATGTAAAAAATTTTCCTCTTCAAAATAGAAGCTCTCTAATTATGTATTTTTTTGTGAAAAAAACAAATTTTATACATAAATTCTTCTTTCTATAAAAAAAGAATTGTAATTATGGCCTTTACTTTTTCATGCAAGAAATAACAAGCGTTCTGTTTTACTTTAGGACATCAAGCTTACATTATGTGTCAAATATTATTGTAACTACTGCTTGCTTAAATCTAATGCATTTCGTTAAAATAAATTTCGTATTCCTTTTATATTGCAAAGCAGCACATGCTAACTGTCCTTGAGCAGGAGGGAAAAAAAGGAAAGAGAATAAATACTTTAATAACTGCTCCGAGTGCAATGAAGGCAATGATAATAATGCCATGCTTTCACACACATCATTCTAAAAATAAATGAATAAAACGCAAAATATTAAGCTGCTTTAGCCAATGATGACAGGAGTTATGGTAAATTTTATAACGAGGGTGGCCACCAGTGAGTTACTAAAAGGTTTTTCAATGAAAGGGTTGAGTGAATGTGCTGCAAAGCTTCTGGTTTAATGCTTGGCTACCCTCGTCAGTTACTGCATGTATTTAAATATGTATTATACGCAAGTTTTTTGTGTGTAAAATTGTAATGCATTTAAAAGAAAATTTAATGCATTTGCCACATGCATTAATCACTTTTGATGCTCAGCAGTCAACACACTCGCACTACAATTCTTTGAAAAGCATACACTGGCAGAATGCACACTATACATGTATCTACGACAATGAGGGCTGCATACACAAACAAGTAGCAACAGTATATGTTGCTTGTTGTTATTGCTTTTTCTTGTATTGTTGCAGTCAGTAATGGTAGCAGCAAACCAACATCACATAGCCAGAGCCTTGTCATCAGCAGCATACAAAAGTAGCATTTTTTCCTTTCTGTTCGTCCTTTTTTTTGATTTCTTGTTTTTTTTTTTTGTTAAAGTAATTTTTTCATATGTACTTTAGTGTGAGTTGAAAACGTGCCTGGACTGTTTAAACTATCGACGATGATGATGTGCAATAACGAAAATTGTTACTTCACCACCTCTTTCTCAACATCTCTTTAACACCCTGGGTCACAACTTGCGCTATCGATGATTTTTGGTGTTGCTGTACGGTTATTGTTTGCAACCGCAGGGTGCATTTTTGTTACATGATTAAAATTGCAATTTCATTTTCATGTATATGCGCTTGCATTTTTTCAGTTTTTCGCCACTGTTATATTTTTCTGTTACACGTGAAAGCTTTTTAATGATGTTTGATGTCACTTATGGGCTCAAGAAAAAGACCATGGAATTGAAAATGAATAATGACAGCAGCGTATAATCGTTGGAATAAGTAAATGTTGCAAGGCACATGTAAAACAGAAAATGCATGTAGATTTCATAAATTGGTTGCTTGTAATAAATTACTTTTGATTCGATTTCGCTATGATTCTAGTCTTATAAAAAAAAGCAACTTTTATAATGAGCCTTTGTTCTTTCTTTTGCCAGATAAAGGACTAATGGACCATCACACCATGAGTTGGCTTGCCGCGGTGCACTCTACCGTTTTTAGTCATTCATTGTTTTATATTTGAAATCATTTACTACAATTGTTATAAAATATGCAAAAATAAATGTTTTAGTAAAAATTTTTAAGTTTTAATTTTTTGTACTAAAAAAAATGTTTGTATAAAAGTTTTAGAAAAACGAAGTAGAAACACAATTGTACACTTAAAAGTTTTATTATCTGTATTTTATGGTATAAAAATGTTTTGTCAAAAGTTATTTAAAATTTAGTACTAAAAATTTTAAAAACTACAAAATTTAAGAACGAACAAGTTTTGTTCTTCTTTTTTAGTACAGTCCAATGGTTCGTACAAAATGTTTTAACAAAATTTCATATTGAGTTGAAAGAAAAAAATTTTTGAAAAAAATTTTCTAATTCTAAAAAAAACACGCGAGAAAAAAATTAAAAATAATTTAAGTGCAAAATAGTATTGGGTCCGAAAATTTTTGTAGTATAAGATATAAAAATTATTTAGTGCTAATAAATTTGGTAAAAATTAACACTTCCGGTACTAAAAACTTTAGTAAGAAGTTTTTTACAAAGTTTAAAACAAAAAGAAAACAAAATTTAAGTAATAATGTATTTATCAGAAAATATGCATCAAAAGATTTCTAAAGATCTCATTACCAAGAAGTTCAAAGCTTCGCAATATATTTAGTACAAAAAAATTTTTATGCAAAAAAAGACATTTTAAAATAATTTTAAATTGTGAATTTCAATATCAAGTAAAAAAAATAAAATAAAGTTATTATTGCATTATTGAGAACTAAAACTTATAGTAAACAACAAGACTATATATTTTTGGAAAGGTGTACTAAAATTTTTTTAATTTCTATTTAAGGAAACGCTTTAGCTGCAAAGTGTATTTAAGAATACATATTTTGATAAATAAAACTCGCAAAAAAGAGTTTGTAAGTTCACAATTCAGTGCTGTGAAAATTGTATTAAAACTTTTTGAAACACTTTTAGTTTGAAAAAAATTGACTAAAATACATTTACAGCTCAATTATGAATAAAAAATTCCACGGGAGATTTCTCCCTTTTCCCAAAAAGGGGCTGTTCACATATAATATGCGTACAATTAATATGTAAAAATATATGTGAGCAGCCCCTTTTTGGAAAAGGGAGAAATCTCCCGGGGAAATTTAATTCATGCTTGGGCTGTTAGACTACAAATTTGGAAAAATACCTAGAAATTTGCATGTAGTTAAATGTTTAGTAAAAAATTTAATAAATAAAAGATTAAAATATTTTAAACAGTTTGCAAAAAATTTAGTACTAAAATTTTTTCTATAAAAAAATTTTTTTTTAGAAAACTCTAAGGCTGTATTTGCTGTACAGGTGTTAAAATAATGTGGTGGAAATTTAAACTACTAAGATTTAGAAATTATGTACTAAAAACTTATTCCGCTGTTTTATTTACAAAATTCACAAGAAATAGTTTGTAAATTCATTTCAGTGCTAAGAAATTCAATATAAAATATGTATACTAAATGAATGAATGAATCTAATTTGTCTCGAGCTATAGGTCAATTTTTTATAAAAAATCTTTATAAATTTTTATTAGATAACCGATATTTCGCCACATCCTTGTGTGGCTTCTTCAGGGAAATATAAATATTTTTTTAATAAAAAATTTTTACAAAAAAAAAAAAAAAACTTTGAAATATTTTATTTTCTGTAGCTTTTGTTTCATCAAGTGCTTCTAGGACCTTAGAAAAAAATGAGTACTAAATGGGTTTTAAAACATTTTTTGATCACTAGAATTCAAAAAAAAAAAAAAATCAAAACAATAATTGATCTTTACTAAAAATTAATATGAATATTCTATATTAATTTCATTTTATTTTCTTCAGTTTAGCTCCCCTTAGTTTTGGCAAATTAATCCTTTAGAACCATTTTTGTATTAAATTAAAAACAAAATCAAATATTTGCTTATTTTTACCTTGAAGCCAGCAACAAAAGTACGCAGTAAAAACTAAAACAGGTTTTCACATTTAAAATTGAATTGAATTTCTAATTTTGCTACAGGGTTTAATACATGCATGCATACAAGAATATTAATATCTTTCCCCTTTTGCAATTGCAAATAAAAAATAAAAAAAAAACTTTTTGTGAAAGTAATATTCAAACATGACATAAACATAAATGCAACAAAATTCTCAGCATCATCATCGACAATATTTTAGTGCGAGTAGGTGGCTTTAATAAACCTTTGCCTCCCTTGGAAACAAAAAATATATACAAGATTTCAAAAATAAAATTTGATGATGCAGATGCCAATGGAGATGGGAATGAATGTATCATCATCAATATTTATTTTTATGCAGAAATTGATAAAGTTTCATCATATATTGATATCAATTTCTTGGTAACCATATAAACCATCAACTAATATTTTATGGAAGAAGGGAATAGAAGCATTATTTTTTTTTTTTTGAATGACTGATGATGTGAGCAGTTTGATTTTTCATTTTCTATTAATAATGTTTGGAACTGTACAAACATGTTGTAAAACGAAAAAAGGCTAAAAAGGAATCGCATAACAAAATTTGACAAGAAAAAGTATTACAAGTTGTAATACAAACTTAAGACTAAATCGCTCCTGCTGCTCTTGTTACGGCTGCAATTTCACATAAAATAGCAGCAGATGCAGCAACAGCAGCAGCCAGCCAGCCAGCATATGAGTTTAACGAAATCATCAATTGAGTAACTCAAGTAACATTAGCAGCAACCAAGCATTATTATGGAAAACTTTATATTTGTATGTGTATTAGTAAAATCGTATATGTGTGTTTCTGGTTGCATTAAAACTTTGTAAGTATTTGTGTTGCATGCAAAATATGTGAGTAAATATTTTTATTTTTTATTTTTATACAAAAACATTTACAGTTGAATAAATTTTACAAATAGTTTTACACAAGTTTTCTTTTCTTTGTTTTGAATAAAATGTAAAAAAGAAATGAGCAAAGAGAAAAAAATTATTTTGTTTTATGCGAGTATTAAAGTATTACGATGGTTACCATGCAAATTGAGAGTATTAGAAAATCTATTTGCTTATTTGTTTGATGGCAGGTGATGTTGCCAAAAGAAAGTTTACAATTTTTGAAGCCCCCATTCAGCTGTAAAATGCTGTTATAATGATGTCATTTTTACATTTAGCAGGGCTACTGATACTGTTCTAAGTAGCTTTGCAATCAGGGATCTATATCGTCTATAAAACGAAGCAAATATTTGTATCAGTTAAGTTGCTTCATTCAAATATGATGTGCATGTTAATCGTTTGTCTTATGCATCCTGAATTTTTATTAATTTTCCAACCATCTTCGTTTTACAACCCATAACATTCGAATGTATTTGCAAATGTGCTTATTCTCCTGATGTATATTTTTAAACTGGTTTCTTTTTAAGTCCGAAACAAAGTAGCTGATTTTATGTGTTCATGCAAAAAAAAAACAAGCATATGCTGGTTAGCAAGATAAAAAAAAATTATCGATAAGATTCCCACCAGCTTAATTCGGGGATCATACAACACTTACTGACTACTGTAAGATATCAAACATAAATATTGGCTGCTCGAATCTCTAATGACATTTTCTTTTCTAAGAAAAAGTGCAACAATTTCTGTCTTTTTTATTTGCAATATGATGATTTTTTGAAATAATGAGCTTATTAAAAGTTACTGCATTATCACTAATGAATGAGGCAAAATGTTTGTCTTAAGAAAACTTTGAATAGAAATTGTTTTGATAAAAAGTAAAAGAAATGTCAAATTTTTTTGAAAGGAAAACGGCATAAATATTCTTAAGGAGGTCGATGCACAAATATTTTCCTTCGAATAAAATGTGCCACTTTACTCGGTCCTCTTTTAATACAAGAAGAGATATTAATTGTTCTCTTTTGTAGTAACTTATTATTAACCAAAAAACTACTTTAGTACCTTTAGTTTCTCAGTTTTCATTTACTTGACTTGTCTCTAGTTATTAGGAAAGCCAATCCCGAAAACCAAAATATTTTGCATGATTAACAATTTTCGAAGTAATTCGACATTAAAAAAAATGTTTTTTTTGTTTTTGCAAAATCCTTCAATTTGTGCAATAAATAATATGAGGAAGACACAATTAAACAACTTTGCTATAATTTTTATTAGTTGTATTAATAACAAAAGCCCTTTGATGCCATCACATCTGATTAATTTCATGTTGTTAAATTTTACTAATAAACCGAGAAAAATCTATGGAAAAGTTTGAAATGGCAAACAAAGTTCAATTCAATTTTATTTTTCAATGATGTTGCAAGTGCTCGGAGCTTAAAATTACAAGAAAATATAAGAAAACGAAAGAAAATATTTCAAGCGATTGTCTTCACGCTTTTATATATTCAAGCGTTTCCAAAAAAGGAAGTTAATAGTTCGTGTGTACTTTTTTTAAATGTTTTTTACCTGAAAACTCCGCCATTAAAAAACTTATTTTTTTTTATTAAGAAAATATTGTATATATGGATATTGAAAACGATTAATTTGGCTCAAGTTCAAACCCGAGTTGACCCATTTTATTTTTTCTAATTTCTTATTTGATTTTATTAGAACATTTTTTGGATAAAGTCATTACTTTTATTAAGAGAGTACTATTTATAGAACAATTTTTTATTATTCATCAGACAGCAGAACGGATTACGAAAATATATTTCATTGTTTACTTTTGTTTGTTTTGAAATTCATTGTTCATTTGCTTGTCTCACCATCAGTTTGATTTTCTTTATTAGCAAGTGTTCAAAGTAATTTTTTAAATTACAAGGATATACAATGAAATTCTTTCTGACTGGTCTAATTTTTCCATTTTGTATTTGATGTAAGTTAAACTGTGAACTGTTGCACATTTGTTTGTCGCTATTTTTTTAATAAAACTTTTTTCATTTCAAAGGACTTTTATAATCCAGACATTTTTTTGTTTTCGATTCGTTATCCATCTACCCGTTTGTCTTTTTGCCTTCTCACGGTATAAAATATCTTCCTTAGTACTGAACAAAAATTAATTTTTGATTAATTGTTTTAAACATTATTTTGCTTTTTCGTCAAGAAAAATTAGTAACTGGCATCTAACGGTGCGAAAAGACCGCAAGGATCAAACTAAAACGCAATAGCAAAATTAATAATAATAATAATAATGGTAATATCCAGCGATGCCAGTCAAGCCTCTTCGAGGTTTGCGTTTTTTATGTTTATATTTATTATTAAGATTTTTGTTGCCTTCTATACTAAAAATTCGTTTCTAAATTTTAAAGTGGTTTTGCTTTTGATGTAAAATTTTTAAAAATGAATGTGTGTTGTTGTTGACCTTTTATAATTTATGAGTTAAGGAATTGATTGTTCGGCTTGAGTTCATTTTTAAAAATTTAATTCTTAAATTGTCTGAGATTTATTATTAAAAAAAATCCCGACCACGAGAAATTCCAAAATCTTAGCGAATTCTGCGAACACGAAATACACACGATCCTAAAATCCAGAGATTTGAAATTAAAATTAGTAATTACATGATTTACACAAACCTTTGCCATTTATAATAACTTTAAGAACAAAATTTCATTCCTGAAAAATCCCTAAATCTTAATAAATCCTGAGCTTACGGAATAGCCCAGGACGCCAAGAAATCCTTAAATTCAGGGATTAAAAATTCTAAAATTGCTTCAACATACACCTTTCCCGGCATCTCTCCACTAATTGCTGGAAAAGTCAATTGTTTCTTAGTACAGTACAACCTCCATAATCCGGACTGATATAGTTTCAGCTACTGTCCGGTTTAGTGGATCGTCCGGACTACAGTTAAAATAAAATTGTAAACGCAATACATAAATGTACATATATGTATATAATTTATTTTTATTACCGAAAAGAATAATAAGAATTCATTTGTATATAATTTATGTACAGAAAACATAAGGAAACTTACTAAAATTGACCAAAAATATTCATTTTGAAAAATAAGAATTTTTATGTAATTTGTCAGCTCTATTTTTAAATTCTTTTAAAAATAAAATATCATTACCTGTCGCTTTGCTTTGTTCAGCCAATAAAATAGCTTTTGAAAACTGTTCGCCACGCAATTTTTACTGAGAAAAAAGAACACTTGTCCAGACTATAGAGGATAAATTTCTAAACTGTCCGAAAAATTTAAACGTCCGGATTACTGGGTAGTACGAATTAGCGAGTGTCCGGATTAGGGAGGTTGTACTTAGTTTGTTTTTAATACAGAAGGGCAAAAACACAAATTCAAACGTGGAAAGGGAACACAAAAATACTATAGAAAGAGAACAAGATTGGTCTTGCAATCAGTGACTGTGGCTGTAAATTACGAGAGCAAGATGAACGAACTTGATAGATTTTGTTTTGCTTTCCGAGCTGCAGGGCTTTTATATTTAAAAGCACATAAAACTATAGCAAGATATTGAAGACAACATAAGGTTTGCATATTGGTTTCCATGCAATTACTTGCAGGTTGCTGTTAATATTTGTTGCCACTGATTCAGCTGATAATGCCACTTCTCCCATTGCTGGTGCTGCTCACGCTGCTGCTGCTGCTGCTGTTTATTCTCAGCTCTACTTTTCTCCATTACTTTTTGCCATCTCACAATGTGCATAAAATGATATTGATGATTTTGTTTTGTTACTTATAAGCGATAAATTTTATGAAGAAATATATTTAACACAAGCACACACTTGTGTGAATGTATTGTTTGTTGCCTTTTGCATTTTGCAAAATAAACTGAAGTTAAATACGTTTGTCGCCAGTTTTACTAATACAATGATTTATCTCTTGGAAATAATGTTAAAAGATTTATTAAGAGACAAGAGTAGATTCGCAAAAAATAAATAAATAAAAAATTAACTCAACCTTTTTATTAAGTTGAGATTAAGGAGCAGGGAGTGATGTGTTTTCATCATAATGAAAATAAAGTTCCATTCGATCTTAAATCACGAGTTCTGGAACAACATATGCTATAATTTGTAACAAGTTTACAATAGTTACACGGCAAAAGAGAAAAATCTGGGAGAATTTAGTAAATTATCATTATTGATAGCAAATAATTGTGCTTGTAAAGCAAATAAAATTATTTTTTTTTTATATTTTCTTATGATATTTTTCTTAATTTTCTCTGTATCGATTTCCTTTTGAGCTTTAACTGATTTCATTGAACAAGACACTGACTGCCTTTCAATATCTTATTTAAAAAGCACGTTATTATTAATTTTAATAATCAAATCATTGTGTCTCAAGTACAGGTTGAAAAATTCTATGCATCTATGCACCATTCCTTATTATTATATTATTATTGTAATAAAAATGTTTAAATTTTCTTAGAGGAAACAAACATCAAAAGCTTTTGAAAATTCTGTTTTCCATCCAATCATTTATGATTTTTTGCTGCCGTGCCTTTCAACATTTCCGTTCTTTTTTTATTTTCACTTTGACAATTTCAACGATGCATACGCGCAATAAAGGTTTTCTTGGGGATCAGATTTTTTTCTCCTCTTCTTTTTTGTAGACATGCAATAAATCTCAAACAAATAAAGGCAGGTAGGTTCTTTACGGCCATGAAGTGGCGCCTTCTCTAAGTTACACACACTCCGACGCATGCACACGCACACGCACACACACACACCCTCAAGTATATATATATTTTTTTATGCAAACTTATAGATTTATTTGTGTTCTCCTACAACTAACCTGCACTTTGATGCAACATTTTTAGCATGAAAAAGATTTTTATTAATATTTGTTCGCAGCTTAAACAAATAAATAAATAAATAACAAGGAGACAAATTTATACAAAAGCCCTACAGAACTGGGTCCATCTTAGCTTTTTTTCTATTAATTTAGCTCCTATAAAGAACTTTGAGTATAAAATAAGTATTTCCTGTAAATTCTATTTATTGTGTGGTTACTGATTTCATTTCATCTTGTGCTTGGTGTCCACATATTCTGCTTTAACCAACTGTAATCGACAGTTGCAATGGTTGGATTTCTTTGACAATTGGTAATTACAAACCAGCAGGAGCAGATTTGCAAACTAATCGCAACTGTGTAACTGCCTCCGCTGCTGTTTAAGAGATACGAAGTTTTCAGCAAGAACTTTAGTGTTCTAAAACAAAATAAAACCAAAAATTTAGATGAAGCTGATTCAACTTTTCATTGTACTACGAAGAGAAAAGTTCGGCAATTATGAATGAAAAATGATATCTGGCAAATGTTCACCACGACCACGCTGACAGATGTCGATTCTTTTCTCTAAGATTTTAAATACTTTTTGTCAATATGGCTGCTTCATTTCGTTAATCACATCACGGATTTTGAGTTTTAAGGCTGCCAATTGATTCAATTGGCTCCGTATAGACTTTGTCCTTAACAAGTCCCACAAAAAATAATCCAGTGGTGCTAAATCACACGATCTGGCTGGCGATCGGGAAATTTTATTTGCAATAAATTGATCGTTTCATTGGCTGCGTGACCTGTGGCGTCGTTCTGTTGAAACCACATGTCAGTGATATCCACGTCATTAATAATAAGCCAAAATTAAATTGTTAACATTTCGCGATAGCTTGATCCATTGACCGTTACAGCATTTCCAGCCCCATCTTCGAAAAACGGCCCTATCACGCCTCCAGACCACATAGCGCACAATACAGTGACACGTTGAGCATGCAAAGGCTTCTCAATAATCACTCTAGGATTTTCAGAATCCCAAAAGCGGCAATTTTGCTTGTTGACGTACTCTGACATGTCATTCCTGAATGAATTGAGCGAATCTACGGCGTTGTGAATGGTCGGTGGGCTTCAATTCCAGCTCCAACTGAGCCTTGAAATGCTTCAAAGCGAAATCCTTACGCAAAATTCGCCAATTGTTGAGAACGTCGAGGAATTGACAAATTTGGATCTTCTTCAACATTGTGGCTCATGGATGCGATGTTTTCAGTTGAACGACCCGGTCGAACACGCGTTGGTATTGACACATTTTGTATCGAGCCTGTCGACTCAAATTTAACGACGACCAAATTGTTAATAGTTAAAAGGACGATAATTTTGTCCGAAAATATCACGAATTTTCCGAAATGTAATTTTAACAGAACCACCATTTTCTTAGTGAATTTAAATTATTTTATTGAAATTTTCGAGCAAAATTGTATTTATTGTAACAATTGCGAATGTATCTACTTCAAATCCGTCAAAAAAACTAGATAACAAAACTGTCAAGTAGTTGGCGTTGGCACAATTTAAAAAGAAAGTTCTTATTGAAAAACAATCTTGTTGTGTTACAGTATTGAAGTTAAAGGAAGAATTCCGATCCATCATAAAATCGATGATAGTGAGATTTCCGTAAAGGACTGGTTTCGAAGTTGATACTCTCCCGCACCAGCGTAATAAAATGTCATGAACCTGCAACTAAAAGCCTCTAAATGAAGCAACGAATTAAGGACAACGATTAAAAAAAAGGATACACTTCGTAGAATATTTTGTCCAATAGAAACTAATAAACTTGTTTCGAAGATTATAAAAATTGTTCATTTGTTAAAACAAACGGCAAACGATATAAACGCATGATGCAGCATAACCCTCCAATAGAAGTGGCATCCCTCGTAAAGCATCACTGTAAGAAAATTTTTTTGAATGTTTTGAAAGACACTGATTGCCGATAAAAACTCCTCCATGGAAGGTGGATCTCTTTGGCCATTAAAACGAGCTGTGCAACGTGTAAATGATCCCCCTCTTGAAATCCCACCCATTGCAGCCAGCATTTGTTGCAACCGCAGAAAATGTAGCCATATTTTTAATGTCTAACTTCGCAGATTGGCTGTCATCTCCAAGACCTGGTGGCATTTTGTTTTCTTTGTCAACTCTGTAGACTTCTGGTGTGGTATATTCCGTAGCCACGAAGTTGGTCGCCAATGTTTAAAACTTGTTAGTAGATAATAAAAATTGTATATTTGTTAGATCAAACGGCTAGCGATTTAGAGGCAAACGTATTTAAAAAGTTTTGAATTCTTTAAAAAAAAATATATCGAGGACCTGTCTCGAATAACATATTTAACAATTAAGTTCGTTAGTGTTAAGTTTTTAAATAATATTTTAAAAACAGATAAAACAATAAATAATAAACTGCTTCAAAAAGATGTATACAGATCACGAAACAGTCATGAATTGGAAGCACTCAATGTAAATCAAATTTTATCATACACACGGTTTATAAAACCACAACGAATACGATGGCAGTGAAGAAAGTTCTTGGACAACAGCTAGAAGAGAATAGAAAACAAGGACGACTGAGAAAAAGATAGAAAGATATTGTCAAAGCAGACTTACGAATAATGAAAGAAAGATTACAGACAAAAAGCTTTACAAAAAGAGCTGCGGGGAGCAAAAGGTTCAAAGCATTTGTGCATAAAGGACAGTATATATTTATTATATTTCCTTTAATTATCTAAAAATAAATATAAATACCAAAATGTAAAATAAATATTTAAATAAAATGTTCACGGAGAACACAGGGCGTGCGTCATATGGGGTTTGTTTCTCAGAGGTTGAAAGCTCTATGTTTGTTATTCACTTGGGGGTAGCAAAAAGTGCTTGTTCTGCCCAAAATTCCCAAGGAGCTCACAACTTAAGGTCTTAGAGCAAGTGCTCCCTGGTAATATCATACAGTGCTGACTATCCAGAGTGCATACTAACACCGATGCGTCTCTGGAAACTAGGTGTTCATCCGATAACAATTAGAAGCTGAAACTCAACTTTATTTAGCCGGCCTATCGGTACGTTGGCAGCCCCGACACTAGGAACGAAAGCTTTGGCCTAATCACTTAATCTTCCGAAACTCAAACGATTATAGAAACGTCAATAAATAAAAGACTACAATTACTGATTATTGACTGTTCTTGAGGATGTAGCGAAGATAACTCGTTAGGACCATGACACGAAGCCTGCTTAAGTTCTTCTCCTTCGACTATTGAGGTCTTAATCCTGTTACAAACTCTCTCAAGAACCATCATAACTGCTGGGTTATGCAAACGGCTGCAAAAGTATGTTCGTAAGCTTTCTATAAATAAATACATTGATAAACTTTTTCTAGCTGCCAAAGACACATACATACAAGGAGACAGGTATTTTGAAAAGCAACAAAGTTTCATTTCCTTTTAATATTAAAAAGTAAATAAATAATATAAAGAAAATTTTTTACCTTTGATTGAAATTGCTTTGTGCATGCATGAGTGTGTAAATGTGTACGTGTATCTGTATACATGTGTGTGCGTATGTGTGTGTGTTTCTCAAAGGTGCACCTACATGTAGATATATAAGAAACAATATTTTTTTTTTCTTTATGTCCTTTTAAGAAAAGGTTTATTAAATACTTGTCCGATTATATGAAGACTTATTATTTGTTTTCAATATTTGTTGTTCCTTTAAAAAAAAGTAGCTGCCAGTTAATATTGTGCTTTTGCTTTGCGTTTATGTGCTGGAATATGACAGGACTATAAATTCAGTACAAATATCATGCTGACATGTGCTATAAAACAAAGTCAATGATGAAAGAAAGATAGATATTTTCAAACAACTTTTCCTAGGAAAGAGGAAATATGATAGAAATGTTCCAATAAGAAATTTCACACAAACTCTAGAGTGTAACGTTCGCGTGTTAGCATCCAGGCGGAGACACACCCACATAGATTAAATAGAACCAAAAGATTTTTGTTCAATAGCGCCAGCTGTTGATAAAAACTGCTTCAGATCTCCCTTGAATTTCTCTGCATACTTATTTTTTTTAAGAACAAACACAAACCGCGATGCCATTTTGGCTTGTCTGCAGAAACACTCAGGTGTTAGGCAGCAATCGAACCCGCGACCGCCAGACTAATAGTCTAGTACGCTATGTTCTAGTCTGCGGGGCTCCCGTAAGTCACGACAACATTTTCGGAAGGTCTTGCGTTCGAACACAAGACGATGACCCGATGAAACGTTAAGCGCTGATTCACACTCATCAAGTTTGACTCTCTCATTCTTGGGGTTTTTAGGAAAGAAGGCAAAGAGATTAGAAGGGAGTACAGACTTCACCATACCAGTTTTGCTTTTTCCTTTTCGTTTGTTATCCGTAATAGTATACGAAGTTAATTTTTAGGCAAAAAAAAAATAGAAAATACTTGAAACGACATTTTCGTGTAGAAACGTAAACATAAAACGCGCGATCTCGAAACTAGCACTGATCCGTTCTACCATCCTGTGAATTAATTGCTTCAAAAAAAGACTCTCTTAATAAAATAATGAATTTATCCAAAAACAGTTTCTTAAAAATTAAACTCAGATTTGAACTCATTTCATTATAAACCTGAAACAGTTCAACAATTACGTATAAATATTAACACAATATTTTCTTAATTCCAACCCCGCGAGGCTATTAGATCTGCAATATGTAATTGTATGCCTAAACTTTGATAATGTTTAACTAAAGTCTATTGGTCTTATTCATAAACGATTAATAAAGTTAAAGTAGCCTGATTGTTGGATTTTTATACGGGAAATGCACACATTTATTATCATTGAAATCGATGGTGCAGAATCCCCACAGTATTTATCGAGCTTTTCCTTGGTTTGATTGACGCTTTCTTTTCGCAAAAAAATAATAATAAAATAATGAGCACTAGAAATTCACTTTTTTCCATTTTTAGAAAAATACACGAGGTTGTATGTTTTGACCAGCTGTTAAACGCAAAGTAAATGACGGCACTTGCTCAAAATTTGACAGTAGGCTATTAACAGGTAGTACTTGATAAGCACAGTATTACATTTCATATAACTACGAGGGAAGTTCGAAAAGTCACGGACTTATTGATCTGTAAAATTAACTTTCAGTCACTAATTTCAGAATATTTTTTCATTAAGTTTTTGTTTTAAATAATAAAAAAATATATTTATTCATCATTTAATTACGAACGTAATTGTAATTTTTTTTTTCAATAAATAAATTCTATAACTCAAAAACGCAGTAAGTTGAAGATTTTTTTGGAAGAATGGTGATTCAAGTTATAGAAGTTCGACTGTAAATTAATTTTTGCTCACTGTAAAGTTATTATTAATATTTGCTTTACAAGCGAAAGCAACAACTGTGTTGTAATACAGCAAACAATAATAAAAATATCGGCAAATGCCACAGCAGCAGTGCCACATACACAAGCGCACACACACACGCACACACAGGCTTAAGCACAGTGATCTGCAATAGCATATTCTTTGACAAAATCGGCACCATCGTCATCATCATCATCATCATCGTTATCAATATTATTGGCCGCGGCTGAATATTGTATCAGTGCATAAACTTCAATATTTACTTACAAGTTTTACTTTTGACAATCGTATGTTATGTATAGGAGTGTGTGTGTGTTTGGGTGTTGATGTTGGTGTACTCGTGTGTGCGTGCATGTGCATGCGTTCTTTTTGTTATTTGTTGCAACTGCTTGTCATCGATTGCACATTTAGTTTTCCGTTTTGTCCACTATAAAAGTAACAAATAAACTCTCACACTATCACATCAACTCTCTATCTGTCTCTTTTATACAAATTTCAAAATGAATGCATACACATGCATTTAATAAATATGTGATTATATTGCTATTCACGTATGTGCGTGTATGTGTGTGTGTATGTGTGTGCGTGCATGTGTGTGTGTGTGTGTGCACTGCATTCCCAATGATATGATATTTCACTTATTTATTGAAAATATTTCGTTGGCTTGTTTGTATTTGAATACAAGTATCTGTTTATACATGTGTATTTGTTATGTGTAAGTGTATGAGCTGGAGTTTGTTTATGACTGAATATATTTTTTGGTGTTTATTTATGGGATATTTCACATTCATGTGACTCTTTAATTAAATTTACGTAAAATTTTAAACATGTTTGTCGGTTAGAAAGCTTCTTTAGAAATGCAAAAGAAAAATGAATTAAGAACTTTATGCAGCAAATTAAAACTATGTTAAAGTAGCTTAATTGAGAATGATTAAATTAAGCTTGAGTTCGCCAATTCTAATTAATTTAAATGATTATTTTTTTAAAGGAAATTAATACAGGAAAGCTTACAAATTCTGAGAACAGTAAAGCAGAGTGTAACAGACAGTTCTCAAAATCAGCGGAGGAGACCTTCGAACAAGCGTATGTGTTCTTTTCACTGTTTAGAAGGCTTTTATGCCTTCATATTAATTTACAATATTAACGGGCTCAGGTAAAACGCGTTTTACATCATCACATATCGTCATATACAATGGAAAATACTTCAAAATATCGTGTTTTGTTAATTATTGCTCATTTTATCAAAACTTATTGTTAAAACCGTTTTATGCGTCTGGAATTTTTTCATAAGTATGTATCAGCGGATTAAAAATGTTCTCATGAGTACTGAAAAATGTGTGTTTCCTTGTTTTTAAAGGAGAAAAATGTATGAAATTTACTTCGTGGCACCGTATAAAGGAGTTCGTTAAAAGTAAGGATTCGTTATACGCGTGTTCACTATAAAGAAAGATTTTCGTATGAAAATAGCTACACAGAAAGAAAAAGGGCGAACAAAATTCATGTATTTTCTTCTTACTTTGAGTACAAATCGTATTCAAAATTTTGAGTACAAATAGCAATAAAATGTACTTTAATCAAGGCGAACAGGATTACTTTAAATAACCAATTCTGCAGTTTTTTTAAATGAGTACAAAATTCTTCAATCACATGAAAAATGTTGAATCAACAAAAAAAATTCTTAAATAAAATTGAGCATTTAAATCCAATCTTTCTGTACTTAGGTTGGATTGGACAGGCCGCCGATTGCAAGCCGCTTGGGATTAAATTAAGTATGGATGGATAGATTTTTCTTTAAAATGTAGACAAAACGTCTGATTTTTGGAATTAATTCCAAGTCAGATAAACCGTATCACAAACATTATAAAGTCCAACAAACGAATTAAACAAACTGCAGTTTTAATAGTACTGGACTTATAAAAGGCATTTGATACCGTTTGACACAACGGCCTTATTTACAAATTGCTCCAAGCTAATATACCAAAATATCTGTGCAGGCTTGTTGCTGATTTTCTCGCTGATAGAACGTTCGTAGTAGCTATCAACAAAGATTTTCGCCTCCAAAACAAACAACTGCAGGTCTACCACAAGGTTCAATATTATCACCATTATTGTATTCAATTTACATATCTGATATCTCTTCCCCCTCATGCATAAAAACTGGTTACTGTGCTGACGATACGGCTCTCACAACGTCTAGTAAAGTTACTAAAGCATTGTTAAAGAAAATGGAAAAAGTATTTTTTACCTCTAACAGATACTTTTTTAAATCGAAAATAAAAATAAACACTATTAAGACTCAGGCTATTATATTACCGTACAACAACTCTCCCAAACGCTTAACCAGTCGTCAGTTAAGTCTCCAAAATGAAAGCCTGACAATTAAAAACGTTGTGAAATATCTTGGGGTTTGCCTCGATAAGAAACTTAATTTTGCAATAAACATCGATGAAATTTTTAAAAAATCCACGAAAACTATCAGAGCTTTGTGGCCGATTTTCAGTGCACGTTCAACACTTAAACTTCAGAACAAAAACTTAATACTCAAGACTGTGATTAGACCAACTTCGACTTATGGAAGTCCCATTCGGTACAATGTTGCAAAAACACATTTCAAGAAACTACAAATCATTCAAAATAAATGTCTTAAAATCATATATAACTATAACTGGAGATATTCAACTCAACTTCTCTATAACGAAACTGGATATGAACTAATAATAGACTTCATAATGAAACTTAAGAATAAATACCTTGAATCCATTTGCTAATAAGGGTTTTTAGCTTGAGACACTACCTAACTGAAGGTTGGCTTCTTCCTAGTGGCTCTCTTGCTCATGTCCAGACGTAATTATAGTGACTTCAAACATAACTGAGTGTTAAGAGCACGCGGCCGCTCTAAGAGTTTGTGCTATCTAACTGAAGGTTGACTTCTTGCTGGTATCACATTGAGTGTTGTTCTGTAAATTGCTAGTGAGGGTTATTAGCTGGGAACCTTGCTTAACTGAAGGTTGACTTCTTTCTGGTGGTTCCCCTGCTCATTCCCATACACAATCATAGCGTCCATAATTGACGTAGCTATTTTTTCCATAATTACTACACAGTATTAGTGGTCACTAATGATTAAAATTCCGGTGACGACAACCCGCGGGAGTAATATAATTACTTGACTAAAACCTGTGCCATCGGCCTACCAACCCCCGACGCCAACTCAGTGCTAGAACCAGCCGCAATAGCAGTGGTATAAGTCTAGTGGAAATATAATTATTGTTTTTAATTCCTATTAACGAAATAAAACCAATAAAAGTTTAATAAGCAATTGTCAATCGTGTTCGTTTTACTGACACCAGTCGGCAAATAAAGAAATCCTTAAAGGTATGTAATAATCCTGGACGCCGTTGAGCTCTACCCCAGCAACCAGCGGAAACGTGTCGTTACAAACAGATGAATTTATAAATGAAAAAATAAATGAAATGGAATTAGTTCGTTACAATCAAAAATGCGTTTTACGGTAAATGATTTTCTATTTCATCTAACGATATGTACAAGGTGGCGCAAAATTAACGTTGTGAAAGCTTTATAGATTTTTGCTTAAAAATTTCTAGTTTTCCGCTGCTTAAGATTTGTAAAAATAAAACTTGGTAAATTTAAAACGCAGCAGTAAAGAAATTTAAGATGGAACGGCGTACGAGTTGTGCAGAGCGACTACTGGTAGATGTTTCTAGATATCCTTCCAGAGTCTCGCGTGCACGTTAAATATTTACGGCGGCGTCTAACGTACGCACTCTTCCGGCACCAGGGAAAATTCTTATCAAACCGAGATGACAAAAAGTGGCAGCCACGTGATTTATTGTTGCAGAAATAAGTAATTGGAGCACTGAAATATTTTGTTTTTGCAATTATAGATCGTAAATTCATTTCAGACAGGCGTTGCTAAGCCCTACAAAATTATAAAAACACAAAAGAAGACTGCACTAATTTACATTCTAGTACTCTATGACAAGAAAAAATAATATTTAATAAAACTATTTACTTATTTCAAAATATTTATTTTACAAAACAAATTTTGAAAGTCATTCAATAAGGTTCTGTGTGTTGTTCATAGAATCCAACCAATCTAATTGAGGGAACAATTTGTATGAAAACCACTCAGTTATTCGAGGGGGTTCCATAAATATTTTCTAATCAATTCGATGGCTTATATTCTATGAACAGCATATTAATTTACTTAATTTACTATTTGAAGAAAACTCTTTTTTTTATCAACTCGAATGCATCTTGTTGTAAATCCAATACATACATACATACCATGATTGTTTCTTTATTTTTTCATGCATTAGCATGTTCATGCCTGCTAAATATATTTTTTGAAGTTGATAAAAATTATTATTTTTCAAAGAACAATTAATATAGAACACCCCTTAAATTGATGCTGCATTTATTTATTTTGTTTATTGAAATGCCTGATATAAATGTCTTTTTTAATAAAAATCAATGTGCGGCTTTTGCTTGTATGTTTTGTATGGATTGTATATCTGTTTGCTTTCATTTATTTTTATAACAAAAATGTATTTATTTTATTTATTTTATTTTTTTTTGTTTTTCAAATATATTTTTCACAATTTCATTTATATATTTGTTCATTCAATCGTTCGTTTATACGTTCAGTCATTCATTTCATGCATGTTTATTGCGTTTGCATAGAAATTGCATTTAAAAATTAATTTTATTTAAATTAAAACCATGTCAGAAAACGTTAAAAACGTAATATACCCTTTTTTTCTTTTTTTATGTTTTTGCTTCAGGTGTGCTTGTGCTTGTGCTTGTGCGCTTCTACGAGTGAGTACGTTTGTACGTTTGTTTGATATTTTTGTGTACGCATAAATAGAAAACAAATTTTTTATTAAATATTTGTGCAAATTAAAAAGACAGATCATAATCAAACTTTAATTTATAAACAATTTATTTGTGAAATTCCATAAACGTAAAAAGCACACACACACACACAGGAACGTCCAGGCAACACATAAATATATGTTGAAATATTTTATTTATTTTTATTTATTTGCTTGTTGTTTTTGGTTGATTAAATTATTTTCGTAATTGATATAAAAATTGTAAATCAATTAAATATGACTCAAATAAATAAATTTTATTTTGAAACAAAAATCACGTACAAAGAAAAGTTTTTTTTTATTTGTAAAGGATATTTTTAGGCAGCTGCTTTTATTTTATAAGCAAAATGTCATATTTTATATCCAATTTATTTCCTTACTACTTTTATTAGTTTTTTAATCCTATTTTTTCGTATATTGCTTTCATATTCGTTTTAAATTATTCCAGCTTATTGGCACCTGCTGAGTTTATTCGAATTTTTATTGCTAAGTTACATACAAAAGGGTATTGCTTTTTTATGCATTCATTGTTCTTTTGAGTTTAGGCGAAAAATAAACAAGAACAGCTATTTAAAAAAATTATAGCAGAAACTGCAAACAAATAATAAAAACTTTAAAGAAATCCAATTACTATCATCGTTTGCTTAAGTGGCAACGAAAATGCAAGCATTTTTTGAAAAGAAAAGAAAAATATTTTTTTTTAGCTCTAAGCAGTTTTTCCAGTGATAATATTTAGAGTTGATATATTTCATTAAAATATCACATGAACAGAAATAATTTCATAATATTTTTGGACATATATTTTACAGAAAATTAAGTGCGAGTCTTGGGGACCCCTGAATAGAAGAATATATTTTATTGTACCCACTTCTCGATTTCCAATGTTATATCCGTAACTCAATGTTTTTGAAAGGTTTTATTATGGTTATATATTAGTGTTTTTAAGATATATATTTATGTATGGGCATGTTACTATCCACTATTATAATAAATGAATTACACAGATCAACACGATTTCTAAAGCCCGTATTTTCTTATTTTTTCTTACTTTTATTTAATTGACTCTGTACTCGAGAACTATTTCTTCGCTTAAATTGAAGTTAGAAAAAATACAGAAATATCGGCAACAAAATAATATTTAAATTACGTCTTAAATAATTTTTTTACAGTCTTATAGTTTCGGATCACTGTAAGATCTTCCAGGCAGAGAAGTTGCGTACTGGTTGAAAGTGAATGTCACTTCAGCGACTTTAATTAACATATACACTGACACTCGAGCAGCTATTATGGCTCTTGAAACCTCGCTTCTAAGAACAACAGCAGCCCTTGACTGCTGATCATTTCTAAACGAGATAGCAGAACAGCTTGATAATAGGATGTTCTGGATTCCGGGAATTAAAGGCTTTCAGGGGATCTCTAGGGCTGATGAGCTTTGGTAGAACGGGGACAACCTTACAGGTTTCACTGGAAATGGAATGTGTGGGCTTACTCCTACTCTCTTGCAAACTCAGACTTAAGCGCAAGACAGAAGAAGTGACAAATAGAAGGTGGGTCACAAGAAATGATTTCGTGATCACCAGGCAGATATGAACTCATCTAAATAGGATAAATACAGCATTTTTGATTTTTAGAAATAGGAAACAAATCCCAATTTTAGGGTCTGTGCCAACCGTCATATGTCTCAGAGGTAGGCATGCGCAAAGATTAAAGGTCGAACGCAATGATTTTTTGCCACAGCTGCCAGGATATCGATAAAGAGGAAAATGTAGAAAATTTTCTGTGTCACTATCCTGGACTTGCAAGAAAGATAAAGAGCTCAATGAACGCTCTTGAGTTCAGGGAACTTTCTGACGTCGCCAGTGTTGAACTGCAACGTATTAAGAGCTTTATATTGAACTCTGGTTGATTCGACGGTGGAAACTCCACATAAGTAGAGTCTCCGAGGTATCACAATAAACCAAAAATGTCTAAGTGAGTCCAAGATTCTGACTGCCATCTTTACCTAATCTAACCTATAGTTTCGGAGATATTCAGAAAGATTTATAAAATAAATTTTTCCAAAAAAAATTAAAAAAAAATTGTTGAAAAATTCATTGAAACTTCAAGCTAAACTTCATTTATTTCAATTAAGTGACTTATCAGTGTCATTGGTATACAAAAGAGTAGTTGTTGAGAACAAATATGATTGTCGGAAAAGGAAAAAACTCTGATAAGTCCTTCCACCACTACACATCAAAGTTGGACTTAATAAACAGTTTGCGAAAGCCTTAAATACGAACGGAGATTGCTTCAAATATATTTGCAAATTTTTCTCTGGTCTCAGTAGAGAAATGTTGTAAGAAAGCATTTTCGATGGACCACAAATTCGTAAAGTTATAGAAAACGCAGAGTTCACATGAATTAACTGGAATTTCAAGCATGAACAAACTCTGTATCAGTTGTAAGGAATTTTTGCGGAATTAACAAAACAAAAGAATATCTGCAAATAGTGTAAAGAAAGTGCTTCCAACGACTAGGAGCAAATATGAGTGACAAATTGCACTGTTTGCACAGTCATTTAAATAAATTTCTTGATTATAATGAGAAATAATGTGAGCGATTCGATCAAGATATCAATATCATGGAGGAAAGATATCAAAACTGAAGGGATCGCCACATGTAAATCAATTTAAATTAAATAAAAATTAAATTTAATTTAAAATTAAATAAAAATTGTGAATAAATTCAGAATTTATGAAATGATTTTAATACATTTTTTCTCATTTTATTTGTACCAAGTTATTACAATTAATTTAAAATTTTTTCAGTTTAAAATTTTAATGAGGCTTGAAACAAAAAATTTTTTTCAAAGTGTGTTGAAAAAATTAAATTTTTTAATAAAACTTTCTGTATTTTGAAATCTATGAGACTGTTAAAAAATTATTTCAGACATAATTTAAAGATTATTTTGTTGCAAATCCTTCTGCGTTTCTTTGAATTTAATCAAAGACTTAGTTCTCGATTAAATGCACATTATGTGATGCCGCATCGTCTCGAGATACAGAGTGATTAAAAAAAGCAATTTATAGTCATTAGACCTCAATACCAACTGCCTGTTCTTTCGATATCGGCGAATAGGCAGCAAGTGATACAAATTGACTACGAAGTTTCATTAGAATCGGTTGAGTTGAAACAAATATATTTGAAAAAGTATATTTAGAGCGTACGGGCATGGCACTGCCCCCTCTTTATAGCATGAAATTTTATTTTATTGAATGCGCGCAAAGTTTCATAAAAGAATAGAAAAATTGAAGAAGTTTAAATGAAATATTCAATATTGTAGACGTGATACTGTTCACTTTTCTAAACATCAAAATGTTGATTGACAGATTTTCTTGCGCTAGAGATAATATCGCTCTCTCGAAATGCTAAATAAAGTAACGAAATCAAAATTTGTTCAAGCTTGTTTTAGAATGTCCTCTACATTATTATTTCAGTTCATCGCAGCAGCTTTAACCTTTAACTCATGAGGTGGAGGTGCTTTATACAACAATTTTTTATTTTTATAAAAACTCCTTTCACTGGCGTTCTAGAATATTTTTAAAAATCTTTTTATAAAGAGAAAAAAATATATATTTTCTTAACGAAAATTATATAAAATAAAGATGGGTCAGGGTGAAATTTATCAGGACATCCTGAAGTATATTCCAAAAAATTCACCTTATAAGATCAAAGTTAAGGTTTACCCTCGTATACAGGTGGTTAATGTTAAGCCTTTCTTCCCCATCAATTTTAATATTGTTATTTACATTTTAATCTGATTGGCTTCGTAAGTGTTTCCTTTGAAATGTAACAAATTGCTTAAAATAAGGACTTTTTTGTTGTAAAACTAACAACTAAATAAAATCATATTTTCCAACACAATTAGAGAATGCTTTTACGTTTTAAATATTCTAAACGAAAAACTAATTTAATTTAAAATTCTTTAGTAGTAGTTTGAAAAAAAACACAGCAACAACTGTTGATTAAATTAAAATTAAGTTTTTGTAGTTGTTGTTAAGTAACTAATATTTAAACAGTGAAGCTTAAAAAAATAAACATACAAATGTTAAAATTTTTTCACCTCCAGGAAAATTTATTTTCCATACTACTTTCGCTTATTGCTTATGCCATGTGAAACTTAGACTTTAAACTTAGACGGGCTTCTCGTTTTATTTATTGACATATTCAAAATATTGTTATTATTTAAAATGCAGAGTCTAGCGACTGGGATTACAGTAATTAATGTTGAAATTTATTAAGTGTGCTTAAAGTTTTGGCTAGCAATGGGTCGCTTCTTCTAATGTTTTAAACTTAATTTCTTTTGTTTTAGTCATCACTGTTTATATGCATCTATACCTAAATAAACATAATCAACTATATGAACGATATAAAAAAGAGACATATACTCAAATTTATCAAATGCCAACAAAAACTAATCCATCAAAATGACATTTTGTTTACGTAAACAAATGCACTTAAATATGCACACATTTATACACAGCAATACAAACTCACATCTAAGTACACACAAACACATAGAGACACACACACACACACACACTAACAAACCCATTTAGAAACAACAAGAAAAAAATTAAAGAATAATACAAACACGTTTACTCATCCTCAAGGTTTTTGTTGCTCCCCAGTTTTTGTTTATGTATTTGTTTTCTTTTATTACTTCAAAGTAAAATAGCAACAACAACAACAACAATAACAAAATTAAATAAAATAAAAATAAAAAGTACACTTGGGTGCAGTTGAACAACAGTTAGAATAACAACGACAACAACAACAGCAGCAGCAGCAGCATCAACAATAACAACAGAGCAAGAACTGCAACAAGCATGAAGGCAACAATAACAATTTTAATAAAACGAATATTAAATAGTTTTACACAGAGAAAATTATAACAACGAAACAGTACGTAGTAGTTTGTGTAAGTGAGAAAGTATGCGGGAGAGACAGAGAGAGGGGCAAGGGGATAGAAAGTTACAATATTTTAGCATGGGAAGTGTATCAAAATAGTGCAAAAACAAAAACAAAAACATTGAAACTATAAAGGAGTGATCTAAAAGCAAAATAAAAAAAATGTTTTTTTTTATAGAAAACGTCACATACACCGTCTCAAGCAAATAAAGCTCTCAAGATAATTATATTTTATACATTAATTATGCAACAAATGTGCAATGAGAAAACAACAGCAGAAGCCACTAGTGATATCAACAACAGAGAAACAGAGAAGCATCAAATTTAACCGCTGAAAATAAAGTTATATTCAACAAAACAGTGAAAACATTAATTAAAAGGTCAACTTGGAAGTCGCAAAGAATATTAATGCCAATAGCTGCTTCGCGGATAAAGGTCGTATAATATACAAAATAGTTATACGACACACAAGCTACCGATGTATCGTACGATGAGCGGTTCTACTAAATTAACTAATAACAATATCAGTTCTAACGGTCTGACGTGCGTTGGTGGTTACTATTTGCAAATAGACATTCATGGCTTTGCCCCCAGGCGACTTATTATAGCCGCTATCTCACAGCTATCTATAAGAGCATGTTTACATTGGAGGTGATGTCCTTGCGACACGTCGCTTGCGACTTGAGTTTGTGGTGGGAAAGTATAGAGAAGCTTGGGAAATAGCAAAAGTCGCACGTTATGGGATTTGAAGCGACAATCTTGCCTCTTCTCTTTTGCATATTTCTTACGCTCGTCTTCTTGTTTTGTTATGTATGAGATAGTGTGGCCAGTGCGACCAATGTTTCACTTGCATTTGGATATTTGTGTTTAAATCAGACATTTTGGTTGAGTCAGACATTTTGCTTTTAATAATTACTTTAAATTTTGCTTTTTAAATTATTATTCAAAATATTGCCAGTATTCCCTGTAAGCATATTAATTTTATATTTCACAAGCTAAGAATAAAGGAATAAGATGAATTGATAAATTGAATTTATAAAAGTCCCCTGTCTTTTGCGACAAAAATTTTTTTATATAAACTCATGTGGATTTAAGAAGGGACAAAAAAGAGAACCTAATCGTTATCGTAGGGACATCGCCCTCAATGTAAATCGGCTCTAAGTAGCAGTAATGCGGTTGCATTACAACATCACACTGCAGGTATGAGCTACGCTCCACCTAAGTCTAAGCGCCGCACCGTTAGACTTTTCTATTAACATAAACAAGCTACAATGGGTAACTGCAATTGTTGTCTGTGTTTGGCTTCAGTTAAGACTCTCAATGTGATCTATAATTTTCTGTATTTTGAATATCTCTCTAAAAGACTTTATAGCTTAACCTCGTATAAAAAAAGTTACATGTTGAACCACTAAAAAATATGTACTTGTTGTTACTCTAACTTTTGTTGTTATTGTTTTCTTTTTTTGAGAAAAACAACATGTTGATTTTTATATATTCTATTTGAAAAAAGCATGAGTGCATGTGTGTTAGTGTATGTACACATACATACATTTGTGCATCTAAGAGTTTGCCTTCATTTGCCAGAGTATATTTTCTATAATTTTATTTTATCAACTAAAAACTTTTTGCAAATTGCAGCTGCTGTTGTTGTCAATGTTCTTTATATCATAAAAAATTTTGTTGTTGCTATTGTTGTTGTTGCAGCTATTGTTATTGTTGTTAATGTTGGTTAAATTCACATATTCCTTTAATAATATTTTCAAGGTAAACAATATGTGGGAACGTTGAAAAAAGGAAAGTTTCCTATTTCTCAAAAAAAACTTAATTTTTTTTTGAAAAACTTTCAAATTTTTTTTTGGTGAAAAGAGTTTTCTAAATTTTAAATTTAATATTTAGAAAAACGGAAAAAATTTTTAGTTAGAAAATTTTTATAAAATTTTTTTGTTAAATTTTTTTAATGAATTAAAAAAAATGTTGCTGACAATTATTCTAGTTTTAAAAGTCTAATAAATTATTATTTAAGATATACTACAATATCTAATATCATAAAGTTTTTATTTGTTGTGGGTTAAACAGGTCTATCTCAACCCATGCAGCAGTTCATTCGGGCTCGTGCCAAATCATTAGTAGACCTGCAACCAAATCCTTGAACAGTTTCAAACCTCTCAACTCATACAATAATAATAATAAAAAATATTAAGATTATTGAATCTTAATGTTAGATTTGTAACATTTCGAAGTTATTTTATTAATAACTTCTTCAAGCTTTAGGTCAACAACATAAATATAAATAAAAAGGTCGAAAAATTAGAATAATTATTACGAAATTATTATTATCTTCTTGGAAATCGTTTGTGATTTTTAAATTTTAACAAAAATTGTTGTTTATAACTTTTGTACAAAAAATTTTTGTAACATATAAAAATAAATAAAAAAATAATAATAAAAAATATTTTTACTGTCTATAAATTTTTATAGAAAAGGTTTGAAGTCAAGAAAAAATTGCAATGCAAAATTTTTGTTATGAATAGAATTTTTAAATAATTGGTATATATAAATTATTTATCGAAAATATTTGTTGCACATTTTTTTTACTAAATTTGCCTGCCTGAAATCATGTTTGTCAACCACCTCCTGTTTATAACACTTAATATAAAGAAGTACTATTCTATTATTCCTTAGCATAAGATAATTTAAATAATTTAAATAAATAGTTCGTATTTCTTACAACTGAAAACTAAAAAAAAGAAACTCGAGATCGCGAATGTGTAGACGTTGAGGCCTTCGAAAACACCCACTTATTTTGTTCTCTTTAATTTTTGTGAACATAAATAACTTACCTGGCAAACAATGCGGAATGATATTGTTCTTTTGTGAAAGTTCATTTAAAACAAACAAAATTTCTAAAATTATGTTTTTCTTTTAATTGTAATTTTCCAAGAGAACGATAACGTTCGATATCATGGGCCAGGCATTTAGCTCTTTTAGCATTGTTTTGTTAATAAAAATAGTTGATAAAAAAATCGTTTTTTTTTCAATTAGTAAATTAAACAAATTAATGTGCTGTTCATGGAATCCAAGCCTTCGAATTGAGTAGAAAATATTTATGGAAAACACTCGAATAATTGAGTGGTTTTTATACAAATTGTTCACTCAATTCGATTGCTTGGATTCTATGAACAGCACTTAAGAACCTGATTGAATGACTTTTAAAATTGGTTTGTAAAATAAAAATTATGAAATAAGTAAATAGTTTTATTAAATATTATTTTTTGTTATCATAGAGTATTAGAATGTAAATAAGTGTAGTGTTCTTTTGTGGTTTTCTAATTTTGTAGGGCTTAGCAACGCCTTTCTAAAATGAGTTTACGAACTATAATTAATAAAAAATATATATATTTCAAAAATATATATATATATATTACTTATTTCTGCCAAACTCACTCGTTTTGAATCCACTTGATTTACAAAACAGGTCAGACATATTGGTGCTCCCCCATTGTGCTACGTATGAATATTGTGAGTGTTTAAATATTAATCATACGTACCACGTTGAATTACTCCCATGGACAGTACTGAAAGTATGCAATAGTTTTTTAACTTTTGTATACGTACAAATAATAATACGCTAACGAATCCGAGAATACGAAGAGAACTCTACAAGTCTCTGGAAAATCATATAAAGGCCCTGATTCACTGTCCTACACGATTGCACGATTCATTTACAGGAAAATTTTACATAAGTCTGACCGACTTTAAAAATCGTTTCTAAATGGCGTTTTAGCTGCCACACTATTAAACAAAAATGATGCACAAACATCTGTTTATTTTTTTTTGTATAAAAAATACTTTACTTTCGTTGTCTTAAAAATAGAAAAAGTGAATATAAAATTTTAACGAATAAAGAAACAGTTAAAATGTTATCATCATTGGTGCTGGTTAACAATAAATAATACTCTGATTGCATGAAAACTATTATTTTATGCCAAAAAAAAAATCTGTCACATAGTTGCATTTTCAGTCCATACTGTCATACATTTTTAGCACAAATGCCATATTTGGCAAATCGAGCGATTATGTAGGACAATGTATCACGGCCTCAAGTAGCAATAAGAATTCATGAGTACCACCATAGTGGACAAAACACTATACTATTAATATGAGAATGGCAGGTTCGATTCCTGCCAAAACCCTGGGTGTTTAAGCAGTTTTATTATTGTAATTGCTACATTAAAAAATGTTTATTGTTGAAAACGGCTGAAAATTTGACAGGAAGATCGGTACTTTTTTTTAGCAATAAATTGGTTGCTTACACTTTTCTGATAATGAAAAATGGAAACAGGAAGTCCATCGCACTCCTGCATCAGGTTTTGTTTTTTATGTAAATTTATAAATTTTTTTAATAAATTTATTTCATGAATTCTCAATTGAGTTGAAATTTCGCATAAACATTTATTTTTCCTTACAACTTATTATTACGAGAAGATAAGCGTGCAGTGCCACGCCCATGCAAAGTTTAATAGCTGTTTTCTTCTGCAAGAATTATATTCAATATTTTTTGGAAATTAAATTTTTAAACAAAAAAAAATTAAAAAATTTAGACAGTGTTATCACTCTGCTGAGACAAAAATATTTTTATTAACATACTTTCTGTAATTTCTAGATAAAGACTGACATGACAGATAGTTTTTACAATATCAAATTACCGAAATACTTGTATTAGAAAAATTATTTATTCTTTCAATTCACATAATTTTTGGTGTTATATAAAAAATATCTTGTAGCGGGAAATAGAGAATAAAGAGGCGGGGCTCATTTTAATCGCCATCAAAGACGCTTAAAAAATTTTTAAGAATTTTTTCTTTAAGAATTTCAATCAAAGTGTGACAAAATTAAAAATCAACAATTTATAAAAAGATGAAATTTTAATATTTCTTTGAGCATTTGGTCCATGCAACACCGTTCGTATTGTACGTGTCTAAACAGATAACCTACTTTAAACTGGTTAAAACGTTTTAAAAATAGGTAAAATATAATTTTAAAATGTTTAGCACGCGAAGCCTTAAAAATCGTTTTTTTTTAGAAAACTTTGAAAGAGTAATTTTCACAAAGTCATAAAATGACCTGCACAAATAAGACCACAACCTGGGCTAGAATTTTTAAAACATTTTTTTTAACCTTGTCACGCCGAGTAATTTTTAGCCATGAAGTTATTGGTTAAACAAGTATTTCGGAAAAATGTGTAAGAACTTTTCACAAGAAATTTTTAATAAATCTTCCAAGTAAAAGTTATTTCATTTTATTTTATTTTATTTTATTTTTTTTATTTTATTTTATTTACGATATTCTCAGGCAACTATAATTGTAACTAAAAACAGTCAGGTCAAACAGTTCTGTTTAGCCCAGCAGCCTGATTAAATTCGCATTTGTTACACATTTCATTTTCACATTTACAATAATTTGTCTGTCTGTTCCTTGGGATTGCTTCTCCTGTCATTTAAACTTCGGTTTTGTCATTATTCGTTGATGTTATGGAGATGAGAGTTGCAATAGTAAAATACGTTTTTAATGGTTGACTGAACATAAAACTTTTAAGCCGTAGCTTTTGATGAGTTTTTATAAACAGATTTTAATGGCAGTTCCTGTAAAACTTTATTTTTTTATTATCATCTACTTCTATATCTCTGTAGTTTATCTTGTTGTTGTTTTTTTGTAATATTTTTTATTTGCCAACATAAAAGAAAAAGTTCGTTGCCTTAGTTACTTTATAATACAGTAATATTTTATGTTGCACATAAAAAAAACTAAATACTTTTTAAGGAATTATTTATTTTAAGGCAGAGATATTTTAATGATATTTTTTTTACAAATTCGTGCAAACACATGTTTGCCGGCTTGTAAAAATTGTAAAGTTAATAATTGTTATACGCTGACAAAGATAAGTTTTGAGTTTTATTTGATTAAAAAAAACAACCCAGCACGTGTAAAACAATAATCCAGCTGCCTTGGTTATCAGTGAGTGGCTGATTATTGCTTTACAATTTTGATTTATTAATACTAGTTAAGGCACTGCACGTTTAAACTTATTAATTAGTAATTAATATCATGTTCTTTTGTTCATGAAATTATAAAGGAAAATATTTTATTAACCATGTGTCATTCATTAAGATCTCACATTTCGATTCTTTTTTTTATAAGTTTTTTTTTCAACATTTCTTTTGCTTATTTCAATTTCATTGCTTAATTTCCGTTTCCTTTTAAAATGTGTGCTTTAATTTGAAAACAATATCAGCAACATATTCCCCCTCTATCACTGACTCTCTCTTTCCCCTCTTTCACTCATCCTTAAATCATTGGCTTTTCGCAAAACTCTTCACTTTTTTTGAAATAATTATTTTTACAAAAAGAAAAACCAAAAAAAAGAACTCTTGCAATAATACAAAAGATGTCAATGTCATGTACGTTCCATAAATACTTGTTTGCATGTGCATGATGGGCCATGCACAATGTTTGTGTTTGTGCTTGTGTTTGTATGTGTGCTTTTGTGTTATGGCTTCCTTGATATGAGAAATATTGAAATATTTGAAATTTCTAATTAATCATTGGCTTATTAAAATGCGGAAAATATTCATTAGACATGGTATTTTGTTACTCATTGTGTATTTCTGATTTGATTTGAATTGGCTTTATTTGTAAATTTTTGTGTGCCTTTCAATCAGTGATGCCAGCAGAAATTTAACGAAATTCCCCCTTTTTTCCCCACACCCAAGAAAAAGTTCACTATATTTTTCCCTACTCTAAAAATTCATTGATTTTAGGAAAAAAAGAACATTTTATTTAGGTTTTTTAAATTTTGTACATTTTTGTACAATTTTTAATTAAATATTTCCCTGAAGAAGCTTTCCATTGAGAAAGCGAAATACCAGATAGAATAAATCATTTAAAATTATTTTCGGGACCTAAATAGAGCTTGAATAAATTGTTTAATAAAATTAAATATAAAATTGGAATAAATCAGAATAATTTTTAAAGAACATTTTATTTAGCTTTTAAAATTTTGTAAATTTATAGCGCCGGATAAAAAATTAAATAATAATAAAATATAACATAAATTTGTACTCTTAAGAACCTTCAATATCTGCTTTTGCGCCATCATAGTTCTCAAACGACTTTACTAATTACGTTTCTTCAAAAATTATTTAATTTTTAAGCGAAGTCTTTGAATTAACTGAAGAGCTGTTGCAACATTTTTACGTTGTCTCTCAATATTATTTACTAAATTATGTTTTTTTTTATTGCATGAAATATCTCGCGTATAACTGTAAAAAAAAATTTTAAATTTCTATTTTTATATGTATTATCGCTTTTGTCGGGTGTTTTACGCAATTACACCGCAATATAAAAGGTAGAAAAACAAAGTTTTAAAAATTTCCTAAATTTTCCTTAAAATGACAAATCTGTCCTTTTTTCCATCCCTTGAAATAATCCAATGAATTCCCTACAAAAAAAGGAAATTTCCCTACTCTTGGCATCACTGCGCCCAACACACTCTTCTGCTTGTTATTTCGTTTCAATTTCAGTTTCACTGCTACAAAGACATTTAATGAATGTTAGCGGAAATGTCAAAATACAACAAAGATTGATGCTTAAAACAATTGAATAATTTAAAAGGATAATTATTATACGGAGAAGAAAAAGGAAATCTTAAATTTTTTTGCAAAATAATTAAGTATTCTTTTTTAAGATTTTGTGCTTTAAAATTTAAGATTTGATGATATTTTAGATTAATTTTATCTAGCGAAATGAAATATATCTAAAATATATAAGAAAAAGTCCTCATTTAATACTGAGAATATAAAGAAGCCACTTTCTTTCGTACTTAGATAATAAAATTCTCTGTTTGAAATATGATTATAAGGACAATTCACAAAAGTACATTTTCATGTTCTTTCTCACAGCAACTTTACAGACTTTTTTTTAATTTTTCTTTTAATAAAACAGAAATAAAAAACTTTTTAAAAATCCAAAAATAAAAAATAAAACAGCGTTTAAGTTACCATAAATCAAGGATTTTTCTAATGAGTTTGGGCGTATAGTAAAACAAACTGTGACCTGGCAGATTGTTTAGCAGCTCGAGAAATACATAAAATCAAAATTTTAGCTTTCTAAGATCCAGAAACTTTACGATTATTCCGTCATACAGAACAATTATATTAACTTTATAATTCTTACGAAGAGGATTGTTGTCGCTGCAACTACAAAAGCTGAACTATAAATACAAATGCCCCAACCGCTTTTATTTTTTCTTGTATTTCTATATACTGCAAATAATATTTTTTCCAGCTTCCTTTAAACTGCTTTTGCTAAATTTTCATATTAATATTGAAATAGGAAAATATTAATTAACAAAAATCCAAAACACCACAAAGATTCGCAACTATATCATCATGAAACAATAAAAATGTGAAACATTATCAGTCATGCAATTTTTTTTAAATTTAACTCATCGCTCGTATAACAGGAAACAGGATATTCTAACATCTACCCCTACTTTAACGTATCAAGTAGACAGTTTAATCACTTTCTTCATTTAAGAAAGTTTTTTTTTAAGTTTTTTGTTTTTTTTTCTTTTTTTTTAATTATAAAACACACAAAATGAACTGATCGATTTTCTTTTGAAACCCTATTGAACAGAAAACCGAATATTTTCCAGCAAGAAAAAAAACAAAAATATTAATTGAACAATATAAAAGTGTTTTAAAAGTAAACATTTTCAAAAAACACACACACACGCACACACATTCCAACTGGTAAAAGAAATTTGAGCACACAAAAGAATAATACTCAACCAAGGACTAATAATACATACCAACACAAAATAAAATTCCAAGCCCCAATTGGAATATTTGTTCATAGAATGTAAGACTTCATCCAGCTGGCATTTTCGATCGTAGAAGAATCTTTCCTCCACGATGGAAGCGAACGATGAAATTTATCGTCAACAACATCAAACACTAATCACAAAATTCTGCTGATGCAACAACGGATGAGTGTTTGATTTGTTATATGTTTGTATTATTTAGTTCATTTATTGTTTTTGGTACATTTGCAAAATAGAAATTGATGACAAATTGAAAAAGCTAAAATAATAAAAGTTCGAAGAGGAAGAGTTTTCTTTGGGACGAAAAAAATTTCAGTACTCTGGGGCAGAGTCTTGGGCACAATTTTAATTAATTTTTGCTTTCATCCAAGTCAAAAAATAAATTTATTAATTTATTCCTTTTTAATGTTCCAGCGTTCGAATTTGTAATTTTCTGCGCTTCAATTAAGCATCCGCATCAGCTGCTTTGTATCAGATGACCAAACTAATCACAAATGCGCATCAGATGTGGCTCAGAGATGCATTTCCGAATAGGCCCAGTATTTCGCAGAGTCTAGATCTTTTAGTCTCTGTTCTGTCTGGTATAAAAAGAAAGTAGGTTTTGTCTTACGTTATTCTTCGAATATGTGTGTTTTCTTTCCTAGCATTACTGTTGATCTTATACCCATCAGCGTATTGTTTAATAACCCCACTTCTGAGTTTCTTGAAGTCCTGTTAGGAAATAGATTGCGGTCTCTGTTAGCTAGGATACAGGCTTAGCAGCATCTGGATGATCAACTTTTTGTTGATCAACAAAGCTGCAGAAGGAATTGCCTCTTGGAAAATCACTTTGGGAATAGTCCTTAGGGAATGCTCTTTAAGGTCTTATCAGTATGCAAACACTGGTATCGCAGATTCCGGTAGCTCCGTAGATGAAATGCCTTTATGTTGGTTTAAAATCTGATGCTTAACGGCATCGTCTTTTTAGAACTCAGCCCCTTTGTGGACTTCGTTCTGAATCTACAGGGTTTAGTTGTGTAAAAATCGCTTTCAGGATTTTAAATTCTTAGAATGACATTCACTGATGGACTTCGTTCTAACCCCCATCATGAAGATAGGATTCTAGGGCCGGGTGTTAGCGAGGTCTCCTTCAGAAGAGCACATAGTTGCTGTTGATTAAAACTTAAATCGCAGTGAGCGTTGGTGGTTAAATGTCTGATGCTCGAGCAGTGGCTGGACTGCACTTCGAACAACCAAGAAAGGTAGAATGTGCTGCTGCTTTAACAGCAGAAGCTGCGTCGATGCGGCCAGGCTCTCGGGAGTTGGAAAAGTCCAGTTTAGCTATTGACTATCTTGCGGAGAATCTGTTGGCTGGCTGGCTGGTTATTTTTTGGCCACAACCCAACACAATGTTAAATGAGTCTTTGCATGCCGGGGTCCGAAGAGTTCTTGGTCGATTGGTGACTGGCACATGGGTGACTGGAGGTTGCATTGACGGACGACTGGTAATCATATTGAGTGCAAAGTCTTCTTTCTAGATCGCTGATTCCGATTGCGCCTGTGTATTGATGATCAATGAAGCTGCATGTGCGTTGAAGGACCAGTTAGCTATGTGGCACTTTAGCAAGGAAGGTCTTCAAGGGCCAGATGAGTGTCGGGTTTCCATGGAGAGACTTAGCTGAAAGGCTAAATTGATCCAGTGATAAAAGTATTGCAAGTCTGAGACAGCGTGGCATTTATCATTAGTAAATAAAAGAGAAATTTGCTTTAGACTATATCTCTTAGCAAATAAATAACTTTTTATAAAAAAAACTCACCTTAGAAAGGTTATCTTTTTCTAAGATCAAGCGTTTTCAATATTTAGTACGATATCTAGCAAATCGCTAGTTTACAATATAAAAAACCTCTGCCTGGGAGTTTTTTAAAGAAATTATTTCCTTCTTTTCCCTATTGACTATATTCCATTGCTTCCAAAAAAAAAAACGTTTTGATTTCATGCTCGGCAACTTACAGCTTTATTTGGACTGGAACACAAGTAAACAAAACGATTTTCAATTCATAGTCAAAGTTCTACTTAAGTTTTTGTTTCAGTACTTGTCCAATAGAGTACAAGTATTAACTCTTTTTAACAGACAATAAAAGAAAATTCAAAAATTTTCCAATATGCAAACAATTCACACAAATAAACACAAGCAATAACTCAAAAATCTGGTTACAAGACAGCCCGAAAGATTAAAGCAGCAGGGCAGTAAGGAAAGGCTTTTTTGTGAAATAATACTGACTGTTTAAACTGTAAAACTCAAAGGCCTTAAGAGGTGCTGTAAGGCAAAGGATTCCTTAAATGTTATCTAGGGAAGTTTTATGCCGTTTCGTAAAATTTGTTTTGGTGTTTTACGTACAAGGATTTTGATTAGACAACAAGAACATTTCAGACTGCCCTCTTAGCTGTGCAAGAGTTCCTTTAGTAATACAGTGCCTCGTTTATTTCCAAAGTAAATATGAAAATGGCAAGAAGACAACTATCAAACTTAATTTCTAGGAGTTTTTCATGGTAATTTTGTTGAAGAATGGGCAGATGTAAAAACGATGATGTTGGACAATAAAAATGACTACAATGATGAGCATGCATGCATGCAGCAGTGTTAACATGTGAGTGCTCCAAAACACACACACACATACACACATACAGGTACACACAGGCATGTGCATTATAATCTGCAAAAATGCCTTGAAGGCTTAACGAAATCTATGCATAAAAGTTTAGGTAAAATAACAAACTCTTATGGAATCATATCGACTCTCGACAACAACGTCATCATCATCATCATCTTCATCATCACCATAATCATCATCATGATCAAAAATCAGGCAGACATTCGTATCAAACATGCTACACGGGCAGGCGGCAGGCATGAGCTCTGCTTAAATTTAAAATCAACATTCTACAATTTATCGGTGAACAAACAGGCATTTTAGCAACAACAACAGTAACAACAGCAAGAACAACTAGACAACAGTCCATCACCATTGTTGAAAACTTCTCTACACAAAGTTTTATTTACTCGTTTGTCGGATTAAAAGTGAAAGAGTGCTTGTGCTTGTGCTTGTGATTGTGTGTTTTAGTGATGGCCCTGTAAATTTTTAACATTGGCATGTAGTTGTAGAATCCTTTTTTCACTTGCTTCTTCACAGGGATGAAGGCAGTTTTTGTTGTTATTTAAAATTTTGTTGGAATATGAAATTCAATTGTGGCGTGTGGTAAAGAGACGACGGCTGGAGGAAGTTGATTTTCACTGTTTTGTTTTTAATTTTGACTGTAACTTGAGCAATCAATGTTCTTGTCAAAAAATCTTTGTAATTTTGATGAATTTCAGGCAATTTTCTTTCATGTCGTAACAGTTGTTGTTGTTGTTAATGCTGCTGTTGCTGTTCTTGATGGTATTTTTGTAGCTGTTGTTATTGCTGTGTAATAGGGATAGTATTCGTATATTATGGGCTTGTTTTGCTGCATTCACAAGCCTTGACGCTTAGACATGCAAGACTGCATGCACATCTACATTCTTACTGGAATCAGATTTTAATGAATGCGACCAACTAAAATATATATTTTTTTATATTTTGAGCTCCTATTCTAAGTCATTCAATCATGCTTTTGAGCGAAATACAAAAAATTTACGCAAAATTTTAAGCAACTCTATTTTTCCTGATGCACAACGTTTTGTTAAATATATTCATACACTCAAAAAACAAAAGTTAAACCAACCGCACTTAAGTCAATCCCAAGCGGTGTTAAAAGTACGGTAATCCCAGATTTACTAAAATCAAGTACAGAAAGATCATCAAATATTTTTGCTGGACCCAAGTGGGCCGGTTGCTTGCAATCGGCGGCCTGTGCAATCCAACCTAAGTACAGAAAGGATTGATTTAAGTACAGATGGATTCAAATGCTCAATTTTATTTAAGAATTTTTTAGATGATTCGAAATTTTTCATGTGATTAAAGAATTGTGTACTCATTTTAAGAAACTGCAAGATTGATTATCTAAAGTAATCCCGTTTTCGGCTTGATTAAAGTACATTTTATTGCTATTTGTACTCCAAATTTTGAGTACGACTTGTACTCAAAGTAAGTAGGAAATACTGTGAATTTAGTACGGCGTTTTTATTGCTGTGTAACAAATCGTGCCTATTTTTTTACCGAGATTTTTTATATCAAAAATTTTTTTTATATATAATTTTTTAGTTTTTCTTAATAAATTTGCCGAAATGAAACTTAAAATTTACGTTTTTTTATCGAAATAGTCTATATATGAAACCCTGGCTGAAACAGTTAAAGAACAGTGTTAATGTTAAAGCTCGCGTGTTCGCCATGTTGCTTTAATTTTACGATGATTTTATAATTGGAGGAACTAAAGCGTCCAATCAAGGTCTCATAGCTTCCTATTCTGTGATTGCAAAAGTAATTTCTGTATCGCACCCAGATCAGAGATCTTCATATTACATAAAAATATTAAAGATGCTAATGAATGATTCATGTCAACGAGACTTTCGTTAATAAATGCATTTTGCTGCTTGCAGTTTCTGATTATTCATATGATTCACAAGCGCAATGAATCAGTATGATTGTTTTGAAAACTTCTTATACATCCTTTTGGCATATGTAGTTTTATAGGGAGCCAAGCTGTTTTACTTTATAATTTTTTTTTTAATGCCTGATAATCTATATTCTACAAAAGTAGTGAAATTGAAATATGAAAAGTAAACTTTTCATTTTTGATGTTCTGGAAAAGTAGAAATAATATTAAAATTCAAATGTAATAAAAAAAAAGAATGCAGAACATAAAAATTTAAACTGAAGTGATTTCAATTGAATTTCACTTCAAAGTGGAATGCAGAACATACCGGCATTAATCAATACAAAATGAAGAGATAAATTTTTTCATTTTATTATTATTAATATTTTGGAATTGAGACTTCATCTATTTAAAGTGCGTTTGTGAGCTATTTACGTAGTTTACAAAACAATCAAACAACAGTAAATTTTTTTATTTACTTTAAAAACCGAAAGTGAGTAAATGACAGTAAGTTGTTAGAGACCTACCCAAATATCACTAGTACATATTGATGCTAAAAATCAAAACAAAAGCATTGTAAATGTGAGTGGAGAGCGAAATTGAATCAACTCATGCAGGTCTCTGACCCAGAGTCGTCGTATCAGTCAGTCAGAAGGAAGTCTACCCAACTCTATAACCAGCCGCTCGTTAAGTCAACCACGAGTCACTCTTCAGCCATGTACCCATCAATTTAGAATCCACGCCAGCCTCGTGTGCCAATAATCACAAGAGATGTTTATGGAATCACTTTTTAATTGCTTTCAAGGTAAAACTATTCGACTTATAAGAGAGTCATGTTAATCTCACCCAGATAATTCCATTAAAATTGTGTTTGTGGCCGTCTACTGCACATCTTGTGTGACGATGAGAAAGTTACGTGAAATTTGTGGGAGAAACAACGTGCCAACAAAACGCACTATTTATCGTATAGTGAATGATTTCGAAGAAAGAGGGTCTGTTGGTGATAGGCCCAAGCATGGACCACAACGTACTGCAAGATCGGCTGAAAACATTACTGCTGCTCAAGAAAGTCTTCAAAACAATCCATCAACCTCAATTAGATGCCGTTCCCAGGAGCTTGGTCTTCAAAGAGAAACTTTGGCTACAATTTTGCACAAGGATTTGCATTTGTTTCCATTCAAGATTTAGTTGACTCAAAGAGCTTCTTCCACAAGACAATTTACGCCGCCGCACAGTGGCTGAAAATCGTTTTTCATTGGCCAAAATTCTGTAACTTTTGAACCGATCAAAATATTGAAGTAATTTTTATTTTATTGGATAGATATTTAGTTCAGCTTGACTCAGTTTAAATTACATTAAAATTAATTGAGGACTTTTTAAGGAATTCTAGGTCAAAGTTGAACTTTTGAATTTTTTTAACTTTTAGAGTGAAATATGGGTTTATTATTTTTTTATTTATTAAAAAATTTAATATTTGGAAATTAATAATAATTATAAATATTTTTTGTAATAATGGAATTATTTTAATATTACACTGAAAAAAATTTTTGCACTAAAAAAAATAGTAAAATCCACTGGAGATTTTTGGCTACCTTAATCTGGATATATTAGCTGCAAAAGGGCGTACAAATTTTAAAAATCGGTGACAAAAAAAAGACTTTTGGCCAATGAAAAACGATTTTCAGCCACCGTGCGCCGTACATATGTCAATAGGAAGTACAGCTCGCCCATGACAATCCCAATTTTCATAAAAAAATCATAATGTGTGATGAGGCACATTTTCATTTGAATGAATATGTGAATAAACAGAATAGTCAATTCTGGACAATGGAAAATCCTCAAATTATTCATCAGTCACCTTTGCATGCTTTGGGCTTGACTAACATGTGGTATCAACAAGACGGTTCCACATCGCATACAGCCAGGATTACATTGGAATTACTGCGAGACCTGTTTCCACAACAAGTTATTTCACGAAATAGTGATGTTGATTGGCCTCCATGGTCGTTGAACTACTCCAGGACTTCAATAAACTTTTCTTAATAAAATAATTTAAAAACAAACACCAGCGTTAATAAAAGATTTTTAAAGCTGATGTTTGTACTAAAACCCGCTTTTCACACACAAAAGATCGTTCGGTAAACTTACATTGACTTTCACAATCGTTTATGAATACAGCTGCAATAACGAATTAAAGCGTTCAAGCCTTGAACTGAATGCAGCCTGATTAAATAATACTCTGAATTTAATAATAGAAAACAAATGCTTGTGCATTCAATAAGATATAATTTGAGTAACTAAAAAGAATTTTATTAATTAAATATTTCTTTAGCTGGTCTTATTCTTTAGACTTTAATTTGCTTTCGATTCTATTTTACTGCATATTTCTTTTTTTTTAATTTTCTTATTTTTTTTATTTTTGCTTCAGCTCACTTGATATTTGAGTTCTCTGGATTGTATTGTTATCAAGTATACATTTTTTTTCGTAATATGAGTGATTATTGTCCACTTCTAAATATACATCAGGGTGTAAACTTAGAAAATTTAACCAGAAAAATCTAATGAATTCCCAAAAAATTTACTTATACTCTTCAATAAACTAGTGAATGATAGACTTATTGTTTATTTAGTGTGCCTCCATGTGTGTGTGAGTGTGTGTGAGTGTGTGTGAATAGTTGTTTAGCCTGGTGTTTATAGATATGTGTTTATAAGTATGTGTATATAAGTAGGTGTATGTGTGTGTGCGTATGTGTGTGTGCGTTTATTCTCAATATGAGTGTGCATGAGCATTTAAGTTTAGATAACATACGAAAAAGGAAATATAATCATAATAACAACAATAATAACCTTTGGGCCATCTCTAGAACATTAATTTCATTTTACAAATACAGGCACACTTAAAAAACACACACACTCATATGTTTAGGCAAACAAAATACATACAAGCTTTAACGTACGTACAGCCTTTCATACGCTTTCTTAAGCAAACACTCTTTGTATTTATCAAAACAAGGCTACGCACACAAAATACACTGCGGGAAATGTAAGAATACTTTGATGATTTGATAGCAATAGGTGGAGGGGGCAGGAGTATTGTATGGATTGCCTTTATTAATATTAGTTTAACAGAAAGATAATTAAATATTAGTAAAATATGGAATCTGTTTGTTTGTTTGTTTGCATAATAGTGTGTTGTGGTTGGTTTTAAGCAAATATCGATTTATATTACACAGTTGTTGTTGTTGTTGTTGTTGTTATTGCTATTGTTGCTTGTAAAGGTATTTCTATTATTCTTGAATTTTTTAGCTTTTAAAGGCACCAACCAACCAACCAACCAGTTCTGTTGGGAAATATCCCACATAAAATTTCATCTGACTTTTTTATTATCCTCGTTTGCAATTAGCCTTATTGTCTAGTAAGTACATTTTTTATTTGCCTTTTTTTGTCCCTTAGCATCTCCCAGAAAATAAAACTATGTAAGTAAAATATAAAAAAATAGGTAACTGAAGGACTACAACTCCACTGCTGTTGACAAATCCCACAAAAGTAATTTACATGTCCTCGCCATTGTTTTAACGTTTTTTTATTATGGTTTTTCAGCTTTCAGCTTGTTTGATATTTTTTTTGTTTCCCATTTCATTTCTCATGTTTTTCACCCACCGTTTGCTTTTCAATGCTGAACTTTAATTCTTGTCCATAAAACAAGCATGTTGTTTCCAGGCAACAACATCAGCAATAATAAAAATGCAAAAAAAAATAAATTTTAGCTGAAAGTCCATTATCATGAAGTAGTTTTAAGAACATTTGGAGCAACAGAAAGCCACTAGGCTGATACATTTGAAAAAATAAAAATGAAATAAAAAGAAAAAATCAGCACACTCTCCCACATGCAAGCATTTTGGTAATAGTTTCTTTTTTTTTTTTGTTTTTTTTAACACTTTTAGGGTGTAAAAGTTTTTAACATTAAAGTACCTTTTCTTGCAATTGCCACAAGTTAAAATGGAGCACTGAAAGCGCTGGAGTGAGTTGAGATGTTACTGTGAAAAAACTATATAAAAAATATGAAGAAAATCTGGACGAAAATTTAGGTAAGAAACAATTATTGATCAAAATTGTGTATCAGAACAAGAACTAGTTCGACAGCAAAGCTCATAAAACTTTAAAAGCTAAAACCAAAAAAAAAAAGAAAACTTGACGGCTGAAAAGGCAACTGATGTTTGATTACTATTCATAATCGATCTATAAATATATAAGAAAATAGATATAAACTTCAAATAAAATATATTTTATTGATTTATTAATCAACCCAAATAAATCAATTTAATCGTTTATCGAAAGAAGCTGCTTTTCAATTAATTTAACAGATCATCAAAGAGTATTTAATAGGGAACAAGTTAACGCTTAACCAATTGAATAACTTAAAAACAACCAATCAGAAACCTCTTAAAAATTAAAAAGAAACACCTTCATATAATAAGAACTATAAAAACTATTTGCTACTGAAGTGATTTATAAAAAAAACTTCAAAAAATACTTCAAAACATACTTCTTTGACAAAGAAAAATTTTCTTACTGAAAGTAGCACGACAAAAAGGTTTAATTAATAGTTTCTTTTTACTCTCAAACTCCAATGACATTCTGACATTAGTTTTTGTGTTTCTTAGCACCACGACATTATATAATTTTACAAACTTTATTAGAAAAAGTATAAATTCAAACTAATTGCCTGGAAGCAGCTGGATTTTTTTATAAGTAAAGCTATTGCTCATTTGAAAATTACACATGATCAAAAACTCAAATAAATGTCTTAATTTATTTATTATATTTATTTATTTATTTAATTTTTTCTTTTGCACTTCTAAGTTTTGCTAAATGTCTCATTTCATAACGACTGCTAAGAGACAAAAGAAAAATTCTACAATTTTATGTGCTGATATTTGAAGTGTCACATTAATCCCTCTTGTGTGCTCAGCTCTGCCTTTGTCTTGCTTTCGACGCTCGTTAAGACAGACACATATTTGTTGAGCTTAGACTGACATGGTGCTGATAGTTGGCATTTATGTCTTGTAAAACATCAAAATTGCACTTCAAAATACTGATTCAAGATAACTTTCGTTTATTTGTGCATTTTTTTTCCTTTATTTATACTATTATTTTTTTTTGTTGTTAAGTTTTCTTTTTATAAGTTTCTTTATCTTGGCAACTAGTTGTTGTGGCATTCAACTACGTTGAATCTAAACTGCATAAACTGCTGCTCATTGGAGATGCATTACGAAGAAAAAAATACTATTTATATTTATAAAGCAAAAACGTTGTTTTTTTTTTTTGTGAAGAGAAATATTAAAAAACGTACTGTGTTATTATGGTAGAGAAAACATTGTCATATGTGTAGATTTTTGTAGATTTTCTTGATTCCATCTGCTGCTGTTTTTGTACTAAAAAAATATTTTAACGATGACAACGAACTCTGCTTGGATTTTTATTTTCTAAATGTCTTGCAGTTTTTCTTTAATGTGAGTGAGAATTGATAAAAAAATTATTAAATAAAATGTTTCCAATTTTAAGCCAAAAAAAAAAACATTTCAATATTAAAAACTGAGGCAAGGCATATTTATGATGAGGTATACCCACGTTACCAGCTAATTAGCAGCTGATATCTTTAAAATTTTCTAATTTTATACCCATATGAAAATAAAAAAGTTGTTATGCGGTGTGAGAAAGTTTTGAATAAGTGAAAATTGAAAAATAAAAGGGAAAACCATTATTCGAATAAATTTATTAGTATTTCAAAAATCAACTGGGAGAAAGATTAAATATAAACTCACTCGATTAAATAAATTATTGTTAATAATATTAAAAAAAAATATTAAAAATTATACTACACAGGGGTTACACGATCAAGTTTTGTCTATCAAGTTTCAATACACTCACACCTTTCTAACGAATACACTCATACTTTTAGAACTTGATACGAACTTGCTTCTGAAATTCTCTTTCCATCGAATGTTTCAATTTACTGTAAATGGAAAATTTTTTTGGTTTGTTTTTCACATATACATATTCTGCCGCAATTTAAATAAAATATTAAAATTATTATGTTTGCGAATAAAAGTAATAAGTGTAATAATTGTTCAATTCACAAGCTCGTTTTAACTTCGTATGTGTTGTGTAATCGTCTAATTCTACAATTTTCATACAAAAGTGTTTTATAATCATAAGTTTCAATTTTATATGTTTTTTAAATGGTTGTATTGCGGGCAGGTATGGAAAGATTCTATTTGTTAGATTAATCTGTAAAAATCTTTTAAATATGTGATAAGTAAACCCAGAAAATACAATCTTCTTTATGATAAATATATACTTGATTCATTTCAATTTAATTTGCAAACCATTTTAATCAAAATTGTTTGTTGCGAAAAAGTTATTAACTATTTCGTGTAAAATTAGAATTCCCATTTCTGGTTTAATTTCATGGTATCAACTGAATTGATAACAGAAAAAATTAAATAAAGATGCACATACTTGAATCAATCATTAACATATCGAAAGTATATTGGTGGCATAAGGCATTATTATTCAATTTAGGTTTTTTCAGTTTCAATTTCCATGTTTTTTTATTTGATAAAAAGAAATTTGTTGTTCGACATAAATTATTTACTCACATTGAATTGACTACATTGAATTGACATTTAAAAAACGACAAAATGACGATACAACAAATTTTTTTTTTTTTTTTAACTTGGACCAGCACTCAGGGGATGACCCCTACATATGCAATGCATTGTGCCGGAACTAGGAAAATTGGTTATGGGAAGGAGGATAAAGGGAGTAGTGTTTGTGGACGTTCGATTTGAACTTTCCCACACTGAAAGTAACAGGAAAGACTTCTGCAGGAAGTTTATTCCACATGCGAACTGTTCGACTAAAGAACGAATTTTCTCTGTAATGCGTAGTGCGATCCACTAGCATATCAAACACAAATGGCTGCGCTCTTAACGAAGAATGTGTTGTTCGTACAAATGAGCGGGTTTCGGGAACAAGTTCCCTGATTTCATTAGAGCACATTCCATTGTAGTAACGATAAAACAGAGAAATACATCCAACATTGCGTCGATGCTCCAGTGAGTCAATAGAGTTGGCTACCCTACTGTCACCGATGAGCTTCTTCGCCCTCTCCTGTACCCGGTCGAGTATCTTCAAAATAGACTTTGAAGCACCGGCCCAAACATGAGAGTTGTATTCCATTTTCGGTCGGATATAGGTGGTGTAAATATTAAGGAGATCAAATGGAGTGAAGTATCTCTTACACCGTCTTAGAAAGCCGAGGCACTTGAATGCTTCTTTTGAAACCTGAAAAATATGATCAGTCCATCGAACATCACATTTAATTTTCATGCCAAGAACATCAAGAGTTTCTGATTCCTCAATATCTACACCACCCATTGTTACAGATGAAGCAGCATGATTGTACGTACGTTTGTGTGTAAGTATACAACACTGGGTCTTGCGAGCATTAAATTCGACCCTATTCGCACGTCCCCATTCATGGATTGCTAAAAGATCATTATTTATCGAATCATTCATATTTTGCCTCATTGCCGCGATCTCCGGCAGGCTTGGTCTGTTGTTGAATGAATATGAATGGCACATGCTGCTGTCATCTGCAAAAGAGTAGATAGGATTGAAAGTTTGAAGTAGAAGGTCGTTTAAGAAAATTAGAAAAGTGTGGGAGAAAGAACGGATCCTTGCGGTACCCCTGAATTAATCTTGAACTCGTTTGATGAGATCCCTTCTATAACAACTCGTATAGTGCGATCTCTGAGAAAGCTTGATATAAATCGAGAGAAGACATCACCGACACCAAAAGCAATAAGTTTTGACAGAAGTGCACCATGCCAAACTCTATCAAACGCCTTGGAAATATCTAGAGCCACCACCTTACTCTCGCCAAAATGGTGAATAGAATTACACCATCTTTCCGATAGAAAAGCCAGTAGGTCTCCCGTAGAGCCACCCCTACGAAATCCATACTGGCGGTCGCTAAGTAAGCTGTTGGTCTCTAAATATCTCACAAGATGGAAGTTTACCATACTTTCCATAACTTTGGAAAGTGCAGAGCAAATTGCAATTGGGCGGTAATTTTCAGGGTTGTTAGCCTCTCCTTTTTTGGGGATTGGCGTTACATTAGCAACCTTCCAACACATTGGAAATTCACCAGCATGGTACAATGTACTGAAAAGGTTAGCTAACGGACGCGCTAGCGTCGAAGAGCACTGCTTCAAGACCAGTGCTGGAATACCATCCGGCCCAGGAGATTTATTTATGTTGAGATCTGCTAGAATCTTTTTAACTGCACGGGCTCGAAAGAATATTCTAGGCATAGTCTGTTCACAAGCACATCAACAAATATCGTATTTTTTTAAACGATAAGCCATACGACAGAGCTTGTGAATTGAACTAATGTTATTACCAGCATTGTTTCCGGGTGGTATTGAATCATTTTTGAAGAATTTTTTTTTTTTTGAAAAATTGGTGGACAAATGGAGTTAGAATTGATGAAATTTTATGTTGAATAAAAACAAGGCATTTTAAAAGTACCAAAAGCATTTTCTATACCAAAAAGAGCTGATATTACATTCATTCGGTGTTTTCAAGACAAAGCGTGTAATTTTCCAATTCTAAAATTTTCTGAAACCGCTCTACACCTCACGAAATGTCGTACAGCTTAAAACAAATATTTGGCAAAGATACTGTAATGTTTGCTACAAAATAAGACCATGCAATATCTCCTAATATAGATCTGACACCGCCAGAACCGGATCAGGGCCTACTAATGAAAAATGGCGAAATTAATTGGGGTTTTCCTTATATGGGTGGTATGGCTACTGGATACCTTGTGGTGTTGAAGTCCGTGAAGCCTCTTCATGTTTCCATAATAGTGAAGCTGGACCTAAAGGGTCCGATTGTTATGAATTATTTCGAATTATGCAAGGCTTCTTACACAATATCCTACAGTTTATAATAAAGCCGGTGGTAGTGAAGATGACGACGATTATGACGGTGGTATAGATATTTCTGCCCTAAGTGAAGAAATTAAGGAGAACGAAAGGGATGCATTGGAATGGACAAATAATATGTAATATTATTTGTGTTCCTGTTGAAAATCGAAAAAATTTATACATTTTAACACAGCAAAATATATCTGCAAAACAAAAAATATTTGCAAAATTAAAATTATTTCTATGAAAAAAAGTTTAGTTTCGAATTCGGCAACTGGTGTACGAGTTCGGTCTGAAAAAAACACATGCTCGGGGTCGGTCTGAAAAAGTGCGTTCTTGCGTACACTATTCTTTATTCAAACAGTTTTTGTAGCAATGCGTTTCGTAAAATTATAGTCAAGAGGACGAGTCTTATTCCGCAACTCAAACGTTAAAGAGCAACGTTTGCTTTGGCAACAAAAATTTGATAAGACCAGTTTAGTGCATTTCATACGGACATGATTCGCTCTACCCTTCTGTAAACTCTATACAAATTTGTTTGTCTGTTTTATGGAAGCCTCAATTTCTCTTTTAGTCAATCTTCCACACACTTGTTTTCTTTTATTTCGCTTAATAAAAAATCAACATCAAATAGGTATTTGACACATGGTAATATGTCTGATATTTTATTGTCATCAAATTGGGAATAATTTGTAGTCGATGTGCTGTTCTCCTCTTCTCAAATGAAATGAATATAGGAAAATAAAAAATAAAAACTGTTAAATAAAAAATGAAAATTTATTTATTATTTTGTTGCATCTTTTTGTGAATTCAGTTTGTTGCCTTTCAATTTTCTTTGTATTCATTTTTTTCTCCCTCTGCATGTGTGTGTGTGTGTGTGTGTGTGTGTGTTGATGCAGTCAAACATGTGTACGTGTGTGTATCTAGTGTATAAGGAATGTGTGTGTGTGTGTTTAAGTATTTTTAAAAAGTAGTATTGTCCTATTTCTTTTTTTTATGCGCTCTATAGCACAAATAATCGAAAAATCAACACAATCAAACGAACAACATGCACCATGTATGATGGTTACTTTATTTTTTGTTGCTCCTGCTGCTGCTGTTACTGTTGGTGTTGTTGTTGTTATTGTTGTTATTATTGTTGCTCATTCATATTGTGTTACATGTGCGAATTGCGCTTGTTATCGATAAATCATGAAACCATTATTTATGTGCCGTCCTGTTTTGCACTTTGGGTGTATAAATGGTGTTGAGGACAAGGATAATGCTGGAGGAAATTTGATTTTCAAGAGATTTTTTTTGAAGCAAACGCAAATTGCTTAAAACATCTATTAGTTTATCTGCCGAAACCACCAATGTCTTCACAGAAAATGCGCCTGCAATCCTCAGATTAATAACAAAGTTCACTATTCACTAGACTATGTGGGGACCCTAAACAAAACCAACTGTATAAGCTGCAGGAATTATGGAAATGACAGGACAGAAAATTTAATTTATTACAATAGATGTATATGCCACATAAACTCTGCTTTGATTCCGCAATAACTGGAAACCGTGAGCGGTATTTTTATAAGCCCGATAGAATATTAAATTAAAATAAAATACAGATAACTTGTGTTAATTCCCATGAATTGGGCTCTTTGTTTTTAATGTTTGAATATGTCTGCGGCCATGCGACCGCCGCAATTAGCGCAAAGATGGTGGAACTTGGATATCCAATTTTCATAAATTTTTCGCAATAATTGCAGGCATATTTCGCCAATAAGTTACCGAATATCGTGTTCCAATTGTTCCAGTAACCAGTAAAAATTATTTAATGAAATTAGATCGAACGATCTTGATACTCAGCTAAACAAAAATTATATGAATTTATTTATATTACTTTATTTATAAGTTCATTGACATCAGATCTTCTAAAATTCTTTATAATTATAATTATAATTAAAAGTATACAGTTGCATGTATACTGAACAAGTTTAGTTAAGTTTAGTAAACTTGGCTGTCGTATGCTGCCAAGGTGAAAGGAGTATGACTTCTGTTAAAAACCAAGCCAAGAGAAATATTATTCGGGGTTGTCACAGACAACAATATAATCGGAATTGGATTTGAAAAGGCGACAAAAAATACTTTTGCATAATGAATTTCAATGTTATCAGTTTTATGTTTAAAACAGATTGTAATTGTAGATTGAACACAAAGCCCATTACATTGAAATTCATCATACAGAAGTATTTTTTGTCCTCTTTTTGAATCCAATTCCGACTACATTTGTTTCTCTAATAACCCTGCTTATTTTATTTATAAGTTCATTGACATGAGAACTTATAAAATTCTTTATAATTATAAATTAAGAATTTCCTTTTACGTTTTTGTATTAAAAATTTGTTGTCAATTGAAAAATTTGTTAAATTTTTTTTAATGGGGATACTAACTAATTCTGAAAATTTTTAATAAAAATAAATATAAAATAAAAAAAAATAAATATATAAATATATTTTTTTTTACCTTTTTCTCAGTAATTTTTTAGTAATTTTGAGATTACAAGAATGTCTAAGCAGCATTGGTGAATATATTTATTTTAAATTAACCAACCAAAGTGACCACAAACCACCTGCCGGCTTTCAAATCGGTTGACCAACAAAGCGATGTTGGCAATTCGAAGTTCTATTGGCCTTGAAAAAATGTCCTTAAATTTTCAGTTTATTTTACTTTAATTTATTTATTCAGAACTTAAATTGATAAGCACAGTTCATGTGCTAAAAAATCTATGGTTTGTCGAGACCCCCTTTCAATTTACAACCCAGTAAAAAAAGGATATAATAAAATGCACAACGTTTTTCAAAAGCGTTAATGTTTTTTATTCTGTAATAAATAAATCTTCAATAAAAAAAAATAAAATCGGCTTTCGAGTTCGGGCTTGTCTTCGGTTTGAAAACTTTAACCAATTGAGGGTTCGGGCTTTAACTTTAGCTACACTTTACTTCACTCAGCATTATAAATGTTGTGAAAAACAAAATTTTTTTAAATTATATTGAGAGAAAATCTCTAATAATAAAAATATATACTAAATACTTAAATACTAAATACTTAAATAGTTTTTGTTGCTTCAATGACAACGACAACAAATAGAAACAGATGCGAAGAGCCTGGCACAAACTGCAATTGGCAATTGTCCTTATTATCTCACAACGCAGCTTTCGAACTATAATTAAACTGCAGCAGGATGATGATATACACTTTGTCAGCTTTCGCTTTTGGTTTCCGTTGAAACCTAAAAAATTTAATTAATAAAAAAAAACTAGAAAAAAATCCCAGTAACATTGAAAAATGTTTCCGAACGTATTTAGTCCTGTATATTTAAGCAAAACGAAAACTGTCTTCTATGTTTCCTTAAACTGCAAAAAACAACAACTAAATTTATATAAAAAAATATCAAATGCAGCTTTGATCGCTGATCTTTTTCCTTCGCTCCTTCTGAAATCCGACTGCTCTCAGTCCTTGAGTTTTGCTGCACATGAACGTGTGTACTGTGTAAAGCTTGTTGTTCTCTTGCAAAATATGCTGTTTATAGATATAATTCATTTTTTCTCAAACAGTTCGAAATGTATAAATGTTTTTTTTCTGTTTTTTTTATTTCTTTCTTTAAATTTCATTCATTCATTCATTCATCTATTGGCAACATATGAATGTTTTGGGACCGTATTGGGTTTTCTTTAGTTAGAATTCCATAAGCACATGCTAACTGTTTGTATTTGCTAAAAAAAAAAAATAAATAAAAGAAAACCTCCAGCATTCTCGCCTTTTTGAATTTAAAGGGTGTTCTTTTCCACAATTTTCATTTTGAATTTTATTATTTCTTTCGTGCCTTCCTACTCTTTTTTTCATATGTTTTTATTCGATGGCAATCTTTAATTTAGTGTCTGGCACCAGTGGCAAATAGTTTTTCTTATTCTATTCAATGACATTTTATTTTACTCAGTTTCTCTTCACTTGTAGCCCCGTTTGGCAGCAGAGTGTGTGGTTAGTTCGATGCATTAATGTACATGTGTGTGTATGTGTGTGTGTGTATGTGTGTGTTGTGCTCATGTATTGTGGTTGTAGCGAATGGCATCGATAAATTGACAAATTGTAAAAATGTTCAATTTGAAAAATTATTTAGAGGCAACGTTTTTATTTGTATTTAATAGAGTGTTGAAAGTAAAATGTGGTAACAAGAGAAAAACAAAATATTAAAAGATAGAAAGATAGTTAGTTGGTTTTGTTGTAAAATAAAGAAATGAAGAAAAAAAGTTGTTCACAAATTCAAGCTAATGCTGAAGCATATAAAAGATATTAGTGTTTCATGTAAAATTTGCTCATGTAAAGAAATGGAGAGAAGTTAAAAAAATCCCTTTTTTGCAATCAAAATTTAACTGAAAATCAGCAAAAATGCTGAAAAGTGCCTTGTAGCAAATGGCTTTTTGAAACCACTTATGAAAGATCAAGGGTTGATCTTAGAAATTTTTTTTCATGTTCTTTTAAACATATATTATGTCCTGTATTTCCTGCAAGGAACATAGGCCCACAATGAAGTTCTTCCCATCATCTCTTTCATTTGTAATATGTTTTATTTCTCTTCAGCTGCATCCTGAAATTCTTATTTCGGTATCCAGCTGTCTCCTTCAAGTATGAGTAGGACTTCCAAGACGCCATTGACCTGGGAGATTCCAGTCTGATGCCTTTCTGCTAATGTCGTCGCGTGGCTTTCTAAGCGTATGGCCAATCCAGCGCCATTTACGTCTATATATTACCAACTGAATGGGAACTTGGTGGGTGGTATTCTAAAGTTTGTTGCGTTGTCACTGACATAGTTAAGATACTCAGTGACAGGTCCAAGATCTAAGCACAATGTTTTTTTGTTGTGAAAGTTACTATACGTGTGCATATTTATGGTTTACGTGACAGCCCTGTACACGTAGACATTCAAGTAGAATCTAAATGATTCCTTTTTGAAAGTGCATATTAATACTCTTTCGACATTATAGATCAAGAGCATACAATAATTTACTCTCTCGATAATATTGTTAAAAGCTCTTTTATCATGAAAAACGTGATCTCTGTGTGAGAGATTCTTAAATGTGTTGGTGTTTATTTCAAACACGTGTCATTAGCATACTTTGTTCAAAGCTAGAATGATAATAAATGATATTGCTTTTATTTCTATTACGCTCAATTGTTTGTCTTGTCGAGTATTTTGTTGTCATGTGAAAAAATCTCAAATTTCTCAGGCTCTAAGAGAAATTCTTCTCCTTTGCTTTAACTTTAAGAAAAACTATTGAAATTTCCTTATCACACCTCTTTTTTACTGGTTAAAGAAAGGTTTCCCTCAAGACAATTGACACAAAATTGCTCACAGGGTATCGAGCAAATGCCTGCATGTTTGACTTCATAATAATGTTTTTCCATACAACAATAACATTATAGTCAAAAACAACCATAACATGATAACAAATTCTCAAAATATGGTTCAAAATTATTTTTAAATATAATAGAAATAGGAATCTTGCCAGTGCAGCAAATTCATGTTTTGCAAAAATCGATGCTCGTTTGTTTGCAAAACTGAAATCATTATACCATTTTATTATTAACCATATGAGAATTATATCATGCATTGGTAGACAAAATGTATGTGCTGGTGTTTATTTGAGTATATTTGGTAAATAGTTCTTAGTTAAAATTTGATTGCTAACAAATAAAAATATTTTTGCTAATTTGAAGCAACTTCTTTCTTATTTATTATTAAATTTTAAATTGTTGTCTCAAGCTTCGTTGCTTCTGAAGAAGCTTGGAAATATCAGCGAGATGTTGGATGAAAAAATTAAGAAATAATTTTTAATTTGTATCAAATACATTTATTAAAAATTTGCTTGAGTGTTTTAAACTTATTTTTTCTTTTATTTCTTCCTCGAGGGAACAGAAGGCTTCAACAAGATATTTCCAACTTAATCTTTTGTTTGCAATTATTTTTGCCTCATGCCATGATTTATTGATGTCTGCCAAATCTATCCTTACTGATCTTCGCAAGGTGTTTTTGGGTCTTCCTCTTTGTCTACTTCCATGTGGGTTCTATTCTAGCGCCATCCTGGTAACATTATGTACTGGCTTTCTTCAGGTATGTCCTATCCATTTTCCACTTTTTACTTTTTATCTATGCGCATATGGGCTCTTCTTTGGCCAAGCTCCAGAGATTTTCGTTTGTTATTCCGTTACGCAAGTATATGCCACATATATTGCCAGGGCTTTTATTTATAAAAATTTTAAGCCACTGCCTGAACTACTCACTGGTCATCCATGTTATTAAAAGTTAAAATAAACACAATGATACGATTTAACACAATAATGTTCATTTTAAAAAATAAAAAGAGTAACACTAACTTACTTTCTATTATAATAATGTTGTCTCAACCATGTCTAACCAAATATTTTCTTTGTGTGCAACAAGAACCCGAACGAGGTGCAAAGTGAACGGATGAATTTTTTTCTTACTTACTTTTCCTCCCCCAACCGGGACAAGGACAAAAATTATCTTGTTGGCAAAAGTAGTTTCATATAGAATTTAAAAATAACTTTTTATTAATTTATTAAAATATTTATTTAATAAAAAGAAAATTTCATTTGCTTTCCTCGTTAAGGGGAACGTCATTCCCATTTCTCATTCCTTTCAGTCACATCCTCAAGACAACAATAAAATTATTTATATTTTCCTAGTATTACAATAAATATATTCCTATTAACTTTTGTAAATAGTCTTTTGTTTTGTGCCACAAATTGACAATTCAATTTGAAAAATTGTAATTTGTAATAGATGTTGGCAAGTTTAACCACAATTACAATTATTTTTAATAAAACAAAAAAACGCACACATACACACATAAACACATACACTTTACAAGGTTGCATACACATGTACACTAAGAAAAACGCACACATATTACCTCCATTAAATTACGCTTGAATGTATGCTACAATGAAAAAAAAACGCAGATGAAATATAGAAACGGAAAAGAGAAACAAACTACAAACACACACGCACACAACATTAATATTGGCAGTATTTCTCAATTTGTAATCATTTTAATGTGTTTTAACCCGAAGACATAATATACACGATGTTGTAACATTATTGTATATTTGAATGTTGTTCTTGGTGTTGTTGTATTTTTGCCACTGCGTATGTACGAGTATTCTATTTTTAAATATAAAATAACGTATAAAAATAAGAAAGTAAAAAGAAAAATAACACTAACTCTTCTTAAGGTACAAGAAAGAGAGGAAGCAGGCAGGCAGGCGGGCGGGCAGGCAGGCAGCTGACTGACTGAACCAGCCAGTCAGTCATTTAGTGTAACAACAACAACAACAACAGCAACTCTGCAGTACAAGATAATGAAAAGTCGTGGCTGGGAAAATTGAAATTGTAGTAAAGTGACATTAAAAATTAATTAAATTTGATTGCAACACTCACTACAGTGTCATTTAATTTAATGAATTTATTTGCACTTAAAACAATACACAGCACAGCAGTTGAGCAAAGCATGAGAAAAACTATGAACGCGAGAGAGAGAGAGAGACAGAGGGCAATAATGCGAGACAGAGAAAAAAATTAATGAAGACTTATAAAAGACAGTAAAGGAAATCCCCTGAAGAAATAGTTCTGATACTAAAACACTTTACAATTAAATAAAAGTCATTGCAAAAAAAATGTAAAATTTAATTAATATTCAAAAACCATTAATTAGATTTAATGTTTGTTTAATCATCTACGGAATTGAAATAATTTAATTTAGCTAAATATATATGAGACTTCTTAGCCGCACACAAGAAACAGTTAAGAATTATTGTCTACTTAATAACGAAAGCCAATTTTCTGACTTTGTTCGTTTTTTTTTTATAGAAAGTCTTAAGGGTTTTAAGGCGACAGAAATTCTAGCTGAACGCAACAATTTAAGGAAATTCAATCAACTAAAAAGAAAAACTGAAGCGCGGAATTTATTTTGATCACTTGCTTAACTAAGTCGATAGTTAAAAATATATAAATAAAAAAGCTGATAGACTCTGAAAACATGGCTTTAGTTCCAATCGCCTACAGTGCTGTCAGACTAAATTGGCTTTTTCTGTGTTCCCTTCGTAGGAAAAATTATTTCACACAACCTGGTTGTAATAACTTTTAATTAAATTCAAAATTATTAAATTACAAATTTTCAAAATTCCCCAAATAACAGTTTAACAGTTTTCGGAAATACTCGAATTTCACCCAACCTGCTTGATATATTTTTCACACAAACGAAACTCTATTCAAACTTTATATCGTCATATAAAATGCAAAATAACGTTTTCAAGAGAAACAAAAAACTGTATAATATGGAAACTGTTTGAGATATTAAAATCATATTTTCACGGTCTTTCTAGCGCTTTCCAGCAAATTTTTAGCAAAAGGACAGCGTATTTTTTATATTAATAGTTGACAACACCGAGAATGATTTTGGCTTTTCTTTTCAGTTCAATAAAATCATTCACTTGATGATACGTTATTTTGAATTTGGGTCATAACTTTTTTGTTTTTGTTAAAAGAAGCTTAAAATTTTGGACACATATTTAATATGATGTAGTAAATCGTAATCAACAAAAACTCAAATTTTAATTTTATGATGATACATTGTTTTGCATTTTAGGTGACGATATATAAACCTTCAGAATAATAATAGAAAAAAATATAATGTATTAAATTTCCTTTGTGCTTGCAAAATAAGTTGTAAAAGTACCAAGCAAAAAAAAAACACTTCCGCCGGATATTCAACATATAATATTAGCTTGAAACGGAAGTGCTGCATATAAAATAAATATTTATTCTACTCTAAATTTGTTCCATCTTAAACAGAAAATGTAAAAAATGTGGAAAATATTATAAAAAAAGCTTAACTAAAGATAAACATCTTGTAAATAACACTTAAGCGAAAAATTATGATTTTTAAGATGTTTGGTTATTTTTTGTTTGTAGTGATAATAAAAAATTAATATCCGGTAAATTTAACAAAAAAAAATTGCCAACGAAAAAAACTTTCATTGAAAATATGTTCATGAAAGCCGAACAAAAACTTTCTTGTTGAAAACAAAATTCAATTTTGTTCTCGGTGTTTTGCTTTCAGTGTTTTTCAAAAATCAAAAACACAAGTTTGTTTTTAAACATTTCAATTGCAACAAGGAAATTAACTTGGAAAATTATAAATTCATTGTGTGTGTGTGTGCCTTTTTCAATTAAATGTTTTGGGTGGTGATGAGGCAAAATTTTAATATTGCAAAAAAAAAAAAAAAAAGAAAGAATGGAGTCCTTAATGGCAGGCCCTTTAATCAGACATAAACCACAAGCTTATTTATGCATTTAACTGGAAGGCAAGGCGTGGTAGCGTTCGCTTAATTTTAATTATGCAGTCAATGCAAAATTCTGCAACAGCAGCAATAACAACAACAACAATAACAACATAAACAACAGCGAAAAACGCAGACATTAAAAAATGGTCAGTAACTTAAGCATCATAAATTAAATATAAATGCACACTCTTACTTATTTGTATATATAGATAAATCTGTATGTATGTAAGTATGTAAACGTGGATATGTATGCGTGCATAAACGTTTGTATGTATATTTTTAAGCTTTACTACAAGCTTAATTGCATCACATTTAATATACAAACAGATAAACAAACAATTGCCTCATACACGTTGCTCAAACAATAAGAGACGAAGAGAAAAATTACAAACAACAAACGAACAAACAAACCTACACCATTTCCAACTGTAATAAGACTGATTTTCCATGGCCAAAGTTTTCTTTGCAAAGTCTTGAATTTGTGAGTGATAAGGGAAAGAAGAAAGGGGGTGAGTACACACTTTGCTGTACTCGCAAAGTTACTTTCTTCTTCGTTCGTCGTTTACACATAATTGTATTTTTTTGCATGTGTGTGTTTAGCTTCATGCAACAAACGAACAAAAAAATTGTCAAAATAAACTTTGAGTTTTTAAAAGCGAAAGAAAATTTAAAAGAAAATTTGAAACACTTTGTCAAAGTTAACTTTGACCGTGGAAATGCTTATGAAGTTCAACTCGTTCAGTCGCTCAAAAACCTTTGATCAAACCTATTTAAATTATATAAGCTCGATGAAAGGTTTTTTGTCTAAAACGAGCGACTGAACGAGTTGAACCCAACTCTAATCTCTAGTTGTTGTAACAAATATTTGTGTTAAAGTTCCCCAAGGATCTGCATTAGCAACAGTGAAATTAGCAAATAAAGCAAATAATACTTAATTGAATATGTAAAATATTAATATTTTACTAATGATTCAATTTATTATTCGAGGCAGGTTTCGTTATCCTCATTCAAAGAATTTCAAAACGTTTTTTTTTTATATTTTCTTGCTGTTGATTTTGTGCAAAAGTGCGATCACAAATTAAAAACACCAAATTTTTGCAATGCCCATAAAAAGCACAAATAGAAAAATAAACGAGCTTAAGACTCAAAATCTTTTTTTTAATTAAGTAAAATACAAAACAATGTTTTTGATAGTCTGCCAAATTTGAAATATACTAGTGTATCCAGCGGTCGACTCAATCGACCGCATCCTAGTAGTTAATATTAAACAATGACAAAACTTGCAGGTGAAAAGTAAATAAGTAAATCTTTACGCAGTATCAACCATTCGTGTTAAAAAAATATTATAAACTGTAACGACTTGAGCCTTGTCAAAACAGTAGACACTTTTCTATTTTTGCAGAAAAAGTTACTTAAACGAAAACAATAAAGAAAGAAACCAAGCAAAATGAACGTCTGATATTTTATCCTTGTTTCAATATTTCCTTCTTCGAAATTTTCTTTTTGCAACTTATTTTGCATAATAATGTGAAACAATGCTAAAGTCACGATTCGCCAAGACTAAAAACCAAAATCGAAATGATAAAAAAGTATTTGCAATAAATTATTAAAATTACAAATCAAAGATTTCAGAAATTAAAAAAAAATCCTCTGACAGGTGCTGTTAAATCAAATTTTTCCAGGGAAGATCTAGCAAAAAAACTGCGACAGACAAGAATCGTGAATGGCACACGAATGGAGATACAAAAAGATACAACAATAAATTTTTTCAGTGTGTTTGCAGTCCTTTATGTCAAACAAACAAAAAAATCTGTTGGCATTCGCTTGTGGTTGCTCAAACTGCTTACACACCTGCTACTCTATTTAGACCATTGATGCGCAGCCCATAACACAATTGTGGAAATTACCTCACACACATTCTTCATACAGATTCTCATGCTCATCACTTAGTCGTCGATGAGACAGGGACGAATGCACACGCAGCGTATGCTTATACATTTTTTTAATATATTTTTTTATTAATATTTATCCAGCAAATAGTCGCGTTTCATTTTAAATTGAGGATATGCGAAAAATATTTTATTATAAACAATTCATTTGGTAACATATAAGACCTTTTATGTTATCAAAAGTTTTTTAATTGAGCATTATAATTAGAGCATTTATTTAATTTACATTTATTTAATTTACACACATTCTTCACACACATTCTAATGCTCCTCATGTAGCCGTCAAACATCCAGTGACAAGTGTACATGCGACGGATGCTTACAGACATTTTTAAAATATTTTTTTAAAGGAATACTTATCCAGCCTTCATTTCATATTTAAAAAAAAAATAGAATGATGCAATTAGAAAAAATATATAAAATTATAAGGCCCGCTACCTCCTGCTTTATTAAATTCTCTTCATTGAATTCTACTTCAAACAACCAGACTTTTACTTTCTTTAAAAAAAGTGTAGCTTGGAGAAAGATTTTCTTTTTTCGGTAATTTTTATAACAATCTTGTTTTGTTTGTTTTAGTTTGAAGTCTTAAATTATTACCTAAGGAAATATAATCCAGCATAATATTTTAAACGCTTGACTTCGTGTTTGCTGGGAGAACTAGATTTCTCCAATAATACTAACAAGCAACAACACAATCACAGTTTAAATTTTGCGCATCACTGATTCAGACTCTCTTCCCATCACTCTCCCTCTCTATCACATTGCTTAAGCAACAAACATCTCAGCAACACCATTCAAATTACAAAAGAATATTTAATTACGAAAAATGTTGCATAATTACAGGCGCTTGTGCGTAATAAAAAAATGATATTGAAAAAAACGCACACAGATAATAAAACTGCATAAAAAAATCAAGCTCAGTTTATATTAACGTTTTTCAGAATAAAAAAAATATAACAACAAACAAATAAAATTGAAAATATATATTTTTCCGGCTGGGGAAAATCGTAAGACTATTGGCCAGTTAACGTAGCTCTTGCTGTTGCTGTTTATTATGCATGCATATAAAACGCTTCGTGGCCACCACAGGCTTATAAATCAGCCATAAAACTGAAAAACAAAAATTATATTTAATACAACATTGTATATATTTAAGCGAGCATATACATATGTAAATGTAAATATACATGCGTACTTTTGTTAACGCTTATATTGCTTAAAAACAATAATAACAGCTCTGATAAGTCCTACAAAAAACACACACACACACACATACACGCTGTGACATATTAAGGCAAAAAACGGACATTTGTGAAAAGAAAAAGCGCGTATGTCGGCATATAAAGTAATTAAGAAAATCCATAATTGAATGAGATTAAAATAAAGAGATACGAGAGTTACTTTAAGTAAGTGCTGGGCACAAAATAATCGTTAATAATTAATAATAATAATAAAAAAAAGAAAATAAATGAAGTGCACAAAACATGAAAATGACTTGCAAAGTGAAAGAACTTGTTTCATATTAAAAAATAAAATATAAATAAAAACATGAAAATTAAAATCGAGTATCGTTTGAAGAAATATTTGTTCATATTTATTTTTATATTTTGTAAATAAGATAAGAATCAGCTAAATGCACTTGAGGTCCTTTAGCAGGGCACTAATTTTGTTTAAGAAACTCAAGTTGGTCACGCCAAAGAAGTGATCAATCTGGTTTTCGACATCAGATTGAAAAAGTTAAAATAACAAAAAAAATTTTTGTTATTAAACAAGCTTTAAAATGAAAATAACTTAAGCATTCTCTTCCTTGAAATCTACTCGTTTTATATGATTCCAAATATCCATAATTGAACATAAAATTTACATTTATTGCTAAAACAATCTTCATTCTTTAATAAACTAAGCAAGCTTACCAAAGCTTACTGCAATGAGATAACTTCGTTTATTGTTTGTAGTCAAATGTATGAAGAGACACCACTGTGCATCGTAGGGATAAAATTTCAAAAGATTTCTACCCAGATTAATGAACGAGAACCAAAAGAGTTTGAAAAAGATTCTACGGAAGTGAGAGTCCTTCAAAATGTTTATACGTGCTGCTTTCGTCATCAAGTGCAATTGCATCGGTAGTACTGTGAAGGATGCATTAGATTATTAGATGGTGATTGAGAACTCGATTCCTGTTTGTTTCTACAAATGAAATCTTACAAAGAAAATTATTTGGCGAGTTACTTGGCAGCAAAATAAGTGTGTTGTCCTTTTTAGCCTTTTTAATTGTGTTTTTCTAATTTTATAGTGAGAGCAAGTTTTGCTTCTAAAGACCGAGGCATATAGAATACGTCGTAAGTTATACGTTGCTTTTTTCAACTGACAACTAAATTGATATACAAGTTTTCTTATGAGCTTTGTCACATTCCGTACGTCTCCGTCTACGTAAAGTACTAAATTTGTGAAACTTTTAACGTACTTTGAGTACTTTGGCAACTATAATTTTTTTTGCTTCGTTTTTATTTAGATTTTTGTGTTGACTGATGACAGAACTAAATTAAATAGAAATTAATAAGAAGTACAACTAAAAGAAACTCCACAATATCCTCGAATTCCATTGAAAATGTGTACTTTAATCAAATCAATCGGATTTAAAGTCCGTCAACAAAGTATTCATTGTGTTAACCTCCTCTGCCGATACTTTAATGTCAGTTTTAACAAAGCAACGTCCAACATTCTATGAGCCTCGGCCTTTAGCAATTCTATAAATTTTTTATACAACTTGCTCAAGAATTCATTTGTCAGAATGTTAGAATTTGTCATTTTTGTATAATTTTTTTAGAATATCTTGGGAGTGAGTATTAATATTTAACTTTTAAGTATGTACATTTAATTTTTGTAGCACAAGCAAGGACATGGCTCTCCAATAACTTCTATACAAGCGGGCACATTTACAACAAAATTAATCAAATGAAAAAGGTGTTATCGCGAAAGTATTAAATGGTTTTGTGTCAAAATATCTTAGGAAGAAATAGCAGGCTTTTATTACAAGAAATATATTTAGTTGATATAAAAATTAAAGGGGAGATCCTAAAGGAGGCATACAAGTAAAACCTAGTCAGGTCTGTGAGAGCCCATGTTAATGGTAAAGCTCTAAATCTTATACTTCAAAAAAAGAAGGATGTTGCTTATTCGCCTGTAAGCTTTTCAGGATAAACTGACCTAAAATCACTTTACAACTCTTCTCGAATAATAATATATTAAAATTTCAATTGCCATCATTTAAACAAACATTTGCTACCGCGTCACTTATAATATACTATTACAATATTACCGATTTGATAACACTCATATGTCATGTCAACTGAATGTTTTCCAATTGTTACCTGTAAATTAATTTTCGTTTATTCCAACATGCATTTTCTTTTTTAATGCATTTTACACAAAATCTCTTAATGAAATGTAACACTTTGATTTACGAAAAGAAAAAAAAAACAGAATGTAACAAACTGAAAAAAAACCTCGTAACCATTTAAATTTCAAACAGCAAAAATAAAACACAATCAAACGAAAAAAAAATCTTTAAATAAAAGTGCATGTTTTAATTAATAGTTAACTGATGTAGTAATGTGTTGCATTTAACGAATATTACCAAACAGCCAATTTGTATTGGCCATTATAATGTGTTGCGAGAGCAAAAAAAAAATAAAAAAATAGGAAAATGGCTGTTGAGTGCTCTAAATGCGATAGTGCACAAAAGTATGCTATGGATTTAATTTTTTTTATTTTTTATTTTTTTAGTTGATATTTTTGCATGTTACTGGAGTAAAATAGTTATAAATGATAAATAAGCACAATTTTTAAATGTATTAAAATGTTATGTTATGTTAAATCAAAGCGTTTATGTGTGTGTGTATGAATATGTGTGTGTGTGTGTGGATTTTGTTAAATTGCAATCAAATAAACATATGTGACAACATGAAGTAGTTAATTTGAGTGTTGTTGCTGCTGCCCGCTTGCCACTACTGCAATTGAAGCGTGATTGTTGTCGGTTGTTTTTATATTTCATACGTGCCTTAATGCTTGTTTCTCTCGGTTTTAATTTGGTTTATTATTATTATTTATATTTTCGTTTAAGTCTATACATTTTTTTTGTGTGTACTGTGTCGTGTTAAATATTATTGCATTTTGTTGAGTAGCAAGGCCTCCTCTATTGTAGCAGTGCAGTGTAGTTGCTGCTGCTGCTGCTGCCAGTTGTATTTGTTATTTTATAAATAACAACTGTTTGTTGATTGCTGTTGCATGTTCCTCATGTTTTCTTGCTTGTTTACTATGTTTATGTATATTTTCATCATGAAATTTACACTCAATTAACGTTGATTCGTAGCAATTTCATGCCAATTTTTTCCCCCCCACTCTCATTTTTGTTATTGCAGTTTTCATTTCAGCAAACCATGTTAAAGTGGAAAGAAATTAAAAAATTCAAACAAAAAAAAAACAAACCTTGCATTTTAATCATACATTTGTAAATAGATTTATTTATCGCATGATTTTACGAGCATGTGTTAGTGTATAACTACAAATTCGCACTACAAACACACACACACACACACACACACAAACACTTAACAAACATAACTTATTTAAAGCTTTTTAATGTCAGCTATAATAAAATAACAAGCAGTCACAATAAGAGATGAAAAATCATATTCACTATGCAGTCAAGTTTCATTTCACTGTGTACAAAAAAAAAAACAAACAAACAAAAAAACATTTAATTAAATAAAAATATGAAAAATAAGTTTTATTTTAAATTTTAATTCATAACACATGTGAATACAGTTGTGGATATAATTATAGTGACTTGTATTACATCTTTATTTAGATTCTATCACAATATTGCTTCAAAAGTATATCTAACGAGAAAAAAACGTTAATTTTTACCATGGAAGACTGCCAGTGCACAACTACAATTTATTTGTGTTCGTCCTGGTGTACGCAGCTGCTGACAGTAAAAACAGCTTGTTGTAGGAATACATACATATTTCAGTGGTGTAACTTTTAAATATTTCACTCTTATAAAAATTAAATTATTTATTCAAAATATCACGTAAAAATGGAAAAATCAGTCCCATTCTTTGCTTAAGCGACTTATTTGTTAATGCATTTATAACATCTTAATTTTATGCTGTTCTTTTCTGTTAAATAAAATTAAACATTTTTAAGCTTTCACTCATTTCATCAATCTAATTTCATTTTTTTTTCTTCAGAGAAGTAATAATTCAGAAAACTCATGCCTACCAACCATTCCAATATGTTTGTTTCATTCGAAAGGAGATAGTGTAGAAAGGATAGATGGTGAAATTGAGAAAGCTTAATCAATTCTTTTACAACTCTGCTATTGAGCGTTTGGGTAATTATTTTTATAACAGTTTTACTGCGATTTTGGTGTCAAGTAGGCACATCAATTTTTGTGAAGCCACTTCATTAATGAACTTCACTGGCAATTTTGCTACAACACCGACGAAGGAGGGCACTGTGATGTACACTAATATACATCAACAATGGAAATTGCTTTCCAACAGTACAACAATAATTTACACGATACCACGCTAATGTACCTAAGAAAAATTAATAATGTTGAAAACTTGCCTAAAACTGACTTAATAGTCAATGCGGTAATTACTTCAGCCAACAGAACTTTGTTGATCTTTTCTATTGGCAGCAGCAGATTTGCTCATTGTCGCTAACGAATACAGAAATTAGCCTAAGTTGGCGACAGCAACAACGGTGATCCTGTGGACATGATGGTTTCAAAATAATAGTCCTTTTATTAAACGTGTGAACTCTAATTTTTCCAGATTGTGGTCGATAAAATGCTCCCGTTTATGTGTTTAAAGCACGAATTAGGCTTGACAACGTACAATAACATTACTACGTTAATATAAAAGAGAGAGAGCGAACTTTATTAATTCCAATTTGGACATTTCATTCGTTTTATGGTATTAATTATTATTTTCTTAGTGGTTGTTGCACTGCACATGAGCAGGCGATTCCTAAACATCAAAATTGGAAATTCTATTTCATATTCTGTGGGTTTTACAACAACAAAAAAAACAGGATTTTTTTTACATAACCACGTTAATTTTAACAAAAATGGAAAAAAGTGAATTTTTTGTGCTGATTAAAAATAATTTTTTACTTAAAAAAAATTGGGGACTCTGCAGCAGCAATTTAAATTATTAAAATTTGGTTTAATTAGTTTCATTGTGGTCGCACCAGCACAAACGATATCAAGCACACAGGTTACACAGGTCACGCAAAAAAATGCCATTACGCCAGAAATAGTCGATAAGATCCATGAAATGGACGATCGTAGAGTGAAATTGCATGAGCTGCCTGAGGCTGTAGGCATCTCAACTGATCGAGTACATAAGATTTTGCATGAATATTTCGATATGAAAAAGCCATCCGTGCGATAAGTTCTGCAATTACAGCCATATGACCATTTCAAAGGAGTCTTTGGCGAGGTTCAAGCGCAATCCGAACGAGTTTTTGCGCCGTTTTGTAACTGTGGAGAGAACATGGAAACTTCCAGCATAGTCTTCAGATTTGGCACCTTGTTTTCACATATGAAAACATATGTATATGTACAAATAGTTGGTAAGAAATTTCGATGAAACAAAGAAGTTGTCATTGAAATAAACTCCTATTTTGAGGATGCTGAGAAATCTTATTATTTGGAGGGGGACAAAACTGGAACGAATCGGAATTAAATACACCGAGCTTAAAACAAAATATGCTGCGAAAAGAGAATATGTTCCGAAAAAAATTTTATTTCATCCAGAAATTCACGAAATCATCAAACTTTCCCCGCATTTTCTTTCCGGATTTTTTTTCAAATCCATCTAAATTATGTCAACAATTTTTTTTTATTTCTTTTCAAATATTTTTCACTTATTGAAAACTTTTTCATTTTACATTTAATTTGTTTTTTTTCAATAAAGCGTAGAGCTCTGTTCAATTTTGCGAAAAATGTTGAGCAACATTGATTATTTCGTTTGAAAATTTTGACAATTAGCCAGTGGTGACAACAATACGATTTATAAGAAATTTATCGGTTTTATTGTATCGGCATAAGCAACATTGTTTTTCTTATGTAAACAAAAACCATGTGGACAACAAAATAATATTAGGAGCTTGTGCTGCAACGTATCAATTAATGCGAATTGCAGCTGCTGCGGAGCAGCTCCTTGAAGACACATGTTCTACAAAAATCTCTTACCTTCATTATATTAAATATAATATAATTTCATATATTTTATTTATTTGTGCACAACAAACTAAACTAAAACCAACTAAAACCGAAATAAGTGATCCTTATATTATTTCGCAGTTGGAAAATATGTGACCAGAAATATTTTGTGGTTGGAAAAAATGCTGCCAGAAATATTTCATATGTTTTTATAAAAGGAACAGAGCACAACTTAAGCCATATTATTTTGCATTAATTTTTTTTATATGGACTTTTGACAGCAGTTCGCACGAAATGATAACCAGAATATCATGTTTTATTATTAAAGTTTGACAAATTAGAAGACATCAGCTGCTAATCAGCATTTGCACCTTGTAGTCAAAATATCTTTATTGCTGACAGTTGTACTTATCATAGAACTAAATGTACAAACTAAAGTTTGATTTTATGTGTTTTTGGTGCTTTTAATTTGCTCTCCTCTGCCGCACTTCCCCAGTTAATTGGTCATTTGTTTTCATATTTGTTGTAAGCATTTCGTTTTTCCTTTCTTTGTCCTCCAACTAACAAGCAAGCAAACAAACAAATTAAGTTAATGTCATGTAGTTAAAAGCACAACAAAAACGTAGGAAAAATAAAAAAATAGAATCACTCAAGCCAGTGAGTGAAGCAACCTAACAAAGCAACAAAAATGCCAAAAATGTAATTAAATTTAAGTATAAATACTCCAATGTTTAATTAAAACATTGGACCATGAAATATAAAAATTTTATAAATTGTAACGAAGCACAGGCAGGCATTACTCGCTCCGTCATAGCACCGGGGGTAAAAAAATAAAATAAAAATAATATTAATAATAATAATAATATTCTTTACAAGACATTAATTTTAACAGTGTTTTTTTTTGTATTAAAGTAAGAAATTAAACAGAATTAAAAATAATATGTTAGAGTTAATATTTGTTAGTTTTTAATAGTTCTTTTTTTTACGAAGTTATTATTTTACATAAATTTTCCATCAGTTTTTCTTTTTATTTATTTCATTTTATGAACTTTTCTTGGTTGTGTTACTTTGTGACATTATTTTTTATATATTTTCACTTAACTTTTTAGCAATTTTTTATTTGATTTTTTTATTTTTTCATTTGTAGTCTTCGAGTCATTGTCATTTATGATGGCCTTTTAAAAGAAACTTAATGTTCCGTTGTGCATAAAAAGTGATTTTTTTAAGTTTCTGTTTTTTTTCTTCTTTTGTTATTGTATTTTTATTTAAATTCCATGACTAAACAGAATTGAGAATTGCAGTATCACTAAAAGCATTAAAGAATCTTTTAGCTATAAAAAAAAGAGGTGTTTGAAAAGTGTTTGTTTATTGAAGATTGTTATAGGGAAAGTTCAAATATGTATATAAAAATATGAAGTAGTTTATATATTTACTTATTAAGCACATTTCAAACAAAAACCAAATAGAAAACGAGGAGGTTGTTATGTAACTCCTGATGGCCATATACTAAATAGTTTCTAGCGGTCGATAAACGTTACTTGACATTATAATTAATTTGGAAATATTCAAAGCCTGCGGCGTATGAATGACATGATAATTACTATTCATGCAATTCGACATATTAAAGCAGCCCGGCCTAAACATTAAAAAAATAATAATTATTAAATATTTGATTGTTCCATAATATTCAAATAAACTATATTGCATCACATCGGAAGATTTACATTTTATGCTACGAACACAACTGAGACGAACGACGAATTTTTGGCCGCGAATATTTTTCGTCAAAATTAAAATACATTAGTGTATATGAAAATACGCACAATCACGGCAACGGCGAAATTCGTCATACACGGCGAACTTTGCAATAGATTTATTTCTATTTCTTACGCCGGCGAACGACGAACAAATCAGTACCATATGACCATTTTCGTTTTAAGTTTTTAAGTTTCTTAGTAATTAATGTTTCTTATTACTATAGTAATTGTTTTATAGTTATTTTATAACATTTACAATAAATATATAAAATAATTAACTTCAAAAATTGGTTTTAGTTGTGTTTTTGTTAATGTTTCTTTTTTAATTATGAATTATTTTCTTTAGTACGGTCACACTACCAGCTGTTATATAAAACAAGCAAGCAAAATAAAATTTAAAAATATATTTTGGTAAATAATTTTGAAAAAAATGGATGCTTGTGAGATAACAATTGCAAATGTGAAAAACCACGAATGTTTGTATAATCTTGCATATCCTCATCAATAGGCGATCTTCTGGAAAACCTTTGTAATATTTCTTTAAGCAAAATTAAAAGAGCATTAAACTTTTAAGCATTCATTCTTGTTGCTTTAAAGAAGTGTTCTTCATCCTTGAACTTCAGTTCTGCAAAACCACTTCTTTGTAATTCAAGGTCGTTTCTATTAATGTTTACCGGCCGGACCCACCACCTTCTTCGTAATTAATTACATACAAGCAAAAAAAATTTCACCATGATTAACATTATATTAATTATTCTAATAATTTTCAAAAAATTTTAAATCCTTTGATTCATTTTTTATTTTATTTCTTTGCACAAACAGTAAACAATAAATATCAATTATAACAGCTGTTATTCTTTTGTCGTTATTGTGCTTCATACGACGAATTTATACAACGAATTTCCGCCGACGAATTCGTCGCGTTGGACGAAATTCGTCGTTCGTCTCGATTGTGTTCCTAGCATTATTTTGTACGTTTTTCGGGAGCAAAAACTTGAAGTATTTTTTCCATTTTTTTATTATTTATGGTCATAGATTACATTAATTAATTTTATTATAATTTGTTGAAAATAATAATGTATTTGTTGATTTAAATCAAAAAACAAAAATGTCAGAAACTTATCTTAATCTAAACCGAAGGAAGTTATAGCCATCGAGAAGCTAATACCAGCCATATAAAGTACATTCTGCTCTGGGATAGTTCTGTTACCGCTTTTTAAGAGACCATAAGGGGGGCCTGGTACTAAGGATGCCACCACAGGACAAGCACGTAAAGGTTGAGTCTCGAACCTGTCACCGAGTATCTTAATTATGTCAACTGACGACCTCCAATGAGAACGCGATGTAAAAGTTACCGGTGTCTTTCATATAAAGTTCGGGAGCTCGCACCGGTTGCTAGTCTCGCTGAACCAGTCACGTGACGTGTCCTTTGACAGGGTTTCTCCCCTCTAAGGTATTTCTATGACAAGCAAACCTTGCAAGGCTTAAGCTAGCAGCTGCATTTTTAATTAATGTGATTATTTTTCGATGTGATTATTTTTTTATGAAAACGCATCTATGGAATGATCAATATACAAAATAATTGTTGTTCATGGTTTTTATTTTATGCTTATTAATTGGACATTATAAGTGATCTGAGCTGAACAATAGTTTAGCCAATTTTAATAATTTTGATATCATTCACTATTTTAATTTTTAATATTTTAAATTGCTAAATTGATAATTTCAAATAAAAAAGAACACTAAGCAATAATTAGACATGGCAAAAAAAGCAATCGGTGCACTGAAACATCTGCTACTGAACTCGATGTGGCGTCTACTTTGAACTGCCCCAGTGAGATTATGTTAAACCTGCGAAACGTACAAAGCGTTGCAGAGGTTCAACACCTAGAAAAGTAACTTTTAGAGCAGAGTCCTTTATTTATAGAGCCTCAGTTGGAGACCCAGTTAATGCCTCTATTGATATTTAAAGAGCATTTAATATTTGCATCTCCTTACGAACATTTAGGAGACAACTTGATGAAATAAATTTGCAGGGCTCTATTGCCATCAGCCACTCGCATCAAAGAAGAACTTGAAGTTTCGAATATGATTTGCCTGTGAGCATTTAAAAAAAGCGATATTTTGTTGGCTAAAATGTTAAAAAAAAACTATCAACAACCCGTCATCCTGAAATTATCTTCACGTATCTCGGAAATTGAGTCTAAAGTTTCAACATTAAATACAAAAAGATGATTAAATAAGATTAGATGATCCGTATTTGCTGTGCTGCAGAATCCGGTTCACACAAGTCAGGTCTTCAGGTTTTAGGAAAAACTGTCTTATCCATTTTTTTTTTATTTTAATAAAGATAAGTTCGGAATGACGAAATTTCTGAACCTTTTTAAAAATATATTTTTTATATATTTTTCTTTTAGAATCTCCCTGCGTAATGATAATCTATTTAAATTATTAGTCCTTTTCTTTATGTTACAAATACTTAATCATCAAAACGTGTTGTTGCAACTGCTTAAATAGAGAACACTAGCAGAAAAATAAAATTCAAAATATAAATAAATAAAAACACACACACACAAACACTTCAATCCTTAGAAAAGCCTTTAGTTAAATTAAATATACAAATCTAACTACATACATAAATAAAATTAAAATCATAACAACGAAAAAAAAAAACAACAAGAACGCATCAAATTGAAAAAGGATGTGATGCCAAAATTGGAAATAAATTGTAAAAAATTGAATCAAATTCACATATAAACGACAAATAGACTATGAAAGGAGTTGATGCAATAAGTAAAGTAGTGATAGGGGCATGGGTAGGAAATCTGTTAGGCTAGAAGGTAGTTGTAGACAAATAAACTATATATTTCAAATAGACAACCACACATGCTCAAACTCTTAGGGACTTGCACATAATAATTCGCTTAAAAGAGCCTGGTAAGAACAAACTGTGGTTTTTCAAATGCCCTACACTGATCATTAGAAAGTTGCACCTTAAAACAATTGAAACAGAAGCGAAAGCCGAAAAAGGCATTAAAATTTTGAACACTTGAAAGATGATTTCGAAAAGCCGGGCTTTAAAACTCGCAGAGGTTAAAAGGTAAGAGAACTAACTTAGAATTATTTGATTGTAGACCAAAGAATGTTCAGGCAGTTTTCAGGAGGAAAATATTAGTTTCAAAATTTATTCAGCTTAAAATTAAATTTACATATTTAGACGGCCTTTGACAAAAAACTTGCCAAAGTTGTATAAAAAACTTTCGCTTGCTCTATAAGAAGTATAATGTAGGGCACCATAAACTGCTGCTGCACCTTTACACAAATTCTTTCTTTTCGGTTTATTTGTTTGGTAATTTTTTTTCTTACTTAAAAAACATTTACAAATACTGATAGCAATTTTATGCTTGCAAAGGCATGAAAAGCCTTTGTTCGTGTCTATTTCACGTTAGTTTGGCTACGAGCCGTTGGTAAACAACAACGTATAACTGTCATACGTATGCGAACAGCAGCACACGGAAAAGCAAACACTCAATATTTTAGTTTTTTATAAAGCTCTTACTACATATTGGTGGCAGTACACAACAATATGCGCCCACAAAAAAAGGCGCACAAACACTTAAATATGAAGCAAAGTAACTACTAGATGCAACATATGTTTTGTAATAAACACACACACAGTATTTCCCATCAACTAAAAAAAATTAAAAGTGATAGCTTGAGATACAGTGGTAGTTTTTACAGTGCTTCATTCAATCAGTCTCTCACTTTTAGCTAAAAATTTTAAGAATTTTGCGTTCGACTGTGACAAATTCTACTCGCATGCATCTTGTTTAAATAAAGTACAAATATTTGGACAAATTTAAATAAATTTTTCGAAGAAAATTTATTCGAGTAAAATTATTCGAATAAAATTATTCGAATAAAATTTTTCGAATAAAATTATTCGAACACAATTACTCGAATAAAATTATTGAAAAAAATTTGCAAATAAAATTATTCGAATAAAATTTTTTTTAATTAAATTAATTAAATAAGATTATATAAATCAAAATTATTGGAATAAAGTTATTTGAAAATTTTTGTAATAAAATTATAAGAAAAAAAAAATTGTCAACTAAAAATGATTAAAGCAAAAATTTAAAAAAAATTATTCGAATAAAAAATATTTGAATATAGAAACATAAACAAAAATTTTTCACACAAATATGCGAATCAAAACTATTCGAATTAAAATTACTTAAATAAAAATTATTCATATAAAATTATTCAAATAAAAAATAAAAATTAATCAAATAAAAACTATTCGTATAAAATCATTCGAATTACAAATTTTTCGAACTAATTTATTGGAATAAATATTTCTCGAATAAATCTTTTCGATTAAAAAATATTCGTCACAATTTTATTTACGCTTGTATTTACAAAATACATAGCGGCCATGAAATAAGCAAAAGTTAAAAAAAATCACAAATAGAAATTAAAATGAACGCGATATTGTCAGGCTAAACATTGTATAAAATCCTTTATCATCGCATATTATTTAATCATAGTAAAATAAACATTTATGCTAATTTAGTCCAACAGTTTCTTAGTCCTGATTTAATTGATATTTCTTAAAAGTCTCAATTCAAGAGTTTTGTATATTTGAAATTGGATACAATAGTTTTATATTACATTTCCTTCTGTTATTTCCTTCACTGTAAATGAATCAACAAATGAAACTAGTTGCTGGCTGCCTGGCAAACACAATTGAATTGTATGTTGGCAGAAAGGAAAAAAACCAAATGACTGAAAAAATACATATTGAAAATCAAATAAAACAAATTGTGAGCGCATAACACAAGCCAAATGAATTATTTATGAAGTGGTTGTTGGCTGAATACAATTTTTTATTTTATTTTTTTTGCCCGGATTTTATAATGTTTTCAACACTTTAACCATACGGATTTGCAGGCAATTCAGTTGGTTGGGTGTGTTATATTTTATATTATATCCACAGGCTCTTAATTCCGACAGACAGACTTTGTCTGGCAAAGGCTTTTTTTTATACAACAACGAGGCAACATGAAATCGCTAAGAACTGCATATTGGCAGAAGAGGTGTAGGAATATTTTATAGGATTTTTTTTATTATTGACATCTTCCCAACAGTGCTGATGATAATTATGTTACTTGAGATTTCGACAGCGAACTATCTCAGCTTTCTTCAAAGACATATTGTGGGCTGATTTGTGTTAATATTATAATCCATTTATTTTGCAAAAAAAAATATTTATAATCAAATAAAAATGGGCTTATAAGTGATTATTATTATCCGTTTTCCAAATAAATCGAAATTGAAAAAATTACAATACAAAAATTGCAATTAATATTTGCAAAAGTTCTACAAATCTAATACGTTTGTATATTCAAGGTGTTTAGATTTCATTAAACCATGAATGAATGAATATGTTGCCATTTAAAAAATGCTAAATAAAATACCCTCTGCTGGTCCATAATCATGTTCCACACACTCTGCTCAAGTACCGCCATGCAGAGAACACTGTTATAAATGCTGATTGTTTTTTCTTGTCCTTTGAACCCGACTTAAATTGCAGATGTTATCCAGGCGTCATTCAGGTTGGACTAGTAATATCCGTGAAATTTTAATATCCGTGTAAGTTTGCATAAAATACTAATAGCAGTATGAACAATTCTTTATTTCACGTAAGTAAATTTATAAAAAGTCGTTTGAACACAAATGATCGATAATTTAATTAAATCTAAAATGTTAGAGGAGGTATTATAGGACATATCGTTGATCCGAACTTACTTTCACGTATATCACTAAATTAGGAAAAAATTAATTAAGACCGCTTCCCCTAAAAACTCAAGACTTGATGAGTCAAACCGGACGTGTGTGAACCGCGGCTAAGATCCTGAACTTGTGCTCCTTAAGTAGTGCAAATTCGGATTGTTTTTTTTTTTTGGTATTTAATGTTGAAACTTTAGAATCAATTTCCCAAACAAAAATACTGTGACGGGCCTTCGGTTTCTCCGGGTTTGAAGCTGGGATATTCTCAGCCGTGCCCAGGGTCCTCTTACACAAAACTTCACTGTTCTTGTTTACATGTTTTGTTTACATGTTATTTGGTTGACAAATATATTTATTTAATTTATAAAGGCTTTACGGTCAGCTGCGTAGCCGTGGCGACACGTGGCTGTAACTGGTCTACTAACCAACTAATTGTTACTACTTCACGCACCGGATAAAAATACAGCGCCTCTACTGTTCTACGACTTAGTTTAACAACCTCTGGGAGTCCTCTATCTGCGACTCCTGATAACAACCTCTGGGAGTCCTCTTTCTGCGACTCCTGATAACAACCTCTGGGACTCCTCTACCGCGGGATAAAAATCCTCCTTGCTTCTAACTTATTTTCTATACTTGAGATGGGTGTTAACCGAACCCCTGACAACACCCTAGCGCTGCTCGGTGATAATTTCATCGTTGGAGCTAAATTTCTTACCGCCGAGCCATTTTATTAGATTTTGAAATAGGAAGTAGTCACTAGAGGCTAAATCCGGAGAATATGGCGGATGAGGTACCAATTCGTAGGCTACACACATGTGCACTCGTGCATTATCTTAATGAAAAAGAACTTGTTTCTTGGCCATATGGGGTCATTTTCTTTTTAAATCCTCATCAAATCGGTCGAATAAGTAGGCATAATATTCGCCGTTTAATGTTTTTACCTTTTAAAGGTAATCGATGTATACGATCCCGTGTGCATCCCAAAAAAACTGTTGCCATCACCTTTTTAGAAACATATTTGTTGTATGTTTTGAACAGCAAACTAACTGACGACACTTGCTCAAAATTTATCTACTAACAGGTGGTACTTGATGGGAAAAGTGTTGCATTTCATATAACTGCGGGGGAAGTTCGAAAAGTCACGGACGGTCACAGATCCGCCCTTTCACTTTTATTTAATTAACTTGCTTTCATCTCTACCTTTGCACTTGGTCATACCAACTTGATCGTCACCCGGGAAAAGGGAGAGATTCCTTTTTTCGTTTGCCTTTTATATCATCGGCCGTCTACAATTTTGGCTGTTTTGCAGCTTCACTTGTTACTGCAGTTCTCTTGCATGTATGGCCGATCAGAGTATGTTGTTGTAGTTTTCTCCGTTTGACTGCAGATCTGCTCGCGTTTTTCCCCTCACACCTCTGCCGATTATATCCAACTTAACCCTCCGCTTGGCTCTTTTACCGGAGTGGCCCTTTAGCTGCTGACCTTAAATGCAATTACTTTGGGCGATATAAAAGTAAAACCAAAAGAGACTATTTTACTGTCTAATAAAGTTAATTTCTTGTTATCGTCTGCTTGCACTTCCAAGAACTACAGGATATTCTATATTTACTTAATATGCAGCCTTACAAACTTGCAAATAGACTCACTTGCTTAAACTTATGTAAGACTAAAGCTTTCATTTCAATAAAAATTGCAACTTCCTGTGAACAGTTTCTTTCTACACACGTTTTTCTGTTATTTTTCCAACTTAATTTTTTTTTCCTTTGAATTATTGCAAATATTTTTTTGTAGGCTGTTTATTTCCTCTTTTTGCAACAACTTGTTGCTTGCTGGCAATAAAAGGATAAAAGGAGTTTAAAATGAAATTTGTAATGCAACAAGAAAACCTCTTAACAAAGTGCAATTTTTATATGCCTTTGAACATTTTATTACACAAACAGCATGCTGTTTTTTAGATGAGTATGTTAAACAAAAGTACCAACAGCAGAGTTCTTTCTTCTCTGTGTGTGTGCGTGCTTTTAGCATTTATTTCTCTCTCTCTCTCTTTCTGTGTGTGTGTGTTTTTAACATTTGTTTGTTAAGTTGAATTATTATAAAAGGAAATTGGATTTATTGTAATTTTATTGCGTGATGTGTTTGCGACTTTTCACTTTTTAGTTTCTCAGCTAAAATTTTTATTAACAATTACCCAGCAGTTCTTTGAGTGCAAATGAGCGAAATCAAAAGCAATCTTTTCTTTCTCTTTATTTTAAAATAATTAATAATGAATCGGAAAGTTGTCTTTACATTAGAGTGGCAACAAAATTAAAATAAGTGTCAAATGACTTTGTAGTACTACGTACTTAACATTTGAATTTAATATTAAATAAATTATATGCTGTGCAACAACCCATAATTTTTTTTTAAATTCAAGAACTGCAGGTGTATGTTTGCTTAGATTAGTGCGCGTTGGTGTTTGTGTGTCACGTAAATATGTATGAGAGTAAAATTGTCAACAATATCCGGCAGCTATTGCAAAGTTAAAAATATTGCAAAAGGACATTTTAAAAGCAAGCAAAGACTTTGTTTATTTACATTTTTTCTATTTAAACAGGATATACTACAAAATTTGTTTGATTATGGACATATGCAAGCATGTGTTTGTAAAGTATATTACGAAAGTTTGGCATGAAAGTCAAAGACGAATTAAAGGTGAGCTTCAGAGACACCATGCCATTGAAGAAATGATATTCAATAGTAAAATTTATAAAAAAAAAGAAAATTAAATCCTAAACACAAATGTTTGAACTGCTATTCAATATTAAGTACCCACTTTGAATGTGTTGTGTTGCAGACCTTTTGAAATTAATGAGTGGAGGAATTGTTCGGCTGGAGGTCTGTCTGTCTCTTTTGTTTAATAAATAAAAATAAAAATCTTTTTTAAGTTTGATTTTATTAATTTATTTTTTCACTATTTCCATAAATTTCGAGGATAATAAAAAGCTCTTCAACAGAAAAAACGCCTTGGGCTGTAAATACAGTCAGATTAATTAACAAATACTTGGAGAACTGTAACAACTGCTACTGTTCACTAAAACAAATCAAGTTTGCAGTTGAAAAAAGGACACATTCATTTTCGTTGAGCGAGCATAAATTTCCCTTACATTTAATAAAGTCTCCTTGAAAATTTTCATTCTAACAGACTTCAGAGCAACACAGTCGCCAACCAAATTTCTTGTAATTAACTTTATCAAAGTTCTTGAAGACAAACTGTGGCTTTAAGGCCACAGCACCAAGCATTCATCTTGTTAGTATTCTAAAAGCAACATATTAAGCCTTTACGTCCTGTTATATTTAATATTTAAATGACAATGCGTTAAACAACTCGATTTGTTTAAGCCTGCGTTTTATTTTCCTTCAAACAAAAAATCTTCACGCTTACAGCCAAATTTTTGCCGCAAGGTTTTACTATCTATTCCTCCCAGTATCCCAAAGGCACTTTCTATGGCATTATCGCTACCCCACTTTAATTTATAAGAAAGGTTTTACATCCAACATTTCCACGAGTATTTTTTTCCATTTTCATATCATATCACACACACATCCTTTCTATTATAGAGTGCCCAAAGTAGGAAATTCTTCATTAAAATTAATAAAAATTCAATCAATAAAATCAAGGGTAATTCGAATGTCAAAAGCAAAAGCATTAGAACAGGAAAAGATAAACAAAATAAGCACATTATTAAGAAAAGGTTGCGACATACTTAAAAAAAATTAATTAATTTTAATTCCACGAAATTTTAAAATTTTGTGCCAGAACGAGTTTTTTATTGATTGTTTTGTAGAAATGTGTGAAGTGAAAGCACAAAATTTCAAATCTTTGTTATGACGAAAGCTTATGTGTAGAGACAGGGTGAAGCAAAATTAGTCACCCGAACGGAAGATATTATAATTTTTAAAAATATATTTGATACGTCGATTATATTTGACATTTGTGAAGTAGACTGCTGCAGTGTGCAAACAGACAAGCAATGGAGCGCTATATTTCGCAAAGAGAGCGTGACATAATTTTGTAATTTTTTTACTAAAAATTGAATGATTTTAAGTTGGCGTAAAGGTGCATTTTTATTGAAACGCTTCTTCCTTTCTGAGGCACTGAGTATCCACGTGTGATACACGAAAAACTGTTACATCCACTAAAAGCCACGGTGCGGTGCGGTGCGGCGTTCACGCCAGAGAAGTGATTACACTGCTTTTTTAGAACGCCACTGGCAATACTGTTGCTGACGACGCATGCTACTGGGCCATGATAAACGTCTTCTTACTGCCAGAATCAAATGAGCGAGACTTAGCGAACATGTGGTTTTAAATACAAAATTTTCGAAAAAGTTTTTATGATCTTATAAGTTAAGAGACATCCCTACTTTACTGCTTTCTGTCCTTAAAAAAAAATAAATTTGTTGCAAAAGCTTTCAACTTTCTGCTTTCTATCTCACATATTTTGTCTACTTTTCATATAATTTGGCAGTTGTCATATAACAACTTTACAAAAATGATTTTAAATTTAATTTACAAAAAAAAACTCGTTTTCAGGTTTCAGATTTTTCATCTCAAGTGTATGTCTTTCAGATTTATATAAATAACACAAGAAAAATTGTATGCTTTATTTTAATTATGACACTTTTTCTCTTTAATTTTCGAATGTATGAGTGAGTGCATGTGTTTTTATTATTAATATGTGTAAACATTTCGTTTTAAAAACATGACAAAAGACTTTTCTCTCCTGTTGTTTTATATCCTTTAGTAAGTTGCTGTTGCTCTATAGTTTTATGCATATGACATTGATATTATGCTGTCAGTTGCTTTATATATATATTTTTTTTTTGTTTACTCTCGTTTCAGCAATTCCAGAAACAAAAAAAAAATTAAAATAATGCAGATGAAGCGAACCAAAACTGAACCCGAACAGCCCAATAATAACAACATGCAACATTGCATAATGTCCTCTTGGTGAATTTCGTAAATAAATTTTGATAAATTGTAAGCAAGTAAAAGCAACATAAGCAGGATTTATAAACGTAACAGTAATAATAACAATAGCAACAACAGCAGCAGCAGCAGCAATAACAACAAAAATATGAGAAACCCAACCACCCATGAATATAATCATATAAAAACACACACACACACTTATGTATTCACATATAAACTTACACCCATACACCGTCATGTCAAACATAAAGTTTTACGCACTAAATGCATGTTTATGGGTGAAATGAAGAAGACTTCTGTGAGGGCAGTCATTAGTCAAACTTTATGACGCTTAAAGCTTTTCGTATTACATTCTACTTTTGTAATGCATTTTCATATAAATTAAAAATTTTTAAAATAAAAATTTCAGCAACACCAAAAGGGGCCTTAAGATTTTTTTCAATGCTTTTATTTAAGATACGCTCTTTACCTTTTTGGAAAGAAAAGTTCGGAAAATTTCTACAGAATTTTTATATGAGAGCAACAATTTTAAAATAAAAAAAAAATTTTACAATAAAAATAGTTATTAAATTTTTGTAAAAAAGCTACTTATGAAATAGTTTCGTAAATATTGCTAGAAAAAAATACTGGAGGTAAATTACGGCATTCGATGTCGGACAAAATTTTTCAAACAATTTTTTATAGGATTTCCTTCGATATCGAATGCCGTAATGTGACCCCTGTTTTCTTTAAAAAAAATATCGTAAATTTACAAGTGTAATATACAATTGTGTACTTTTTAATATACTTGCTTAAGTTTATATTTCTTTTTATAAAAAGTTTTCTTATCTATTTTTAATGAATAATTTTTAGAAAAAAATCTCTTCAATTTGTACCAACTTCTTGAACTTTCAACTATTCACGCGTTTTTAGTAAACAAATGTATGAGATTGTTAAGAAATCAATTAAAAATTGTTTAAACGATCTAATTCTTTTAAAAATAAATTAAAACCAAGTTTGTTCTTACTCTTTTAGAAAAACTTTTAAATTTTATAAGAAATCTTTCTCAAAGATTATTGCGATATCGCTTTTAGGAATTAAGAATTGAGAATTAAGAATTCAGTGAAAGCGCAACGACAGACATTGCGAAAGTTTATATTTAATGATTGCAAATAACAAAAATATAATACCTGAAAAAAGTTTTAACACAACGTTGCGTTCTGCAGAGTAAGACCCTCCTCCAGCTTTTAAACTTTTGAACACAACTTTTAAGATTTTTAAAACAAATCTACAAAATTTATTTTGGAAAAAGAATTGCTTAAAATTTTTAGTTCTTCAAATAATGATTCTAATAGTTTTCTTTAAAAAAATTTTTGACTCATTTTGGGAAAAGTTTCCTCAAAAACAAAGTTTTTCTTTATCAAATTCAATCAAAGGTTAAAAAGGGGAATTTGCTTGTTTCAAAAATAAATTTTTTTAGAAAACCTTAAAGTAACTTAAATTGTGCTTGAGTTCTTTCAAAGAAGTCTTTACTCGCTATTAAAAAAGATTTGAGAGTATTTAAAAGAAACAAAACTTTTTTTGTAAAAGTTTATTTTTGTTAATATTTTAAGCAAAAGTTATTTAATGAAAAACAAGCTTTTTATAAACAATAAGTCAATTCGCGCTCTAGCACAACGTTAGATCTCTTTTAGGCAGTGTAAGTTTATATTACAAGTCTTCAATTTATAGAAATGTGTTAAAAAGAGAATGAATGCTTTCTTATGTACGCGTAGCTGTTTTTTTTTTTTGTTTTTGAAAGTTTGAGCGTAAAGTTGACATCGTCTAAAAAATTTACACCTGCTCCTATATACTATGGCTCAGTCCTTACAGTACATAACAAGTCATCTTTCATACGTATTTATGCTTGCGTAAGTATTTGTAGACATGTACATACGTTTTGTCAATACATGTGAGTGTATATGTGTGTGTGTGTGTGCGTGTGTATATTTTGTAATAAAATGCAATTTAAATTGCATTTTGTAACATTTTCTGTTTATATGCAACTGACAGTGCATACAATAGCAAATGTTTTTTAACATCTACATACAATGCATTTAATAACACTTTTACAATTGCACATACACACACACACAAACACATACACATCCTCATACACAATAAAGGAAACAGCTTAAAGATACGGTATGAGGATCCACAAATAAAAGACAATATAATGAAGCTGTGTGGCTACGTGTACAAGCTCTAAGGATTTATCAGACAGGAAACCACCAGCAAGAGATTCGTGTGCCTGTTGTATAAGTTCAACTGTTAAAATTAACCAAAAAAAAAAAAACTTTTTATAAATTTATTTGTTTGCTTGTGCTTATGCAATGCTTGATTAACAAACGTATATTTTTATTACGTACGCTTTTATATGTTTCAGTCATTTTATTCGAAATCCTTTTTTAATATGTTTGCTTTGTTGCAACACAGAAGTTGTTTAATACGCTTGTTACCCAATTATGAGAACTCTAACAAATGAAATGTGAAGAGTGCTTTGAAAAATATGGAAATTGTAGAAAGGTTGCAGTACGACATGTTTGTTTAATTCATTAGTTATTTAACTTTGCATTATCCAAAACTATTTTATAATAATTCTTTGGTAGCTGCTCCTGTTGTCGATTTTCACCTGGTATTTCATTTTTACGCAATTTAAAATATTTTCTGTTGCTCAGCATTGCTTAAGCAATGGCTGTTAGTGGTTGTCATGTTGTTACATCTATTGTTACATCTGTTGTTACATCTATTGTTACATCTATTGCAGGTTTTGCACTAGTTGTTTTCGTTGTTGTTGCTGCTGTTGTTGTTACATAAGCAACAACTTTGTATGCAACAAACGCTTGAGCAGAAATATAAAATTGTGTTGACTAAAAATAAATAATTCTAAATACATTTAATTGGTTTTATAGCTCCGATTTGTGTAGTTTTTCTTTCCTCCTTTTTTGCTTGCTGTATAATTGCATTCAACCTTTTGTAGTTGTTAACATTTTGGTTGAAATTATTTAATATTTTCAGTAGCTATTATTTCTGGTATTTTGGTTATTTAACTTAAACATCACGTTTTAGATTTAAATGTTAACATGTGTTGCTAAATATGATTTATACTCTCAAATAGAATAAACATTTATGCAAGAATTTTAGAAAATTTATTTGTTTAGGTTTAAAAAAAAGCACACAATTTGGAATGTGATTTAATTTTAAATATCTTACTTTTTTTTTGTTTTAAATATAAAAACTGTTAAGTTATTTTATGTTTAACCTTGAGCTAAAACAGTTTTTCTATATTCTAAGTAGTTTATATAAGCAGCGTCAACACAGTGGTGTGGATAGTGGAAAGCTCAGACACCAATTTAAAAAGAAGAATATTTTTCAAGAGCTATAAAATAAATTTTTAATATTCGGCTAATTTACACTCACGCCTCGCCGCCTTGGACTTAAGATAAACATGTTGTAATAACAGAAAAATCTTTTTTTATGATACCCAAAAAATTTAATGAAAAAAAATTTTTTTAAGAAAGTGTTGCGCAAAATTATATATTCAAATTAGTTGATTCCATTTTTAAGTTATATATATTTTTAAAGCTTTCACCATCTGTCCTCTTTTACTATCACTTTCCCGAAGACGGTTACTTCTCTTTAAAAAAAGATTCTAAAGGGTTTACGGAATATAATTACAATTTTAAAAGTGAAATTATTATTTATTTTTTGGGAAAACCATTTTTGTCCTCCAAAATTACTTGCACGACTGTAGAGGTAGTTTTGTTTTAAAAACACCTGAGTTGATTGGTATGATGCAACACATGATTAAAATCATAGAGCCAACAACAACCGCAAGATTGGAATGATTTAATAATAGCAGCGAATATACTCGTATGTGTTTGACAATTTTGACACAAAGACATGTTTTTAGGATGTTGATTACTTATGAATATTTTTGCAATCAGATTTAACCTTCTCTCGATTTAAGTCGAGCTTTCTCAGGGATCGCACGAGTTCATATAGATGGGATCTCATCAAACGAGTTCAAGGTTAATTCATGGGTACCGCAAGGCTCCGTTCTTTCTTCCACACTTTTTCTTATTTTCTTAAATGACCTTCTATGTCAAACTTTTAATCTACTCTTTTACAGGTGATAGCAGCATTTGCCATTCATATTCATTCAGTAGCAGTCCCAGCCTGCTAGACATCGCGGTCATGAGGAAAAAATATGAAGGATTTGCTTACTCATGATCTTGTAAAAATATGCGAATGCGGCTGTGCGAATACGGTCGAATTTAATGCTCGTAAGACCCAGTGTTGTATACTTATACGCAGATATACGACCAATCATGCTGCTCCATTTGTAATAATGGGTGGTGTAGATATTGAGGAATCAGAAACTCTTGATGTTCTTGGCATGAAAATTAAATGTGATGTTCGATGGACTGATCATATTTTTCAGGTTTCAAAAGAAGCATTCAAGTGCCTCGGCTTTCTAAGACGGTGTAAGAGATACTTCACTCCATCTGATCTCCTTAGTATTTACACCACCTATATCCGACCGAAAATGGAATACAACTCTCATCTATGGGCCGGTGCTTCAAAGTCTATTTTGATGATACTCGACCGCGTACAAGAGAGGGCGAAGAAGCTGATCAGTGACAGTAGTGTAGCCAACTATATTGACTCACTTCAAAATCGACGTAATAGGCAATGTATTTCACTGTTTTATCGTTACTACAATGCAATGTGCTCTAATGAAATCAGGGAACTTGTTCCCGAAACCCACTTATTTATGCAAACAACACGTTCATCGTTAAGAGCGCAGCCATTTGTGGTTGATATTAGACTTGGGTCCAACTCGTTCAGTCGCTCGTTTTAGACAAAAACCTTTCATTGAACCATAAACTTTTTTGATGAAAAGTTTTTGTCTAAAACGAGTGACTGAAAGAGTTGGACCCAGCTCTAGTTGATATGCCAATGGATCGCACTACGTATTCCAGAGAAAATTCGTTCTTTAGCCGAACAGTTCGTATGTGGAATAAACTCCCTGCAGAGGTCTTCCCTTTCTCTTTCAATGTAGGAAAGTTCTAATCGAATGTCCACAAACACGACTCCCTTTATCCTTCGTCCCATAACGAATTTTCCTAGTTCCGGCACAACACATTACATGTCTAGTGGTCATTCCCTGGTTCTATGAAAAAAAATTAAGGCGAAATCTTTATATTTATCTTAATCAACCGATTTTCCATTGATGAAAGATACGAGTTTTAATTAAAAGTTTTTTCCAAAAATTTCCGCGGTACTATTGTCCTCCTTTTGAATTACATTTTCAAGCAAGCCAAACAAATATGATTTGTAATTGGCCTTAAAATAAAATTAAGCTTGTTGTTAATTAGGAAAACAAAAAAAAAAAGGATAAAACCACTGTGTTAGAGTGTCAAACTACAATACGCATCGATGCATTTGAGAGTCGCCCACACTCGTACCCGCTCACTATAGCGGCACTAAACTACACTTAACTTAGTACAGAGTAAAGTATGCATTTCAAATATAATGAAACGCAATCTAAAACTAAATTATAAATGTACATACGGCATGTTTGTGCATGAATTTCTAGATATGTATGCGTGTATGTATATAGTCGTACATGCGTAACAGTATTTGGTCCGTGCATGTGCATTGTTTCATTATGCACAGCTACATGTGCATTTCTAAACTATTTTTGTCATTATTAAGCCAAGCTGTCACATTTCTTTTAATTTTTTCCTTTTTTTTTTTTGTTTGTTTTGTTATTAGATGAATAAATGAGTGAGTGGTAGTATGTGTGAGTGCATGTGTGTATATCTCGGGTTTCGATAAATATTCTGATAAAACGTTTCAGTCACAACAATATTTTGTTTCTTTTCACTTCTCCCCGTTTTTTTTTCATCATTTGAGGAAAGCATCAATGCGAATACATTATTATGATGGCAGGGAGCCATCAAAAAAGCGTTAAATATGAACAACAGAAAAATATGAGAAAATTAAGTTGAAGAAATATTTAAAACGCAAAATGAAAAAGCCAAACAAAATTATGGCCGCCATAATAATGACAAAACCAAACCAGAGAAATTCAAAAAAAAAAAAAAAAACTTCAGTGACTTGTTGGGTTGCTTCATTGGCTCGAGAGATGTGTTTATGTTTGTCCTTCGCATGGATGGTGGATGGTTTATGTGCGTTCGTTCGTTCGTTCGTTCGTTCGTGGGTTGTTTATTTAGCTGTGTTGGTTGGTTGGACTGCCACTTTTTGCAGTTTATTGTTGTTGCCAGTTTATTTTTGTTATTTTTTCAAGTTTGTCTTCTCTTCTCTCCTTATTTTTTATTATTTTTGGTTGCAGCTGTTTTGTTTTGCTACTGTCAATGCCTGATAATAAACTCTTTTGCTGCTGTTGATGCAATTGCGAAAGCATTTCCACGCATATTAACATAATCAAATTGGATTTGTGTATCATCATACTTTTACCACGCAAAAAAAAACAAATCTTTCCCCATCATCATCCTGTATTTTGTTTGCTACATGGCATTTAGACCAACCATCGCCTAGACCACAGGCAATAATATCAACATCAAATAATTTACATTTTTTTTTTTGCATTTTTCGCAACCCACTTGTTCATCACTTGCAATTATAAATGCAGCTTGTTGTTTCTGTAACTGTGTCTGTGTGTGTGTGTGTGTCTTTATATGGATGTGTATTTTGATAGTGCTGCCATTACTGATGATGAGCTTAATAATGTGCAACAGCAGCTTCAATGTGTGGCTGCATCAAAATCAACTTAATTATTGTAGTTTATTTAAAAGGGTATTCAATTTACCAGATTTCTATTTTAATCGCTTGATGCCTCGCTTAGTTAATTGGAGTTTTTTTTTTGGTTTAATCGTTTAATAAAAGATGTCCACAAATTTATTAATTGCAATAAATAATAATAATATAAGTTGACACTCAATTTTAATGCGACATCGACGTCACGTCAACACAATACCAAAAAATTGGAGCTTGTCGATGTTGCCAACTGGAATAAGGGTGACTATTTTTTTTAATTTATTAATCAAGATTGTCCCGATATATTTTTTTCAACAAAAAAGTTTTTGAAAGTTATAATTTTTTGTTTATTTTCATTATTGTTTCTCATTGTTATTAAAAACTTATCTTTCTTTAACTTTTTTCTATTCGAATTAAGATTATTATTGCAATCTTTATTGTGTTTTTGTTAAAGTAAACATATTTCTAGATTTAAATTTTAGTCTCGTCGGAACTAATTGTTAACCCTAGAATACTAACTCACTTAAATTTTACGTGCAGTTTTTTTATTATTGTTGCCACACAAGCATCCAGCGGCCTAACGGCACCAAATTCCACAAGTGTTTTTTTTAATAGTTTTTGAATAAACGCAAAAATTTGAACAAAGCATATTTAGTCATTAAACTGCTCTAAGAACTTGAGCATTAAAAGGCTTTTTATTGCATATGATTTGTTCTCAAACGTAATTTTTATTTTGTTTTTTAAATTGTTTTTGTTTACCTTAATATAAATTATAAGTTATTATTTATTATTAAATAAAAATTAACTAATAAAATAGAAAAAATTACAGAAATAACCACATCAATTGAAGCACTTTAGGAAGAATTCAAAAGTACATAAAATTTAAGTGACGATAGTATTAATGTAGTATTAAATAGCATTAGTTTTCTAGGGTCAAATCGATACTCATACCGGGAAAGCAAGGTAGTGAAAAATCAAAGTGGAACTAAAACTAATGTAAATTGTAATAAAATAGCAAATAGATTTAAATTTAATAATATTAATAATATTGAAAAGTAATTAATGCAACAAATCCTTGGCTGTACATGGATTATTGCAGATAACTTTAGGCCTTGGTATCATGCCAATTTGAAATTCGGAATATTAAATACGCCCAAATTTAATAAAACCCCTTAATAACGTCGAGTGTCTTCTTTGGTGTATTTATGTTCATATCCGGTCTCTTGAAGTGCATATAAATTAGACACTTTTACAAGCAACACAATCAGCTGATTGTCAAAAACCAATTGAAATAATTTATTGGATTTTCCACCATTTGAATATTTTCCAAAGACTTTTCCCATGTTATGTCCTTTGCATCAAAGGAATTTTGTGCTGTATCGTAACGTCAACAAATCTATTTTTTCCACTACAAAGCCCTCAGAAACCTCTGAAAACTCGTCCACAGTATATTCCTCACACGCGACACCTTCTAATAAATCAATCTAAATTTCATCGCCTTTCTTCAAAACTTTCATCCAACCGTTTTCCAAAAACTCTGCTTCATCATCTTTGCACTCCTTTTCAGAAGATTCGTTCCAATCAATATCCAAATAAACAAAAAAACATGCAACTGAGTTCCTTTGTTAAGTTGGTTTCGTACTTTAAAAGGGTATTTTAAAAAGATTATTTGCTTCTAGTGATTCATTTCTGAACGATATTTTTCTTTAGTTTTAATAAAACTTGACTTTCCTTTTACTTATCGAAGAAGTAGAAGAAATAGAAAGATATTTATAATTAATTATATCGATCTTCTGCGTCCTTTTTCTGGGTTACTCTAAATATATAAAATCATCCTTTATGCCTTGTGTATTCTGTTTTAAATTTTTTGAGGTTCTTTACATTTTTAATACTTTCGTTAATCTTCCTTAGATTAAATTAAGCTCTTAAATAAGTATATTTAAAGACTACAAACAAATATACCATTTTTTGAATCAGTTATTTGGACTTAATTAACTGATTTGATTGTTAATCGACAATAAAAAATTTTAAATGAATCGAACATTTTATCGGGTAGTAACTAATTGAATACCCTAATATTTACACAATGCAAAAAATGGCAATCAGTTTTAATAGAAAAAATAAAACAAAATTGATATTAAATGCATAAATAGTTGACCTTTTTCATTATAATCCTTGAGGATATTATTGGGAATAACTTTTTGCGGCAGCCAAGGTTTTTCATGTTGACTGAAATTAAAATCAATTTTTTTTATACTTTTTTATCCAAATAGAAATTTTTTACAAAGCTTAAGACTCAATATTTAAAGCAATAAATCAAGAACTCAAGTTTGGTTTAAAAACTTTCAAGGCAATAAAATTTAACAAAAATATATAAAAAATGGATTTATGTACTCGTATTAATAAATATTTATTTAAATATTTAAAAAGTTTTAAAAATTATTCAAATATTCGATTAAAATTAATCGATTAATTTTATTCTAAATCGGAAAAGAGATGTTTTTTTTTTAATTTTTTATTTTTTTATTTTTGTAATTTTTATTTAAACAACAACTCTAGTTGTTTCAGTACATCACAGTTTGTTTGAAATAAAAAATTTGCTAAGTTCTGTAAAAACTTGCTAAAAAATTCGAATTAAAATTATTAATAAAAGTATTTAAAAAAAATTCTTAAGACTTCAATATAAATACAATTATTTTACTATCTCGAATTCCAGCATAAGTCCTTAAAATAATTGATATTCATATGAATTTTTCTGAAAATCCAAAAGCAATTAAAACTGTTCAACAAATACTTAACAAAATAGCCTTTTGTTTAAACAAACAAAAGTACCAGCTTAAGAATTATTTCAAGTAAAATATTTATATAAAACAAAAACAATATAAAAATAGTATTCCCTCTTGCAAGTTAAGCTGCTTTAAATGTTTTGCTTAAGCTGTAAATACGAATTATTTTAACTACATAAATATTTGTAAATGTATGTGTACACATTTTTAAGTATAAGCTCTCATCTTCATCAAATTTTATAATAACTAAATATGAAATCGCAATACATAAATAATATTTATATTTAGTGTCGGTTTTCTTAAACGTACTCGTTCCTTAAGTGGTAAAAATATCAGGAAATTAATTATTTTACTATTTAAAATATAAAAACATTATGGGGAACGAACCACTTGATTCATTTAGAACTTATATTTTCATAGTACACAATTTTTTTTTTACATTCCGAAATTCACCTTTTGTTTAAGAAAAGTTAGAATAATTGAGTATAACAAAAATTATATGTAAATTACTTTATTAGTTCTTATTTTGTTTAATGATTTATTGCGCAATTTTTGCTATTAATTATATTATTATATTTTATTGAAATTTAATCGTTATATGGTACATAAATAATATTTGTAATTAATATCACTCATACGTCACATAATAAAGCTTTATTGCATTTTGTATTATTATTTTTTTCCGTTGTGTTATTTAAAGCTTTAAATAACTTGATTGCAAGCAATTTTTTTTTAAATCTTTTTTACTACTCCTTTTGTTGGTTTTAATAAAAGCCAACGTTTGTAATCGGAGATTAATTAGTATGTATTGATTTTTGTTTTGTGATAAAAATTATTCAAGTGCACAATTATAATAATTAAAGAGTATTCATATATGTATGTATTTTAGCTTAAATAAAAATATTATTACAGTAGGACAACGAAACGGAATATGTGAAAAATGAAATACAATTTAAAAAAATAAATACAATATTTTCCTTAAAAAAAATTGTTCTTAAACTTTTCCAATTGAAAGAACGTCTAACAAATTTTCTTTTGAATATTTTTAATAGAGATTTAAGATTGGCTGTAAGCTTTTCCGAAAAAGAAATTTCATAAGGTTTCTTAGAAGAACAATTTTTAAGTAGTTTTTATTAATTTCTTAAAAGCATTTACAGATTTTTTGCATGAAGGGTATTTGGTTTAGAAGGTTTTAAAAATTAGAATAAAAAAATTCTCAACAAAAAATTAAGCTTTTAAAATATTTTAAAAATGTCTCTACTAAAACTGCTTTTAAAAGATTTTATTAAAAAAGCCTTTTTTTAAAATACTCTGGATATTTCAGAAAGTGCTAAAAGCTTTCCTTTTCTAAGTTTTTATAAATAAAAATGAAGCATTTTAATTTTCAAACTTTCTAACAATAACTAAATACCTGGAGGCAAATTACGGAATCCGATAACAAACGAAATTTCCATACAAATTCATGGATGGGATTTCGTTAGATATCGAATGCCGTAATTTGCCCCTGAACATTTAAAGGAACGATTTTTATGTTAACTGATTTATAGAATATTCAGTCGACTAATTCTTAAACGGTTAACCGATTATTTACTATCCGACTAACTATTCGATTAAAATTGGGTAATTTGGATTGCCGATTAAATCGGTTAATTTGGGTCGATTTATAAAATTTTGTATATTTGTTTATTAATCAAACACATTTTTTTAAATGCTCAATTTAATGTAACGAAATTAACCGAAACTGTTAGAAGTGTTAAGAACTTGAAAAATAAATCAAACTATGACTTAAAAGGCATTACGGCCGAGGCACTGAGAAATTAGAAATTCGCTATCATGGACTGTTTGGCTTTTTCCAACATCTACGATGCGGGAAAGAATTCTTTTTGAAGTTGAAGTTAAAGAAACAAAACATTTAAGCTATGAAATTAATTCATAAAAGTTTCTGAGCCTACTTCTCACAAATACTTATATTTTTTCTCCCACTGTAGCTTTCATTATGCTTATAAGCACAAATGATATATGAGAAGTCACAAAAAGCTGCATTGAAAAAAAAACCTCAAAGAGAACAAAAAATAAATCAGCGGTAATAAGTTTATACAATATCATACATTAAATATTATTTAACGTTTTATAATAAATGATATTTACAAAATTAAAAATATGCAAAAAATAATAAATTTGATAATAATATGATTGACTACCTTCAGCGAGTAATTTAAAACCAGAATAATTTTCGAAAAATAAAAAAAAAAAATATAAAAAAAAACAGAAAATGTATAATGAAAAAGCAGAAATATATATATATATGAAAACATACACACATTTATTAATTTATGCAATGCAAAGGTATAAATTTCATAAATCACAGTACGCACGCACTGAAACGCACTTTAAACATTTTACATTATAAAAAAATAAAAGAGGCTGAAAGCGAAGAGGCCAGAAGTAAAGCCGAACAAAGAGTAGAGCAGATAGAAAATATTTCCAATGTGATTTATATATAACGATTGTTTCGCATTTTCCACCAAAATTTAATCAAATAGAAAATCTGAAATGTAAAATGAAATATTGACATAAATGATATGAATGCATACAAAATGACTGAAAGGCTGGCTGAATGACAGACTGACTGGATGGTTGGCTGTTTGTATGAATGACTGATTGTAGGAATGAATTAATGACCGAATGTCGGCATATTGGAGCAAATGAGTGAGTGACTGTATGACTGTTGATATGGTTATATGAAAAGGATATTTTTGGTCTATGTTATATGTTGTAGGTTATAAACAGTGAGGAATATGATCAAACAATTAAGCGTTTCAAAGTTTTTGATTGCAAATTTTTTAAATATAATAATATTTTTGAAAGAAAAAAATAAGTTAAGTATACCAGTATAGCAGCGAAAAATTAAATATGCAATTGCACGTTGTTCCTGGAGCAACCTATGGTGGGGAATATCGAATATTCATTCATTTTGTAAGTTTTTGACATTGATTTTTAGTGCATATTTTTTGCTTATTTTACATTTTAGAGCATATTGTTGCATATTCTTGCATATTTCAACCTTAAGAGCATGTGACTAGAATTTTTACGAATCTATAAAGCCTGTTTGATACTTTAAGACCCAAGATTTTCTATTATGCTGACACATCAAGTCTGTAGACTAAGCTTTTTTCAAGACTGACAAGCAGGGAAACATTAAATATGCAATTGTATGTTTTTCCTAAAGCAACCTATAGAGGGGAAGATACAATATGTATATATTTCAGAAAATTTTTTAAGTTTTGACATATATATTTTAGTGCATATTTTTGCATATTTTACATTTTAGATCATATTGTTACATATTCTTGCATATTTTAACCTTAAGAGTAGAACTTTTACGAATCTCAAAAGCAAATTCCATACTTTTAGACCCAAGATTTTCTATTGTGCTGACACATTAAGTGTGTAGACCAAACTTCTTGCAATACTGACAACCAGCGAAAAATTAAATAATGCATTTTCTTGCATATTTTAAGCTTAAGAGCGTATTCGATACTTAAAAACTCCATCTTGATACTTTATTAATACTTTTATCATATGCTGACACAACCCGTCGTAACAGAACAAAAAAATCAGATCGTTTTTTTTCATTTTTAATATCCTTCAGTCGAAACATTTTTCTAAATTTTTCCCATTTACATCTTATTTTCAGTTCAAATTTACTTAGCGGAGCGGTTATAAAATATAATGTCAAGGAACTGTTATCTTTTGAATGTGATCCCTTTAATCAGTGAAAGTTCAGAGCAGATTTTCATTGTAGACAAGTTTATTTGTATTTAAGTGAGCAATTTGTTGTTCACTGCAATAACAATTAAGGGCGACATTTGTAGCCAGCGGCATTTGTAGTCCTGTAGCCGTGTAGCCTGTTGTCGCTAATGTGTTTTTAGCTTAAAGCTTGTCTTATTTTATAAAAAAAAATAAGTCTAATATTCGAGTTCTTCTTAGAAAATGAAGAAAAATTTGTATGTTTTATTTACTTACGAGTATTTTGTGTCTTGCTGTCTTCCTTTGTTTCTTTTATTTTTATCTTATTTTAAATATAAATGTTGTCGAATTGTATGATATTTTCCAAAAGGTCATTTTAAGTTATTTTAAGAGGATATTTTTTGAATTTTCAGGGCATATTTTCACTTTTTTACTGCATATTTAATGCACGTAAATCAAATTTTTTTAGAGTTTATTTCCAGCTGATCAAATTTTGTTAGACTTTATATCTAGCTGATAAGTTATGCAACTTAGAATTAATTTTGATTTGTTGGCGATTCGTGTTCAATAATAAATATCGATGTGGGAATATTAGACTCCTTCGGACAAGCTGTCAATTTGTGTGCTCAAGTAAGATCTTCTTCGAAATTGATTTAAGGCTATTTTATTCATTATCTTCCTTAAATGTTGTGTATGTTTGAGCCAATAACAATTTTATGGCACAGGATTCCTTGCTAGAGAATCAAAAATTCACTAAAACGTGGAGAGTTGTTCGATCGAGGTCTGAAGGATTTATTTGGATGCATTGTACTTATAGCTCATGAAAGTTGGCCGAACGCCGCCCAATCCTTTTTCTCAGCGGATTTTAGCATGTAGAAAGTACATTATTGAAATTTTAATAAAAATCCTGTTTCTTGTAAATGGTGCTGCTCGGCATGAAATATTTGCGGCTACAAAAACCAATAGCCTTAAAATTTACCCCATTTTTTTTTAAATTTATGTATGTGTAGTGAAATAAAATGATTGAATGATGTGATGCTTGATACCGTCCCTCTACTTCTCCATCCACAATTCAAAAGTAGTACCGATACATTTATGCATGCACAAATATGGTTGTATGTTTAATAAACCTTGATGCGGATATAACTGGCATAATGACATTAAGCACAATTATTTACGCATGCAATTTAAATATCATATTAAATATCAAACAATATTTTATGTGTACAGTAGTAAAGCCGTAATCCAAACTCTTTTATATTTCGCTCAAATAGAACTGACAAGCATTTGGTTGCAAATGTTTGTAAATTTTGTTTGATATTTTATTTGATGTTGTGTGTGAGTGTGTGTGAGTGTCTGTGAGTGTGGCTGCATAAATGTGAGCTCAATGAAAAAGAAAATTTTAAATGTACATATAATATTTTAATATAGAAAAACCGATGGATGATGGAATATTGCACTCTTTTCAATAACATGCTTAACAATTCCTATTTTCCGCGCGCGTGGAAAGTAGCGAAAGTTGTAATTTTGCCCAAAAATAACAAGGATACAAGTAAAATAAAAAATCTCCGTGCTATTAGTTTACTACCAAATATTAGTAAAGTTTTTGAAATTTGCGTAAACAATAATTTAGTTAAATTCTGCGAAAAAAATCAATTAAATAATGACAGACAATTCGGTTTCAAATACAAACACTCAACCATACATGCAATACATCTGCTCGTCTCAAATATTCACTAAAACCTCAATAAATCCTTGTGTACAGGGGCCTGTCTGATAGATTTCGAAAAGGCGTTCGATAGCATATGGAACAGGTAGCATTAATTTACAAATTATTGAAATATAAAGTACCTATATATTTAATTATATTAATACACAACATGTTAAACAACACAAGTCTTTTCAAGTCTGCAATAGGAAACAAAATAGTACAAAAAAATTTATTGTAGTGAATGGTCTTCAACAGGGAACAGTGAATTCCCCAATTCTATTTAATATTTTTATATTTGAATTGTTAACGAAAATTGATAATATCATTGCTTTTGCGGATGATATTATAATATATCACGCCGATAATAAAATTGAAAAAATTAATTATGAATTACAAACATACTTTAAAATAGTTGAAAAATACGCTATAGATTGGAAAATGAAAATAAACTTTGACAAATGTGAAACCATTCTCTTCCGTCCGCCAGTAGGAAAATGTAATCACAACATAAGAACAAAATGGAGAGATTTTGGGATAAAATCAAATACCAATATACGTATTCCGAACAAACAAATTGTAAAATACTTGGGAATAAATCTAGACAAGTTTTTATATTTCAATTCCCATATAAATGCACAAATAATTAAAGCAAGAAATGCTTTTTTCATGTACAAAAAACTGTTTTACACAATACATCAATTCTAGAGTTAAAGTCATTCTATATAAATCACTAATTAGACCTATACGGTTGCCAAATATGGTTTAACATTTCGAGTTTTTGAAAGAAAGGGTCTAAGAGCGTGCACATCGTTGTACAGATCTCCAAATAGTGATTATGTAAAATACATATCAATTATTATTCACATAATTAGAAATCATATTGCAAAAAGCTCTGAATGCTATGAAAATAACTTAATTATGGCACTATATTACAGCGATGAAGAATATAAAACCCTACAAAGTGGATATGTACCACCTGAGGCATTCGTATACCTAGACAGTAAAGGCTTTATCTAAAATGAATTAGGCATACCTATATTTTACCATATATATAGAAGAGCCAATAAAAAAGTTATTCATTGCAATCAAATCACTCTTGACAATACTAGGTTTGATACAAGTATTTACTCAGGCGATAAGAACATTTTTCCAAATATAAATAAAAGATAATTTTGGTGGTTAAACTAAAATTTTCCCTTCCAACTTTTGCCCCTTGACAGAACTTTTTATCATATAAATATAGAAGTAATTTTTTTGAAATTTTTTTTGTTATATGCAATATTATTGATTTTACGTAAAAGAAATCATATAATTATTTCTAAAAAAAAAATTATTTAAATTATTATAGATAATTAGTGCACTTGAGAGCCCGATTATGGGACTATGTATAATAATATATTATAAATACTATTTGTTTATTTATAGTTTTAAGTACATGAATTTTCTTTAAAAAAAAAAAACGATGGATGATGTGTGACTTTTTGTAATACGCTTTTGTTTAAGCTGTTTTCATATTTATCAAGTAAATATTGTTATTTAAAACATGCGACATATTTCAAGTTCCACAAAGAAGAGCCAGCATATTTTTAGAAGCTTTTAAGCAACGAAATTCAAAGCATACTTTTTAGGGGGTTATTATAGACCATGTTTACTAAAAAAGTTTCTATTTAGTAGAAATTGTTATTGTAAAAAAACCAAAACAATTAAAAGAAACTTAAGTAATTTTCAGAGTAGTACCCCGTCCTAAGAGCCTTTAAAAATATCACAAGAAATACGTTTTTAATTGCTTTTTAGTTATTTTATTGTACTTTATCTAGTTGCTTGTAAGGTGGTTAATTTTATTGATCTATAAACTTGTAAAAATAAACTTAACCGCTACTAGACTTAGTGGTTCCTGTAAGCACATATACAATTTAATATGCATATTAAGAACAAGTTACACTGAAATAGGTAAATTATTATGTTAAGGCTTGTTTTTATATCTTCGAAAGGACAAAAACCAACAAACATTACAACACCCTGGAGTTTAAGAAAAAGGAAGAGTTGTTGCTTTAACTACACAGTTTGAGTAATAATAATTATTTATTTGTTTTATGTGTTTATTGCTTTATATTGTGTGTGTGTGTGTGTGTTTTTTTTTTGTTTGTTTGTTAAACAATTTTCTCATGCTATTGTCCTTATAAATTTTTAATATTCTTAGTGTATTGACGTTAGTCAGTTTATTACTTAATGTATGTGTAACTATAGTACTTGATAATGTGTTTATTGTGTTACAAGGCAAATGTGTGAGTAGGTGCGTTTTTTTATATTTTTGTTACTGCTTGAACTGGTCCTTGGGGATCCATAATAATGAACATACTGTTGGGCTATCAAATCTACTTTTTCTTTGCTTTAACAAAATTGGGAAAGTTTTAGTTTAATATCCATTTGATTTGAATAAAAGGATAAGTTAAGGACATAAGCAACTATTATTACTAATTGGATTTTTCGGTTATTTTTTGTATAAACAAACACAACAACATCCAGGGTGTAGGCAGGAGTCGAACGTGTAACCTCCACTCTGATCGTCTGCTGCACTATTGACTAGTTTGCGGGGCTCCCAGCAGGATTTTAATTAACTAAAGTCGATTAAGGCTGGAAATTAAGCCAAGTTTGCGTTTTAGTGCGGCATCCACGCTACAATTTTTTTCTCTGCAAGCAGCGTTATCATTGAGAAAATTTTAAAACGAGTCACATAAAGTAGATGTGACAAAAAAGGATCAGAAAAGCTCCATGTAATGGATGGTTATCGTGGGTAACACAGGCTTTTGGGACTCATCTCTGAGAATTGCACGTGAAAGTATCCCCATAAGTAAAAACTTCTGCATCATTCGTTTTGTCAAGCTGGCTGCATCATTAAATTAATTGCCATACGAATTTTTTTGTTCAAGTTGGATTTTTATCATATTTTCGATATTTTAACACGTTTTTATCTCGGTATACCGTACGTATACTTGTATTGAAATATTGAAACATTCTTCTGGTCTTAAAATGTAAATTAAATGACACTGTACAACACAAAAAAAATTACAAAGTCCGGCCGGCCTATAAATTTTGATAGAGGACGCAAAAAAAGACACGTGTATCGGCGTTTTGAAAGTTCACATCTGAATTTTATTTGTTTTAAAGTTTCCCAGCTCTTGAACATTCTTATTGGTAATCGGCATAAGAAACCATGTGACCCTTACATTGAATGTATAAAATCTGTTCAGCAAATCTATGTAAAATGTTACGGAAAACATTTTTGTAGAATATGTTAACCCTCTAACTCCTCAAGGTATGGGTCTTTTTTGTCCTTCTTTTAAAGATGAGAAAAAAACACCATTAAAAAGGTATTTAAGGGGTTAAAATGTTCCCCAAAAATATTCCCCTTGATCAATTTCACATTATTTATTGTGGGTTGAGCTGGTCTCTATACATGAATTAGAATGAATTTATTTCAACTAGAGATGGACACCCCTCACGTGATTAACGTGAATATTCATCAGTTTTTTTGCTTCAATCACGAAAACGTACATAAAAGTGAGTATAAAAAATTAACGTGCATGAGTAGATTTTTATTTTGTTTGTATCGGGCCCCTATTTTGCTTTAATTTAATTTTTTTAGTTTTTAATTTTTTCTTATTGGTTTTATAGTTTTTTTTTCGTAAGTATTTCGTGAGCGTGAGTATTCGTAATTGTGAATTACTTCTTTTCCATTCATATGAGCGTACATTAAAATGAGCCTAAAATATAAGCGTACATGAGCAGAAGTTCTTTATCGTGAGTGAGCATGAGTGAAAAGTTACTCACGCTTCCATCTCTAATTTTAATGCACAGCCTTTTATTCACAGAGCACATGTGCAGACACCTTATCGCGTCTTTTAAAAAATCTTCCCTGCCTTCTATCTGAGTTCCCTATGAAGAAAATCTGAAGGTATCTGAGTCCACATAACACAAAGTAATTTTCCTGCGGTTGCTGCAATTTAACGAAATTCTGTATAAGCAACTTTCGAAAACCAAAACAGCCTATTACTCGATTACATTATATCCTTCAGTAACCATAAATCTTCTTTAAAGTCTTGAAAAATAAAACCAAAATACCTTAAATCGCCAGGTAAAAGGAAATCTATCTTATAAGAAACATTCAAGCACTTGAAAAATAATTAAGTTAAAAGACTTCAACAAAAGGCATACAAACAGACAAACAAACAAACAAACAATAAGCATTATTATGGCATAATATTAGTGCAAGCGCTATTACAATCTAATTTGCTAAAGAGCACAAGTCCTTGGAACAATGAAAGGAGAAACACGCAACAAGATTTTAGAAAACTTAAACCAAAGATGTGTAGTTTTATACTGATAAGCTGATATAACTGGTTGAGGTAAATTAAGAATTTTCACTAGGCCAAATTAGGGTAAGAAATGGCAAATGGGGGCGTATACTTCATACATAAAAATATTACGTATACGCGTACATAACAAATTTCTTTTGTTTAATCAGTAAAAGACATTCATTCTTATTAACTTTCAAGTTACAAAAAAATTTTATTTGTTAACTAAGTTGCCAGAATAAAACCAACGTGGTGGAAAATTATCCAAATCAGAATGTACTTAACAAAAACTCGGATGGCAAAGTTTTGTGTTAAAAAGGCTAACAAACATGTGAAGCACTTACCTTTTTAGTATTTCTACTTTGAAATTTTCACTTATTTCTTCAACAAGGCGATGTCATTGAAGGCAAGTCCTTGCTAAAGCGGATTATAAATCAGGACTTAAAAATTTCGATATTTAGAATTCCGTCAAAATACACAAAATACATTTTAAATTATATGTCGTCTGCTGTCGGTCAGTATTGAACTCGAGCTTGTGAAACGATCGTTGTGTTTCATGTTAAATGCTTTAATCTCTCGTCCTTTAAACAAATATTTTATTAAATTTTAAAAGCTTGTTTTCACGAACCCACTCAAATAGATATTGATAAAGACGCCTTCTCCAGGAAATGATCAGCCGTCCATCTGCATGCTGGCTCTACTACTTCGCTACTTTAGACAATATCAGATAATAATTAACTTGTTTATTTACTGAAAATTAGTTAAAGTATTGCTGATAATAAGTTGCTTGTGACGAAAGGTTTTTTGTTCATAATAGAAGTTATTACAAAGTTTTCGCTTGGTACTTCCTTTTATCGAACAATAGTTATGTCCTTAATTACCTCAAATTGCTGAGCTTAAAATAATTATTGGACAAGCGGTTACCAGCTAAATTTTGTATCTAAGCAAAGAATTAAAATGCCGGCATCTCAAAATTACTGATAAAATACGACCACATGTTTTTTTATATAAAAAAAGAGCAAAATCTAAAACGTTCTCCGGTTGGTGTTCCTATTGCGTCGAGCCGTTGTTGCAGTTTATTTCAACTTCTCCGCAAACGGGTAACAAGCATGTAAGAAAAAGATAAAGAGAGAGGGAGAGAGAGAGAGAAGGAGAGAGAAGGAGTGGACAGTAGAAGGCAATCAATGCCTGAAAGCACGCTTTTTCTTGGTTTTTTACTTCAGCGGCAATTTATTTGTAAAACCAAATACAATCTACGGTATTACGTTTACCACGCAGCTTTTAATGCACGAGTAAAAATGTATTTGCGGTTATTTATTAAATGAAAATAAGATTAATTTTATTACAAATAAGACCAACTGAAAAAATATTGAAACACATTCGTCATAGGACTGAATCTATTATTTGAAGTTCTGTAAAAAAACTTTCTGTTATAAAAAGTTTTTTTTCAGAAAATGCTTCTTAATAAAGTACTTTTTGTAAAAACTATTATTCATAAAAAGTAACTTCTCTAAGAAACGTCCTTAAAAAAAGTAAAATAAATATCCTTAAAAAAATTTGCTGTTAAAAAAATGGATTTTCTGAAAATAATATTTTATAAAAAGTATTTTTTACGAGTACTGCCTTTAATAAAAAGTACTTGTTGTAAAAAACAACTTTCCACAAAAAGGACTTTGATTATTATTAAGTACCTTTGAGGGTTTAACTGAATTTTTTAAAAGAAGTATTTGTTTCACAAAATGCTTTCTCCAAAATAAATATTTTTTATAAAAATTATACTCGCAAGACAGTGCATTTAATATAAAATATATTTGGTAAAAACTAATTTTATAAAAGTACCTTTTGTAAGAGTATCTTAAATAAAAATACTTTTTAGAAAAGACTTTTAAAAAGGTAACTTTTATAAAAAAATGTTTTCTCCAATATGTCTGCATTTAGACAGGGAAACACTTAGAAGGGAAACATTTTGTTTGCTGGCATATTACGGGTGGGAACGGGCATCGTTTTTAATTTAATGTACACAAAGCGAGACGCATTACAAATAACAAGAATAATAATGGAATGTTGCCGACCACATGTTCGTCTCTGTGAATGCGAATGAAAATACAAAAGAGAATTCCAGATCTTTTCCTTCCAAATGTTCGCAAATGTTCTAAACTCGGACTATCAAGTTTTTTCGCAAGAAAGTAAATTTAATAAAAGTACATTTTATAAATAGTATTTTTTAAAAAAGGACCTTTTGTAAAGTACTTTTTATAGAAGTAACTTTTATAAAAGTAACTATTACAAAGAATACTTTTATCAAAATATTTTACGAAAATTACATTTTACAAGAAGTACCTTTTTCCCACAAATACCTCTTATTACAAAGTATTTTCGCAAGAAAATAAATTTAATAAATAGCAACTTTAAGAAAATTACTTTTTAAAAATATTATTGATTAAAATACGTTTAGTAGAAAGTACATTTAATAAAAATTATTTTAAAAAATACTTTTCACACAAATTTCATAAAACTATCTTTAATAAAAAAAAGCTTTCATAAAAGAACATTTCAAAATTAAAATTTACAAAAAAAAAAATTCCTCTACAAAATAAAATTTTTTTATAAAAACTAACTTTTCATTACAATGCCTTTTCTTTAAGTATTTTCAAAAAAACTAAAGTCAATAAAAATTACCTTTAAAAATAAAGCAGCTTTTACACAAGTGCATTTTGTAAAAAGTACTTTTTTATGAAGTAGAACCTATTTTAGTGGATTCCTATTTTGTAGAACTTTCGTGGATGGCCAGAAAAGGCAGATATTAAAAATTATTAAAATTATTCAACCTTTTTAATTATATTTTACTGAAGAAAACTTCTTCAAGCTTAAGATCAACAATTATAATGTAAAAACTTTTAGGAAAAAGTAGATATTTCTAGATTTATTTTTTTAAAACAAACAAATTTTATATTTTGCTTGTTGAATGGAAGAAAGAGGGACCTAAAAGGCAGTGCAGATGATTTTTAGTTGCTTAACGCAACGTCAAGGTTTCACGATGACACATTTTTTTATGCAAAAAACACAAGAAAAAACATGATATTTCGGTGCTTTAAAGGGGGCATAGTTTTATGTAGAAAAATCAACTGTATGCCCAAAGAGAAGGTTCTACAACAAGAAACAACTCACGCTTCCAAATCTCCTTCAGGCGCAGCAGAAGTTTTTGCTGCGCATCATCACCATTTTTATCATACGTTTTTCCAAAAACTCTGCTTCTTTGTGATAATTCTGAAATAAATGTTGGTCTTATTACGAATTTTCCTTTTTCACATAAAATTCTTGGGCATGTGTTCACTGTTGAAAATATATTGTGTTTCAGCTGAAACATTCACTTTTCCAAATGTATGAGCTCATATGCAATTGCATGATTGTTTTAAGGCAAAATGGAAGGGGGGGGGATGGATGTGGTGTAGTTTAAAACAGAGTGATGTGGAAGTATGTGAGTATTGCTTTTCCTTTAAATGAAGTAATTAATTTAGTTAAGCACACACACCTAAATAAATACAAGACGTTTGTTTTCATTTACTTGCAGTTATAACTGCATTTATATCTGAAACACTGGCATTTGTATGAGCATGTCTTGTTGTCCTTACAGGTAAAGGAAGTCTTACATCTCTCATTTTGGCAGTCATGGGATAAGTAAAATATATGTACATACAAATAGATTTGTTATAGACAAACAAATGTTTTGCTAGTTACAGATAAAGATGTACACATGTGTGTGTACGGGAGTATATGTACGCACGTCAGTGCATATGAGTATATTAATTCATTAAGTTTATGCATATCGGACGAGGAATCCCTATTTATGGGGTGCCAAATTTTTGGTAAAATCTTTAATTCAAATTTTCTGTGAGATTAGCTTTGAGTATTTTCAATAGGTCCTTGTGTTTGCTGTATTTTTAAATGCCTAGAATAACCTTTGTTTTTCTCTATTAAGTAAAGTTTAGATTCTTTTAAAGCATAATATTCGGATAGTACTCGTATTATGGGCTCAGGCACTGAATCCTTTTGTAGAACATAAGGTTTCTTTTAAATATTATTATTATTATTAGTTTTTGTTATAAATTTCATATGGATTATTGGGACCTGCCTATTGTGAACACATCTGTATATTTTCTTATAAGTAAACTTGCACCTACACACATTCTGCCTGCTTTTTTTCGGTAAACATTAATTTATAAAGACAATACATTTTACTTGAGAGTATTATAAAGCTTTAGGTGTCTTACAATTTTCCTGTTTCCGTGGAAAATAAATACATTTAATATGCTGCTCATAGACACAAAAACACAAACACACACTAAAACATATTATTATTGCATTTTACTATTGTTTGCTAAAACTAAAGAATAGTAGAATTATACAGACAAACGCTTAGAACTGATTTCACTCGCATGGGTACACACATACGAGTACATATACTATTGCAAATATCTATCTAACCCGATCACTGTTGAGGCTCGCTACTTTTTTTCATGTTCTTGAGTGTATTAATTAGTTTTATGTCTATTTCTCAATATCTGTCTTCATTATATTCCGTATCACAACACCAAATTACATGCTACACCTTGAAACTGGCCTACATTCAATGTACATAGCTTCCTTAAAGCTGCATTTTCGTTACATAAATAAAGTCTTAAAAATGAGTACCAATAGATTGCCCCGAATTTTAGCAGAATATATAATACACAACAAATTATTTTGGTTTATCGAATGGGAAAATATAGCAAATACGTTAAATATTACTCCTGGCAGTATTAACTCCCCTATCAGTCATAATTGGAAATATATCACACAACAGCTAATGATAAATGAGAAAAAAGTATTTATGTCAGATGCTTTTAGCTCGCAATTTCACGATCTCTATTCACACCTGAATTTTAACACACCTATTCTCGTGAAAAATTTTTCGACTCGTATGACTAGTCTTATCATAAAAGCAAGAGGTGGTCTACTTGATATAAATGCAAGAGCATTTCGCAACAACACAGTGGGTATCTGTACGATATGTAATTCAGATGAAGCTGAAAATACTCTCCATTTCATCGGTGTATGTCCGATATTCAGTGCATACAGGTCAAAATTTTTTGGTAAAAGAAGGCTTAATTTAAATGAAGTTATTAGTATACTTAATGGCTCTAGTGATAAGAATCTTTATGAGTACATTGAATTATGTCTGAAGTATAAGCAATTGTTAAATAATGAATTTAATATTTGAAATAATTTTTTAATACGTACCTGAACATTATAAACAAAATAAATCAGTTTAAATCACTTTAAAAATATATTAGTATCGTGCTAATCTGGCACACAACATTATTGTTATGCCATACATAGATGGAAAACTATTTTACATGTATATTATAATAAGAAACCTTGAATTGTACAAACTTTCTATCTATTAATAAATAATAAATAAATAATAAATATTCCGTATCACTACTTGACTTTTAAGGAGTAGAATTATGAAATTTCAGAAGAAGTCTTCCCTTGTCGTGCCGATCTTTTGCAGAGCCAGCCCAGTACTGCGATAATAAAACGAAAAACAATTATTTGTCTGAATGTTTTTTTAACTAATATAATCGTAAAACAAAGGTGTGCCAGACAAGATGATTTCAATAATTTGCAGCAGCTATTAAGGTTTCAATAACACAGTTCTTCACGCTGGTAAGATATCCACACCATTTAAATCCATTTCAGGTATTAGACAAGGCTGCCTGCTCTCAGCCCTGTTTTTCTTGGTGGTAATAGATACAGTATCAAGAGCCATGCAACCGGAAATAATCCTAGAGGAATTACTTGGAATCCAGTTCATCGCAACGAAAGATTGGAGTACTTGAACTATGCAGACGATAAGTGTGAGCTCGCACACAGGCATTCTGAACGATTTAGCTACTGTGTCCTTAAAAATAAGCCGGAAAATTAACATTGCCAAAACCAAAGATATGAGAATAAATGCCAACTCAACCGAATCTATTACCCTTAACGGAAACGTAATCGAAAGAGTACATGAATACCAATAATTGGGCAGTATGGTTACAGAAGAAGGAGGTACTGATAAACATCTTGATTGCTGTACAAGAAAAGCACTCGGAGCCTACACAACGTTGGACAGAGTCAGGAACAATAATAATGTAAAACAATAACAATAAAAAACATAAACATAACAAAACAGCAATAAAAATTAAAATCTTTAAGACGTGCCGTCATTTCTGTTCTTCTGTATGGATCTGAATCACGGATATAATAGAGAACAAATTGCATGTTTTTTTTCAATAGGTGCCTCCGCAGAATTTTAAAAATATTTTGGCCAAATAGAATCTCTAATGAGCAGTTACGACACTGATCAAGCTTTGGAGATTACAACATAGAAATTCGCACGGCGAAATCGCCCACAGAAGGATATTGCCAAGCGCTTATGTACAATTCCCAAGGCTCAAAGAGACTATGACTTCCAAACACAACTTGGAGAAGAGTTACGCTAAACGAAATCAATAGTGTCATCGACAATAGAAGTTACAGCGATATCGAGGAACTTCGAGAGCAGCGTCAAGAAGGCAAAGATGGACAGTCTACGTCCAGCTCAGAGGCAGGTCTTACAACAATAAGAATAAGGCTAATTATTATTACAAGTGTATCTTGTGGCCGACTCAATCGACCGCATTCTAGAAATTAATATTAAATATTCACATAAATCCATACGATAACATACAAAAACAAAAAAAACATTATAAGCAAACAACTTAAAAGTCTGTCTCATTTCTGTACCAAACCAAATTAGACAAACATAATTTATTTATTTTTCAACTTGAAGCTGATACTTTCATAAGTAATAAGTGTGCATGTGTTAGTAGTAACTTTAAACGTCGTTAGCTCCTAAAATAATAAACCGATTAAAAAAAGTTAAGATTGTTCACATCTATGTAAAAACCCGTTTAAAAACATATAAATTTTTCCAAAATCTGTTCAGTATTACAGCTGTAAAAGCGATCTAAGAAACCGTATTCGCGTATTAATAATATAGATCATTCTTTAGAATCCAACAACTTTCAAAGAATTCTTCTTAGATTTCACAAGGCTATCAAAAAAATAATGAGCAGCCGAAAATAATGTAATTTGTTTGGTACTCTTCCTTCCATCTGTAGAGCATCTTTGAATTTCTCATAGTCCTGTCAATATCTTCGCTATTGTTAGTTTAGCTTAACATTAAGGTTCCTTTGTATGTGTTTATAAAAAAACTCGTTTTTTTTTCTTTATTCAATATCCTTTTCTCTCTCTTAGTAATTATTTTAATGTTAGAAAAAAATCTTTGTGTACTTATGTGTGTGTTAGCTCAGGTTTGTGTCTGATTTTTGGCAATAAATTGTATTAATTTTTCAATAAAAAGAAATAATTGTATTTCTTTTTTTAAGTTGTTCATTCGTAGGAACAGTATTTTTTTAAAGGTAAATGAAAATCTTTTTCAAGCATCAGCTACTTGAAGTGTTAGGAAAAATGTTTTATTTAATTTAATCAACTTGAGCAACAAATTAGGGGTCTTAACTTTTATTTTTTTTTTGTGTTTTTACAGAGCCAAACTTTAGCACGCAGAAACACACAGAAGCTGTTATTGATCCTGTGACGCCCAGATAAATGGCTTAGGGCACTAGTCCTACTTTATGAAGGCACCCTAATGCAAGATACGAGTATAATAAAATGATAAAAAAACACACATTTTATGTTTTGTTTTTGGTTTTCAACAAATACAAAATTAATTTCTCTTTTAAACTTAAACTTTTTTCCCCCGAAATATGCGGAAGCAGGAATTGATCCTACGACGCCCTGACCAATGGATACTCGATGAAGGCACCCTTATGTTGTTTTTTGGTTTACAACAAAAACAAAATAAAGTTTTCTTTTATCTAAATCAGGGTTACGTGCATTCACTTGCATGAGTTACGAAGATGGTCGGGTTTCGACATTCACTCATTGTGAATTTTACAAACCGGCCTGCTATTAAAGATAGTTGCACCAAAATGATTCTTTAAATCTACCAAAATACACTTGCTCTATTACGTTATCTTTTAATGCGTCAAATCAAAGAATTTATTATATGATATCTTCACTATAGCATTCGCACTTTATTCACTGGCGCTGCCTTTATAATTGCAACCTAAAAACCAATTTTTATTCAATTGTTAGAAAATTCATACACTAATGTCGTTTTCTTTTCTAAAAAATTTAACATTTCTTTTACTTTTTACAAAAAAAAATCGCTATTCAAACTTTTCTTAAGACAAAAATTTTGCCTCGTAAGTGATGATACAATAATTTCTAATAAACTCAATATTGTAAAAAATCATTATATTGCAAATTTTCAGCAAAAAGGGCAAAAAATGTAGCACTTTTTTGTTAGAAAAGAAAACGCCATAAATTGAAAATAGCAATCTCTTAATAAATAAAAACAGAAATTTATTTAAGTAGTTCAAAATGTCTTGTTTGTAACTCTTTGAAAAAAGATATTGAAATCTGTCTCGAATAATAAATTTTATATAATTTCTTTAAGTATCTTGTTGGCTTTGAACAGAATAGAAGTATAGACGATGTTTTTATATTTTCAAAAGTACACGACTTTTTCTCATTTATAAAAATTTTTCTAGTTATTTAAAAAAGATCTCCTCCTCTGATTTTTTTTTTTTAATTAACATTCTTAGCTTTTTCTTTAAAACTTAAACTGTCGTATTCATATAAAAAATAATTTGTACTTTAAAGAAAATTTGTATGAAAATTTTTTCTTAAAATACATTTCAAATACAAATTATTTTTCATGAATACAGGCCAAAGCATTTAGTGTCTAAACAAACAATTTTACACAATGACAAATTACACATCATCTCTAGCATTTGCATTATAAAAATAATTATTTGACTCTAAAGCCTTTAATTATTACTGTCGTAATAAAAGGCAAGTCACCAAGTAGTCTTGCAATTAAATCTAAATTAAAACAAAAGAGACGCTAGAAGAACTCCCGCTGCAACCCCAGTTCTATGTTCTAAACTTTTAAATATTCCTATTCTTTGTAACTTTTAAAACCTCAATTAAATTCAATTTTTGAAATGCCAGCATTTAAACATAAAATATACAAAAGCCTTCAAATCGTTTATAGCAAATACATTTTATCACAAAAATAACATTAAAAATATATTATCATGGAAACAAAATCATCATCGTCATCATCATCATCATCATCATTTAATGAATTCAAGCATTATAATCTTATTTATGCATTTAAATTACCTGAAGTGTATTTTATTCCATTTATTTTTACACAAATACAATTAAAGTACGCTCGTACGTACATTCGTTTGTGTATGAATGCGATTTTCCAAAAGCATACTTTTAGGTTTAAAATTTTAAGTAAAACGATATTACAGGGCACAGTAGGACTGATACAATATATAAATTTTAGCAATATGCATACATATGTGTAAGTCTGTGTATGAAACTTCTAGGCTACTGGTCAGATTTATTTGAATCTTAACTGCGATTGCCTGAAAATAAAGTGCAAGCTCAGGCAACGCAGCAGTGGCACAAATGAGAGACTAGAGTTGACATGAGATGGCATCTTATTGTATTTTTACCTATTGTTATCCTGTTGGTCAAAGATGCTAGACAAGTTTTTGTACGTTATGGATGACATTAAGATGTTTAGTCGAAAAGAGTAAACCCCCCCTACCGTCATCTACAAATTCAGATTCCTTCTTTTTTTCTTCTTTCTTTGCCTCTTCGCAGTCATTTGAACGACGCCTTTGGACAAGCGTTCTTTGTCAGCTTCAATACCAACAGAGCTGAGCATCTTTTCGATATCAGCATTTTTGAGCTTTACTGAGCCGCCGAAAACAGCCAATTTAATGTACTTTAGTTTTGATACGAAACGCGTGCAGCACAAGAAAAACACAACTTTCGTTTGCAAAATATTTCTGTCACACTATAATCAGCAAATAATTGTAATAAAAGTTGCTTTTAAATTTTTCCGCAGTAACTTTCAATAACCGCTTTCGTTGAACCAACTCACAAAAAATGTATGTATAATTATGTGGAAAAAATCACAGCACAAATTGTGATTTAAATATATTTATAAATAATATTGTTTTATTGTATAATAAAATAAATAAAGGGGTGAGAAATATGTGATTTAAATTCTAGTTTCTTAGATAAATATAAAAATCCTATCGTGTAGCGACCTCGAAATCAGCACTGATCCGTTCTGCTGGTCTGATGATTAAATTGTTTCAAATAATTGTTTCTCTTAATAAAATAATGAATTTATAATTAATGTTTATAAGTAATTAGTCGAACATTTTATTAATATTTTTATAAATTGAAACGATTAATTTTGGCTCAAGTTCAAACCCGAGTTTACCCATTTATTTATTCTAATTTTTTTATTTTATTTTTTTTAATTTTTATTAGAAAATTTTTTTGGATAAATTCATTATTAATTATTATTAATATTATTAAGGCACGCGTCAAAAAAATCTACATGTTTACGTGGTCATAGTTGGTTGAATACTAAAAAAGAAATTCAACTACAAATGACAGAAACCAGACAACATGATTAAGTACCGTTTATTCTCAGCAGCTAATGGCGCTGAATAAGCAAGAGAGACTGAAATATATAGAGGAGTTATTCATCATAGATGGGATTTCGTACTAACCGAAATTGATTTGACATGTGAAAATGAATAAGTTTGTACTTTTCGTATCCTAATTTGTTAAATAATACGGTTAAATAGTTGATATTCCTGATCACTAGTAAAATTGAACAAAGAACGCTAATGAGATGGTGTAGCGACCTCGAAATCAGTACTGATCCGTTCTGCTAATATGATGAATAATAAAAAAAAAATTGTTCTATATATAGTACTCTCTTAATAAAAATAATGAATTTATCCAAAAAATTTTCTAATAAAAATTATAAAAAAAAAATAAAAAAATTAGAATAAATAAATGGGTAAACTCGGGTTTGAACTTGAGCTAAAATTAATCGTTTCAATTTATAAAAATAATGAATTTATGCAAAAACAATTTCTTAAAAATTAAGAAAAAATAGGTGAACTCAGATTTGAACTCAAGCCAAAAAATTTCATTTGAATATAATAAATATTTATGTAAAATATTTATTTAAAAAAAATAGTGCGATTATACATTAAAAAAAATTTCAGATATTCCCATGAAAAGCACCAATTATGAAAAGGTTTTAGATTTATGCCAATTTTTTTTGTAACACCTTCAAATGTGTCTCGTTTAATGGTCATATTATTCTAAAATATTAAAAATTGCGCAATTATATTGCAAGTCTGTGGGCCGCTTAAATCTTTTTTTTATGTTCTAAACTAAAATAACTCTAACCTCGTCAATAACATCCATAACTCCATTTGTTGATTCATTCCACTGTTCGCTGTTTAATTGCAAAACAATTATAATGAACTGGGTTTTTTTTATTGTCTATTTTATTTCATGTCACACTCCGCAATCAAATGTTCTTCTGTTCATTATTATAAGCAAAAACAATTGTACAGCTTCATAGACTTACCTGCAAAGAAAAAGGAAAAATGACAACAATAAGTCTTAGAAGAAAACAATAGACTATTTTTCTGTTTAAATTATTAAAAATAAAGGAATCTTAAGCTATAAATTGAATAAAAGGGTTTTTAAAAATAAATTAAAATAATATACAAATTGATGATTGTTGAGGAAATTGGCAGAGCAAAAACTAAACAATAAACTAATGAAAATATTTAGGACAAAAACGTTATTCAAAAATTTTAAATAAAATCTTTATTACATACTTTAACTCTAGTAACAAAATTTATTTATAATTCCAGACCATAAAAAATTGCTCAGGCTGATTTAGCCAATTGCCAAAAATAATTATTTTATAAATATCCATTGAGTTTAAAAACAAAAAAAAAATTATAAATAAATAATAAAAACAAAAAGTAGCAAGCAATTACGGAAAAAGCAGAGATAAGCAGCTTAAAATCTAAAAACTAGCTGGCATAACAACCATAATAAAAACAAAAAAAACAAACGAACAAAAAACATATTTTCATGTCAGCAATTGAAAAGAGATAAACTTACAAAATTTGAGCTTTTGACTTACAAAAGATTTGTATTTGAATAATATTTAAAAAAAAACACTTCACAATTAATTTTATTTATAGCAAAAGTAAATCCTTTTGTAATGGAAAATCCAGCATACAACGATATTCCAAAGGGTTTGTAGTATAATGCTAAACTTTACCTGAACCATGATTATTTTAAAGTTAGAACTATTTAAGTTAACTGCTGGTATCACTTTGTGATGCTTTTGGCAGTTCTTTATAAAGACTGCATCATACTTTGGAGTTCAAGCCAGCACAATATATCATCTCTCGCTTAATTAGCTAATTCATTTGCATTCTTTCTGGTTAGGCAACTGGGAAAATATCCTCGACGGCGTTTCAATTTAAGCAAATATATTCTTTTTTTTTTGATTTCAAAGAAATCAAACATATGAAATACATTTTTAGTTTATAAGAAACACAGCATATTTTCTATTATAACAGTTAGTAGTGCAAAGAAATAATATTTTATTTAAAACAGTAGAAACTAATACCTAAAAGGAAGTTTATAGTTATTTATTTCCTACAGCAACCTTATGAAGTAAATTTTTTTCTGGCTAAATGGTTAAATAATAGAAAGATTTTTATTAATAATGTGTTTGATATTTATAAATATTGTCAATTCCGATGAATTAAATAGTTAGAGCATGAATATAATAGTTTAAATGTCCCATCTGGGGTACCATTTAAATTTGAGGGGTTTGATAAAAACTCGAGGGGTCTATTTGGTTTAGGTAAGCCACCATTACCGATTTAAGTTATTCTGTTTTTAACTAAATTTAATTCTCTGCGAAACTCTTCTCTAATTTTTCTTATGGTGTCTTCAACAACCATTATGAGAGAATCAATTGAAAATCGCTGATTTACAATAGAGGCCGCAGCACCATAAGCAATTTGATCCGCAGGTAAATCAAAATGTGAGCTTAAATCTGTGATTAATCCAGAAACTTAATCTCTCTCATTAGGAGGCACAAAATCTTGTAGCTAAGATGGCCTGTCCTGACTCTCCATGAATTGATTACCTTGGAAAATGGACTGCGAAGAGGAACTATTTGAGCTATCGGTTTGTTGAACTGACTTCAATATTTGAACTGCAGGATTTGGGGCAAATCACGGCATTCGATATCGAGTAAGATCCCATATGACAATTTTTAAATTTCTATGAAAATTTCGCTCGATATCGAATGAAGTGATTTGCCCCTCCTGTTTTGTTTAAATCAATTAAAATATTGTTACTAGTTGAGATACTCGGCTTTTGAACTGACGTGGATATTTCAACAGCAGGGTTTGATCTGTTCAAATCTATTAAAATATTGTTACTAGTTGAACTAACGGCCTTTTTAGCTGACTTAGCTATTTTAAAAACAGGGAAGAGTGAACTATTGGAGATCTTGAACTGGGATCATTGAAAAATAAATGTTTCAATTAATTTCGCTCTAACGATCTGCTGAAAAAGCACTTTTCGAAACCCTTTTTTTATAGCGAAATATTTTTTGCATAACTATTAATTTTTGTATATCAGACAGCATCGAACAAGAAAAATTCAGTTCTTGCGTATAAAAAAAAGAATCTAATAACTAATTTCTTTATTGACTCTTGCAAAATAAATGGCTTCATTTTATTAACGATATCATGAAAAACAATCGACTGCTAAACGAGTTTGTATGTTTCTATGTGTGAAGCGAATGCGAGATGTTGATGTTCTTTTTCTTATGTTCAATAATTTTGTATAACAATTGGTACACGAGTTTTCAACTTATATATGCAAAACAATACAACTACAATAAAATAAAAATAGCAATTTTTTTTAGCTTAATAACTTTTACCACAAACATAAAAATATCGAAACCACTAATGCAAAGAAAACGAGTTCTCAGTATAACAGTTAATTGCTTGACTAATTGATAACACATTTCTGGAAAAAAAAAGAAAAATTTTAAGAATTTCTGTTGAAATGAATTTTAACAAAAAATAAAGTATATAAACTATAGTGTATAACAGTTGATATAAAAGTTTTTAATTTTTTGAAACAGTTATTGTTTTTAAAACCACTCTTTTCACAAACTTAAAAAACATTGACGACACCACTCCTTCGTGAAGAAGCCATCAGAGCTGCAGGGTAAATACATATGTACTACTAGCTTTAAAGTATAACCTTTAAAATCTTCTTCTGTTTTATAATCAGCAGTGGTTGCCGTGGTAGCTTAGCATTTGTAGCAATTAGCAGTTGAAGTTGGCAGTAAGATGATTCAAAGATACAAATTGGGAAAATTGTAAAACCACTAAAAATATTAGCGAACAGCAACCAACTTTAGCAGTATTTTGGTAACTAGAACTTGTATGTAGTAAAAAAAAAGATAATGCCAGCTAATAATATTTCCTATACTTGAGCATAGAAGTACCGATGAAGCGGAAAATGATTTAGTTGCAAGTGTTCTTATTTCTAGTGGATTTTTTTTTTCTTCTTTTTTCTGTGAAAAAAATAATCACTTTTCAAGTATGATATTAACAAACGCTTCACAATTATTTTTAGCCATAATTAGCGACTACACTGGGCTGCTTTGGGTCTTTCGTAAACAGAATTAAAGATTTTAGATTCTACAAACAAAATACCTTCAGAGCTGTTTATTAGTTCAGGTTTTTAATCCTATTTCTTTGGGATAATAATATTTTTACGGAATATTGACCACTTTAGTTGCCCAACTGGCGCAATTATTTATTTTTAAATTCGTAATCCCAGACAACTCTGCAACGTGACACCAAAAGAATGTGAAGATGCTAGAGGAGATTAATAACAAAATGAAATTTTCTTCAAAATTAAATTATTGAATTGCATGGAATTTACTTTATACTCGTATATACACATACATATCATAGTTTAGTACATGCACGAACGCTCCTACATGCACGCTCACACATGCATTAAAAATGTATTGCATTTTATGCATTTCAATGCATGCATGCATTCGATGATGCAAAATTAAGCAAAGCGTTTTTTACTCAAGTACTTTTTGAAAAGAAAAACCAAAAAAAAAAAAAAAACAAAAGGAATCAAAAATTAAATAAGAAATTTATTGGCACAACCAATGCGAACATAAAGTACACTACGAAAAAAAAGAATAGATACGAAAAACAAGTTTTTAAGTTTGTAAGATTTTGTATTTTGTAAGGACAGCGACGATCGCAATGCTACCGCTTTTTTTGTCAGGGCTGTCAGATGAAATAGAAAAGAACTCGCAAATTTTCCAATCATATATAAAAATATCGTCACCTCGCATTTCCAAAATTGCCAAAATAATCTATCTGCACGCAAATAAATTGCTGAGGTAAATACACTTTAAGAGGAATATAGTGTGACCGAATCATGGAAAACTTATACCGTGTTCTTTTCTAAAATTCGTTTGGCAACCAATTTTTAATACCAAAACGGAAAACAAAATTGTTGATTTGTAATTTGTTAGTTTATTGTTATTTAAATGGTTTAACAATTCATTACGTATAATAAAGTTAATAACGTGTAATAAAGCCATGTTTACACAATCAAATTCAAGATTTTAATAATTAAAGTGATTATTTTTCGAACAAATCGGTTGTTAGTAGTTTTTTAATCTAAAGTGATTATTATTTTTTGGCTAATATTAGTAACGTTTTTAGTCAGAAAGAATTGGACATGAGACAATATTCCAAAGGAACAACACTAATTAATTTCAACTTACACGGCAGAGCAGAAACAACGTTGTTTTTCGGGATCCGCTACACTCCCATCATCAGTGTTCATGTGTGTTTCCATGTATCATGTGTGTTTGTTATAAAAGGTATTTGTTATAACACATTTAAATTCAAAACATAAAAAAAAGTATTTGTTTACGCATGTATTAGAATTAAATTAAAATAATCTTTACCGGGCCCTTAACCGGTGAAGCGAAAATTCAAAAATAAAAAATATAAAGATATCTGTTAAGACATATTTAAATATAAAATGGATTGTTTGAACAGACTTAACAGTTGCAAGAAATCGTCAACTCTAGCAAGGGACTATTTCCAGCCAGAAAAGGAATAGAAAAAAGATATTATAGTACAAGGCATTTGCCTTTATTGCAAGCAGCATGAAGAAACAAGAGGATAGTTCTCAGCACCTCAACACAATTAATTTTAGTAAGCGTGTCAAGCCAAAAGTTGCCCACTATCCTTCAATAATTCTCTACGTGCTCTGCAATTACAGCCATCACGAGGGAAATCACCTACTTTGTAGCATATTAGAACATTCACGATCCATTCCGATGTCATCATATAGAATTGTTTGATATTAATATGTTTAAGGTCACTTTATTGTATTTATCCAGAGGACCTGAAAAATTAAATGCCTTCCTAAATAAATGCCAATTTTTTTGTAATAATAGAATTCGCTCAGGACTTTCCAGCACTAGTTGCCTGGTTCAGTGGAAAAATATTTCATAGCACATCCTGGATTTCAATCCATCATACATACTTCATTGTGCATAGCACTCGCATACAAGGATGTTTGTACAAAAACATTTAATTGTATGTGTGTGTGTGTGCATAATTACTCACGCACTCTTATGCGAATTATGCCTGACTGCATGTGCTTGCAAAAACACACACACGCACACACTCGCACACACTCGCACACACATGCAATCTCATGCCATTTATAAATTCCAATATGAATTAAGTGCTCGAATCACTCGATTTTAAACTCATCCACTCGTTGGCAATAATGCATGCTTCAGTTTGTTGCGTAGCAAATAATGAACACAAGGAGCTTTGCGAGAGAGAAAAAAAACAGCAAATATTTTTTCGATCTTTTGCAAATAAAAATTTAATTGGTAAAGACAACATATTTGTTTGTTGTTAATTATACTTGAAAAATATATTTAAAAAAAAAACTGCAAGCATAATTCAACTGGTATTTTTCTACTTTATTAACGAATATTTAATAAATTATAGGAAATGTTTAATTAGCTGTAGCAAATGGAAATAAAATATAATTTACTTTATTTTACTTCAACCAGCATTTAAGCATTGAAAAGTAAAGATTTCATTTCAAAAAAAATATTGTTCCTTCAAGGAACTTCAGCGGAAAAATACCAATAACTTTTATAGTTTTGTTTTCTCAAACGAAATAGAAATTAAAATAACAAGCAGTAAAACCTGAAAACACAATGTTTTTTTTTTTTTGCTATTCATTATTTTTAATTTTTTCTCTATCCTGAGCAGGATTTGGCAGGTAATTGATTGTTGCAGTACAAAATATAATTTTTTTTTATTTTCAGAAAAATTTGTTGGTACGTAAAAATTTATAATATAAGGAAAAAAAACAAGGTACGTAAGCTGTGTCGAATATAAGGTATATTTAGTTTTAATATGATATAAAACACAGAATGGCTGATTTTATAAATGAAATAATTTTTGATAGACTTCAAAAAAATCATTTAAAAGAATATAAAAACGTTTCTTTTACTTTCCTCTTCAATAAATATTAAAATCTTAGAGTCCGTATATAACTAACAACCTATTTAAATAAAGAAATATTTAATTAAACTCAATCAAAGATTGCAAGATTTTCTCTTCTGAAGAAAATTTTTCCGAGAACTATTTTTCACCGACATAAAAAAAAGGAGAAGGTTCTCCCAAACTAGCATTTTTCAATCGTAAAAGAGTCTACTTTTAAGCTCATGGAGAACGTTTTTGATCGTCGACGAGCGCATTTTTTAATCGCAGAAGATTCCTTGCACAGGAGAAACTATTGCACGAACTGATTCTTCTGTGAGATTCTTCCATAACACAGCGAAGGATGCTTAGTATATTAATAGTAGAGGGAATCATTTGAGATTTGTGTAGTTCAACGAAGTGTAACATTATTGTTTCCTGTTGAAATACCATAAATATAACTTCAAAAGTGGGCAGTGTTACGCCCATGCAGAGTAAATAATTTTTTTCTACAACTTCTACGTAACCGTTTCTTATGAAACTTAGCACAAACATTTATGGCCTTATTCACAAACGCTTAATAAAGTTAATCTGTACATTAAAACCGGTTTTCCCATATAAAAATCCAACATCAAACCTACAACAATAACTTTATCAATCGTTTGTGAATACGGGCCATTAATATTTTGTCGCAAGAATTATTTACTTTGCGGGTCGTATGATCAATATTAATACAATTGTTTTAAAATACAACAATCATACGCCAGAGTGTCCCATAATATTAACAATCGTTTCTGCAGGGAAAGATTCGTAGCTGTTGGGCGTTGGAAAAAAATTTCGTCATGCACTGAACTTTTCATAAATTTTATAAAAGAAAACACTGTAAAATAGTAAACTACCAAACGTACAACGTTGTCAAAATAAAAAGTTTTTATGTTTGTTAATTTTGATTTTATTATATAAAAAAAAATCACCAAAATTAAAATTGTTTCTATTCAGTGAAAAAAAGGTTGGTTTCGTGTTCGGTGTTCGGGCCCGGTATGAAAAATATGCCAAAGTTGGAGTTCTTTCTCAGAAAGTGCGTTTGGTTTGACCCTAAAAATTATTTAACAAATCGTTAGACAAGAATTTACACATTAAAATATATTACTTTTACAATTATCCTTTTTAAGCAGAATTCTACATAAAAGGAACAATCTCAAAACATCCCTCCTACATTTTATTCTTCATCTCATCGTTATTAAATATTTTTAAGGTTTCGGCTATTTAAACCACAACTTATTTTACTTCTACTGCTGCTGCATCAATCATAGAGGAACCTTTTGGCTTCTTGTTTACGAATTTTTGCAAGAAGAACATCTAAAGTGGCCTACAGATAGCAGCCATCCAATGATTCTCTGTTTTAGTTTGGAATTGTTTTCAGTTCTATTTTCTACCTGATTTTTATTTAAGTTTTCTTCATTTTTCCTGGTTTTTTTTGGTATTTTTAATTTGTTAGCCAACATAAACAATTTGTGGGTTTCATTAAGTAATTTTTACAATTTGTTTTCAGTTTTTCCTTCACCATCTCTCGTTTATATACATATTTATTATTTTAAAGTTTTTTATTTGCTTTTACTCATTTATTACATTTTTGTGCAATTTTAATGGCAGCCAAAGCAGCTGGGCTATAGAAAAATATTTTAAACTAAAAATTATTTAAAGCGAAAATACAAAAATGGAGAATTTATTCACCGAAATAAAAACAAACAAGTTGAAAGCCGTTAAAACCAAAACAGGCATTTATTTATAAGAAGGAATCTCTGTTGTAAACAAGTTTCTTTAATTTAAATTATTTGAAAAAATTTCCACAAATTTTCAAATTTGTTTTTGTTTTCTATAAAAATTCTTTGCCGAACAAACTCATTAAAATTCAAGAATGGCATTGACTTGCACAATTTGTGGAATTTATATGATATATAAAAACGAATGCGTTTGAGTAAAATGAGCTTGTAATTTTTAAAAAAATCTTCAATTTTTTTGGAACATTTCTTAACTTTATTGACGAATAGTTTTCATTTCAAATGCTTTCAGTGTTTAATAAGATTTTCTTAAGTATAATTTTTTTTTTCACAAATATTTTTCTAAAAAATGCTTTCAGATGAGTTTTTTATGCAGATCTTTTTAAAACAGCAAACGTTTTTGGCAAAAAATATGTAAACTAAAAGCAACCAAGCTATCATAAGCTGTTTTGTAACAAAAACCTACTTTTTTGAAGAAAATGTTTAACTATCAATAAGTTTTGTAGAACAAAAAGCTTCCTTTTATGTTGTTCCTTCTCCAAATAAAACCCCAAATATATTTATTCAAAAAGTTCTGGTCAGTAAGCTTTTAAAAAATTTAGTAAAAAATGTTCGATACTAATGCTGTTTTCTTTTCTGAAATAAATGTAACATTTCTTTTACTTTTTATCAAAGAATTGCCATTCAAAGTTTTCTTAAGACGAAAATGTTGCATCATAAGTGATGATACAATAATCTCAAATAAACTCACTATTTAAAAAAATCATTATATTGCAAATTTTCAATAAAAAATTTTGCACTTTTTTTAGCAAAGAAAACTTCATAAATCAAAATTAAAAAGTTTTTTTCAATCTTAAAGTATTTTGTAATTTATCGGTTTTGCTTTTTATATAAAACGCAATTTTGTGTAAAAGAAATAATTTTATATAAAAAAAATTATTTTTTTAATTTTTTTTTTAATGTTTTTTATAGGAGAAACTATTTCAGTAAAAACACTGTTTCAAAAGCTAATAACCAAAAAAGTGATTTCAAAAGCCTTTTGAAAATCGTTTAGTCAGGATCTTTTTTCTTGAGCTTTTTACAGTAACCTTTCTAACGTTTTACAATAAAACCTTTCCATAAAACTTTTTACAATGCAACCCACCCAATGAGACCTTTAAAACTTCATTAAGCTTTTCATATAAAAACTTTTGTAAGAAAATAAAAAATCATTTCAAAAAAAAGCTTCTAAAGAATGTCCCTAAATTAATGCAAGAATTTTCGGCCGTTTGTACAGTAAATTTTTAGTAAGAGTAAAAAATCAGACAGCTGACAGCTGGAGCTTATAAAAATACAGCTTTAGACGGCAGAATGTGTCTTCATTTCATTGAAAAATATCTTAAAAATAATGAAAAAAAAACGTTGTATTCTATTTAATTCAAATCTTGCGTTGATTTTGAGACACCTTTTATAAAAATCTCTTTTATATTCATGTAAACTAGCTTAAAGGCACTGCTACACGTTCAAGATATATTGATCGCAATCCAGTAGCGCGATATTTATTGAACATTTAGCATGCAGTATTGACGCAAATGCTTATTGATCTCTTTATCGATCGCGATCCAAATATCACAATAATAATGGAAAAAAACATACACTTTTTATAAAGAAGATTTTTTTTCATAAAATAGAAACTCAACTAGTCTACAACAAAAGCTTTTTTCAACAAATAAACTGCAATTTAATAAATAACTTATTGATCTTTTCCCATCACAGTGTGCTTTAAATAAGCTCTAAAGGCTTTTATGTCACAATTAAGTCAAACTTTTAGCTTTATTTTGAAATAAAGCTTAAGTTTTCTTATAAAATGCAGCATCCACTTAATTCCTTTTCGTCTGATTAAGTGCAACCTTTTTTTTTGTCTTTTTCTTATTTCTATTATTCTTCAATCTTGAGCTGCTTTTTGTCTGTGTTGTCAGGACTAAAATGATTAAATGTCAGAAAAATAATTCCTTCTTTAACGCCTTTTAATGACACAAAAGAAAGTATGCAATTCTTTTTAAGAAAAAAAAAATAAACCGCAAATAATAACATCATCATTTTGTGGCAAATACTAAACTACTATGAATTTCTACCGCTCACAAACAAAATCAACATAATAAAGGCAACAAGCCACAAAAAACGTTAAAAAGAATTCCTTAATACAGGAGTGCATATAATAGCCTTAACATTTTTCTTTAAACTTGTGTATTTCTTACTGGCTTTTCTATACTGAGCCAGAGAGCAAAGAAGACTCTGGCTGTTACTGCCATAAATCCAAATTTAGTTTCTTTTCATTTCATTAAGTTTTCGCTAGCAATTTATTTCAGTTTATTTTTTTCACCTTGTGTTGTGGTTTGCTATTTCTTTTTTTTAATTTTTTTTTTGCTATTTTATCGCTTCTCTTGAGTTGAAAAATTTATAAATTTTCTTTTATGTCATAAATGTATACATATTTAAAAGACTAGTTAAGTTTGGTTTAACGAAAGAAAGAAAAAATTTAAGTTGTTTTTTTCTAAGAAGTTTGATTTTTTGATTTTTCTTACTTTTTAGTCAAGAAATAAATTTGCATATGTTTTGCCGAAGTTCTTTTCGTTATTTTTTTGCTGCCAAATCAGTGCATATTTTAAGAAAACTTTTTCAAATGAAACACAAACAATTGCTTTTTTAACAGCTTTGAGATGGCAGCATTTATTATAATGAATTTTGTAAGGGAAAAATAAATTGTATTAAGAAAATAAAAATACCCTGAAGTAAGTAATTGAGAAATTGATTATAATGATAGCAAAAAAAAGAAAAGAAGTACTTAATTATAGCTGCTTTTTGCTACTAGCGAAAATTGTTTCGCAAGTCTATTTGTAGTTTAAATTCAACTTGCTGCTAGTCTCAATGCGAAATAAATTATAACAAGAGATTGAACAGGTTGTGATAGCAGCTGTATAGCTACTATTCTGGTTTAAGCACGCATGTCCTTTGTTATTAAATATATCAATCTATTTAACCTTTTTAGTGTGTAGCAAATAACACTATTTAATTTTTTATATAAAGAAGTATTTTTGAATTTATTTAAACATTTATTTATTTAGTAATTACATGTATAAATAAATTCAATAGTTGCGTGTTGTTTGCAAAATTTACAACATAAAACAAATGATATTTCCTACAATAATTTAAAATACCAGTCTTCATATTTTACTAGAAACTTGATTTGAGAGCATGCAGCCTTTAGCAAATTATTGGCCAGTTTTGTTTAATATTTTATGTAATATTTCTTTGATCAATATATTTTAATGATTGCAACTTAATTTTTAATTTCAGTACAGAAGTATTTTAGCCATTTGGCCACCACCTGTATTTTGTGACATTCAGAGTTTGATTTTGATTTCGAGTCTGGTTTTAACGAAAATGTGATGCTACAGATAAATCGAAAAAATTTAACAGCTTCCTTTTCAACGGATATTTACAATTTTACCAAACAGGATGAGTTTTTTAATGGCAATCGAGTGTTTTATAATGATTTGATTAAGAAATATGTAGCAGCCATTGAGAATTCTAAATGCGAGGTAAGTTCAGGAGCACGAATGTAATTTAATCAAGAAATTTAAAAAATAAAATAAAATTAGTGCAGTTTGTTAATTAAAAAGTCAACAACACTTGTCATCGGTAATTTATGCTCACAAACAAACAAAACACGAAATTTTTCGAACCAGATATTTTTTCATTTTCTATGGAAAACTTTTCTTAGTTTCAGTATCAGTGATTTATTTGTTTAATCAATATTTCGATTTAATAGTCAATTTATTGTTAAATAAAGAATAAATTTCATAAATCAATTAGTCGTGCATTTCTATTTACTACTAAAAACTAATTACAAAGCAGTAATTTAAAAATAGTTTATTGCAACTAGTTTTTCAATTTATTTGTTCTTTATCCTTTTCGTTTTATTTTTCAGGGCTTTGTGGCCTTCCAAGATGACATTCCTTTATTTGCGAAAACATTTCGTAAAGCCAGTGTTTATTCTCTATGGCGTTCGCTGAACTCTCGATTCATTTTTGCATACATCAAGGATCAACAAGAGAATGCCTTTTTTGAAGATATTTTTTTCAAAAGTAAGAATGATACAAGTTTTTTTTAATAAAATATATTTCAGCAAAAATATTCTTTTTTACCAAAAAAATTTACATTTCACCAAAAAAAAAATTATTTTACTTTAAACTAAAAAATCGTTTACTTTACTAATGGCGTTTTCTTTTCTTAAGAAAAAAGTAACATTTTTAGCCCTTTTTATTGAAAATTTGCAATATAATGATTTTTTGAAATAGTGAGTTTATTAGAATTTATTGTTATTAAGAGGCAACATTTTTGTCTTAAGAAACCTTTGAATAAAAAATTTTTTTTTATAAAAAGTAAAACAAATGTTAATTTTTTTTAAGAAAAGAAAACAACATAAAACATTTGTAATTAAAAATTTGAACTTGAAAAATTTTTACATAAAAATTCTTGTACACAAATTTCGACACATACATTTTTATTTAAAATATTTTTTAACACAAACATTTCTGTGCGAAAAATTTTAAGCAAAAATTGTTAACCAGAAATTTTGTAGCAACGACTTTTTACTGAAAAAGTTATTTTTACAAAGAAAACAAAAAACTGACTCGTCGTGAGTGGTTTTAATTCCGTATATTGTTTTCTTCATAAAAATAACAGCAAAAATATTATTCAGACTCAAACCACGTTTCTTTCAAGAATTGGAACCACTGCCTTTGGAATTCCTCAATGCAACTTTTAATTTTCTTTAAAAATTTTTTTTTATGGAAAAAAATTCAGTTTTAATTTTTATTGTTTTTTTTTGATAAGAAGAGTTTCATAACCAAACAAAGGATTTATAAAAAAGTTATCACTACAAATCAAATTAATATTAAGTTTTCACGCATTTCGCTTAATCGGGCATGTGAAATCGCTTGTTTTTTTTAATAACGAATCTTCGACAAATGAAAATGGACTTTAAATTCTTATTAAATATTCTAAATATCACAAACAATAAAAAGTCAAGAGTTAAATTGCATTTACTAGAAACAGTTCGAAACAGCCTATTTATATCGCATGTGTTATTATTATTTTTTTTTCTTAGCAATTTATCCGCAAAAAAACTGTTTTACTCAAGCAATTTTCACCTCAAAAAAAAATTAACACAAAACCGTTTCATCCCAAAAAAATAATTTAGTTTTTTTAAATGAATCTAATTTATCTCGAGCTATTGGTAAATTTTTTATAAAAAAACGTTTATAAAATTTTATTAGATAATCGATATTTCGCCACATCCTTGTGTGGCTTCTTCAGGAAAATATAAAAAAAATCTATAAATGTTTTTTATAAAAAATTGGCCTATAGCTCGAGATAAATTAGATTCATTTAAAAAAATAAAAGGTTGAAAAAATATGTATATAAGAATAATTTAGTTCTTTTATTAGTTTAAAGATTTTAGCAATATTTTGTGTTTTATCACGATGACACGTTTTTAGAATTTTTTGTCCAAAAAGTTTTCATCTCCAAAAATTTTTAAACCAAAAAATTTGTATAACTGGAAAAATTTTTAATAACAAAAAATTGGTAAATTTAAAAAATTTTTAATTTAAGAATTTTTTTTACGCTTTGAAAATTTTTTAAAGATAACATATATTTTTTGGTATAAAATTTTTATCATTATTTTCAATTTTATCACCATTAAAATTTTCTAAAACTTTTGTCCACTGCAACTTAAAAAATATCTAAAATTGTTCGTCTTTAAATGTGTGGAACCAAGGCGTATTAACCAGGTGACAGCATTACTACAGCTGATTTCTTTGTCTTGCTTATTCTCTCTATTTTTAATGTCAAAAAGGGTACCTTTATATTTTTCTGTATTTGTTTTCTGTAAAGCTATAAACACATTCACGACATCAGGCTACACGGCCACATGACTATAAATGCCGCTGGCTACAAATGTCCCCCTGTAGTCAACTATTTAATTATTTTGAGAATGACAGCTTCACAGTAAGCAGCTGAATCACTCGTATTTCAGCGGTGCCACTTTAGATTTTTTGCTTTTTTAAAGTTACATTTCAATAAACAAATAAAATTACAAAGAATCACTCATATCGCGAAAATAACTAAAAACCGCAAAAAGTTGAAAAAATTAGAAAAAGGCGTAAAAATTCCCTTATTTTACATTTGTAGAAATTTTTAGAAAATTTTACAGCTTTTTCAAAACTTTGAAAATGTTTGCGAATTTCGCCTTTCTTGCAATATTGATGAGTTTTTCCATATTTTATTCTTTTATCGACTTTTAAATGATATTAAACATTCTAATTTTCCCAATCATTTAAAGTTGTTGCGAATTTTCGTCATTTTTGTAGTTTTTTGTGAGTTTTTCTCATTCTTTGAATTTGTAGCTCGTTTTAGAATATTTTCCAACTTTTTCTAAATTTTGTAAAATTTTGCGCATTTTCGCAATTATCGCGATATGATTAACTCAGTGACCTTTTTATTGCTTCATTAATTCTTTAAGATTTTATAAAAAAGATGAAAACAGAATATTGTTCTAATATGCAGGAATTTCATTTTTCTTATTTTTATGTAAAAATTATTTTTTCACAAAAATTTAATACCAAAAAAGGACTGCAATATTTGCATTTTATTTTATTTTACATTAAAAAAAATATTTCTTAGCAGTAATTTTCTTTCCGTATTTTGTTTTATTCTCCACTATTTTTGTCTCGTAGCCAAAAAATTGAAATTAGTTTAATTTGACTGCAGGACAAAAGTAGCATGGACAACAACCTGCAGCCGTGTAGTCGTGAAAATAATAATTCTCATATACACACATGTATCCATCTTGCTCTTGTATTGTTGTAGTTGTTGTACTAATAATTTCAGCTGTTTAATACGCCTTGTGTGGAACCCAAACATATTTTGATTTCTTAAAAAACTATACAGAAAACGCCGTACTAAATTCATGTATTTTCTACTTAATTTGAGTGCGAGTCGTACTCAAAATTTTGAGTACAAATAACAATAAAACGTACTTTAATCAAGCCGAAAACGGAAATACTTTAGATAACGAATCCTGGAGTTTCTTAAAATGAGTACAAAATTTTTTAATCACGTGGAAAATCTTGAATCAATTAAAAAATTCTTAAATTAAATTGAGCATTTGAATTCGTCCGTAGTTAAATGAATATTTCTGTACTTGATCTTAGTAAATTTGGGATTACCGTACCTTTGACACCGCTTGGGATTGATTTAAGTGCGGATGATTTATTGATTTTTTTTCTTGAGAGTGTCCAACTCTAAAATTTGTTTTCGGTGATATTGAAACTTTATTCAACACATGGAGATTCTGTGAAAAAGAAATAAATTTTCAACCACTTTACTTTACTACAACTACAAAATAAAAAACCTATACGTTTCGCTCATTTACTCAAACAACATCGTAACTCAAAAAAAAACTCACTCATTCTTCAGAAAAAAATTTTGAAATTTTTACATCACACCCATCCCAAAGGAAAAACAAAAAAAATATTCTCCTCTCAAGAAATGAGTAAACAAGATATTTGTGTGAAATTTTAACACATAAAAAACGTTATTTAAATAAACGAGCGATATATATCTTATATCTTTTCGCCCTTCCAGACTGCGGCCACACGTGAAATTTGAAAATTTCAAAACGCACATTTTAGTTTTTCATGTTAAGAAATGTTTCACTTCATAATACTTTGTTTTTATTTGTTGGTGAAAATATATTACAGATCAACCCAGCATTTTAGTAATTGAAGCCGATTCAATAAATTCCTCAACTTTCTATTTGAAAACCAATAAGTTTGTGGGACCGCGCAAACACCACCCAGAAGAATTGCTCTTACTATCCACCTTTGATGCTTTAAGTTCCACCTTCTCACCTGACATTGACTTATATTCCAATGAAAAACTGAAAAATCTGCAAGGACGTGAGATAATTGTGGCCGCCCTCGACTATCGTCCATATGTGGCGCTGGACTATAATCAATGGCCGCTATACTACGACCACGCTGATGATAATCCCACACATTTGGTACATATTGATGGCATAGAGACACGTCTATGTCTTACATTTTGTGAAATGTATAATTGTACGGTACAATTCGATACTTGTAAGTTGGTAGACGATTAAGATTTAAGCAGTTTTACTTGATTTTTTTATTTTCTAATTTAGCGGAAAAAGAAGAATGGGGTACATCGTTTGCTAATTTTACGGGTATCGGCTTAATCGGCATGATAGTAGACGGCAAGGTGGACATGACCAATGGTGGCATGTATGCTTGGTGAGTTTGGTAGACTTAACTAAATATTCCTTATTCCTAATTGAAATAATATTTTCTATTCCAGGAACGATAATTATATGAATGTTGACATTAGTAGTTTCTTAGTGCGCTCGGGCGTCACTTGTTTAGTTCCCGCTCCTACACGCATTGTTAGTTGGGATTTACCATTAAGGCCTTTTCGGCCAACTCTTTGGCTGATCATGTTCGCCGTGTTAATATTTGAAAGCGTTTGCTTGCTGCTGGGCAGACAGTTTGAATATTATTTGGAAAACTTACAGCCCAAAGGCGATTGGAGGTCAAGTTGTTTGTTTGGTTTTATATCAGCCTTCAAGCTGTTCATAAGTCAAGGCACGGACTATATAGTGCAAGCTTATACCTTAAGGGTGATATTATTTGCCTGCTATATGCACGACATAATAATAACCAGTGTCTATGGTGGAGGCTTGGCCTTCATATTAACCATGCCCATGTAAGGAAATTCATATGTTGAAAATTTCTTTTTATTTTAAATATTTTTGAAAAACTTTAGCTTAAACGAGGCCGCTGATTCTGTGGAAAGAATGTATACGCACGACTTAAAGTGGGCGAGCACTTCTTATGCCTGGGTGGAGTCTATTAAAGATGTGGATGACGATGTAAGTGGAAAAAAATTTTATAATCTGCATTCTACAATTAAATATTATTTGCAGCCCATAATAATGCGCATTTTGGCCAACTTCAGGGTATTTAAGTTCGAAGATATACGCGAAATGGCCAAAACAGATAATATCGGTTTCAGTGTGGAACATCTGGCTTTCGGCCATTTGGGTAATTTGGATTTTATTACTCCGCAATCCATAAAGCATCTTAAAATAATGGTTGATGATATCTACTATGGCTTCACTGTTTCCATGGTGACACGTTTATGGGCTCACTTGCCCAAATATAATGATTTAATTATGGCTTGGCATTCTTCGGGCTTTGATAAGATTTGGGAATGGAAGATCACTGCAGAATATTTAAATAACAACTATCAAAATCAAATAATTGCCTCGAGATATTTTAATTTTGATACTGGACCTGTTCAGCTGGATATGAGTAATTTTGGGGGCCTTATTTTACTGTGGCTGCTGGGTATGTGTCTTTGTATTGTGGCATTTGCCCTGGAGTTATTGGCTTACAAACTGCTTCAGAGAAAGTTGAAGTTGAAGTTAAAGTTGAATGTAGAAAATAGTGGAGCTGATGCATAAGAACTTTTTTTAGAACTTGCAATAAGTAGAGAAAACTAGTTGATGTCAATAAAGCTTTTGAAAGATTATTTCGAAATTGAATTTTCTTATAAGTTATTGTGGATGGTTCACAAAAATCCATGGAATTTTAAAAGAAATTTTCATGAACAAATTTCAAGCGGAATTAAATTTTTTTTTAGTAAAATCTTGCAAAATAAATTTTTTAAAATTTGCATTGACATTTTTCTCTACAAATTCAAAAAAACCTTAATTGTAGCAATTCCCAAAAAGCACTAAAATATTTTTTAATTTCGCTAAGAATTTTCTTAAGATTTTGATATTTGTGAAGAATTTGAATTGAAATATATTCACGAAATAAGCGTGAATACTGATAAGAGTTTGTTGCGGCCTCCAAAAACAATGTTGTCACCTTCTGCCAATAAAATTGGAATAAGATAAATTTGCCTTGCTTTTTACAAAACTTGTTACATTTGTTTAGTTAAGCATTACAAAAAAAAAATAAATAATTTTTTTGAAGAATTTATTTTCTTTCATAAAATTTTTACATTAAAAATTTTTCAATATTTATTATTTTCAAATAAATGTTTTTAATTATAGAATATATTTTTCTCAAATCAGGACTAAAAAAGGAAACAATTTAGTTGTTTCCTCAGGCCGATGATTACGTGCGGCGCAATTGCTTGGTGGCCGAACACTTGTCCAAAAATGTACGAAAGAAAATATTTGTTGGTTCTCAGAAGAATCTTGAACAATTTAAAAAGATGAATAATTTTCAGAAATTTGAATTAGAAAAAAATCGTGTTACACCAAATAGAACAGACTTTTCAAAAACGCAGATTTTTCAGCGAAAATGCGATTGATTGATTGATTTTTAATGGAATTGCTGACACTGGTTAAAGAACTTCTTACTGAAAAATAAAACATAAAAATTATAACTACTCTGTAAGCGAATATTTCCCAACTCCCCTTCTTCTAGAATATTTCCTGTTCCACCAGCCCACCTTTCCAGCTGCCAGACTATAGGATTTTTATTTATAATTACGATTTCTCCTCCACAATTGAGCACGCATGTAATTGGCCATTAAATCTATTAATAATTTATGTTTAAATTACATATTACATTTAACTTGGCAAATACATAAATGCTTACACTATTAAAGGTGTTTAAAGGCAGAAAAAAATTGTATTTAAGTTCAGGCAACATTCTATTGGCAATTGTTACTTAAGAAACAACAATATGCAGCTGGTGATAAAGAATAATTGGAATATTCTAATCAATATTTTAGGTAAGTAGATATTTAAAAAAAATGGCAAATTTTACTTATTTATTATATATTATTTATTTCAGTGCAAAAATATTTCGCCGACTTAATCACCAGCTGCGTGCTTTGGCCACAAGATTTTGATTTCAATTTGGAAATTTCTCCAGCTAACAAAGTTGTGTTTTTGCAAATAAATCCTTTTAAATTAAATCACACGAAGTTTGAAAATAATATTTATAACTTTAGCCAACGTGAGATTAAGGATAATAAAAATAATGTTTTTTATAATCAATTAACAAAGAAACTTATAGCGGCCATCGAGCAGGCACACTGTGAGGTAAATTAGCTTAGAAGATCACATGCAACCAACTCGGAGAATAATTAACACATGACTTTATTTTAGGGCTTCATTGCTTTTCAGGATGACATACCCAAGTTCGCCAAGGCCTTTGAAAAAGCTAGTATTTACTCCATTTGGCGTTCTATGAACAATAGATTTTTGTTTGTCTACAGCAGGGATCTACAAAAAGTGGACTATTTCAAGGACTCTTTGTTTGAAAGTATATTTCTATATCTGTTAGATCGATAGATAGATAACTTACTATTGAAAGCATTTGTAAAATTTTCTTTAAGATCAAGTAAATATTTTAGTTGTTGAGGCTGAGTTTAGAAACTCTACCATATTTGATGTAAAAACCAACAAATTTGTGGGCCATAAGTCAGAGGAGCCCGAGAAATTGATACATTTGTCTACATTTTATGCTTTAAATCAAACATTTGTGCCAAACACAGATTTATTTACGGCCCGAAAATTGCAAAATTTGCAAGGACGTCAGGTTGTTGTGGGTGCCTTTGACTATCGTCCTTTTGTGGCAGTGGATTTTGAACTTTCTCCTCTTTATTATGATCACGCCACAGATAATCCTTCGCACTTAGTGCATGTTGATGGCACAGAAATTCGTATTTGTCATATATTTTGTGAATTATATAATTGTACGCTACAATTTGATACAAGTAGGTTTTTAAAATGTATTCGATATGATGAGCCTTTCAAGAGTAAATATTTCTAGCTGAAAAGGAGGAATGGGGCCTGGCCTATAGCAACTACAGTGGTTATGGCATGATTGGTTTGATTATAGATGGTAAAATACAAATGGCTTTAGGAGCCATGTATGCAGTGTAAGTTAACATAGAATTAAGCGTTGAAAATTAATTTAGTATTTTTTTTATTTTACGTTAATTTCCAGTCACTCAGATTATGCCGCCATTGATATGACTGTATATTTGGGTCGTTCTGGTGTCACCTGTTTGGTGCCAGCTGCCTCAGCCCTTACCAGTTGGGTCTTGCCTTTGCGTCCTTTTGCGTTCACCTTGTGGTTGGCAGTTTTAGCTTGTTTGTGTTTGGAAATTCTGGCACTTGCGGGCACCAGAAAGTTCGAACAAACTTTAGCTAGTCAAACAATCACATGGTGGTCTTGTCTAAAATTTGGTTCTACTGTCACCTTAAAACTTTTTATAAATCAAACTTCACTTTATTTGCCAGAATCACACACAATGCGTGTTTTTTTTTTGTAATTTTCTCTTTATTGGGCTTTTAAGGTCATGATATGTAAAAATAAAAATAAAAGATTATTTATTTTTAAATTTCATCCTACGTTTCGTTGGAATTTCCCAACTTCCTCAGGGATGTTTTTTATTTAATCTGGTAACGTTTTAATAAAAATATAAAAATACAATAGGTATAAGTTTATGTAAATAAGTAAGCAACTAACAAAATTATAAAAGCTTTATACTAACAAACAAAAATTTACTTACATTTAATCTTTATTTTAATTTATAATTAAATTAAATTTACTTTGTTTTCACACTATAAAATAAATTACAAAAAAAAACAATGTGAAATTAAAAAATTATTTTAAAACCGAATTTTCTTACAATTATTATCACAGAAAACTAAAGTAAAATTATCGAATAATTTGCGTTTGTATTGTCTTTGTCCTCTTTTTTGTTTATTGCATTGTTCCCTTTTTGTTGTATTCTGAGGCTCTCCAGTGTATATCGTTTGTTCTCTCGTCTCTCTTTATCCAATATTTTAATGTTTGTCAAGTCAGCTGTGTGATTATTTTCAGTGCAGTGTTGTGATAAAGCGGTTGCATGTTTTTGTTTTTTTATGTGTTTTTTTATTTGCCTGTTTTATGATTGATATAATTTTGACGAGTGTGTATGGAGGCGGTTTATCGGCTGTTCTTACGCTGCCCACGTAAGTCAAACTAATAGTTATTATTTCATGCAAAACGTTAAAAAAAAATAATGTGATGTACATTTTGTAAGGTTTGGAGAAACCGCCGATTCTGTGGCAAGAATGGTTAAATACAATCTCAGTTGGACTGGTTCATCGTATGCCTGGCTAGAGTCCATAAATGAAACGGACAGCGATGCGGATGTAATATTTTATAGTATTTCTTAATTAATTTATGAATAGTTTTCTTTTTTAAAGTACATCTACAAACGTTTGGTAAAGAATTTCGAATTCAATACCATGGATGAGATGCGTTCAAAAGCTCAAACACACAATATGGGCTTCATAGTGGAACGCTTGGCTTTTGGTCATTTTGGCGGAGGTGATTTCTTTACTCCAGCAGCCTTGCAACGTCTCAAACTGATGGTGGATGATGTCTACAGTCAATTTACCGTAGCCATGGTGCCTCGTCTGTGGCCTCACTTGGAGAGATATAACGATCTGTTGCTGCAATGGCACTCATCGGGCTTGGACAAATTTTGGGAATGGAAAAGCACCGCGGAATATTTAAATGTCAATGAACAAAATCAAGTGGAAGCTTCAAAGTATAATAATTTGGATAGAGGTCCAACTAAATTGAATTTGCAAAACTTTGCCGGCTTAATTGTGTTGTGGTTAGCAGGCATTGTGCTGAGTATTGTGGCTTTCGGAGTGGAAATTATGTGGTTTAAATGGATGGAGAGAAAGAAAGAGATGGAAGTCAAGGTTAGCAAATTTACTAAGAAAACTTTGTTGTTGAAAGAGGCAGTAAATTAAAATGGTTAATTCTTGCAAGAAGCAACAATTAAATTTTTACTTAAAATATACACATTGACAGAGTTTGTTTGTTTTTTTCTTTGCAAATCAAATTAACAATTTACTTATTTCTCTTATGAATTCATACAAAATATTTGATTTTCATTTAGATTTAAATGAGAACTTTCCTTTCCCTTTTCCCTTCCATTTCAAGTTAATTGTCATATAAATTTATTTTTCTCTCAAAGTATTTTTTCTATTTGAATATAATTTATATAAGTTTTCATATGACTTGTTTTGATCAGGTTTAATTTGCTTGTGTTTTTTCTTTTTGTTTTGCTGTTTGTTTCCAAAAAGAAACTGTTTTTTTTTTGGAAAATATATAAAAATTGTTGTGATAAAGCATGAGCAGCATGAGCACGAGAAGCAGAATTTTGTTAATTTTTTTTCTTTTTTCTTAATTTATTTATTTTGCAGTTGTATTCATATTTAAGGTTTCACAGCGTGAAATTTGTTTCGTCATTTGTAAGAATTTGTTATTTGCTTTTCTAAGTTTTGTGAAATAGCAGTGAGTTGAGTGGGAAAATAAGAATATTTTTAATGGTATGAAATTATGTACAAGGTTGTTATGGCTACAAGAGAAGTGAATTAAAATGAGAAAAATATTTTTATTTTATTGCAAAAAAAAAAAAATGAAAAAAAAGCGGAAAGAGAATACCAGGACATAATTTTAAGGTTTTCTTTAAAAAAAGAAAAAGCTTGAGAGAAAATTGAAATTTTTAATAAATATATTTGGTTTCAATGTTTGCAACAAAATTTTTGCAAGTTTTGGCAATCATTCGTTGGCTTTACACTTGCAGAAAAAACAAGCTTGTCTGTACTAAAATCACTGTTTTCTTTGCTTGGCATGAAAAAAAGTAATTTGGACTTGATCAAATGATCTCAGAATCGTACTCGAGTTTAGTGGCCAGCTCGCAAGTGGAAAAATAAATACATTAAAGCTGATGATGACGTTTCGAAACTAATATTCTTCCGTTCTGCTATTGCAAAGATTGGCTTCATCTTAATCTACTTTGAATAAAAATTATTTAAATAAAAATAAATAATTTGAGGAATTATTAATCCTGAACATAATGTCCCGCATTCGAACTTAAGTCAAACCAGTGAAATTTTACTTAAGCCAATGCAGTTCAAAAATAAGCACCGACAATAATATAAATTTAGAATTTATAAAAAAAAATTAATAATAAAAAAATGCATGAAATATATAGCGACAGGAAGTTCTTTCAATCTGGGTGACCCCACGAAACTTCTCTTACTTTTTTCAATTATATATTGAGTTTCCCATCTCCTTGAATTTCTGGTTGAATTTCCTATAAATTTCTGGCTTAAATGCAAACAATGAAAAACAAATAAAAAACACTACAAAACCGTCAAGTGCTCTTTTTAATATAAAAATAGACAGCATAGAAAAATATTTGCTTTAGTTGTGATAAAAACTCTTCATTAATAAATAAAAAAAAACAGGAATTTCCATTTAAAAAAAATTAGAGATGGGATAGTGAGTGAATTTTCGCTCACGCTCATTCACGCTCATTCGCTCTCACTTTTAAAAACTTACTCATGCACGCTAATACGTGACCTTAAATTTTTGGCTTACATTCATGCACTCTCACGTGAGTTATTCACGATCACGACACCTCACGCTCACGAAGTACTTACGAAAAAAATTTTATAATTTAAGTAGTTATTAAATTTATTATGCGAGACAAGTCTCGATATCTTTTTTCAAGGAATTTCAGACAACAAACAAACCCTTTTGAAATTTTTATAAAAAAAATTACAAAAAAGCAAAAAAAAAGAACGCAGAACAATCACGACAAAAATCTGCTCATGCATGCTCAATTTTTACTCACGTTAATGCACGCTCTCGTGATTGAAGCATTAAACTAATCACGAGCATGCATGATCACGTATAATTCACGCTAGTCACGGCAGCAGTGCCCATCACTAATATATAACATACACGCATCCATAGAAAAACAACAAATAAGCAATAAAGGTTAATTTCTACGCTTGTTGTTATGTCTTTGCTCATCCCGCTGATAACTCGTAATATATTTTTATTATGTTTTTCTGTTTTTCTGTATGTATAATTTTTATTTTTTATTTTTTTTTCATATTAAAAAAGATTTTTCAAGTTGTAGTTGTTTTCATAGAATTGTTGGGAATTATGTGCATTTTTTGTTCAGTTGTTTTTGTTGTTCGCAAGTTTTCCTACTTTTGGCAACAACATAAAACTCAATCACAAATTAAAATGTATTATTGCCATGGCAAACTGTTGCGTTGCCAAGCAATCAGGCAACAAGAAAAACAAAAATATATAATCATCATACAAAAATATACACATACATGCGCACATTTTTAAATTCATCTACAAGTATACGGTGAGATGAAATGGTTAGATAATAGAGCAGAATCAGTCAGGCAGGCAACAGCGTCATTTATCCAACAAGAGTTATTATGAAACCAACATACTCTTACGCTCCGTATTAGATGAAGGATGGTAAAGAACGAAGCGGGCGAGAGTATACAAAATGTAAATGTTATAAAACAAACAAAACAAAAACAATATAACCTTCATAAATACTAGGACTACACCATCAGGGCTGTCAAATCTTGTTTGACCTATTTCTTTGCATATATTTATGTTCATAGAAAAACTCGTTTAATTTCGATTTGCGCTAAAAACGCTATTTGAAAAGCCTGTCAAAGCAAATTTTTTTTATGCGATATCAACGCTTTTTATAGACGATCGTCATATACGACAACACTGGCTATGACCTCAGCCGACTCTAACTCTTTCCGTTTCATTTAAGCAAACGTTCTTTTTTTAAGGCTAATTGAGTTTTTGCACTTTCGGGATGATGTTTGTTTTAAGTATTTGCACACAGAAAAAAAATCATTGTAAAATCAACTAAAACCAGGTTGATTCAACTAGTTTTGTTAACAATTTTGCTTCATAAACGTTTCATGTTAATTTAACATGATATTTAAGTAAAATAAAAGTTATAGTTAAGCAATTTAAAACAACTAGAAATCATATTGAATTGACATTGCACGCCAATTGAATCAAAGAGATTGTCATGTCAAAATAACGTCCTTATTTAAATAATATTAAGAAAATTTATAACAAACATGAATTTCGTGTTGAATCAAAATAAATTTAATGTCGAATCAACTATTAAGCTATTTGCGAGTAGCATTAATGTTACAGCCATATTAAAATAACATGAAAGATGTTAAAATTACAGGAAATTCCATGTAAATTTAACATGTTTCCTATATTGAAATAACATTTACGCAATGTTGTTTAACCGTGGCACAGGCAGTTAGTAAAACGCAGTTAATTATTTTTTTTATCCTCATTCATTTATAAACACATTACAAATATGTATTTGTTTCTCAAACATATTTTACGATTATTAATTGGAAAAACATGTAAAGGTAGGCTTGGGAACCTTGTGTCGTATTTTGAATAACTGGAATGTTTACTATAAGATATCGTCACTACAAATATTAATATTTTCTCGTACACAAACCTTTTTAAATTCATATTATCACTGTTAGCTGCAGGCATAATAAAGAATTTAATTCATTTAAAATTATAACACTGCACTTCTGATGTGTAGTAAAGCTGCAATAGAATGAAACTTGCTGTTTCTTTAATGCTGTAAAGTAGCGATACGTTTTTAAGTTTTTCTCTTTTATCATGAATTAATTTCATTTCAACATGTTTCACGTTGTTTCAACTTGTTTCATGTTTTTTTAACATTGATTTAACATTTTGAAGATGTTGATTTAACATAAGCCAACTTTTGTTAATATATAAAATTGACAAAATTTTTTCAAATGTCATTTTTAATGTCGGACTCAAGATAAACGTGTTCAAAACAAAAGTAATGAGAATTAACTTTAACGTTGAGTAAATGCTTACGATACGTCATGAACAACTTAATGATGTGAATACTTTTTGCATACTTGGCTGACATTACTGCACGGCTTAATAAAGAACGACAATCCTTCGGCCAGCTGAAAAATATCTGGAATTTGGAATTAGACATTCATATGAATGCGAACCACAATAAGGATATTTAACATGGAACGCTGCCATCAGTACATATTTTTGTCAACAAATGCTTACGAAAAATTTAGATATGTATATTCTGGTCCACAACAATATTCAATACTCGTTTATGAAAAGTAACAAAATAGCCTCCCATATATATGAAAGTTCGGAAGCGCAAATGGTGTTGGATTGGACGCTGCGAAAGCTGCCAAATGATATTGCTAAAGAGGCTGCAGATTGGAGCCCACAAGGCAGTCGTCAAATTGGTATTCCAGCACGTACAAGGAAACGCAAACTCGCGATGAATTTAAACTAAGAAGACAGTGGAACGAGGTTAAACACCGAGCGGAAGATCGTGCATCGTAGAATGATCTTATTATGGCCCTTTGCTCCTGGCAGGAGTAAAAGGAATAAATATATGAACAAAATTATCTTTAAAATTCACAAGAATAAAAATTATTTTGGAGTGATACAAAAAAAATACATTAAAAACTTCATTTGCGTTTTTTTTTAATTTACATAATTCACGTACTAATTTTTAATATTTTTTAATCAAAATTGCCTCCATATTTTCTCAAAGAATTTCAAAAACATTTGTTTGTTGAGGATTTCTGAAATTTACGTGTTAAACTAATTTATATTTTTCCACATATTGTTCTACGAAATTCTAAAGAATTTTCAATTGATTTCTGTATTTTCCCGTTTTTAGTATATTTTGCACATTTAAGTGCTTTTTTTTTGCGTATTAAATGATATTTTGTCTGCCCAGAAAAGCAATTTTTAGATGCATTACATTTCAAGAATCTATAATAAAATAATATCCGTATTTTTTTAAGCAATTTTTGTATTTAATAGACTATAATACACCTAAATATCTCACGGTCCACAACATTTAACCAACGTATTTTTTTATGTTTCATTTTTAAAATATATAAAAAATATATAATAATAATAAAAAAAAGTGGTAATTTTCATATACATTTTTTCTCACTCATCTTTAGTTTAGTTTGACTGGCAATAAAACCAGTAAACATTCTACATACAAGCATTCTTTAATAAAATGTTGCATGCAACTGAAAACCGCATACAAAAATAGTTGATGATTAACCATTTGTACGAATAGTAACTAACAACAACAAAAACAACAACCAATGACCGAAGCAAACATGTAAAAAATTGTATATTATGAAAGCTGAAATGAATGATGTGCACATGAGTTGTTAAATAGTGGTTTTATAATTAACTCTAGAAAATAAATAGACCTCTTTGTAAAAGCGTAAAAAATAAAAATATTAAAAAAAAACCCCGAACAAACAAAAATAAAAAATAAAAAATTCAATATTAAATTGTTCCAAGGAGTTAAAGCATTAGATCCTTTTGTAAAGGAACGACTACCAAGTAGAGTTGAGTCCAACGCGTTCAGTCGCTCGTCTTAGACGAAAGCCTTTGATCAAACCCATTTCGGGTTCGATGAAAGCTTTTTGTCTACAACGAGTGACTGTACGAGTTGGAGCCAACTCTACTACAAAGCAGTGAAGTACTCGTATGTGTGCAAAGTTTCCTAAGAATCGGTTAAAAAAATATTTACCGCATTTGGGCGCGACAGTCCCCAGTTTTTTTTTTAATATAATGTTGTATTGTCACGATAAATTAATGCGTGTGCAAGGTTTCATAACAAATAGTTTAATAGAAGTTATTGAAACAGTCTAATTATTTATCTAGGGAGTGGCACTGCCCACTGGACTTCCTATTGGACATGACATTGCTTTATTTACAACTTAAAAGAGGTCTGAAAGGATATTGCCTTTCAATTAGCGTAAAAAATCATTAAAAAATGCAAACGAATGGTAACAATAAAAAAGAATTCAATATAGTTATAAAAACAAAATAACCAAACAGAAATACTTTAACACAACTTTAAATATAAATCTCTTAAAAACTAATAGTTGCTTATCATACCACAAACTCGTCCGCATATTGACAATTAGTTAAGGCCAGAAAGTAACAAATAGCTTTAATCGTTCCTTTATAAATTTGTTCTCGTCCATTATTTCTTATTTAAGCATAAAATCTTGAAAAATGATCTGAAATATAAATTTGAAAGTGGAAAACTTTCAGTTACAACTCATTCGCATAAATACTTGCAACAATCAATGTATTATTACTACATATTATTATTATTGTTTCAACAAGTCTTCAGCAATGTCAAAAAATATTTATTTCTTTGATTTCGATTTAAAACGTTATTCAGAGAATTTAACAAGTTGTATTTTATTTGCTTCATTCGCATTTAAGTGTTGATTGAAAGACAAACGTGGCCAGTTGGGAGGCCTTTAGACAAGCTACACTATTTTTTTACACATTTATTAGTAAATTTTAATTTTTGAAAAAAAAAAGGATATATGACAGGATCATAAGATAAGCAGAATAAATTACTATACTTTACACGCTTTTAAAGAGCATAGAATACTTCGAGTTGTCTTATCAAAAAGTTTTAGTTTAGTACTTATTTTATGTAAATAAAAAAATTTTAACAGCGAACATTTTCGAAATATATAAGATCTAAGGACTCTTGGGAGAAAATTTTTAAAAGTTAAAAGGTGTTGTGTAATTTGTACATACATGTAACAAATCAAAATATTTTAGAAAATTTAGTGATGTTGTAATAGAAATAATTTTTATATCATTATAAAACAAAATAAATCAAAAATCAAAAAATAATAACACAAATAAGTAACTACTTCAATATAATTAAACAATTTTAAACACTTGCAAAACACAGCTAAAAAGATTTTTTTCGAATAGATTTTCTAATAAAAGCCTTGCAAACTAAAGGCCCACCATAGTAAGTTGAAGAATTTTCAAATAGTCCTTTTGCGAGTGTGTATGTATGTGTCATGCAATATACAAAACTTATCATTTTACTGAAGATGCTGCTCAATTGGCCATATATTTTTACATGCTAAAACGATTTTCAATTTGTACAATAATTTTGTTTTCCAAAAAAAGCACTAGTAATGCATGCATCAGAGATATTTTATAAAAGAACTTTAAAAATTAATCTTCCGTTTAATAAGCAACCTAACAGAAAGAGTTTGCTTGAGAGTTACTTAATATAATATATATAATATAGATTTAATATTTGAAAATGTTTTTTCTTAAAAATGTACAATTTATTAAAAACAAAAACCAAAACTTTATATTAAATATTTCTTTTTTATTTTTGTTTGTTTAATATATTTTATAAAAATTTAAATAATATTGCCAAGTAATCTCTTATCCGGCCTTCTAAATTACTAATTCTTAGGAATAGCAAGTGACTCCAAAGTGGAGGGATGGCGAAGCAGACGTGCCTTGAATCCGTTATAAATAAAATCAAAACAACAAGACTAATCTGCAAGCAAGTCCTTTAAATAAAATTAACAAATTGTTTCTTAAGGCGGAGTTCTGGAGGAAAATTACGGCATTCGATATCGATCGAAATTTCAATAGAATTCAATTGGAAATTCGAATGCCGTAATCTGCTCCCTCTGAGCGAAAAAAGTAAAAGTAATCAATCAAACCATTTTGGAAATCGGTTAAAAATTAAATCTATATTGCAAACAAGTGGTCTTATCTACATAATTTCATAGAGAAACTTTTGTTCACTTCATTATTGTAGCCGTTATCTATTTGAAAAAGTTATACAAAATATGAATGGAATAAAAAAATCTTTTGTGATCCATTTAGGGAGTCCGTTAAACTTGAACTTTGGGATCGTCAATATGACCTCGCATAAGACAATTTTTGTTTCACTTCCCAAAATCACTTTCCTGCATCCGTTTTTTAAATGTTGAATTAAATCTGTCGATTTGTTTGCGTATTGAAAACTTTGTAGAGCTTTTTTCTCTTTACTATATTAATCCAAGTGGTAAGCAGTCGCAAATTTTAAAAGTACTAATTTTGTCCTTGATAGAATTTAAAATCAATTTGAAAAGTTTTATACACACATGGTAAAATTCTTTGACTGTCCTTTCTATGGAGCTTTTTATATCTTTAATATATTACGCCAAGTAAAAAGCAGTGGCAAATTTTCGAAGGAAAATATTGTTGAGTACACTAATCCTGTTCATGCTTGAATTTCAAATCCATCACAAAAATGTTATACAAAAATGATAAAATTTTTTGATTGACTTAAAGCTCTTTTTATATTAAGCTTTTTAGACAAGTTTGCTATAAAACCTCTTGTAGCTGTTTCTTATTTCCTTGCTCTCAGTTACAAAAAAATCCTTAGCAAACAAAAACAATGTGTAGGACAATTTTTCCACTTCTAATAACGAAAAGCTTTAGAGAAAAGCGTGTAAAAATAGCAGTAACTAAATATATATTACAGTAAATGTATAATTTATTCTACAGGATGTGTGTACGTACATATGTTAACAAACGTTGTAGTTCATAGTTTTCTCTCTAGAGGTTTCTTTTAGTATGAAATACGAAAAGTAGTTTATTTCATAAACCAACATTTATTATGCTTCAAGTAAGAGGAGTATAGAAAAACCTCATGGCCACAATCATCTCATTTTATTTGACAATGTGTGATAATCAGAAAAATTTTAACAAAAATTTTTTATTGGTTTTATTTTTGAAACAAAAGATACGAGATGACAGAAATTGAAAAATTCTTTTAATGTTTGTACTTGACTTATTTTTCAATTTCAGGCAGTTACATGTACCATCTTTTATTTTATCGGATGGTTTTGTATACCGAATGTTTTAGTCTTCTAGAAAAATCCTTATTTAAAATTTCTTACTTTCGCCCTTAAAATCCCCCATGATTGGCTTGCCGACATAAATGAACAGTGTTTGGTGCTTTCAATGTTATGTTAAAAGTATTATTTAATTTTCGCACCAAACTTTATTTTTTTGGAAACTATTAACGAAAGAATTGTGTGACACTTCGTACGTCATTGCCAAAAGCTTTGCGCATAAGAGCTAAAGCAGCCAGTACTATTTTTTATTTATTTAATGCTCACCCCAAATTTTTTATTTTTTTTGCAAACTGTTAACGAAAGAAATTTGTGCCAGTTGAACAGTAAGTTGCAGAAGCTTTGCACATAACAGCTAGAGCTTAAATTGTGTTTCAATGTTAACAGCTTTAAATTATACTGTTAATGTGGAACAATAACATAACCTTCAGGACATTTCTAAAAAAGCTTTTAGTCGTTTAGAAAATTGTTTCTGCAAAAGATTTCAACATATTCAATTAGTGTCAATAACAGCATAAAAGCTTCATAAAGGTTTGAAGATTAAAATTATACTTTTATCTGTACGTTTTACATAAAAAATGTGTTTTTAAGCTGCCCAATTTCATGAAAGTTCTTTTTAAACACAGAAGAGTTTGAAAAGTTAATTTTAGTATTCAATTAAAAAAAATCGTTAAGCTGTGAACAGTTTATAGTTTGAGAACCATTGCTTACAATGGGAGTTTGATTTAAAAGTTTGAAAACAGAATTTTGCGGAAACTTGGAAACAAGCTTTAAATAAATTGTCTGATATTTGCTGCAATGCTTGCACTAAAAAATGATTTGAAACACACACATAATCATGGATAATGTATAAAAATTTAAACAATTTCTTTTTTTAACAGCAGCTACAAAATTTGAATAAGCAATGACAGCAATTTCTTAAAATGTTACAAAAAAGGACATATGAAAGGCTTCAAAACTAAATAAAATATTTATGAAATTCTTATGTGTTTGGAAAGAACAGATAAAACTACAAGTTGTTGTTTAAAAAAATTGTAAAAAAATTGTTTAAAATTTAAAAATACTATAAAAGTTTAAGATAAAAGAGTTTGAAAACGTTTCTAAGAAAATTTCTTTACTTTTGTATAGTTTCCGCCAGTTGTATTTTTTTAAATAATTATTGTAAGTTATATTGCATCTTAAAAAAGAAACGAACGTTAAACAATATTAGCGAAATACCTCGTTGTGTTCTTTGAAAGTCCGTTGATTTTGGGAACCAACCTGTCAACGAATTTTGTTTAAAATATGTAAGCTTGGCTTAATCTCTGAAGGAAAGACGTATTTCGATTTTCTTCGAAACAAAATGATTAATCTATTCCGGCTATACACGGAAGTTTTGAAAAATAAAATTAAAATACAGATTTTCTATACATATGTGACTTGCTCCACACGAAAAGGGACCTCTGCGCCGAAAAGAAGTTATTGAGAAAAACGCGTTTAATAAAAGCGCTTCGTTTTTCCGTGTTTTGCGCATGGTTATGCAACTCTTCCTTCAAACCAATCATCTGGCGATGTATTTCGACTCGCTGGTACTTTGTACGATGTTCACTATGCGTTGCCTCTATGAAAAATATTTCTAACAGTTAAAAACCTATTATTATTATTAATTAATTTCAAGTTAAAATTAATCTTAATTAACGTAAGAAAATGTGTCTGGAAGACGAATTTAAGAGTGTTGAAGAACAATACTTCAGCGATTGTTTGGAAGAATGTTTACCTATAGTCAGTGATGAGTCGGATCCGTTTTCATCGCCAGAAGTTTCAGATGCGCTGCAATTATCTCTTCAAGATAATGAGGAAGAGCAAACTTTATCGCAGTTTTTAGAAAAACCTTTCTGTACGAATGTATGCAATACTGTAATTCCGGAATAACGAATTGTCTTTACAGGTGATTTGTAAAAAAACTAAAAGACATAGAAACTTTCGGTTTGCGGCATTTGAAAGGGCGTTTTTTTCCTATAAGAATCACTCAAATCACTCGTGGAGCAGGTCACATATGTATTTAAGAAAATATTTTTTTTATTTTCCAAAAATGTATTTGAAAAATGAAAACAAAATTTAAAGTTCTAAAGTCCTTTTAAATAAATTCAAAACCTATAAACATACATTTGTGTGTCAGTACATATGTGGTCATTAAAATAGGTACCCTATTTAGGTACCTTTTACAATTTCTCTGTTTGTTTTTAATGTAGAGGCATTTGTTTTTAAATTTACATGGCTTTGGTTGTCGTCAACACATTCGTTGGAGAAAAATTCATTAAATATGTATGCATGTATGTACTCGTATAAGGAAATCTTTGTGGCCAATAATATAGATGCTTTTCTAAATATTTTCGCATTTTCCAAAAGTTAAGGTCGAACAGAAATTCTTTATTTTTGTTATCTTATTATTATACTATAATAATCTAATATCAATATCGAACACAGCATTGCACTGTGGAAGAGCGGAGACGTGTTGAGTAGCTTTGGTAACAGAACAAGTCCTATAAATTTATAGCAGATTCTATTGAACGATCACACAAGCCCGTTTACGTATGGATACATATCAATGCTAGAGAAATGAGATCCCTGTAAGTTATCTAAGACGATTGAACTGAAATAAATAATTAAATTTTGGCAAGAACTCTGCGGCGTCGGTTATATAATTATATTAACCGTCCGAGACTAATAGCTCAAGAAGATCCATTGCTAATAAAAAGTGAATTTACAGAAGAGAAAGGATTTTGCAAATCGCCATAGGACATGGTGTGGCTCAGCGGGTACTAGAAAACGTCAAAATATACTCCGAAGCGATGAAATGAAAATTAACTTATTTGGGGACGATGCTGGTCGAAGCTAAAGTGTCAAGAATTAAACCTACTTTATACTAAAAAAACAAATAAGCATGGTGGCACTTTAGATATTTATAAAGGCGGAATCTTGAAAAATTTAACTTTAGCAGGCATTAGTAAAAGTTTGAAGTATACTACTTTTTTCATTTCAAAAATAAGGATACATTAATGTGTGGAATTATTAATAATATTTAAATATCTTTCCACTCTATAAAACAGCAGAAAGTACCACAAGCTGTACTTTTGTTGAATTAAAAAGTATATACTTTATTTTTTGAAAACTATTGTTAAAAAATTTCCAATCTGCTGCAAAGAAATACAGGCAAATACAAACGAATCTCTCTTTAACGAAAATCCGATAAAACGAACGTTAAAATTTTTACATTAAAAACCTTTTATAGAGAATACTATCTTAATTTTATGCTGGATATAACGAATGATAAAATAAAAATGGAAAATAAAAAACAAAACCTATTCTAACCTATTCAAGAATACCTTATATAGCGAATGTTTTGATAAATGTCTGCTCTGTATAAAGAACCGCAAAAAATATTAAACAAAATATACAGCAGCAATGTAAAGGAAAAAAAGTATGGTTTGTTAGTTTTTATTTGATAGCTTATTTGATAATAATAATTAAAAAAAACACTTGAAAAAAAAACGAAATTTTCGTTACAGCGATTGGTCTATATCGTTCGTTATACCAGAATTTACCTGTATATATATATATATTTTAAATATTATTAGTTTATATTTCAATTAAGCAATCCCTATTCCCATTTCCACTTATAAAATTTAACTTATTAATTCAAACTTTTGCATGTGTACTTGCAGATCCTAAAGCAACAGTTAATATTTTAACTTTTCCATTATGAAATTTTTACTCTATTATTAATGGAACTGCTTGCTCTAAACACATAAATACTCTTGCTTAAATATAAAGTACACAAATAAAAAAACATATAATGACAATAATTGTCACGTATTTGTGACATAAAAAATGTATGTGATCTGTGAATAAAACAACACAAGCCCAAAATGAGAAAACATATAGAGGCTGCAACAACTTGTTCTTGGAGCAGGAAAACGAGTCATATAAAATATATAAATGTTTTATTACAACACTGTTTAAACACTGCATGGTTTAATAGACAATACTGGCTGTTTTCAAACATAATCATCTCTGCTATTGTCATTTGTCTCATCTTCATTAACATTATTACGTTTTTGGTGAACATTATGCTAAATATGCTAAAAGTTGTGCTTATAACAGTAACATACAACTTTAAGTTAAGTCCTTTAGAAGTGAGCAGAGAACAGTGTGCATGAGTACGTACGTATGTTTGCTGTACAACATGGGCAGTATTAAATGCCTGGCATAATAATAAGGGGGGTCCATTTAGACATTACCGTTTTCACTAAACTGCACACTTAAGGCAAGAAACAGTAGCGACTCGTGCAATACGAGAAATAAGTATTTTTATTTCTTTATTTTTTGGCATATACCGAATTTCAAAAGCCTTAAGTTTTTAAATATTTGATCGTATTGAACAAAATATATTTGAAATATCAGCTACAACCTTTAGAAGTTTTCAGGAAAGTTAAACAAATATTAAAACGAAAATACATACGACATAATCGTTAGTCAATAAATTGTATATTTTTGTGTATAATTTTTTTAACTGTTAAGATCAATTAAAAAAATAAATAAAATGTATATTAAACAACAAAAACTGTTTTTTTTGTGCATAGAAAGCATTTGATACTTACGTAAGCACTTTTAAGAAAATTTAGAAAAAGGATATTAGGCCAACTTTTAAATGTGAGAAAATGTTTATATATTTTTTAAGCGTTATACAGTGCTGGATCAAATACAAGTTGTAGTATACCAAAAATTTTGAAAATGCTTAAAAAAAATAATGACTGGTTTTTGAAACAAATCAAAAAAAATAAAACTTGGTTTTTACATAGATCAAAATTTAAACAAAAGACTATATGAATGTATTCATAACATCAGCCTTAACATTTTTTGCAAAGAATATATAACCAACTTTGAAAATAGCAAACATTTTGAAAAAACATTTAAACAAATTTACAGAATTTCAAAAACTGTAAGAACATTAAATTTCAAAAATTCCTTAAGAAAAATTTTATTAATATTTCAATTTTATTTCATTCGCCTAAAAAAAATTATATGATATTATTAGCTGCATACTAATAATAATAGTTTTAATAATTTTAAACTTATTAAAGCAGTTTAAAGAAATTTTCATAAAAAGGATATGTGGCCATCTTTTAATATAACAAAAATTTTTAAAAATCTTTGAATGGTTTTAAAATTTTAATAAGGACTACAAACTGTAGTAAAATAAAGTTAAGAAAAAAATAAAAAATATATCAAGCAATATACAACAGATCTCTTAAAAATTAAAACTAAAGGTTTGGATGCATGTGTGCATGTGCTTTTTTGCAGATCAATTAGAGTTATTACTAAATTTAGTTTTCTTTTAATTTACTTTATTTTTAAATGTACGTATGTAAGTAAGAAATTGTTTAATTTAATTGTTTAAGAAATTGTTTTAATTGTTTAATTTTCTGCGAAAAAAATAAAGCCATTTTGCTTTTCAACGTTTACGAAATATTATTACATTAAATAGTAATAACAAAAATTAAAAAGAGATATTTGTTTAGCTTTGTAATTAATAAAGAATTTGAAACAACAAGTTTACGGTTTCAAAGAACGGAGTGGGCACCAAGTTGTAGTGAAAGGAAATTAATAGAATAGCCAGTACTTTTTCAGTCAATAAATAATTATATAAAGAAACTGTAATTGCAGTTACATAAAAGACTAATAGCATGATTATACAAATATCAAAAATTTGCGAAACCAATTTTAAAGTTTTAAGATTTTTAAATAAAAGGATATATGGCCACATCCTTAAGCGAAAGTAATTTTTAGATTTTCTTTTCATTGTTTTAAGCAGCAAAGAAAACAACACGTTGTAGGGAAATAAAATATTTAAAAATTCGCTTCGAAAAGTATTTAAACGTTTCATACGTTTTTCCGTGTTAAAAATTGTTGTACTGTTTGAGAAACAAAGTTTTTGATTTTTTTGTAAACAATTTTTTTTAAAATGAATAAAAGGCGTCGAGCACTTCCCTAGAATATTCTGTTTTATGTGGATTACAAGCAAAGTACAACCAACAACTTCCTTGTAGTGCTAAAATACCATTTAGAAATTCATAAGCATACTTTCAGGCGAGCTAACATTATAACACTCAAAGGACGTTGGCAAAATGTATGAAAAATCTCCTGCTCATCGTACTCATCATCAGGCATAAATACTCATTGTAAACATTAACTTTATGAGCTCTTAAATGAAAGACCTACTAACGGTTGGCGTTTTTTTACGCGTGTGTGTGTTTTTTTTCTTCTTTTAAAATTTGTTAAAATTTGAAACGTGCCCAAGTATTTAATGTTGACTAACAGCCATTCGCATCATATACACTAAACGACATGAGGCTCAACTAAATCTGCTAGTGGGCTTATAGCAGCTTGGAGTTTCAACGATATTTAACACGAATTTATGCAGCCATTAAATTACAAAAGGGGCACAAATACTTACCTGAATAGGCCTGAGTAAACGTTTACAGTAAATTAGTAGTTGTTGTGCTCAAAACAAAAATTATATTAAAATATGAGTTTAATTTTTTAAGTGAAATTAATGAATGAATGAATTGCAATTTGGGTCAGTTAGGTTTGAAAATACAAACATTAATTACAGTAAAATAAATTACAAATCAACAGCGTGCATAAGTAAGTAGAGCAGAATACAGCGGAAACAGTAAAAAATAAATAAATAAATTTACTTGAACATGTAAAGTTACAAATTAAAAACGTTGCAGTATTAAAAAATCTTTAAAGTTACACGGTTTAAGGTACAGTTGCCTCTTACCTCATCAGACTAACAAATACATTTTTATGAAAGATAAATAACTAGCCTGCAATCCTTCGAAAAGCAAATGTTATAGTTATTCATTAATAATCCTTGGTACTCAATTCCTTATGTCCTTTATACATTCAAACCATTCAAACCACTTAACGAGTTTTCGAAAGTTAAAACAAAAAAACTTAAGTGTACAAGAGTAATAAATACATAAATATTTTCAATTAACTTAATTAACCATAAAAAGTTCTTTGTGTGGAAGTAATTTTTTTTTTGTAAATAAAGTTTTCAATATATGAAAAATATATAATAATAATTATAATTTCTTGTTTTTTAATTTCTGTCTTTATTTTTCACTTACAACATTATTATGCAACAACAACAGCAACAGCAACAGAAAGGCAAAATGAAACACAATAACACTTAATCGCTTAAAAAGGTAAACAATTTTCACTCAACAAAGACACTTGAAATTCATAAAACAAACTTATAAACCAACATACAGACAGAGAGACAGACAGACAGACACACATTGAAGCAGGCATACATACATTTCTACACTAACAAACAAAATCACTTTTTTACTCTCGGTTGGTTTGGAAATACTGAGGCAAGTAGCACAATACAAGAATCCATTATTAGAAACTATTTCTTTAAATACACAGAAAGGAAATTTGTAGAGCTTTTAATTTAAACAAATTATCAGCAAATTGTGCAGAGGTTTTTATTATTAACAATAACTGTAATTTATGGACATTTTTGGTAGATCTTTTTTTTTAAAGAAAAAATGTAAGCAAGGATAACACGATTTTTTTGCGCCAACATATTTTTAGCATAATTAATTCATATACATATGAAAATACACATATAGTAATTTAACTTTCTAACATTTTTTTCTTTATTACCAAAAAAGGATATATGGTGAACTTTTCACTTATGCGAAATAATAAAAAAAGAATTACGTCTTTTTATAGACTAGAAAAGACTGTGTGTTGCAATAAAAAAAAATTTTTGGAAATATATATTTTCTTGTAAGAAAAAAATTGAGAAAGATACCAAGCTTTTTTCATTAAAGTAATGATATTTTCTATGTGTAGCATATGCCAAACATTAAACTTTACTCTGAAGTAGTTTAACTTTATAACCTATATAAATAAAAAAAAGGATATGTGGAGAGCTCCTAAATTAAACGAAAAATCTAAAAAATTTTAAGGCCTTTTTTAAGATTAACAAATACTGCAAGTTGTGGTAGAAAAAAATTTTGAAAGATTTGTTTACTTAAAAGAAAAAATAAGCAAATCAAAGGAAAACAAAATGTATTTTCTCTCAAAACTGAGATGTTTAACTTTTTTAAGTATTTTTTCCCAAAAAAAAAAGATTCATGATGGTCCTTACTTATTTCTAAAAAATAACAAAAATGTATATTAAACTTTTCAAAAATTTTTAGTGAAGAAAGTATAAAAAAAATTTTGTTTTAATATGAGAATAATCTTTTTCGTCGGCTTATGGAAAACAATAACTTCCCTTGATTATTGTCAATATATTCTAGAAACAATGTTTTATTATTTCTGCCCCACACTGTTGCTGCAATTCACTTATTCGCACTCAAACTTTGTGCAGGAAAATTTTTAAATAAAAAATTGAAATACAATGTGCTGGTTATTAAAATGAAAATGTAAACATAAAAAACCTCAAATGAAAAATGTGCACACACACACAGAAACATCTCATACAAAATTAAGAGTATGTAAATAAAAATATGAAAAAAATATAAAAATTACAAAAACTGTTGCCTACTTTGCGGTCTTTTATAAGAGCATCAACAACAATAAGTGCAAAATGTTGAAGTTAACAAAGTGGAGACCAGTCTCTGCCTATTAAAATTGCACATACACACTTATACACTCCAATATGAACATCAACATAGAGCGCAGCCCAGCCTTGCCCGGCTATCAGAATATAACAAAAGCTGGCAGGAATATAAAAGGATTTTTATATCCTGCTGCAACATAGAACCAAACAATTGCACAATATCGTTTGTTTTGTTGTTATTGCTGTTTTTTTTCCTTTATTCCATATCAAAAAGAGAATTTTTAATTGGGCATATGTGTAATAATGAAAGAAACACATACAGCAACATTTACAAGAACAACAACAACAACAACAACAAATTATGTAGAAAGTTGCAATTGTATTATAAGCTTTTGGCTACACACACAAGTATAAACAAATTTGCATGAGTGCGAAAGCTGAAGGTTTTTTGTTTTTTTAAAGGGAATTTGCCTTTTCCATAACTTGATTTCGCAAGCATTAGATGGTGTTTGTTTTTTGTTGTAAGTGTGTATTCGTTCCTTTTAAAAGGTCAAATTATAAAATATTTATTACTCAAAACATTTTAGTAGGCCTTAAAGGCAGACATTGATGTGTTTCATTCTCTCACCACAAGCATTTGCTTATGAAAAAAAAGGCCAACGTTTAGTGTCATTCAACACCTTTCTTTGTTTCCCAGCCGTCTTAGCACTTAACAAATCTCTGGGTAATTTTTCCAGCACACTTTGTTGGATTTTAAAAGTCGTTTTCATGTTTTCATACTTTTCTTTCGTATTTCATTTCTGTTTTATCAAAGATATGAAAGATGCTTGTTGTTGACAACACTTAGTTACTCACTGCTCTTGAAATGTTGCTGTTGTGTTGCTCCTTAAGCTGTTTATTACAACCAGGTGTTTTATTTCATGTTTCTTGGTTTCAAGTATGTCGTCTGTAGTTCATGGAAAAACTTTAGATTTGTTGTCTTCGTTTAGCCCTCAGTGACTTAAATGTTAATGCTAAATTGTTTGAGTTGGATTTTATTTTTTCTTTTTATTTTTTTTAATTAACAACAAGTGGCTGAGGGAAATTAATGCTCAAATGTTCATGATAAATTTTTGAATTATGAAAAGTCATTTTAAAAAAACAGTATCAGCTGCAGACTTATATTTTGATTAATTAATTGATTTTTTTGTAGGCTTCTAAATCACAAGTACCAGTTGTGCTACAAAGGACTTTCACAAATGCTTCCTTTTCTTAATTGAAAGTTTATATAAAATTAACGCAATAAATTAAGTTAAAAGAAAATTACTTGAATTAAAAGAATTTTTATTTTACCGGGCAAATTGCGGCATACGATATCGAACGAAATTTTCATACAAATTAAAAAAATGTTGCATGGGTTTTCGATCGATGTCGAATGCTGGAATTTGCTTAAGTTATTTAGTTACCTCAACTGACATTTCGAACTAAATAATTGTTTTGTGAAAACAGGAACTGCATAGAAACATGTGAATTTTAGAGGTTTCTTATATGTTTTCGGAAAAAAGGATATATGGCAGACTTCTAAAATTATTTAAATATCAAAGACAATATAACACATTTTTGAAGGGCAGATAACATCATAAGTTTTGTAGAAAAACATTTTGACGAAAAACGGCTTTTTTGCAGGAAAATTAAAAAAAACAGTTTGGAATATTTTATAAAATGTCAAAAAATATGTATTAAATAAAATGTATTTTATTGTGTTTGTCAAGTTCACTGATAGCTTATTTTTTATTTATTTATAGAAACATTGATTATAATAAATGTTCTGTTCTTCTATGACATCAAATCTTAAAAAGAGAAAATTTACAATCTGCATTTCATTCGATCTTGTTAAAACCAAAAAAACATGTCATATATGCTTTTCTTAAGACAAAATGAATCAGTTCAAATACATTAGCGTCTTTATACCAATGACATTTGAGCACTTCTTTTAGTTTGTAAATAAAAAACCAGAAATATAAATTTGATTTATCTCAAATATTTCGATTAGTTTCTCAAAATCACAGAAAACAGCTGAGAGACGTTACTAATGTTTCGAATAGTTCTTCGTAATATTGATATGTGAAAATAGTGACATTTATGAGACTAATTTTCATTAATTTAAAAAGTATATTTTACAAAAAATTAATATTATTCAAAATTTTGTTATATAACAACACGTGGTTTCCTCTCATATTATCAAAAGCGTTTGAACTTTTTAAATAATAAAATTTTTTAAGTAGATTGTCATATATCCTTTTATGAAGGCAACAAAAAATTCGGTAAAGAAAAGTTTCGCTCAATTCTTTACATTATAGATTTGTTTGAATAGTTATTTTTTGTGTAATTAGTTGTCTGTTTTGATATACCGAAAAATAACAAAAAATTGGAAATTGAATAAAAAATAAAATTTTCTTATTGTACAACTCGTATCTTTTCCCGTTATATCTGAAAAGCTTGAGCCATTCCAAATATTTCAATAAGTACGGAAGACTGTCATATATCCTTTTTCAATACAAATAAAAAAATCTTAAAAATGCAACATAAGTCACAAAAATTCTTATTTTTAGGCATAAATAATTCTCGATTTAGTATTTTTGCTGTAACTTCTAAAATAATACTTGTGCACAAAATACGTCAGAATGTAGTGGCGATAATTAACTAACAAACTTTTACTGCCCAAAAAATTCACGAAAATTCCCAATTTAGTATTTATAAAATACTGAAACTAATGGGGGATATTTAAAAAGGGACAATTTTGAAGGAATAAATTTTAATGAGAAATATATTTTTTCCACTCTTATCGCAACCTCTGCTCCTGTTTAAAAATTAAATATTCTTCATTACTTCATTACACAAAAAAAACAATTCATATGCCCTATTAAAATAAAGAACATGAATAAAACTTTGATTGATTCTTCATAATAGAAATGTCAATAATTACGTCAAACACTTCTGAAAGTAAAATTCGGTCCTAATTGAACGAAAAGTGCATTTTTGGAAGTTTTTATAATTTTAACTAAGATTAGCAAAAAAAACAATTTGAAGAAAAATTGCAAAAACATTTTCAACCAATCCATATTTGTTTCTTAAATGATGCGTGAAATTGTTCTGTACTCGGCTTAAATCTTTGAAATTTAGCATTAACATCGCCTGCAATTAAAGTCCTTTGCAATTCCCCTAAACACTTATTCACTACGCAGCTCATAAATCAACAACATTTACAAAAATAAAAAAGTCTTCTAAGCCCATGATACTACAACGTAGCTGATACCGAGAGTTAAATAGCAACAACATCTTAATCATCCTAGATGTTTGTCATCTTCATCTCCTTGGCAGGAATGCATATCACACAATCGTTTGTGCTTGTACAGCTTTTAGCTTGACTTTATGACTACTTGTTTATTACTTCTTCTCTTTTAGGTTAAAATTTATGGTCTTTTTTTTTGTTCTTCTTTTATTTACATTTTTTTTGTTTTTGTTGTTTTCAAATGTCACTCAGTCAGACCCCGCCTGCCTACATGACTGACTATCTTTTGTTTTTCTGTTGCATAATTATTTGATTTGTTGCCATTTTTAGAATTTTTTTCACGTATTTTCATTTCTTATTTTGACGTTTCCATTTGGGTTGGTTGGTTGGTTGGTTCTAATGTTCGTTTGTAGCTGTGCTCTGGCTAGAAACAGACCCAAACATGTCTAATCGCATAAAATGGTACAGGAAATGATACGATAATGAATTCTACTTGACAGAAATGTTATGACAGTTTAGGGGGAAGCAGAGACACACAGAGCTATAGACAGATACATTTAAGGGCTGTAAATGAATATCAGTTTGTTTGCTGTTGAGATTATTTTTTGTAATGACTTTTGTTGTTTCGTGTAGTAACTGGTTGTTGTTTGCAAAAATGAAATTAAGCGTAAATTTAGTTTGTTTATATTTCTTTTTCTTCCGCTTAGATAATTAGAATAAAGAGAAAAATGGCATAATGAAGAGATAAGAAGATGTATGAATATAAAAAATGTTAAAGTTTTTGCAATAAAAAACAAGAAATGTATATTAAATAATATTTAAGAAAATAGTATAAAGTTTTGCTAAATAAAATATATCTCCTAAAATAAGATGAGATTTTTTACAGACAATTAATTAATATTGATGACAAGAGAACAATTTTTCTTTTGAATCTAAAAATAGAAATTTATGCCAAAGAGTCAGATATGGCAAAAATCAAGAAGCTCTGTGCGTAAGAGACAATTTCTAAGGATCAAACCTAATTTCAGTTTTAGTTCAGTTCTGGTTCATTTCTAATTTTCATTTTCATTAATTTTCATTGAACTATTGATGATTTGAAAATGTAAATGTTGGTAAATGAAGCAGGATTGCTTTTTCTACCATAAACAACAGTTGTCTGTACCTTTAGTTTAGACACGATCTCTGGTCCTATTTCTACTAATTGAAATAGTTAATCTCCTAAAATGTTCTTGCCAGTTTTATAATTTCTGTTTTCAGTTAGCATTTGTGAGATGTAAGTAAAGATGTCAATAAATTTAAATTGCTGAGAAACTAAAATAACAAATTCATTATCTTTAATTAAATCTAATTTTATAAGATTAAAATTTTTTATTGTTCATGATAATAAAAATTACAAGAAAAAATAGTTTTTGGTTACACGAGTAATTGATTCAATTACTAAATAATTAAAAAACCATTTTAGTAAATCTAATGCCGGTAACCAAAATTAATGAATTTGTATGTTTTTTTGTATAAAAAATTTTACCATCCGTCTTGTATTCCCCTTCGTTACACTATAATACAGAGTAACTTGTATCCTTTCTGAAAAATTCAATATCAAGTGAAGCGAAGCAGTTTTTTTAGGGAAAACGTAAAATCTACGGGAAAAAAATAATCCTTAAATTTCTTAGAAATTTTGTTTATATTAAATAAAAATATTAATGTGCTGTTCATAGAATCCAAGCAATCGAATTGAGTGAACAACAATTTGAATGAAAAGCACTCATTTTTTCAAGTGGTTTCCACACATATTTTCTACACATGTCGATTGCTTGGGTTCTATGAACAGTACATAAGTGTATCGCATACAATTAATAAAATAAGTTTATTTTATTAACACATTACAGTTCGCTGGCGAACATATTGAAGAAAATTACAGCTTTATGGCGTGGAACTCACCACAACGAAAAAGGAGAGAGCTTATGAAAAGAAACTATTTCGGTGCTTAACTTTTCAAACAAAATGATACTCAACACAATAATTTATATCAAACAACTTAAAAAAAGATAAGAACAATTTATTAATCAATTTATTGATTTAGGAAAATAAAAGGACCTTGTCTAAGGCTCCCAATGAGCTTAAAAATTGTCTACAGTTTGAAACTAATTGCGAAGACACAATTTAAAAGCATCTAGTCCACTTACAGTTCCACTCTAACATGTGAGTAAACAACAGTAGCTAATTTGACCCGTCAGAAAAATTAAGTAATTTTTTATGGACGGATGTGAGCGAAATTGACAGTAAAAGTGCTCTTGCTTATGCTACGTGACCATTGAAGTTGGAAAATAATACTTTCAAGACTAGAAAAAAACTACCAAAGTTCTAACATTATGGAGCAGACATATTTCCCATAATACGTAAATACCAATGACTTTTGAGCACTTATTTTAGTTTATAAATAAAAAAAAGAAAAATAAATTTGATTTATCTCAAATATTTCGATTAGTTTCTCAAAATCACAGAAAGTAGTTGAGAGACGTTACTAAAGTTTCGGATAGTTCTTCGTAATATTGATATGTGAAAATATTGTAATATTGATATTGAAAATTATTCTTATAAATGATTAATAAATTTAAGAAGTATAATATATTACAACATAATAAAATTATTCAAAATTTTGTTATATAACAACACGTGGTTTCCTCTCATATCATCAAGAGCGTTTGAAATTTTTAAATAATAAAATTATTTAAGTAGATTGTCATATATCCTTTTCTGAAGGCAACAAAAAAATTCAGTAAACAAAAGTATCGCGCAATTCTTATCATTTTAGATTTGTTTGAATATTGATTTTCTGTGTAATTAGTTGTCTTTTTTGATATACAGAACAGTAAAAAAAATATTGGAAATTGAATAAAAAATAAAATTTTCTTTAGTAGTTTTTAATCCAAAGTGATTATTATTTTTTGGCTAATCTTCGTAATGTTTTTAGTCAGAAAGAAATGGACTTGAGACAATATTCCAAAGGAACAAGGAAAAATTTTTAACACTAATTAATTTCAACTTACACGGCAGAACAGAAACAACGTTGTTTTTCGAGAGCCGCTACACTCCCATCATCAGTGTTCATGTGTGTTTCCATGTATCCGCCACTGTTTAGGTGGCTCGGTTGAATGTGATTTCAAATTTGTATTTATACAAATAATGTCTAGAAAAAGCATACGAGAGTTATTCGTATTATTAATTGTTTTTACAGTAAACACTGTTTTACCACTATTTTCTTATTGTACAACTCGTGTCTTTTCCCGTTGTTTCTGAAAAGCTTGAGTCATCCAAAATATTTCAATAAGTATGGAAGACTGTCATATATCCTTTTTCAAAAATTCTTATTTTTAGGCATAAATAATTTACGAAAATTCTTGACTTAGTATTTTTGCTGTAACTTCTAATCTTGTGCACAAAATATTGAAACGCCAGAATGTAGCTAAAATCAATACAAATCGAAAGATATATCGGCTTTAGCTCCAAAAATAAAACTAAGTCGGGATAATTACTAACAAACTTTTACTTGCCTAAAAAACGAAAATTCCCAACTTAGTAATTATAAAATACTGAAACTAATGGGGGATAATTAAAAAGGAACAGTTTTGAAGGAATAAATTTTAATGAGAAATATATTTTTCCACTCTTATCGCAACCTCCGATCTTGTTTAAAAATTAAATATTCTTCACTACTTCATTACAAAAAAACAATTCATATGCCCTATTAAAATAAAGAACATGAATAAAACTTTGATTGATTCTTCATAATAGAAATGCCAATAATTACGTCAAACACTTCTGAATGTAAAATTCGGTCCTAATTGAACGAAAACTGCATTTTTGGAAGTTCTTATAATTTCTTATAATACGTAAAAGCAATTATCGATAAATAAATTTACGTTTAAATTTACAAAATATTATATTTTTGTTGCCTTATGAGAAAGAAGAAATGTCTGTATTCTAGATCTGCAAGCAGGATAATGACACAACCCCCATGCATATCGTATTATGCAGCAAGCAAATTCTCGCTAAATCTAAATCAAATTTTGAAAATAACTATTACTTTGATTAAATACTACTCTAATACTTACTTACCTTATTAAAAACTGCATAATTGCTGACGTTTTATTCCTATACTGCATTTTATTATTATTTTTTTTAATAAAATATTTTAAGAATTTAAATTGAAAAACACTTAACACTTTTTTGCACAAATTTCATATTATTAATACGACTTTATTATATTATATGCTTTTGCAAATTAAAGCCACAGCAAACATTATTTTATTAAATTTTCTTTAAAGCGAAATAACAACAAAAAGCTGTAAGAACAGCATGAATGCACCAATTAAGAATTTATTGAAACATTTCGTACAGTACTTTTGATTTAGCTGCCTTTTGTACTTTTGACTTAAGTGCAAAGAATTAATCATTTCTGTCTCTATTCTTCAAAATCCCCTAAAAATTCGTTTTCAAAGTGGACAAATTAAGACAAATGCCCAAAATCTTTGGCATTTTAAAATTATTTTCAAACGCAAAATCAACCTTAGCTGCATTTTGACTTAACTACCCAAACATATACATTTATGTTTTCTGTAATTATTCTTCTAAACACATTCTCTATACGAGTGCCTGCATGTTTGCATTATATTTTTTTCGTAGTTTTAAAATATTTTCATATAAAAAATCGAAATATGCTGGAAATTTTCTTTGTGAATTCTCGTTGTTTTTTATGTTCGTTTTAATTAAATATACGTACATTCATACAAATAAATAAATGCTTTTAGATTTAAAACGATAATTCAATAATATATATGGGGAAACCCTGCGTGACGAACGCTGCATTCGTACGCGTTTTCACATTAAAATATATATTAATATATAATTTTTCGACCTTTTTTTTAATATTAGTATTAGTTTTCAAATTAAGCTTGAGGTCACTTTTTTATAAAAATCATCCAAATTTATTTTATCACGATATTACGTTACCCTTTGGGTAACTTCTTCAGGTGGAAAATATTAATAAACAATTTAAAAAACAAAAATTTACAAATTATTAGTCAACAATTTCTTTTTCCGTTTTGGTTTAAAAATTGTTTGTCAATTAATTGAAAAATTTTTTTTGTTTTCGTAAAAAAGTGACCTCAAGCTTAATTTAAAGAATAATAATAATATTAAAATATATAAATTTTTTTTATCTTTCAAAAAAGGTACTTATGAATGGTGTTTAGTGGAATATAAGTGTACTTTCGAATGGCATAAAAATAAATTTTTTAGCAGTTGCTTGTTGCGAAATAATTGATCACAAAGTTTTGTGAAAAATCGGAAGTAACTTTGAAAGTTAAAGTGTGTTTTCGTAATTTTTAGCGAATTTTACATAATGAATAAAGCACATTAAATCTAGTTCCTAAAATAAAGATGAATATAAGAGAATTCTAAAATAAATTATTTGTAGACAAAATGTTGTGTCGTTTTTATATAAAAGATGTGAACCCATTGTGACACACGTTACATTTTTTCTATTCTTTTTTCTATTCGGAAATATCTATCATACCTAATGTCAATGTTTCCAAACTAGTAAAGACAAATTTGTTTTACTAAAATTGAAGTGAATTCAATTTATAAAAATATGGCTTTCGATCAGGCGATCTTCATTAACACTAAAAGAATTATATGAATACATAAAAATTTTTAATTTCTGGTATGAAATTAGAAGATTTGAGAAAGGGTAGGATTTATTAATAATTTATGCATTAATGATCAACGAATTACATTTCTTTTATTTATAAAATTATACATCTATCTCGTCTAATATTCCTTTAAAAATAGATAAAAAATAAGTTGCCTAAATTTACAAAAATTTTGCTTGGTGGACTGTTTCTTGAACTTGCTCATATGTGTTTTTTTTGTAGTTTAGCTACACTTTTAGACCCGAAACCACAACTGTGTAGCTGCACATTAAGGCAGGTAAGTGCATTTAAGATAAGAGCAATTTAGTCTTATCTCCACAAAAAAATAGTGCAAAGTTAACTGCGCAGATAAATCAAAATTACTGTAAAGACTATCAAAGAAGCGGCTTACGTGCCAGACGCTATGAATTTCATTATATCTGTGGCAATAAATAATAATGGCTTAAGTTGACATAAGTGCTTTTTCATTTTATTACATATTCTTATTCTCCTCTTCAAGATTTACCACTCAGCTAAATTTCAAGTATAAAATTTCATTATTAATAAAACGATATACATTTATATATATATATATATATATTAACTTAAGTCTTTTTAGAAAATAACACATAGCCATAACATCTTAACTCAACTTAATTGTTTTTAAGGTACCTAAATTAATATTAAAATGTTTGTGCATTAAAAAAACTTGTATACACTAAAGTTCAGTAACTAACAGATTTTCTGCATTGTTTAATTTAACCTAAAGCACTTATATCGACTTAATATCAATAAAAATTATTTTGTCTTTCAATATAGTAGCTTAAGTTCACATTAGCTTGTATTTTTCTACCAATGAATATTTTCATAACATCTTAACTAAAAGACAACGAATTATTAACTAATAAAACGCTTTTTTTTGTAAAATTATCAGCTTTGTTTTAAAAAAAATGTGCATCTTTTTCTGTGGCTAAAAATTTGCTATTAAAACCATCGCCGGCGAAATAAAATAATTAATAAAATGGCTACAACAGCTTAAAACACATTTAATGCGCATACTTGACATCAAAGGCGCTGCAACACTGATCTAAAAACTAACACAGCGCGCAATATCAGAGTTGTAAAAATTAAGCTTTCTCTCTTTCACCATCTGTCCTCTCTCACTATCCCTTTCCCAAGGAAGGTAACACACCTACGGGTTGGTAGGCATACTAATTGCCTGAGTGTTACTTCTCTTTATAAAAAAAAAAAAAAAAAAAAAGCAAAGTTTATTTTAGACAAAACCCTTAATTTCTCAAAATACGAAATTTCAACTTAAGCCATTATTATTTGTTGCCACGGAAATGTAATGAGAATAAATAAAATAAACTATCAACTATCGACAATATTGCCGATAGATTAATAAAATTGGTGAGCCTCAAAATATGCTTTAAATATTACAATATAACGATTACAAGAATACAAAAATTTTTTGCAAGCCGTCAATAGATTACACCAACAATCAACAATGATTTAATAGCTTTTTTTTTAACACAAACAAATCATAGCAAAATGCCGTAACAACAACAACAACAGCAGCGGCTAAGAATCCAATATGTAGTTGTTTTTGTTGTTAGACTGTCAAATAATCACCTGATAATGGCGGACATTTTATAGAATGGTTTTGCATAGTAGATTGCAAACATTTTTCACAAACATTTTGATATTATTTAATTACTTTTTAGCTTTTATTAATAAAGAATGAATATAAAGCAACAACCTGATGCAGCTTCTATAATTTTCTGCAATAAATTAAACGGCTGGCTATTTATTTACTGGCTTTTTATAACACGCCAGTTGGACCAACTACATTGCTCCATCAATTTTCATGATAAAAACTTTATAAACATTAATTTTTATATTTCACTAATAATCACAAATGTTAAATTCGATTTTGCACAAAATTTTATTATTACACTTTAATTTTAATTATATTAACAAAAGAAACGTACGCGTACAATCTATCCGTAACCGATGCGGACCCGGCGAATTTTCATCAACAACTAAATAAACTCAACTAAACTAGCGACAATCTTGCTACCTTTTTAATTAAATGAATTTGTTATTCTAAAAGTATGCCTTAAAATAATAATGAAAATGAAAATATTGAAATCACGGCCAGATATAATCCATGGTACAAGCACAAAAAAAAGAAAACCTGCGACAGTACTGCCAGGCAGAAGCTTAAAAATATTTGGTTGGCTTGAAAATATGCTTCAAATACAAATAATTATTGTCCACAAGAATTAAACAATTTTTTGAAAGCCAACAATAAAACACATCAACAATAACAATATTTATTAACACAACCCATAACTGCAAGAAGCTGTAATAACAACAACAACGGCATCAATGCAGCGGCTAAGAATCCAATATGTAGTTGTTTTTGTTGTTAGACTATCAAGTAATCACCTGATAATGGCGGACATTTTATAGAATGGTTTTGCATAGTAGATTGCAAACATTTTTCACAAACATTTTGATATTATTTAATTACTTTTTGGTATTATTTAATAACTTTGTTGTTAATATTAATAAAGAATGAATATAAGGGAACAACCTGATGCAGCTTGTATAATTTTCTGCAATAAATAACACTTAAGAGCACGCCAGTTGGCTTCATAATTTACATGATTCACCGCACCGCACTTTTATTAACTCTTTATAAGCTTTAATTTTTATATTTCACTAATAAATATGGATTATTGATCTGCTTTTCTATATAATTTGAATAATTGCACTTTTATATTATTTATTATTAACAAAAAACACTAAGCGACCACAAGCAATGCGTGCTGCTTTCACGAATTTTAAGAAACAACTAAACATTCTAAGCCAACAACAAACAGTGCTGCCAGTTAGTAATGTTATAAGGTTACTGACCTTAAGATATGCTTTAATTATTGATGCTTTAAATATTGCAACTTATCGAAGGAAAGAACAAAGCACTTTGTTAGTTCCAGCCAACGGTAAAAAAACGTTTGCCTGATTCGACAATTTATCATCATTTAGTACAGTATAACCTCTATAACCCGAACAGATATAGTTTCGGCTACTGTCGAGATTAGTGGATCGCCCGGACTACAGTTAAAATAATATTTTAAATACATTACATATATGCAAATATGTATAATTTATATTTTTATTACCGAAAAGAAAAATCAGTACACATTAGAATTCATTTGTATACAATTAATTTACAGAAAACATAAAAAACATACCAAAAATATTCATTTTGAAAAATAAGAACTGATTTTTGTTAGAATGCACATATCTTTATTTAAATTGTCAGTTCTATTTTTAACTTATTTTAAAAATAAAATATCCTTCTCTGTTGCTTTGTTTTGTTCAGCCCTAAACTATAATATTTTACACTTTAATTCTCTCGCTAACACATAAAAACTTATTTTGTCTAGCGGTAAAATTACGAAAAAATATTACTGAGAAAAAACAACACTTCTTCGGACTATAGAGGAAAAAATTTCTAAACTGTCCGAATTAGGAAGGGTGTACTGTAGTATTTTCAATAAAATTACTTAAGATCATGTCAGATAAAACTTTTGGTTCGCTTCGTGTAACAAATTCGCTATAGCATTTAAGTCTTACTGTCTAAGATGAAGTAAATGTACGTATGTACTTAACGAAACATGCCACATTAAATTACATTTAATGCAGCGATAAGAACTCCTATCTTTTTGCGCTCTTTGACACGTTGAAGATTTTTCTAATAGCTCCAATTCTCTACTCATATGCTTTGAGAGTACAATAATAACCGATTCCAATAGATTGTCCAATAACTATTTTAAATTTTATTTTCAAAACAAATAATTAAATGTCAAAATTACCAACCATTTTTAAAGGTAAACAAAATTGATGCTTGAGTGCTTTTCATATTTTTACTGCGTCATAAACTTTATGCTGTACCTTTTTTCTGTCAAAGCTAGAAAGAAACGTTACGCAATGCGTATGAAGTTGTATCTGACGAGCCCTTTACTGTTGACGGGTTTTATCAAGTAATTGTAGGCAAATTTCACTTTTCTTTATCAATATTGTGATAGTCATATCCTTTCATTTTATATTTCCATATTTTTTTATAAATTTACGTATCTAAAAAAAAAATAAAATACGCAACAATTTTTGCTTTCAAGATAAAAAAATAGTTTTTGGGGCAAAAATTCATAAAATGTATGAGGCTAAGAATACAAAAAAAAAATATGTTGACCAATATTATTTGTTAAAATATAATAATAAAAACTTTAACGATGTATTGAAAAATACCAGTTTTCATATTTTTATATAATTTATTAAATTGAATTTTTAATTTATAATGGAGAAAAGTAGTTAAACTTTAACTTCTCTTACAAAAAATATATCGATCAAAGAAGATTTGTTGTTAACTTTTTTTTAAACAAATTTATTAAATAAACATTTGTATTATTTCCGATAATTATTTCGTAACGTCTTGGAAATAACAGCAGCAGCGATAATATATTTTTTGTGACATTTTTTTATTCAGCAATTTATATAAATTTTTTTTAATTCAATTTATTTTCCCGCTTTTAACACCTTTTTCATGAATACTACTTCTATTAATAACTAATGTATCTAGAGGCCTACTCAATTGACAGCATTCTAGAAATTAATATTAAGCATTTACATGTATAAATTAATACGATAAAATACAAAAACAAAAAACATTTCTCATTTCTGTGCAAAAGCACATTGGACAAACACACGTGCACATTTTGGCGTAAAAGGGATCTAAAAAACGAGTTTGTTTATTAATAATTTTGTATATTTATTTGGTAATATAGAGGCCCCAACACATTCAGGTTATATAGGCCATGTTTATTAATAATATAGATAGATAATGCAGAATTATTTTTCGTACAGTAATTTTACTTAGTTGCACAAACACCTTTGCACTACTATTTTGTGCAGGTAAGTAAAAAATGCTCTTATCTTTGATGTAAATATGTATGTATGTACATGAAACCGAAATAGATGAATTTTAATGATGACAACTTGCGATTTGTGTAACTTGCTTGAGATTTTTTATTATAAGTGGCTTCAGTTGCATGTTTAGATGAAAAAGTGGCCACCATATTTTGATCATGTGTTCAGCTAACTTTGAATTTTTATACGAAAATATTTTGAAACTCCCAAAAATTTGGTAAATATGCAAGTATTCAAAATGCAGCTAAACAAGGTTTCGGAAGAAATATTACAGAAAATATATTTTTTTGGACAGTTAAGTCAAAACGGAGCCACCAAAAGCAACCATGCATAACAAGGAATCATAAAAGAAGAAGTAAAGCATTCTTATGGTAACGCGAAACCCTTTAAGGCTTTAAAACAAACTTAACAGTTAAAGAAAGCATTCAATTTGATTTCAAGCTTATCACACAAACTGCTTGTCAAAATTCATTGTATTCGCATTTGGGACGTAGACAGCACACAAGCTGATAGGAAATTCTCTCTTGAAGATTCCGTAGTCAAGAAAACAATTCAAAAAAGTTGTACGAATCGCAAGAAACCATTATTTTTATGAGTTTTATTCACCATTTTACTGCTTCAGAATATTTTTAAAATAAAATTGAGGTGTTTAAAAAACTTTTGCGATATTAATGGTTTGAAATAAGATGCCGACAAGCCGGGGCGGCGTGGTTCACACAAAAATTAACGCCGGCACGACTTGCTACTCTGGATCAGACCAGTGTGGCATCCGTGATTTCAATATTTTCAAATTCAATATTTTTTTAAGGCACACCTTGAGGATAACTAATTTGATTAAATTAAACGGTTGCAGGCAAGACTGTCGCTGGTTTAATTTAGTTAAGCTTAGTTAGTTGTTGATTAAAATTCGCCGGGTCCGCATCGGTTACGGATAAATTGTACACGTACGTGCAATAAAATTTAGTGTAAAATCGAATTTAATATTTGTGATTATTAGTGAAATATAAAAATTAATGTTTATAAAGTGTTTATCATGAAAATTTAAGGACCAATGTAGTTGGTCCAACTGGCGTGTTATAAAGAGCCAGTAAATAAATAGCCAGCCGTTCAATATATTGCAGAAAATTATACAAGCTGCATCAGGTTGTTGCTTTATATTCATTCTTTATTAATAAAAGCTAAAAAGTAATTAAATAATATCTAAATGTTTGTAAAAAATGTTTGCAATCTAGTATGCAAAACCATTCTATAAACTGTCCGCCATTATCAGGTGACTATTTGACAGTCTAACAACAAAAACAAATACATATTGGATTCTTAGCCGCTGCGTTCATATTGTTGTTGTTATTGTTACAGCTTCTTGCAGTTATGGGTTGTGCTAAAAAATATTGTTATTGTTGATGGTTGATGTGTTTTATTGTTGTCTTTCAAAAAACTGTTTTATTCTTGTGGACAATAATTATTTGTATTTGAAGCATATTTTCAAGCAAACCTAATATTTTTAAGCTTCTGCCTGGCAGTACTGTCGCAGTTTTTTTTGTGCGTGTACCATGGATTGTATCTGGCCGTGATTTCAATATTTTCATTTTCACTACTTTTTTAAGGCATACTTTTAGAATGACAAATTCTATTAATTAAAAAGCTAGCAAGACTGTCGCTAGTTTAGTTTAGTTTATTTAGTTGTTGATGAAAATTCGCCGGGTCCGCATCGGTTACGGATAGATTGTACGCGTACGTTTCTTTTGTTAATATAATTAAAATTAAAGTGTAATAATAAAATTTTGAGCAAAATCGAATTTAATATTTGTGATTATTAGTGAAATATAAAAATTAATATTTATAAAGTGTTTATCATGAAAATTGATGGACCAATGTAGTTGGTCCAACTGGCGTGTTATAAAAGGCCAGTAAATAAATAGCCAGCCGTTCAATTTATTGCAGAAAATTATACAAGCTGCATCAGGTTGTTGCTTTATATTCATTCTTTATTAATAAAAGCTGAAAAGTAATTAAATATCAAAATGTTTGTAAAAAATGTTTGCAATCTACTATGCAAAACCATTCTATAAAATGTCCGCCATTATCAGGTGATTATTTGACAGTCTAACAACAAAAACAACTACATATTGGATTCTTAGCCGCTGCATTCATGCTGTTGTTTTTGTTTTTACAGCTTCTTGCAGTTATGTGTTGTGTTAATAAATATTGCTATTGTTGATGGTTGATATATTTTATTGTTGTCTTTCATAAAACTGTTTTATTCTTCTGGACAATAATTATTTGTATTTGAAGCATATTTTCAAGCCCACCTAATATTTTTAAGCTTGTGCCTGGCAGTACTGTCGCAGGTTTTTTTTGTGCGTGTACCATGGATTGTATCTGGCCGTGATTTCAATATTTTCAATTTCAATATTTTTTTAAGGCATACTTTTAGAATGACAAATTCTATTAATTAAAAAGCTAGCAAGACTGTCGCTAGTTTAGTTTAGTTTATTTAGTTGTTGATGAAAATTCGCCGGGTCCGCATCGGTTACGGATAGATTGTACGCGTACGTTTCTTTTGTTATTTTAATTAAAATTAAAGTGTAATAATAAATTTTTGTGCAAAATCGAATTTAATATTTGTGATTATTAGTGAAATATAAAAATTAATGTTTATAAAGTGTTTATCATGAAAATTGATGGACCAATGTAGTTGGTCCAACTGGCGTGTTATAAAAGGCCAGTAAATAAATAGCCACCCGTTCAATTTATTGCAGAAAATTATACAAGCTGCATCAGGTTGTTGCTTTATATTGATTCTTTATTAATAAAAGCTAAATAGTAATAGAATAATATCAAAAAGTAATTAAATAATACCAAAAAAGCTCGTGAAAAATATTTGCAAAGTCATTCTATAAAATGTCCGCCATTATCAGGTGTTTCTTTTTTGTCCAATAACAACAACTATTAGATTCTTAGCTGTTGCATTCATGCTGTTGTTGTTGTTGTTTTTACAACTTGCAGTTATGGGTTGTGCTAAAAAATATTGTTATTGTTTATGGTTGATGTTTTTTATTGTTTTTTTTTCAAAAACTGTTTTATTCTTTTGGACAATAATTATTTGTATTTAAAGTATATTTTCAAGCCAACCAAATCTGCGTAAACTTCTTTCTGGCTGGCAGTACTGTCGCTGTTGTTCTTTAGTTCGTGCGTTTACCCATCACTAATTGTGTTTGGGTGTTCAATTTTTGTTGTTGTTAATAATTCATAATGAAATAATAGTGCAATTAATCAAAATATGTACAGTAGTTTTCGATTTAACGAAACTAATTGGTGTCAAGTTTGTTCGTTAATTTGGATTGTTCGTTATATCCAGTACTGAATTAAAAATGAATATTATCATCTATTTTATTAAAAACTCTAAATGTGTACAGTATTTTTTTAATATTTTATTAAAATTATAGTAATTTAAAAAATACATATATATTTCATTAAAAATACGTATAAAGAGAATGAAAAATTCATAAAAACACTGTAATACAAAAGTAATTTATTTAAAAAATTGTTTACACACAGCCACACACACAGTCTGTTTTCTTGGAATGGATGTCTTATTGAAACTCTCTCAAAAGCATTAAATTTTCGCTACTAATATTGTTTTGCTAAGCCGATTTAATAAAAACTTCTAAGTGCTTAATGACATCTTCGTGTTTTATTTTGGGCTCTAGAATTTCTGTTTCATCAAGCTGTTTATCATTTTAAAAATTGTATCCTCGCATTCATCATCGGGTTAAGGTTTATTTTCAATGCATCTATTTAAATCACCAGCTAATATATTTGACATTTGTTCGTTAAACCGAATACAAATTAAAATATTTGTTCGTAATATAAGGTACTCAGTAGAAAATATTTGGGTGTTCGTTAAATACGATAATTCATAAATCGAATGTTCGTTAAATCGGAAAACTACTGTATATAGAAAAGCAGATCAATAATCAATATTTGTTAGTGAAATTTTTAAATTAAAGTTTATAAAGTGTTTGTATATTAATGAAAATTATTACAGCAACTAAGTGCTTGTGTTAATAAATGCAATGGCCGTTCAATTCATTGTAAAAAATTATCAGATTGCATTAATTTGTTGCTTTAACACGCTGAGGGCCATGTACAACGCCGGTGGTATACACTGTGATCGGAGTGCCACGTGTACCGAACAGATACATTTGAGTTCAATGCAATACCTTTTTCTGTCACTCCCGGCGCTACACATGGCAGCTGAGTGTGACGTGCACCGCCCCCGCTTACATACATATAACGTCACAAATAACACATATACAAAAACGCCAAGTTTCAGATTTTATCACAATAATATTAATTTACACCTGTTATTATATATTGGCACCCTCTAAATATATTTTTATTTTGCATGACGACACTCAACGTGTTAATGTTTGGTTATTTATTAATAAAAAAATTTAAAAGTAATTCAGTAATATAAAAAACTTTGTGATTAATTTTTGCAATATCGAAAAATAATCCGCTTTATCTGGTGTTTATTAGCCAGTTTTTATTAAAGACAACAACTAAGGAAGTGGATTTTTGTTGCAAGTATGTTGTTGTTACAGCTTTATGCTGCTATTTGCTTGTGTTTTAAAGTAAAGCAAATTAAGTATTGCTTGCATATTCACTATATTTTGGGCTGTCTTGCAGAAGAAAAGGGGTTTGTTCTTGCATTCGATAAACTGCTGTATTGAATGCTACAATTTCAAGAAGTTTTGTTTGTTGAGGGTTTTTGGCCATTACTTAATGCTACAATATTTAAAGCATATTCTTAGGAGCACCAATTTTATTAAATTACTAGCTGGCAGTACTGTCGCTTTGCCCTTATTAAAATACGTGTCATTACCATAAATTGGACAGGCGGTCGTGTGTGTAAGTTTTTCGTTAACAATTAATAAATTAAAAATATAATTAAAAAAATTGCGCTAAAAGTCAATTCTATAATATTTGGTTATTAGGGAATTATAAGAATGAAAGTTTATAAAGTGTTAATAAAGGAGTGGTTAATCCAACTTACCGATTTGCGTGTTATTAAGAAGTGAAATTTATTGGAGAAATTTATCAATTTAAATTAATTGATTGGGATTGCTTTATTTTCGTTCTTTAATAATAAAAACTTAACAAAAGTAATTAAAGTGTTTGAAAGTCTGTGAAAAAAGATGTCGTGGCAATCTCGATTAATAAAAAAAAAGTAATTAAATACCATCAAAAAGTTTGTGAAAAATGTGGAATCTTCAAAATTGTACGCCATTATCAGGTGTTTGTTTGTCTTGTCTGTCTTTATTGAAAACAAAATCGAACTGTTAAAGTGGATTTTTAAGTTTTTTGCCCTTTTTTTCATGTTTGTTTTACTTTGCAAAAGAATGTGTATTGTAATAAAATCACCTTAATAATCAAAGTGCTCGGGAAAAAGTTATTAAAAATGCAAAGGTAATTGTGAAATTAAATTCAATAATAGGTTTTGAAATTTACTAAAAAAAATAAATGAAAATGCTGAATACCATCAGGTCTCCAACTACGTTGATGCTGCTACTACTTTTCAATAAGGTAAGAATTAAATATGAGATATAATATTAATTTTTTGATTTTGTCCAAAATAGGCAACAAATAGTATTGACAAGTGCCGGGAGCAAGCATTGTAATTAACAAAACTAATGTTAAAAATTCCAATATTTTTTTATCTTTTAACTTAATAAGCATGTCGCATTTTCAAAAAATAGCTTATGTCATTAAAATAATACTTAATAGTTTTAAGTTTTCATTGAATTTATGTTGGGTAATCCTGTATTATGAAAGAAATGAAGTCTCAATAAAATACCAATAGGCAACAAATACATAATATTTTTAGGGTTACAACTTTTTTTTAAAACGTTTGCTTATTCAGGTTGTTACACTGCATGATGATTTAATTTAATAAAACCCAGAACTCACGGTTTAAGGTTTTTTTATTTTGTTTATATTGCTGTGTATGTAAAAGAATTGTTGAAACCTTCAATTAATTTATTGATAATTGTGTATCATTTTACGTTGAATTGTGGTAACAAATAAAAAAAAAGATTTGATTTCGATGACAAAATTATAAAAAATTTAAATTTAATTACACCATCTGGGATTTTGAAAAAAAAACTCCGAATTTCTTCTTTTATTAAAAGGTTTTCCTAGTCTAGTCCGTAAAGAAAAATATCTAGATATTGAGCATGAAATAAGAGACAGCGATTAAATGTATATTAATTTTGGAAAAGAGGAAAGTCAATTAATCTACCAAACAATAAACCAGTTTTTCCAAATTTATGTGAATTTGTAAATAACTTAATGACTTTGCCAAACTCTTCAGCTAATGTTGAAAGAATATTTAGCAAAATTAGTCTTAATAAAACCAACATAAGAAATTCTTTAGAAACATGAACCCTGAAGGAGATTTTCTTTTCCAAAGATTATTTCTTTGAATGTTACAATGTTGGCATTATAAAAAATATAAAAAATATAACTCTGATATGCATATATAGTATTTTTATTTTGTAATTACCCAATTTAAATCCATATTATATCCACCCCTGTGCGCGATATTATCGTATGTTACAAAAACTAAAATTAGCAGGAGACCATTATATTTTCGCTATAATAAATTTTTCAACAGATTAATTAATGGATTTAGAACCGATTTGCATAAAAAACTCTATTTCTAAAAAGTGTAACATACGATAATTTCGCGCACAGGGGTCGATATGTCCATCTTTCGTACTTTATATTTCCATATGTTTGTACGCGTATAAAATCGAATAAATCAAAAAATTAATTCGGCTCTACACATGAATTGCAAGTTTATTAAAAACTGTAGAATAGTATAATCCATGAATTTCTATTTAAATTAAAATATAAAACGTATCATATAAAAAATTAACGTTTTTTATGGAAAATATAAGACACAAAATCTCTTCAAATCTTGCTTTGAATTGAATAAAATGTTTAAAGTTTTTGTTGTTATTAATAAATCTATTGAATTGTTAATTTTTAAGTGAAAGATTTACGAGGTTTTTTCAAATACTGGCAATTTTGACGATTTTATTTAAAAAATTTGACGATTTTTCTGATAATATTACTGGCAGCCCTGCACACAAGACTGATTGATTTACACGACTCTGTAATCGACTAATTAGTCGGTCCAACTGTTATTAAGGTTCTAGAACATTCTAGAAAAGTCTAGAAAGTCTTCACATTAGCAACAATTTTGTCCTGCTTTTGGTGCAACAAATGCTCGTTCCTTTCAAAACCTGAAACTACAATTATTCGTTAGTGAAGGTGGCGATTTCATTTATCTACAGGAAAAAAAAATCCTTGTATTATTTTCTTTTAAATAAATAAATATTTTATTTTATATATCCTTAAATTTAAAACAATTGAAGCTTAAGTTTTCTCGGCGGCGAAAAAAGAGTGAAAATTTGTGGACATTTGTGTTGATAAGTTTTATATGAAAGATACCAAGAAGAAAAACAAGCAACAAACTTTTTCCAAAGAAACTGTTGTCGTGGTTATTTGTTTATATGTTGGTAATTTTAGCTGAATTTGTTTTTCTATTTTTTTTTTTTTTTTTTTTTGTTGCTTTAGCATTTTAAAACAAAAACTATAACAATTGTCAAATAACAATTTCAAGAAACGTTTGGCTTGCTTTCATATCCCTGCAAATGGTTGTTTTTCTTTCGATTTTTTTTCTTTGGTGGATGCCGCTTCTGCTGGTTGCCTAAAAACTTCAAAGTTTCTTGTTAACAGTGATGAGCATCATTAAGTTTAAAGTATTGTGTGTGTTTCTTTTTTAGAGGTCTTACAAATAGACATTTGTATTGTAGGAATCAACTTATTTTAACCGACTGATTTTGGAGGTTTCTTATTTGCACTATTTTTGATGCCCACAAAATACTTTTAGATTTTTCTTTACATTATTTGATGATGGTTTTTCAGAATGTTTTGAGTTGTTGTTGTTAAGTTATCAACAAATGCGGGTAGTTTTTGAGGAAAACTAAAATCGCGTAAGATAAAATAAAACTTTTTCTCTTCACTGATAGTTTTAAACATCAAAATGTTGGTTAATGTGGTGTAAAGAAAAGTTCCAACAGTCATGGCATAATTTAAGGGCTTTATGTAATTATAGCCGCATCTTATAAAAAGAACTGCAATTAATCTTTGATAAGCATCTATAATATTTAAAAAAAAATTATAAATAAAATTTAATTATTAAAATTTAATTAATAAAATTTAGGCCAAATTTCTTTTCATTTCATTTATTTTATTTTAAAGGTAAACAATATCTAATATTATTTAATAATGCTGTTTATATAAAGATACATTTGTAGATAAATTCTCATATTCATATAATTCTTAAATTTTATGTTAAAATTTTCAAAAAAAAAAACAATAAAAAAATTATATAAAAATAGTTTACAAAATGACAATTAGGAAATGATTAAAAATTATGGGCTTTATTCATAAATGATTCAAAAAGTTATTGTAGGTTTATTACTGAATTTTTGTTTGGGAAAACTGATCTTAATACACACTCCAACTTTATTATTCGTTTATGAATATGCAGAGTTAAAATTGCATACCGTCCTTTGCATAGAAAATATTTAAACTAATATTTCATTTGTGCTTTAATATCAGACAAATTTTAAAATTCACTACTATAATTTTTAACTATTTAATTTAACAACAAAATTATTGTTATACGAATTTCAAATATTTGCCATATTATTTGCAAACGCTCCTCTACTCGCCTTTTTTTATATCGACTGTGTCTTAAATAATTTGTCTCCGTTGAAGTTTTTGTTTTTTTTTTCAAGTAAAAAAACCTTTTTCCACTTGATTTATGTATTTAAATTTTCCATATCTTTTTGCCAAATTAATTTGTTTTTGTGCAACAAATATTTTGCTGTTGTTGACTACAATGTAATTCTTGAACTCCTTTTTGGAATATGACACCATGTTTTGCTTGTACATTTTTTAATCGTAACAATATTTAATTGGCTTGTTAAATTTAAATAGTGTTTGTCAGAGTTTCTTTTTTTGCTGTTAAGCGATGGTCATAAATTATTTATAAAATAAAAAAATTTAAGCCAGTAGTAACAATCATTAAAAAATAATACAAAAAAACAGAGCAAAAAAAAAAACAAGTGACACAGCTGCAAACACACACTCACAATCTCCTCCATGTCACTAGACAAAACACCTACTGAAACCAACTGTTTTTTTAATAGACCCAAAAAATAAAATGAAATTCATTTATTTTAAAAGCTCTTCATGAGTGAGCTCTCTTTATATGTATGCACATGTAACTGTGGCCGTGTGTGTGTGTGGGTTTGCTTAATGTGTTAATTTGTAAATGTTGATGTTCGCATGTATGTGTGTGTGTGTGTCTGTTTTAAAATTTATATTTGAAGGTTTGTGTGTGAATAAAAGTCAAATGTTGACTAATTAATTTTACACCGCTGATTTTGGTCGAGGAGTTGCTTTTTGTTTTGCCTGTGTGTGTATGCAAATGTATGTAAGTATAAGTGCTCATGTACGAGTGCTTGATTGTATACGTTTTATTTCCATGTCGGCGGTATAAAGCTTGTCTCAGCTTTTTCCTTTTCCACCATCAATGTTTGTTGTTTTTATTAAGCAAAACAACTTCTTTGGGATAAGTTTACATAATAAATTAAAAGGAAACAAATACACATACATACATATATGTGCATAAATGAATATTACTTGTATGAATACCTTTAGATGTGTGTATGCTTATCTTCTAGTCACTTACACTTTGATTGTTATCAAAGTGTGTGCGGCGACACACAATTCTTTACACCTTTTATCTAGTGACAACTTAAGAAGTTAGATTTATTAAAATTTGTCTGCGAGGTCCTTTTTGAAAACATAACTTTTAATCAAAAGTCACTTTTTAATAAGACGTAGTAAAATTCAGCCTTTTAATGAAAAGTAAAAACACTTTTTTTGGTAAAAAGTGTGTTTTAATGAAAGAATACATTGTTACTAGGAACTACAAGAACTTTTTTAGAGTACGCATTTTGATAACAAATATTTTTATTTAAAAAAGATCGCTCTGAAAGAAAATACCTTTCTAAAAAATTACATTTTAATAAAAAATACCTCTTTAAAAAATAAGCATTAAAATACGTACCCTTTTGATAAAAATTTTCCCCCACTGCTAAAAAGTGCCCTTTTGATATAAAAGATCCTTTTAATAAAAGGGAATCTTTTAATAAAAAGGACCATTTTAATTAAAAGTACCTTTTTGATTGGAAAGTACACTTTTGATAAATAGTAGCTTTTTGATAAAAAATACATAAAATATGGTTTTTTGATGAAAAAAAAACATTTTTAATAAAAATTGTGTCCTTAAAAAGTGCTTTTTTTGTTAAAAATACCTTTTATATAATTTTTTTAAATAAGTACTTTTAGATAAAAAGTTTTTTTTTGTAAAACGAACCATTTGTATAAAAATTTACCTCTTTAAAAAAAAGTACCTTTAAGATAAAATGTATTTTTTTATAAAAAGTGTAAAAAAATTATACAAAAACTATCTTTTGTACTAAAATAGCATTTTTGAAAAAAATTTTCTCTTAGATAAAAAGTATTTTTTTAATAAAAAGTAAGTTTTGAATAAAAATTTCTTTTTTGATAAAAAGTTACTTTCTGATAAAAAAAAAAGAATTTTTGTAACTTTTTTTACTACAACTAGGGGGTTTAATATAAAGTAGATAAATACATTTTTAATAAAAAGTACCTGCCTAAAAAAATTTATTTTTCAATAAAAAATATCCTTTTATAAAAATTACTATTTAAAAAAAGAATTTTCTTATGAAAATTTTCTTAAAAAATACTTTAATAAAATACAGTTAAAAAGAGAAAATCTCTTCGTAAACCTTTTATTTAGAAGTACCCTTGCAAAACATTATCGCCTTAAAAATATGTAACATTTTAATAAAAATTACATTTAAAAAATATTATTTTAATGAAAATACCTTTTTAATAAAGAGTGGATGTGTAATAAATAGTACCTTTTTCTAGAAAGAACCTTTTTAATAAAAATTAAGCACCTTTTTAACAATTAACTTTGTAATTAAAATTACATTTTTAATGAAAATTTCGTCTTAGTAAAAATACGTTTTAACAAAAAGTTACATTTTAGAAAAAAGGACATTTTTAATTGGAAGTACTTTTTAATATAAAGTTAATTTTTGATGAAAGAATCCTTATAAATTATTCTTCTTTATTAAAATTATCTTTTCAACCAAAAAAACACATTTTGCATTAAATGTGTTTTTAGATTAAAAGGACATTTTTAATATAAATTTGGTTTTTAATAAAAAACTCCTTTTTAATAATAAAATAATATTTAATAAAAAAATTCTTTTAATAAAAATAATTAATCAATAAAAAATTATTTCAATAATTTTTTTATTAAAAATAATTTTTAATAAAAAAAATTATTTCAATATTATTATATTATATATATATATATTATTAAAAATAATTTTTAATAAAAAAGAATATTTTTAATAAAACATAATTTTTAATAAAAAAAATTTTAATAAAAATAAAAATCTTTTTGATAAAAAAATTCTTTTTAATAAAAAAAATCCGTTTTAATAAAAAATTCTCTTTAAATAAAAGTCCTTTTTAATAAAAAAGTCCTTTTTAAATAAGAAAAATACTTTTTAATAAATAGTTATTTTTATAAAAGCAGAACTTAACAAAAATAGCCTTCTTGAAGAAGCATCTTAACATTTTTTTAATACGAAATACCTTTTTGAATTAAGAGAACTAATAAAAGTTTTTTTAAGAAAAGTAATTCCATATAAAGCCATGGATCATTTTAATACCACCAATTAAGAACAGAAGATAGTCTTACATTGATTTAGTCTAAAAATGGCCGGTTCATATTTAATTGCAACTGGCAATAAATCAAGCACAATTTTTGTAAAATAAAAACAAAGCGTCGTCGATTTCAGATCCTTTGCTCTCCTTGCTGAAACATTTACAAAGAAAACCAGCTGGCAATCTTCTATTTTCATGCTTTAATAAAAAACCTAATTCTAACATTTAATTAAAGTGAAAATTATAAATTTTTCGAACCATTCTTTTTTTTTCTCCACTCCATTATTTAATATTTCGTTTGGCAACAGTGCCACCAATGATGGCACAAATCAACATTTATCTTTTTATTATTTTCTGTTCTATTTTCCTATTTAGATTTTAATGTCCATTTACTGAAATGGAGTTAAAACAAATGCTAACTCGTTAACTTCACTGTCCATCCAAACTCCCTCTTCCACCATACAAATGCTTACTGCTTCAAAAAGAAAACAAAAAAAAATTTGCACAGAACTTCACACTTCACACTATCATAGAAGGAAATGGTAATACTTTGGCGTTAACAAATCAACAGCAATTATTTATTCGTCATATGCCACAAGGGCCATTCGTACTTGATAATGGTCATTCACAGTCAGAAAGGAGTAGAGTTTGCCTGACGAACTGACTGCCTGACAGACAGACAGAGTGACAGAAAATACATTCAAATCTTTGCGAACAAGTGTAGGAGATACACCACATACTTACAAGCGGATGTGTTTGTGTATCGTATGTGCACAAAGAGAAATGTAGACACGTAATTTTGAAACATTTACACAGTGTTGAAACTTTTTTAGTAATTTTTCAATTAATTTTCTTAGAACAGATAAGATAGTCAACTTTATTTCGTTGGTGGATCTTCTTTAAGTGTCAAACCGTGTGTTGTAAACTTAACATGTAGCGCCGTACCCAGCGTTTTTGAAATTTTATATTTTCTTACTTTGCTGATTTTTTTTATAAGAGTTTCTTAAAAACCGAAGTGATATATTTTTATTTGTTAGTTCTGTAATTATCTCGTCTACACATATTATAATTAAAAATAACACATTTTGTTTACTGCTCCCTATTCAGACACACTTTGGCAGACAAATGTCATTAACGAAAAAATAAAACAGCAAAATATTCAGATTTTCTTGCATTTGCACAAAATCATTTCATTTCGCCGTATTGCATAAGCTGTTATCCTTTTTCAACGATTTCTTTGCTTGCATTCGGCCAAACAGAGACCAGTCGTATCTGTTTGTCCATCAGACACACACACACACACAAACACACACACACCAATACATTAACACATTCGCACTTAGTCACTTAAACAATTCTGTCGCAAAGCTTTTTGATGTTGATGAAGTTGCTGTCACCTCGGTGATAAGTTTAGTTCATTGATTTTTCACACTTAAAGGAAATGAAGTGCATACAATTAAATGAGTTTATTTTTTAATCAAAGCAAGCAGAGAGTACAAATAAACGAAAAAGGTACTGAACAAAATATTTAGCTCAAATAGAAAGGGAAATAAATTTCACGATTTTTTTCAGAAAAGTCATACAAAATATATAATTTTTTTCAACATCAGTTATTGCTGTTTAGTTTGCTATTTGCTGAGTGTTAAAGGCTCAACGCTTAGTTGTTGTTTTCTGATTCTTCTACACTTGACATTTGCTTTTTAACATTTTGTCAGTTTTGGGGCATTCATACGTACAAGCAAATACACAACCAAATACACGTATTGCATTTTCCAAAGCACATTTGCTGTAATACTAATGTGTCCCTTGGCTGTTTTGCCATTTCATAAGGGACAAATATAAAATGTTGCTGTCAATTGGCTGTAAAAGTGTTTTTGTGTGCGTGTGTATGTGGCAGCATATGAAGCACAAACAAGTTAATGCAGGTACATGCATGCTTCAAGTAAAAGGCAATGTTGTGGCAAATTACCTGCCAAGTTGATTTGAGTTGTGTGTTTTTCATACAACTAAACGAAAATGCGTTGTTGCACCTTCTTTGTGATTTTTAAGGTTTTGGCAGGGATCACAGCAACAAAGTGATGAAATTTGCTAAACAATTTAGCTGACAGCCCGGACGACAAGCAATATGGTTAAAGAATAGTTTAGGGAATATTATGTGTAATAAGTTTGCAGAAAACATATTGTTTTAATGCAATGAATTTCGAAAAGAATCTATAAACATCTAGTAGCTTTTTATGCCTTAAATTGCCGAGCTTTAAGGATTTTTTTGAAAGCTTGGTAAATTTAATTTTTACTGCAGTTTACTGCATGCTTAAAAAATAATTTTATCATATCTTACATTTTGTCAAAGCTTTGTTTATAACTAATTTAAAAGCTCTTTGTTGAAGCATTTCAAAAACATTGTGTACAAAATTATTATTATTATTTTTTTTTAATTTTCATGAAATGCCTTTTGATAACACGTTCCTTGGACTTTTAAAAAATTTAGTTTACTCTGGTAAAATATTGAGAGATTTCACAATAAGAGTTTTTGAAAGCTCTATATAAACTTGTTAACACTTTTCAAAAGTGTTTTTAAAAAGCTCTATATAAACTTAGAAAATGTTTTCAAAAGTATTTTTAAAATTTTAATTAAAGCTTTATTTTAAAAGTTTACAAGTTAAGCTTTAAAGTCAAAAAGTTTTATCAATTAGTGTTAATCAGCATTTACAATTTTTTGTTAATAATTTGTGTAAAAATCGAGTGGGTGTTCCGGCATAAGCTGAAGTTTAACATGTTTCTGTAATATCATTGAGATAGTAGAATAGCAATTTTTAAATCTATTAGATCATTGTAAAAGCTCACAGAAATTGTGTCAAATCGCAGTCTCTAATCGAAACTGCTTTCCCAGATTAACAGAAACAAAATTTTGTCAAAGCCTTGCTGGAATATTATAACAAATAATTGTTGAAGGACCTTTACAAAAGTTAATTTATCAAGAGCTTTTTAACAGAGCTTCAAAAAAAAATATTTAAAAATTGGCTAAAAAAGTCAACTGCTTAAAAATCTTAGATGCTTGAAATAAAGAAACAACTTAAATATTAAATATTGCAGCGTAGATAATAAAAGCTTCTCTAAAGGTTCCTGAAGAAGTTCGAACGTAAAAAGCTTTCCGAGAAAATTTTATATCTCTTCTTAAATTATATATTTTTATTTGCAATTAGAAAATACAAGTTACAAATTAGAGGATTTCTTTTGTTTAATAAAAAGCCAGAAGTGAACAGAAATCTAATTAAATAACTTTAATAAAAGTAAAGTAATAATTATTTTCTTTATTGGGAGTTCCTGAAAGGACGAAAGCTTGTCCATTATCCCTAAATGCGGTAACTAAAGTAGTATTTTTCATATTGATACTTGTCTTTGCGCTTATTAACTATTAGAAAATATTTAAAATATTTCTTATTTTGTTAATTTAATTCAATATACGAGGGTGGGTTTTAAAGTGACATGAAATACTAAATTTTTTTTCCAAAGGAATTAGTTGCTAAATTTTATTTTTATTTAAGAAGAAATCAATCTTATCAAATCTAAGCCTTGCCAATCCACCCTCGTTGCGCAAGTAAAACTTTTGTCATTTTATTTATGTTCATTTACAGCAAATTTAGTAATTGTCAACGACTTAACATATTTCTAGAGTCTATTTGGCATTGAGCTCAAACAAATTCCGTTTCATTTTATTTCAAATTCTATTTTCTTTTTGTATATTTTATACAATTTTCTCGTTAGTTTTCCACCACTTACATACATACTCATGGAATTCCAAACGAAAGACCAAAATATGTTGAGAATGTTTACTGTTGTCTATGTGCAGCTGTTTGTGTAGTCTATGTTGCAACAACATAAACCATAGAGAAATCACTTGAAAAGTAGCTAAAAGATATTTTATTTTATTTTAATTTATTTTGGACAAAAGCCAATACTACAGCCAAAGTAAAACACTATTAAAATCAACTACTTTGTGTGTGAATTATAAATATATTTATAGACTGAAAATAAGAAAGTTGTTTTTGTGAAATATGTTGGCAGGCATGTGTGAGATGTAAAGGGATATTGTTTTAAATGCACAAAAAGGTATTTGAGCCAACAATTGTTGCTGATTTGTTAAAAATATTTTTTTTGGCGCAAAGAATGCATGAATTCATTTAGAAGTTGAATAAATTAAATTTATTATTAACTGCTGATTTGAAGAAGTTGCAGACATAAAGATTAAGAAATTAAATAAAAATGGTTGGGAGATAAACTTGATCAATTCAAATTAGAAAACTAAAAATTGCCACCCCCCAATAATTACGAACATGTGTATGTGTGATTGCAGCGGTATTTGCAGTAAATTGGATTATATAAATATATCAAAAGCAATTTATCATAATTAATACTTCGCTTTGCAGCATCCTTGTAGCGTTTCTAAAGGTGCGATAAAAGCATTTTATGTGTATTTTTTATTAAAGAAGGATGCACAAAATATTGAAATTGTTTTTCTATTTCAAAAACTAACTTTATTTGCCTTGAAATTCAGTTGGAATAGCAATAAAGCAAATTTATTCGCAGCCCATCAAAAATATTTTTCAATGTTCTTCATTTCAAATCCTATATTTTTATTTTATTTAATTTTTTTTTTCATTGGAATGAGAGCTTTGAATAAATTTCTTTTGTATGCTCGTATGGCTCAGTAACTTCCAACGCATTAATATGCAGATGGATTTTATTTAGAAATTTTTTCACGTTCAATTTTGGTATTTTGAGAAATAAAAAATGTTTATTTTTCATTTGAGTAAAACAAAAAGCCATTTGCAAATTTTTACTTTGAATTCTGTATAGTTTTGAGAAAACATTTTTGTTGACCATATTTTTTTTCAGCAAATTTTGCTTACTATTTTGCTTTTGTTGTTTGGCATTAATTCATGTCTATCAAACAAGCAAAAATGAAAATAGAAAATAAAAATAATAAATTGTAAAAATAAAGCTCTGCCTTGACTGACATTCAACTATCAGACAATTGCAGGCTGAATGTTTTTTTTGGGAGGTTTTTCGTCACCCAGTGGATTAAAGGCACTAATCTCTAAGCTTGAAATTTAAAAATTTGGACAACAGCATTTGTCCATAAGCACATGTGCTGTTGTGTTGCTAATAGAGCAACAGAAAGCTGTTGGTAACTGCAGCTGCTGATGCTGATGCTAGTTTACATTGATGACGGAAAGTTATTCAAACGTGTTTGTAAGCAATAGAATTTTGTCGCATTTACATGTTTGTTAGAGTATTTATGCAAACAAACAATACACCAACAATAACAGAACAATTCATAGAAAAAACTTTGAGCTGGATTTCATGTTGGGTTTTAAAAAGCAAAAAAAAAAATTTATACATATAAATATTTTTCATATGATGTACCTTGTTCAGAAATTCTTTTTCTCTCTGTTTTGTTAGTAAAACAAACCACCATATTCGTATGCAATAGAAATTGTTTTCATTATGCATGAGTAACATGGCAATACAAAATGAAAATAACATTCCAAAACTAAATATTGATTTATTTCATACGTTTTAATTTTTTATTTATTTTTTTTGGTCGTTGTTGTTGTTTTTATTTTGGTTTGGAGAACAAATATTTATTTAGTATTTTTGAGCAACGAACGATACATGTGAGCTGAGCTGTTTCGTTTATATGATACGTTAAAAGAAAAACACTACTCATTCATACATCGTTTGCTGTACCAGGGGACATATGAGTTTTAGTTTTTGAACAAATTAAATTTAAATATATAAATATATATTTTAAAAGCTATTCAAGCGGTTGAAGGGAATAAAGCTTTTAAGCAAATGGAAAAATTTATATTTCATTTGATGTCATTGGAGCACTTATACATTTATGTTGGCAAAAATAATAACTCTCGTATTTTATTTAATAATTTTTTTAAACAAAAGCATTTAGAGCGAAGCCACTTTACCTTGTCCACCCATGCACTAGGCAGGAATCGAGCCTGCGACACAAAGACCAGTAGTCTAGTACTCTATCCACTAGTCTACAGGGGCTCCTTATTTATATTTATGTTAATAAGAACTTGAATTTGCTTACAACCGGCAGCGTGAAAACAGTGATGATTACGGTGCTGACGTGCTTTAAAAACCACATTATTATATTCTGCTAGAGTAGTTTGGAATTAATTAACATTAACTTATAGTTTTTCCCTTGAAATACTGTCTCACGTTCAGTTCTTTCTAAAAAAAATATTATGAACTTTAGCATAATAAGAAAAGCCACATAGACTTAAACAAAAAAAAATAAAATTAAATAAAGTTTACAACATTCTTATTTCATATAAAGAGTCTTCCAATTAGGACATTTCTAGGCTGACAGAAAACGTGCACTCCGCCAGCTGCTTTAAGGTTGTGCTTTTTCACAAATTTTTCAAAAGTATAATTGTTTGGGATTTTTCCCCAACCCTAAAATTAAAACCAAGTATAGCAAACTCTACTCATAATTAATGATCCGCAGTACATATTTTAATTATTATGTTTTTATTATTTTTTTGCTTTTTACATTGTAATTTGTTTGCAATTATTAAAGAATTCCTAATTGTACAAATTGTACATACTTATTATAAGATCACCTGATACTATATTTGTTGTCATATAGAAAAATTTTTATGCAGTTAACTTTTAACTTTAACAAGTAAAGGAAAACATTGCGATCAGTTAGAAATAAAAAGTTCAGTTGTACATCTGCATCGACCAGCATGAAGTTGAATTTACTATTTGAAAATTAAATGAATATTATTATTAAATATTATAAAAATAAACTAAATGAAATAAAATTAAATATTTAAATTAAATTAACAAAAAAAACTCCACTGTCTTATTTCTGCTCTAATCATGAGGATTGGAAAGCTGTAAGGAAATTACGGAAACTTCTTTTAGAATAATACAACATTTATTTATATGATTTTTTTAATAACTAACGAGCTTAAAGGTCACTTTTATGTAAAAAATCCAAATTAATTTCGCTACTCCTTTGTGTAGTTTCCTTAGGATGACATCGCGAACAAATCGTTTAGCAATTGAAAGATTAATTAGTTAAAAAATAGTGTAAATAAAAATATTTCTTCTCTATATAGCTAACTAGATTAACTTGGTGCGCTTTGCTACCCAGCGCTCGAATTTCCAAAAAAAAACTGTTTTAGTGACCTTTTTCATTTGCAAAAAAAAAGTGAAATTGTTCCACAAACGACAAAGTTATTTGAAATAAATTTTTGGGGTAGGCACTTTGCTTTCATTCCCTTCACAATTTCCAAAAAAATTAACGGACCTCTTCTTCTCTCTTTTATATTATAAAATCTGCTAAAGAACTATGTGGAAAGAGTAACATAATTTAAAAAAGTGGACGTAAAAGTAGGCGTGGTCGGAGAAAAAGTAGTATATAACTCAATCCAGAGTCCTAGTTAAATTTTGAGAACATTTCAGGAAGGTCGGTCCAGAGGTCTTGTCTCCTAAAAGGTACAAACAAACATACAAACATACAATCACACATTCCGTTTTAGATATATAGATTGGCAAGCACATTTTTTAGGTCCCTTTTACAAAACTTATTTAACTTTAAGGATATATATTCACAAATGTACACAATCTATATTTTGTTAAAATCGGTTCAGTTTTTTGGGAGCTATAAGCGCTTAAAGTTTGTACTAATACATGCACAATTATTCCACATACATCCCAGCTAGCATTTTCAATCGTGAAAGAGCCTAATGGGAATCTCATTAAGAACGTTTTTGATCATCGACGAGCGCATTTTTTTTAATCGTAAAAGATTCCTTGCGCGGGAGAAACTATTACACGAACTGATTCTTCTGTGAGATTCTTCCGCGAAAAACGCTTAGAATATTAGTCGTAGAGGGAATCGTTTGAGATTTGTGTAGTTAAACAAAGTGTATCATTGTTGTTTTCTTACTCTTCAAATAATCATTAGAGGGTTTTTTCACGACTGTTAAATTAAATATTCCAAAATTAAAAGACGAAATGTGTAAAAAAGTAATAATCTAGAAAAAAGTAAATGTTTTTATTATAATTTTTCTCTTAAAATTTCTTTGTTAACAGATCACAAAAGAACTTTAATTAAAGCTGGGAGTCTGAGTTTTTTGTGTATGATTTCTCTCATCTTCTTGTGATGAAAAATATCACTCAATTGCGTAATTCGATTAAAAATTTATAATATAATTTATTTGAAAAAAAAACACTAAGTACGCTTTTAAGTAAAATACACTTGAGGTATTTAAACATATTTTCAGTCTGCATGTGAACGGAAGTTTCTTTCCGTGAAGATAATTTTTTTTTTATATTTAGTTTGAAATCTCTCTTCGTGAAAGAGAGAAATGATTTTTTTTGGACAACTCTCAACTTGAATTATTTTAATTTTAATTTTTACCCGAACAAAGATGAACTAGTTCTCACTTTATAGTGTTTTAAATCAGAAGATTCTTTCTAATAAACATCGTCTAAGAAACATCCTATGCTATCTGGGATGTGTCAGGATCAAGTTGAAGAATAAACAAAGCTGGGATGTGTGTTTGTCCAATTTGCTTTTGCAAAGAAATGAATGAGGCAGAGCTTTGTAAACAAAAGAAAGCTAATAAGTTTTTAGTTGTTTATTTAGAATATTTTTTTTGATTTTGTATTTTATCATCTATATTTATGTAAATGCTTAATATATAATTACTAGAACATGACAGATTGCGTCGGCCATAAGAAATTCTATTAGAGAATTGAAAAGCAAACGAGCTCTAAACTTACAAAAAAAAAAGTTATGACTCCATGAACTATTTCCACTAGAATCAGAAAGTAAATAAAAAAAATTTTATAACTTTTTTTTTGCTTCATACTAAGAAATAGGCTTTCCAAAGTCACCTCCTCAACTTTTAATCAAAGACCTTGCACTTCCATTTCACCAGCATGTATTTTGTGTTTACAAACTTATTTCATTTTTTTTTTCTGTTTAAACTGTCCTTTTAAGGCTTTAACCTAATTCCTCTTGCTTCAAATATGCTTTTGGTTTTCTTTTGCTTAAAAGCGTATTTACTCGTAGCAACTTTTCTTATTAAAAACCCTGTTTTTTTCCAGTTCAAACTTAACTGCCAAGCCACTTTTACTTAATCATAAAACTAACCTAATTTCTGTCTAAAAACAACAACAGCAACAGCAACAGCAACAACAACAACAACAATATGAAAACTTTCTTTTACCACTAATTTTCTAAAATTTTAAGATAATTGTTCCCCTTTGAACAAGATTTGAGACTGTGAGTGTATGAATGTGCATTTGAAGCATTTGCGTGTGTGTTTGTGTTTGTGTAGGTGTGTGGTTGTGTGTACGAGCTATTTTAATCAGAATTTTTGGTAACGAAATTTCCGGCTGCTACTTGTTCCTCCAACAAACAGCCACCTTAAACTATTTAATGCTCATTTGTTTGTTATTTAAGTAGTAGTTAGTTGCTGCCAGTACGACTGGTTGCCAAAAAGTTTTAAATAGTTTTCTTTAACTTTTTGACTTACAACGAGTTGTAAGTTGCAAATAGCAAAGACACCAACAACTTGCATACGTACACGTATGCAGGAATTTGTGTTTTCTGCAACATATATGTGCATGAGTTTTTAAGTTTTGTCTTGTTTTATTAAAAGAAAAAAAAAGACATTTTGCTGGTCAAAGTCGAGCTAAAAGTTAAATAAACTAAATGAAAATTAATATTTGAAATAATATACCACAATCGTGCATGTTATTGTAAAGGAGGTCGGTCCCACTTGGCCAGCTGGTATTAGACGACATTATCCTTGCTGATGGCTTCGGGATAATTTATAATTTGTCGTTTATAAAATAAAGTTGAGCACAAGTATTGTGACAAAATAGTGTAATTTGTGGTGTGTTGACATTTATTGCTGACAACATAACGAAAATGTCTTCAATAAAGCCTTCTGGGGACAAGGTGTTGGACAATTGCATGCAATTTGTCGTATTTGCATTCGCATTCCTCAACTTGTAGGTCGTCAATATTGTTGAAGGACAACAGCGCACAAATTACATGCATTTTGTCGTGTTATAAGCGATATTGTCTTTGACTTCGCTGGGTTAAGTTGTTATTGAAGACAGCTTGACCTAACAATTGCATCGATTTGATGTTACTTTTAGTGTTCTGAATATTTATTTCTTAATATTTCAATATTATAATATTTGGGTTATTCAAATGGTAGTTATAAAATCACAAGTTTTTAACACAAATAATTATGGATAGGAAGGGAAAGACAAACACTGTGTATTTTCTCGTTGACTTCTCTCAAATTTCGACTGTTTAGATATGACAAAATAATAAACATATTTTATGACATTTTTGTTTGAAGCACAACAGCAATTTGTTTAAACTATTGTCAAAAATTAAGGAATTATGACAATATGACTTAACACGAAACCGTTTGAATATCCCCAATTGTTCCTTAAAATTTAATTAAATAATACATGGTGGGCCAACTTCGACTGACTGATGTCTCGCAGAATGGCCATTGTGTCTCTCACGGTATGAGCTGAAGGCTCCATCTGGCTGGAACCATATGCCGGGATTATTGAGTATTACCGGACGTACAACGTTTTCCAACATGATCCGATATACGACTTTGAAGACGGTTTCTACTTCTCCAGCAATATTTTCGAAAAATTATGTACTGATTACTCTATCAGCCATAATTCTACTAAACCGAACAGTGCACTTGAAAGGCAGTAAGCTTCTTATCATGTTTATACTGGCAGCTGTCGCAGCATTAAAATGTTGACGTTGTTTTCTTTGTGTTATAACAATTGATTGTCCGGCAACATAATAAAATTGAAAATTTTCTACACTTTCTTGCGTTGAGTATGAAATAAAATAAAATTTTAAATGTTATTAAATTGTTTATTACCTGCAAAAAAAATAAAACTGAAATATAAAACTGTAAAAATCAAAAAGTTACAAGCATTTCAAATCAGTCAGTCGAAGTTGGCCCACCTTGTATATATTTTTACATGAATCTATTCTAAAAATTATCTTTCGAAGAGGCTCACAAAATTATTCATATTTATTGCAGACATGATCAGAAAATAAATTTGGATGAAATAAATCCACTTGTTTTTAATATATTTTTTTTCTAATTTTCTTCTGCATTTACAAAGTATTATTTGTGCTCAATTGCTATTTATAATACACTAAAATTGAATTGAATTGAATTGAAGAGAAAAAAAAAACAATTCAAAATCGATTAATCCGAATCCAGCTAAAAACTCCTTTTCTGGAAGTCTTATCGAAATATTCATCATGTATTTAATGCCGAAAAGTCAGAACAAACTTTGTCAGCGGTCGCGATTTTTAAAGATCTTCCATCATCATTTAAACCTTTTCAATGCAGTGAAGTCAAGTGATAAATGAAGCAGTGAGAAATCACTCACAGGATACGTTTTTGGAAGGAGAAATTTACGGGCAGTTGCAGTTTAAAGGCGAATGTCGTGGAAGACCTCAGCGTAAATCAAATATTGATTATTTATAAGGAAGAGGAGGATAGATGACAGACAGCAGTTGCGGATACAGTTTAAGATTTTGGGAGGGAACATTTTGTAATGAAACTTACATATTTTTTAAAACTTTCTTTTAGCAACACAAAAGAGATGAAAGTCATTTGAATGATCAATGGAGGAAGAGGTGAAATAGCCACATTTCCCTTGTGCGAAGCCTCGCATGACTGTCAGAAATAACTAAAGTGGCACAGAACTGAGATATGATTGAAGTGTAGATCGACTACTAAGAGTCAGCTAAGATTTCAGTCATGACGGCACAGGGAGCCCCCGTAGACTAGTAGTTAGCGTACTAGACTATTAGCCTGGCGGTCGCAGGTTCGATTCCTGCAAACAATCCAAAATGGCTTTGCGGTTTGTGTTTGTTCTTACAAAAAAAAAAATAAAAATAAAAGAGTGATGAAAAGGGATACTGAGCAAAAGCAGCGGTGTTTTGATTAAACTGAACTCCATGCTTCAATTGCAATACGAGCTTTTAAGCAAAAATTGCTAATTTAAGAAAAACCAATATTCACACAAAAACTATCCCTGAGTCCTTAAGATTCTTCACCAACCAATTGAGCTGTGAATTATGAACTTATTTATGTTCGAATGTTTATGAAAGTGGAAGCATTAAAATGAAGTTTAAACTAAAGAACTCTGTTGCAGTTGTTGTTGCATTTTATGTTGTTGGCTAAAAGTTTTGCTGTTGTTTTATATAATTTTTTTTTTCAGTTTCAAGAGTACTTGATATTGTTGCTATTGCTTTTGTTGCTGTTGCTGTTGCTGTTCTGTTGTTGTTGTTCTTGTTACTATTGCTGTTGCTTTTACTGTTTATGCAATTTAAAACAACTTTTCATTTTAACTGCTAAAGTTGGCATAATAATTTTTATTGTACCAGCCCCACCCACCAAATTCAAGCAAACAGCAAGCGGGTAACACACATTAAAAAGGAAACTTGAAAACTAATAAATAAATGAAGGAGTACGAAAATTTGCAGGAAAAATTGTAAATTATGTTAAAAGTTCTCAGAATAAGGTAGTTTATTGAAGTTTTTGTGTTAAACTTATTTGTTATCTGGCCAAAATGTTGGCTAATACCAACATTGCGGCGAATAAGAAGGAGCAAATGTTTTGTTAACATTCTTTGTAAGCAACTGCATTGTTGGAAACTTCTCTAAGTTTTTATTGGTCGTTCAGTTAAAGAGTGTGTGAAATCGACTTTATCTGAACTAAAATGTATGTGTTCTAGGCATTCCTTTTAAATTGCTAAAATGCTTTAGGGCTACATGCATATATGCGAGTAAAGGATAATAACAATGAAACATTTATTGAAATTTTCTTAAGACAATTTTTAAATATTTTATTTGCCCCATTTTATTCGCTTTGAACTAATTTTTCTAACATTTTGACAAACACAAAATTTAATTTTTGTGTCACAACTAAAATAAACCTTTGATTTTATTTTATTTCCCCAAATACGGTTGCTAGAAATATTCCCTTTAACTGCGAATCTCATCGGTCTCTTGTGATCTTTTGAAATAAACATTTTAGTGGCTTGTGCTCTATTGCCTTTCTCCAGTAGCATTTTTTTTATTTCTTTTACAGCCTTTTCATTATATTGTAAAGTGCAAGATTATGTTTTCCATTTGCTATTGTTGCTTTACAGAAAATACTTGTAGTTTCTTGTAGCAAGTCTTTTGAGTATTGTTGCAACTTTAAGTATTTATAAAATCTGCATTTAGCATATGCCTCATCCCTTTGTACCATCCAATGTGCAGCGTAGTGTGACTTTAAGCGATTTACTTTTATTTCAAAAAATAAACTAATGTGCTGCATTGTTAGAAGGTTAACAAATTAAATGATTTCCTTCATGCAACAAAGTAAGCATTGCTCTGCTGATAGCTTCAATCTCCTAAAAGATCGTAGATATTTTTTAAACAGCGTTTTGGTTAAACAAGTATGAATGTTAAATTTATAATGAAATTTTAATATTCTAGGGATCTCTCAATTTGTTTCAATTATTAATTTTTTTTTTTGGTGCTTTTTATGGGAATCGCTAAAAGTTTAGTATTTTAATTTTTTTTATTCGCACTTTTTCCCAATATTAATTTTTTACTTATTCAGTAAAATTAATTAATTATAAATTTTTTTCTAAATATTTTTTATCCTTCCGTAGGTTTTTATATTCAGTAAAATTTTTACTTATTCAGTAAAATTAATTAATTATAAATTTTTTTTCTAAATATTTTTTATCCTTCCGTAGGTTTTTATAAACTCAAGTTTTCACTGCTTTCTCGATTTCTTCATTAGTTTTCCAATTTGTAGAAGATTTTTTATTCTAAGAAACATATTTTTTTAATACTCTTTTGTTGCTTTTTTTCAAACTTTCAACATAAGGTGCTCCAATACAGACACGCAGGTAAACAAACATAAATTATTCATTGAATTAAAATAAAAAAAAACATTTCAACTATAGAAATAAAATTATAGAAAATAATATAGTATTTCGGGAATAGCAAATAATAACCAATATTTTTTAAATGAAAATAGCTTTATAGTTTTTAGAAATATTATCCTTGATAATCAATACATTTTCGCATTCGTTCAAGCCATTTGTCATAGCAGTTTTTCCATTCCTCTTGAGACACCTCCAGAACATGGATTTTGAACGCTTCAAGTGCTTCTTCGGCGCTCGTAAATAGTTGAACACGCAGCTTACCTTTAAAATTCGGAAACAAAATGAAGTCCTTGAAGTCAGGACTGTACGGAGGATAAGTCATCAATTCGATGTTTTCACTGCTCAAAAATTTCGATTTTGGCCAATTTTTTCGCTCAAAAATGAACATGTTCAAAATGGAATTTCTCAAAAGCTATAATGATTTTGAATAAAAATTGTTCAGTTCTGAATTTTGCCATGCCTTGTGCTTCTAATTAACCACTTTTTCCCTACCATTTCGATTTTGGACGATTTTCAAGAAATGAAGTTCAAAAAATGTCTATATATGAAAATGTTATAGAATATCAATTCTGTTAACTTAACAGAAAAGAGAAATTTTTTAACTGCACAGTCTCTGATGTATGTAAAGTAAGACAGGACTGTTAAAAACAAAACTAACTGACGGAAGCTGTCTTCATACAGATTCTTCATGACATCGCCATGTCAAAGTAATGAGTTGAAATACAAATAGAAAAGCTACACATATTAGATGTGAAATTACATATAAAAAAGAGAATCAGAAAACAAAAATATTAGTGGGAAAAGCACAGATCTCTAAATTTCCTTTTGTTCATATTTCATTTATTCATTACATACATAGTACTTTTGAGTGATTTTCAAATTGACCCTTGTATTGTTTTGTGTCCATTAAAGCTAAATTTTTCGTTCGTTTCTTGTCGTTCTATAAATTGTAATTGTAATTTTTTGTATCAGCAGACAGGACAAACAGTATTATATTCTAAAATTTGTATATTTTTGTTGAAAGTTAATGGAACAGAGAATTAATAATTAAAAAAAAATTAGTCAAAGAGAAATAAAGATATTGCTACAACACACCTTCTTTCAGTCCACTTTCTAATAAACTTTCATATTGAGATGCATGTTAGTCAAACATACTCAGTGATTTTTATCAAGGTAAAATGTCAAAGTCTACTCGATGAGTGTTTGGTTCGCTTGTATATGTAATTTGCTTGCATGTATTTGTTATAATGGAAAGTAATTCATTTCATTTCATTTGTCATGCATTTAAAGTATTCATGTGTGAACGTTTTTCTAAATGGCTGCCTGCCTGTGCTATAAAGAATGAATGTACATGTGTGTGTGTGTGTGTGTGTGTGTGTGTGTGTGTTGCTGCAAATGTGTGTACGTACATACAGATGTGTACGTACGTATGTTTGCTAGCTAGCTAACAAATAATGTGTCTGAGTGTTTTAGTAAAATAATGATTGTATTGACATCGTAATAGAAAAATCACTGTCTTTCTGTTATTCCTTTCAGTTGGTAACGAATTTTGCAAAACGTAAATCTTGTTGAAAATCTCTTATTGCTGATTTTGTATGGAAAATTTTATATTTCGTTTTCATTTCCATTAGTCGTCAGTCGTCTGTTTATTTGTCCTTGTTTAGTTCTATAATTCCTTATTTTTACCAAGTTAATCCTTTTTATCTGTTCTGGTTGTTGTATTTAATACTAAGTATTTTGTTGTTGTTGTTGTTCTTGTTGTTGCTGCTTGTTTGGCAAAATTTCATTTCAAAAAATGTCTTCTTTATTTTTTCGTTTTTTGTTTCAAATCAAGATTTAAGTTTTTGTTGTTGTCTCTTATTTTTAAAAAGTTTTCAGTTTTTCTAATTTGAAGAAACATAAAAACAAAAAATATTGTATATTTACACATCAATTCCTGCAAACAAAGCACAGAGATTGTTTCTATTTTCAGGTGTGTTGTTTTTAGAGATTATTTTGAGCAAAATAAAAACGAAAAATCCTTGTTAGTAAAGCCAGTAGAAAAATTGCTTAACTAAATAAGAAATGAGTTTTTGTCATTATGACAAATGAAAATTATTTTCTTTTGTTGTTTAGCAAACGAACATTTCTAATTTAAGTTGATTATAAATTCATAAGGGAAATAAATGGATTTATGTGATAGAAATTAAGTAGAAAAACTAAACAAAAAGTTGATAAAAACTTAAAAAGTATTCACTTAAAATTTAAGCAAAAAAAAAAAAGAAAAATAGTATCAAAAATAGTTTTAAAATGTAAAATAAAATAAATAATGTTAAATAAAAATTTAATTCAAAAATCAGAAAATCGGGCTTGAGCTCGGGGGTTGAATTCATCAAGTTAAGCTGGCAGTGCGTGATTGCAATCTGTTTTATTATAAGATTTTTATTTTCTCCCAAAAACACAGATATCCTTTAAGCGTTATTAACAAATATTCAGTGCAAACCCCAAATTACAAAGAGTATCATACCATTTTGAAGCACATGTCCACTGAAAACATTGTCCATGAGCTGTAAGAAATCCCAAGTTAAACTCAAAACCACATTGAATTCCTTAAGCAATTTTGGCTTCCTCTCTCTCTCGCTCTCTCTCTTTCTTTCTTTCTTTGTCCTCGTCGTTTTTTTCTTATTTATTTTACTTTTTCTTTATGTCGCCAGAATGTAGTAAAATCTACAATAGGATGTCAAAGGCTGCCATTTCCTGAGACGCTTTGTTCTTTATGAATCTTGAAGGATTTATGTGAGATCTTCCTGTCTTATTCACTTCTTTTCGTTTTCAGTGTTTAAATTTACTATTATTCATGCTTGGCAACATATAAGAATGTCATGATGTTGTAAAGAGTAGGAAAAATCTTTGAAAATGTTCATACATAAAAAGAAAATGAATTTTATTGTCTTCACACAGTCAAACACCCATACACACACACAGTTACGCATGGCGACACATTCACATACACACACTCACACACATAAGAAAATATAACAATGAAAACAGTGCGGGAGTATTTGAATGTTGGGGATCGTGATGAGGTTGAACACATGAAATTGATTGATTTATTGCTGAAAGCATAAAAAAGCGCAACATGAAGGTTCACAAATAAAGGACGTTAATATACGGAACGAATTACAATTATTAAAACATGTACTCAGTGAGAAATTTGTTAAGGGATACTAACAAATGAATTACTTAAACAATAAATATAAAATATTTAATGAAAGAAATGTAATTTTTAAAGTTACAGTTAACAGGAAAACCTATTTATTTATTTTTTTAGTTTGCAGAAAAACCTATTTAAATATTTTTTTTTTCTCTTAGTCGCTTTTATTGAAAATATATTCTATTTTAATAAATATTTGCTTCATTTGAATAAATTTTTCATTATTTACCAAATTGGATAACAAAAAATTATGAAATTTTAATAAACTTAAATAATTATGGCAAAAATCAATACAGAAGGGCAATCAAACAGAAAGGACGAAATCATGGGTGAGATTACAGTCCGATGCCACCAATTTCTACTTAACAGTTTGTGCCCAAATTTTGATAATCGCTTCATAAAGAGGCGGGATTATGCGATAATCATCATTTCGGGCAGGCACATTGCCCATCGAATATTTGAAAAAAAATTACGGTAGCAAATTAAAAGCCAAACTTTAGAAACAAAAAAGAATGTTTAAGACCGGTTCAAAAATTATAATAATTTTTTTTTTATTTTTTTTTAAGTTTGTTTATTTATTTACAAGGCTTATACTACTCTAGTATACATATTTACGAGTACGTATTTACATAAATACAATGTCCCGAGATCGCGCACTCGAGTATTTTTTCTATACAAAATTAGTTTTTTTTTAAATAAAGTATTTTCAATTTATTTTATTTATTTACAATTTTTTCTATGGGTATCATATCCTTACAGACAGTTTAACAATATAATCTCTTATAGTAAATACAAATAAAATTTAAAATTATTGATTATTAACAAGAGGATAATTTTATTTAAGGAAAAGTCTATAAATTTTTTTTAAATTGACTGCACAGCACATCCTTCTAATTGGATCAGCATTTGTGTAATTTGATCTTAAACATATAATTGATGGCAATTTAAAGTGTCGAGGTGGAAGATGATGAACATTAAATGAAATATCGTCGTGGAGGAAATCAGAACAAATATCACCGCTAATTAAATTAAAATATTAACGACACATTCAACATAGTCCTTCTTCGGCTTTTAAGAGTTGGAAGTTTAATTAGAGCAAGAAGGCTACTGTATGATGGAAAATCTAATAAGTTCCACTGTAGACCACGGAGGCAGAATAGCAAGAATTGCTTTTGTACAGATCCAATGTAATTATTCTGAGTCATGTATATAAGATCCCAAACTATAGATGTATATTCTAGGACGGGTATAAAAAATTTACAAATCAATATTTGAACTTAAAAACATTTATTTAACTTTTTGAAAAATCACATTTCTAAGCTGTGCTAACTTTACATTTTAAAGCTCGACCTTATAATAATAAACCATAAATTTCCATAAATTTAGAACGAAAATATTTAATTTTTATTTATAAACTTAATATTCCGAGTGATAGAAACCAGATAAATTTCCTTGTTATTTTATATTTTAAAATCAACTAGTTTTCCATTAAAATAAATGAAAATGAGAGTGCATTAGTTATTCAACAAAAAAAAACCTAAGAGTTTATCTGTGTGACGTTTGTTAAGCCAATACTGCTTTTAATTTTAAAATATAGAACAAACTATTGTTTTAAATATCCACTATTTATGCCAGTATGTGTTGGGGGGGTTCCTTAAAATGTGTTTTGCTTTAAATGTTTGCAGGGTTTTTATACATTTGCTGATGTATTTGTACATGTGTTTATCATTGTATGTTTATAATTATATAGTAACGCATGCTTAATTGAATCAAATTATCCTATGATGGGCTTAAACAATGGCAACAACACGTATAATAAAAGCAGCAACAACAGCATAAAAAGCAATAACAACATGTCAATACAATACGTAGAAAATGCAAAGAGCACAATACAAATCCATTGCAATATTCCCTAATGCATTTCAACATAACATTCAACAAGCTTTGGGTACTAAACTATACGAGCGAACACAAACGCCTGAACACGCAAATATACCAATATAAATTGTGATTTACAGTCGGCAGTAGAAATAAAAAGAAAGAAATAAATTTTATAAAATAGTTGCCTTTTTGTAAAAGCATTCTTAAAAATGTTCTTTTTTCACAACTTTTAAAAAAGTTATTTAAAAAAATTATTTTTAAAAATGTATCTTTTAAAAAATATTTTTAATAAAGTACTTTTTGAATAAGTACGTTTTAAAAAAGTAACTTTATAAAAAAACTTTTTAAAAAAGTACCCTTTCAAAAAGTACTTTTTGAAGAAGTACATTTTAAGAAGTACCTTTCACATAAGTACATTAAAAAAAACTTTTTAAAAAAGGGCCATTGAAAACCCCCTTTTCAAAAAAGTAGCTTTTAAAAAGTTCCATTTTAAAAAAGTATCTTTTAAAAGGTACATTTCGAAGAAGTACTGCTAAGAAAATTAAAATTAGTACCTTTCCAAAAAGACAACTTTGAAAAGTACTTTTTTGAAAAACACCTTTACTAAAAAGAACAAACATCTTCTAAAAAGGATCCTTAGAAAACTGTACATTTTTAAAAAGTACTTTTTAAAAAGAGTACATTAAAAAAAACTTTTTAAAAAAGGACCATTGAAAAACCCCCTTTTCAAAAAAGTAGCTTTTAAAAAGTTCCATTTTAAAAAAGTATCTTTTAAAAGGTACATTTCGAAAAAGTACTGCTAAGAAAATTAAAATTAGTACCTTTCCAAAAAGACAACTTTGAAAAGTACTTTTTTGAAAAACACCTTTACTAAAAAGAACAAACATCTTCTAAAAAGGACCCTTAGAAAACTGTACATTTTTAAAAAGTACTTTTTAAAAATGGTTTTTCATTTATGAGATTTTAATTCGAAACAAAAAAGTTTTCAGTCAAAACGTCAACTATACAAACACTCTGACAATAGTACGTTTTAAAAATACTACTCTTCAAAACAATTCCTTAAAGAAAGCTTAATAATAATCCTTTAAAAAAGTATCTTTTAAGAAATATTTTTAATAAGGACTTTTATTCAAAACCACAATTAAAAAAAAGAAATTTTTCGATGGGAACATATGATACTTGGTTTCTTAAGTTTCTTCTTATAAAAGTTCCTTTCGGAAAAACTTCCTTTAAAAATAGTTTTAATTTTTTAAGTGCCAAGTTGGTAAGAAAGTAATTGCTTGACTGCAGTTCAAATCTTGATTTTAAGAAACTTATTTTTTTATTAACAGTTTTTGATTAATTAAAATTACTTTTATTAAAAAAATTATATTGAAGCATTTAAATTTTTTTTGTATTAAAATAATATTTTAATTATGTCTTACGAAGTTTTAATAAGAAAAAACCCAAATATGGAATTCTCCAATTTCCAATTTGCATACTAATTCAAAAAATTTTGTATGGAATTTCTTTCATCACCGAATGCCGTAATTTGCCCCAAGATTAATAGAAGGGATCAGTACTAATTTGAAGGCTACTATACTATCCCAACAGTGTTCTTTGTTTAATTTGTATCACTTGCCACGTTGGATACCAGGAAGTTGGAATATCAACTATTTAACAGAGTTATTTAATAAATTAAAACACGAGCAGCAGGAAATTTTCTTATGTTAAGTGTTTGTGATTACTATTATTATTAAAGGTTAAGCCTTTTCCATTTCTGTTTATTTTGGTTTTTGTTTTTAGTGGTAGAAATTTTTTGTGTCCAACCCCTTAATATAAAATAAACATGGAATTGATGGGTGTTATTTTTTTGGAACTTAAACAGTTAAAATAAGTTATTTATAAATATTAATCCTTTGACACGTGAATTAATTCTGACCATAGCAAAATTTTATATGTGGTTTTTATACCTTAAAAAGGCTTCATGTGTAAAAAATTATAATAATTAAATTTTTGTTCTAAAGTGGGTTCTGAAAATGAACATTTTAACGTACATTCTTTTTTTTAGTTATTCTTAATGCCTTAAACATCGGAATTACTTTTTTTTGTTTATATTAGGAAATTATTGAAAAAATAAGCATAGAAAAAACTTTTCTTTTCTATGAAATACACTGAAATAAATATATATATATATATTTTTAATTTGAAAATAAATTATTACACGGTGCGACGAGACAAAATATGCGAAACTGATCTCACGTTGCTTTGAAGTTTTAGAGACTCTTAAGAATTTAAGTAAAAACAAAATAACGAACTGATAATTATAAATTAATTGCAAGTATGCTAAAATTCAAATCAGTCATGCGTTCATAAAATTGACGTATGTACATAATGTACACCACCTCTTAAAAAAAATTTTTAATTAAAAACGAAACAGGTAAACTCAGATTTGAGCTTAAGCCAAACGATTCATTTCAGCAAAATAAAGTATATTTATTTATCCGCTAAGAATGCATTTACATTTAAAAACTTATTTTTTGAAAAAAAAAAAATGTTGTCGAAAAAAGTAATTTTACGAAATTGTTTTAAAAAATTAACTCTTAAATAAGTACCTTAACAAAAACTTTCGAAATATGTGCCTTTCGAATAAAATAGCCTGAAAAAGTACCTTGTGCAATATGAATATCTTTTTTTTTCTACTTTTAACGCCCACTGTCTGCAATCATGCATATGCATGTAGTGCATAATAAATGCACATAAACTATTGTCTCTAAATAATATCATCACATCACGCACACATACATATGCATAACACTTTAGAGCATAATGAGTTTTTGCATGTACGCATTTGTACACAACTATGTATGCGTGCATGCATGTGCATGTATTTTAATTTGTTTTTTTTTCGCTACGCACTGCTATAAATATGACAACAACATTGGCGTGGTTACGATTTAAATTTGTTGATACTAAATGCGGTCGATATGTGCATGCAAATGTGAAATATACACACGTGAATAAGTGCGTATAATAATGATGATCATCATCGAAATGATTATTGGTTTTGGTTGCATGGTCATTTTGTCTGTCTGTGGCGTCTTGTTCATTTGTTTGTTCATTTCTCTGTCCGTCTGTATATATTTATGACCATGTTGGGCAGTTCAATTGTATTCGTATAATTACAATGCTGTGTGAATCATTAAATGTGGCTAAAATGACTACAAGTGTGTCTGTCTGTCTGTCTGTCTGTCTGTCTATCTAAATGCACACATGACGAGTATTCTGCTGTCTAACACGAAAACGCCGGAAAAAGAATTTAGAAGAGAAACATTATAAACAAAATTGCTTTAATAAAAGGGGCCCTTAAAGGGAACTTTATAGTCTAGTAATTTTTTAATCTCTGAAAAAACATTAGAAAAATTATTTTTATCTGCATAATTTGCAATTATTGATAATGCAGACCTGTTAGTGGCTAATAAATATTCCATTTTGATTATTTCAAAAAGGCCCTTTTTACTTACAAATTTCTTATTTTGCACCGTTCTCTTTTTTTTGCCTCTACACAGATTATTATTAGACCATTGAGTTTTACAATGTATAAAATTTAATGGCTCTTTGCATAATTACATACAATATTAATTGTTTTGGATCTCTTTCTTTATCTCTGTTCTAATACCCATAATAATAATAATCATCTTCAATACAATGTTCGAATATATTCAATGGCATAAAGTTAAATGCCGAGCATACAAATTTACGAATTGAAATTAGTAAAAGAGCTGCAATAAAATTATAACTAAATTAAAATACTTGAAATATTAAAATATTAATTCGAAATTAGTATAAAGACTAAAAACAATTTTCAGTTTCAAAAGTTATTTACCACACGACCACACTAATGAATTTAAATGTAAATAATGTTGATATTTTCGGAACGTTTATTTTGTTATTTAGGAACTTTTGCATACAACCAGAAAAAAAGCTGCGAGATAAGATCAGGGTGGGCCATAATTGTTTTTGTAATAGTTTAATTTTACGTCAATTAAGTCTTTACAGTAGAAGCAACATTAAAATTATGGTACTAAAATGAAGATTATCATCTTAACTTTCCCATTTTCAAGCTTAACAGCCTTTCATGACGTTTCCGGCTTTTTTCAAACCCGATATGGTTAAATATATATTTGTTTTTTCCTCGAGTGAATACGTAACAAGAGAATAGTAGAGTAGAGTATTGTAGTGTAAAATTTCCTCACGTATTGAAGAATGGAGCAGAGTTAAGTTCAACGGCTGAATTCGCCCCTAAACTTTTGTCCGCACGAATTATTTTTCATTAGTAATTTCAGGTGTTTCTTCTTGATAGAGAGAAATGATTTTGTTCGGACATTTCGCAACTTGATTTGTTTTAACTTTAATTTTTTTCCGGACAAAGTTGATCTGAGTAGCCACATTATAATGTTTCAAAAGCGGTTTTACAGCAATTCTTTTATTTTTTACTTTTTTTCTATGTCCTTGGAAATAATTTCGTTTTATTTAGTTCAGTTTTCTGCAAAAAAAAAAAAATCAATGACGAATTGTGTATAAAAAATAACAAAAGACGAGGGGCCTAATCGTCGCTTTCGATAGCGAGCTGATCCAATTGCAGAAAACTCTCAGTAAACAAAATTTTAACCGCACAAAAATTTTGTTTTAAACAAATGGGTGAATGCAACTTTAGAGTAGAGCACGGTAAAGTATAAAAGAGTAGATAAGAGACTAGATTGGAATTGATTGGGGTGCAAAACAGGCTGTAACTCATGTCTTGCCACTTAATTATCAACATAATTTAATAATTTTATTTCTGCGATTTAATGTGCGAAAAGCACTTGTCATTTCAATGTAAAATATCTCAACTGCTAAAATGCTTATGACAGTTGTAGGAGCAAGTGTGGAGATTCAAGCAGAGCAGTACTTTGCACCACTACCATTACAGTACCACTATTTGCAATAATACAATAAAAAATCAATAATAATAATATCAGGAGAAAAAGCACTGTGTCAGCAAAAGATTAGTAATGTTTTTAGTGAGAGTTTGTTTATGACGTCTTACACACACACACACACATACAACCAACAGTGTATACGTATGGATATGTGTGTTTTAGCTGTGCATACACGTTCGCTTTTTTCGATTTGTTGTTGAGCTGTTTTTGCTGTTGACATTGATGCATTGCTGTAACGAGCAAAATTTTTTTCCCTTAACGCGTTATTATTGCTGTTTTTTTTTTGTTACTCAAAATGTTTATTTAATAGAAGAAAATGCGTTTGAAACGTTAAAATGATTGAAATGATTTTGGGGATTTAAAATTGTGTTTTGAAAGAATGTAATTGTGTGCATGTGTGCGTGTAAGGATGCATGAAGAAATTGTATTTTCATTCAATTAGATCAACTGTAAAAAAACTGTAAAATGATATATTAGATACTTAGTTCACACGTTAAAAGAGATAAGCTGGAAAAGATGATATGAATCATTGTTGTAGTGATATAAATACATTGTAATTTGGTCAACTGTGTATACGAGTATCATATGGAATGCAAGAATTAAATATGTATTAAAGAATAATTTTTGCGAATTATTAAATTTCTTTCAAAGAGTATGAAATGTTTAAAAAATTTACAAAAGCAGGTTTATTTCCAAAAGAGATTTTTAGTTAAAAAAATTAAACTTAATAAAAAAGTATACTTAATATAAAATGGTAGTTTTTATTAAAAAGTAAATTTTTATTAATAATATACTTTTTATTACGAAGGTAACAAAAAGTGACTTTTTAACAGAAAGCGATTTGCCACAAATAGTTTTTTTATTTTTATATTTTATATGGTAGTCATGATATTTAGGAATATTTTTTATTTCAATTGAATGAATCGTGTTGCAGAAAACTCTCGGTAAACAAAATTTTATCCGGGCAAAAATTTTGTCCCAAACAAATGGGTGAATCCACTCTAAACAAAGGTTGTAGTAAAAGTAGTTCTTTTTATAATAATAATTTTTTTTATTAAAAAATACATTTTTAATAAGAGGTACCTTTTAAATAAAAAGGAGTTTTTTTAAATCAAAGTTTTAATTAAAAATATTTTTTTTAATAAAAAGTACATTTTTGGTAAAATTTCCCTTTTGCCTTTTCAATACAAAGTACAATTTTAATAAAAAAAATATCTCTTTGAAAATGTAGTATTATTTATTAAAAAAGTATTTTTTTATTAAAAAGGTACTTCTTGCTACTCTTTGTTAAAATGTTACTTTTTGTTGAAGAAGCATTTCTTCTATAAAAAATTTACTCTTTGAAAAAGTAGTATTAATTATTAAAAAGATACTTTTTATTTAAAATGTTTTTTTAACACTTTTAATTTAAAAGGAATTCATTATCAAAATTTAACTTTATTACTAAAAAGGCAATTTGTATTAAATAAAAGTATTCTGGTAAATGAAACTACTTCTTATTAAATTCGAACTTTTTGTTAAAAGAGAAATTTTTCTCAACAGATTTTTTTTCCAGCAAAAACCCACTTCTTAAAAAAATACTTTCTATTTAAAATGCAGTCTCTATAAAGTTTTGTGTGCTTTATATATTCCCATAAAATCTCTAAATTATTTAAACTTATTAGTTTTCTTTTCAATATTTAAAATATCTTTAAAAGTATAAATAAATTATATTTGTTTTACTTGATTGGCTCCATTAAAAACTTTTTACCGAACCAATCAATTCTATTTAAACATGTATGGCTTTACATGCACATTTTTATACTTGTGTGTGTGTGTGTTTTTTTTTTGTTATTAAATATAAACAAATTTTTGCTGAAAAGTAAACCAAAAGATAAATTTTCTTAGACGAAAAAAAAAACTAATAAACTGAGAAAATGTTTAAAGAATAATAGTTCGGTTTTGGTTTCTTTGCTTCAATCTAAAATTAAATACATTTATAACCATATTAAACACAGACTTTGAGAATTTTTTTAAAAAGATTTGTATCCTTTTTCTTCAATTTCAGCTAACACATACACACTGTACTCTTAATACTCAATAAGTGTTTAAATATTAGTATGTAAACATGTGCATGTTTGTTAGAGATAGAGAACGTTTTTTTTATTATTATTTATTTCAAGAAAGCAAGTGTCTCATGTCTGTGTGTCTATTTGTGGCTTTTGCTAAGGACTTTTTGATTTGTTGTCTAAGTTTATTTATTGTCACTCAAAATGCAACAAAACCAAAACTAAAAAAACTTAAGATTTTTTAAGACTTTTAGTATCTTTTTTTGTAGTTGTGTACTTTAGTATGTATGAGTGAAATATTGTATTGTTCTGTTGTATTTAACACACAAGCAATATTGAGGCAAAGCGGCAAGTAAAGACACTTCAAAAAAAAAAAGAATGTGTAGTAATAGTAATAATACCAAACAGGATATTACAGACTTAAGTTACAGTTGAAGAAGGACAACAAGAAAGACAACTGAATATCTGCAAAAGGAAAGAGACATGACATTTTAAGTAAAACACTTGTATGAGAGAAAATATTAAAAACCCGAAAATGAATAGACACTCTATTAGTATTAAAATTTCTCAAAAAGACTGACTTTCTTGGTATGTTTTTATATAAAAAATGAATTTGTTTAGTATTTAGTTATTGTGTACTTACTTTTGGAAAATTATAAATAATTCTATTTGCTTAAATGTGTTTCAATTTTATGCAACACAAAGCTTTCAGTTGTTATTCACTCACCTGCAATGAAATTAAATAAAAAGAAAAGAAATTGTATTTAAATGAAAATGTTTCAATTTTGAAATATTTTTTATTGAAATAATATTAAATTTGTGAATTAAAAATAATTTTATTATTCATTTATTTATTTCTTTAATATCAATTAACGTTTTCATTTTTATATGTTGTGTTGAATTTTTTATTTAATTTTTAATAGTTTCGTTTTAACTAAACAAAATTAAAATGAGACTTTTCAGAAGGGACTCCAGTAGGTCCCAGAAACCTAAACAAGTTATTTGTTTATTCATCCTTAAGAGTGGTGTTTTTGTAATTTTTTTTAATGTTTTTAATTTCAGGCTTCCCCCAGGACTCAAATTTAATTTATAAAACGGAATTAATTACATCAAATTTTAAGAAATAAATATTTTTCAAAAAAATTCTTACAACAACTTCTTAAACTTAAAACAGTTTTCTTAAATTTTGTCATGCTTAAGAATTTATTTTAAATAAAAACAAAAAAAATATAAATAGAAAAAATTCGATTTCCATCATGACACATCATGCCATTTACAACCACCACCACTATTCAAACAATTGACAACTGAAATTGTATTTTTTATATAAAGTAGTTACCACTGAAGAATAGCAAAAAAAAAACAGACAAGAAAAACAATATCCTCAGAATTATAAAGTAGTCCTAATTTTTTTCTACTTTTCTCTCCATTCTCAATATATCAAAAGAAAAATCACTAAAAATAAAACTACACAAAAAGAAATATCATATCACATAATAGAATTGGCTGTAGGCCAAGGGAATCTGTAACAGAGTCAAACAAAGATGAGAAAATGAATGTAAAGGATTTTCAAAATGCGGTACTATGACAATAAAATGAGCTAAACATTTCTGGATTTGCAAAAAACTGCAAAGCATAAAGTAAAAATAGCAGGTCTCTGAATTAAAAAAAATGTATATTTGTAACAGAACTCAATCAAAAGAACTTAATTGCCAGAAATTATTTGGAAAATAAGTGAAATTTCAATATACATAAGTAAATTTTATACACAACACTTTCTGTTAAACAATTAGGGAATGCGCAGACTTTTTGATTTTTCTGCAGAAGCAGCCAGGATTTTGGCAGCAATAGCACTGGCTATCGGCAGATTAATCGTTTAGCACGCAACGCACTGGGGGCTCCCGCAGTCTAGGTGGGTGTCAAAGAACTTTTCTTTTTAACCAAATGTCTTAGTGCTTGGTTTCCTTAACTGTTCTACTGTAGAGTGCCAATAGGATTTTATAAAATACAAAGAAAACAATTCTTAGCCGAACACAGCACAGTTCACTTTGAGGCAAGTGACAACAAAACAACAAACATTTTACACAAAAGCCCAAACAATACAATCATCTTTTGTTTTCATCTTGATTTGTTTTGTTGTTGTTGTTGTTGTTGTTGTTATTTTTCATTGAAAGCCCTACACCAAAGGAACAGGCAATTAAATTATAATATATATATTTAATATTGAAATTCCAATAAGGAAAATAGGGTCGTTACAAAGATATTCCAAGGAATCCTTTCACTAGCAAATTGTTTTATTTCTTCCCAGATGCGTCCAGTCAAAATGACTTCTATCTGAAGCTGCCTCTTCCATAGGTGCGCTGGTTTTCCATTGCATCTTTGGCCCTGGGGTTTCCAGTATAAGGCAGTTCTGCTGCTGTCGCCGGGTGGTTTCCTAGGAGTATGTCCTATCCAGCGTCATTTACGAGTAAGTATTTTGGCCATTAAAAGGGTTTGGTGCATAATACCCCAGAGCGCTTCGTTACTGATATCCGCAGGCCAAAATATTCGCATTGTTCTACGTAGACAGCAGTTAACGAATGAGTGGATAACGCCGACATCCTTTGCAGCGGCATTCCATGATTCGCAGCCGTAAAGCAATACGGACTTAACGTTACAGTTAAAGATTCTAATTTTAGTGCCTGCGGAGAGTTGGGAGGACCTACATACCGTAATTAGTGTGCCATACTCAAGTTTCGCTTCTCCCAGTTTGTATTTTAGTTCTTGGGAGGAGTCTCCCGACATCGAAATGACAGCCCTTACATCTTCAAGGCAGCCTTTAGATAGCGCAAATGGTTAGGTATTTTCTGTGTTTATCCGCATTCAGCCCAACTATAAATAAAATTCCCTGGGAGATTTCTCCCTTTTTCCAAAAAGGGGCTGTTCAGATATACGTTCACATGTTAATTGTTCGCATATCATATGTGAACAGCCCGTTTTTGGGAAAAGGGAGATCTCCCGGGGAATTTTTTATCCATAATTAGGCTGATGGTTTCCATCTTAAAGGAGTTTATTGTTAAACGCACTTTAGCGGCCATCAGCTCCAGCATGCGTAACTTGCAACATAAAAGTGTATTAAATTGTTTTTTTAAAAAAAACATTTTTTTCTACTTCAAACCAATAAAAACCAAGTGAAAAATCTTGTTTCCTCCGCTGCCCACAAAATAGCCATTTTGCTTTCCTGATTTCTAATCAGCTTTGCACTTTTTTAAAATCTTGCTGAGTTCTGAATATTATTTTGTTAGTAATTCTCGTATTGTAATTTTCTAGAAAAAGGGGTGCTTTTAAAGTTCTCTAGCTTTCAGTGTGTTTTCTGACTAATTCTCGTAGTCACTAGCACACAGGACTTGAGTATCACTAAGACAAACCCACCGGTGAATACTTTTTCGAGTCACTTAAATGTCACTTCCTAGAAAACAGTTTTTTTTAAAGAGAAGTAACACTCTGGCAATTAATATGCCTACCAACCAGTGTTACCTTCGTTGGGAAAGGGAAAGTGAGAGCGGACAGATGGTGAAAGTGAGGAAGCTTAATTGTTTAATTGTTTTACAACTCTGATATTGCGCGTTATGTTAGTTTTTAGATCAGTGTTGCAGCACTCTGCTGTCAAGTAGGGGCATTAAATGTATTTTTAAGCTGTGTAGCTTCATTTTATTAATTATTTTACTTTGCCGGCGATTTTGCCACAATACCGAAGAAAGAGGGCGCCGTGATGTACACTAGAATACAAGTACATCAGTATCAAGCAGCGATGCCAGCAGAAATTTAACAAAATCCCTACATGTCTTGAAAAAATTCCGCCTTTTTCCCTACACACAAAAGAAGGTTCCCAAAATTTTTTCCTACTCTTAAAATTTATTTATTTTATTAAAAAGAACATTTTATTAAATAATTTATTCAAGCTTTAGGTCCCGAAAATATATATAAATGATTAATTTTATCCGATATTTCGCTTTCTCAATGGAAAGCTTCTTTAGAAAAATGTTTAATTAAAAACTAATAGTAACCCAAACTAATAAAAACTTATTCTAAACTTGTTTTTGTTTTTTTTTCAAACAAATTTAGAATAAGTTTCTATTGGTTTGTGAAAACAATAACTGTTACTATTAATTTTTAATTAAATATATCCCTGAAGAAGCTTTCCATTGAGAAAGCGAAATATGAGATAAAATAAATCATTTAAAATTATTTTCGGAACGTAAATAAAGCTCGAATAAATTGTTTAATAAAATGAAATAAAAAATTGGAATAAATCAGAATAATTTTTAAAGAACATTTTATTAGGCTTTTAAAATTTTGTAAATTTATAGCGCCGGACAAAAAATTAAATAATAATAAAATATAACATAAATTTGTACTCTTAAGAACTTTCAATATCTGCTTTTGCGCCATCATAGTTCGCAAACGACTTTACTAATTACATTTCTTGAAAAATTATTTAGTCTTTGGGGGAATTCTTTGGATTAACTTAAGAGTTGTTGCACCATTTTTTTTATAATTCTTCGCATTCGTTGGTAATATAGATAATATAATATAAATAAATAAATTTAATAAATAAATTTTTAAAATAAGTATGTGGAGATCTAAGAATGCAATCAAAATCGTAATTCTGAATTCTTAATAAATTTTTATCAAATAAAAAAAAAATGTGACCCGGAATGGAAAGAATGAAAGTTATATTTTTTTCTTTCGAAGAGCGCATTAGAATACTTAAAATAACTTAGTACTCGTACATATTTTGAAAAAGTCTTAAATTATACCAAACTTTTAAAATTTGTTTTTATTTTTCATAAAAATTCTATTCCAGAGAAAATCCGAGATGTTTTCTGTATGTATGAAACATCTCGCATAATACTGTAACGAAATTTTAAACTTAAATTTTTATCACTTTTTTTTGGGTGTTTTACGCAATAGTTATACCGCAATATAAAAGGAAGAAAAACAAAGTTTTTAAAATTCCCTATATTTCGCCTTTTTCCTTGCCCTTGAAATTTTCCAATGAATTCCCTATAAAAAGGGAAAGTTCCATACTCTTGGCGGCACCACTGCTATCAAGTATCAATTGCTGCCGGTACTGTTCAGTGACTTGTGCTATGCCTTCGTCACTTGGACGGTCCAACAACAATGACATAATCATGCACATCTAAAAAATGCTGGATGTTCTGAATTGCATGAAACTGGGCTCTAAGCCACGTTCTTAGACATTGTTTGCTTTGTAGTCAACGTGATAACTACTTCAGCCAGCAGGTTCCCAGATGAAATATTCTTTTTAGGGCAAAATAGTAACGATGATAAATAATAATAACCCGAAAGGATAACCTCGCTAGATATACTCCAATAGAAAGAAATACTCGTATATAAAAAAAATTTTATTTGTGAAAAGATAATCTAAATGCTGCATTTCACTGCTGTTGGACAGATCATCAGTAGACATAGAAACAAACTTTTTAAAATGTGAAATGCAGCATATTGGACAGCTTTTAGCGCACGATAAATAACAATTGTTTTAACATTAATTACAAGAATATTTCGAATAATTTACATACAACATTTTGGAAACATATTTTTGTTTAAATAAAATTTATTCCTGATAATCAAATTTTTATTATGAAGCATTCTTAAGATTCGTTCAAGATGAAAGTGTTTTATTTAAGCATTTTTTTGCTGCCTTCTATTTAACTATATAAATGAATGGCTGAATGAAAAAGTGAAAAATTTAAACAAAAAAAAAAATATACAAAAACTACAAACAATAAAATGAACAAGAATCTGAAAATAATATTGAAAAGCGGACAGTTGTTAAGTATCATCTTCCATCATGTGTAAAAGTATTTGTGTTTGTTTATGTTTGCTGGCGATGGCAAATGTATTTGTAACTATATTTTATTACAATTGTTTATAGGCACTGAAGCACAACGTTGCATAACAATGTTTTAAATTTTTTTTCTTCATCTTTTTCTTTTACATACAAATGCACTCTTTCTTAAGTTCGTAGAAAATATATTTCTTTCCATTTGGTTTTGGGCTATTTATTTATTTATTTATTTACTTTATTCGACAAAAGATCAACAGCAAACTACAACTGATAATGTTTGTTTGCATCAACGTGTGTATAAAAATGATACTTATTGGAGAAGAAAATACTTTGGGGAATATAAATATGTGAATATCAAAAAAAACAGAACATGCAGAAGGATTTTCTTTTAACAAAAACTGATTTTAGTTTTATTTAATCTGTTACTAGTTTAAATTATGAAATTTAATTTCAAACTCTTTTTCAAAGCCGTTTTAATTAAAACGAGCTGTGATGTATACTTTTTTAGTTCGCCTTAATTCATTTAAACATTTATGTCCTGTTAAAATCTCTTTAAATTTTAAACTATTGCAGTTGTTGGTTTTTATGATAGTTTTTTTTTTGTTGTTCAGTTTTTGTTTTTATTTTCAACTTAGACACAACAAACAACCATCGTTCGTTTACAGCAACAAATTGCAACAATTTTAAGTCCATTTAGATGGCGTGCTAAGATTAATACGAAACGGCGCGACCTCAACTAAATTGTGGTATTTTTTTTACTATATAGTATATATTTTTTTTGTAGCCTCCAACCCTCTACATTCAGTCCTGCGAAATGTTGCCCATATGATGGGATCCTTTGTTTTTAGTTGCTCCTCTTTTTTGTTTGCCATATAATTTTCTTTTTTTTGGTCTTTCATTTACGAAATGCAACTGATAAAGAGTTTATAAATAAACTGACTAACTTTAGTCGTGTATTTAGTAGACAACAGACATGTTAAATAGAAAAATGACTTTGCTTAAGTTTTATGCACTTCATTTAGTTTAATCTGAAAATGCAATTGTGTGAGTGAGTGTGCGAGTGTATGCTCGGTTGTTAAGTTCGGAATTGACATTGATAAAATGTTAAACATGGGGTGATGTTTTTCGTTGTTTGTAATAAAAATAAATTGGCATAAAAATTCGTGATTAAGCGGGATAGAAAGTAATTTATTTATGAACTTGTTTCTATTAAATATTTATAGCGTAGCAATTGAAAAAAAATTAACCACTGATGTCCATCTAAAAAAAGCACTAAAGAAATTATGTAATCACCGCTAAGTGGTTGTAGTGCCCCCCCCCCCCCCCCAAAAAGACATTACGTTGTTCCGTTCTAGTTTAGTGAAGTCAGAATTAATTAACTTTTCCTGTATTCTTTTCTTAATAATAAACTTGAATGGATAATTTGAATCAACGAATCCAAGCTCTGATATATTTTCGCAAACATTTCTTGCTGAACTTTAAGCTTTTCCTACAAGTACGCTCACTTTAAGTAGATCTTTCCTCCTACGGCAAGTTGACTACATGTTTCTTAATTATTGCTGGCGATAAATTTCGAACCTTTTCTGCAAATACTATTCCTCCGTAAGTAACGCCTTCTTCCTAGTTGATTCTTTATATTTTCGCATGTGATAAATTATTTTCTCATGCATTTCCTATTGTATTTAAAATTGTTTTTAGTACTTTTTTCAAGCAAACCTTTTTTCCTGCAGTTATTGGAGAACGTTTTTTAAATATCCCTTGTAATGCTTTTTTTCCGAACATCTTCACTACTTGTTTTGCAAATGCTCTCCACACAGCCTTCTTCTTACGTCTACTTTAGTGAATTTTTTTTAATTTTCGCATGCAATATTTTTTGCAACCATTTTATAACTAATTTTTAACTTTTATACCGATATTTCCCAAACTAAAAACAATTTTTTTTACTTGGGATAGTTTTTATAAATTTCGATGTGATAACTTTTTTTTGTGTAGTGAGTTGCAAACTTCTTCTACAAATACGCTCCTCACTGTAGTCAATATCTCTTCCCTATGCCCAGTTAAATAGGTTGTTAATACTGAATGTAAGACTTTTTTTGCGAACATTTTTTAGTGATTTTTTTCTCGGCGTGCAAATAAGCTTTCTGTAGCCAAACTCGTTTGCTTAAAACAAGATGAGTACGTTTTCTGAAACGTTGCACGCGATAAATTTTTTTCGCCACCTCTTTACTGAATTTTTAATTTTTTGCACAAATACTATTGGCATAATAGCAAATCTCTCTTTCTACCTCTAAAGCCTTCCTTCAACCTTTAGTTAAAAAACTTCTTATCAAATAACGCATGCGATAAATTTTTTTCGCAACCACTTTTAAACATTTTGTACAAATGCTCCTGCCACGATTAGCAAACCCTTCTTTCTACCTCTAGATAAATAAATTCTTTTTAAATATCGCATGCGATAAATTTTTTTTGTCACTGCTTTACTGAATTTTTAATTTTTTGTACAAATGCTCTTGGCTTCATTAGCAATTCTCTCTTTCTACCTCTAAACCCCTCCTTGAACCATTAGTTAAATAAGTTATTTTTAAATAACGCATGCGATAAATTTTTTTCGCAACCACTTTTAAACATTTTGTACAAATGCTCCTGCCACGATTATCAAACCTTTCTTTCTACATCTAGTTAAATAAATTCTTTTTAAATATCGCATGCGCTAAATTTTTTTTGACACTGCTTTACTGAATTTTTAATTTTTTGTACAAATGCTCTTGGCTTCGTTAGCAATTCTCTCTTTCTACCTCTAAACCCATCCTTCAACCTTTAGTTAAATAAGTTATTTTTAAGTAACGCATGCGATAAATTTTTTGCGCAACCACTTTTAACCATTTTGTACAAATACTCCTGCCACGATTACCAAATCCTTCTTTCTACCTCTAGATAAATAAATTCTTTTTAAATATCGCATGCGATAATTTTTTTTTTATCTAAACTAATTTCCTACTATCACGCTTACTGCAACCAAATTCTTTCACTACGATTTGAATGATGTACATATGCTCTTTCAAATATCGCATGTGTTGCAATATTTGCGGAAACATTTCGTTCTGAATATTGAAGCTTTTTCTACAAATATGTTGCCTATTGTAGGCCACACCTTCTTTGTCGTGTAGTTGAATACGTTCTTTTAGAGGTTTTTGATGTTTTTCATGAGATACAATTCTCTGGTAGTCTTTTGCTCTAAATTTCAGACTTTTTTACAATTACGGACACTACTCGTATTACTCTTTAACGAATCGGAATCAAAGAATGAACAGTAAGCCAAATAGATTAGACTATTGACTATTTTATATCTTTTTAAAATAAAACTTAGAGATTAGTTTTCGCATAGAAGTTCCTTGGGGGTTATAGGAAGCAGTTATATAGCAGTGGGCAGCAGCTCTTCTATAACGTATCAAACCGAGTGGAATAATGTATTTTATAATATTTTCACTATTCATTTGCCAAAGAAGAGTACTTGGGGTTAATGTTGTCTATTATATGTATTTAGTATACCAAAACCAAGTATTTGCTAATGAAATTTATTACGCTGTACCTTACGCTCTTTAATGTATTCTTATCCACTGTATAAATTTTTATTTCATTTTCCCTTTTAATTTAGTCAAAGACTTTAATGTTTCAAATGCGTTACGTTTGCATTTCTAGCCTGTGTACTCACATATTAAATATTAATTAGAGGCATGCCACAATGTTTTTGTTAAAATGTAAAAAATATGTCGTCATTTGTTGCCTTTCGGCTATTTTGTCTAAATGGTTTAAAAATTAGTGTTAAGAGTGTTGTGTGTTTGTGTGTGTGTGTGTGTGTGTGTGTGTGTGTGTTTGCAGGTTTGTGTTAATAATTTATTAACAAAATGTAGTTTTGTGTTAAATTTCATTAAGTTATGGAGCACCTAAATTTAAAATAAATGTCGGCAATTTAAAATTAATGTGCACAAACAAATAATATAGTATACATTTAGGCAATATTTCCATCATTGTAATATATTTTCACTTTGCGGCAACATGCAATCTTTGCATTTTTTACAGAACTTGTTGGCAATTAAATTACATTAATTTTTTTTTTGTTTTTGCTGCTAAGGACTATTAGTAACTATACTATTTTTATTAACAGTTTAAAATAGAAGTTGTAATGAAAATCTAGAAGTACTTGCATGTTTTTTTTTTAAATATGAAATGTAGTGAGTCATTTAAGTTGCAACATTCGTTGTTAACTGTTGTTAAACTCTTTTGTAACACCCCTTTAATCGCAAAAGAGTTCGTTTTTATACGTTGTTTTTTAAAAAAAAGAAATATAGTTTTCATTTTATTTATATCCTTGTTAGTTAGTGTAATATTTCCAACAAGATTAACACGCACTTTTACTAGAATCTCATGTTTGAACACCTTGGGTTTTCTTTCCACTAGTTTGCAAATTACGCGTGTTGGAAAAATTACCGGTCTTGAAGTTTATCCTGTCCATAAAGTCATTGTATTATTAAAATATATTCATATCATAGTTTAAGGAAAGAAGTTAACACTGCTTATTAGATTAACTATCTACTGCGTTTGAGTTTAATGAAGTGGTGTCGTCTATTTGTCGCCAGTTTAATGACCTTTAAAGTTGAAGTTCGATAGCCTGGTTTTTTTTCTATAAAGTGCAGCGTTTTAATCGTGCATTTTATAGTGTCAATCATTTTATAATTTTTTAATTAATAAAGATCGTGTTGGCTGTTTCTTTGTTTACTTAACACAATCAATAAGTCAGTTACGAGTATGTGCTGTAAAAGGTTGAAAGCAAATGTTTGCTGTCATGTTGTTTTAATAACAATGAACATAATAGTTTAAGGGCCAGCAAAAATTTTGATATGTAATTGAAAATGATATGCGAAAAGGATATTATTATGTGAAGGTTCAAATAGCGGTTGTAATTAATTAATTTCATGTTATCTTAATAGTTTGCCTACCTATAGGGGCTGAGATTTTATTAATTTATTTATTACCTTATTTTAGATTGATATGCCGCCGACAAATCAATATTCAATATTGCGGATGAGTGGAACTTGTGTTTCTAACTGATTTATAAAAAGGTGAAAGGTATGATTATGACCTCTCAGGCCCGTCATCCAGAATCATACACAAACTGTGAAGCCCTTTTGGCTTGTCTACGGAAACACCCATGGTTCTAGGCAGGAATCGAACCTGTGAGGTCTAGACTAATAGTTTAGTACGCTATCCACTACTATATGGAACCGGTTCTATTTTTTTATTGGACAGGATATACTTCCAGACTGGACCCAGTTATTTTTTTTGTTGTTGTTTTATATTCGATATTCGCCGGTCTATTTTATTTTTATTAAAAACAGATTTGAAAATGTCTTTCTTTTATTTTAAAAAGTGTTGTTTTTTTATAAAGAGAAGTAACACAAATCAGGCAATTAATAACTACCAAACATTTTAGATGTTTTACTTTCTTTCGGAAAGAAATAGAGCAGAAAGGACTGTTGGTGAAAGGGAGAAAGCTTAATTTAATTGTTAATCTGATGTCCATCTTTATGTTTGTTTAAACCGTATTTTTATTTTAAGACTTATATAAAACACAAATTTCGAATTTGTCAAGAAATAACTTTACTGCTTAAATTAAAAAAAAAGTTGCCTAATTTTAGGGATTTTTAATGAAAATTTTTTTTAATACTTTATTAAATGGGGCTTCCAGATCAAACATTCTAACACAATACTTAATAATTTAAACCGAATTTCACATCAACCCTTAAGATCGCTTTAGGAAACTGTATATTATTTCCCTCACCAATATTTCAATTTCCGTTAAACACGTTTCCTTGAAAATTTTTACTATATTCTTTATTTTTATTTTCTATTTTTAACTAACATGTCACTTGACAAACCGGGACACACGTACCCATTTGTAGTTTTTTGTTATTTTGAAAATTTCAACAACAAAAACACAACAAACCAACAACATTAAATGTAAAAATACTCCTTCTAAAATACTTAGTTGAATATTTTTGTTTAGAAAATAAAAACAAGGCACGCTCTTGACAGTTTGGCAGGCTGACGCGTTAACGTGCAAATGCTAGAGAATTTAATAATAGAAAGGAACAAAAAAAAAACAGAAACAGAAACACACAACAGCAAAACATAAAATAACAACTAAAATCCAGAACTAAATAAAATGCCATAGAACAAGGAAAAATCACAGAAAATACACTATGTTGAAAATTTAAGAACTGCCACATGCAACACATATTGTGCTGTGACAAACATATTAACTTGGCTGCGTTGCAAGCATAAAACGCATTCAAATGCATGAATATACATGCAGGAACATTAAGAAAAACTGCTACCATATCAGGTAATATATGAAGAAAGTAGTTGCAGCTGGTTGTGGCAGTGTGAGATATGAAATTCTAAACAATCAGAATAGAGCCTTGGCGAAATTAATTACAGTGTGTGGTAGAAGTATTCATAAGCCTGTTGCAAAATATTCCCCAAGTACGCATTAGAATAGAGTCACGAAAATTCGGAATTGTACAAGTTCATATTAATTTCGTTGCATTCTATCCTGCTTTTTTTTTAGTAAACTATGTTGCAAAATTGTTTACAAATTATTTCGAATAAATAAGAATAACTACAATAGAAATAACTACATGTATCACTACGTGAATTGTTTCTGAATGAAAAAGTGTCGGTGTTGTTATTGTTACACGTTTTTGTTATACCCCTACATTAACTACTTCCCATAGAGAACACAATTTTAACAATAAATTTTCTCTCTGAAAAAATTTTAATTATTAAAATCCATTTTTAAATTTAATTTTTGAAATTGTTATTTTCCTTCGGTGTTATTAAATGTGCGAACACTTTTCCATACCAGTATAGGCAATATGCGTTTGTGTATAAGTGAGTAATGGAAGCAATTGTTTGTACCACTAGCAAATCACGTTTTAAGTTTTTGTTTCATGGACTAAGGAACACACACGCTGACACCCACACTCACGCAAAAAAAACCTCTAAAAATCCAGTGTCTCCTGCTTTGTATTGACATCAACACACATAATTTATTCCCATTCTTCCTCTCACAAACACACCGACACAGATACACACACACACACACCCTTATAAAATGCACCGTTAGTTTGTAGTTTAATGGCAAAAGTAATGTTGTGTAGTTGCTGGCAGTTACGTGATTTTGGAGTAACTCTGAAATGCATGTTGGAACTAAATACGAATTTGCACAAATAAATTTATAATTTTTTTACAGCAAACAAATAAAATAAATAACTAGTGTGTGTGTGTGGGTTTGTGTGTGTAAACTATGTATGTGAGTGAAATCAGGTGTTAAGGCGTTGAGTCTATTTAAGTGTATATTTATTTTTATGTTTTTTTTCTTGTATATTTATGGTTGCTTTTTTTCTCTCTCTCTCTGTGTATTTCCTTTAACTTTTTATTACCAATTCTGTTTTAAATTTTAATGTTTGCAAAAATATAAACTTTTTTCAAATTTAATTTTAGGTTTTCTATTTGGCAAAAGAAACTTTGAGTTTTTTCTCTCGCTATAATTTGTTTTGCCATTTCTTTTTCCTATTGCTAGTCGTCTATATTTAATTTTTATTTATATTTTTTTTATTCACAAAATTGATTGATGTTAGAAATGTATTCTTTTTTTTCCCTTTTATTTTTTGTGGCATATACAATTTTATTTATATTATTATTTTTTTTTTGTTGCAGCAAACATGTCGAAGTTAAAAGTACATGTTAAATCCAAATTAAGAGTATGAATTTGTGTGTGCTTTTGGGTTACCTTGATATAAAAATATGCGGGAAAACGTCAATTCAAATTTTGCTAACTTATGAAGCGGAAATTATACAAATATTACTTGGAGTTTGAAAAAAAGAAATAATTTTTACATGTATAGAAATTTAAAGAGGGGTAGACAAAATCAAACAGTAGGTTAGAGTCTCTTAAAAGAGGGACAAATTAATTTTTTAAGTGAAAATTCGTATGCGTTTTCGTATCCAAATTAACCCTTCTCAATATTAAAAGTTGACATGGTTTACTAAAATTTACTTTAGAAGAATTATTCTAAGCAATAGGGGCAAAAGGATAATAATGTATGTCTGCTTAAAAAGAAATTATTGTTGCTACTTAGAAAACTCGACTGTGGCTTAGTATTTATATGAAGAGGAAAAAGGAAGAAAAATAATTTATTTCATTTCTTTTAAAACTAAAATCTCTCCTCATAGAATTAATTCTAGTTCTTCTAAGTTTTCACGCATTTTGTTTGAAAAAAGATTTCAGATTTTATAGAGAAACCTATGGATACCCCTTCTTTAGGTTGTGTAGCGACCTCAAATCAGTCTGATACTCTGTTGAATATTACGTTTTTTAATAGAAATTAACATCCCATATAAACCTTAAAACAATTCAACTAATTAAGTATATATCGTCATATGAATTCATAAAAGACCTAAGTAACATTGAAAAATTTTCGGAGGACATTCAAAACAGTCTCTAATATAAAAATTTAACCAACATTTTTCTAAATTTTTATTTAGTTTAAGTTTATTTCTTATTTAGATTTTAGTACAATTTTGATATGTAAAATTTTCCAAGGTCATGTATTTTGATATGCTGCATCGTAATCAATCAATAAGTCGATTTTGAAATTTTTGTAACTTAGGGCTTTTTTGAAATCATATGACGATATATACATTCTTTATTAAGAAATTTAAATTTAAAGGTCACATGCAAAGTAAAAAATTTCATAATCAGTAATTCCCTACAAAATGCTGGTAGAAACTCAGAAGTATATTTTATATGCGCCGTTTTTAATTTTTGCTAAATTTAAAACTTTTCCCACATAGATTTAAGCTATTTCCAGATTAACTTTTAATTAAATTTTTTTTAGTAAAAAATTAATTTCTCCTACTTATAAAATTTGACATAATCGAAAATTTTGTTTAACTTTAAACGTTTGATTTTTCTTTCAAATAACTGCCTGTTTTTATAAAATGAAAACAAAATTGTGGGTGAGAATTTATATTGAAAACAAAAACTATTTTTCGTATTTTATTGTTGTTTTCAATTATAATTCCCACTCACAATATTGTTTTTATTTTATAAAAACAGGCCATAATTCTTGTATTTCTGCTGTTTTAAATTTTCAAAATTTTCTTATAAAATGAAAAAACTATTCTCACTTTGATTTTCTTTTACAAAAAATCTCAAAACTAGAAGTAGTTTGGTTATCCTCGTAGTCTGCTGGATACTTTAATAGATCTCTAGCTGGGGGTAGCTGGCTCGATTCCTTTCTAGTCTCTGGTCATTTCTGCAGACAAACCAAATAGTCTCTGCAGTTTGTGTTTGTTTAAAAAAAAGGAATTTGTTTTATGTTGGTCGATCTTTCACTCCTCCCGCAAATTAACGTGTCTCACTTGAAATAAAAATAGAATTGCTCGAAATAAACTGTTTCATCTTATAAAGCTTGTGATGCTTGAAAGTCCAATTCTTTCTGACTAAAAATGTTACGAACTTTAGCCAAAATAATAATCACTTTGGATTAAAAAATCACTTGAAACTTGATTTTTCACAATTAAAGTGCTTTCAGAATAATTTACTCTGCAATTTTTGTAATATTAAATAAAATTATGTAAATCTAATCTATTTTGGTAGATTATGGCCTTATTAACAATAAAAAATATTCCAATTATTTATTGAACATGAGTTTATTCATGTGACTGGCGTCGCAGAACTGTCAGTTCTTTAAGCGTAGAGCGACTCACTTTGGTCTGTATAATAATGACTGATACTCATTATTTCGGACTGAAAAAATCAATCAGTGCAAAAAAAACACATTATTTAAAAAAAAATAATGGTGTTCGGAGCACCTGTTGCTTAAAAGAGACATATATTTGTAATATTATTGCGACAAAAATAATATGGTTGTGATAAATTATGTATGGTTCTGACAAACAACATATGGTTGTAGCAAACAATTAAATAAAAACTTGTTTTAATAACATCTCGAAAATTTTATTATAATAATAGTGTATTACCATATTTTGTTTGATTACATAAAATGATTTTAAACACTATTATGGCCACATTTCCCCACATTATATGTATTTATATAGAATATAAGAAATATTTGCCCAATTCACAATCTATTGTAGAAGTTAAAGCACAGTTAAAACAATTAGCATTTATTTTTTTAAAGTTAATTTCAATTACTCTGAAACTCAACAATATTTCATAAGTTTCAGGAACATTGCTCGAAGGAAAAGTTTTGTAACAACTTGAAATTAATTTAAATTTTTTATTCTTAAAAACTCTTTCAGAAACCCACTGTAAATTTACTTAAATATACACAACCAATTCACATTCTATTAATACATACCTTCTTGTCTTTGCAAGAAGCTATGGGCTTTTGAATAGTTATGGGAATACAAATGCATGTGTATTAAATAACTACCTGCTGTGGTATTAGTAGTAAATATTCTTCTTGCCAGCAGTTGTTATAATATGAATGTGTATTCAAAATATTTTACTAGAAACCAATTCAAATAAAATTGCACAGTACGTGCGTATAAACTAAATAGGCTTTATAAACGTACAGTTCTTACCCAGCTCCCCGACACACACCCCCACTCCCCTCAATATTTAACCCATAACAAAATAGAAATATACATACATAAATACATACGTTCTTTAGCAATGTATGCATACGGGTATTTGTGGATGAGTTGGCTAAATTATGGCATAGCTAGTACAATCATTAAATTGCAAACATATTAACAATATGCATTTATTTGCACCTTACTAACTATATAATGATTATGAAAAAAAAATAAATTCGGAAAAAAAATCTTTCTCTTTTTAAATAAATATAGAATAGAATATGCAATTTGCATAATAAATATTGATGAAATATTTATACACCAAGCGAGGGGGAAGAAATGAAAAATAATGTAGCAAGTAGTCGTAATTATGTGGCAAAAGCAACATTGTTGTTGCGAGCTTCATACGGACACAGAATGAACTCATTTTGCTTAAATTAAACCCTGTAAAAGGGTTTTCGTTAAAAATTGATGAGTAAAATAATGATGATGATAACATGTTTATTTTTGTTTTTTTTGAGTAACAAATTAAAAAGCCATAATTGGGTTTAAAAGAAAACTATAATTTCATATAAGGATGGAATTTTCAAAATTATTACTGCGGTGTGGTGCTGTTCATTTTACTAAAAATTTAATTAAATTATAAAAAGGCAAATTTAAATGCAAACAGACTTATTAAAAAAATTTAAGGAACTCCTCGCTTTTTCTACAGCTCAGCTGTTTGTGTGAGCGATTATAAATGATCAGTTTTTATAACAAATTTTCAAAAACTGTGAAAATTTAGAAAAACTTAAAATTGAATAATATCTCAAAATCTAGAAAGTACAAGTTCATCATCACATCATTAAAAGTTCAATAAAACTGAATAAGGTACATAAAATAATTACGATTAAAATAAAACGAAAAATTTTGAAAAATTGTCAACTCCCCACAGGCAATTAGGAAACATTCAATACTCACCACAGTCTCAAAAACTCAGTAAAACTGTCTTAACTATAACGAAAAATCCTTAAAGTTTTTTTTTTAATTTAAATTCATCACATACATTCTCAATAAAAAAATCTAATCCTCTCAAAGGTTTTATGAAACTATCATATGCACATCAAAAACTATAATTTAATTAATCAAACAATATGAAAAATTTAATATAGATCATATTATACTTAAAATAATTCGACATTCACCACAGCCTCAAAAATTCAGTACCATTGCCTTAACTACAACTAAAAAGTATGACTTAAAGTGTGAGCAAAGTAAGTTAACCTGCTTAAATTTGGTATTGAACGATATAATATTATTACAAGAAAACCCCAAGATAAAAGAAATAATCCATAATTCACCACACGCATACTAAATTAATAAAAAAAACAACTTTACATTCCCCACACTGTATAAAATTAAATAAACCTTAAAAAACCACATCACAGTTTAAAAAAATCAGCATTCACACCACACCCTCAAAAGTTTAATAAAATTCTTTTAACTACGACAAAAAAGTATGAAAAGTAACAAGAGCCGATTCTGCAAAAAATCATAATTCAGCAACGGCTTGTTCAATAAAAAAATGATACGCATCACACTCTAAGAAATTTAATAAATCTTTCTTAAATAAATTAAATTAATTATTATTTAAGAAATCTAACTACTTAGTGATGCAACTATGGTATTCTCTCAATTGTACTGAAAAATACTACGCTGTTTAATAACATTTATTTGAAAGATGTGTTCGCCAGCTGTCTTGAATGATAATTTTTTGTATGGAGTTTTTGACATTTGAAAAGGAAAATGCCAATCTATTGTTTTTGGGTAGAGATTTCCATTGAAATCTACTAGATTTCGAGCAGATGTAAATGCACTATTAAGAGAATTATTGAAGAATTAAAAAAAGTCGTAACGCATTACATTCATTCTGAGTCTCATATTCACCATACTTTCAAAAATGCAATAAGCTTTTCTTTTCTTTCTTTTCGAAAAACTCTGATATGAAAAAATATAACATTACAAAACAGTCGTTAAGCAGCTCTGGGCTGAAGAACAGCTCTCGCGTCATCGTAATTATTTCTTAAGTGCGCTTAGGCTTGCGTGTGTTGTTTAGCCTTCGAGAGTTTTTCGTCTCGCCCGCACTGGTTGACAATAATTTTAAATTTCATTTATATATGCTACCGTCCTCGTAAAAGTATATTCTTTTAACGAAATAGCTGAGTTATTGAATCCCTTAAAGTATGCAATCATTGTTGTTTTATTGCGACACAAACAAATTTATTATATTAATTTTAATTTGAAAATTTAATTAATTTCATTGTGCAAATTCCATTAGCATCTACTCTAAATTTGTTTATATATTTACCTATTTTTTTATTTGCACGCCAATTATTTAAATTTTAAATATAATTTAATAACAAAAAAAAAAAAGAAAAAAAAAATCAACAAGAATTTTTAGTTGTAAATTATATTTACATTCAATTTGCACACTCACTGACTCGCAGCCAAACATACACACATACGCAGTTGCACTATATATTCTCCTGCACACTCACACATGTTTACACATAATTAAATTGAATTTTAGTTTGTTTTTTTTTTTTCAAACATTTTCTTGATATAAAACACAAACGTAGATTTATCCATGAGTTAGTTTAACTAACAAACAGTATTACAAACATAACTGACAATTTCCTTCCCCACATGTGCACAAGTGACAACACATAAAGGACTCAACGAAATCTGAAATTAGGGCGAAAATGCTAGCAAGAAATGAAAAGTTTTATATTCCCCTTTTTAAAATGCTTGGTAGTACTCGTATTTCATAACAGTAAACATGTCCACCCGTTTGTTAACTGTCTGCGGGAACCGTGTGTTTGTGTGTACGCGGGTATGGGTGTGTATTTTTTTTCTAGTTTTTGTCGTTTTTGCTGAGCTGTGTAACAACAAGATGAGCTGCAACTGCAACAATATCAGTAATATTACGCTTAATCTTGTTGCAAAAGAAACTAGTGCTTTGTTTTTTTCGAGTAACAAAATTATGTGTTTTGCATGTTGAAGAAAACTTTCATGCCAGAATGTTCAGTCATGAAGATTGTTTATAAAACTGTGTTATTGCAACCTTAAGCAGGAGAAGAACTTTATGAAGGTTATATAATGAATATTAAATAAAGAGATTGGTAAATCAAAACAGTGTGAAATTGCATTCAAATCCTTTCAATTTTTTCTGCGACTAAACTTCTTTCAGTTAATCACTTAATGCGAGAAGATTCTAGAAATTTAGGAAGGTACTATTAAAGTTCTTTTATTCTTAGGCTTATTCAGGCCTTTTAATAATGAAACTAGACTTGAGGATCTTTTGCTTTTCAGTATATTTTTCTTTGTTCAAAAGTGGACAGTCCCTACAGTAACAATATTGAATTGTCCCACGCATAAAATGGATTCAGAAAAATATAAAATATCAATACTGCTTATCAACTCTAGTAATGCTGGACAGTCATTACTTGTGTGTGAAGATAAATTCGTATTTAAATAGCAGAGACACGAACCAAAATTTTTTAACATAGCTCATTTTGCAGTTAACAGTGGTCGCAAATTTGATTAAAAACGAAAAATCCAGGAATTGGGACCAAGTCCATGCCAAAAAAAATATGGTAAAAATTCTCCATTGTGTACCTAATGATATTACAATAATAGAATATGTGATATATGTTGGCAGGCAGTACAAAAATTAATTTAAAAAAGACGATTTTTTAGTGAAATTTCTGGAAAAGATTGGTGACCATTTTGGTCAAATATGGAATTACACACGTTGTGCACTATATATTTAGGGTAGTCCAAGGGGTCCCTAATGGCACCCAATTGGTCGCATATCTGAAATAATTTTGGAAATTGAATAAATTGATTTGGAAAAAAATCAGTCTTTTTAGTGAAATTTCTGGAAAAGATTGGTGACCATTTTGGTCAAATATGGAATTAATTCTTGTGCACAAAATATTGAAACGTCAGAGTATAATTAAAACCAACACAAATCGAAGAATATATCTGTTTTATCCCAAAAAATAAAACTGTATGATAATTACTAACAATCTCTTACTTTTCCAAAAAATTCAATAAAATTCCCGATTTAGTATTTTTTTCTGTGACTTCTAAAATAATTCTTGTGCACAAAATATTGAAACGTCAGAGTATAATTAAAGCCAACACAAATCGAAGAATATATCTGTTTTATCCCAAAAAATAAAACTGTATGATAATTACTAACAATCTCTTACTTTTCCAAAAAATTCAATAAAATTCCCGATTTAGTATTTTTTTCTGTGACTTCTAAAATAATTCTTGTGCACAAAATATTGAAACGTCAGAGTATAATTAAAACCAACACAAATCGAAGAATATATCTGTTTTATCCCAAAAAATAAAACTGTTGGATAATTACTAACAATCTCTTACTTTTCCAAAAAAATCACGAAAATTCCCGATTTAGTATTTTTTCTGTGACTTCTAAAATAATTCTTGTGCACAAAATATTGAAACGTCAGAGTATAATTAAAACCAACACAAATCGAAGAATATATCTGTTTTATCCCAAAAAATAAAACTGTTGGATAATTACTAACAATCTCTTACTTTTCCAAAAAATTCAATAAAATTCCCGATTTAGTATTTTTTTCTGTGACTTCTAAAATAATTCTTGTGCACAAAATATTGAAACGTCAGAGTATAATTAAAACCAACACAAATCGAAGAATATATCTGTTTTATCCCAAAAAATAAAACTGTTGGATAATTACTAACAATCTCTTACTTTTCCAAAAAATTCAATAAAATTCCCGATTTAGTATTTTTTTCTGTGACTTCTAAAATAATTCTTGTGCACAAAATATTGAAACGTCAGAGTATAATTAAAACCAACACAAATCGAAGAATATATCTGTTTTATCCCAAAAAATAAAACTGTTGGATAATTACTAACAATCTCTTACTTTTCCAAAAAATTCAATAAAATTCCCGATTTAGTATTTTTTTCTGTGACTTCTAAAATAATTCTTGTGCACAAAATATTGAAACGTCAGAGTATAATTAAAACCAACACAAATCGAAGAATATATCTGTTTTATCCCAAAAAATAAAACTGTTGGATAATTACTAACAATCTCTTACTTTTCCAAAAAATTCAATAAAATTCCCGATTTAGTATTTTTTTCTGTGACTTCTAAAATAATTCTTGTGCACAAAATATTGAAACGTCAGAGTATAATTAAAACCAACACAAATCGAAGAATATATCTGTTTTATCCCAAAAAATAAAACTGTTGGATAATTACTAACAATCTCTTACTTTTCCAAAAAAATCACGAAAATTCCCGATTTAGTATTTTTTCTGTGACTTCTAAAATAATTCTTGTGCACAAAATATTGAAACGTCAGAGTATAATTAAAACCAACACAAATCGAAGAATATATCTGTTTTATCCCAAAAAATAAAACTGTTGGATAATTACTAACAATCTCTTACTTTTCCAAAAAATTCACGAAAATTCCCGATTTAGTATTTTTTTCTGTGACTTCTAAAATAATTCTTGTGCACAAAATATTGAAACGTCAGAGTATAATTAAAACCAACACAAATCGAAGAATATATCTGTTTTATCCCAAAAAATAAAACTGTTGGATAATTACTAACAATCTCTTACTTTTCCAAAAAATTCAATAAAATTCCCGATTTAGTATTTTTTTCTGTGACTTCTAAAATAATTCTTGTGCACAAAATATTGAAACGTCAGAGTATAATTAAAACCAACACAAATCGAAGAATATATCTGTTTTATCCCAAAAAATAAAACTGTTGGATAATTACTAACAATCTCTTACTTTTCCAAAAAATTCAATAAAATTCCCGATTTAGTATTTTTTTCTGTGACTTCTAAAATAATTCTTGTGCACAAAATATTGAAACGTCAGAGTATAATTAAAACCAACACAAATCGAAGAATATATCTGTTTTATCCCAAAAAATAAAACTGTTGGATAATTACTAACAATCTCTTACTTTTCCAAAAAATTCAATAAAATTCCCGATTTAGTATTTTTTTCTGTGACTTCTAAAATAATTCTTGTGCACAAAATATTGAAACGTCAGAGTATAATTAAAACCAACACAAATCGAAGAATATATCTGTTTTATCCCAAAAAATAAAACTGTTGGATAATTACTAACAATCTCTTACTTTTCCAAAAAAATCACGAAAATTCCCGATTTAGTATTTTTTCTGTGACTTCTAAAATAATTCTTGTGCACAAAATATTGAAACGTCAGAGTATAATTAAAACCAACACAAATCGAAGAATATATCTGTTTTATCCCAAAAAATAAAACTGTATGATAATTACTAACAATCTCTTACTTTTCCAAAAAATTCACGAAAATTCCCGATTTAGTATTTTTTTCTGTGACTTCTAAAATAATTCTTGTGCACAAAATATTGAAACGTCAGAGTATAATTAAAACCAACACAAATCGAAGAATATATCTGTTTTATCCCAAAAAATAAAACTGTTGGATAATTACTAACAATCTCTTACTTTTCCAAAAAAATCACGAAAATTCCCGATTTAGTATTTTTTCTGTGACTTCTAAAATAATTCTTGTGCACAAAATATTGAAACGTCAGAGTATAATTAAAACCAACACAAATCGAAGAATATATCTGTTTTATCCCAAAAAATAAAACTGTATGATAATTACTAACAATCTCTTACTTTTCCAAAAAATTCACGAAAATTCCCGATTTAGTATTTTTTTCTGTGACTTCTAAAATAATTCTTGTGCACAAAATATTGAAACGTCAGAGTATAATTAAAACCAACACAAATCGAAGAATATATCTGTTTTATCCCAAAAAATAAAACTGTTGGATAATTACTAACAATCTCTTACTTTTCCAAAAAAATCACGAAAATTCCCGATTTAGTATTTTTTCTGTGACTTCTAAAATAATTCTTGTGCACAAAATATTGAAACGTCAGAGTATAATTAAAACCAACACAAATCGAAGAATATATCTGTTTTATCCCAAAAAATAAAACTGTTGGATAATTACTAACAATCTCTTACTTTTCCAAAAAATTCACGAAAATTCCCGATTTAGTATTTTTTTCTGTGACTTCTAAAATAATTCTTGTGCACAAAATATTAAAACGTCAGAGTATAATTAAAACCAACACAAATCGAAGAATATATCTATAAAAAATCATTTTTTTTATTAATTTTTGTAGTGCCTGCCAACATATATCCCATATTTTATTATTGTGATATCATTAGGTACACAATGGAGAATTTTTACCATATTTTTTTGGCATGGACTTGGTCCCAAATCCTGGATTTTTCGTCTTGAATCAAATTTGCGACCACTGTTAACCGTTTTACAGAGCTCTGTTAACTGCAAAATGAGCATCTTAAAAATTTTGGTTCATGTCTCTGCTATTTAAATACGAATTTATCTTCACACACATCAGCATTACATATTCAACTTGAACCGGATGCTATTAAACTGAAACTAATTAATGCAATAAATAGAACAGCCTTTTCAGTTTTTACTTGTAGTTCAGAACTAATTTCGAAGGACTAAATTTAAAAAACAATATATTATTATTTATTCTAAGTTGTTAGTATTAGTGTTAAATGAAAGAGGATAAACAGTAGTTTTTAAATACATTTTTTCTTAGTCACTTTTAGTAGAAAACGTTTCAAATAATCTACCTTCAGTATCCTGTGAAATTTTCGGGAAGAATATATACTGAAGACTTAAATAATGAAAAGAAGTTTCCGAAATTTTCATCTTTCCCTTTATAAGTCAAGTAAAAAGAAAAGTTTTACTTAAGTGAAGTTTAAGTAAATTTATTATTCAAGAGAATCTCCGAAATTATTGCAATAACTTATCCTTCAGTATCCTGTGAAACTGGCAACACAAAGTTTTGGGAAGAATATATATTGAAGACTAGAATAATGAAAAGAAGTTTCGGAAGTTTCTATCTTATCACTTTATTAGTCAATTGAAATATAAGTAAATTTATTATTATTATTTATTTATTAAATTAAGACATTCTCCTAAATTATTTTCAAAAAAATTTCGTTTGTTGTGTGTTGAAGTTTATTTAAATATGAAGTTGTTTGAATTAAAACTATCTAAAAAATTTTTATTAAATGCCATTTCTTATTTTAAATAGTAAATCTTGGTGTTGACTGCAAAATTATTTAGAACATGTTTTTCTCAATAATATTTGTTCAAAATGCTAAAGAAAAATGCAGGATAATTTTTGGAGAGCGGGCAGCTGGTATGAATTTTTGAAATTCTTTGAAATCAGATGTCAAACATGTCTCGAATAATAAATTTAATAAATAAATAAAAAAATTTGCCAAAAAATAGTTTTTAATTTGGTTTTCAAATTGGAAACTTTGTATTATCCTTAACCCTTTGATACCTGATGGTAAACTAATGGGAGTTTTTTTTTCATAATTTTTGCAATATATGGTGACTATATCGTATGAAAATTTAATCAATCATTTATGTTTCATAATTTTTATATCCTTCAAGGATTTTCAGGACATGCACAATTGATGCATCTGGGTAAAATTTTTAGCCAAAACGCTTTTTTATAGAATCAAACGACTACAATTGGCTTAAAACATTAAAGTTTATAATATTTTTTTAAATTAAAATATTCCCACTTCAATTTTGTAATTGCAAACAGAACTTACTTCTGCGGCTCATTTTGACAAAACCCATAATCCATGCGTCGCGGTCTGGAAGGGTTAAAGAAAACTGTAGTTGCAGCTCAATATAACTTGGTTCCTTGTTGCAAACGTGCATTCATCACGTGCAACGACTTTTCTGAAGAGTTTTTCATCGCGAATTTTTTAATTACAATTAATTTTAATTTGTAGCGTTCTATTTTTTCAGACTAATATTTTGCATTCTAAATCGTTATTTGTGCATTTCACTGTTGCTAAGCGAACTTTTATGCAAAAATTCTTAACAAAACTAAAAAAAAATATTATACTAAACTTTCATTTGAATAAATGGCAAAGAAGATTTCATAATAGCTAAATTTAAGCAAGAAACAATCATGTTTGTAATTCCCTTAGCAAGCGGTTTGCGGTGGTGATCGTCGCTACGGTGGTCTATTGAGTTTGTTAGGGAATTTATAATCTCACCGGCGATCTAGCTCGCTCTCGAGTTGACTTGCGACGGCGACCGGCTCGCTCTCGAGTTGACTTGCGACGGCGACCGGCTCGCTCGGGCATGTCGTTCGTCTGCAGTTTGTAATTCCTGTAGCAACCGGTGCAGTGGAATGTCGATAAGGTAATTTTTTATTGTAGCTGCTCTTACAGAGAACTACTGACTAATTGGAAATTTTTGCAAACGCGTGATCTCACCCATCGTTTTTTGCTGAAGTGGTGTAGAGGGATTCGCCCTTCTGTCGGACACCGTATACAACGTTATCAATCATCCTGGTGGTCCCCTAACTCTAGAATTAAGTGTAGTGTTAAGTGAAAATTACATCACCAAGGGACCTATTTTTCTGGACCCGAGTGGGCCGGCTGCTTGCAAGTTCTGGCGGCCTGTGCAACCTACTACCGCGTTAATGAAGAGGAATAAAGCTGAGAACATTATTATAACGATCCGGAAGAAAACGTGTCATGTCATTTACTTGCTTTTTCATTTCACTATCTTGAAATTTTGTGGGATGCTGTTATGGACTTAAGACAAAATGTGTACAAAAGTTCACCTCCAAAAAGCAGTTGATTTTAAAGCATATCGCTCCTTTATTTCAACCTAGTCATAACTCAAAAAAATCTCATTCTTCAGAAAACGAGTTTAAAATTTTTAATTTACTCACATCAAGGGGAAAATAGAAAAGAATTATCCTTTCAAGAGGTGAGGTAAACATGATATTTGTATGAATTTTTCACACAACATTACGAACGATACGTTGAATATTTCTGCATTCTTAATTCAAAATTCAGGTTTTTTGAGATATGACAATGTTGCAATAAAGGAGCGATGTATATAAATTAAAAAAAAAAAAAAAGTTATGCTTAAAAATATATCGCGCTCATAAGCTCTGGGCAACGTTAGTTCTAAGTAATTGCAATAAATTTTAGTAAATTTAAATTTTTTATTTGCGAATTCAAATTGTTGAACTGAAAACACTTTTCATAAATTGTCTCAGCTCAGCTCAGCTCAGCTTAACGGAAAATACTTTTGTTTATTAAACTACAGTTATAATTGGTAAATATTATTGTTGTTCTTGTTGTTGTTGTTGTTGTTGTCGTTTTTATTGCTGTTGTAGTAGTACGAGGACTTTAAATATAGTTTAATGGTTAATTGTCATTTTCTGTTGAAAAAGCAAAAGCACTAACAGCAATTACACAAAAAAAAAGAAACAAGCTTCACAAATGCCTCGAAAGGACATACGTGTATGCGTGTATGTATGTATGTATGTATGTATGCGTGTATGTGTGTACGTAAAATAACATTATTTTAACAATTAAAATAAAATATTAATATTAAAGGTAATATATGATATACAAATGGTGAATGGAAAAAGAGAAAGAGAGAGAGAGAGGGAGAGGGAGAGAGAGTGAGGAAAGTACGATGAGCCAGTGAAAAAGTCCTTCCAATCATCGTTATACACTTTATTACTATGAACTTGTTTAAATGCCTCCTTGTGCGCGAGAGTGTGTGTATTTATTTTCAGTATATTTACGGTGACCAAGGATTCCATGAGAAAACTTGTGTACACATTTTATGGATTTAAAAACGTAACCAAATTCATTTATTAAAACTAATATATTTCAGAGAGGTATTAAAAATGCATTGATACAAATGTACACATTCATATGTTAATATACATTTTTACTTCTGATATTTCTCCACTGAATGTATTTTTTTCAACACATCAGGCGTATTCTTGGAAAATGTTCTAAATTCAGAACACTTGATTTTAAAATTGTATCTTACTGTTATTAGATTTCCAATTTCATTTGATATTATTCGAAGAAAAAATTCTTTCTGTTGGCGCATTAGAAGCAGGCAGAGCGAATGAAGAATCTTTCGAAAAATATAAATTTTTAAAACCACTTTTTATAAGGATTTACTTCGGACTTTTTCAGTTATATCTATTTGTTCGACGTTGGCGTAATTTTATACGTAAAACTTTTATACGTTTAATTGATCACAGATATCGTTATTATTTGAATTTAAGTCATTTGTAATTTCTGTTACTTTAGCCCACAATTTTTCTACTACTGACTGCCAAGATGGAGCTGTATTTAAAAGTATCCAAGTAAATCTCTTAATTTTTCTAAGAGATTCATCCCACTGGTGCAGGTATTTAATACAAATACGTGTAAAAATATTTTACTTTTTCTTTCAAAATACTAACGTCGAATTCCTCTGATTCTAGAACTGTAATTGCATTTTGCAGTTTTAGTGGTAGAAATATTTCATCATTACGTTCTATTAATTTTGATTTTAGAACTTTAAATATTTTTGCTGACTCAGGCATTGAAATATATTGTTTTTCTAAGTCCCGAATATATTTATGAAAGACAGAAGCTTGACTTTTTATACACTCACAATATTATTACAGTAACGGACTGTACGTTATTCAAGAAGTAATCCGTTCAGTCATTTTAGAAAGAATAAAGATTTAAAATTGTAAGCAATTTTATTTCTAACTGATTCTAACATTCATTAAAAAAACTAAGGATATATTAATACGGATTTTTGGTTACATTAAAAAATATATTATTAATTATTTTCCTTTACCTGAATTATACATTTATATATTATGTACATATGTAACATAAAATTTTGATTGATATCAAAAATAGCAGAAAGAAAGGAAAATTCTTTTATTTTTAAGGATTTTGGGGCTGATTTTGTTTGATAGTAAAAATATCAGAAACAAAGGAAAAATCTTTTATTTGACGGGATTTATTTAGTCAATTAATTTTTTAACATTAAAAATTATATGAAGTTTTGGTTAAATTTAAATGAAAAATGAATAGACCGGTTTTTAAGTGAATTTTAATTTATTTTAAATTACAATTTCAGTTAATTTTACGTACAGAATATTTCGAGTGTAAAAAGTAACCGAAAAATAGCGAAAGGATCATTAAGAATAATATTAGGCTTGTTTAATTCAGAGCAGAATTAAATTCAATTAAAATTTATAATTTGTACAGGATGTACAAATTATTTTAGAGTTAGGAAAAGTAAAACAATACTATTTTGATGAATGTTTACTTACTTAGGTATGAATATTTATTAAAAATATTTAGGTTTTCAAATATAATTGGTGATGAAAGGGTGAAGGAGCCATAGGACGTTCGGTAGATGTCGATTTTGATTCGATGAAGGTTGTTAGGTGGGTACAGCAATGCTTGGCTAACGGGGCCTTTATGCACATCAGTCACGAACTAGAGATGTAAAAAATTTTGGAATATTTTGCGATTAATAAAACAGGATTCGTTTGAAAAAAATTCTGCAGATAAATGTATTACTTCACCATTCTACCAACAATTATTAAGTGTTCGTTGTGAAAAGCGCAACTGGGGCGAGCTTTACACTGCAGGATGACTGAAACACAATTGAACTAAACGAACTGACAATTCTTTTCGAAATCTCCGTTGTCCATATTTTTATATTGTTATAAAAAAATTATCTTTCTATCACTTCCTTGATGGAAATTGCGAAGACTGTGGAAGTTCCAAGAATAGAAACAGGTCCACTATACTTTATAGAGGTTGAAATTTTTTCCTTTCTTTAAAATTTTGCAATTTTTCATCTATTTTTAATAGGCGCTTTTACAATCTTTCCGATGTTAGCAAATTCTAAATAAAAAAATAGAATATAAAACCGCTCAACTATTTATGTACTAATTGAGTTGTCTTTCGTAGACGTAAGAAATTTAAATACAAAATTGACGTATTGATTGTGTGCATTTTTTCGGATATAAGAGCCTTTTTTTTAAATTGAATAATTTTTAGCTATGAAAAGCCAAAAGCAATACGTTAAGTGAAATTTGGTCTGACAAATTGTGGCGAAAAAGTAAACTTAGTTCTAAATCGCGGTTTTTAAATGCAGGGATGGAATCCCCATAAATTACAAAAGTACTTAAATATAATTCAATGCAACAATTCATGGCATGTAAATAAATATAAATAGAATTTGGTTGAAAAAAAATCTTGCAAGGCTTTCTAGCTGAGTTTTTATGTAAAATAAGAATATTTTAACGGCCGTATTCACAAAAATTTCTTATTTAAGCGTTATTCTTTAGTTTTGTTATTCAACGGATTTTGCTTATTAAGGTTGTAATAAAAATTACTATTCATAAAGGTTAAATAACGATAGTTTAACAAATAAACGCTTTTGTCAATTTTTCCTTTTTATGATGGCAACGTCATACCAACTTCGCCGCAATTACATGTATAGTGATGCACACAACTACAATTCATTATTAAAGTAGTTGGCCAAATTTAAAAACTATTAAATGAAAAATTTTGAAAAACTACCTAAATATATTTTAAAATATGTTTTTAAAACCAATAATTTATAAACAGAAATAAAAACCATTGAATTTATAGAAAATTTGTTCAAAAAGTGTTTGTTTTCCCAAAAACGAGGCAGGTAATTAGATACCCACTTATGAATCGCATTTGTTTATACATCACTATTCTATTGTCGCAGTATTTTTGTGTGATTTTAAATAAAATAAGATTGTTTTGACAAAAAACCTTATAAAATAAATAAATTTAGGTGTTAATTAATATTAAAAATGGAAAATGAACATGCGAAAAGAAAAAGATCAAGCAACTGGGTTGAAGAAGATAAGGTAAGTACATAATATGCTGTTCCAGAATGCTAATTTATCTTTTTCCACTTTTATGTACACATATGAATGAAGTTATTACTAAAGGAGCTTGTAAAAGAGAGAGTTTCTGATATTGAAAACAAAAACACGGACACAAATACAAATAAGAAAAAGAAAAACGCTTGGATGGACTTGGAGGAGAGGTATGTACATAACTTTCTGTTACGATGTATTCTTCAAATATATTGCTGTGACAGTTTTAATAGCATGTGTCAGGGGAGCAAAAGAAATTTGTCTCAGCTGAAATCGCAATGGAACATTACAAAGATTACAGCAAGAAAAGATATGGCGTCTTATCGTATAGAGAGCAAAAAAACCGGAGGAGGACCAAACCCAGCAGAAAATGTGATCTCTGCAGATGACATAAGTGTTTGGCTTCCAAACGAATTCATTATTGACAACAATGAATTTGATTCCGACGTTGTTGTGTCCGAGGTAAAGTTTATTTAAATGAGCTGAAAGAAATTGTGTTTTATTGTTAGAATATTTTAAAAATATTCTGTTGTCTCTTTAGATTCCACAAGTTAGAGAAAACTCTAACATCGTAGAAACACAGATCTTGCGATTGGACGCCAAAGATGGGCCATTAAATGAAGATATAGAAGGGCAAGATGAACCAAAAAGTAATCTGGAACAACAAATTCAGCAAGACGTGTCAAAAAAGCGAAAGGTATGTTTGTTATTGTTGTACTCTTGCCCAAAAAAGATTTTTAAAAAGCTATTCTTTTAGTGCACTTGCACTTTTGCAAGAACATATACAATAGAATATTAACTGGCCTAAAGCAAAGAAAATTTTTAAATAATGTTTGTTTTGTATAGAAAAATACTTCAGGTAGTGTGGCTGATGAAACAATTAAGAAGGTGGCTAAGTTCGACTTCAAATGTCGTGAAGAACTTCACAAGCTTCAATTAGCTAATGAAGAGAAGAAGGCAAGAAATCTGGATATGGAACACAAAGTATTATTAAAAAAATATGAAATTCTTGAAGCACAATTGGATTGCTTAAAAAAACACACGCATGGTAAGTAATTGTTGTTATTAATGTTTATTGACAAGCTAATTCATATGTTTGTGTGTTTGTTTGTTTTTTATGTACTTATAAACATATACATATTATTATACATACATACATTTGTACACATTAAAGAATTTAAACACTATCATACGTACATACATATGTATGTACATAAATTCATTTATGATTAAACCTAAAAATGTTTTTCTATAAACGATTTTAAAATAATTGATGCTCCTCTTCCTTGCAGTTGTGTATTCACGTTATCATTTTCTTCTATTGCAGTTCCTTCTGAATGGTGTTCCAAGAAGTCATCTGAAAATTGATATCGACATTTTTATACATATGTATGTACATGTACATGCACATTTCATTTTATTAATTTTTACTAAAATGAGAAATTAATCTACAAAAGACTGAAATAAATATTTTTAATTTAAATGAATATATGTATGTAACTATAAGCATTATTTAAATTCAAAAAGCTCATATGCAGGCCGTGGAAGGAGCTTATTTTGTTTTTTTTTTTCTTTATGAAGTGAATTCTAGTTTTATTTTTGTTTTTATAAAATGTTAAACATTCTCAATTCTTAACAAAATACATATTTATGCAGAATTTGTTTTTAATAGCCAGCAGTTTTAATTACTACAACTTGTTAGGTGAACCCAATTTTTGTTTTTTAAGACGGATAAAAATCTTCAAAGTTCTATTTTCTGTTTGAATTGGATAACCAACGAACTAGTTTCAAAAAATTTTTTTTTTTGGAAATTTTGGAAAATTGACTTTTAAATAACCCCGCTATTATAAACAAATTTTCAAAATTCATTTTTGCTTTTAATAGGGTCTACTAACTGCTTGCATTTAGAAAAAATTTTTGCAAACCGTAAAATAAAAGCACTCGAGATTGTCTCTTAAAAAATGAATTAGATGTTTTTTTTTCTAACTCAAAACACTCTCACCTGGCACGTCATCATTTTCGTCAATTGCAATATTGTGGAGTACTGCTAAGGCAACAATCAGTGTTTTCCCATTTGAAAGACTGACTGTCAAACCGTCTAATAAGCACCGAAATCGCTGTTTCCAAACGCCGAAGCAACGTTCGACGGTGTTTCTAGTACTTATATGTGCAGCATTGTATTTTATCTCCTTTTCATTTTGAGGCCTAGATAGTGGAGTAAATAAGTACGGGAGCAATTTGTATCCAGAGTCTCCCAATAATCGACCTTTGAATTCTCCATTTTCAAATCGTTCTTTGATGGTGGATTCGTTAAAAATGCGGCAATCATGAGTACTTCCCCTCCATCGCGCAACTATGTCACTGATTTTCAGTTTCGAATCGCAAATGACCTATGTATGTAAATGTAACACACGTTTAAGTACATGAAATAAATTAATAAATTAGTTGTTCGTCAGAATTACCTGCAAATTTAAGGAATAGTATCCTTTCCTGTTAATATAATATTGGGCCAAGTCACCGCCGGTTTTTTTGATGCGAACGTGAGTTCCATCGATAGCACCAATAACACCTGGAAAGTTGTTTATGGCCTTGAAATCCCTCATTAATTCCTCTTCCTCTGACAGAGATGATGGCATTTTAATTTTGGTGTGACTCCAGCGAGCTAAGGCACGCGCAACTCTTGCACAAATTCTCGACACAGTTGCTTGGGATAACCCGTGGAGATCGGCCGCGTCATCTTGAACCTAAAACTTAAATTTTCATGCATCTTCTTTATTTTTTTGATCTCACACACATACTTCTCTTCGACCCCAACAGCGTAACGCAACCAAAACCTGCAAATCGACGGAAGTACCACAGCCTCTTGTGTCTAGTTTGATTTCTGTCCGTACCATTGCAATAATTTTTCTTACTGTGGATTTATTGAATCTATATCTAGACTTGAATTGGTTTTCCGGAATTTGAAATGGGTTGGTTCTTCTCCTAAATATTTTGGTACGTCGAGTGCCTGATGCTCCCGCGATGGTTTCTGAAATTTTGGAATAAAGATACATACGTTTCACGACACAAGTTAATTTAACTTACCGATTCTAGATATCAAATTGATCACATCCATTGCAGTTTCATTTAATTTTTTTATAAATTAATTTTTAAAATTCTACCAAAAAAAAAAACAAAATTTCTGACACTACTGAAAATGAAAACAATGAAATTTCTCTTTATTAAACGGTTAAACAAGGGTAAAGGCTTAAATAAAAATGTGTAGTTTTGCAAAGGTTTATTAAACGTTAAATAAGCTATTTAACGTTTGTGAATACACATTTAGCGATTTTTGCTTATTAAACTGTTAATAAACTGCTAAATATCGTTTATGAATAAGACTGTAAATATTTTGGAAATAATAAAAAAATAATAAAAGTGAATTAGTAAAAAAAAATTACAAATAGCGTACACAAAAAAAAAAATTATAATAATGAACAAGAAGTTAAAATAGTGCACTGTCCACTATAATAGTGTACGGTTGGTCACCGTAAGTATATTGTATGTTCATATTGCTATTGGCAACGTTTTTACGTTTGTACGTTTTTTTTTATTTCATTAAGAGGTCTAGTAAAAATAAACAGCAACAGGCAACAACAATAAAAACACGGGCAACATCAGAAACGACAAACAAAAATTAAACGCAATATGATAAATATTGGTTTGGTATCATATCATTAAATTAATACAACTCAGCGGTATATCAATAATTATCAATTAATATGCAATTTTCTGTTTGCAATTTTATTTGTTGTTGTTGCTGTTGCTGTTGTTGTTGTTGTTGCACATATATATTTTTGTTAATTGTTATTATTTCATTTTTAACTTTTAATGAAAATTGTTCAATTAAATGAAGAGTTAAGGTAAAAGCGCAGGATATATATTTAAAGCGTTAGATATTTTTCAAAGTGAAGTGAAATGTGGCATTTGCAATGTAATGGTTAAACTAACTAACAGGATATTGTGCGATATTGGTGGCAATATAAGTAGTTGGATGTTGGCGATCTAAATTAAAAGTTAGAAAGGCTACAAGTTGCCTTCTACTGTCAGCAGTGTGTCTTGTGTTTTTTTTTGTGGTGGCAAACTGAAACAGGACTTAAGAGATTTTTAGCTCAACTGATTTTCGGAAGAATTATTTAAATACATTAAAGCAAATCAAAATTTTATATTAACAACTCAAGCTCAAAAATTATATCGGCTGGTGTAATTGATGCTTTCGATTCTTGCATTCCTTGCAACATTACAAATCAGCGGTTATAAAAAGTTGTTTTTTTTTTTTGTTAGCAAAAAATACATAAAAAGAAAATACTTTCTATTGCCAGCTTTAAGCGATAAAATGTATACTAATTAAAACCAAACTTTAGCTCGCAACTTTTTTTATTCAGTTATTCTCTATTTTTACCATTTTCACTATTCAGTATAATTTTTTTTATTTTAAAATCCTACTTTAGCTGCTGCCAGCCATAGAATGAAATTTGTCTTAATTTCTCAGCATAATGTCACGTTTTAACATTTCAAATACGTGTCTGCTATTGCTTTTCTGGATATGTTGTTGTTGTATGTATTCATGAGAGCGTTTAATGAAACTTTCAGTGGCTATTAACTTTTAATTGTGGTCAAATAGCAAAAATTCCAACAACAAAAAGAAGAAGAAGTCGAACATGTTGTAGTTTTTTTTAAGCAACTCGTTTTTGCTTTTGTTATAATTATAGAATTTTTTTTTCTTGTATTTCCTTTAGCTGCATTTAGCAATTGTTGCCAAAAGGTGTTGACTTTGAAATTAAAATTAATTGAGTATTCCAAATGCGTTGTTGCTCATGGAAGTAAGTAAGTATCTTTAGCTAAATATATTTCTTTTAGAGAATAGAACAATAGAAGGACTAGTGTGAAAATTTTCCACTTGAAAATTGGCTCAGGTTAAACATTATTTCTTTTCTGGTTATAAAAAATAGTTTTACTTAGTTTGCAGCAGCTGCAAGAAAAAGAGTTTTAGTATTTTGGCAACATTTGTGAGTGTTTGGTAGTAAAAAGAGTGAATTTACTTTTGCGTGTTTTTCTTTTTTTACTTCGCTTCTTCAGTAACCTTTTGCAGCTATTTATTTGGTTTAATGGTGAAAGCGAACTAGTAAACTAAGACAAAATGCAAGCAATTGTTTTCGCAACACATCTCTAGATATTTTTTATTTGATATTTTTTTCTTTCTGTTTTCGATTTGCAATGCTGCTGCTGTTTCTACGTTAATGAGCTTAATTAGTGTTAAATGGTAAAAACGTGTGCAAATAGTTATTTCAAATGAATTATATATAGTATATTTTAGGTTTTCACAGTTTATACTAAGAAAAGAAGGGTTTTAATAAATTTGTCTTTCTTTTTTTTTTAAATATCGAAATATATAACCTGGATCTGGTGTTATTTGAAAATCAAAGTTTTCTAAAAGGGAAATGCTAATAAATCGAATGCTTATTTATTTCTGTTTAAACTCAAATAGTTATAATCAAATAAAACGAGCACTTAAATAAAATGTAGTCTAGTTTAAAGCTTAAATACTAATTAATACCTACCATTTCTTGTGTATCCTTGTCAGCAGTTGCTGCCACATGGCACAAATTAATATTCCGATTTGTAAGAAATTGTTGCAAATGCTATAATTTAAAAACACTGGTTTTATTTATACTATCACTACTACATTGATGTTGTTTTTTATGATTTATGGTTGTATTAAATGTTGTGTTATTTAAACTAATTTGCCGGCAAACTTTCGCGACACGACTGGAATGATTTTTGCAAAGGTCCTGCTGGTAACTAGAACCTTTAATAACTTCTCGGACATCGTTTAAATGACTTTAGTTCTGTGCAACCAATTCTTTAAGCTGTTCACTGGCATGACGTTTAGATAAGGCTGTTTTCTTTTCGCTTTAAATAAAATCTGTAAAGAGAGTGATAAAAAGAAAAGAAATGGATATGGTAGCCTGAATAAACAGCCTCTTTTTTTTCTTTTGTTTTTGTTTGTTTATTCATAGAAAATAAAACAATTATAATAGGTTTTTTGTTAACAAATTAACTTTATTGATTTAAAACGTTTAATTCTTTTTTATTGCAAAAGAACACAATTTACAACATCAATAATTAAAGTTACAACATTTAGGAAAAATATATATTTTTAATTTTTTTGCTTTGTTTTGTTTAAATAATATCAAATACAGTTATTTTAAAATATAAAACACACACATACATATAATTTTAGCAGTTTGCTAGAAGACACAAAAAAAAATAATAATAATTTACAAACATCAATTATTAAAAATGTTTTAAAATGTTTATTTTCTTTTCTAGGTTGTTTTTTTTTCTCAGAATAACATATGAAAAGTTTATTTTAATTTTTTTTTTATATTAAACATATCATAGAGTAGTTGAGAGTAATTTAATTTATATATAGAGAAAAAAATATACACACACACATCAACAACAAAATAACAACATCAATATAAAACAACATCAATATAGTTTTTATTATTTCAATTATTTGATAACAAATTTCCTTGGCAAAAAAAACTTCCTCTTTTGTTCTCAACGTTTAAGCAACATGTTGCTATACACATGTTTAGACACATTTAACATATTGTAAGAAAAAGTTCAACCACATTAATTATAGTTATAAATTTTTTTTTCATTTTTTATAAATATAATAATAACAACATCAATTTAAAATTTTATAAAAATTATTAAGAAAATAACATTTAAAATTATTTTACATTTTTTATAACAACATTTCATACCTGCCGGTTTCAAATATTTTAAAGACAAGAAAAAGAAGTACTTACCTTTTTTTTTAATTGGAAGTATAAATAATTTTGACATTTTTGTTATAATATTTGTATGATTTAGAAAGTTAAGATTGCATGCTTGAAGGAGAAGTTGTGCTTATAAATTATTATTTTTAATTTTGGAATGTGTTAAAAAATAAAATAAAACCATAAAATCGTAAAATATAAATACTTCTATTTATCTAAAGAGAACAAAGCTACTTAAATTAACTCTATCATAAAAATTTTTATCTGTAAGGTTTTATTAACACATTTCACTTAAAATTTGATGATAAAATTTGAAATAATATTCTGACTCATAACGTATTGTAAGATCTAGAGCCCTGTACAAGCATAGTTAGACATGTGTTTAAAACGTTTGTTTCATTTCAAAAAATATCGCAAAATTATTGTGTCGATGCACATGTTGGCAAGTCGCAGAAAGAGTCCACCAGCCAAAATTTTTTTGAAATTTACCCAAAATATTTTGTATATTTTTTAAGGAATATTAGACTAGATATATTATTTTATAAATAAAATAAATGCATTTCCATGATCATTAATGCTGAAACTATTACCGAATTCTACTCTACCTCAGATCTTTATATCAGAAATAAACAATTTTTAGATGCTCATATCAATTCTTTAGTGTTAATGAAGATGACCCGATCGGAAGCTATTTTTTTATACTTTAAATTCACCTCAATTTTAGTATGAAAACGTTGTCTTTATTAATTTGGAATTATTAAAATTAGATATGAAATTTTTAGAATAGAAAAAATCTGACGTGCGTCACGTAGTGTGCGTCACAAAGGGTCCACGTGTGTCAATAAAAAAAAACAGAAAATTTGTTGCCTGCAAATAAGTTATTTTCGAAATCTCTTAATTCATCTTCATCTTTCTTTTAGGAACTAAATTTTGTCTGCTTTATTATGAAGGCTCGCTAAAAAAACACACTTTAACTTTCAAAGTTACTTCCGTTTTTTGTAGCGTGCGTCCCAAGATTTTTTTATCAATTACTTCGCAACAAATACCTGCTAAAAAATAATTTTTTATGGCATTCGAAAGTAGTACACTTATATCCCACTAAACATCATACATAAGTTAAAGGTACCTCTTTTGAAAGACCAAAAATTTTTTTAATTTAATGTGTAAATGCGTACGAATGTAGCGTTCGTCACGCAGGATTTGCCCATATACAGAATATCACTACTAAAACAAAATTTTGTTTCAATTTGTAGGATGTAAGTGAGGCTCTGCAAAGTCTATAAATAAAAAAATATTTTCCAATTGTGCTTTTCAGTATATCGTAGGGTTTCTTTTTAAAACACGTTAGCACCCATTTTTTGAAATTGACTTTTTTGGTACTTATGCTAGAAAATAATATTTGCCACCATAAAAAACCAAAAAAGTCAATTTCGAAAAATGGGGCTTACGTGTTTTAAAAAGAAACGCTACGATTTGTACATCGCAACATAAATGTTGCGTAAGTGTTTTAAACAAAACAAATATTTCAAGCACATGCTAAAGTATGCTTGCACAGGGCTCTAGTTTTTATTGATAAAAAGGCTACTTAAACTAACTTTAACTTGAACGAACGTAAAACTTTAAAAAACATTTTAATTGCAATTTAATGATACAATTGTTCATAATTGTTTGACTCACAACGTATTGTATGAGTTGTATATTGCTTAAGTGTTGTTAAGAACTTACAAAAAATTCGTTTCTACACAAATGTTTATACAAAAATTATTAAGAATATTTGTACAGCATACAAATCATACAATAGGTTGTGAATTAGGCAAATGAATTTCATTAGGGGTCCTCGGTAGGGTAGTAAAATGTATGTGTAGTGTGTTAACCTTTCAGTGCACACATTGTGTGTTCGATTCCCACCAGACACTGAACGTGAACGTGTTGCTGGGTAAAGCAATTTACCGTCTAAAGGCTAGTACTCTGTTCAAATTTGCGAAAAATGTTGAGAAATATTGATTATTTTGTTTAAAAATTTTGACAATTAGCCAGTGGTGACAACACTACGATTTAGAAGAAATTTTTCGATTTTATTGTCTTAAAGTATGCGACATTGTTTTTCTTATTTAACAAAAAAAAATATGTGAAAACAAATGCACTACAAAATAATTTTAGGAGCATGTGTTGCAACGTATCAACAAATGCGAATTGCAACTGCTGCGGAAGAGCTCTTTGAAGACACTCGTTCTGCACAAAGGCCTTATCTTCATTTTATAATATATTTACAACCTGATCAGCTGTTGTTTGCAATTTCGTACGAAATAAGTGATGCTTATATTATTTCGCAGTTGGCAAATATGTTACCAGAAACATTTTGTGGTTGGAAGAAAATGTTGCCAGAAACATTTCGCATGTTTTCATAAAATAAACAGAGTACAGCTGAAGCCATATTATTTTGCAATTATTTTGCATGAATTTTTTTTTGTTATATGGAATTTTGACAGCAGTTCGCACATAGTACCATACTTAATTTTAAATTGTTGTTATATTATTTAATAAAACTGAAATACAGTTTTATTAAAAAAAAAAAACGATGACAGCAAACTCTTTTTGGAATGCCTGCAGAAATCACTAAAGCTTCTTTTTTACGTGCGTTATTTTTAATGTTGTTCAAATTAACTTTTTAAAATAAATTGCTAATTTATGTTAGATGCAACATTGTTGCAATTATAAAAACGAGCATGTTGCACAGTCATCAGCCTGTATGCTATGACTGCTGTAATATTTGTTATGTTAGAAGGTATTAAAATTATTACAATGTTAATTAGTGGCGGTAAATATTACAATGTTGACAATTGTTGTAAAACATGAAGGGGAAAACTAAACGCACACAAGAAATAGTTTAAATGGAGACTCCTAGAGAAATATTAGGGAGATATGTGCGTTTCGAAATAATGACTGTATATTTAAAACTTTAAGTATTCATATTTAATTTTTCTATTTGTCAAATTAACACAGAAACAGGAGTATAAATTTTTATTTTAAGCTCTTAATCCAGCTGTGTTCAGGTCTTATTTAAATTCTTGTTTAATAGTCATTTGTGTTAAAAATTTTCTTTGAGCATATTTTTTTGTCGGCTTGAAATAAAAACTTAACAATTCTTTTGCCAGGTGTTTTTTGAAATATTAACTAGAAAAAACACTTTGCCTGCATATTGGCAAAATATAAAATAAATATATATATATTTTTTGTTTGCACATAAATACTCCTGCCACACGATTTTCTTTTGTGTTGCTGAGTTTTGTTTTTGGTTAAATCAACCAACCAACCGGCCAATATTATTCATTGAATTTTAAAAGTTATTTTATTTGTTATTTTTTAAGTCTTTTTCTTTTTTGCTACACAGCAACAACAAATGGACAATTTGTTTATACAAATTTTTTTGTTTTTTTTTCAAAATCGAGCGCGAAAAATGCTGAAAAAAACTTGCAATATATTTATTGATAAATATTTTATAAAACAATATTGGTTGCAGCTTGAAACATTTACTCGTATTTGTACGTTTTTGTTTTTTTAAGTTTAACTCTTTTAAATGCCGCTACAAAGTGGTTTGAGCTTTATTTATACTTATGAAAAACTAAAATGAACATTTAATAAAAAGAGCAATAATATTTTAAGAGGGAGATTTTTTGTTGGCTTTTCGTTCGAAATTATTGTTAAATCTTTTGCAATTCATGTTTTGAGTTAAAACCTTCGTTACCTAATGCACACATTTGCAAAAGTCTAGAGTGTAAGTTTAGCGGAAATCACCTTTCGTTGCACATCTGCAATTTTAGCAGACAGAGCATGATTTTTTGCTACAAAGCGTGAGTGTATTTTTCAAGCGTTTAGCAAGTTAATTATAACAGCTGATTTAAGAGTTAAATAAATAAGTTTGCCACATGGAATAACCTAAGCCGTAGACAATATTTCAACGCGAACGCTGCCGATAAAATTTTTACGTGAAGCAAGCTTCCTATTTTCGTATAAATTTTTTAAAATTTTTGTAAAAGTTTTGTTGAACATTGAATTTTTATTATTTTTGAAATATTTCTTTCAGTAGTTTTAACATCAATTTATTTCCAGCACAGGCGGATTTTGTGGCGGCTCCGTCGTCGTAAAATTTTTTATGCCCAGGAGTCTACCGGCATTTAAAAGAGTTAAACTTAAAAAAAATAAAATGAAAAATACAACCGTTAGAGCATTGCTAACATTTGCAATTCCTTGTCAGCATTCATTTTGTTATCTACTGAGGCTCCCTATGAGCCGGTTTTTACTACCAGTACTTAGACAACTACATCACACCGGCAGCGAGGGGTTACTTTTGGCAACGCTAGCAGTTATTATATTGCTGTTATCCTTAGTACTCTGTCCGGAAGTCTGTGCTGTAATTAGTGTTGAAGGAGCTGCAGTTATCAGACAACATTTAAGTTGTGGTTAATGGCGACATCAATACGGGTTCAAAGAGCCATAAAGATGTCTCTGTTTTATGAAACGAAAATAAAATTTGCTTAACGTAATTTCACATTGACAGAATTAAATGGATTTTCTCTTTTGCCGGTGATCAACTCAATAACATTATATTTTTTTAGGCTTCAGAGAAATTCAAAGAGAAAAGGTTTGGTGACTGCTATAGAGATATATTCTGCTGGCATTGAAATACTATCCACAAATTTTATTTTGATACCAACAAACACATGCAACAAGACATATTACCAATTGCAACTTCTTTATGGCCCATGAAACCGCACACTGAACAAAGTATTGCCCGCTTTTCTTCATTCGTTTTATTAAAAAATTTCATGCTCCTTTAAAAATTCTGTAAAATTTTCTCATTTAAAACAAACTTTAAAAAAATCACTCTCTACATTAAGAAAATAAAATCACATGCAAATTTATACCATGCAACAAAAATGTATTTTATAGAAATAACTGTACAGACACCAGCAAACATCAACATCAACAAAAAGTGATCATAAAAACCAGGACTAAAGCGGAAAGGCTTGTTAAATTTTTGAAACGCAAAAAAAAGAAAAGAAGGAAGAGCGACTGAAATGCAGCTGCTGTTGCAAATGAAAATAAATTACTCAAAAAGAAAAAAAGTTTGTATTCGTATATAAAAACAAAATGAAATAAATATAAAAATATAATAAATTTGTGTGGATTGTTTTTTTTTGTATATTTTTTTAGCTGTTTGATGCACAAACAAAAAATAATCATAAATAATAAACATTTGGTGAAATTGACCGCATATGTTGCTTGTATGTTGTTGTTTAGTGTTAACAAAAACACACACACACACATATAAGTTATTATAAAACCAACATACAAGTGTGGCTATTTTTACAAGTACAAATACTCCCACAATAACAATATTTGTAGAGATGTTATTTTACATTTTTTTTGTTATCCTTTATTTGCTGTGTGTTGGTGGCTGTGTGTGTGTATGTGTGTGTGTATGTGTGAGTGTTTGCATGTGTGATCACATAGCTGTGTTTGTGGATTTGTTGCCAGGATTTATTTTTTTTAGTTCTTGTTTTTTATTTTAATTTATTATATTTCGTTTTTAATTTAATATTGAATATTTAAATGCCTTTTTAACAGCGATGCAGTTAAAAATCATGTTCTACATGAATTTGCAGGAAATTGTTTACCAAAAAAAAATATTAAATATATTGAAAAAAAAAGAAATTTAATAAATTGTTTTCAAGATATTGTAATTTTAATTTATAGGCCTGCGAAAATTTCATTTATTAACAGTAGTTTGAGAAGGGAAAATCTTAAAGGAGACGATATTTAGTAAAAAATGTTTAGCTCCACAGGTTGTTCTAAGTGCTGCACATGCTGCTGGCCTTTTCAGAAATGAAGCCCTAGGATTTTTGTAAGCCCCTTTGTGGTGTTCAAAAGTTTTATCTTCGAAGCTCTGAGATTCCCTTAATTTATTTTTTCATACAGAGTTGAGCCATGCCGAAAAGGGAATTAATGAAATTGATATTTTTACTACATCAGGCTGACGTAAATACGCGCCGTTCTTTTTCCAAAGGGAAAAGGATAATAGGGGTAAACTCGTTCTGCAGTTTCCTCGTCCTTTTCATGACAAGATAGAAATTTCAGTTGCTTTCAAAGAGTCTCTAACAGATTATAGTATTTTCTACAGTATAATTAGCTTCAAAAAAACCCATGTCAATACAACCTTTTCGTGGCACAGTGGTTCTCAAGGAGTCTCCACTAGACTAGTGAATTTTTTACACGACCTTGGGATCAGAGTAGCCCTGTCAATACCGGCACTACTTGTCACAGTTGTTCTCAGAATCCCACTAGAGGAAATCAGACTTATTGCAACCAAATGTAGGTAAATATAGCCCCACGTATCCCTGCCAATTTGGGCACTAAATGTCTAATTATTCTCAAAGAGTCGCCACCAGATTTTCGGATTTTCCATAATAAAATCGAAGTCAGAGTAGCCTTCTCAATAGTTTCACTAATTTGTACATTTTCTTCCAGGGAAATTCATTAGATTAGCGGTTTTTTTATAATGAAACTGGAGACAGAGTTGACCTAATTGGTATAATTCTTTGAGCCCATAACTTCAAAATATGGAGCTCGAAAGAGGATTACATTAAGCCAAACACTTTAATATTTTTCTAGCAATATATATTTTAAACATTATGTATCAGAGTTGCTGGCCATAATTACGCAATTAATCGCTTCTAAACATCTTTCTATATAAAAAAAATATATTAATCCTCTGCATTATTTTTTACTTCAGTAGTGACTGATTTTCTTTATTTCTACATCCTTGATTTTTTCACAATATGTTCGCTGATTATAATCACTGTCCTCTATATTAAGTGTGAATTTCGTATAAAATATTTGCAACTTAAAATAATTGGCGCCTTTTGTAATGTTGCTCGTAATATATCAACAGGAAACGTAAGTTTGCCAAAACGGAAAAACAATATAATACTAGTGTAAGCTTTTGCAACAATCATGTGGGTTTTTTGAAAAAAAAATTAAATAAATAAAATTAAACCTTTAAAAAAGAAGAATAATAAACAAATAAAAAACAAATTGCTATTTAAACAGAGCGGTTGGATGATATTTAAAAAGAGACAAGAAATTATACAAAAATTATGTTTTCGTGAAGAGTGAACAAGTTCAAGATACTTTTAATATGATTTTAGTAAAATACAGAATTCAGTCTTGAGAATATGCCAGCCAAAGAGCTTTTACACTCAAATGCAATTTTTTAAATGAACTTTTAATACATTTTGACTTGAGAGGCTGCAAGTCCTAGAAACAGTCCACCAACAAAACTTTTTTGAAATTTATTTTATTTTTAATTTTTTTTAGAGAATTATTAGACTAGATATATAATTTTATAAATAAAATAAATGCATTTCCATGATCATTAATGCAGAAATTATTACCAAATCTTACCCAACCTCAGATCTTCTAATTTCATACCAGAAATTAACAATTTTGAGGTATTCATATCATTACTTTAGTGTTAATGAAGATGACCCGATCGAAAGCCATATTTTTATACATTGAATTCACCCTAATTTTATCAAAAAAATTTGTCTTTACTATTTTGGAAACATTTAAATTAGGTATGAAATTTCACAATAGAAAAAATCTGACGTGCGTCACGTAGTGTGCACGTCACAAAGGGTCCACGTCTGTCAACAAAAAAAAAACACAAAATTTGTTGCCTGCAAATAAGTTATTTTTGAATTCTCTTAATTCATCTTCATCTTTCTTTTAGGAACTAGATTTTGTCTGGCTTATGCAGAATCCGGTAAAAAACACACTTTAATTTTCAAAGTTAATTCCGCTTTTTGTAGCGTGAGTCACAAAACTTTATGATCAATTATTTCGCAACAAATACCTGGTTAAAAGTTATTCTTTATGCCATTCGAAAGTACACTTATGTCGCACTAAACACCAGGCATAAGTTGAAAGAACCTCTTTTCAAAGACCAAAAATTTATTTATTTTAATGTGAAATTGCGTACGAATGTAGCGTTCGTCACGCAGGATTTGCCCATATGCAATTGCATATTTTTTCTTGAGCATCCTATGGAGGTGGACATAAGATATTATTGCGTTTTAGGAATTTTAGCGAATTTTGGCATCGAATTGTTGGTGCATATTTTTGCATATTTTGCCCTTTACATCATTTTGTTTGCATATTTTAGGCTTAAGAGTATGTTTGCTGAACTTTTTGAACATATGACTCATATTTGACCCTGTAAGAGCATATTTTCGTTGATTATTCATTAATATGCTGCAAAATATTTTAGCAAACCAACAACGGAAGGATTTTTTATGGTTTATCTATAATTTCCATAGTTTATTCACTTAAGCCAAAGCGGTATTGAAACTTTTTTGTGTTGTGTTTTCTGTTGCTGGTAAAGCATGATAAAAAAATAACTTTCATGTTTAACATCTAGTAATGGTCATTGCTTGGAAAGCTTGAAGAAAGTGACGCTCTTCGGATTTGGGGACTTTCTTGACCAAACTAAATTACAACACCATATTATTTATGGAAACTAATCTTTCCAAGACTAAAAGAAATTGATGATAAACCACATTAGCCTATTGAAACTACAAATCAGAACTCTTGTCACAGGGCTTCAAAATTGGTGTCGTTATATTTCCTTTTTTTTTGCAGTCCTCTCTATACGATTATTTTTATTATGCTCCAACTGCATCAGTGGATGTTACAAGAACATTTTCAATGTAATAAAATTTATTTAGATGTAATGATGCATATTATTTGAAAATCCAAGTGAATACATGTTTTGTTGTTTGCGGCAGTGAAAAGATTGTGTTATATTATCTAAAATTTTCATGTCGAATTCTATGTCGAAATTTCTTTTGAAATTTGAGTATGAATTTTGTTATTTTATGCAGTTGTTTTGTTTTTGGGTCTGCTAATTTTATTTTATTTTAAATGAAAATGTTCTCCGGTTGTTGAATACAAAATATTTATATTATTTTCAAACAATACAAATAACTCTCGTGGCCTTTTTCGAGTCATAATTTTTATAAATAAAAATTTGAAATTATATTCAACCGAGCCACTTGAACGCACATGATATTCTGTCGTGGGCTTTTGAGAACAACTGTGACACACGTGAACACTGATGAGGGGAGTGCAGCGGCTCCCGCAAAACAACGTTGTTTCTGTTCTGCCGTGTAAGTTGAAATTAATTAGTGTTAAAAATTTTTCCTTGTTCCTTTGGAATATTGTCTCATGTCCAATTCTTTCTGACTAAAAATGTTACGAACTTTAGCCAAAATATAATTAACACTTTGGATTAAAAACCACCAGCAGCCAATTCGTTCGAAAAATAATCACATTGAATAAACCATTTTTGTTTCTTTTTTAAAAGCATATTTTTAAAATTGTTTAGCATATTTTCATCTTTTTTTTTGCTGCATATTTAGGTGAGCATATTTCCGGTTTCCCTGATGATGAACTATTCATTGACCATCATCGGCTAATCAAATGAACTGCATGTTTATTAATTACTTTTTTTTGATAACTTCCCTATTAAAAATTTTAGGTGTCACTTAATGTTTTTTTTATCTAGTTTTTTTTTGCGTTGCAATTTCCAATCAAGGTAATGCCTTCCCATTTGCTAGCAATATTTCAATCTCTTTCAGCAATTTCCGGTAATCACTTAAAATCAAATATTCAAATACAAAAAAGTTTATATATTTTTAACCCATTCAAGAGCACATGAACACACACCCACAATCATATTAACACTCTCAACAAATCTCGACAATTCCCTTAAGTTATTATTATGAAAAACACTTAAATAGAATGTATGTGACTTTATTTTCTATTTCTTTGCACTCGCAGAAGCGTCTTTTTTTATTATTTTAATTCATCTACATTTGTTTATGAATCATTTCCCCTAAAGTATAAAAGAAGAAATAAAATAAAAATAAACACTGACAAACAAAAAGCAAGGAGATGACAATATGCTAGAAAAATAATAATATAAACTGTAATAAATTGATATGTGATGCAAGGAAATCAATCAATAATTGCTTTGGCTCTGCACACGTAATAAAAGCACAAAATTTTCATTTCCGCTGACACATGGTATTCCACAAATAGCGTTACTTCCATCAGCACACACACACATACACACATATATGTATAGGTATGGCCTCCCTCTCTCTCTCTCTCTCTAACGCTCCCTCATACACTCTTATGACATATTATGTGTGTTTGTGTTGTATTTTTGTACCAAGTTATGACAAACTTCCCGCGAATTTAACGTTAAGGAAAACACTAACACTAACACACATACACACACACACATGAGTATGCACACATGCTTTATTATTTTATTTCCTCTTGCTCATGGATGCTTGCGTTGAACAGTGTGAGCCTTTATATGTTTAAGTGTATGAGTTTGAATATTTTAAAACGATATATATATATTTTTGTTTTTTTTATAAAATGTCAATTTTAATTTATTAACCCGTTTAACGCTGCCAATCGTCTGTACAAAAGAAGAAAAAAAGAGACTTGAAAGGAAAGGAGGCGGTAGCAACAACATTCTGCTATTTAATATTTATGACAATGTATTTATATGTAAAAGTAATAGCTTTATTAATTAATATTATTTTAGCAAGAGTCCTTTTTTGGCAAAAAGCATATTTCCCTTGAATTATGTAAATTAAATAATTAATCATGTAAAGGAGTTGAATATTTTTAATTTAATAAAATAGTTAATTAAATGTTCTCTTAACTTACGAGTAATTAATGAAAATGTTTTTGAGGGCAACTTTTAGGGAATGACTTTTTAAAGGAAGCAAGAGAATGTAGGTTTGGTTAGATTAGGTGGGCAGCTCGCATGCTAGCGAGTCTACAGTCAGAGGCCCGTTGCACCTATTGTGATGCTCAGGGGAATAACTATACCCTACAAATTACTAAGAAGTTCTGGACAAACGAGTGCTTGTAAGTCCAAGAGAAATTTTAGTGGAATCCTTAAAGTCACTAGCCAGTGGCAAATCCTCGATGCAGTCCAAGTTCTGAGGGAATCGAGTACGTGTAACTTAATTGAGATTAAAAATTACTCAGTAAGTAAAAGCTCATCAGCGAATACCTTCGACTTACTGGCAGCGTCCTTTTTGGAGCCCTTCACAAGAACTGAAACTGCACCGAAAACTGAACTCTCCCTCCAGTAATCCCTGCCTTTCTTGTTGACAAGGGCTTACGCAAGGGCATTACAATAGTAAAGTAGACCGTTTGCCCCTTAAAACTATCCCTACTACGTCCATGTCCAATACGGTTACCAGACTCCCTGAGTTTCAGGGCTAAACTGGCAGAGAGCTGCCTATTTTATGTAAACAGCCGGAGAAGTTAAGTCAAGGATTGCCCCTAGACTGTCGTGGGGACCAGGCCTCATTATTCCAGCAATTGCAAAACATTTTATTCGTTTCACTTTGCACAGTGTGTAGAAATACACGTGCACTTTTGTCCACTGTCCTGCACTAGAAAAGCGATCTTTAAGAGAGAATGGATCTGATCACTCTGGTTTGTACATCCAAAATAAAATGCGCGACTTAAGCCCCCACCTCTTCCCTAAAGCTCTGCGAGACGCATAAAAATTGCATAAATCCGCCCTCATCTTATCCTCCGTATTATATTGCCAGGATAGCTTGGAGTCCTGGGCTATACTGAAAGGCGATTAGAATTTTTCGGGACCTCCAGAAAAATAAAACTCGTCTGAGTTCCCATATTTCGTAAAGTTTTTTAAAAATTATGAGTTTGACCTTTTTGGTATTGGCTCCCATTCGATTCTCCTTGATACATCCGAGGAGATTGCTGAGTGCCAATGCCATGAGTTTACTAATCGTTGTTAGAAATTAATCTCTGATAACTGCAGTGACGTCATTTGCGTATACAGCTGCTACCTTTGTGCTATTTTCATTCAGTTTACGACAAGCTTCTATAAAAGTGGAGATAGCACTGCAACCTGCAGTGTCCATCTTGCCAGAACTTTCCTCCGTTTGCTTATATCCAGACTAGACCAAGTGCCTGATCTTGATCCGTATTGACTCAATAGGCTTTGCCGTAATTTCATAGAGATGAAACCATTTTTCAAAATATATTTAGGAAAGTACTTTTGCAGCAGAGTGCATTTGAAAAAGTACCTTTTCTGACATCATTAAACAAACTATAATCTACCACAGATCCTGTTAAATCCAATTTAAATAAGAATGTGTAAAATTTCTTAAAATGCCCACCCCAAATAATAAAGTCCTTTCCACCTTTCTCTTCTCTAAAAGCAGCAATTACAACAGCAACAACCGATATGAGAGAAAGTAAGAAGAAAAAAAAACAAATAAAAAATGTAAACCACATAAAAATGGCAAGAATTTTTGTACAAATACGTGTGTAATTAAAATCCTTTTGTAAATTTATGGTTATGGATTTGTGTAACTCAGCAAAACAGTGAGTTTGTGTGCCCCAAAAGTGTAAGAATGAACAGCATAAGAACATATAAAGGCTTGAATATTTATACCGAAATGTTAAATAAAGGATACAGAAAATGAGCACATTTTTTTTCGTTGGTTTCAAATGAACAGTAATGGGAACGTAAAGAAACAATAAAAAAAATGTAAAACTATATAAATTCTGGAGAGAACTAAAGAAAAAAATGTGGAATATGAGGCCTCTGCTATTACTGCATGTGTGTGTGTGTCTATAAGAATATTTTTCGAGTGTATTTTGGCTGGTATTGTTTTAACATTTTAATGAAAATATACAAAGTGGTGTGTACAATTAAGCAATGTATGGCTGCAAATGAAGAATCTTTTGCATTTATGGAGCTTAAATGTAAAGGAATTAAAAACGTTAAACACTCATTCATGGCAACAGCACAGGATATAGCAAAAGATAACAAGTCAAAGTGTGGTAAATTAGCACATGCAATTCTTTAGACTTTTAATTCTTTTGCTGGAGTCAACAATAATTAATATAGAGTGACAGAAAATTAAGAGCACAATGTTAATGAGATGTTAAAGTCTTTGAAAAGTTTTATTAAGAAAATTTGTGTAAAAATATAAAAAAATAAAATAACGTTGACGGTTACAGAATCGACCTACAGGCTTACCAACCATTTTGATGTGTTGGCTTCTTTGGGAGAGAAATAGTATAGAAAGTGCAGATGGTGAAAGTGAAAAGACTTAATTAACTCTTTTACAACTCTGCTATTGTGCGTTTTTTTAATTTTTAATAAAATTTTGGTTTTTAGTTCTACCATGTTGCAGCTATTAAGAATGGTATTCATTAAGTGATAAAATTAAAAGAAGAACTTGCTTATAACAACTAAAGCTTTGTTTAAAATATTAAAAATAATAATAACATACATTGTTTGCTATAACCAATTTGTGATTGCCACAACCATAGTATTGTTGTCACAAACATGTGCAACCATATATATTCTCTGTTTGCAGTAAACATGGTGCAAGTGTTTGTAGTAAATTTACTTCTTTTGCTATTTTATTTTTTTATTTTCATTTGCTGGCCAAAACTCAGCATTATTGTTCGAGTCTTAGCAGCAGCAGTTATATTGTTTTTGTAGCAAATAAAACACTTTACTCGCTTTAAATATTTATTAGTTTAACTTTGCTAGTCTCTATCTCTCTCAATGTAGTAGTCTTAGCAAACATAAATCCTTTTAAATTTACAATGAGCTCTCAGGTTTATAATAATGATCTTTTTTTTTGTATGTCTGTGTGTATGTGTTTGCTTAATGCCTTTTTCTACTAAACATTACTGAAGGGGGAATTATTTGCCACCAACCAGTTGATTATTAACAAGTCGTAAAGTTTTCCACTTTAGAAAAAAAAAGAGAGAAAAAAATTGCAAATAATAAAAATAACGTTTTATTCAAGAGTTTTAAAAATTTTATAGTTGCAACCACATTTGGCTATAAAATCATCAGGAGAAGTTCTTTGTTTTTTTTCTCCTTCTTCTTTTTATATACTTTAGAAGAAGGTCGGGTTAAAAAAAAAGTGTCGCTGCAGAACAAAACAATTTTAAAATGCTTTAAAATTATTTTTTTTTCATTTATTTTTTGGTCATAAAATATTGTCATGATGCAGCAAGAAATTGCCTGCTTTTTTTATTACTTGAGCGTAGATAATAAAATTGTTTGATACTGTCAGTGTCATGGTGGCAGTCAGCTGTGTTTTTTTTTGTTTAATTCAAAAGGTTGCAAATATTTCACACATAATTTTGTTGTTTTTTTTGTTTAACCATCAAATGATCATTATTTACCTGGCAAATAAAACTGGTAATAAATATTATTTGTTTTATTGTGCTTGGAAAGCTTTGAACAATAAGATAATTGAAAAAAGAAGGAAAATTAAAATTTTTGATTATTTTAATTCTAAAGAAACTCTAAATTTCTTGAAAATGTTTATAATTCTATGAAAAAAAAGAGGTTTGTGAAAATCACCACATGTTGTATGAGTTGTGTTTGGCAATCGGTGATGTTAACCGTACGGTAATTACCGTATTGTACGGTAATTTAGACCTTCGAACGGTAGCGAGGCAATTTATTTATACGGTAATTTTAAAAAGTTTTAACTTATAGAGCCCAAAATTTTTTTCAAAATGTATCTACACTTGATGCACATATTTCTCAACAAACAAATTATAACAAATACGGAGTCATTACAACTATGCAAAATATATAATAATTTTTTTAAAGATAGTAGAATGGGTTAATGATCCCTTAAACAAAAAATTTATTTGAAATTAAAAAAAAGATTACCTTTTGAATCAAATGCAATCTTTAGAAAATTTAATGTAATAAATAAGGTTATTATGTCACTAAAAATGTTAAATATTTTTGACAAAATCTGAATATTTAATCTTTCCATTCTACTTTAATAACAAGAGCTGATGGCCTTTGTAGCTAGTGCTCTGTATTCCAACTTTATAATAATTAATTATTATTAAGCTATTAAATAAATAAATAAATAAATCCTTTAGTTTTTCATTTCCCAGAAGCTGTTCAAATTGATGAATTTCACGAGATAGACAAGGCATTTAGGCTTATAAGGCAAATAAAAGATGTTGATAAAAATGACATTCTGCAGTTTTCTAAAAACGTCTTCGATATAAAAAAAGGGGACGATTCCATAATGTTTCCAGTTTTTAAAAAATTTTTGGTTTATATATTTTCTTTGCCAAATAGTTCGGCTACTGTGAAACGAATTTTTTTAATAATAAATCTAAACGAAACCAAAATAAGAAACAAGTTAAATACAGATACTCTTGAAGGAATTTAAAAAAAAAAATTAATGCAATAAAATTAAGTTTTATAGACAGCCACAAGCATTTGGTTTTGCTGTATTATAATTATAAGTGTTTGTTATTTTTTTAATGAATATATTTAATTCCAAATATAAACCTGTTTTAATTACAAAATATTATTATTTTTTGTACAAAACTTTGGATACGGTAATTTCACCTAAAAATTATATTTTTCTTTTTGGAAAATCGAAATAATGAAGTTAACACCAGTGCTGGTAATTTCCTTAACAAAAGCTGATACAGAAATTAATAACAACATTCATACAACATACAACTCATACAGGATGTTGCGAGCTAGACAAGGGTTTTTTTAAGAAATGTTTTATATCAGCATTTGATTTAGGGAAATTTTTCGAAGCATAAATTTTACTTCAATTGCGTTTAATTTATCTTTCACAGTGCAACATTTTGCAACTCACTAATTTGGGACTCGATTCTGAGATTTGCAAGGACTTCTGCATCATTCGTTTTGTCAAGTTGGCTGCAATAATAATTTAATTTACATTTTTTTTTATCTTGGACCAGCACTCAGGGGATGATGACCCCTACACATGCAATGCATTGTGCTGGAACTAGTGGAAAGGGATAGTGATAGATATGAAAGGAGGTGAAGCTTAATTCGTTTTTTTACAACTCTGCTTTTTTTTCTGCACGTTTATTCATAGAGCAGTGTTGCAGCGCCTCTGGTGGCGAGGAGGACATTACGAGTTTTTGAAGCTGTGTTTTAGTTTAGTAGCCACTTCTTTTTATTAAATTTATTTTACTTCGCCGTTGATTGTGCAACTCAGTACCAACGAAGGAGGGCGCTCTGATGTTACATTGGAATTAGTATCAGCTGAAGTTGGTACTGTTCAGTGACCAGTGACCATGCCTTCGCCACTGAAACCTTCCGCCAACAACTGACACAAAGGCACACCAATGCACATCAGAGAAATGCGTGGTGTTTTTATTTCATGACTCTGTCTGACACTGGGTTTGAACCCAGGTCCTTCGGTTTGTAGTCAACGTGCTTACTATCTGAGCCAACGCCACCCTTAAACCAGAAGAACATTAAATATTTCAGTATGGAAAATAATAAGTACACGTACGGTATATCGAGATATAATCATGTTAAAATATAGAAAAAGTGATAAAAATCTATCTTGAACAAAATAATTCGTATGGTCATTAAATTATTAATGCAGACAACTTGACAAAACGAATGATGCAGAATTTCTTATTTTTTGGGGCTACTTTCACGTGCAATTCTTAGAATTGAGTCCCAAAGTCATACGTTGTACTGTGTTAGAAAAGGAAAGTTATTTATATGCAAAATACAAAAATCAGTTAGAATCCTTCGAAATTCCTTAATGGCAAAATTAATTAGCTTAGCCTCCAATCTGTATAAAAAGAAATGAGTTCTTTTAATAGACAAATATGTTTTTACAAATTTGCCTTCGTTGTCAAGGAATCGATTAAACTTTGGTATCTGGAATGTGAACTGCAGCCCAGACAGTCAACAAGTCGGCATTAATGCCAAACAAGTAAAATTTAAAATTTGCTTAAGCTATTTTCTACTTTTATATCATTTCTCGTATGATTTTAATTTCTAGCGCTAGGAAAATTATAGTTAAAAGTCATTTATCAAATTAGTTTAATCTGGAATGGGTTTAATTTTCTATTGAGATCGAACAAAATCTTAAAAAGTCCTTATCAACAATTTCTCTCCTGACAATTGAATTCATATGAAATCTCAGACTGTGTAAAGATAGTTTTAGATCAATAAAAATTACGGTTTTCTTTCGATAAATACCGTTCCCAATCCACTAACTTTGCTTCGGACAAACTTTAGACAAACCAAATGCTAAGCTTTTAACTAAAAATCCTTTGCTATGACAATACAAACAAAGCTTTCTGTAAAGGTCTTTTGTTATATCCTTCATTCCTCACATACAACTTTTATCACTCTAAAAATAGCCAAAAAAAATTTTCCATAAATGTCCCTAAGCAATTAATATGTTGTATGTTTTTTGGTCATATTTCACAGAAATATTCTTATTTTAGCGTTTAATAAACTCATTTAGCACTCTAGTGTCTTTTACATTTGAACAAGGACGAAACTGTAAACAAACAGTGTTGTCATGTTTATGAAATGAAAGCAACAACAAGCTAAACATCATGGTCAGCATTTTTATAATTTAAACAGGCTTGTTGTGAAGAAAGCCAGTCAACAAACTGTGGTGATAACAAAACTAAAAAGCCTGAATGATTAGGGATAGTACTTTTGGTTGATGGAGGGGGAAAGGAAAAAAAATTGAAAAAAGAAAATATTTAGAAAATCAAGGGAAATTTTCGCAGACATGTAGACGTCTAAATGTGAAATATAATTGTTAAAGCCGTCTATAGAATATTTTTAGTGCTCTCTGGGTGGTGGAGTCCTTTGGAAAGTCTCGTCTCTGTGGTTTTTGTTTAGTGTGCAAAATGCTTAACCGAGCAATAAGATAAATATCGGAAAATCCGTTGATGGTTACAATTCGTGATGGCGGCTGATTGTTTGTTGTTTCTCTTTCTTTTCACTTAGAAAAGTCTCAGTTAAAATCGAACCTAAAATTTGTTTAATTTCTTGTAGTTTTAAGCAGCGAAATATTTTTTGTTGTTTTTAGGTTTTTTTTTCTCTAGATTTATATTGTGGTTAACTGAGTCGCCCCTCCTTTTCTCTTTCTTTATCTCTTTCACTGTAAAAAAAATATAATCCAAATCGCCCTCGTTTTGATATCTACGTTAGTGTCGGGCAGTTTGTAAATATTGTCCTTCGTTTGTTTTGAGCGGGTTTTTTTCTTGATAAAATAAATTGTTGGGTTTCTTGGTTTTTTTTCCATTTCATTTGGCGCTTGCCGTTTTATATTTAGCATAAGGCTTAGCCTGATTCCTTTTTTCATACCAGCCATTTAAATCTAGTGTGTGTGTGTATGTGTGTGTGCTTGTTGCCTTGTTTGGTATGTTGCCGATTTCTTCTTTTCCAAATTTTTTTTCTTCTCTTTTGCCTGGCTTGAGGTTTGGGCTTGATTAATTGCATGCTGCGGTTAAATTTTGCTGATTTAAAAACATTCAGCCAAAACAGACTAAAAAAATTTTTTCTGTTGAAGAATTTTTTCTTTTAACATTTTTATTCAGTTTAATTTTTATTTTAGGTTTTCTTCTTTTTTTTTAATTTTTGTTTTTATTTGTGTTTGAGGTCTTGGTAAGTGTGTGAGTTGTATGGTAAGTGTATGTGTACGTGAGTTTTTGTGGCCCAAGTTTCGGTGTGTTTTTATAGCTTTTTATTGTTGGCCAAGCCAACAACAAAGTAAGCAAACATATTTTTATTTCTCTATTTTATTTTAAATTTTTTTTTTGGGCGAAAAAGAAATTGAATGCTTACACAGCTCAGTTAAGCGTCCAGACTTGGTAATTTGTTAAGTTTTTTATTCTTCAGCACTATAAATGTAGTTTAAACTTTACTAAAAGGGAAGGTAGTGTATTTTCTTTAAATTATTGAGGTTTTTGAGAAACAAATAAATGTATATGTGAGGCCTAAATGTCATTGAAAATTTCTAGGCGATTTAAACTACATTTTATTAAGGTGCTTCGCCGAATTTTTTCGTGTTGCTGGTTAACAAAATGTTTAACATTTAATTTTTTAACAAGCTTTAGCTGTAGTTTGTAATTAATAATCGGTTAAATAAATAGGCAAAGATAAATTTTTAGATATCTTTTTCTCCTCTGTTCACCAGCCGTTTTTTTTCATGTTTTACCAAATGTTAGAGATTGTTGAGCTTCAGTGACTCAATTTTATATTTTTTACAAATTGTTGCCCAAACTGAAAGAGCTGGATCTGTCTAATAAGTGGTTTCAACATGACGGTTTCACATGCTACAGAGCACGCGAAACAATGCCCCAATTAAGAGGCGAGTTCGGTGAACAGTTTGGGACCGGTCAATTGGCCGCCTAGAGCGTGCGATTTAACGCCTTTCGACTACTTTATGTGGGGCTCATGGGAAAAGCCCGCAACGGTTGCCGCACTGGATGCCAATATTGTATAATTTATATGTGAGATACCGGCCGATATGTTGGAGAGTGTATGCTGAAATTGGACCCAGCGTACGAGCAATTTAAGCCGTTGCCACAGTCAACATTTACATTAAATCATCTTTAAACATTGAATTATATAGATCATTCTACCGAATCGAAGAAAGACTTCATAAATTTCCGTAAATTTTATTTGATTTTTTTTTAATCAAATCCGAAAGCTTTTAAAAAAGTGTTTATTAACATTCCAGTAAAATTTGTTCATGAGTTCAGAGCTAGAAATGGCTTTAACTTCCTATGGAATATCGTAGCAAATTGTTGGGAACCGGTTGGGATCTATTAATTACCATAAATTAACTCTTGTGCCGCTTCAGTAGCATTTCGTATTAATTTTGTCCATTTTATTTAAAATTAGCAAAATTTCTTAATTATTTTACAATCTTAATTTTGCAAATCAAATTTATATTTATTTTTTATTCTTATTTACAAAAAAAATTAATTATAAAAAGTCTACAACACAACATATTCATATAAAGAAAATTTTAATCTGTGAAGCACTCCTGGCTTGTGTGAGAAAACTCCCAGGACTTAGAGAGATATCAAAGCGTCGACAACTTTTTGAAAGACTAATAGTCCACTGTGCCATTCACTATGCTACGGATCTCCTAAATTTATATGTAACTTTTTTGAAGTAAATTTTTCGTTAAATAAATCAATCAATATTTCACAACACCTTTCACAAATTCGAACAGAAACGTATGAAGCAGTTAAGTTTCTAAAAAATTTCACAATATTAAAATGCGTTTCATGATTTAATAAAAATAAAAATTACAAGATGTAGTAAACTATTTACTTTTCTGAATTATATAGGGCGTTTTTTTAAGCTAGATAGAACTTTAAATTGTAAAAAGTAACACAAAAAATTAAATTTTGATGAAACATTTTTTTTTATTTGTTTCAGTATACTCTGACAAATCATCATGAATAGACTCATGCTTGAACAACGCTACGAAATTATCCAAATTTACTTTGAAAATCAGTCGTCGATTTTGTTTGATGTTTTATCGCAAAATTGTGTTCAGCGATGAGGCGCATTTTTGGCTTAACGGGTTTGTTAATAAGCAAAATTGCCGCATATGGAGTGAGACCAATCCACAAGAGACCCTACAGACTCCATTACATGCAGAAAAATGCACCGTTTGGTGCGGTTTTCACGCTGGTGGCATCATCGGACCTTATTTCTTCAAAAATGAGGCCGGAGCTCGCGTTACGGTCAATGGAGATCGTTACCGCACCATGATCAATGATTTTTTGTTTGAAAATATGGATGACATTGATCCGGAGGAGATGTGGTTTCAACAGGATGGCGCTACGTGCCATACGGCGAACGCAACCATCGACTTATTGAAATCAAAATTTGGCGATAAGTTGATTTCGAGAAATGGACCTTTCAATTGGCCTCCAAGGTCGTGCGATTTGACACCTCTCGATTATTTCCTGTGGGGCTACGTGAAGTCACTGGTTTATGCTGATAAACCAGCAACAATTGACGCCTTGGAGGCCAGCATTGTTCGTGTTATTCGTGACATACGGCCAGCAGTGCTCGAAAAAGTGGCCCAAAATTGGACGTCCAGAATGCGCTTCGTCAAGAACAGCCGCGGTGCCCATATGCCCGAAATCATTTTCAAATGTTAATGTCACGTATTGATCTTTCGAATAAAAAAAAATTTTGATTACAATTTAAGTTTTTATGTTATTTTTTACAATTTCAAGTTCTATCGGGCTTAAAAAAACACCCTTTATCTTCAAAAATGATATTGAATTTTTTTGCTTCTCCAAAATTAATTTGCATTTTTGAAAAAAGAAGAAATCAAAATTTAAGTTCTTTAGTTGCCAGTGAATAAAGTTGTTATCAATACAAATTGAAATATGGCTTAAATAGACCCAGACTGACCAAATAAATTGTCTGACAGCCTTGTTAACCTCTAGTCTGCTACAATTTTTGTTTTAAAAGAAAGAAAAAAAAACACACACACACACACACAAAAACTACATCAATAAAAATGAAACGGCAATTTTTCCTGTTAACAAACAGACGAAAAAGAAAACAAAAATTGGGCTTAAAGCTTAAATTTAGAGGTAAATGAAATGCTTTTTATTCTATTTCCTTCACACAGTGTTGAGGCAATAGAAAATAGCAACAAATAAAACCACATAAAAAGCGGTTACTGAAAGTAACAATCATGACTAAAACAAATAATAAGAAATAGAGTAAAAAAAAAATAGATAAATGTTGCCATGAAACAAAAAGTGTTAAAAGAAAAAAATATAAGCAAATAAAACGTATACAATCAGTTGCCCAAGTTAAAAAGGAAACCGCATGTAAAGCTCAGGTAATAAAAATGCAACACTGATTAATGTCCTGGTTACATTTTTCTAGTTTTTAGAATTTTTTTATTACCTACTAATTTTTTTTTTTTGCTTAACTGAACGTGCAAAATGTATTTTCAACAGGCCACAACATTTTATTTTTGCTTCTTAAACGGAAAAAATGTAACGATCTAAAAAAATCTCAAAAGAAAACTTAATAAGTTTAATTAATTGAAAGGAATTAATCTGCCCGATTATGAGCACGGAATTTGGATGGCCCAGTTAATAATTATTTTAAGTTAATTTAATAGCGTTTACAAATTAGCAAGAAGTGCTTCTAATCTTAATTAAACACTTCCCCTTCTAACAAAAAGAAAAAAATCTTAAATTATTTAAAGCCCTGAAATTTCATTACGTTTTCCATCGAAATATTTTCAATTTTGTAAATGTTGTTTTGTATCAACATTATTTATGGCATGTTTAAATATATTAAACATGTTAAATCATTTAGCTAAATTTACGTGGCATGCGATTTTCATGTTATCATGTATTTCATTTAAGCTAAACACCTAAAATTATGCTCTCAATTTCAACACTTAAATTAAGCAAATGTTAAATAAACCAAAAATTCTATTTGCACAATCAGCCCAAGCAACCTACACGGGCCCTTGTGCCAGTTATACTGGTAACTAAAAGCCAAAAAATCATTTAAAGTATGCAATCATCAACAAATATTATAACTATTATTATGATTGCATACTTATGGGCGCTTCCTATGTGGTTAAAAGTTTTTGCTTACATTCTAACGAAAGTCAAGTAACATCCGTGAAAAATAAGCTGAAGTAATGTTAAGAAATTGTTAGTTTTTTTTCCTGGCAATTATCATTGTTTAAAACATGAATGATATGGCAAGAGCAAGAAAAACTGACTGCCTATTTTTAGGCAAACATTAGAAAATGTAGGTAGCAAACGGAAATAGTATTACCATTCATAGAAAACTTTTTGGCATATACATTTCTCATTTCCTTTATGTTTGTTTTTTTTTTTTGTTTTTCTTCTTTACTAGACTTTGAAAAGAAAGAAAAAACATCTGCCAAAGTAAAAATCCAAAATTCTAATCTTTAAATAAATCTTAAAAAAAGAGAAAGGAAAGCGAAAAACTGCAAGAAAAGTTGAGAATAAATTCAACATTTTCTTTTTTTTCTGTGGCTTTTTTGCTATTAAAATATGCAAATACCAAGACTTCCGTTGTAAGAGAAAATGAAGAAAGGGAATATATATAGTTTTTATATCTTTAAAAAGTAACAACTTTTTTTTCTCCTTTTTTATAAATTTTAAAAATTTCCGTTATGATTTTTTCAGAATTTTCCTTTCAACTGTCTATATGAATTTGTTTTGCTTCTTGTTGTTGTTCAGCTATATTTAAAAACCACTTGATTTTTATCGTTTGTCAAAAAGACTGGAAGAAAAAACAACTTGCCAAAGAAGCACAGTGGGTTGTGCTGAATTTTAAATGCACTTTACCGTACAGAACATATAGAATTTTATATTTTTTTCTCAGGGAATTCGGGATTGTTTTCTTAACAAAAATATTTATTATAATTTTTATAAACGAAAAAGCGCATTTTGGTTTTTTACATAGAAATAACTCATGCATTTTTGACAACTAAATAATTCGTTGAAAAAAATGACAGCCACCTAAAATGTGGATTGAGAACTATTACTTAAAGGCAGACAAGAAAGTGTGGCCTCGGAAAACAACATCGTTCCGCTCTAGATTTGCCATAATTATTTAACCTTTTCTATATTGCTTTCTTAAGAGTATAATTTGAACAAAGAATGTAAATTAACGACATTAAACGCTAAATTTAAATTCTGAAATTACATTTATTCAAATAAAAATAATTTTTTTAGGATTTTAATGAAAAAAGTTGCGTGGAAAAAGTTTAAATCTGATAATTTTTGAATTATTTTTTAGCCTTAAAGAAATAAAAACTTGTAACATAAAATTAATATAAACAGAAGAAGTAATAAAATAAATTTAATTTATTTAATAAATTTATTCGAATAAAATTAGCTTTGGAAGGAAACAATTGAATCGTTAAAAAAAAAATATTAGGATTATATTGAAAGCATAGAAATTGATTAGAAAAGTTGTTTTTTTAATAGTTTGAATAAAATGTTTCGAGTAAAAAGTTCAAATTTATTCGAATGTAAATAAAACAAGCGTTCGAAAAAAGTTTTTAGATTATTTGAATATAAAGTCATTTGGAAAAACTTATTCGTATAAAATTCAAATAATATAATAACTTTCGCGATAATATTTTAATATTATTAATAAAATAAAATGAGCTATAGGTAAATTTTTTTATAAAAAACGTTTATAAAGTTTTATTAGATAACCGATATTTTCTCACTTCCTTGTGTGGCTTCTTCAGGAAAATATGAAATATCGGTTATCTAATAAAATATTATAAATGTTTTTTATAAAAAATTGACCTACAACTGGAGATAAATCAGATTCATTTAAAAAACAAAAGGTCGAAAAATATATAAGAATAATTATTAAAAAAATTTAAAAATTTACTAGTATTTAAAATTTACTATTATAAAAATAATTTTAACGATATTTTAATAAAATTATTATATATGTATATTCGATTAAAAAATACTTTCAAATAATTCTTGAAAATTTCGAATGCAAAAATTATGTGAACAAAATTATTCGAATAAAATTATTTAATCTATTCAAATAATCGCAATTTTGGATTGGTTTTTCTTGTAATATTTGAAATAAATTTTATAAAAAAAATTCATGAACAAACACTAAAATTATTAGCGTAAAGTCAATTGAATATTTTTTTAATAAAATTATTTAATTTATTTTATTAACAAAATATTTTCTATTATTTGTTGAAACTGTTTAAGCAAAATTTTTATAAATAAAATTATTCGAATAAAATTATTAAATCAATTCGAATAACAGCAATTTTTGAATAATTTTTTTATATTATTAAAACGAAATTAGAGGAAAAAAATTCAAACATATAATTAATAGCTTAAGATTATTTAAATTATTTTTTGAGTAAAATTAACTCTTGAAAACTGTTCGAGCAAAAATTATATAAATTAAATTTTTCAAATAAATTTATTAAATCTATCCAACAATTTTGGAACAATTTTTGTATATTGTTAAAACTTATTTATAAAAATAAAACAAAAATAAAATTAATAGCTTAAAATTATTTATTAAATTATTATTTAGATAAAATTATTAAATTTCAAATAATTCTTGAAAACTGTTCAAGCAAAAATTATATAAATAAAATTTTGCGAATAAAATAATTTAGTTTATTCAAAAATTAAAACTTTTCAAATAATTGTTTTAGTTTTTTTTGTTACAATTGAATAAAGTTATTCTAATAATTTTATTAAATTCTTCGGTTAGAAACAATTTAAAATTTTTTTAAGTTTTTAAAATAAAAATTGTATGAAAAAAATTAATTTTTTAAAAATTATTCACTTGAAAAAAATGGGATTATATTTGAAACAATATCAATTACTTATTGAAAGAATTATAAAAATAAATTTATTGGCAAGACGCTGTTAAAAAATTATTCTAACAAAATTAATAAAATAAATTCATTAAATTTGTTCGAATAAAAATCTTCGATTATTTTTTAGTTTGTTCAAAAAAAAAAATTATATGAATAGAATTCTGATAAAATTTTTTTTTAATTATTCTTATAGAATTGTTCGAACGAAACAAATAATTTATTATGCGGATCAACATAATCTTCAAATATATTTTTTTATTATTAAGATAAAAATGGCTAATATATTGAAAAAAATAATTCGAATAAAATCATAATTCTTTTAGACTAAGAATATTTTTTTCTTTAAATGTGTATTTAAATTTTAATTTTTAAAACAAAAAAAAAAAATTTTCACATAAAATATATTCGCACGAATTCTATTTGATTGAAAATCACTCGATTAATATTATTCGAATCAATATTGTTCAAATAATTCGATTTGAATATGCCACCAAAAAACATGTCTTTCTAGTGTCAAAAACAAAAAGGAAAGCAACTCTTATATACTTCTACCAAACTATCAAAATACTGTCCTTCTCAAAAGTGCACTGTTTATTTGACTCCTCCTACGATTACATTTTCTTTTCCTTCTTTTCTATTCTAATATGGTCAAAGAAAAAAATCTTTGAAAAATTCATAAGCAAAAGCATAACTAGATCAAGATAAACAGAGTTTTCCTTTAGCCAAAATAATAGAAAATGAAGTTTTGAAAGACGTTTTGGTTTGTAGTTAAATTAAAGAAGAAAAAAAACTGTAGCAGAAAGTTTGTTTTTTGTAAGAAAACTAAAAAGGAAGTTCTATGCTAATATCAATGCTGCTAAAAATGCCGGTCGGCTTTTGTATAAAATTAAAATTGCCTTTTCATTTTTAGTTTTCCCTTACATTTGCGACAAAGTTTTGATAACAAATTATGGTGGTCAATTGAATGCAGAAAGCAGGAAAAAACTAAATTTATAAAAAGAAGTCATGTGAGACGTATGAGTTGTATTTAACAAATGCACATAAATCATGTGTCTAAGATTGTTGGTTTTACCAAATGAGATGAGTTTTTTGTTGGAATATTTTAGATATTAAAAATTTCTTGTATAATTTGTAAAAGAATTAAAATATTTAGCTTAACTGATTTGTTTTATTGAATTTTATTCGAGTCAAATTTTTCTACAAAACGTATGCAAATCTTAAACAAATCGAATATACACAAAACAAAATGCTGTATGGCAGTTTCACTAAAAACATCTTGTTCCCTTTTTTTCTGTCTCTCATTTTCTATTTCTGTTTCTGTCTTTAGCTGCAACTAAAAGCTCAATATCTTACAAGTACTTCCTCTAACCTCAAAATATTCATTCGTCTTTAAATTTATGCAATAATATTTCTTTTTCTTGTTCAATTTTTTTTTGTTCCAATCCACTGCAACATGTGCAAGTGCATCTGCAGACTATGAATGATAAAAATGTGGCATGTACATATATAAAGAGTTCTGTTACCATTTTATTTGATTTCTTAGTTTTGATTTGACTTGCAAAAATTGGATAGATAAATAAATAAATAAATAAGAATGTGCACGAGTACAAGATGTATACAGTTTTCGATATAAAATTTATTGCTAAAATGCAATAACAAAATAAATACATTTGCTGCACAAGAAATAGAGAATTCAAGCACAATATGAATAAAATTAAGAGGCAGAAAAAAAGTGGAAATGTTGTTGCTGAAGCAGAAAAAACAAACAATCAAAAAGGATCAGTGGCAAGCACAGTTTTTGATAATATTTATTTGACGAAAGACTGGTTTTTTTAAAGTACAAATTGTGCTAAAAAGTCAACTTTTGCTTAGAATATAAGATACAAATTTCGGTTGCAAACATCACTTTAAAACAAATGCATATCCTTTAAGAATCTTTAAAGGAAACAAGATGTTGTTGTTGGGCCAAGCCGCAAGCATGAAGCAATGCAAATAATAAATAAAAATAAATCAGAAAGATGTTTGTAATGTTTTGAATATTTTAATAATAGTCTTTTTTAGCTCAGCTATTTATTGAAATTTATAAATATTCAAAAGCTTTAAGCAGAAGTGGTTTTTGTTGCCCTCAAGAAAACAATTGATTATGAGTAAAATTTCTGCTCTATTTGTTACATATTTTGGAATATTATGAATATTTTTTTCAAAGAGATTTTATAAGTGTTCTACTAACACTGGACAAGCAGCAGTTTTTTTAAAATAAATTGTGGCATACTTTTAGGTTTCCCTAGGACTTCTTTTTTGTTCTTTGTACAAGACTTTTGTTAACAGATCAAGTATTTTACCAAAGCATATTTTTTTAATTTTAAATATTTGTTCTTACAAAATTTTTAGGGTTGCAGATATTAAATATCAGAATTTGTTTTCATTATTAAATTTATTATTCGAGACAGTTCTCGACATTTTTTTTAAAGAATTTTTCAAACAAAACTTTTTTTAAGAATATTGTTTCTATTGTATATATTGAAACGATTAATTTGGCTCAAGTTCAAACCCGAGTTTACCCATTTATTTATTAAAATTTTTTTAATTTTAATTTTTATTAGTAAATTTTTTTCAATATATGTATACAATATTAATAAAAGTTCGACTAATTATTTACAAACATTAATTACGAACATTATTTCTGAATTAAAGAATAAATCCTTATATCATTAATTCTTAAATTGTTTTCCTTTTTGGTAGTTTTTGCTTCTGTTAGCATTTTTGTTGTTGTTGGTTTTGTAAAGCATATCGTTTTGTTTTTCTTTCTAAATCCTTTGCCAATTAGTTGTATAATCCTTTTAAATGCTATTAGTAATATTATCCTCTTAATAGCAACAAACCTAAATTGTTATTTATGTGTTTATGCAGCGTAAATATGTCTGCTGTAGAAAAATATATGGCAGCTATTGCTGCATTAATAAATTTTAAATAAGGAAAAAATAATAAATTCAATTTTAAAAAACAAACGAAAATTCATTTACAGTTAAAAAAACTATAGGCTGGCTAAATACTTGTGTGAAGTTTAACATTTATATATAGAGAAATTTTTTGACATATAAAAATTTGCTTCCATCGTATTAACGACTTTATCTGCACCATTTTGAGTTTGGCCGATGTTTGATTTTCAAAAATGTTTATATATTAAAATGTTAGAGAATATTAATTCCGTTAACTCAACTGTCTTTAAATGAGAAATTTTTTAACTTACAAACTCTGAGCGAGTTGTATGTAAAACTAAAACAGCACTGTTGAAAACGAAGCTAACTGACAGAGCTATCTTCTCTTGTATGCTAAATATAGATTATAGAAGCTTTTCTATAAGATCTTTACACAGTATTAAATTTCTTTACAAAGTTATCAGCAATTTTGTATATTTGCTCAAGCAGATATTGCTATGAATATGATATTTTTAACTCAACACTCAAGAGTAAAACGGCACAGGAGGTAGAATAAGGATCTATTTAGTGTACCCATATTTGTTTTGTAATATTTTTTGTCTCCATGACGTGACAAATTAAACAAAACACTATTCAAATTAAGTAAAAATTTTTTTAAATTAAATTAAACCTTTTTGAAATTTTGTAGTATTTTTTTGTTTCGCATTATTTTGTGGGCCATTAATGTTGTTGGTTGCCGGTAGTTAGTATAATTGAGGCCAGTATCGCACAAAGTAGTCAAAATGATTGTGCGAACTATGTTGTGGACATGATCATCCGAATTTCTAAAGCAGCGGGTGGAAAAGCTCTTCACTAATTTCACTGATTAATATTTTTTATTTCGATTTTATTTTTTTACTATGAATGATTATGTTTCTTGATTTTTTTTTTGATTAATTTAAGTTGAAAAATGTTTTACTTATGGCGTTTTCTTTTCTAAAAAAAAGTGCAACATTTTTTGCCCTTTTTATTGAAAATTTGCAATAAAACGATTTTTTTAATTAGTGAGATTATCAGAAATTATTGTATCATCACATACGGGGAAAAAATTTTGTCTTTAGCAAACTTTGAATAGCGATTTTTTTATAAGAAATAAAAAACTTTTACATATTTTTAGAAAAGAAAAAAGCAATAATTTGAATAAAGTTAAATTTAATTTGAAAAAGGTTTCGTTTAATTTTAAAAAGATTTAATTTAAACTGAAAATACTATATATTGCGCAGTGTACTATCTACTTTTTGTTTGTTTTAATATTTTGTATTTTTTGCTTTTTCAATAATATTGAACTGAGTAGTGGCAGTTAAAAATACTCCCGCTATTCTTTGTGCATCATTAGTTTTTACATTTACTATTTCCAACTGTCGTGAATACCCTTAATGCATAAATATACTTGTATTATGTTCATTCAAATTGTCTGCAAAGTGTTAAAATATTTAAAGGTTTTTAATTTATGGCTCAATAAATAAATATAATAAATTATAAACTAGATGTGTTTTTAATAAATGAAAATATATCGTATACATATTTTAAATATACAAAAATATTATACATTTTTTTTTGTTTCCAAATGCTCACAAAATGTTACCAACTAATAATAAATTAGAAAAAAATTTAAACAAAAATCGTTAATTTTCAAAACTATATTTTAGGTTCAATAAAATATTTTAAAGTAGGAAATCTTTACTATGGAAAAGTGCAGTAAGAAAAATATATTAAAAATAAATCGATACAAAGCTGTTCACTTATTACTTAACGTATTTTTTGGCGTATGAAACTACTCCTAACCCTCCCCTCCCCCCGTATTCCGACGAAACTACATCATCCTTCTTTATGAAATTTTTATATGTGTTGGTATTAAGTTGTTTTATTTAACACACCCATACATAAAATTCATACCAGAAAACCCCATTTCAAAGTTATTTTGTTAAAGAATAACATACGATTTTATTGAAAACCTCTTTCTTTTTTGTTAAATATTATTATTTTTTAAATTTAAAAATTAATTTTTGAGTATTATGACCGAAATAGAGATAATTAATTTTTGCGTAGCTATTGTTGTCCATTTATTGTTGCGTGTACTTGTTGTTGTCCCTGTAAAAACTAAAGAAAAATTTGTTTCAAAGACTTTCAAGCTTCTGCGGCGACGGTAGTGAGAATAAAATCTATATTGACTTCCGTCAAACTCACCATAAATAATATGTGTGAACTTTTTTTACTAACACAATCAAAAAAAGGAGAGTTTGAGGAGTCAGTTTGATCTGTGGCCACGCGTCTTGAAATATTTTTACTAAAAATTATATATTCTGCAAACTCCAGCCCTCTAAGGGTTTTACGTAATATGTGAAGAACAGCCAACTTTTTAAAATCCTCGATATATCTGAGCCAGGAGGCGTATACATATTATTTGACTAAACAAATATTTAACATGGGTCTAGTAGTTTTGTAACAGTTGTGGCAAAAGTCCCGCTACCATTTTGATTGTGCGCCATCTTGGTTTTGTGCAGTTTAACTTAGTTTAGCTTTATACATTGTGTGTAGATGTCCAAATTTTATTATAGACAAATATACGCCACAAGACCGAGCAGAAATAGTGACAATATTTAATGAGAATAATCGTTCCATTATTGCCACTCAGCGAAAATTGCGTCATGGCCAGCCATATCTCCTGATTTAACAGCACTAGACTTTTTCTTATGGGGTCTTTTTGAAATCAAAAGTTTATGCGAATAAGCCCCAAACGATTCAACATCTTAAAGACAATATTCGTCACGACATTTAAAAAGTTCAGTCTGAGATGTTGCTGCCGAAAGTTGCAGAGCGAATCGCAGTCACCATTTAGCCAAAATAATTTTCCAATCATAGCGAAAAAAAATGTAAAGACCAAAAAACTTTTTACGAACTCAAACCCTTTTTTTATTTCTTTGAAAAAGTCATTAATAGGCAATCAAAATGGTAGCGGGACTTTTGCCCCACCCTGTATATTCCTTTTTTTATTGAGCCTTCATACACGCGAAGTATTGTGCTGGCATAACATGGCAGGTTGTAGGTGATCGTGGTGAAGAGAATGGTTTTTTTTTTGTTTAAAGTGATTATTTTCCGAACAAATTGGTTGCAAGTAGTTTTTCATCCAAAGAGATTATTATTTTTAGTCAGAAGTAATTGGACATAAGACAATATTCCAAAGGAACGAAAGAAAATTTTAACATCAATTAATTTCAACTTACACGGCAGAACAGAAAAAACGTTGTTTTTCGGGAGCCGCTACACTCCCATCTCCAGTGTTCATGTGTGTTTCTATGTATCCGCCACTGCTTGAGGTTTTTGTTGGCGTAAAGTTTCAACCGGCTATAATCCCGCATTAGCAGCACAAAACCAATACACACACAATTAAAAAAACAATACAAATGTCAAATGAATACAAAAAAAACACTAATACACACAAAGCTGTGTATACGTATATATTTCATGCCAGATGAATACTCCATATCGTGTGTTATGAACAGAAGAGAAATGGTCCGCTTAAAAATTCCACTCATCTGTGAAGGCTAATTTAACGGAAATCAAAGGCTTAATGCAAGCCATACGCTTTGCAATCGCTTAAAAAACTTCAGGGGATTGCGTCCGCGGTGGTATCGTTTAATGTCATAACTTGATTAACAACCGAGTCGTACTAACTATCGCTACGTGTATGGTTGGCATAATATCCTTATTTCTATATAATTCTTATATATAGTAACTTGTTAAGTATTTGGCTCAGGTTTTATTTTCAATAAGGATTTCATCCGGTATCTGTCTCAGGAAAAGTTTATACATAAAATAAAACTGTAGCTAAGCCGAGTCTGTACCTGATGAATTTTTTTTAATTTTGGCTGCGGTGTAATTATCATTCGACTTAGAACACAAAACACCACTTTTTAAAATTTTTTTTGTCTCTGTCTGTCTACATATTTCAGAACGCACATCATAAAAAAAACACTGTATCGATTTCGCGCCAATTAAGTGTGAATATACTTTGTTTTTTTTTTAAATTAATTTTTAAAATATTTTTAAACTTTCACAAAGTAAAAATAGAGAAAAAATGCGAAACTACGCAAAGTACGAAAAACTAAAACAACATTGTTTTTAAAGGTTGTTAGCACTGCAGCACAACGTATTTCTTATTACAAATAGATATGCCAAATAAATCTTAATTTGTCCTTTTACTTGAATAGAACTGAAAAAAAATCCTTAAGTGTTAAAACCCTAAAGCAAAATAAACTAATTTATAATAATTAAAAAAATAAAAAATAAAACTTTAAGCAAGTAAAATTATATAAATGTTTATATATCTATAATTTTAACAAGTGACAAACAAAAATTAAAATTTATTCCAACTGATAAAGGATACTACTTAACAGAAAAAGCCAGGCTACTAAAAACAAAGAAGAAAAAAACAAACAACATTTATGATTGTAATAACTTGCTAAATACAAATACAGAGGGGGGAAACTTGGTAGCAAGAGGACAAAGAAAAAAAAATAACAATGAAGGAATAAATATGACATGAACTCACCCCTGTTAAAGCTTGTTTATCATTTAAAATGGATGCAGCTGCTGCTGTTGTTGTTAAGGCAGTTGGTGAGGTAGAAGCCGTAGTGCTATCTGGTGTAAAATATGTTAAGAAAGCACAACCTGTAAAGATAATTGGGGAACAAAAATTATTTAAAAATATTGTTATTAAAATTTTTTTTTTTAAATATTAAGAAAAAGTCCCAACAGTACTATGTTTATTTTATTGTAATTTTTATAACTCTCATTGAGTTTTTAAAAGTTTTTATACAAGTAAAGAGATTTGAAACATTTAAAAATTAGGTTTAAGGTCTACTGATGATTTGGCTTTAGCACCAATGAAATGCATGTATATAGACCAGCTAAAAACCCTCAACAAACAAAAGTTTTTTAGTACGTATGAGTAAAGAAATATATTTTTCTATATACATATATTACGTATACGTCTTTTGTAAAAGTTAACAAGACGGAAAACGTAATGCTAGGAACACAACTGGAACGATCGACAAATTTTTGACCGCAAATACTCGTCTACAAAATTAAAATACATTTGTGTATATGAAAATACACACAGTCATGGCGTCGGCGAAATTCGCTATACGCGGCGAACTCTGCAATAGATTTATTTCTATTTCTTACGCCGACGAACAAATCAATACCATGTGACGATGTTCGTTTTTATTTGTCAAGTGTTTTCGTAAACGAAGTTACTGTTTACTTTAATAATTCTTTTACTTTTATTTTGCAGCAGTTAAAATAAATATACAAAAAGAATAAGTACAAAAATTGTTTTTAGTTGTGTGTTTGTCAATGTTTAATTCTTCTGTAAGTACTATTTTTTTAATATGGTTACACTATCCAGCACAAGGAGTAAGCAGCTTTAACAATTACAATAGCGCTGTCCTTATTTTGACTTATACGAAAAAATTTCACAGAGAATTTTCACCGACGAATACATCGCTTTGGGCGCAATTCGTCGCTCGTCTCAGTTGTGTTCCTAGCATAACACAGTACAACACATGATTTTGAGTCTCCATTCAGAGAATTGCACGTGAAAGTGGCTTAAAAAATAAGAACTTCTGCAACATTCGTTTTGTCAATTTAATGGCCATTCGAAATTGTTCGTTCAAGGTGGATTTTTATCACTTTTTCTATATACACTGAACTCGCGATAACGTGAAAAAATTTTGACCAAGGCAGTTCACATTTTCGAGTTTGTTCACGTTATCGAGTACTCAAATTTAAAACAAAAATCACCCTATTTAATATTTAAAAAAATGCTAAGCACTGTTTGAAATTAATTATTTTATTAATTCTTAATAACACAAAACAAAAAGCCATATACACAGTTCACTTTGCATTCGATAAATAAAAAATATATAAAATAAAGGATACAAGAAATCGATATTTAATTAACAAAAAAAAGGTAAAAAATAAACTAAAACTAATAGGAACATTTTTTTTTTGGTTGGATAATTAAGAATCAGTTAAACAAAGTTTAAAGGAAAAAATCAGAAATTTTTTTGGTAAGTTTTTTGATTTGCCATCTTTAAAAGAGCTTTTTCTTTAAGGTTCCTTCCTCAGCACTCAAATGTCACTTTGGTCTACCATCTCGTTTTCAGCCCATATTAAACCCTTATCCAAACCTTGTACAGCTCCATTAGACTTAATTGTAACTTCTGGATGGAATATAATCGAATCATCATCACTGTCGGTATTTTCTGAGCAATTATCTTCAGGATTGTTATTCCAATCCTTGACCGTGGAAAGAGTAACATCCATCTGTAATAAAATTTCAAATAAATTCTCTAAAAACACTAAAACCTACAAACAAAAACAAACCTCAGAATCCAGCGCCTCAAGAAGTAGAACTGCACTATTTTCTAGCTGTCTTATTTCTAGAGGAGATATCTTCTCTCTCAAAATTTATTTTTCACTTTCACGAATTAAAAAATTTTTAAAATAACCTGTAATTCGGGGATTTCTCTATTGAAAAACGGTGTTTACGTTTTAAAGCTTTCAGATTTTGTTCACGTTTTGGAATACTCTATGGAAAAATAAATCTGTTCATGTTTCTGAGACGTTCACACTTTTGAGTGTTCACGTTTTCGCGAGTTCACTGTATTAACACGATTATATTTCGGAATACAGTACGTGTACTTGTTATTTTCCATATTGAAATATTCAATAATATACTGGTTTTAAAATGTAATTATTGGTAAAACGAATGATGCAGAAGTTCTTATTTTTGGCGCTACTTTCACATGCAATTCTCAGAATTGAGTCGCAAATCAATGAGCTAAAATATGTTGTACTGTGTAATACAATAAATTTGGCTACAAAAAATGTATATGATAAAGAAAATAATTCAGGAGTCAAATTATGACATTCTTTATCGGCTGATTTTTTTATTTATTTATTGATATTAGGTCAATAGATTTTTACATCCTTACTGACTAAATATTAATAACAAAACCAATATAACATACAAAAAAAATTGCGTTCGGAAGTGAATACCTCCAGATATGCTCCCGCATGTAAATTCTACTAAAAATTTTCTTTTATTTAGTCTCACTATCAAACTAACTCCTTTGTTATAATCACTTTTAAAACTCACATGAATTTTTATCTGTTAAATGTGAACAAACTTTCTACCTCAATGTGCTATAAAAACTATGATGACACTCATTAGTCAGTCAAGTCATTATGGTTTTTAATTAGTAACTTTTCTTTGTGGCAAAAGGCACAAGCCAAAAGTAGCTAACAGCTACTTAAAACAAAAAACTTTCAATCATTAACATCAAATTGGTTGTCTCTGTGACACTCTGGTGGAAATAAACTGCCAAAAAGAACTCTAGCAACAGCCATTAACATCGAACGCTTAAGTTCAAATGAAACGTTATACAGCAACGTGTGAGTGACGCTATCACAATAGAAAAAGAAAATAATTATAAATACATTTGAATAATTTAGACTATACTCAACTTACTTAGAATAAAGGCAAGTTATTTTATTTTCTTGTACTACACAGACTTCTAAGTCCAAATTTGTTTAAAATACTTATTCGAATTTTCAAGACTGTTTAAAAATTGTTATACTTTTCCATAATTTTTTTTTGTTTAATTTTATTTTGCTATATTTCGCATATGTGACAGCTGTCATTACTGAACTTTGAGCGAGCTCTGTAATATAAAAACCTGCTAAAAATACAAAATCCTCTAAAAAAAATATTTATTTTTATTATTTTTTTTTTCATTTTATTTATTTATTTAATTTTTTTTTTTGTTTCTCGATACTCATTAAAACGTAATTCATAATGTTAAGGGTTAAGAATAACTTAAAATCCCTTTGCTGTTTTTTCTCTCTTGTTGGCCCCTGCATGTGACAAAAGGCAACAATGATGACGATAATGATGACGATGAAAACGTCTGTGATGTTTGTTACACATTTTGTTTTTGCTGTTTATTTTTGTTTAACTTGTGATGAAAATTTTAAGCTTGACCTTTTAACTGGCAAAATGTTTTCACACTCCATCACGAGCTAAATGACCCCCCCCCCCCCAAAAAAAAACATGGAAAACATGGAAAACATTTCTTTTTATATGCATTTGAGAACAAAGGACTCGTTATTTTTTCAAGAATGTCATCTAATCGGTGTTTTTGTTAGAAAATTTATACTTTTTAGCTGTTAAATTTCTTGGAGAGTGTTGAAAAAATGTGCAAACAATTTTGTCATGCTTAAATGCTGAAAAAATTTCATTTTTTTGAAAACACGCTATTTTCATGTTGTGTGAAATTTTTATTCAAATAAGTGTTAATAGGCCTGTTAAGAGGGAAAAATAAAAATATTACAGAAATTAACAAAATAAAATTTCTAAAGTTAAAGTGTGTTTGTTTAAAGAAAAAATTTAAAAGCCAAAGTAATTGTTATCAGGTTAAAGTTTCTAACGTTTTTAGTCAAAATTATAATTCGTTTCAACCTACACAAGCCACGGCCTTGATTATCAGTTCTCATGTGTATTTTGTGCATTTCATGACCTGTCGGTTGCTGTCTTTGCACAATGGAATTTTTATAATTCCAATGAAAACATTTGCTACCAAATTAGTTCTCTGTTTATTGAAAATAACGTTACTCGTTAATTTTTTCCTTTGTTTCTTGAAATTTCGTCTCATGGTGAATTCTTTCTGACTAGAAATATTGCAAACTTTTGCCTAATATCAATTGATTTGATTAAACGAACAGCAATAGTGCGAAATTGAAAAATACGAAACTGAAAGCATATTCTTAGAGGAACACGTCGATACGAAGGATCTTAACGTATGATGCGTATAATATATAAAATCCAATGTGTATAAAAATTCCTTTAGAATGCCAATTGAAATCTGCTACATCGACCGCTAAATTTTTAATATTTTGTTTGCATACTTGGGATTTTTTTCCTTCACAAAAAAAAGTGTTTTTTGGTCCTGTAATAATTCACTTAATATCGGCTTGTTTAATCTTTTATTTGCCACAGAAATTTATCAAATTGTCCCCTGAGGGCGTAAACTGGATATTATTTATTAAGAAATATAATTTATTATCGTGTGTATTATTAATTTAATGATTGCAAGAGATATTCTACGGCTTTTAGCTCATAAACACACCCATTCATATACACTTAAGCACACACATATGAACACACACACACACACACACACACGTACATGCTTGCTCCGCCAAATGCATAAATAATTCATACAGTGTTCAAAAACACGGTCATCTATTATGCAGCATTTAATTGGTTAAAGTAGATTTTTAATAAATCATTTATGAACAACAAACACTAAGGCCACATTTATGAATACTGACACCAACACCAGTGCCAACGTCAGCTTCCGCCGCCAATAGACTAATACTTGCAACACGGCACACACTTAAGCTCTTAAAGTAAATACCGTTATCAACAAATACCACCATTTAAGTTAAACAGACTGTTGTACGCTCTCTTTTACGTACTCGCAGGTAGTATTTAATGCTATTGTTAATTTTACAATAACATTGACTGAGGCAAAACTCTTGAATCTTTAGGCTTCTTTCTTTTTTTATAAATAAATACTTCTGCTGAAAATTCTTTTGTTATAGTTTCATAAAATATTTGTTAGTTTTTCTCTAGGGTTCTTTTCCCTTGTAGTTCTTGTAGTTCTTGTTGTAATCTTAATAAATATGTAACAGGTAACCAACACAATGGGTTGGTATTTGTAGCTTAAGGTTTGTGCTCATAAACACTAGAGACTCTTATTGAATATTGAAACTTTGACATGTACACATTAACGAACCTGCAGTCGAGTGTACTTGTACATGCACATAAATTATTCATGAAAAGCCATTAGCTAAAGAAAAGTTTAATACAAGCCAACATGTTTTTCTTTGGCTTATTGTTCTCAAGTGTAGCCAAGACTTTAATAAAAAAAAATAAGATTTTAAGAGGGTGTCTCAAAATTAATCATCCTAACATTTGTGAAATAGACCGTGGCAGTATACAAACAGGAAAGCAGAGGAGCAACTCACTCTGCCTGAAGAGCGTGCAGTAATTGGGTTGGTTCTTTTTACCAATAATCGGTCGATGCTGTTGGCGCAGCGTGAATTTCAACGTCGAATCTTGTGAGGCCAACTGGGGCCAAGCATTCCGCTGCTGAGCTGCACGACTCAAACAGACTGGAACCACAAAAAATCTTGCAGGGTGTGGCCGCAAACGAACGAAGGGCGAATTAAGGCATTCGATATTGAACGAAATGCCATTCAAAATTTTTCTGAATTTATATGGAAATTTCGTTCGATATTGAATGTCGTAATTCGCCCCTGGTTGTTCTGTCAAGAATATTGCAGCGGTCACTGTCGTTGTCGCTGATACCGAACAAACATCGACCAGACGATACAAGACAATTATAAGGGACGTGTTACCGCCGAAATTGAATAAGCGGGACTTCGTGAATACGTGCTTCCAACAAGAAGGGTGCACCCGCTCACACAGCAGGATCCTCAATGGATATTGTAAAGGAAGGATGATTAACCTTACGCAAACCTCGTATAAAAAATCAGTAAACTAACGCAGCATAAATTTGCTGAAAATTGTGTAGTTATAGTGAACACCTTTTATTTGGTACAAAAATTTTGCTACACAAAATAATTAACAGAAAAAATCGGTATGTAAATCTGTACTAAAACCTTAAAAAATTATTATTCATTTTTATATATTGAAACGATTAATTTTGGCTCAAGTTCAAACCCGAATTTACCCATTTATTTATTCTAATTTTTTTATTTTTAATTTTTATTAGAAAATTTTTTTGGATAAATTCATTATTATTTTTTTATTAAGAGAGTACTATATATAGAACAATTTTTATTATTCATCATACTAGCAGAACGGATCAGTACTGATTTCGAGGTCGCTACACCATCTCATCAGCGTTCTTTGTTCAATTTTACCACTTTTGACGGTGGATACTAGTGATCAGGAATATCAACTATTTAACCGTATTATTTAACAAATTAGGAAACGAAAAGTACAAACTTATTCATTTTCACATGTCAAATCAATTTCGGTTAGTACGAAATCCCATCTATGATGAATAACTACTCTATATATTGAACAACGAAAAGGAATGCCAATGGGCTCACCAGCATCACCAGTAATAGCAGATATAGTGATGGAAGAATTGTTGGATTTTACAATGACAAGTCTAGATTGTAAACCAAGATATATGAGTAAATACGTAGACGATTTATTTTGCATCACCAAAAGAAACAATGTGGATAACACACTTGAAAAGTTAAACAGTTTCCACAGACACATACAGTTTACAAAGGAGTTAGAACAGAATGCAATGTTGCCATATTTAGATACACTCATAATACGTAAAAATAACACATTGACAATAGATTGGTACCAAAAACCAACGGCCTCTGGACGCATCCTCAACTATTATTCTAACCATCCTAAACATGTGAAAATTAATACAGCACAGAATTTTACGAAAAGAGTGTTGCAGATTAGTGACACCATATACCATAAAAAAAATATCAGTAGGATAAGGAAAATATTAGAAATGAATAGTTTTTCGTTTAACATGACAAATGACATTATCAAACACGCTACTGAAAATATCAACCAAGTGCCTACTGAGAAAACGAAAAAAATTTTTAAATCAATGACTTACGTTCCTGGGTTTTCCGAAAGAATTTCGTACTCGGATATTTTCGATAAGCAAAACGTTAATATTGCTTTTAAGACTGACAGAACACTTAATATGTTATTCGCGAACACAAAAACAAAGTTGGATTTATTAGATAAATCCAATGTAATTTACCAAATACCTTGTAACGGAGATGGGCTTAGTAATTGTAGTAAAGTATATGTAGGAACGACAAAGTCTAAACTACGAACAAGATTAGCAGCACATAAGTCGGACTACAAAACAAAAAAAGGTACAACAGAACAAAAAACGGCGTTAGCAGCCCACTGTGCAAATAATAGACACTCTCCCAATTTTAGTAATACAGCAATATTACAACAAGAAAACAATTACAAAAAAAGGTATACAATTGAGATGTTACACATAATTAATACTCCCGCGAACATACGAATGAATTTTAAAACAGACACAGAAAATTGCGCGCATGCATATAAACACATAATATCAAAATATAAACAAAAAAGCTTTTAGTATATTTTGAACATTCTTTAAAGTAAGATTCTTTGTGCTTTTATTTTTAATGTTTACGTTTTTTTGTTATTGTTTAAAAAAACATTTTTATTTACAAAAATATTAACAATTGTTTGTTTTTTGTATTTTTGTTTTATTATAGTTTTTTCCTGAAGAAGAGCACCGAAGGTGCTCGAAATATCGAAATAAAAAATAAATAAATTGACTAAATTTATACAACAAATTTAATAAAACATAAAAAGAGTTTTATTTAAATAATTGGTATGACCTAGAGCCTGAAAAAAAGAACAAACATTTACAAATTCTAAGGTCGAAGAAAATAATTAACATATTTTATTTTTTTCTTAAATTTAGTACTAAAAGTATAATATTCATGTGAATGATTTTTTATCAAGATTTCATAGCGCCAAACATGAATTTCTAATCCTTAAAAAATATTAAAAACAAAGAAATTAGTACTCTGATTTTGTCTTTGGGCTATAAAGTCTATTTACCAATTGGTAAAAAAAATTTTACTACAAAAAACCAAGAACTAAAAATTTTGCATTAAAATTTTATAACTAAAAATGTTGTACTACAAATAGTACTCTAAATATAGTACCACAAATGAAGTACTAAAAATTTAGTACTTAAAATTAATACTAAAAATTTAGTACTCACTATTTAGAACTCAAAATGTAATTTCGAAATTTATAAAAAGATAATTACATGAGTTTGAATGCTAAAATTTATAATTTCTATAAATTTAGCACCAAAATTTTTAATAAAAATGTTAATGCAAAAATTGTGTGCTAAAATTGCGCGTTAGAAAGAAGTTTTTTAAAGTTTTTGTGCTACAGTTTCATTGCTAATAATTAATGTTTCATCATTGAACAGTGAAATGTTTGTCCAGTGATAAAAAATTACTAAAATTTATAATTTCTATAAATTTAGCACCAAAATTTTTAATAAAAATGTTAATGCAAAAATTGTGTGCTAAAATTGCGCGTTAGAAAGAAGTTTTTTAAAGTTTTTGTGCTACAGTTTCATTGCTAATAATTAATGTTTCATCATTGAACAGTGAAATGTTTGTCCAGTGATAAAAAATTGCTTACATTTAACTTATGCCGTTTTCTTTTCTAAAAAAAGTAACATTTCTTTTACTTTTGATTAAAAAATATTGCTATTCAAAGCTTTTCTAAGGTAAAAATTGTGCGTCGTAAGTGATGAGTTTGTAAAAACATCACTATTTAAAAAATTATTATATTGCAAATTTTCAATAAAAAGGCAACAAATGTTGCACTTTTTTCTAGAAATGAAAACGTCATAATTGTTCTTAAAGCAAATTAAAAATTACTTAAATGGTTAATTTTCGTATGCATTTTCTGCTCATAATTTGTGTAAATAATATGCTCTTCAGAGAATTCTGGCAATCGACTTGAGTGGAAAATCTGTATGGAAACCACTCGAATAAGTGAGTGGTTTTCATAAAAAAATTTTCACTCAAATCGATTGCTTGCATTCCTTGAACAGCACATAAGATTTGAAATCACATTCCACCAAAGCACCTCAAAGTGGAGAATACATTGAAAGAACTCATGAATACTGATGGTGGGGTGTAGTGGTACGCGAAAAATATACGTTGTTTCTGTCCTGTTAATTTTTCCTTCGTTCTTTTAGAATATTGTATTCCATCCTATATTTTCAAAATAAAAAATTATGAACTTCAAAAAATCAATTTAGTTTGCAAAATAATTACATTTAAATAAAATAATATGTATTTATTAACTTCTTGAATAAGAAAGAGCCTTCTTCCTTGGAGGAAAAATTTTATAATTTTTTGAATCAAAGAATGTATTTCAATAAAGCAACTCTTCAATTAACTTCTAAACGTGTTTTTTCTTTTTATTTTCATTAACTAAAATATGCAATTATAGTTATTTATGCCAGTAAATACTTTTGAAAATAATTTCCAAAAAAAAATTATTCAACAAAAATAAAGTTTTTGTGGTAGCATTTTATTAATTAAATAAAGAGCTCTTTATATAATTAGATTTATGAAAAGACGTAACAAATTAAATAAATTAAATTTTCAATTTATTTCAGGTAAATAAAAAACTAAAAATTCTACTTTGTATCTTAACTTTTTTCTTCCTTTTCAAGATCTTTCAAGGTTCCATTTTTATATGATTTCTTCAAAAAGGCTTATTGCACTGGAAGTTACAATAAGCACAGCTGAAGAAATAGTTTTTAGTTTTTGAGAACACCAACATAACACGCTTGAAAATACAAACATACTTTTTTGCCAGCAAGTAGCCGCAACTAAACAAAAACCTAAGTTTTTAAAATTTTTTATTTATTATTTTTTTTTTGCAATGTTTGTCATCATGTGTAAAGCTGCTAATGACTTTTAAAGTAGATGCACTGACTGGTAGTTACAACTAAGGGTGTTCAAAAATTTATTTTTGTTGCACAATAAAATCAGAAAGAGTGCTGTGACTCAGAGAGAGAGAAAAAGAAAAGTAACAAACTTTAACGGTTATCAAACAGTGAAAGCCACATGTTTGAAAAACATAATTCATACAGAGATTCTTAACATAAATACGATTACATGTACACATGTATTTTTACTTGCCCTGCAGTTCATTTACTGGCTTTTTGTAGTGGCTTTTAAAAGATACTGGTTAGAAAAAACAACTAATTTAATGTGTAAATTGTTAATTTATTGTCTTGCTGTTTTGCGGAAACAAAACACACTTGGTTTACCGTAGAAATATATATTTTTATTTAGCAGCATACATACATCTTCAGTCCTTATTGTTTTTCAGCTATTTGGAAATTATCTATAGTCTTAATTGTACAAAACTAATTATCGATGAGAAAATTTAAAATAATATACTTCGTTCATAAGTAAGGACTACTTCAAAAAAATTGTTGAGAGCTTGGCTCTAACCAATTCCAAGTGCTGACAGTACTCTAACTTTTTTAAGGATCTCTGGATCGTTGCTTTCTATGAAAGTTATCGATCGCTTAATTTATTATCTGCCCATTTTCGTTTAATTCACGTCAGTTTCTGCAAACTATTGGGTGCGTTAATGTGCCAGAGTGAGAAGAAGTAAACAAACTCATGGCTCACTCTTTCAGAAAGCCTGTAATAAAACAAAAGCGACAATAAAAAAAGGAATAACAAGTAATAACCCACAATTGCGGAAATCATTTAACGACAATTTTAAAAATAGATTTTTTTTCTTTTATTTTCTGTTTTCCTCTTTGACTCCTTTTATACTAACACTAGCGCGCTGCTTTCTTTTAATGCTTTTTGTTGAACAGGAAATAATTTAAACATAAATAAGCCTGCTGTTTCAATACATATTTCTTAGAAATGCACACACATACACACACATACACACAGTCACACGCGTATTTACGCTCAAGTAGTAAAAATTATAAAGTAACAGAAACATAAAAGCATTTTTTTCTGGTGCGAGTGAGTAACTTGTTTATGGTTTAATAACATTTTTATAACCCTTTTTGAAATAAAAGAAAAAAAAATAATACATTTATTTTCTAGTTTTCTTTAATTTTTTTTTGTAAAAAAAATAAAACTCTGTGAGACTGCATGTGTATGTTTTTAATGTTTATAATACACATGTGTTGTTGACATTATTTTGAATTATAATTTATATATTTTTTCTTATTTTAACTTCTGAAATATTTTTTTTAAGCAAATTCAGGAATACGACGTCACTTTTTAAAGGACTTTTAAAGAATTGTAAAAGTATTGTTTAAATGTTTGAATCCTGCAGATGCGTTAACATTAGTAAGACTAATAAACAGACTTATTTAAACTAGAACATCCGACTAGAAGGTGGGTGCTGTGATATACATTTTCATAGATTAAATAAATAAATAATTGCTGCAGGTACTTTGCAATGGGCAGTGCTACGCCTTCACCATTAAAACAATATTTGACACGATATCACACTTATCTAAATCAGACAGAATCATGATGTTGAAGACTTGCCTGAAACTGTTCGAGTCCACTTTGTTACTCACTATTTCTTTTGTAGTCAACGCATTAGCCACTTCAGCTAACAGGACCTTAAATTACAGTGTGCAACAAATTTCTGGTCATCGCCGCCAACCTCATCAACTCCAATAGGAAATAAGAGTTCACCATTAACTTAACAAAACTGCCAAAGGGTTTTGAAAAGTTAGCTCGAATTTAATTTGTATGACCTCTTGAAGTTGAGCCATTTTTGACCATTTTTTGCACTTTGAGAGAAAATTGAAAAAAAATGTATAAATATTTAAAAATATATCCAATCAAAAAGACTTCGAACCTTATAGTTTAAAATATTTATATTGGTTCCAGTGAACAAAATGGTAACTTTGAGTTTTTTATAGCAATACAATTTTTAAACACATTTTATTTAATAAAACAAAAAAATCTTAAAAAAATATTTTTTTTTTCAAAATATTCAGATCACATTTTGAAAAAAATTGCTCAATAAAATTTCAGATGCATTTGAGCCAGAATCGTTTTAAATTTTTCTGAAAAAGACAATGAATGTCATTTAGTGCATTTTAATACAAAATTGATAATTTATTTATATTTGTCCACGCCTATACCGCCCATTATTTGATGAAATAAAGGAAAAATACATTTTTCCACATTGGATTCAATGCAACAATAAGTACGAACAAATACATTCCATTAAATAGTTTTAAGTATGTATTTGTACGTTTTTTTTTTTAATTTTCACTCAAAGTGCAAAAAATTGTGAAAAATTACCCATCTTCAAGAGGCCATAAAAATTAATTTCGAGCTGACTTCTTAAAACCCTTTTGCAGTTCCGTTTACTTAGTGATCTACTTTAATTTCCTATTAAAGTTGTTGAGACTGGTTTTTCTTATTGCACTGTGTTATTAATTTTTTCTGAGCCCTTTGAGGCAGAAAGCTTTACTTTAAAAATTTTTTCAATTCTCTTTTAAGTTTTATTTTGTGGTAAAAATTTCGTCAACTACACACATTTGCTATCACCTTCAAAATTTAAAGACGTACAAATCAAACCGACCTCGTGAGTAAAGAAAGTATGTTTTCCCCTCCATTCTCTTTTCCACTGTCTTTCACAAATATTTGTAAAGTTAACTTTTCCTGTCTAAAAGGGCTATTTTTTTATTACGTCTTCCCAATCAATTTTTAATACAAAAAAAAATAAAGAAACGGAAAAGGAAATTATTAATTTATAATATTTGCCAAATTATTGTTATTTTAATTGTGGAACGATTTTTCATCCTTAAGAAGTTACATAAAGGAGTAAAGAAAAATTGAGAATAAATTTGGATGTGACCTCAAGCTCGTTAATCAGTTGGGAAAATAATATAAATCTTCTCAATAATTATAACAATTTACGATAGAGAGAAATGTCTGTTTTATTGCTGTTCCCATTCTCCATTCTCCCAACGTAAACTCTTCTTTTTAAAAAGGGCAGGGAAAAATTACTGTTTTATTTTTACAAAAGCGAATTGTAAAACAACTCAAGCATTTTTTGTTTAATTTTTTAGCTTGAAGCTGATCCATTCATGTCTAATTCGTGTGGGTGCTTGCATTAGTAGCAACTTTAAATAATCATAGCTCCTAAAATACTGAACCGATTTTACTAAAGATTAGAATATGCATATGTGCAAGTAAAAACCTTTAAAATATTGTCATTGTTTTTAAAGTGGGCTGTACAATGTAAAAGTAAAATGGATGATGAAAAATCGTCCTGTGTATTGTTAATTAGAGAAGAGTAGATAAAGAGGTATTTACTACACTCTCTCGTGAGGGAGGGAGTTTCCGGCACCATTGCAATACCAAATATTATACGTTGTATCTATAAGATATCTAACTAATCTTTTTCAATTGATTTATTTTTTTAATGGTCTCATAATGCTTTAAGAATATTTTGGATACTGAATACTGGATGTGCTAGACTTTTGATGGGGGTTGTTAGTTCAATTACTGCCAAGACCGTATGAGTTTCTGCAGACATGCCAAAAAGAACTTAATTAGTTTGATGTTGTTAATTAAAATAAAAATGTAAAAAACAGAAAGACTGGAATTTGAAAATTATGAAACTCCTATATCTACCAGGATGCGAGAGCACCAAGATATTGGGAATCACCGAAATTGCGGCAAGACTGCAATCCAATTCCAATCAATTAAATCTGTTTCGAGATAAAAAACATACACGTTTGCTTTTGTTTTCCTTTACATTTATTTTAAGTTCCGTTTAGGCCTTTTGAGTTTCTCTCACTAATTTATACGAGTATATATGTGTTTCTGTTGTGAGCGTGAGGCCGTAGCAACACGTGCACAAATGCCTTTACTGGCTTTTAGTATCTGCCGAAATCTAACTGATTTTTCAGTTTCACTTCTTTAAAAAGTTCCTTGTTTTCTTCCAGCACATTTATTTTATATTTTCTGTTACTTTTGTATACATTTTTTCTCTCTATTTTTTCTGTCGCACACAAAAGTAATTATGGTCTAGTTAATGCCAACATCTAATTACTTGTTAAAAGCTGCAGTATTGTGTATCCTTGTATGAGTTACAAGTCTGAGTGTGGATTTTTTTTTAAGAAATTATATTATAAATATATTCCTCTGTGTAGAGAAAATGTCCATTAAAAATTTGTTACTCCAGGATTAAGCTGGCAGAGACATGTTTTTGCAATTAGTAATTAGGATTTGAAGAAATTAAAAGCGCAGAGAGAACTAATTTTCGCAGTGGCTCATTTTAAATACATAATATAATATAATATAGAATTAAAAAACAAAGTATATGAAAAATAAACTTTAAATAGCAGGGTTAAATAAAAGTTGAGAGCCTGGGAACTGACTTGTAATTGATATTTTGCTTTAAACAAAAACTCCTTGTACCCCTTGACTATAAAGCAAATGATATGATTTCGAGTCCAGTTCCAGAAAAGTCGCAACATTAGTGTGATGTTGTACTAATTGTAGTTTGACAGTTTAACTGACGTAGACGTAGCACTGGTCACTGAATAATACTGGCAGTAATTGATACTGGTGTATGCTTATGTAAATAATAAGCTCCCACCCTCGTCGAAATTGTAGCAAAATCGTCGGCGAAGTAAAATAATTAATAAAATGGCTGTGAAGCTTAACAAAAATTAACGTGTCTACTTGATACGAAAAACGCAGCTAAACTGTTATAAAAAATGAACAAAACGCGCAATAGCAAAGTTGAAAAAGAATTAATTAAGCTTTCTTATTTTCATCATCTGTCCTTTGCACACTTTTTCTATCCGAAAGCAGGCAAAATATATGAAAATGGCTGGTGGACATTAATTGCCTGAGTTGTACTTGTCTAAATAGGAACAAAAAACTTAGGTCACTATCCCTTTCCCATTGATGTTAACACACCTCCCGGTTGGTAGACATATTAATTGACGGATTCTTACTTCTCTTTAAAACAACAAGACCTTACTTGGTATGAAAGTAAAATATAAAACAACAATAAAATTAAATAAAATAAATAAATGTGTTAAACGGTAATAAAGCTCAAGAAACAAATTTAAATTTTACTAAAATTGCGCAATAAATTTTAAAAAACAGTTTAACAGTTTTCATAAGTAATTCCTCGCTGCGTCTAGGAAAAAGGTCAAGTGTAATTTTTCGGAAATGTATGTAGTGTTCAAAATAAAGTCCCTGTTGTACAAGTTAACGAAACAGACTTGTTGAATAATATTTTTTACTAAGTGTATAGAATTTTTATTCAATTTGTTACTTGTTACTAAGTCAATTTTCTTTTATTAATATTTTGTATAGCATTGTTTTAAAAATATAAAACAACGTAATTAAAGAACTAGAATTTGCACACTTGTGGTTATTCTTTTTAAATCAATATTTTGCATAGCAATTGCTTAAAAATTTTCGAAAACAACTGTAAAGAAAGGCTTTTTAAAGTAAAAGCTCTTTTGTTGTTTTTTTTGTTCATTCATTAATGAATTTATAAGCTTAACTCATTCATAAAAAGAAATATGATGTCATTTATAAGTTTAATCTTGGATAACACGGATTTGCCGAAATTTCCTTTACAAAACTTTATAGAAACTTAAAATATTATATCCTGAAGGGAGCAAAACAAAAAGAATTTTTGTAAAGCAAATTCAAATAAAACAAAAGGGATTTTATGTGAAAAATTTAAAATAAAACAAATAAGTTTAATAAAAAATCAAATTATTTTTTATAAAAATTTACGAAAAAATAAAATGTTGTATTCTGAAAGGATAAAAAAAATTAAAAAGAATTTTTCTAAATTATATTTAATTAAAAACGATTTTGTTAAGTATCGAACTTTGTTCCTTGAAACTTCTACATAGTGGAAAATTAAAAGTAAAACTTTTAAACAAATAAAATAAAACGTTTTAAAATCGAATTTCGGACAACTTATTATTTGGTGAAGAAATAAATTAAATAATATGAAAATACAAAAATAAAGTAAAAAGACCTGGGGACAAAGAATTCTACATTAATTTCCCATAAGTCTGCTAGTTCTCCTTGAAAAGTATATTTAAATAATTCTCTGCTTATTGTTTAACTTAAAAATATAATTTCTAGTAGAATATTTAAGCTTAAGGTACTTGTTATCAAATAAACATTTTTTCTTTATTTTTCATCCACACAAAAAGGTCAAATAAAATATAATTATTATTCAAAAAAATACCGCTAATTAACAAAATCCAAAAATTTTATTCATTCTCTCCTAAAAAACTTGTCCCAGTTCGATTACAATCAGGCCCAATTGTTTTTGTATACTCAGCAAAGAAAGTTGGGAAAAGTAAATTGGAATACATGCTGGAACATGTTGGAACTTGCACACATTTTTAGTGCCACAACCCAACTCATCAGAATCTCAGTGTATCCTTTTGCACAGATTTCATGCAAACTTTATTACTATTTACACTAACATTCATTAGAACAAGAATACGAGAGTTTTACGCAAAATTTTCGTATATACAGACATCGCTTCTTCATGCGGATAAACGAATTTTGTTCACTCTATCAAAGAGTGCTTTCTATTTTTCCATTTACACAAATTTTCACATTAAAATCTTTCATAAATTGGCATCAGTATGTGGCAGTTTCCACTTCAGAGTACCCTTAAAAATGGTACTGTTCTTTATATTATAATATTTTTTTTTAAATTAAATTTGTTTTCCTTTTTTCTAAGTTTCAGAGAAAAGCCGGAGCAACCAACTTTTGTTTATTTCAAAGTAATTCTTTAGAATCCTCTACAATTGTTTAAAACATTGAACTGTTAGTAGCAAATTGTTTTCCACAAATTATGTCATTTAAGTCATTAACACACTAAGTAGAGGATTAACACTCCATTTGCCCAGAAAATAATAAATAAGTTTTGTTTAACTGCTGCTTAAAGAGTTTAACAGCTACAACAAGTTAATAATTCAAAAAGTTAAAGTTTTAAATATAAAACAAAAGAAAAACAACAACCAAGAATATCGAAAAGTCTTTAAATACACATGAGTTCTTTGAAATAAAGTTCTTTCTTTCAAACATTTGCTTACATTCTTCATACCGCTCCTTGTGGCCAACTTTCGAAATTAAAATACAAAATAATTTTTAAATGTGAAATGTGCGTGAACTCTTGCACATGTCTTTTTGTCGTGCCAACAAACCAAAAAAGGAAGAAAAAAAACTTAATGTCTGCTGTTAACATTTTATAAGAGACTCGCCTTCTAAGCAGGACATTTGCTCAGTAATAAACTTCTATGCTAAATGCATAATATACCATTTATTGTACAATATATCTATAGCAATGTTCATGTTCTAATGTCTAAGTAATAAAATTATTCTACTTAAAAACAATTTATGCAAATTACAAAATCCATTCATTTTAAATAACAACAGTTACAACCAAACACATAGACAAAGGATAACAGCACTTACAACAATATATACGAATGGCAAATACCAAAAGACTGTCTTTTGCTTCATAAAGGAGTGAGCAGTTTTGAACTTTTGATTATAAATTTTAATACAATTCAAAGACGACAATATTGCTGGGATTTCGTTAAAGGGTCAAAATGTGTTGTTTGTTTTTCAATTTAAAACAGAAATTAATGAATGTATTAGATAGATGTTGTTGTTTTATTGTTGTTGCTGTGTTGTCTGCTATTATTGGCTTTTATGCCAACTGACAACTAATAAGGATCAATTAATTGAAATGGTATTGAAGATGTTCACTTAAATAGTTTAACAATGTGACAGATTTGCTAAAGTTAACCAGTCAATGAGAGTATTAAAGGTGGAAATTAATTTCTTGAAAGATTAATGAGCTGCTAAGTATTTAAAGAAATTCAAAAGTACTTTAGGAAAGGCATAAGAAAGTAGGCTCAAATTCTGTTTAGTAGTAAAGGCTGATGTCAGAGGTTTTGTGTGGCAAAAGTTTTGCTAATTCGATGACACATCAGTCACTTGTGATGGCAAATATTTGCCATAGAAATAAACATTTAATGCTTTAAAGGCTTAATCCTTTTCATAACTTGTACAGGTATCATGAGATAAAAAAGTTAAAAAAAACACTTTCAAAGCTGAAAAATCGTTCCTTCAAAGTGATTTTTATTTCGAAAGCCACCACAGGATATAGAGGAGATTTGTCTAGGCATAAATTTGTTTATAATTTATTAAAAGAAAGCTTCATAAAAATGTTTTCAAAAAGTGTTGTTTGTTGAGGGTTTTTTAGCTCAAAAAAAAAACTTTTTGAAATTATTTGAAAAAAAAAATATCGAGAGCCGTCTCGAATAATAAATTTGATAATTACTTCGTAGAAATAATTTTTTATTTAATCAACAACTTAAACTTGAGACTAAAATTTGAATGCAAATTGCATTGCGAATTGTAAAAAAATTCCCTTTTCCCAAAAAAAAATTTCTAATTTATTTTACTGATTTACTTATTGGCAGAAATACGATAAACAAGAAACTCAAAAAAAACTAAAAATTGCAAAAGAATTTCAATTACCGGAAGTTTTTCTATCAAAAATATCCTCCTTTTGCCTCTGTGGCTACCTCACTCCCTCCTTCAACATTTACGCTTGAAGAGCCTTTTCAAAACAAATTTTCGACAAATTGATATTTCTCGTTTGTTATCTATTTGGAGTTTTTTTTTATATTTCATACCATTTACATTTTTTTCACAAAAAAGAATTTGTTAAACAAAATAATAAAACAAAAAAAAATAAATGAAAAAAATGTGAAACCTCATAATATTAAAGATACAAATATATTCAATGTCTGTATGTTTGTGTTTAACCCGAAACTGCCAAATGCAATTGTTTTTAATGCCTTTTTGCCCAACACATAACTTATTGTTTTTGGCGAAATACCAAAATATATACAAACCCATACAAAAGCACACTCATACCCATACAGCTTTAAATGCTCAAACACAAGCACACATTTGAATACCAGTTCGGGGAAGGCAAGTTAAACCTTTTATTTTTCACCGAAAATTTTTTTCTTTTATAAAAAAAACAAAAACTTTTGCATATTGATATAAGCCAGCAAAATTTAGTTTAATTTAAAACAACAACAACAACTTCAATAGCAAGAAAAAAACGAGAAAAAGAAAACTTTGCAAAAGGTCGAAACAAACCCACCTGCTATTTTTTATTTTTGTTTTTTTTTTTTTGCTGCAAGAAAAGCTGAATTTCTAACTACAATCGAAAAAAAGTTAAACAGAAAGCAAAGAACAACTAAATTCCCCTCTAAAATATTCAACAAAGGCAGCCACGGTTAAAATGGCAAGAAAAAAGGGTTATCAGAGTGACTGGCAATTGCATGCTTGTCAAGTACATTTAGAAATTCTTTTTAAAGGCGTGTTCCTTCCCCTGCTGATGTTTTTTTTTATTTATTTTTTTTTGTTTTGTTTCTAGTATTTTGTGGTTTCTACTTTTTTGTTTTTGCGGTAAGAAGGCTGAAAAAGCTGTCAAAATTTTATATTTCTTTTTCAATTTATGGCCACAATACACTTAACATTTTGGGGGTTTTTTTTCTCACTTAACTTCTTACTTATGATCTTTTGTACTAATTAAATATTATCAAAGGTTTTTAAAAATATGTTGTTGTTGTTTAAATTTATTTCTTATGACAACCAAACTTGTCTCATCTTGAGACAGGAATAGAAAACTAAATCAAATATTAATTAGATAACTTAAAAAACAGGTGCTTGTGTTTAAGTCCTTTTGCGACCGCTTTAATGTTTCAGTAAAACAGACAGAAGTATTTGTTGGAAAAATTAAATTTTTGCTATCGATACATCTGTAATAAAAAGTTTTTATGATTGTTAAATTATCGATTAATTTTCTACAAAAACTTTGCTTAATAACGATTTTTCTTTGAATATTTTTTTTGATAAATTAAAAGGACATAAAATCCCTTTTCGACCACTTTAATGTTTCAGTAAAAAAGGCAAAGGAATTTTTGAAAAAAAGACAATCTTTTCTATCGATAAATCTTTGATAAATAAAAATTATTAATTTTAAATTATCGATTAATTTTCTACAAAAACTTTGCTTAATAACGAATTTTCTTTGAAGGACATAAAATCCTTTTTCGTTCGTTTTAATACCTCAGTAAAACAGACAGAAATAATTCTTGGACAAAGAATATTTCGATAAATTATTATCGATAAATTATTATCGAAAATATTTTTTGTACACATATTTTTAATTAAAATTTTTTTCTACTGATTAATTTAAATTTATAGATTTTATTACAGATAAATTATCTATGAAAAAAAATTATTCTGTCGATAAATTTTATATAAAAAAAATTAAAACAAAATATGTTTAATGAAAACTTACTGTTGATTACAAATTTCGGTGAATAATGTTTGTTATATCGATCCCTATTTACGATTCTATCGTAAGTAACAAAGGCAAAATTTGTAAAGCAAGCGTCAAAATGAACTCCGCTTTTTACTTCAAAACGGTATTAATTAAAACTCTATGAATTCGTAGGACATCGCAAGTAGTCCTTATAACCTGTTTGCAACAAAAAATAACAAATTAAGATAATTGTCACTTGTGCAATAATCGTAAATTGGGCTCGATATTTTACTTACATATAAAAAAAATTAGTGGATACTTTTTCTCAAAGAATTTAATAATTATTAAATGTTGTTTTAGGTACACAATGAATTTTTAACTTTGATTAAACATTTCTCCAATCGATATAATTTTGTGTTTTATTAATTTTTTATAAGTCAACTTCTTATGTGAAATATCAGTCATCGACAAAGTAGAAACAAATCCGTAATATATCTAAAGAATTTGCTATCGATAAATTTTCTATTAATATGATTCTGTAATAAATTTTATTGATAACTTCTTTTATACAGGACATTTTTATTAACGCTAAATTTTCTATAAAAAAATGGTCAGCCATAAGTTTTCTACACAAAATTGTGGTCGATTTAAATTTTCTTAAAATTTTTCTGCGATAGATTTACTTTAAAAACATTTATGCATGTGTTAGTAAAAAATTGTTTATAAAAATATATTTTTTTTATAAAATAACATTCGAATGAACATTTTTATTTTAGACAGTTTTTATGCATACAATTTTTTATTTTGAGATCCAACCAATTTAATTTTCTACAATAAATGTTTATTATTGACAGGTCTTATCAATAAGTTTTTATAGACAATCTCTTTCTCGATAACTTTTCAACACGAAATTTTTTTATCGATAAAATTTTAATAGAATTTTTTTTTTCACAGAAAAATTTTATCGACAAGTTTTTCGCAAACGTAAGTCTTTTTCGCTATATTTTCAATATTATTTTAAATAGAAAATTTGTTTAAGCGCTAAGTTTTCAATTGAATATTTTTTATCGATGGCTTTTCCGTTGCAAATTTTTTGTATAAATATTCTATAAAATATTATTTGACGATAACTTTCCTATTTAATATTTTTGCAGTGAGAATCTTTTCAAACAATGTTTTGCATACATTTTTTGCTATCAAGGGACCAACATCTATCCCTCGAATATAAACATTTGCTTGCAAACCATGAAAAACGAAATTGAAAAACGCTTGAACTATTATTTTATTACACTAATTTTGTGTGCTTTCATGTTTTTTTTATAAAATAAGCGAATTGAGGAAGGGATATTGTCTACATTGAATCCCATTGACTACTATCTATATGAATAAAGTTCTCTTAAGACTTTTTTTCACTAATTTTTTTTTTAACTCCACAAAACAATACTTGCTTTTTATGTCTACTAATAATTTAATTCTTAAAAAGTTACTTACCCGCCACATCTGCTAAATTGAGGCACACATGAAGTAGAAATAAAAATAAAACAACATGTACTAAAAAGGAGCCCTGCTGGTTAATGGCTGTAACTAAACAACAAATGCTGACTAAAGAAAAAAAATTGTATGATACAAACTGTTGTTGGCTGTTTGGTTGGGGTCTGTCTCAATGGTTGGCTTGGTTTGGCTGTTAGTTTGCTGACTGGCTGTTTGGCTGGCTGGTTATATTTATATATGTATTTTTTGTTGTTGTTTTTGTTGTAGTTTAAGGCTTTTAAAAGTAATTGCCAGACCCCAAGTGTACAAAACGAGCATTATTTTTATGCATTTTGTAAATGCTTTTAACAATATTACTTGGGTCTTAAAATAATAACATTTTTATTTCTAACAAATTGTTAAATTGTTTTAAATAAAATTAAAACCCTTAATTGAACATGTATGCGCATAAAAAATGAATACTTACTTGCTATGTGTTCGTTATGAAAGGCCAACATTGTTTTCTTTTACAAATATTAAAATGTTGTGTCAAATATTTCTTTAAAAAAAATACTTAATGGAAATTAATTTCTTCTTTAGCTCAGATGTTTGAATTTTTTATAGTCGTTTTTTGAAGACTCCCGGACACCTGCAAATGAAAAAGAGAAAAACAATAAATTATTTATGCATGAAAAGGAGGGAACGCTATTTATTTTAATGCACAAATTTCAAGTTGTTTATTATATAATAAAATAGTTATTTGTTTCCTAAGCCCTTGTTGCATTTGTTGCATTATCTTCAAGGTTTTTTTTATTCCCGCTGTTTGAATAATGCGTCTGGTTTTGTTTTATGTCAACACTGCCAACTCTTTATGCAGCACAAATGTTCGCTTTCTTGGAGATGAAAAATGTCCACAAAAGTTATAGTATTGCAACTGTTGTTTTAATGTTGTTTTGAAAAATTGCTTAAGTTCAACAAACTGTCTTCAAGGTTTTATTGCAACAAACACTAAGCTAAAGACAACAAACTGTTCAAATTTGCAAATAAAAAGTTATGCTTCATTTTGTCAAAGAAATATTTTAAGTTTTAGTCATGAGTATGAGTAATATTAATTTGAAAAACATCAAATATTACTCATACGTAGCAGTACACTGTCAACTGCCACCGATTCGAATAGGCGGATGTAAAACAAAATATTGTCGTAACTTCAGGAATTGATTTCTTAAGTAGTTTGACTTATAAAATCAAACTACACAGACTTTTACAACAATTTGACATGTTCACATATTTTAGTAAACACAAAATATTGAACTGCTGTGACACCACATATAAATTAAGCCCATTTCAATTGTATATGTCAAAAAAAATTGAATTTGGTTTTATTGTAGCGTTGTAACCAAAATTGGGGCTCCTACAACTTGCATTTATCTCGTGCCGTTCAGGCAATCAGAAGAGAGCTTTTGCGCGCTTCTTTTGGTTACTGCAAAAGGACGTATGTCAATCGCACGCTTGATTTGACAGTGGCGTGGAGTGTTCTTTCGAGATAAAACCTATAAATTGTGTCATTCTGCATTGGATACTAACATTGGATACAGTGTGAATCGTGGCGATTTATTATTATATTCTAGCCAGCGAAACTAAAACAAACAATTTTTCTCAGAAATATTCAGTTTTTGTCTTTCCTGCAAAAGTATGATTTAGTGACATACAGCATATTGCATTCACCACGACGATATACATTTATTCGATAAACAACTTTTTTACGCCTTTTTTAACTAAAACTTCCTTTTGTACAAATTATTTAAGAAATTTGTGCTTGTATTTGTACATTTGACGAGACATTTCCGCTAAAGTAAAGAAAAATGAAACAACAAGAAGAGCGGAAGCAAATGAACAGGTTTCTGAAAGTTGAACGAACGAAAAGTAATTTATATATTAACGATATCAAAAAACATTTTTTTATTAGGCAAAAAAAAAGAATATTAAACAGCTAAAATTAAATGGAAAATATAATAGTTAACCCTCCGCTAACCAGCAATTTTTTCAACGTTCAACAGCGGATATGTATAAGAGTTAATAGAACAAATATTACTTTTGTACTATTGGACTTTCGTTACAAAGACAGTTGGATTGCTGGACGTCCACACTAAACTTTAAACATGAAATTCAAAGAATCTTTAAAAAAATCGACAAAGCCGTTCAAAAATTAAAAACAGGACCTTTTCAGTCAACGGAGGGTTAAGAAAATCCGTAACAATTAAAAAAAACAACACTTGAAAGTCAGTAGCAAAACGCACATCTTAGTAAAAATGTAACTACGAAAGATATGAGTAATTGTGATACTATTCTACAAAAATGTGTATTTATTAAAAATATGGAGTACACCACCTTTACAATAAACGACATATATATTGAACGTGTAGCAGTGCCCATAGAAAAAAAATATTTGTAGTTCATGAATTTTCGATAGCAACTATTGTTTGTAAATTATTGTTATCGATACATTTTCGGTAGACAGTGAAAAACCTGTGAAAGTGTTAAGAATTTATGTGTGAAATTTCTCAAAATATATTGTTATGAAAAGTGCGAAGGACTTTGACAACAAACAAGTTTTTGAACAAGTGTTTTAAATAAAACGTGATAAGTATTTCTTTTTGACTTTTTACTTTCATTACTCCTTTTTTCAGTTTGTCAACAGTCTCAAGTTTGTTTTCCTTTTCAAATTCGTCAATATTATTGCGTTTGTGGTCTTATTTAAAATTATTTAGAAAAATAAACAAACTTAAGAGTTCCTTGCTTCATTGAATTTGTACATCTATAATAATGAATATAAAAGCAAAGTGTTTTTATAATTAAATTATTTGTTCCCCTCTCATAAATTCCTTTTGATTTAATTTGAAGTTTTCATCATCCTAAATACACATTTATTTATATTTTATTGCCAACATGGTTAAAGCCTCAGGGCATCATACTCGTTACAAATTTTAATCAAAAACTCATTTAGAGAAAACGATGTGTATAATACACTTAAACTTTCTCGCAAACCTTTCTGAAAAAAAAAGAAAATCCCAGGCAATATAGAGCAAGAGAAGCAGGGAGGAAGAAAATGTTTATTTGTGTGTGTGTGTCGGTGTGTGTTTGTGAGTTTGCATGAATATTTTGTAAATGTATGAGTTTGTTTCGAGTGCTGGCTTGTGCTGACTGTTAAGTAATTTTATTTATTTTTTTTTATTTTTGTTAACTAGAAAATTTGATTTTATTGCAATTTTAGTTTTGAAATGAAAGCCACAAAATTCATTAGCGAAATATCCTTGATGCGAAATAGCAATACATGGGCAAAACAACGTATAAATATTTTATTGAAATATGGGCATTGATACATGTGTGTGAAGCTTATAAATAACATTTATCATAAAGTTAAATTCCTTTTTGTTTTTGAGGGCGGATAAAACCTCCGTTAAAATTGTTATAAAATTTTTTTTTAAACATAACTTTTGCTCTGTGTTAGCACTGCTGACCTTATTTGAATAGTTTGTTTCATTTTTCATTTATGATCTTAAATATTTTCCTAAAAGTACCTTTAAAGTCCAAATTTTTTCAGTAGTTGTTTTAAGTAACAAAAATCTATAACAATTTGTATAGACTCATCGATGTTTCTATCAATCCCTAATTGCAAAAAATTTTCTTGCTGTTGTTTATTTTGGACAAGGTTTCTTACTTAACAATATTTGTTTGCTGGCCAAAACAACAATGGAATTAAAACAAAATAGGAAATTTTTTTTTGTTATTTTTGCTTTCATTCAATACCTTCGAAATACAAATAACTTTATGCTCTCTGGCTATAGACAAAAGTTTATAAAAGTTTACCTTAAGTAAACCTCAAAAAAAAGGAGAATAGAAACCAAAAACAAAAACAATTTCAACAAAACAAATCTGAAAAAATTTCAGACATGGAACCACTTTCTAACAGCACGTGGTGTTCATAGAGCCTGAATATCCTTTTCTAACTCCTGGCCTCAGTCTTGTGAATTGTAAAGCAGCAGCAGCAGTAGCAGCAGTCAGCAGGCATGAAAGGAAAGCAAATACTTTAAGCTTAAACAAAACAAGTTAACAACACAACCTTTTACATTTTTTTTTTCTTTTTCGAAATTGGTAAGAGACGATTTTACTTTTTGCATGTAAGAACAAAACTGTTGGTTTGTATCAAAAGAGGTTGGTTGAAGTAAGCAAATACAGAGAATGCTTTTGCTAGAACTTAAATATTTTCATGTTGTTTTTCCATACAGTTCGTTTTCTGCTCTTAATGATGACATTGCAAATGTTTTAATTATAATTGAAGGCCAGCCAGCCTTTTAGGAAATGTTTCAAGCGGGTTGCCGGTAAAGTGGACAATTGAAAAATATTCATCTACTAAAAATATTTTGCTAGTTAAGTAAAATGCTTTTATCAAAAACTATTTTAAATTTCAAGGCACAAAATTGCAATATGTTAAATTAATGGACTTTTCATGTTCATCAAGATTTTTATTTTCTTATTAATTTTATAAATTTATATTGAGATATCCATTTCAATTAATCAAAGACTTGTCAAGTAATTAAGCAGGTTTTATTTAATAAACAATAATAGAAATGAGAAAGAGTTAATTACACTAATGGTTTTTGCAACGGGACATACAATCAAAATGATGAATTAAATATTTGAACAATCACCACATTAAGTATGATTGTGTACATAATATATTTTATATACTCCGTTTTAAGATAAAAGGCAAAAGCAAGAAAGAAAGTCGAAGAAAACAGACCCGTTTCAAAAACTAAAACTATATTTATTTATTATAATTATTATTTGTTTTTTTTTTTGCATCATAAGGACATTAATAGACGTATTCATAATGAAAACTTACCCAGTGTATAACTTATATACATATTAAGCTTTTAATCTCTTTATGTCGAAGCTTATTCATAATATTCTTATATCCTTTGTCTATCTATTCTTAGATGCTACGCGCCTATTTTAATGAAAGTCTATTGTGTTTTTGGCATAAATAAATTATTTTTAAATTTTTTTATAAAATATTTAAAAGAAATTGGAAACACTAATATTTCAAAAAAGAGATTTTTGCAATTTGATTAAGATAACAGGGAAGATTTAATTGAGTTCTATAGGATGTTTTGAGTTTGGTTTTTCATCAAATCAAATGTTGTTGAAGAAACAGGATTTTCCCAGTTATACAGGGGATATCCATCATCTACTTATTCATCAATTAGAAGAAGGATTATAAATAGTAAGCAGCTTTTCATTACGATTTTGGCCGTAAGAATTTGATTCTCGTTTAGTTCAGAACAATCACCATTAAATTATTATATATTAGGAGGACACAAAATACTCCGACGTGGTGGGTCAGAAAAAGAATTTCATTGTAATGACTGGTATTTTTCCAAAAAAGGTACTTTTTGCTTGAAGATACTTTTTGTAAAGGGCACTTTTGATAAAAAAGTTATTTTTCATGAAAGATGTTTTTTGATAAAATGTACTTTTAGCTCGAAAGCACTTTTTGGTAAAATGGTGCTTTGTGCTAAAAAGTACTTTTTGATAAAAGGAACTTTTTTAAAAAATATATTTTTTGATGAAAGTTAATTTTTCCATTAAAGGTCCTTTTTGATAAGAGGTTGAAAAAATACTTTTTACTTAGTACTTTTTGTTAAATAGGTACTTCTTGTTCAAAACGTATTTTTTTATAAAAATTTCTTTTTGATAAAAAAATACTTTGTTGATAAAATGTACTTTTTGATAAAAACTACTTTTTGATTAAGGATACTTTTTGCTGAAAAGTACTCTGTCATAAATAGTACTTTTTGGAAAAATATATTTTTTTATGAAAGTTACTTTTTGCCAAAAAGTTCTTTTTGATAAGAGGTACTATTTGACAAAACATACTTTTTGATATGAAGGTACTTTTTAATATAAAGGAACCTTTTGATAAAGGGTACCCTTCGATTGAAGCTAATTCTAAATAAAAGTTATTTTTAATAAAACACACTTTTTAACAAAAAGTTACTTTTTCATAAATAGGCACTTTTTGATCAAAACATAATTTTTTATTTAAAAAAACTCTTTTTAATAAAAGAACCTTTTTTAATAAAAGGTTCTTTTTGGTGAAAGGTACTTTTGGAAAAAGGTACATTTTAATAAAAGGCATCTGTTGATATAAAATACGCTTTGAAAAAATTAATTCCTAATAAAAGAATTAACTTTTTGATAAAATACAATTTTAGATAAAAGGTAATTCTTGATGAAATGACTTTTTTGGGAAAGCTATATTTCAATAAAAGGCTCTTTTTGAAGTTTTAGTAAAAAGAATACTTCTTACTAAATATTTTTTGATAAAAGGACCTTTTTAATAAAATGTACTTCTTGATAAAATTGCCTTTTTCATATAATACACTTTTAGATAAAAGGCATTTCTTGATAAAAGAATTTTATGGGAAAATTTACCTATCACAAAGAGGTACTTTCTGATGCCTGTCTTTCTTATACCTTTCTTGTACTTGGTCACAGGGTAGCGTGACAGGTCTTCCTTGTTTATTTCATTTATTCTGTACTGTTACAGCCTTCCATACGAACCTGAAGTCTAATGTGCGCCACCAGATATTTCTTGATGTAAACAGATACCGTGGCTTTATCGCCGTCAGATTCCCTTACATCCCACAAAAACTATAAAAAATGTCTCTTTAAATCAAAAGCACCACATCAATCATTTATCCCTTACAAAAATATTTTAATATTTGCTTTACAGCCTTTCTAGTTTCTATTTACAATATTCTTTTATATGAGAAATAAAGCTGCTAGTCCCCGAAAATCTCCTATACAAATATTTCTTCATTTAATAATTTTATTATGATGTTCAACATCATAAAATCGATTTTCTATTTTCCAAAAGTGCACAAATACATTCTATCTTCTACGTGCTTCAGTCTACACTCCAACCTTCACATCTCGAAATTTAGGAATGTTTAACAGCATTTATTTACCCAAGAATTTGCCTTGTAAAGTCATGATTGATAGTTATTTTTTAACCATAATTTCATGGGCATGGGCAAAATGTTTTAGCAGCCTCAAGTTCTGGCAGCTAAAAAAAACTAACACATCATATAAATAGTGTCTGGCAAACAAAGCCTTGAATAAAAGGTAATGATGATTATATTGTATGAGTAGACCTATAAAAACAAGGAGTTTGGCTGCTGGTGCTGCTCGTGGCTGAACAAAGTGGAAAAAAAAAACAAAATAAAATAAAAGAAATCAGTGAATCTATTGTTAACTTGTACATACAAATGTCATAATTTCCTTTTTACACTAATGGCAGGCAATACAAACACACAGTAATAGAAGCCACCAGCCACCCAGTCAGTCAGTCAGTTAGTCCTTATAACGACTGCTCTTTTTAGCTATATTTCTTTTTATTACAAACTACAACACAATTTTTCCCTATAAAAATGTCTTCATCACCATCATTTTTATATTATGATTGTATATGTATTTCAGAGGATCTGATATCCTTGATATTTATTTTGAATACCTTGCTTATGTTGAGACAGACATGTATGAAGGTGGCAGGTAAAATTGAGGTAGAATATTTGCTGTAAAAAGCCTTAGGCTTGTAAAAGGAAAGAAAGAAAGAAATGTGTGATTTTTATGATTTTAACACTCACTATGCCAGTGCTCCCCCCTCCAAACACACACACACACAGAGAGAAACGCGAAGGAATCCTTTTGTATGAATATTGCTGATTTGCTTGGACATTTGCATTGTTGTTTTGCACATTGTTAAGTTAACATTTTCAGTATTTTATTTTCCCAAAAAGGGGTTTTTATTATATATTTTTTTTAAATTTCTTCATCGATATTTTGTTGGAGGCTTAAAAACTTTATAACAGACAATGTTGTGTTTACAATTTGATTTAATTTTTTTTTGCTCATTATTGTTATTATTATGAAAAGGGGAAACATAAAAATAGTTTAAGTTAGTGTTGCTGGCAAAACAGGATACTTGGGGTGGAGAGGAATTTAATTTGATTACATTTAATGATTTACCGGCAATTATTGTCTATAAATTGTGGTGTTACATGTTTAAGAGAGAGAGAACAAGAGTAGAGATATTATATAATGCAGAAATTAAATAGTTTTTTTAATTTATTAATCGAGATTGCCTCGATATCTTCTTACAAAGATTTTCAAAAACTTTTGTTTGTTGAAAGTTTTAATTGTATAAAGGTTGTAAAGAAAGAGCGATATATCCAAAGTTTTTCAAAAACGTGTAAGAGCTTTGAGTAAAAAAGGACCTTCCGTCAAAAAGTACCTTTTATCAAGTAGATCTAAATATTCAAAGTTTTTTGAACATGTTGTAGAACGGCGAATATTTTATTCAAAAATCAATTACTGGATGTCGTGGTAGACTTGCAGTCGCTGGTTCATCTCATCCTCAGACTCTGCAGACAAGCCTTAATTAAACAGTTTGTGTTAAAGTACCATTTATGAAAAAGTAACATCCATTAAAAAAATTAAAACAGAAAGTACCCTTTTGTACATAAAAGTTCTTTTTATCAAAAAAGTACATTTCGTCAAAAAATATTTTTTATCAAAAAGTAGCTTCTTCTCAAGAAGTAACATTTATTTTTTTTAATATCACAAAGTAAATTTTATTAAGAAAAATATTTTGTCAATAATTTTCTTTTATCCAAAAGTATCTTTTTCAAAAAGTTTCATGTTTCACATGTCATCAAAAAGTTCCTATTACAAAAAATGACTCTTTGTATAAAAAAAAAAAAACTTTGATCAAAAAACTAATTTTTCGAAAATCAGCTTTAGAGCGTTGACGCTCCCTTCGTATTGTGCCGACTATAGGCTAGTTTTCGGTTTTTTGCCAACGCTAGAATAATGATGGATATGTGGGGAGGTTTTTCCGCTGGATAGTGTTCCGCCACAGTAGTATCTTTCGTCTGGATAGCATAATGTATACAAAATATAAACGATGAACTCAAGTTAATTATCGCGCTTCTGCCATAAGAAGAAAATTTTTATTGAAAAACGATACAAACTATTAAATAGAAAAGTTGGCATTCAAACGATGATAAAGATTAAAAACAATACGAGTATATACAGAGTAACATGGACGTATATTTGAACGTATATTTTCAATATATTCGACCATTTTGTGTGTCAGTCGAAGACCATTTTAATTTAAAAACTTCATAAAATATATGATTATACTTTCTAATAAACATTTGTGTAAATAAAACAGATGAAAAATTACACTGGCCAACAAATTAGGCAAAAAATTTTGACTGGGGAAACGAAGTATGTTTTTTAGCTAATCTGGCTGCGCTGAATTCGAATCTGGCAACAAAGTTGGGCTATCACGTCCAGTTCGTTTTTTATCGCATGCTGGCAATACTGTAAAATAGTTAATACTGACGCTACAATTTCACAGTTATTAATTTGACAAAAGCCTACATTCATTATAAATTTGTATAAAGGTAGAGTATAAGCATGTCAGTGAGATCGTGTGTTACTAATCCGAGCTATTTTTGCTTTGTGTGTGGTGAATATCTGATTGGAAAAAAAGGATATGCAATATCAGAATCACTAAAATATGCATATCTACATTATTTTGGTTTTGCTGTCGGAAACTTGGACAAACCGTGGACACCGACAATGTTTTGCAATCGTTGCAGAACTATTTTATACAAGTGGTCAAATGGCGAGAAAACGCATTTAGATTTTTTCCCACAAAACCTAGGTGCTGTTAGCGACGAACAAGGGGAACGCGCCCATCAAGATTTAATGAAAATTGAAAGAAACTATCAAGGATTTTGGGATAAAAGTATGCTGGGAGACTATTGTTGGACTCTAATACGTGAAACCGAACCAACGAAATACAAACGACAATCATATAACGCCATTCACTTTTGAAAACTCATTGATTTTTAAATAAACTAATAACTTTTTATGGAAAAATCTAATAAAAGCTTTTTTTTATATCTCGAAAACCTGACGTGATATAGAAAAACCATTTACAGATTCGAATTCAGCGCACCAAATTACACTGGGAAATGTATTTGGTTGCTCCAGTCAAAAACCTTGTTGGCTAGTGTTATTAGTCTGTGTGTGCATATTTTAAAATTCCTTTTTGGAATATTTGTATGCATACTTGAATAATTTGTGTGCATATTTAAACTTGCCCTGTTTATTATTAACTTAAGCAAAAATATGATTCATACAATGGCATTGGTTTGGTAATAATAGAATTTGACTTTGACCATATAATTCGAGCAAATTACGCTTTGTCAAAAAGCATAAATTTCAATCATAGTATGTTGCTCTTATGTTTTGTTTGACCCAACCATGTCATTTATATCAAAACCTTTTATTATTATATTCGTAATAAAAATTTTGTTAAACCAAATTTTTATAAAATCTTTCTTAATGTCAAATTAAAACAAGATTTTATTTGCTTATTATAATATTAATATATTTTTTTACAAATTGCACGAATTTTTTAGTGAAATTAACTTTCCATTATTTCAGCTTAGGCTTCAATGCGGGCAAAGATTACAAAAATTTAACATATTTTAACTATTTTTTTCGCATTTAACCTTTTTTAGTATGTTAAGCTTGAAATAATAAATAAAAAAGGACATTATAAAAATATTAAAATGACACTTTTGGCCTCTCTTGGTCGTTGTGTACAGCAGCCTGGGAATATCTAACATCTGTGTGCAACTTTCATACACGTAGACACACGCTAAGGCAAACATTCTCACACACTGACATTTGCATGCGCTAAACTAAAATATAAAAATAAAGTTTATCTTTTTTTTGAAAATGATTAAAAAAAAGTGTGAGATTTTTTTTTAAATTTTTTTTTAGAATTTCGCTACGTACTACGAGTAACTAGGAATTAGAAAAAAAAGGCTACCAAATGTTTTTGAAAAACATAAAAATGAAAAATGCATTAAAATGCAAATGCTATTGAGAGTGGAGATGATGATGATGCTGATGCTGATGTTGATGTTGTTGCTGGTGCTTGTGCTTTTTGTTGCTTAATTATTTTATATGCAGGACATAAAAGTTTTGACTTTTGGTCAACATGTGTGCTGGGGAGTTGAACAGTTTTGCTAAATAAAAAACCCCATGTTTAAGGTTTGTGCTGTAAATTATGAAAATGAAATTTTCACAATTATAATTCTTTGTTTGTTTACTCTAAAAAGTACACAGAATTAAACTATTTATGGAAATTTTGTTTTGAAATAAAATTTCAAACTTCTTTGTTAGATATTTAATGCAAATGTAAAGTGAATTTTAAAGCGGTCCCTTATTCATAAAGTTTGAGTCAGATTTTAGTTATTTAAAATACATTTATTGTGACTTAAAGTTGAAAGTTGATCAGCAGATTTTAGAATTCAATTCTAGGCAAATAAGGTCCTTAAAAGGAACTATTAATCAATTATAAATTTTAAACACAATTTCAATTCCGCTTAAACTTTTCTTGTTTTATTTTTTCATCTAATTGTTATTTGCCACCAATCTTCTTAACACTCGTATTAAATGAAAGTTAAAGAAAAGTTTTTATCAACGAAATACTTTTTCAAATTCCGCTGCTAGAAAATTGTTAGCAACGCATCAACACATCAACATTATCAAAACAAACAAATGTTCAAGTCACTCAGTCAGCCATCCAAACAGCCAAACCCTGCTGCAGTCTTTCGATTTTATATTCCTTAACGAAATCATTCGTATGCATTTCTGTAGTTTCCAGTAATTGTGTTTGAATATGTCTGGTTGCTTTAATGGTAGATATAAATTTATTGTTGTTACAGTTTATTGCCTGCTTTTAGGAGGAAGTGGGGTGATAGCAGCATACACACATACTCCTTCATGCTATAGACAAGCTTTAATAAAATTTACTCTATTTTCTTTGCTTTTTATAGTATTTTTACTCAAACAATTACCAGTATTGGCATATTGTCAGTTTTATTTGTTTGTCTTTTTATAACTTTTTATTTTTCTATTTTTTTGTTTCTTTTCTTCTCTTGGAAGTTGTTTGTTTATGGAAGACATTTTTATAGTTTAAGTAAATTGAATTGAATTTTATGCAAATTAGTTTAAAAATCATTACTGTTTGTTTCATTTGAATTTTTGAAATAAATAAAGGTTTCCCAAGAAATTTAGAGGTTAAAAGATTTGTTTGTGAAATAAGAAAACATACATCGAGGGGTTGCATGCAATTTAGTTATAATTTTTAAGTTAAAGTAAACTTTAAGGATGCAAATTTTTTTTATATATTTCAGTTTTTTACTACGCAACCATGTTCCGAGTAATTTTAATTTGAGGTGAGACTGGAGTAATTAATTTAATCTACTGTCTTGCTCACTGAAGAAAAAAAGTCACTTTGTTGCTGAAATTGGAAAATATCGAAATATTATCATTGATGTTTCAAAGCGCTGTTGTTTGAGCGTCTCATATAAAAAAAAATATATAGCTTCAACTGCCAACAAAACAGCCTTCTGATAAGGTCTTAACAACAACAGCTACTAACTTTATTATTTACCCATAAATATGTGTATGTCTCACAGGAGTCACGTACAGTGTAAGAGCCCCTGTGTGAGGAGGACTTTAATAACTTAAAAAAGTAAATAGGCCGCGTGTTCATTATTTAAACAGGCTCAGTAGTTCCTTAAGTATTCATCCTTTTACAGATTTTACGATGCAAAAGGTATGACATTGGAAACACCCAATTTGAACTTGAATTAAATATTAATTTTTTGTGAAGTTATGCGTACAAGTTTTTTGAATCTTTATTTCTAACATTTGGCATTTTGTTATTTATTTATTTATTCATTTTTTCCGTAAAGTAATTTACTTTAAACAAAACTTTTTCTGCCAGCCTTTTGGCAGGACAAATAAATTCATGTGTTTTATTTGAAAAATAAAACTACAGAACTCAGTGCTTTAGAAGAAGAAAAAAACCATGTGCTTTGCATTTGCACTTATAAAAATTAAACCAAAAATATTAAACTCTACTTAAGTTAAAAACGTAGTTCATTTTAGCTTTTCAAACAAAAAGAAAAAGAAAAAAAAAAGAAAACAAAATCATTAACATACTCGTGGTTGCTTTCGCAAGTGGCTGCTTGTTGGTGACAAATAAATAGTGTAAAAAATGCTGAAATGCATTTTATTTTTTATTTTTATTGTTTTTTTTTTGCTTTTGCAAGGTGGCAACGAAAAACGAAATGAAATGAAATTAAATAAAACTCTAGAAGAAAATTAATTAAAGAATATTCGCATACGCTATTTTTATTTTAATATATGAGGCTTTTAAGTAGTTAAAAATGAAGGACTTAATTCAGGATTTTTACTTTTGCGATTTAATAATTTCCATCATTAATTTAATATTTTGCGGTTTCTCTTTTTTCTTATTGCTAACGACATTTGAAGGCTTAATATTTTCCTTCAATTTTCCTGTTTCAATTTCTCTTTTCATTTTTCTTGTTATATTTGCTGCTGATGTTGGTATTTCTTTTATCATTTAACTCTTATTGATTTTATTTTAATCTTGCATTATGAAAATTTTTATATATGTACGTATTTTCTTCGTATAAGGATATTATTATTTCCACCTGTCTGCATATCTTCACTTATTTGCATTCATGTGGAAGAAAAAATTGATGGAAAAAATTAAACGAAAAACTTTTTCATTTAAATATTTTCATAACCTTCATGAAATTTGTTGCACCGCATTTATTTTTTAAGAAGATAAACAATTACCGATTGTGATTTGAAACAAATGTTTGAAGACTTTTAAATTCTTAACGTAAATGCACTCGGTTATGAATTTATTAGAAAAAAAAAATAAAAATAAAATATACAGAAAAGAAGCTCAAGGATTGGAAATTGGCGATCAACTGGAAACAGGCGCTTCTGGTATCTTCAAACATTTGTACGATTCTTTGACTCAGGGAGACTTTTTCATTGACTTGACTAATTCTTGACTAAATCTGTAACGGACTCAAATGTTTTGTGTTAATTTTTGATAACAATATGTCAAGAAAAAACATTATTAAGGCAACCATAATCTAAGAGCAAGAAACAATAATTAAATTATATGCTTGTGATTGAATAATAATATGATTGAATTGTGCGACTAAAGTCTAAATGATGTTATTATAAAATCAATGTTGTTGTATGAATAATATTCGTGTTTAAGTCGATAATAATATTTTTCATGAGTCAATAATATTGTAATTAAATAAAAACTATTAAATTTATTTGTTTTATTTGATTATTTTTCCAAATAAATTGATTGTTAGTAGTTTTTTTATCCAAAACGATTATTATTTTGGCTAAAGTTCATAACACTCTTATAGAAAGTCTTAGATATGAGACAATATTCCAAAAGTATAAGGTATAAAATAAAATCAGTAAACTTCAACTTTCTTCAGAACAGAATATTAAATTTATTATTCAAGACAGGTCTCGATATCTTTTTCAAAGAATTTCAAAAACTTTTTGAAATTTATTATAGTATGGTCAAAAACTATGATCAAATGTAATCAAAATATGATCATACCATTAAATTCTTAAGAGTTGTCAATCTGTGACCGACGATATATGATATATTTTCGTGAGTTTCACAAAAATTTGATCTTATTTGAAAATGTTTTTCACATGAGTTAAGGAATTATTGAGATGTAGATAGCAAATTTTATGAGCATGAAACACTAGCAACACTACAACACATTAAAATAAAATATTATTTCTCTGGAGATGACCAACAAAGTTGGTCAAAATATTAAGAAAATAAATTAAGAATATAAAAACTTAAAGAAGAGTTATAATTTTAATTTCATATATTAAACAAAAAAAACACACCTCAACAACACTTTAATATGTTTCACACTTGAAAAAAGAGCATCGCGAATTCGTCTTGGCCTACTATGTTTCGTCTTAATTTATTTTCTTTTGCTTCGTTGCTTCGTTTCTTTTCATTTGCTCTTTATATAAAATAATGTCACATGCATTAAAGTTTTTTCTGCCACCTTCCAAAAGAATTTATTTAATATACATATATTTATGCCTTGAAAAAATACCAAAAAAAAAAGAAATAATTTTAATGAAAAGGTAAAATACAAATCGATTCCCTCTTAAACTCTTAAAAACTCAAACTTAAAGTTTTTTAAATATATAAATTCAAAACAAAAGCGAAATTAAAAAAGGGAATGCAAAAACTTGGCTGTAATAAATGTTGAACTGTTTGATGAATGAAAATATATTCCAAGGAATTTAAGTAAAATTCGAAAGAAACAAATACTTATTATTTGCTGTAAGCAGGCTTATGAGTGAGTAATTTTTTAAATTGTTATTTTTCATTAAAAAAAATAATGATACAAAAAAATACAAAGAAATGGAAAAAGAAATTAATAATTTATAAAAATTGTTAATTTAATGTTATTTGAATTGTTTAAGGATATCTCCTCCTGAAGAAGTTACACAAGGAAAATGTTAATGTTTTTTTAATATAAAATTGACGTTAAGTAGAAAAACAATATAAATGTATCAACAAAAGGTCGAAAAATTATTCAATAAAATAATGATAAAAAGTAATTGCAATTTGAAAATAAACTTCAAAAATTTTTTTAATTTTTTATTAAAATTGTTTTCCTATAAACAACATTTTTTATCAATTGATTTTATTTAATGCTGCCTTTTTGCCGCGCCACAGTTGGTGTTTAATCATGCTTTTCATTACAAAATTTATTTATCTTTAATTGAATTCTTTTCTAACTGTTACAACTTTTTTGCTTCCTTCTATTCAGACCATATTTCATTTATTGCCAGTAAATTTGATCACTTCATTATAAATTGTTGCCAAATATTACAAATAATTTGAACTTTTCTCATGTTTAAACAAAACGTTAAGAAATAAAAAACCAACTAAAAGTTGCCAAAGTTAAATAGCTCAACACGCACCACAAATTACTTATAAAAAGAATTATTTATGTATCTTCTATAAATTTCCGTATTTTTTTTCGTTTTTGTAGAAAATCTATTGACTGTTTTCGGCTACATAATTCACTATTTGCTAAAAGAGTCTGCAAAGAAAAAAATTGTTTAATAACAAAATTAATGTTGAATACTTAATAACATGAAAAAGAGGCTGTACAATATTTTTCATGTGTCTTTTAGTTTTTAGTCTACAAGAAAAACTCACAAACATTTTTTTTTGGATATTTTCCAAAACAAAGAAAGATTTTGGGTGTCATTTCTATATCAAGTAATCTCTTCCCTACTGTTTCTATTTTTTTTTCGCTTTTGATACAACTGTTTGGTTTGCGCTTTTTTTCTTCCAGTTCCTTTTTTCTGCTGCTTACTCATCATAAAATGTCCTTGTCCTTGTCCTTGTAAGAGATGTGCACAAAATGATCAATGTTTTGCAAACTAACACAAACACATGCACACATATTTATACGCAGGCACTTCCTTAGTTCGCCTGTCTATTACATAGTCAAACAAATCACCAAAAAATAATAGCAGAAAGACAGAAAAATTATTATTGTTAATGTTTTATCATTTCTGTCATCCAAAAATAAAAAGAAAATAATGCTGGAAATGTAGACATTTTTCGGCGAAAATATTACATAATTTTTATTTGTTTTTTTTTTTCTATGATTTATTTCTGTCATTATTTTGATTGATTCGTGAAATTGTATTGTTGCCGAAATAAAAAGTATTTTGATGATAAAACAATAATACTTTTCCAATTTTTTTTAGAGAAAAATGCTATAAGAAATTGATGTAATAAAAATGCTTCTAATTTTTAGTAACAACTGCAATTGCCTGTGACAGTATGTACTATTGGTAATTTATTGTGTACAATAGGTTCTCAGCAACTTAATTCATAGATATTATTTAGCAGCCTCACTGCTCCCTAAGGCAGAAAAAGTCAATGGATAACAACAATAGTCGATGGGAGGCCATATATTTCCTTTGATAACACAGTGGCTCGAATTTTAAATATATATTTTTTTAGAAAACTTGTGAAATACCTATTAAAATATAGACAAAATAATGTAGACAAAGTGTGAACTTGATTTTATTTATCCTCATCTTTTGTGCTTTTTAAGGAACTTAGATTTTTAAAGAAAGTTTGCTTTAAAGAATTTTTTTCTTATTAGTAATTTACTATACTTCTATAAATTTAGCTTAAGTGTTGACAAATGAAAGAGAATGGTCACAATACTTTATTAAAATGAAATATTTTCCTTCTTAAGAAAATATTAAAAAAAGTCCTTTTACAAAAATATTCTGCCATATTCTCTAATAGAATAGGACAAGAGACTTTATCCGTATATAAATTAGGAAATAGCTCAATAAATACAAAAAAATGAATAAATATGAAATGGATTGAAGTCGGCGAAATTGCGTTAACAACATTTTTGGTAATTTTCTTATGTCCTTGTTTTGGGCAATTATTCACTTAATCTCAAAAATTTTTTTTAACATGGAACATGAAAAAGTTTTAAAGACCCATTTTGCTAAAGAAAAATTTAATTATTAATGTTTGCAAGTAATTAGCCGAATTTATATTTGTATTGCAAGTTGAAAGGGACCTCCGGTTTGTCCGCGTTTGAAGCTGGAATATATTTAGCCGTGTCCGGGTTGCTCTTACACAAAGTTCTTCAGAAAGTGAAAAACATCTTTTTGTTGTTTAGTTATTTGCGTGTTTTATATTTTCTTTGTTCACATAAAATGAATTATATTATTAAGTTTTACCGTTAGCTGGGTGGCGGGGGCGATACGTGGCTGTAACGACTCTCCTACTTAATACACCGATACTAACGTTATGCACCGGATGAAAATCCAGCACCTATACTAATCTACGACTCCGGTTAACAACCTCTGGGAATCCTCTTTCGCTGGATCCTGAGCCAGTGCACAATCCTCTGCGACTAGATGAATATCTAATACAATCAAGTTGAATGAAAATGCTTCTTTCTTTTAACTGATTTTATCTAATAATTGGGATTAACCGAACCTGTTACGAATTGAATTGAAAATTATTTATATTTTAAGAAGCGTTGTGAGTTTTTTTAAAGGATTAGAGTTGAATTTTATTAGTTATTTATTTTGTTAACCAACACTGCGATTACACTTGATAATTGTATGTCGCCATAATCGCTTGGCTGCACTAGCAAACACCAATCGTTTTTATTAATTATATTATATTAAGTTTATTTTTTATTAAATGAAAATTTCAATGAAGCATTTATTGAAAATAAAACCATATTTGAGTATTTTTTTGTTATTTCTTAATATAAATATTCAAATAAAATGTTCTTTTTCATTTAGAGAAATAAGCAGCTGCTCAAATATTTATAGAATTTTTATGAATAAAAAATATTTTAAATAAACTTGACTTCTTATTATTTACCAAGCATTACAATTTATTTTGTAAAAAATTAAAGAAAAATATTTATTTTAAAAAGTTAGTACGTTTAATTCGTTTACTGTTTTTTTTGTATTCTAGTAGTTTCTTCCACTTCTCATTGTGGTTTTGTTTACACAACCATCTACAATTTTAATGTCATCTTGAGAGCCATTAACTAAACCAACAAAAAATTATTACAGCTACCAAGAAAAGAAAAAAAAAAACCTGGGAAGTAGTAATGGCGCTGTCGAATGTATGGTGAAATTCTAGAATAATCAATGATGTGTAGAAGCTGCTTGAAAAGCAAAAAAGGAAAGCCCATCATCAGTTTCTTTAAGCAAAGTTAAGTTTTTTTAGCAGCAGTACTTTTAATTTAATGAGGGTTTGGTATAAATAAGTAAATAATAGAAAGATAGATCTTAAAAAAATAATCACAACCTTAATGTCATTTCGTATTGCTTAACTGACGAATGTCCTTGAAAATAGCTCGATATTTTCAAGAAGGCTGTAACAATTTAACACAAGAGCTTGACAAACATATTTTATGTTGAAATAGAAGAGACAGAAAATTACAATAAATACCTTAAATGAGTTGAGGTGAATAAGAAAAAAAAAAACACTTGATATACCAAATTGTTGAAAGCAAAATTATCCTTTGAAAACAACACAACAAACCTCAACCTTATTTGAAAATTTTTTATAATTTTTCAAAAGCTGCTACTTATTGCCAGCATTTTGCTGGGAGTGAACCAGAACTAATTTAATAAATTAACTAAATAAGAATTCTGAGTAATTTTTTTAAACTTTTTCTTTTATAGTAAATTTTCAACATTTTTCTTTGCTGCCATCTCCTGATTTATTTCGGTTTATTATTTAATAGCACAAAAAAGAAATATTTGTATTTCATTTGATTACTGATTTGTAATGTGTAAAATGTCACAAACAACAAATTAACAACTATTATATTTTTCTGCGAATTGCAGTATGTTTGACAAAAAGTGGAGCACATACATTGAATGAAGGAAAAAATTAAAAGAAAACAAATTGTTCCATGTGTTCCATGCCAGTTAAAAGAACCACTAATCAGACATTTTTTTATTTTCTTCGATAGCAAAGGCTTGTGTTTTTGCCCGTGGTGATATTTTAAAAATGCACGTAATTTACAATAATAAATTAAAGTTATGAAAAATTATGAAACGTGAAAATTTATGAAACATAAAACCAGGGGGCAAATTAAGGCATTCGATATCGAACAAAATCCCATAAAAAAATTTTTGAATTTGTATGAAAATTTCGTACGATATCGAATGCCGTAATTTTCCTCCAGCACGAACATTTTTTGATGCGAGCTTTCCGGTATGGAATTTCTAAGTCACTTTTTGTATTCCTTTACTCACGTGTTTTCTAGCTCAGTCGACCATCCTGAGGCTTCATTAGCACTTGCTTACATTTTTTCATCTGAAAACTAGCAATTGCCTACAGCTTTTCTCAACAGCCATCTAAAAAAAACTTAATTTAAAATAAAAAACATTAACGCCAATAATGACTTGTAGTGGCCCCCGAAATCAGCATATCCAAACTTAATTCTTTAGCGTCATCACAACTGATTGGAATTTCCTTCATTCCTTTGCTAAGAAGAAAATTTTACATTCATAATTTGCATTAAAGAACTCAGGCCTGATTCATTATAAATTTCACAAAATATTTCTTTAACATTTTTCCTTCGTATTTCTGGATATCTAACAAATGATTGAATAGCCATCAGACCCCATGGAATAAAGCATTTAATGTTTAAAGAAAAACAAAATGTTCTACACTATTTATTGATTGGCCTCCCTGTGCTAAATCATCACAAGACAACCATTAGATGAAAGGACGGATGGACGGACAGACGGACAGGCGACTGCATGGTCAACTAGAACACGCATAAATTGCTTTGGCGAAGAGTATTCAAATTAAAGCAAAACCCCCTCTGGTAGTTATTTTAGCATAAAATGATAAACTACGTTACGTTCATAATAAACCAAAACAATTTGAAAAAAAAAAACTAAACGCAAAGTGAAACTAAAACGCAGGCTAGAAGGCAAACGCACTAAAAATGCCACACGCAGACACCCACACACACATTGAACATTCAAAAACAGACCATGAAATGCACACACACATACACTCGCACTCACACACACTCATCCGTGTATGCATTAACATATTGGAAAATGTATGTTTAACATGCACAATCATGAAATTTAGTTTTAAAGCCGGCACAAAAAATAGACAAAATTATAACCAAAATTTTGTAGAAATTTTTTCCTTCCAACACAAGCACACACACTCTCATATGCACACATATCCTTTTTAGGCATAACATTAATGCTCTGTTTCACACGCAAACACACGCAAACACACACACACACACACACACACTCTTAACTAGTCATAGTTTAACAAAACTGAGATGTGTTAGTGATGGCTGTGTGGCAAGAGTGGTATTGGCGGCATAGAAAATGTGGCGGCGCACAGTGGCTGAAAATCGTTTTTCATTGGCCAAAACTCTGTAACTTTTGAACCGATCAAAATATTGAAGTAATTTTTTTTTTATTGGATAGATATTTAGTTCAGCTTGACTCAGTTTAAATTTTATTAAAATTGATTGAGGACTTTTTAAGGAATTCTAGGTCAAAGTTGAACTTTTGAATTTTTTTTAACTTTTAGAGTGAAATATGGAATTATTATTTTTTTATTTATTAAAAAAATTGAATATTTGGAAATTAATAATAATTATAAATAATTTTTGTAATAATGGAATTTTTTTTATGTTACACTTAAAAAAATTGTACACTGAAAAAAATAGTAAAATCAACTGGAGATTTTGCTATTACTGAAAAATTTAAAATTTTTTGCTGACAAATTTGCAAATTTGTTTACACTCAAAGAATAGTTACACTTAAAAAAAACGTTAATAATATTATCTAAAAATATTGCTATTACTACAGAAAAATTTATTATTTTTTGCTGTCAAATTTGATAATTTTAAAAACATTTTAAAATAAAAACTGCAATAAATTTTAATAGCATTTGTAACAATGGTAGGTTCGTTTATTATTATTTTTTACTAATACTATGTTTTTCGTACTTAAATAACAATGAAAGGCAATTATAATTATAATATATTATTCATTTGACTCAAATATTGATTGCAAATATTCCATATTTTGTTCTGTGCTATTTCTGTTCTTTAGTAGTTTTTTGGCTTCTTCATCTAAATCCCGATGTTCCACTTTCCATTGATTTCGAATACTGGAGATAAACGGATCTGACGTTGCCAATAATATATTAAATAGATCTTCATTTGTTGAATTTCTTGAAATTTTTCTAGTATTGTGCTCTCTATAAAATCTGTAATCCTTGTTCCTTTTTTCCTGAGCCTCCTCTGATAGATCTCCAAGTGGCACCAAATGATATTTAATGACATCTTCTCCATGATAAAGGATTTTGTGAACTGTTGCAGACATATTTCTCCATGGGTAGTTGGTTGTATATATTTTTTCAGTTTCCTTTGCATAATCTCCAAATTTTATAGAGTCAATTTCTTCATTGCACGCAAGTACTTCTAGGATTATTTTATATCTGAAAATGAGGTTTAAATCCACTCCTGTTATTTCAGATGCTGTTTCTGGATCTGAAAAGAATCTTCTTGCGGTATTGCCATCATTTGTATTGCCTGACCCTTGTTTTGGCTGATCTATAATCAATCCAAATTTGCGATATTCATCTTGAACATGTTTCTTTTTTGCACTTCTTAACTCTTTGTTGGTTTCGTTGTTTCTTATTGATCCTGAAGACCCGAAATCCAAATCATAACTGATTTTTAGTATGTGTTCCATAAGTCGTATTCTTGCATGTAGTGCTGATAATCCAAATTCATATGCATCGGTATTATCTAATGATTTTGTCGGTATTTGGTTTAATTTGGTTGATGTTGCTTGGCATATAATGCAGCTGGATGCAGCTTTCGTGTTAGTCAAAGCCTGACCTACTTTTCCATCTTTCATTGTCAGCACTAATTGGTAGCTTACTTCAATTTGCTGCCCATCTAACTGTAATTGTAATGGCTGTAGTGTTGCAATTTGGGCCTTGATATCAATAACTTCTTTGTTAATGGCATCATGAGTTTCTTTTTTGAATTCAAATTTGATTGGCCTGCAGTATTTCGTAGAAGATGGTGTCTCATTTTTCCAAATATCCATTGTTTGCGTTGTACTAGTCGAAGGCTCTGAATCTTCCAAAATCTTTTTCAATCGCAATGGTACAAATGATACCATGAACATATCTGAGTCTGAAATATTTTCACATACAACTTGTTTGTATTGTTTTTGTCCCGAAGAACCATCACATCCCCATTTACAAAAAAGAATTAACTTTGTGTTCCCATATTTCTTTAACGCATTTCCTACATGGTATTTCCTACATCTAGATACTTGTTATTCACACATTGATCTTTAATTTCATAGCAGGTAGTGCTTAAATTTAACAAAACAGCACATGTTGTCCAGACCTTAATATCAGGTAAAACTGATTAGTATCTCGCCAATATTTGTTGTTGTTGTTGGGTTGTTTTTTCTTTAGTGGTTTAATGTCCGGATTATTGTTATAAAATTTTTTATGACTTTGGTTGACCCTAACATTTGATAACAGGTGAATTTAGAAAGAGATCATATGTTTACTGTAGAATTTTGTGATAATTTGTGATAATTTGTGATAATTTTATTACCAATTTTTGGCTGATCAAAACAAAGCCATTAAACCCTTTCGCAGGTATTATATTTAATTTTTTTAGTTTTACGTAGTCTAAAGTAAAAAACATAAACTTTTAGGCAAAAAAGTGAAAATTATATACACCATTGTATACGAGTACTTTGGAGTAATTTCATTAAAATGAAAAAAGTGTTCTACAGGCGGCTCGTGGCGGGTGCAAAAGTATATATAGCGTTAAAGAGGACACTTTCACCTTTCTCCGGGTGGTATACATTTCTTGTTCCCTTTTGTTCCCTAGAAGTTCTATTCCACTAAAGTTTAAATTTGAGAAAAATATAGTAGTTTCATAAATATTCCGTAACGCCCTTAATATTAAACGCTAGAGCTCTGACCACTTACAAAAACTAAAGACTATAATCCTACCAACATTATAAAAAAGACCGCAGGCCATTATCGATGATAGCTTGCGAGTAGTAACCATTTATTTTTGATAAAAAACAAAAGAAAAACACCTTTTTCTGAAATTAAAAAAACCGTTGAGTTTGACAGCATGCCACGCTCACAATTATCAATAGTTTAACCTAAGTTTTTGGCTACCTTAATCTGGATATATTAGCTGCAAAAGGGCGTAAAAATTTTAAAAATCGGTGACAAAAAAAAATTTGAGTTTTGGCCAATGAAAAACGATTTTCAGCCACAGTGCGGCGTCAAAGGCTGGCAAAAAAAAGAAAGAAAAAAAAAAAGAATCAGCCTATAAACGGAAATACAAAATAAAGCTTATACATGAGATAAATTACCAAAGATAGCAATTCCTGTGGGTGCAGAAACACTGCCAGGGAAGCAGAAAGCTTTAACTAACAAAAAACTATGAAATAAAAAAAAAACATTTAGAAAATTTTTTTGTTAGAAGTGGGAATGTTTCTCCTATTTTTGTGTTTATTGCTGCTGCATTGTGCCCAACACCATGGTACTGGTGTTAAGTTTTCAGGCAAAATAGATATTGAATCCATTTTGTTAACCCAAATTAATTAGGGCGAAGACGTGAGAAAAATAAAATAAATTTAATTAATTTATAACTAAATTGTTGTTTCAAAATGTATTGAATTAAGTGAAATTAAATATTGGCATTTATATTATTCTACAAATGTATTACTAAATATATATACTTTTTAATATTGTGATCTTAAATTTTAGAACTAAATGAGCTTTCCCTGCTTTTATATTCTAGGTGATTTCTAAGCAAAAACTAGAGCTTTCTCTGCAGCAGGTTTGTAAACGAAAGTTGTTCGTTGCTGTTTGGCTTCTGCTTCGAAATATTGTTTCAAAAAGCTTGATTGTTGTTGGTGGTGTTGCACTAAGGAGCTTTGTTTTTTAAATAAATCACCAAAACTGCGTAGAATTCAATTGTGTCATCTTTAAACTCCGATTATGTTTATATGAGTTCTTTAAACAGCAACAAAATCAAGCCGTGCTCTTTATTACTTCCAATCTCTCCCTCTCTCTCACTCTATCTCTTCCATGCTATAACTAAAAGCCGATTTACATTGAGGATGATGTCGCTGAGACAACGCTTAGGTTTTCTTTTGTAGTCCCTTCTTAAAACCACGCGTTTACATAAACACTTTTTTGTTGCCCGAGTCAGGGGACTTTTATAAATCTAATTGATAAGTTCTTCTTAATCCTTCATTTGTAGCAGTGTTGTCTGTCATAAATGAACAATTTCTTAGTTTTTGAAATATAAAATTAATATTAATATAAAGCAACATTAAAAGTAATTATTAAAATCAAAATGTCTGATTTAATCACAAATATCCAAATACAAGTCAAACATGTATTTAACTGGCAACATTACCTCATACATAACAAAACAAAAATACGAGGGAAAGAAATATGCCAAAAAAAAGATGCAAGATTCTCGCTTTTAATCCCATTACGTGCGACTTTAGCTATCCCGCAAGCTTCTCTATACTTTCCCGACACAAACTCGAGTCGCAAGCGACATGTCGCAGGGACATTAACCCCAATAAACATGCTCTAAGAGATTCCAATATTTTGTGCTTAAAAATAAATTGCGAGATCTCTGCCTATTTCTCGTTCATCCTTGGAAGCTCTCAGAGACAATACATTCTTTTACTGCTTCCAGAAACCTTTTATTTATTTTTACCGGCTTGTTGCTGTTGTCGTTCTATTTAGTTTTCGTTTTCTAAATTCTCTAAGTACTTTCAACGCTTAGTTACTGAGAGAACACTGAAGATGGCACATAGCCGAAACCGGTCTGTTTATCAACCAAATTTGACGTGGGATGACGGAAATTCATTCCAAATTGCTTAAATACTTATTATTCATCAAGTATAAAGTTCATTTAGTATTTGCAATAGTTTTAATACTTTAGCTACCACTATTTCAAGTAGTTTAAGTACTATTGAATATTTCAGGTTCAGTTAACAAAAAGGGTTATTTTTCTTAAATCTTTGCTTTGAATTTCAGATTCTTAAATAAAAGATAAAAATTTTGTTAAATTTGTTGGTGATTTGAGTGCAAGTCAACAAACACCAGCGTGCCGCGCCACCCACAACATCGTACTTAGCTCTTAACACTTTTTTGTGCAATCTTTTAAACCTTTTGTTGAAAATCAATTTAGTGTTGAAATTTTGCCAAAAAAAAGGCAAAAACCTGAATGGAAAAAAATCCAATTTCTTGTTTTTATTGTTGTTGGCTCAATCATTATACTTTAAAAGCCACCAAAAAATAAAACGGATTTGAAATGAAACCTTTGCTGGATGCTGTTAAAGTGTGTGTGAGTTGTTAGAATTAAAGAACGGAAATGAAAATAACAGCAGCAACAACACAAACAAAACAGCAAATGATGTTAAGCACATCAATTCTTGTGTATTTGTGTGTGTGTATATGTGTGTGTGTTTGTGTGTGTGTGTGTGTACGTTTAATGCTTAGAGCATACTCTGCTACATGTGTTTGTAGTTAAACACCAAAGCTATCATAATAAACATTTAAACGCATAGACAGCGAGCGACACATGCACACACACACACACACGCACGCACACACACACACACATGAAAATATCTAAACTGCTAACAGCGTATGTTGCATTTATTTACTTTTTTTGCTCTTCTTTTGTGAAATCCTGCTGTTAACACATAATTCCATATTCCGGTGCCTGAAAATCCTTCGTATTATCAAATGTACTTGTGTGCATTCATTTTGTGCCACACAATTTTAAGCGTAAATGAGTGTCTATTAAAGTAGATTTTCGTAAAAACGTATTAAATGTTGAAGTTTATGGTTTTGCCAGAACGCAGGACTTGTGCAAAAGCGAAATAAAAAAATTATACAGCATAATAAAGCGCATAAAACTTTTATTGTAAAATATGGGTTAAACCCTTGAAATAATGACAATTCTTTGTTTTGGTGCAAACACAAGAAGCAAAATGTGCATGGAATTTGTTAACGTCTGGAAGCAGAACTAAAAGAAATTAAAGCTTAGCAGTTTAAAAACATTGACATAAAAATTTAAAAAATATTTATAGAAAATTATAGGAGATTTCTGGGAAAAAATTGATATAAAATGTTAATTAGCAATTTGGTTAAATTTTAATATATCCCAGCAGATAGTGGCCTTTTTAGTTAAATAGCTTCTCTTCTCTTTACAGCCTTATTCTGCTTATTATAATAATAAAGATGAGGTTTTTCATGACTAAAACCAGTTCAATTGGAGTCTTTATTAATTTCACAAATTCTTTGCAGCCATAATACTCGTATCCCGCTACTTAAGCAGTTTGTTAAGCAATTACTTTTTATCAGAAAATTAAGAAATAATGATAAAAAAGATCTCAAAAGAATAAATTCTTAAGAGTTGAAGTAAATGATTGTTTTTCAAGATATTTTCTAACTGACAAGCTGTTAAGCTTTTTCATTGTTTCAGCATAAAGCAACTAAAATATCTTTTGATTTGAAAGACCAGCAGCTGGAAAATGCTTAAGAGAGCACAATAGTTGATTGATTTTTTTCTTATACTCTTTGCCTGACAGATAATTGATATTTAATAACATAATTGTTAATTTGTATTTAAGACGTGAGGAAAAACAAAATTTACAAAATTTACTAAAAGAATTAAAATAGAATATTAGGCGACTCATACTCATATAATTTTGCTATTTTTCATATTGCACAATAATATTGTCAATATGTATGTCATATTAAGTGACACAATGTATTGAAAAAAAAAACCAAAAGAAATTATGATGACGAGAAAAAGTTCGATATACTTACGGTGACAATTAATGTCATGAAAAAATGGTGTATATGGCGTGAATCATTCACGACAATTACGTGCCCACCTCTACTCAAGATAGAGGCATATAATTAAAATGTCTCAAAATTAAAGTCCTGCCTGCCTGGTACTTTTTTACCCTGTAACTAAATAAAATATCAAAAATATAAACAAAAAATTTGGATAACAAAATATTTCTACATTGTATTAAAAAAACAATAAAAATCTTCAATTATGCCAGCCCAGACTCTATTTAATTTCCTGCAATAATAAACTTTTCAAGACACAGTTCTCTTGCGTTATTTAATTTTTAAAGAACTTAATTCAATGAACATACAAACTTGTTTATTTAAAATTGAATAATCTCAATAATGTGAGTTGACAAAAATGTTTCATGAAACAAACAACTCACATGCCCTGGGTCATATAAATATTAAACGGAAATAAATCTTTTTTCCATAAAATCACAAAAACACCTTTCAATAACCTCAACATGACCTCAAGCCATAAACTACATAACAAACAAGCAAGAAAATCAACTTTAACTAAATTCCACATAAATAATGTGTTGATGCCATCACAATCCGATCAACTAGAGACAAAAATTTACTTTTCTTTTTAGCTCATATTTTGCCTACTGCTGATTTTAGTTTACCCTTAAGTATAGTAAACTACCAACAAGATGCTTTAAATTAGATTAAAAAAATAAAAATAAAATAAAAAACTACTTGAAAACCAATTTTACTTGTTCACAAACATCCTTCGAAGAAAAAAGGAGAAGAATGCCCTTAAAACGTTTGCAGGCACAAGCAGCTAAAAGTGGACGAGAAAAAAAAACAAATATTGCAGCCAACGAAAATTAAAGTAATTTTAATGAAAGTGTTTTTCGATAAAAATCAAAGCATAAAAAAAATAATAGAGGGCAAGACTGGCAAATAGAAAATTCATAGAACTTAGCAAAGAAGCGAACAACGACATCATGAATTGCATATAAAGTAGAAATAAAAATTTAATTCAAAACTATCTACATCTACATGCTTATGAATGTATTAGTGTGGTGAGAGAACACCAAAAAAAATGGTCCTTCTAAACGTAGAGAAGAGCCAAACAAACCTAAATTAAATTCAAACAATTTGTGGCAAAACACAAAATGGAAATGTAGAGCAATAGTAAAAGTTAACAAAAACAACAATAATAACAGCAGAATAGCACAAATGAGAAGAAGAAGAAAATAAGAAAAGGCAACCAACACAAAAATCGGTGGTAGAGAAGTCATTTAGAATGGCAAAAAGACTAAAAAAAATAATAAACTTTACTTTGCTAAAATAACCCCCGCTCCCACGCAAAAAAAAGTTGTACTTCTTTGTGCCATCATCAACACAAAGCAAAACCAAAACAAAAGGCTACACTTTTTTGGCAGCCATTTTGCAGCAAAGAACATTTCCGCCTGCCATACAGCGACACACACACACACACACACAGATACAGTTTCGGTCACTCACTCACTCACTCACTCACTCACTATTGCTAACAAATACACAGAAACTTACAGCAAATGAATTTAATTAATTAGTTAAGGAAATGTTTTTTTTTCATAATAAGCACACTCACACACACACACACACACATACCCTCGCAAATATTTGTAGTAAAACACAAGTTCACAAACATGCTTTTTTAAGTTTTTGATAAATAAAACTTGAAATAAAAATGAGAAATTATCAACATTTTTCAGAAAGCATCAAAGCAAAATTAATGAGTCAGTTTCAGTTATAAATTAATTATTGCTTTCGGAGAAGAAGTTTGTGGAGTTTGAATAATTTTTATAATGAAATATATTGCAAGATTTAATATTTTTATAATTAACTATGCGATCTAAACGAGAGAAGAATTTAATTTAGAAAAACTTTCGCAGGACTAAAAGTGATCAAGCGCTGCAAAAATATTGATCATAAATCGGTAACTTCTAAGCTACTGATCCACTTACAAAATGATAAAAATAAAATTTTGTAGGGAAGAACTTAAGCTTGAAGAATGGTAAAAGCTGGGTCATCCTTTTGGACTACACGATGCCCTATACGATGTTATAGTTTTCTAGTCAGAGTCATAGCTTTTGCGATGGGTTTAATAAAAACCAGTGCTGTTTATTATACACAGTGATTGGTGTTTTGTGTGCAGGGTTTCCTACTAAATGTTCATGCCGAATTTTGATTCTAACGTTTTAAAACCAAGTTAAAAGAAAACTTAATATTTATACGTAATTGTTGAACTGTTTAAGGTTTATATTGAAATAAACTGGTTGGCTTGAGTTTACCCAATTCTTCTTAATTTTTAAGAAATTTTAAGAATTGAATAATAAAATTGTTCTGTATTATTATTTTTTTTATTATTTATTAGTAGATAGAAAGTTTGTACAATTCAAGGTTTCTTATTATAATATACATGTAAAATAGTTTTCCATCTATGTATGGCATAACAATAATGTTGTGTGCCAGATTAGCACGATACTAATATATTTTTTAAAGTGATTTAAACTGATTTATTTTGTTTATAATGTTCAGGTACGTATTAAAAATTGTTCTGTATATAGTACTCTGTTATAAAAATAATGAATTTATCCAAACAATTTTCTAATAAAAATGAAATAACAACAATTAGAATAAATAAAATGGGTAAACTCGGGTTTGAACTTGAGCCAAAGTAATCGTTTCAATATACATATATACAATATATATATATATAAGTTCGACTAATTACTTACAAACATTAATTGTTTTTGGATAAATTCATTATTTTATTAAGAGAGTACTTATTATTTTTTTTTTTTTTAAACAATTTATTCATCAGAATAGCAGAACGAATCAGTACTGAATTTCAGTTCGCTACACCATCTCATCAGCGTTCTTTGTTCGATTTTATCACTTTTGATGGTGGATAATAGTGACTAGGAATATCAACTATTTAAAAGTACTAGTGTATCCAGTGGTCGACTCAATCGACCGCATTCTAGAAATTAATATTAAACATTTACATAAACAGAATTCGATAAAATACAAAAACAAAAAACATTATAAATAAAAAAATTAAAACTCTGTCACATTTCTATGCAAAAGCAAATTGGACAAACAAACATACACAATTAGTTTATTTTTCAAGTTGAAGCTGATACATGCATGTGTAATAATAAGCGTGCATGTGTTAGTAACAACTTTAAACGCTTGCAGCACCCTATATATTGAACTTATTTAAATAAAATTAAGATTGTGCACATCTACGTAAGAACTCCTTTAAAAACATATAACTTTTTCCAAAATCAGTTCAGTATTACGGCCGTAAAAACGGATCTAAAAAAACGTGTTTGCTTATTAATAATATAGATTATTTAACGAATTAGAATACGAAAAGTGCAGCTTATTCATTTGTTACAAGTTAAATCAATTTCGGTTAGTACGAAATTCCCATCTCTGATGATTAAATATTCAATACTCTCCCGCTTTTGCCAGAATCATTGGCTCTGAGATCAAACAGATTTCCTTATTTGCTCAAGCCAAAAAAAAATTCGTTAAAAGAAAACTTAATTTCTCATCTTTAAATTACGATCATATAATTTTCTTTCACAAACTAATTTTCTTTTATTTTTGTCAAATCCCTAAAAGCAATATTTTTCTATAAACATCCAATGAAATATATGTACATGCATACTTTTGAAAGAAAAGTAATTAAAAAATTTGTATTTAGCAAGAAAAACCACTACATAAAGTTGAAAGAAAATAATAACAACATTTTGCTTTTATGTTTAAAATGTGAAAAACCATCAAGAACATGTGAATTACTTAAGTTAAAGTAAACTATACAGCCATTTACTTTAACAACTACAATAGCCACAAAATAATATGCATAAAAACAGCAACAACAACAACAGCAAGAACAAAAATAACAAAACACATGTTTAATATGTTTAAATGAATGTGAGCGAATATTAACAACAATATGAGCAAAAACATTGTTGAATTGTAGTTGTTGGAGAGAAAAAAACCACAAAGTAAACGAAAATAGCATTTAATTTAACCAATATCCGGTAACCACATAAAAATACACACACGCCCAAACGTGCTTACAAGTTTTGTAAGCTTTCTTTAACAAGCACACGCATGCACACGCATGCACACATATACCAGCTGATGAACAGTGGTAAACAACTGAATAGAAAAACATTCCTAGATTTTACTAAAACATCAACATTTAAAACATTTACACACTTGTATCTTTTACATTTTTGTCAGTATATAACTCTCCTTATGCTGATTATAGTTGTTGTATTTGCAAAGCCTTGGTCCTTAATGAATGAATAGATAAATAATGTGTAGTAAATACATGTTGTTTCTTTTTGTGTATTATTAACTCTAGTATTGAATAAAATATAAATACCATTCGTATTTTGTATTGTATTAAATAGTCTATACAATTTGCTGCTCAAAATAAATGTAGAAGACGAACGGAGAGGCAGACAGTCAGTCATAGTAAATATTAAGACAGCTCTAAAAAACTTAAGACAGAGTGCGGTGAAAATATTGCTTTAGCTGCCAGCAAATGTAATCATATAAAAACAATGTGTGTGATATCCTGTGATAAAATATCTTTTAGTTTAATATAAACATAAGAAACTTATCAACTGCTGGCAAAACAAATATGAATAAATACGAATAGTTGTTGCTTGTAATGGCTGTATTTAGGATTTGTGTATTTTACTACAACTATTTCCTTCATATTTAGTTTTGTGTGAAAATGTATTTTTTAAATTTGTTTCATAGTTTTTTGAAATAAAATAATGCGAAAAATCGGGGAAGGTTGACTATTTTCACAGGCATAATTTAAAAAAGAAAAACAGAGAACTCGTAATTTAGTTTACTAAGAAAAAAACTTGTGAAAAATTTGAATAATTTAATGAATCAGTCACTCCAAGTGACAAGCAACTGTAGAGTCCTTTAGTATCTCGATCGCTATCGAAAGAAATAACAACGGCAAAAATTAACTGACTTCGAATTCGATTCAATTTGGGTTTTCGAATTGATATTTGCGTTCGCATTTTTTAAGTTAGACAAATCGGAGTTTCTAAGAAAACATTTAAGCTCACAAATGAAGTACAGTAAATCCTCGTTAATCCTTACAGTTTCAAGTTATATCCGGATTACTGAATAGTCTGGACTACAGTTAGAAGAATTTAAAACTCAAAATATATTTAAAAAAAAATTACATTTTTAGAAACCAAAACTTAAAGTGGTTAAAAAAATTAATGCTAGAAATAGAGATGGCGTCGTGACTGATTTTTCACTAATACACTTGATATTTCTTTTTAGAAACTTAACGTCAAAGTGCAGCTGATAAGGTTCGTTGTGAATGAAAATATTACTAAATTTGCTGCTTTGTTTTATGATTACATAGGTCAACACAATTTCTAAGGTTCGTATCTTCTTAGTCAATCCGGGTAGATATGATACTGAGCTTTAATGTCTATAAATTCCCGAATGAAATTGTCGCAGGGGCCGCTGAATAAATAATAAAATAAATCGTCTTTAAATTACGTCTTAAATAATTTGTTAACAGTCTTATAGTTTCGGAAATATTCAGAAAGTTTTATTAAAAAAAATTAATTTAAAAAACGAAATTGAATTTTTATTTTTTTTAAACTCATTAAAATTTTAAACTAAAGAAAATTTAAAATTGTATTCTTATTTGTGTTACAAATTAAATGAGTTAAAATTTATTAAAATCATTTCATAAGTTCTGTTTTGGTTTACCTTCCCTTTTTTCTTTGCAATAATGTATTGAGTTTATAGCAGAGTATTTAATAGTATTTTTTACTATTATTTGTTAGAAGCTTTTTTTTGGTTTAAAAGATAATATTGTAATATTTTTGAAACTTATTGCTTATGGTTGCTTTCTGTTTTTCTAGCTATTTGCTTACCATTTATCTAAGATAATAAATTCGAGAGAAAAATACAATTAAAATATTGTATTCAGATTACAAAAACAACAACAACAACAACATCAATAACGCTGTTGTAAAAATACAAATAAAGAAATAAACATTAATATATAAAAAGTGATAATTTTGAAGAACACATACACAAATACAATAATAAATACAGCTAAGCAACTGACTAATACAACTGTAAGCTGTAGATTCCACTTCGTTTGTATTAAAAAAAAGGAGTATTGCACTCAGTTACTCATACAGACTTGTAAATAAGCATGTATGCAAGATTTGTGTGTGTATGAGTATTTACCGTTTGCAAATAATAGCTGCAACCACAGAAATATAATAAAAATCCAGTACAAAGAAAATCAACATTTTAAACATTCTTTTCATTAAAACAAAATGGCAAATCATTTTTATTTAATTTTTTTGTTTTTTTGTGAGCTGAAAAATTGAATATTATAAAAAAACAAAAGATATTTGATATTTCTTTGACCTCTATTTAAATTACAAATATCTTTTAATATGCTTTATTTATTTTAGTTTTTCTATCAGAGATTTTAAAATACATTTTGTGGTTTTCTAGGCAAATAAAAACTATTTACGGAACCTTTATACAGCACGCTACAAAGAAATAGGGACAGTGCATAAAAACTGGAAATTGTTTTATGACGAATGAGAGCACTGTATACATTGCACTTGAGCAGGATAATACAATACTGAAAGTAGCTCAGGGGGAAGAGTAGTGGGAAATTGATCCTCAAACACGTTTTTGACAGTTTTGACTTATTCCTGGCATTCAAGTTACATCTTGAACTTTGGTTTATTAAAAAACTTATAGTAAAATATGAAGACAAATATTTTTGTTGGACATTTGAGGCCGCTATCTCTCCCTTTAAGAAAAGCTTTTGCACTTTTTTAAGGACTTAAAAAAATATTTGACTTAAAATTCTCCTATAAGCCTTTCAAGAGACCACAGTTTAAAATTCAACTTGAACGGAAAAAGTGAGTCAAAAATTTAAATTTTTCAAAGAATCAACTTCGTATTTATTCATTTAATTTTTGAATTATTTCTGGCGTTCCACTTGAGCTTGGAGTTGTAGTGTTGTTGAAGACTTATAGCAGAATTTCAAAATACATATTTCTGTCGCACATTCTGGATCGCTATACAACCGCTTACATGGGCCTATGCTTCTTATAGTAGCTACAGGATATAATATATACATATACCACCGCTTAAGGGGATTTTTTTTTCAAGAAAAAGACACATAACATTCCTACAGTAACGTATTAAAGAGTTAATATAATTTAGAAAAAGAAACTACCTTTGCAGGAAAGAGCTAGAGGGTTTAAATAATCTACAAAAATAGTCCTTGAGCTGTTTTACATAAAAGTGTTAAACACATTTTATACCTCAAGCCAGATTCCTTATCCTGATTTGCTATAAAAACGTTCAAAAGGGGACAAAATTTAACTCTCCATAAAATGAATCCCAGAAGTAAACTTTCAAAAATCTGATACACGTGAGGTCTTTTTTTAATATCCCCCTACCAGAATCACTCGTTAGTACGTGTTTCTTTTAAGAGAAAATCTAATTTTTTTGTACTGCGTTATGAAAAAACGAACAGTTGTGTTTCTATTTAATTTACATCTTCATTTTGGGACACTCTTTATGTGATGGCGCTCAGATCAGTGCCAATTAATGTAGCATTATCCCGAATCCTTGTTTAATTAACTTAAGGTAGAGAAAATATAAGTAAAGCCGCCTATAAAGGTTTAAAATATAACAGTACACACAGCTCCTGAATTGCTGCACCACTTCCATTTTTACAAGTCATGGGGCATCTTAATTAATAAAAATTTTTAATAGTAAAATACTTCTGTATTTTTTTAAGCTGATTTTCTTCCTAAAGAACTTCACATTCTTTCAACAAGAACTTTAAATTGGTGGCAGCTGAGAAAGGAAAACCAAGACTATTAATTATCTTGGTTTTCATTTTTAAGAACTTCACAGTTTCTATGGAATAGATACATTCTTCCAAAAAAACAGCTGCTAAGAAAGGACATTCGAGAGTATTTTATGCAAATACTTTTAAAAAAATCCTCTGCGAAGAAAAAATATGCTAACAGCCCACTTTCCTCAACTAATTCTTCAATATTTATATAAATAATTATTTTATTCTTCCAGTGGAGCCTTAGATCACTTTTTATAAAAAACATCTAAATATATTTATTTTCAGTATTTCGTTAAACAATTAAAAAACAAAAAATTAACAAATTGCAATCAAGAATTTCTTTTTCTGTTTTTTTTTTTTATTGAAAATTGATTATCAACTGAAAAATAAGTTTGAAAAATTTTTATAAAAAAAGAATAATATAAATTATATTAATAATAGGACGAAAAATTATATATTAAAAAAATTATCCTTTAAAATTTTCAACAACAATTTTTTTAAGACAGATATACGAATACTTAAATGTTGGGTAACACATGTCGAAGTTTTATATTTTTTTGATCCTGTTAGTTAAATAAATTTGAATTTTTAACTTTAGCGAGTTTGATTGAAGGATTAAATTATGTGATCGGACAGCATCTAATATTATCATTATCATTAATGTATTTGAAACCAACAAGGATGAAGTTTTGGTATTTGCTACCCAATAAACATGCTTTCAATATAAATTTTTCTCAAACAATTTTGTTGAAAATTTTAAAGGATATTGAACGATAATATTTTTTTAAAACATTATACGAGTATAAATATTTGTATGATGATTGTCCCTTTTTGTGCGATACTAGATAAGACTGATTTACGTTTTTCAAAAATGCCAAACTTAGAAATTTGAAAGTGCTGTAAAAAAATCCTTTTTATTGTGGAATAAAAATCTGTAAAGGCAGCTTAACTTGTTTCATTATTTCAGACCCATGGTTAGGTTATGCTAACCTGATGAAGTAGTTAAATTAAGCGTACCTGTTCACTTGGGTCTTAAAAGTAATCATGATCCCTTTGTGTTAACCTGAGGGAAGAAGGAGAGTGATGACCTGAGAGATATAAAAGATTGATTGAAGTGATTGAGTGGTGCAGAGGAGTGTAGAGACGGGAAATCAAAAATGAAGCTGGAGAGAGGGATTGTATAAGGCTACGTCCAGGGAAGAGTCAGCAAGAGAATCATCCACTGTTCCCAATGAAGGAACTGATGCTTTTGAGTTTCATGCGAGACAGCTCCGAAAGGCTAGTAAAGCATCTTTTGCCTAGGAAACAAAGTTGTTGATATTCCAGTACACGGCAGAGGCAGAGTAGGTGATCTATGCTTTCTTCCTCCTCGTCGTCTTAACAACTAAAGCAATAGGAGTTGTAAGGGATAACCATTCTTTTAGCATGGCTTCCAAAGGTGCAGTGCCTTGCGAGTGTAACCACAAGGAACAGCAGTAGTTCTCTTTCAGACCCATAAAATTACCAATTTTAGAAAACAAAGTTTTCAAAATCTGCCTGTTTCGTTGAGTCTCATCATGCATCTTATAAAGATAATTATAAGTAAATAACAAAAAAAAGGAAACTCCAGTCTTTTTTCAGCCTCCCATGAACAAGGTACATTATCAGGTGCATTAATTCTCTTACAAACAGCCCTTTCACCTCAAGTATTTTATCAACTATTTCATTTAATTTGAATTCTCGATAATTTTTTTCCAACATTTATTTTTTTTTAACAAAAAAAACATTCTTAAGTTTGTTCATTCATACGTTATGACACTAAAGTTGCATGTCAAAGGATATGACATATGTTTGCTTAAATGTCAAAGAAAATTGTCATTATTGTGAAATGACAGATGTTGATAATGTGCTCCTGTTCAATATTTGTAGTATACACAATACACATTTAAATATGTACATACATACAAACAAATTTTACACATCCATTTAAACATTAATGTAAGTTTGTTTTGGAAACAGGAAATACAAATATTTTTCTATTTTTTTTTATTGAAAAAAAAAGAACCAATTACTTTGTTGAACAGCTATTTAAAGTAATCAAATATGCATAAGAGTTTTCCTTTTTTTATATTAAAAAAAAAGGAATCAAAAGAAAAATACTGCATACTTAAAGGGTAATTTATTAGTTGATGGCCATTTACGTATTTATTTTATGACAAGCAAATTAAGGTAATAATTTTGTTGCCAGTCTTTGATTAAATAAAAGCCATTCAATAATTTGAAAGTAATTTTAAAATGTAAATTGAACTAATAATATGGCTTCTTGTCTTATAATTTGTAGCATACATTCAGGGGTCTTGGTTGCACAGCTTTTGTAGCTTAAAATTGTACATTCTTTTGCACGTACAAAGTTAAGGAAATTAAAGTGCCATTACAAAATAAATTATTTTTCTAACCACATATTTTGATTCAAGATTTTAAAATTTATTTTTATGGACAATTTTTAATTAAAAAAATTTATGCTGTTTAATATAAAACTTTTTTATTAAAGTATATATAAAACAATTGCAAAATCAATACCAACTTGCACTTAGTTTTCACAATTCCAAATATTCGGTATGTCCCGAAAATTTCACCTAAAATGCATAAAGTTTTTTTAGAGCCTTTAATATAAAATTTCTACACAAAGAAACTGGACTTGACTGGATAAGCCACACTGTAGTTTAACCAGAAAAGTAACAAATTCCTTTACTAGTTATAGTGCATTACATCAGTGTGTTTTATGGGAAACGCAACTGCAGTCTTGGCTACTAGTCCAACACTTCACCAGCTAGCCTACATCAGCACCCTTATTAAGATTTATTCTTGAGCCTCCAGCAAATTCAATTTAACTTAAACTTTTTGCAAATGTAATTCTCATTATAATTGCAAATTTACATTTTAACTAATACAATTTCCAATCTTTGTTTTGCTTTGAAGTTAAATAAGACATTATGCTTACTTATGACTCTTATTTATAGCAAATTTAATTATTAAAACTATTAATTTTCCATTTTAATTAAACTTGTAAAATAATGAAGACATTGTTAAAGCCCGCACACAGAAAAAAACAAATATTTAACTAATAGGAAGTAAATTATTTTATGAGAAAAATTATGTACAGAATACATTCGATAACAATTGCTAACAAAATCTATTCAAAGTTACGAAGCACACACAAGCCAGTGGAAGTGTGTATAGAAAAACATACACAGAGAGAAGTGCCTGAAAAAATTTTTATAAGTTTATCGTTTGATCATAATTATTGGATGTGTTAAATTTTGAAATTCTTAAAGAATTTCTGATTTTTTCGGAGTTACTCCGAATTGATTTTTACAATTTTTCAATTTTTTAAATAAATTTACGGGTCCTTTCTCGGTGCATTTTCGAATATGACCAAAATTTTAAACAGCATACGGAAGTAGCTTCATTTCTTACGAGCCTTTGATTTCTTTAGGGAAATTGTGAGCTTCTGGTGGATGCAAAAAATTCGTTTGGTTTTTGGAATATTTGTCAAATTTCGAATTATCGCAAATTGTTATCTTTTACGAAACACCATAGATTTATCTAGAATTTTCAATTTTTTTTGGGAAGGTATTGTTTTTTTGATGGACTTAGTTAAAGTAACTTTAATATATTTTCGTAAACGTGTGAAATATCGAATTTTCGGAAACTTTTTTGTATATTCGGAGTAACTCCGTTTATTGCATGTTTCCAATTTCTTTAATAAAAATATGGATTTCTGGTGAATTGAAGGCTTTATTTATTTTCAAATGCGTTCAAAATTTTGAATTTTTAGCGAACTTTCCGATTGTTTAGAGAAATCGTTGATTTCTGGTGGACTTAAGAAAATACACTTTTGATATTTGAGCACGTATTCGAATTTTTCCAACAATTTTCTATATTTTCGAAGTACTTTAAATTTTTAAGAGTATTGGATTTATTTATTGGTGAACTCAACAAAGTACTTTAAATACATTTTTGTGGATTTGTTGAATATCGAATATTTAACCAAATTTTTATATTTTCTGAGCAATTTTGAGTATTCTCCGAAATTTTAATACCTTTAATAAATTTATGGAGTTTTAATTTATCAATTTAACTTTTTTGGAGCCTTTCAGGAAATTTCTAAGTTTCACAGTTTCGATTTTTTGCAGTAACTTAATTTTTTTCGAGTTTTTTATTTCTTTAGTGCATTGAAGTTATTTATTAGATTTAATGTGCGATAATTAATACTTTTAATTGGTTTTCCAATATGTCTTTAATTTTAAGTATTCGAAAAATTTTTACTTTTTAGAAGATTCTTCGACTTTTTGGAGTTTTTGTTTTCTTTGGCAAAATTATGCATTTCTGATAAAAAACTATAATATTTTTTTTAAATTAATTTTTCGAATACAATTCAATTTTTTCAAACACTGATTGATTTAGCAATTTATCTTTAGGCGTAATTTAGTTCAACTGTTTAGGTTTTTATTGAAAGGAGTTGTTTGGTTTGAACTCGAGTTTACCCATTTCTTTTTAATTTTAAAAATTTTTTTAGATAAATTTATTATATTATTAAGATTTGTAGTAGTATTTGGAACAATTTTATTATTCATCAGAACGGATCAGTACTGGTTTTGAGGCCGCTACCCCATCTCTTTTACTGATTTTTTCATAGTGAATTCAAATTATTTGAGCTTTCAATTTTATTAAGTTTTTGAGGGGGACTTAAAGCACTTTTGATACATTTTTGCAAGTGCTTAAACATCGAGTTTTCGGATATTTTTTTAGATTTTCGGAGTAACTCCGAGATTTTATACTAATTTTGTAGCTATGTATTTCGACTTGGTAATTTATAAAAATATCTTAGTTAAGAATATTTTATTTTTCAAAATTGCTTGTTTTTTTTAATTTTCCATTTCTTTATGGGCTTCTTGTTGCTTATTTTCAAAAGTATTTTTTTAGAGGAATTTATAAAAAAACATGTTTAGATTTTTTCAAAATTCCTTAAGTTTTCTGAAACTTAATACATTTAGAAAAACAAAAGTTTTTGAATTCTTTGAAAAAAAATACCGAGAACTGTCTCGAATTACAAATTTAAGAATTACTTAATACATTTAAATACATTTTTCTGAAAATGTGTTCATGTCCCCCAAAATATCCCCTGATTTCCGTTACACCGGCAACTACAAAATATCTTTATTCTTTTGGTTTAACAAATTAATTAATAAAGGCCTAAGTACACACATACAATATAGTTTCCATGCATACACGTCCTTTCTAAGCCTCTTACCAGTATCTAAATTAAATGCATGTTTAATGTTTTTGTTCACTAATGCTCTTCTAAAGTTAATTATGTTTACTTAGGCAAGCTAAAACTAAATATCCTTTTCCTACATTTTAAACATAAAAAAGGCTTAGCCATAATATTAGAATATAATATTAATAATAATAATAATAAAAAACAACAAAGAGACAGTCAATGTTGGCTTAAGCTTCAATTACACACACACACACACACACACACCCACACACATATGCTTTCTCGCAAATTACATTTTCTGCTTATTACGAATATCAGTTGTTGTATCAGTTAGTTGAGATCTATGATTATATTAACAATGGTATAATAATAATATTAAAATAAATTGTTATTAAATGTGTTTGTGAGAATGAGTTTATTTCGAAATACTACTGTGTAAGTGAGAATTAAATTGTTTTGTAATTGTATACTAAGAACTCCTGACTGACTGACTGTCTGTTAGTTTCGGCTCTTAAGTTTGTTCGTTACTAAGTTTAGAACATGAAAATCGTTTTAAGTTAATTAGTATTTTCCCATAATTTAGATTAATTCGTAAGCAGTTAATAACAAACGATTGATAATGATAAATTGCTGGCTGGCAAGTAATATGTTGGTTTTGTGTGAATGCTTTTAAAATTTTTGTATGAAATAATAACACAAATTCAAAGATATTAATGATAAATTGCAAGTTAAAACAAATTGAATAACGAAGAAAATTTCTTTATAAACTTATTTTATATTTTGGGCTAAATTAATTTGAGCACGAGTGGAGAATAACGAGTGTACAATCACCTTGCAAGTCCATCTTCATATTTAAGTCCTAATTTAGAGCACACCATATCTGTGTAATGTATCAAAGGACCTTCTTCTCCTTCAGAGTTGCTACATATATCCGGTGTGGTAGCTTTGAAAACTATTTTTCAAAAATGTTCACATTAAAGCTTTTCCTATTGACCAGTCACCGGCAAATACAATACAAGCAACTGTTGGAGATAAATGTTAATATTGCTGTCGCTTTGCAATTTCTATTCATTTCTATTTCGGTGGTTGGCCACTAAAAATCGCTGTCATGTGATAATATCCAAAAAAGAAAAGATAAATAAGCAAAGAAGGCTTGTGGGCCCTACAAACTTCGTGCATTACTGGAAATGCTAATTAAAGAAAAGATGTATAAAATTCACCTTAAACTCGCAGTTTTCTTCATCTAATCCCCGCAGAGTTGTGGCTTGTCGTTGCACATGCTGCTTCAGAAAACACTTCCGAAAGGAATGATTTTTATTGGCGATGTCGCTATCGGGATGACTTTTTTTTGGCATAAAACTTAGTTTTATTTAAAGCTTCAAAATACGCCAACATTTAAGTTTCTTCGTCTTGTTGCATCATACAATTGTATCACCATTAAATTATTTTGTCTGGAAATACAAATTGAGAAATGTCTGCCATCTTGTTGAGCATCTTTGGAGGCGATTCGAAGAAGGGCACTCCTAAGAAATGCAAATTTTTAACTGCTTTCAGAAATCCAGTGTACTTTTTTTGGGCTGTTAGTTTAAAAAAGTAGCGTTAATGGGGTCGGGGAAGCTGCAAACAAGCAATTACATTTTGTTTCTTGTGAAAGGAACAAAACTAAAATATTTATCCGTTTCAACAATTTCTATAAATTTTTATGTCGATTTGCTACCGCATGCATATTTTTGTATATTATACTACATAAAATATTCTTTGGAACCTTTCAATCTAAATGGAATATTTGAGTAATTTTTCCAATATATGGACCACATTGCTTGACAGAGCAGTATGCATATTGTAGCATATTAAAGCATATTGGAGCATATTGCATATTAAATCATATTGCACGGAGCATATTGCATATAAATCAGATTTCATATTACAGCATATTAAATAATATTGCATATTAAATAATATTGCATATTAAAGCATATTGCATATTACAGAATATTAGAGCATATTACATTTTAGAGCTTATTGCTCATTAGAGCATAATGTGCAATACGCCCTAAACTGCAATATGCTTTAATATGTAATAACATAGTAGACCATATTGCATTTTAGAGCATATTGCATATTAGAGCATATTTCAATACTTTGTTGAAACTATTTAAAATGTTTTAGCATATTTTCCTTTTTCCTGCATATTTCAAGTGCATAAAAATACTTTTGTTAAGAGTCTATTTCCGATTTCCTTGTTAGCGATGCATTAATAAAATCTGCCAAACTTGGCTGCCGATGAGGTGATCAACGTCACCAAAAAGTAGTCAAATTAATATTCCTGTCTTTTGTAATCATAAAAAATCTTATAAAAAATTATCCCCTGCCTCTGATTGCATTCGAACTTAAGCCTATTTAAAATATGTTTATATGCTCTTCGCTGCCCGAAAATATTTTAAAATTTTCCAAAGGTTTTGTACATAAAAGAACTTCGTCTTTTTTATGCCATTCCCAGCAATTTTCCTGATTGATGTTCATTACTGCACTTTTCATCGTGGCAATATTCGTCTACCTCATTACAAAAGAAAATTTCATCACATTTCATCTTCTGCTTGTGTTTCCTATTCTCTTCATTCCCGTTTCCTTAACATCACTTGACTGACGAGTGATTATTATTGTGATTGTAACAATTGTTATTGAGTTGAGGCTTGTTTTAAAAATTCTCTTGCTATTCCCGCTGCCAGTGGATCTATTCTTGCAATTGTTGCTGTTGATGTTGCTCTTGCTGTTGTTCTTGTTGCCATTTACAAGTATATACTCACAATTTGTTTTTATTTTTCTTTTTAGCTTTTAGCTGTGGTAAAGTACTCGTTATTATTGCATTCAATATCATTCAACAATATTTCATAAAAAGAAAATTGCAAATAAAACTCACAACATTCTGTTGTAATGTTGCATGTTTTTTTTGTATGTTCAACATGTTTTCAGTGGTAGCATGATTGTGGTAGTTCGGTTAAAACAACTGTTTATTTGTGGGTTGTACAGTGGCAATTGTATGTATAATGAGAAAACACATAAATATACAATTCTTATTGTTAATATTATATGATTATACATTCGTACCTTGATACATACGTTGTTTTATTTTATTGTTAATAACTTTTTGCCTTTGTTATTGTGTAATTTTATTTACAGTATTGTTTGATGGTTTGTTTGTGTGTTTTGTTGTTTTTAAAACATGGTGTAGCTTTTAAAAGGATTTGTGCTTAAGGCTTGTGTGTAAAATCTTTTATTTGGAATTATGTGTTGTATACTTTTAGGGTGTTATAAGTAGATTCTTATTATAACTTATGATACCTGAGAGCTTTAAAATAACTTTGTGTTTTTAGTAATAAATAATAATGAGTTTTTTTTGTTGAAGCTGTTGTAAATGAAGGAGTTTTATCAGGATGACTAATAAGTAGGAGAGTTTTGAAAAAAATTTTAAGGCTAAAAGACAAATAAAAGGACTAAAAGTTGCCTCGCCTTCTGCAAGAAATTACAGACTGCCTTTTGAAAAGTATAATTAATTTTTTATATTAAAAAACCTAAAATGATTCATTGAGTTCATTTAGTTTCCAAAGAACACCTTCAAAGTTTTTGCAAAAGGTTACTAACAATTATATCAACGAAATCAAAATAAGCGGTACTACAAGAAATAAATATAAAAAGGACTTGCTTGCCAAATGTTCTACAACATAATTCCCCTTTATACAGCGAACATTGGGAAAACTTTGGTAAATCTACATATAAACAATACCAAAAAAAAAACTTGTAAATGTTTGTACAACAAGTACTACTCATACTTACAAGTCAGTTGTTATTGTTTTTATTGTTTGTTATAATGCCTGGTTTAACTAATATTTTCTCATGTTAAAGCAAAAACAACAAAAGTTGTAACTGTAGTTGTAGCTGTTGTTGCTGGTGTTTTTGTTCTTGTTAAGCAAACAAGGTTAACTTTTCAGCTGCTGTACATTTAAACTCGTACCTTTTGATGTTAACAGAAATATAAACAACAGCAAACACACACTCATACGAGCATGAACCAACAATTACTACAAAAAAAAATAGGAAACGTTTGAAGACACAATTTCAGTTGGCATTTTGCAATCATCATTGTTAGAATAACAGCATCGTCAATGTTCAACATCGTTTAAGTTAGCAGTTTGAGTAGTTTGAGTAGTAAATCTAAAATATATTCTTCAACTTAGTTGCTGTTGTTGTGGCTGTTGCAGCAACTACAAGTTAATAATAATGGCCATTTAAAAATGTTACCTCTTTTTTTCTTTTGTATACATGAATAAGTATTTACTAGCACTTTTTTGTTTCTACAACTATTAAAACGGGTATAATAACTTAATCAACTTGCTTGTAACTATATTTGTTAAGGATCCCCATAGAAAGTTAAAACACTAAGCATTTGTGCATGTAAGCAAATAATGGAAAAAGTGCATTTAAAGCAGTAAACATTTTACTATCGAAAAGGAAGCAAAATCTTTTAAAAAATTATCACCAAAAGTTAGCACGCAAGAAACAACAAATCATGAAAGGATTGTATTCGTAGACTTGTCCAAAAGCGTCAAAATTAAAAAGACAACATAAAAAGATTTTCTTTTTAATATATTCGATGTGGCCTGTCGAAAGACGTTGCCCGATTTATTAATCTGTCGTATCACAGATGAGCAGGAAAAACGAAAATATGCTAAAAAAAAAGTAATTTCTGCATTAAAAATGCAGTAAAAAAATTAAATTAAGCTCTAAAAATCTTTAAAAAATATGCTCTTAAAAAGTAACAAAAATTTTTTATAGATAAATATGTTTCTTGCCCAACAATTAAAGAAAAATTGTATTCAAAACAATTTGAAAATAAAATAAACAGAAAAAAGCAAACACCTGAATGAAAAACAAAAATTGTTTTTAAATTGCTAAGCAGATCGATATCAGAGGAAAAAATTCTGGGTAAAATGAAACCAGGTTTTTGATGGTAATTATTATTTAAAAAAAATATAGCAAACCTTTTTGATTTGTCTGCAGAAACAGCCAGAGTCTTGGCAGGAATCGAACCTGTGACTTACTCTTTCATAGTATCATTTTTAAAACTGCTTTGCAATTGTAAGCAAATGTGGAATGAAAATGAGATGAAGATGGTAAAAATGTAGCAGCATGTTTCAATGTGATAAATATGCCAAAAAGAAAAGCCATTTCTTAATCAGAATGTAAAGCAGATGTTTTGCTCCCTTCAGAAAAAGTGTCTACTATATAAAAAAAATTATCAAAGTACCAAAAAATGCTTAAAAAATCCTAATATGTTCTTTAAATTCGAAGTATGCCACAAAAGTTCTTCTAAGACAGAAATATGCAATTAAATTGTAAAATATGCAAAAATATGCACCAACAAATCGATGCCAAAATTTATGAAAATTTCCGAAAAGGACAAATATTTCTTCTACGCTATCACAAGAAAAAATATGCAATTGCATATTTGCCACTTCCCTGCACGTCGTCACTAATGATCTCAAGCTTCGTGTAACACTCCTAGAAAAATTATGTAAAGAGATCGGAAAAGCCAGCCAAATATTCTGCAAACACAGAAGTTCCGAATAAAAAATACAGATTAAAGTACCGCACAAAACAATAGATTCATTAAGAGTTTCAGTCTCATTGCTTCAACATCCTGCAGGCGTAATATTAAAATTTTGAATATACGAATTTTTCTAAACACTTATTTTAATATTTAAAAGATAGTGCAGGATAATTATTTGAAATTAACATCCTTTTTTGCTTAGAGTTATAGAAACTTAATTGCTAACAATAGTTCGGATTTTCGGCTTTCATGCGATTTCGATTTATTTATTTTTTTTAAGTTTAACGCCCTTAAAATAGTTAAGCTGGCCATGAAATAAAAATCTGTAAGTACTGCATAGCTCCAATTGGGTCATGGCTTCAGAAATTCACATCATCTGATTCAAAACTTGTGGGACGTTGTTTTACATGCTTTTAATTCGGCACTGCCAAATATGAACTCATATGTTATTTTTCCTGTTCTCTGTTATTTGAGCCATTTTGTTTTATTTCATCTATAATAAACACTAATAGTAGCAACAATAACAGAAAAAAAAGTTGTAAATCCTCACCTTTATGTTGTTTGCAACACACCCACTTTTTCCTGTGTCTACTGTCTGAGAGCTTTGCCAAAGGCTTCAAACATCTAAAGGCACTCAGTCGTACCACAACATGCATTTTGTGACCTGAGTTATATGTTGTTACTTATATTAAAACATATTTACACACATACTGAGCTATGAGTGCATATAAAATTGAAAGTTAATATTTTCGAGTTTACATAAAAGGATACTCGGCTTAAAAATTTTACAGTGATTTAACAAACAGCGAAACAGTAAAAGAAAATAGAAATAAAGCATTGAAATATAAAAAACATAAACTAAGGAAGTTATATATAATTAAGAAAATAATTTGCCATATAGACTATCAGCATTGATATTATCTAATCAAAAATCCATTTCAACAAAGCAAAACATTTAATTTCCATTAAAAAATTTGTGATATTAATTAAAAACTTGCAACCATAAACAAACTGATAGCATAAGTAAAATGTTTAACGTCAAATTAATTGAATAAAATTTGAAGTATTACTACTCAGTAATAATTTAAAGTTTAATAGAAATATTTTTAAGTTTCCAGTTAAAAGTTTAATTGTATTAATTATGTATTGAAATAAAACAAATGTGTTTTCCATCCGTATCAATTACGAAAAGTATTTATTTCGTTTTATTAAATAATTTCTTCAAGCTTCAGGTCAACCATATAAATATAATTTATTTAATTAATCCAATATTTCGCTTTCTCAATGGGAAGCTTCTTCATATATAGACTTATATATGTATATACGTGCAGGAAATCAATAAAAAATATTGTTTTTTTTAACAAAACAAATAAAAAATTACTCTTAATGTTATTCATTTAATTTATTGGAATAACTAAATAAATTATATTTATATTGTTGACCTCAAGCTTAAAGAAATTATTTAAAAAATATAAATAAAAAGCTGCAAAAATTAGAATAATTTTTATTTTATTTCATTTTATTTTATATAATTTTGTTTAATTTAATTTCATTTTGTTTTATTTTATTTTAATTTATTTTATTTTATATTATTTTATTTTATTTTATTTTATTATATTTTATTTTAAAAAGTTAAATTAAACTTAAAGAAATTATTTAAAAAATATAAATAAAAAGCTGCAAAAATTAGAATAATTTTTATATTATTTTATTTTATATTATATAATATTGTTTAATTTAATTTCATTTTGTTTTATTTTATTTTAATTTATTTTATTTTATATTATTTTATTTTATTTTATTATATTTTATTTTAAAAAGTTAACTTAAACTTAAAGAAATTATTTAAAAAATATAAATAAAAAGGTCCAAAAATTTGAATAATTTTTATTTAATTTCATTTTATTTTATATAATTTTGTTTAATTTAATTTTATTTCGTTTCATTTTAATAATTTTTTTTAAATTTATTTTATTTCATTTTATTTTATTTTATTTTATTATAGTTTATTTTAAAAAGTAAACTTAAACTTAAAGAACTATTTAAAAAATATAAATAAAAAGCTGCAAAAATTATAATAATTTTTATTTAATTTTATTTTATATTATATAATTTTGTTTAATTTAATTTTATTTTGATTTATTTTATTGTATTTTATTTTATTTTGTTTTATTTTATTTTATTTCATTTTATTTTAATGTATTTTATTGGAAAAAGTAAACTTTATTTTCGTCAGTAAAATTTCTAATTTTTATTATCAATATAAATTTGAATTACCATAATTACAAACTTTTTCAAATATGTTTTATTTCTGCAGGCTCATTAATAGACCTTCCACTTTATAAAAAAAATATAAAAGTTGTATCTAAAATAAAAACTCAATCAATGAGAACTACGACGCATAAACCCAAAAATCCAAAAAGCACACACATACACATACACATACATTTATTTCTTAGTATTCAATTCAATAAATAATTAACATTTTTATCAATTCGAATTAAATGTTAAATTGTAAAAAAAATTATTTAAATAAATTTTTTACTATTTCAAAAAAATGTTTTTTCAATTATAAAAATAATTTCAATTTGAAAAACTGTTTTCAATAAAAAGAAATTCTTTCGAAAAAAGAAAAAAAATATTTTTTCCAATAATTTTCTTTTCTCCAATAAAAAAATATTTTTTCCATTTTTTTGGGTAAATAAAAATATTTTTTCATAAAAATAATATTTCTTTCAGTAAAAAACTATTTTGTCCTACAAAAAAGTTTTTTTCTTTTGCGAAAGTGTTTTCTAAATTATTATTGTGTAACCTTGTTCAATATGAATACTTTTGTTACCCACTGCCCCTTTTGCCTGTATGCTTATCTTACATTGTTATTATAGCTGTATGTTGAAAAGTTTGTGTGTTTATTATTTTATGTTGCAACAATCACAACAGCCCCAAAGCACACCCCCCTGTACAGGGCAAATAAACATGCAGTCCAGAATCGTATTACTCTTTCATCCTGAGCTAAAGTTTAAACTGTAACTGTTGACTGATTACAGGACATTTTTAACCATAATTGTGTTTAAGTGCAGGTTTATTACTTGAAAATTGTATGTATGGAACCAACCTGCAAGAAGAAAAAAACAAGACAAAACAAAATAAAATGTCTAGTAAATTAGAAGGTTTACTTAGACGAAAAACAATATGCAATTAAATAGTACCGAAAAAGGAGTGTAGACATTTTGGAAAACAAAATAATATATTTAAAGTTACTTTATTAGGAGCTGCTCAAAGAAAGAGAAAGAGAGACAGAGAGTGCTTGATTGTTTTAAGGAACTTAAGCGAAGTAAATTCTGTGTTTTTGTCCTAAAATGTATTATTAAATATTATGTACTTAAAGTTAGCAAAACTGAAAGAAAATCTTTCTGAATCTAATCAAATCTAATCAAACTTTTTAATTAAAAAAAAATGAAAAGCAAAACAGAAAATTTTTTGTTTTATTTATTCTTTATTTTTTTATACTTCATTTGATGTGCTGATTTATATGCTGGCAGCATTTGTTAGTGTTGATTTAATGTTCATTTATATGTTTACATTGCACTTGTGAGAGGAATGTAACAAAGAGAAGAAATTCTGTATTTTTATCGGGTGATTTTTTAATTTATAATTTGGCTTAAAACAAAAAAAAATAAATATTTAGGAATTACAATGTAGTGGGAAAGTGACTGTCGTAAGATGCTATAATTTTTGGAAACAGTGACAAATATCAGTTTTCTTTCGACATTTCCGCAACAAACAGATACAAAATACACATCAACCAACAATGGATTGATATAGTCCTTAAGAACGCAGTATAATTGCATAAATTATTTTACAACAAATAGTAAAAGAATCAAAACGCCTGCATAAAAAACAAAATCTGTCCTTGAGTTTCCAAGGAGATCTCGATATCGGAATAACACATTTTAGATAAAATAAAATAAGGTTTTCATTGGTAATTGTTATTAGAGTCCTACAACATGTAATTTTTCAGCCTGCACCTGAATTCGGAAGCCAAACTCCGGTATATTTTCAAAACTGAATTTGTACATCATTATTTGTACAAACTTATATATTTGTAAATTGAAACGAAAAAAAAGTCGTTTCTATATTTTTTTTAGTTAATTTTTTTATTGATAAAAACAAATATTTAGTAAATGTATTATTCAAGTTATGCCTCGGTATCGTATTTCAAATAATTTCAAAATATGTTGTTTGAAATTATTAGATATTAAAAAGAAATTTAACACACATTAAAACCTGTATTTGTGGTGTATTTTCTGTGCTTTAATATTTTAAAAAGTCTAGTTTTTGCGTATTTATCATAATATACGTAGTAAGAAAAAATTTATCTCCTGTTTGATGTTCAGCAAGTTTTTTCCAAACGCCGAATATCTAACGAAAGTATGTTATTTCTAAAATCACACAACGGACTCGAAGATCCGGTCCAACTCTAATAACGATTGGAAAAACCAACAAAATGTTGACTTAATGTATAGTCACACTTGGCAAACATTTGCCCAAAAAAACGTAACCACTACTTTTGCTTGGGGTTAGTGTGATTTAACTTGGTTTTTTATATCACAAAATGAAGTCAATTATCCCGAAAAAAACTATTTTTATATTATTATTAATAAATGCGAACCCATATTAAAAAAAATATTGGAATTAAAGAATATGCAAATTTAGCTGGTCTATTGGTTACGTTTTTTTGAACAAATGTTTGCCAAGTGTGACCGTACCTTTAGAAACTGTCGAGGATGATGCGCAGATACAGATGTTGATTACTTAATAAAAACTGTAGCAAACGTTTATGAAACACCATCCTGCAGCAATGAAGCTTCAGCGATACAGTAAAAAACTTCTGAGCCAAAAATCCAAGAAAGGATACCAAAGAGAAGCTACCTAAACGGAAATTACGCTGAATAAATGTTATAGATTGAAAATGTCCTTGCAATATATACAGATTTAATACGGGCATAATAAAATAATATGTTAAAACTGCTTTTATTTAAAAAGATATATATCTGGAAACGAGATGTATATGGTGAACATTAAGCCACACAGTTTGACTGCCTTTTGACTGCAGTTTGACAAAATACAATAGCCATATGTTGGTCAAAATTTAAAACAGACTTTTTAATTCCATTTTAGCAATGGAATTAAACATTCGCAACCATATTTGAAAAAATTTCAATAAAGAATCAAAACATGCTCTAGAATATGAAGTCCTATAAATTTAAAAAATCACGCAAATATGGATTTAAATTTCAAAACGGAATCATCTAGATTCTACTTGAATGACTACGTGTAGAGGGCAGCCACGTAAACCATGCTTTTAAGACTGAATATGCAAAAAAAACATGCTGTAAAAAGTAAAATATGCAAAAATATGCACTAATAAATCGATGCCAAGATGCATCAAAATTTATAAAACGACTAAATATATGATTTTTTCTCCATAGATTGCAGAAGAAAAAAATGCAATTGCATATTTTGAGTTTCTACAATCATAATTAAGTAGCTTTTATTGTCTTTATTTTTTTACTAATAATTAAAATTAATATTTGAAAACAAGCAACTCAGTAATTTGTTAATAACTTTCAATTAAACTCAAATAGTTGGAAAACAAATTCTTAAGAATTAAGAATTTTTAACAGCCACCTAAATGTTTGCTGGTGCATATTGCAGTCCAGCAGTTGGCAAGGTGTTGTTCGTTCATATTATACAGCATTGTAATTGTTTTTGTGTTGTTTATGATTTATCCTTACATCTGGTTACATTATCAATTAAATTTATTTTGTTTAACATGATTATTACATTATGATTTTGGTTATAAATTTTTTTTCATAATTATTATTATTTATTTGTACTAAAATATTGTAATATGGTTTGTATACACATGTATCAGTTTAATATCGCAAACAAACAGTATGAACCTGCAGGTACGCCAGAATTACTTACACGCATACACAAGCAAATATTAAAATTCATATTAATAACAAATATTTATAACATAACGAGTACCTTCCCTGCATAAACAAATAATTTAGAAATAATTCAATTTTATGTATAATTATTTAGATTTATTCACGTAGTATAAACATGTTGTTATTTCATTATGATTATTTTTTGGCTTTTGTTTTGCAGCTAAATTATTATCATTTTGTGGCAAAAAACAGAGAACAAAAAAAGTACTGATAGCAGAAAAGACGTACAAAAAAAATATGTTTTAAATTTGCATTTATTATCATTTTATGCTTAAAGGTATCATAAATAATTAATGGGCTATTGGAAAAATTTTGTTGATATTTAGCCAAAAAATACTGAAATGTTCAATAAACAAATAGCCAAAATGACATGCAAATTGTTTTATTTTCAAGTGCAAATTAAAATAATTTCAAAATAATTTCGTTTGTAAATATGAAGATTAAATGAAATGTGGGCAATAATTGAAATAAATTTCATAGGAAAAATAAAAAGGATTAAAGTGAGAGAGAGTCTCTGGAGAGTTAAAAATGTATACAAAGACAAGCCTGAAGGTGCAAATAAATTGTTTGGCTGGCTTAATGGAAACTTGTATGCCTAAGCTCTGTTAAATTTTTCTTTTGAAGTATATGTGAGTGTCCTTGTGAAAAAATAGCAAATCTTAACTAGGACTAATTTTCAAGAAATTCAATATAAATTAATAAAATATTCTTATATATTTTTTCGACCTTTTTTTTTAAATGAATCTAATTTTTCTCGATCTATTGGTCAATTTTTTTATAAAAAACGTTTCTAAAATATTATTAATTAACCGATATTTCGCCACATCCTTTATAAAAAAATTGACCTATAGCTCGAGAAAAATTAGATTCATTTAAATTAATAAAAATTAAAGATAATAGTTTTTCATAGTAGTTTTTAATCCAAAGTGATTATTATTTTTTGGCTAATGTTCGTAACACTTTTAGTCAGGAAGAATTGGACTTGAGACAATATTCCAAAGGAACAAGGAACAATTGTAACTCTAATTATATATTTTTTCATGTTAATTCTTTGCAAATTTTCAGATCTAATGTAGTAGTCAATTTAGAGGTGTGTATGTTCTATCGACAATTTTAAACAAACAAGAAAAGTAACACAAGTGTTTCACTAGAGCAAAAAACTACAAACTATAAACACATTTTTCTAAAAAATAGATCCTTCATACCTGCATTTTCAGCAGGAAACGTTCTGTATCAAAAAAGGCTTCTAAGCTTAAACTACAACAAATGAACAGATAGAAAATAAATTTAAATCGAGGCTTAAAGTTCAGGAATAAAATCTGGGTGTGTGATTTAATAATAAAGTACGAGGGGAAGTCAATTAAACCTTGCAAAATGATAAAGAGATCCTGTAAAATTTAAAACCCTCTTTGGCTTCATTGAAATTCTCAAAATAGGCTTTACCTCATTAATTTAAATTGCAAATCAAATTATTTGTATTGAAAAAGTTATAAAAGACAAGGTGATTAGTTCTTAAAAGATAGCCGGACAACATTAACAATGTTATTTTTATGGTACAACAGCGATTCATCAAAAAGAGCCGGAGAGACAGACGGAAATCAAAAGCATAATTAGAAAACTTAACAATTCGACAAATCTAGAAATATTCACTAATAAACTTTTACCTTTTTTAATTATTTTTAAAAGAGTGGCGTCGTTTTAGAGTGTCATCTCTAAATTATAATTTTATTCGAAGCACCCTTACGAAATCTTAACAGGCTAAGCAACAACAAAACAACACTCTATTCCCAAAAAATAAATAAAATCATACAGAAGAAATCTTTCTTTTTTTTAGTTTTTTCCTAAGACTTATTGACTTCTCCTTCCACTATCTTAGAATCACTTAATTCAATTATGTTATTTGCACATTTTTAGTAATCTTCATAAAACGTATTTTTGGCATTTATTGCAAAATAGCAAACGCAGAAAAGAAAATTAACATAATTCTTACATTGTGTCTTCAGTTCATATACAAACGTGCGTTGTAAAATTTTGCATATTCGTTGATAAGTTTTTGTGGCAGCCGAAAATGTGCCCTTTGAAGAAAACTGCTTATATGTCTGTGTATAATTGAATGTATGCAAGTTCACTTCATACTTATTTATATACAAAAATAATAGTAAATGTATCTCAGTTACATTGTTCTTGGTGTTTTCTGCTGCCAGCCAGCGAGCACTTGCTGTGCTTTAAGTATTATGAGACAGCAATTTACTGTACCAAATTGTAAATAAGATTTATGAGTTTATTTTTTCCGTTGTTTTTCTCATTCAGTTTTGTTTTTTTCTCTTCCTTAAGTAAGTACTTGTACGTGTGCGAGTGTGTGCTAGCGTGTGCCTGGGTGTATATGTGTGACGTTGTGCTTGTGTGTGTGTGTGGTTGTGTCTTTATATGATAAATAAAATTTGCTGAACTGGGTGGCGTATGAGTAATATTAATTAATGAAATTCAAGAAAACTCCAAAAAAAAGTTGCCGAACTCATGTTTATACATGAATGTGTAATGAATAAGAATGAATGAATGTGTAAGAAACTACAGAGTGAATTAAGTTGAGGCAAAAAACATTGGCAACAATATCAATGAGCTGGTATTATGTTAATGACAAGCAGACATTTTGGCAATCAAAATAAAGTTTTTAAAAGCAATGAAGAGAAAATCTAGATTGAAATAAATTAATTAATTATTTTTTTTTATTTAAATCGAGAGATATGTAATGAATGAAAATATATTAGGGTCCTTCGTACCTTCGGCTTGAAAGCCAAACTTTAAGATTTAATAAAAAACCTAACACTATAAAAAAATTTTTGTAATGGTAAAAGTGTTGCTTTTTTTCATTGTTACGCATTTTTATATTCCTTACTTCACATTATTATCATTAAATTCTTAAAACTATTTCTTCCATCATACTCGTGTGTTTGTTGGCAAATATATTCCTTTTGCTGTATATTTTGCTATTTTCTCAAAGATTAAATTGGATTTGGCTGCCAAGCTCTTCAATTTCTTACAACTTGAAATTTTGTCAGATATTTGAAAATACTTTTCAACAACAACTACTCGTACGTTTGATGTTGATTAAAATTTTCCTTCATTTGCTATTATTTGTAACTTTTAAAGGTTTATCAACGCCTCAATGTTGCGTTCCACGCTAACTGGCATCAATTTACGCCAGCAAAAACTTACAAACATTTTTAATCACAGACTGAAAACATCAAAAAGGTGTTTTTGCGTATAACTTTTGTAAAAGAATATAAACGACTTAGACGCCTAAAAAGATGTCACATCACATTGTGGTTATTTCAAATTTTAAGTTGAAATGCAGGCAGTATTAAATCTAATGTTTACAAAGATTTATTTTGTCAAAGGAGAAAGTAAAAAAAATTATTTGAAAAAAAAACTGCTGAAAACTTAGGAAATTAGACAAAAATGTTGCATAAGTTAAGGCGTTTAGACACTTTTGAAAAATCATATAGCTAAAATTATTACAAATTATTCGTTTCTGTCAGTGTTGCCAAGTCATGCAACTTAAATTAGATTTTATATGGCAATTACACATGACCAAAATCTAGTAGATTTCGTATCCATGCCAAAAATAGTTGTATGGAATATTATTCGGAGTTTTCAAATGACAACCTCCATGCGAAAAATTGCCATTCAAATGCAAAGCAGCCGGTGAGCACACCCTTCAAAGAAAAAACGGTTAATAGGAATATTCATTTTAAATGTCAATCTCCTTACAGAAATCATCATTTAAATTAGAAACACCTGGCGAGCACACCCTTCAAAGAATTGTTATTGAATATCATAGTATTTTTCAGTACAATTGAGGAAACCCCATAGTTGCATCACTAAGTACTGCGAGATTTTGAGTAGATTTTGTCGAAATCTAGTGACGAAGTAGATTTTGTTTTGTATATGAAATCTAGTCAAAAAAAAAGGTTTTGCTCGAAATCTCGTAAGTACTAGATTTGGTTCGAAGTAAATGTCACATAAGCATAAATGATATAAAATTTAAATAATTTTTTTTTCAATTTTCGGCCTCTAAAAACAACACTTATTTTTTATATGATTTAATAATCTTAACTATTAAGGTTAGCTGTTAAAACTTGCTATTCTGAACGAAATTTACAGCATCAATTAAATGTAAAAGTACAGCATACTTTAAGGGTTATGTATTTGCAGAAAGTATGGCATACTTAGCGGCATTTAGTAAATATATTTTAATTTTTTTTTTAATTCATTGGGGTTCTATTAAACTTCTACCTCCTAATAAAAAACAGAATATCAAGTTGTAATTTAAGAGTTTTTATATTTAAACTTTTTATTAACAATTAATTTTAATTTGTAACTTTAAATACATATTTTTTATAAATATTAATATTATTCTTTAAATTATGCTTGAAGTCACTTTTTTTATACAAATCATCTAAATTTATTCTTTCTCGATATTTTATTAAAAAACTAATAAACAATTTAAATAACAAAAATTAACAAATTATTAGTCAACAATTTCTTTTTTTTTCCAAAACGGAAAAAGAAATGGTTGACTAATAATTTGTTAATTTTTGTTATTTAAATTGTTTATTAATATTTTCCACTTGAAGAAATTATCCAAAGCATAACGAAATATCGAGATAAAATGAATTTGAATGATTTTTGTAAAAAAAAGTGACATCAAGCTTAATTTAAGAAATAATATTAATATTTAATTTATTATTATTTTACTTAGTCAGTAATTTGTTTTTTATTAAAAATACCTTGTTACTGTTTATGGAAGTGTATATTCATGTTTCTATGTGCATTTCACTGTTGCTAATCGATATTATGAGTTGGCTTTTACACCGAAATTCTGTCATTGATATAAATGAGAAACCTTGCAGATTCAGACTCATACAGATGATCTGATCAATCACGCTGTTTATATCTCTGCTTGTTTCCAACTCTAAATGTGCTGACAAGGCCATTGAAACAAAAAAATAAACAAATGTAGAAAACAAATCTACAAATTGTACACTGATATTTTTGCGCAAGATTTTTCTTAAATTTTTACTTTAAAATTAATTTTTCATATGAAAATTTTTTTAGATTACACTTGAATTTTGCTCTGTATTATTTTCTCATTGAAAAATTGAATAGACTTAAAATGTATTTCCAGAAATACTAGTATGATAAATTTGTTTTAAATTAGTTTTTAAATCCAAATTGTTTATTTATAAATATTTCAGTGAAGTCTTAAAATAACATTAAAGCATAAACAACATTTTTCGTATTGAACAATAAATAATGTGAATTTTTTGAAAGTCTGCTTCCTTAAAAACATGCGATATTCATTTTAAATTAAACTCAAGAACTGCCAGTAAAACATGCCGCCACTTTAAATACTCAACCACTTGATTTGCAAAATTAAATTGAAGTTTCTTTTTTTTCCAAAAAAAAAGAAAGAAACAACTGAAGAGCTGCTGGCAAAATATATGGCCGTTTAAACATAAAAATATATTTGTTAAAGTAGAACTCAAATAAAGTGGTAACGGCTACAACCAATGCAACAATACAAGCAAAATTGTTAATGCGAATAATGATGATCATAGTTGAATGATACTTAAATACAAGTAAGGCAGCAAAAAAAATGTTTTCAAACTTTAAAAAATAAAACTTGTAAGAACTCAACTTCAATATATCGGGTTTCATCATCGCCGTTGAAGGCAAATAATGTTATTGTGGTTGGATTGATTTTTTCAACTTATTCCACCAGCTTCATGAGTATTAATATCAAAGTATTTAAATGGAAGATTTTTTTGCATGAAATAAATTTTTGCTTTTGAGAAAAAAAAAGTTATTAAACGCTTCACATCTTTTTTGCATGCAGTGCGTGTAAAATAAACATTTATAAAAAAACAAATTGTAACGTTTACACACCAAATACTCAATATTATTTTTGTTTCATACTTTCACCCGCACACAGACACACACACACACACACACACTCACAGGGAGAGAGACAGTTTTCAACTAAAAAAACCCAACTTTAATTTTTTTCTATATGAGTGTAGGCCTCTGTATGTGTGCGTTTGTGTGTTGTGAAACCAAATGAAAATTGCAATTGACCACTACAAACAAATTGTTTTCAAGAGTCTGACTATGAGTCTGGTAGTTATTCAAAGGAACGAAGTGAAAATAAAATATACAAAAAAAAAGATTTATATATAAAAATACATTTGTATAAAAAACAAAAACTTTGTAAAATGATGATACTTACTCCATTTACAAATGAAATGATTTTTTCAACACGTTAAGTATAAGTAAATATTTAAAAATCGCAAATAAAAATTAAAACAGAAAATGCAGAAGGGACGAGAAAAAATGTTCTCACAAAAGAGTGTTAAGCCAAATGAATATGAAATGTTGTTAAAGTTCAATAGCATGAACATTATTATCCGGGCAATGGGAGATGAAGGAGGACCGAAATTAAAGAAAACAGGAAATAGCAGGTTCACAATGATATTGTCTGATGCTGCAAAAAACTGTTATTGAAAATACGTGGAAGTAGAGAAGGAAAAAAAGAGATTGCAAGGAGCAAAAACTGTTTCAGATAATTTTTGTGAAAATTAATAACCAGTCTAACGCTAAATGCTACTGCTTAATATCTCTCTTATGTGACACGATCTTAAAAATGAATATTTATGTTGTAGTTGCCTTTAGTTTTTTTTTCGCCAAAATAATGTTTTTAAATTGTGTTAAATAGATAGAAATTGTTTGTATTCAATACAAGTGACATTAAGTGTGAATGATATGCATTTGTTTATTTTCATTAAATAGCAAGTATATGCTTAGAGCTAAGCAACAGTGCGCAAGGTGTCTATTAAAAAAAGCTTATAAAACCAGCCGTAAAGAAAATTGAAATTGTATTCAAATTGGCTGAAATTTCTTATACGTATGAGTTAAATTAAATAGCAAGCTTTGACATAATCCTGCCATCTTGTATTTTATTCAAAGCCTATTAAATCTCTTTTTAATCCAACTAATTTAGTAAAACAAAATAAATTTAGATTAAATGTTATTTCTGCAAGGCACTTACATTAGTTTGCCTTGACGTATGATTACTATTGAATTATGTTGGCATTAATTAATAATCATACGCCTTCATGTGAAACAATTACAACCTATTAAAAAACCACATTACAACAAACTTGTAATTATTATTAATCACACTAGTTCATACAAAACCACATTTACTTAAATCCCTTTTGTAGTTTATAATCTTAGAAACAAAATTGATTTTATTACAGAATTAAAGCATTTTCACATGCACGTCTATCTTTATCCTTCAAAATTTATTACAACATGGCAATTTCATATCAGATGTGGTTGAAATTCAATTTAAAACTTTAAACTTTAACATGTAAAATGAATAACTTTTTCTTTGCTAAGTCTTTATTATTTAAACTTTTTCAATTGTTTAACGTTTGAGTGACAGCTTATGGGTTTATTTGAAAGTACTTTAAGTGGAAGACACATCTGAACTCGTAATTTTGTTTTTGAAACACACTTGAAAGCTCTTTTTATATTTTCAATTAGTTATGTTGCTAGGTGTAAGGGTATGCGTTGCTTCTGTGAGTGTTAACGCTTTAAATAGTCCTGTCTTTTGTCAAGAGTTACGTATTTGCAAAGTTCCCTTTTTATTTATTTAAGCAAAATGAGTTTTTATACTTTTAAACATGATAGAAAAAATACAAAATATAATTAAACAATTGTGGTTGGTTTATTAAATATTTCAAAACGTTATTTAACTAAAATCGTTGGGATTTTTAAAAGTCTTAGACTTATTGTTCTTGAAGCTTTAAAAACAATTGTTTCGCTGTAAAATAGACTCTTCTTTGCGATATATAAAATTGTTGTTAAAAGAACTAATTTATTTCTATCAATTATCTTTGTTTAGTACACATGTTCCAAAAAAGGATATATGGCTGGCTCTTAAATTAAAACCGGTATCCAGAAAATTTTTTAACTAACTTATTACTAGTATAAATCCACGTGTTTTTGTTAGAAAATAAAAAAATCCAACCGTATTTTATTGTAATTTAATAAAGTTAAATTTTCGAAAAAAAAAAAGTTTTAAATTTGTATTACTAATCCGTCAGAGACATTCTAAAGGGTAAATTGCAACTGAGTTTCATTTAAATTAGTTATATTTCCAAAAAAGGACACAAGGTTGGATCGAATACTGTGTCTATTTTTCTAATAAAAATATTGTATGGTGACTAAGCTCCCTAATCTGCAAGTTTTCTTTGTATTATTTAATAATTAGGAAACAAAAAGGAAATGGAGTAATTTATGTAAAAAAACAAAGACTTTTTAATTGTTTTTAGAGTTTTAGCTTAAAACTATCTTATTGTATTTTTTCTATTAAATAACAATTAGGATCCACTTTTGAAACTTAAAAAAAAGGATAATACGTAAACTTGAAAATGAAAGCATATTTTTTGTCAAAACTTTATACTATTAGCAAACTGGCTAATAGGCAAATTGTAGTTATATTTGCCAACAACAAAATCAATAGGAACCTTTTTTTAAATTTATTAAATTATAAAAATTTTTAAATACTATTACAAAGTCCTTATAAAAACAAAGAAACACTGATTGATTTCAATATTGAACTGCAGCGATTGAAATCTTTTGTTTTCTTGTTTTAAACATACTTCTCAAATAAAGGACATCAACGATGATTAAAAGATGGAACAAATTATATGCATCAAATATTATAATCTGATTTAGCTTTCTAATCAGAGTACGGTAATAATTTTGTTTCACAATTATCACAACAAAGAGTAACAATGTAATTTATTTAAAATATATTGATTGTTTAATTCGTTTTTACTTTTTCATTGTCAATAAAAAACAATTTGGATAAAAAAATTATATATAACGAACACTATAATTCAAGCATCCTTTCCGATACAATTTTTAATTGCATTAAGCTGATTACTCTATGAAACGGAGTAATATTTACCAAAAACATAATACAAAAAAATACTAAAAATTTAAATTTCAAAATATATTTAAGACGTCTTTATAAATACAAATTAATTTGACATAATTACATTATTTTTCTTCGTGCTTCGAGGGTGGCATGTCATAATGTCCAGTGTTATAATGTCCATGGACATTGTGATATTTTTGAAAGTAACGTAATGTTCGTGGTCATTATAATACTTTGCAGCTTAGTGGCACTGCTCCGAAAAAAATATATAGCGAGGTTGAAAATGGAAGAAATGTTTCTGAATAGATTTTTTAAAATATTCAAAATGTATTGAAAAAGTTTTAACTCTTTATTTTTCAATATCATATAAAATTTTACACGAAAATGTATGCAGTGCATTCACTTGAAAGGATTTTCTCCTCTGTGATATAACAAACGCCGGATTCGCTAACTAAAGCCTTTTGGCATAGCCAGCAATAGAGGTTACGTTAACGCTCCGATGGACATTACGTCACTTTCGAAACCGTCACAATGTCTATGGACCTTACGACAGTTTTAAGTGTGACATTATGACACTTAAAATTACGAAATGCCTCAACTTTAAGCATGCTTGCTAAAAGAGTATACAAAGGAAAGTTAAAAGATAAAATAAATTTATGGTCCAATATTTTCTTAAGCTATTTAATCTTATCTACTAAATATCATATTGTACCATAACTATAGCCCTTCTAAGCAACGAAAATTAATTTTTAAAAACGGAACCATAACCCCTTTTCCTACAATGAGCTGACGCAACAAAACACAACAGTTTTTTCAAAAGACATTTTAAAACTCTTAAACATATTTTACAAACATTAATTTTTTGCTTACGATAAAATCTCACAGTCATTATTTTAAAGTTATAAAATTTTTTTACAATTTGTGAATTTTTCAATATTGATAGAACCATAAAATTTTAATTTTAATCACTTACGATCATTTTTGCGAAAAGGATCGATATGTTAATTATATTTCCAGAACTTTATTTAACTAAAACTAATATAACAGAAAAAACCTGATTGCATACAAATTTTCTCTACAGTTTTCTCAGCAAAAAATATTCTTAGCAAAACTTTGCATGGCTAACAAACTGACAAACATAAATATTATTTAAGAATAGCAAAATCAAACATACAGTTATTTTATTAATTAAATTTTATCAAAATTCTTTATATCAAAAACTTCAATAAAAATCTACGAAAACCAATTTGCTGCTGAGGAGATTTTTTTCTCATTTTTTTAATATTTTTCTCAAAAAAGCCATCGAGAAATTTGTATTTGTATTTGTAGAATTTTTTGAAGGCTGATTAGTCTCGCAATACAAATTTCATAATATACATCTATTTTCTTTTAAGTTTTTGTATAAGATAAGAGGTTTTAAACTTTTGGAGAATATGGTTTAAGCTCTACTGTTGATTAGCACCAATGAAATACATGTGTATAGACTAGATAAAACCCCTCAATAAACAAAAGTTTTTGAAAATCTTTGACAAAAGATATCGAGGCAATCTCGCTTAATATATTTAAAGAATATATAATTCTTTTCCATTTTTCATTGGTCTATTTACTGAAATTTGTGCGAAATTTGTGAGAAACTAATGTTTTTGATATCGCAATTAATTGTAATCTGAAATACAAAAAATTAAAAAAAAAATTATTATTTTATATTTGTACGAAAAAGGATATTACGCCACCTCCAGAACTAAGGCCCAGATCAAACTCAAATTTTTTTCAAATATTCTGCTCATTAGTCTGCAAGTTGTAGCTTTATTTTTACAATAATTAGAAAAAAAAATCATTTCTAGTGAATTTCATTTAAAAAAAATTTCTAACACAAACTCAATAAAAAAATCCAAAGAACTTTTTAAAATGAACAGAAGTTCTATTGAGCTCAGAAACCAAATAAATACAATAACTAAAAACTCATGACAGTTTTTAGTCTTCTTTGTTAAAAACAATTACAATTGTTAACATCATTGACCTTAATGAACACTACACAAATGAGCCTGCTACCACTACTAACTACCCAAACACTCAAATATGCAATTAGTAAAAAATAAAACAAAATTTGTAAATAGTAGATTATGTGTCCTTTTTTGTAAATGCTGAATAAACATAAATATTTGTTGCTAAAGTTTTAATGTTCTATATAAACTAACTTATATTCCTCCCCGCAGTCTCTCTCTCTTTCTCACTCACACTTACCAAAAAACACTTATTTGAATGCAATTTGTTGTTGTATTACTATTCATTAAAGGAATATACACACTAAATATTTTTATTTTTGTTTTGCAATGACGAGCTGTTTTGCACACTTGTATCCACATTTGAGTATTTTTATTTTTTCATAAGCACATGTGAGTATTTGTGTGTGTATTTGGTATTTATGGGAATTTGTTGCTAAATGATGTATTTTATTTTAGCACGTAACAATGAAATTACATATAACATTTTTTTTAACAAAAACTGCAAAAAGTTATATATGAGGGTCCTTTAAAAAGAACTCACAAATTTATTTATTTATTTGTTGCAAAAAAATTGAAAAAAAAAAATTCTAAAATAACATCAGTTTTGTTCAAACAAAACCAGTAATTAAGAGTTAAGCAATTGTAATTCATTTCTGAGTGTGTTTGTGTGTGTGTGTAACATTTATATGTTGGCTATAAAATCCTACAACGAATAACTTAGTAATTAATTGTTGCATGTTAAATAAATTAAGAGGGTCTATAATTAACTTCGAAATGGAAGCATAGCGAAGTTTTAGGAAGTAAAAAAAAATATTTTAATTCTAAAGAGGAATTCAATTTGTAAATAAGTGGTTGTAAAATGCTATTAAAAAATAAAGAACTTACACACGTTAAGAAGTCATACAAAAATAATTATTCCTCGTAAAAATAGGAGGGAGGAATTTTGAATTTCTTTCGACGAGAATACAAAAATTGTTACTGCTATTTGACATTACAACTCGAGAATTGAGAACATCTTGTTTATTCCTAGAGCTCAACGTATATAATTTTTTTTAAATAAAACTAAGCAAAAATATTATTTGCTAAATAAATAAGTTACTTGCATTCCTTTTTCATTGAGAAAAAATTCATTAAGAAAGTATACATTGATTTATAAAAATTTGTATAATTTTTTTGCAATATATAAAAATAAATAAATTTCAAAAATAATTTAAGTAAAGCAACTTGCTTGAAGTTGAAGTTAAATTGTATTTAAGTGAAAAATATTGTATGCATAAATTTTCCCTGGCTAAGTAGCTTGTCATATATCCTTTTATTAATTACAATATTGAATAGAAACGGAATAACTTTAAATGCCTCAACTAATGCTTTTAACCAATTAACTTAAATAATGAGTTATTTTATAAGTGTTGTGTTTTTCTGTTGAGTTATTTTATTTGTAAAAGAAGTTAAATTTTTTTTTTAGCAAAACAAGAAAAAATTTGAATACTTGAAATTGTGAAAACTATTAACATCCAACCTTTATTTATTATTTCAGATACCTCACAAATATTTTGAATCGGTAAGTGAAGATAATCTCAATTAAAATTATCAATTCATTAGTAATTTATTGAAAGCAAAATAAAACATAAGAATTTTCTTTTAAAAACATATTTAATCAAAGGATTTTTCTTCCCGCAACTTTTACATTAGCGTTTTTTTATAATTGTTACAAAATAGAGTTCGATACTTTAATTAGTTAAAGAGCCTGTCATATATCCTTTTGCTAAGTCAACATATTAAGTCCAAGCTGAAATCTTCTATTAATGAATTTGCTGCTAGAAGTTAAATACTGCTAGAAATTTAAAAAAATTATATTTTAACGCTTAAAACATTCTTGATATTCCCAGTAAAATGTTGAAAATGATTTTATGAAGTACATATATATGATTGTTACAGAAAAGGATATATGACGACAAAATTTTACAAAACAGTTTGAAATATAAAAAATAAAATAAATAAAAATTTAAATATTAAAATTTTAATTTGTAAATCTATTAAACAACAATATGTAAAAAATATTACTTTAAAAATTTTTTTTTTCCGTTTTTTCCAAATGTTAACTTTGTGTTTTATTTATGCTCTAGGTCAAAAACTTTTTTGTTTTTGAAGTTTTTGACCTAGAGCCTGAATAAAACACAACGTTAACTTTTGGAAAAAATATAAGGTCGAATAAAAAAAATACTAAAAAAAATATACTAAACTAATAAATTTTTTAAATAATTTATGTTTAAAATAACTTAAAAATTAGTCGCTTTATGCCTCTTTTTGCACACTAAGTCTTGTAGCTAGACAATCTTAACACTAAGTTTTCGACGCATATTTCTTTTTTGCAAATAAAATTTACTTTGCTAGAATTTCGTGTAAAAAATTACGATGGTTAACAAAAAGGATATATGACGACGAAATTTTACCAAGCAGTTAGAGGCATTAAATTTGGCAAGGGTATAAAAGAAATAAAACCACGTTGTGTTAAGCTTTTAGTTTGTCAATTTATCAAACAACAATATGAAAAAAAATTTAATTAGGCTTAAAAACCTTAACAACACTTAGTTTTATGGCTCTTCTGTGGACACTAAGTTTTATTGCTAGACCACCTTGACATTAAGTTTTCGCCGCAAATCCTTTATTGAAAAAATTATTTGGCAGGAGTTTAGTGTAAATTTTTATTGTCGAAGTTTAACAAAGAAGCTTGAATCATGGAAATTTGTAGAGACAACAAAAGAAAAACAATTGTGTTGAGTTTTCAATGGCTTTCAATTTAATAAACAATATGATGAAAAAACTTTCTTTTTTTCTTAAATTAAGACTTAAATATCTTAACAACATGTAGTTTTTTTACCTATTCCCTACACAGCAAATTTTGCCGCTAGACAAGCTTGAGACTAAGCTTTCGCCACATATCCTTTTTTTGTAAAAAAGTTAACTTTGCTCGAAATATGTGTAAATTATGCAAACAAGTTTGTTTAACTTATTGCAGACGTCATAAAAATTAAATTTTAGCATTTATTAAATCTTGGGCTAGACTTGTATCGAACTCGTTCAATAGCTCGTCTTATAGGCAAACCTTTGTTCAAGCCCATGCAATTTAAATGATATTAAGCTAAAAATTGTATCTGAGTCGAGCTATTGAACGAGTTACGAAGAATCTTTTGTTCAAGCCCATGTAATTTAACTAATATTGAACAAAAACTTGTGTCCAAAACGTACAAGATTAGTTTGTATAAGTTGCTGGGTTATTTTTTTGTTGTCTTTAATGCGTTGCAATTCAATTACAAATTTAGAAATTGTGCTATTTTATTCCCTTATCTGATCTGTACTCAACATTAAATTCCAGTTTACTTACTGAAACTGATTACTGATACATCTTCATTGCTACACGTGTCTACTTTATTTCTTATCCGAAGTATACTTAATATTTATTTTATATTACACACATTACTCATACGCCCTGTATATTACTTCTTGCACATGTACAGAGTTCCCTTTACTAATTTATTATCTGATGCCTAAAAGTGTTTTTTTTACATTTTTATCCAATTTCTTATAACAAAATTAACTTTATTTTTATCTAGATCTAAATATTATTTTCTTCATAAATTGCCATACACACAAATAGTAACCCAGCAATCTTTTATAAATATTTTTCAAGTATTTTATTTTGTAGAGCAATTTTTATTTATCACATTTATAAAACTAGAGCTGTTCTATCACGCCTAAATGCTGATTACATCTTAAAGATATGCAAGTGATATGTCCTTAAATTGAAATGGGAAAAATTTCTTAATGTTTGCTTGTACGTACTGATACCTAGACACATTACTGTGAATTGACTAAACGTACATATATGTAGACCTACTTACAATGCCAAGGAAAGAAACTGAGTAAGCACGATAGTGGCAAAACCTTTTTAAGTGCCCAGAGAGGGGGTGTGTTAGTTTGGCGAGGATGTTAGCAATTGAATGTGTTTGTAAGCTGTAATATTAGCTGACGTTATAACGCTTAAAGTAGTTATTTTTCGATATGTTTTCTGTTTCTTATGCAAGAGATTTTTCAAGATAAACGTAAACAATTTCCTGCCTTCTTTCGTTTGGCTTAAATGAGAAAAATGATGAGAGTTAGTGTGGCAAAACAACAACAACAACAACAACAACACGACCTAATATAATTTCATATATTGTGATGTTTTTCATTTGGTATATTACAGCCAAAGAACACAACGAAAATATGTGTGCTTGTATGCATAATGAAAAATAAAAACAGTTTTAACATACTTGCTGGAGGATATGAAAATCGATATGGATGCTTTCAATAACGTGTTAGAAATGGAAAAACACGAATGAGCAGAGAAAAAAATATAAATAAATATAAAATACAAATAACAAATCGTATGTACGTATGCAAACATCTCGTATTCGTAAGAGCGTGTAACTTGATGTATAAATGTATGTGTGCTTGGCATGTAACAAATTATTATTAGATGCAAATAAGGTGGAAAATATTTAAGGCAAATCATATAAGATAAGTCTAATGGAAAATGTTTTCAATGTAATAAGCTAAATTTAAATATTAAATAAATCGTTTTGATAATCTAATAATCAAGATTGAGGTTGCTTGGAAATTTACTTTTACAAAAATTTGATTATTATAAATATAAAAGTATTCAAATTTATTGCTATAAAAGCCATACATCCTTTGAAAAATATTGCATAATTATTTTATAAATTCTAGTAGCGAAAACTTTTAACCCTCCAAATTTTATAACTGGCTTTGAAAGATATTACTTAATCCTTTAATTTTTTTTTTCGTTTAAAAAAAACGTATAGATTTTCAAATTTACTATTTTTTAAGTTTTAAACTTACTTGAAAATTAGTTGATATGTTTTACAAACTCATTACAAGTCGTAAGTGTGTGTCAGGTATAAGCATGTTTATAATTTTTTTAAGATCTGCTTTAGTGTAGATCCCAGTCATATATTCTTTTTTTTAATATTTAAATCTTGTCTAAAGCAATAATTTTTACTAAAAATATTATCGAATCCTTTAACTAGTTCTTCCTTTAAAAATATAACGTTCTTTGGTTTTTTTAAATATGGTATTAGCTTTTTAAATAAATTGCTATTTTTTTAATATTTTTAATAAAGTTTGTAGATACATAACATGCATTTTATTAATCCGCTTTAGTTTAGTTGGTCATCAAAGCGCCTTCTGTTAAATATAAAATTTTTTTCTAAAGCAGTTGCTTGAAAATCATTTATCCGTTGAAAGTGTTCTATAATTCTCTTTTTATGTTTTACCTTTTTTAAAAAATTATTACCACTGAAATTCTCTTTTTTAAAGACGAGTATATTAAATTTATTTTTATATAGAAAAGTTTATTTTAAAAATATTTTAACTAAAACTCATAGGAACGTGTCATATGTTGGCAAGTAAACTGTTTTGGAAAAATCTATATATTTCTAGTTCACCGTCATATCTCCTTTTTTAAGAACGAATTTCATTATTTTCCTTAGACGTCATACATCTCTTAAGAAATATTCTGCATTTCTTAAATATTTTTTTAAATAAGAATTTCAAGATGTATTATAAAACGTGCGACTTTAAAAATACTAATGGCGTTTTCTTTTCTAGAAAAAAGTGTAAAATTTTTTGCATTTTTTATTGAAAATTTCCAATATAAAGATTTTTTTAAATAGTGAGCTTATTAGAAATTATTGTAACATTATTTACGAAGCAAAATTATTGCCTTAAGGAAACTTTAAATATCAATTTGTTTAATAAAAAGTAAAAGAATTGTTAAATTTTTTAGAAAACAAAACTGTATAAATCTATTTTGATATCAGCCACTATATTTGAAAATTTTATTCATTAAAACTTGTAGACACGTGGCATGTATTAGTCTATAAAAGATTTCTGGGAAATGTGTTTGCGTTCTGTTGCCGGTCATATATCCTTTTTTGGAAAACGTTCTTAAGTGTTTCCAAAGAATTGATTAAGAATTATGATTAGTAATTTTCTAATTTAGTTGCATATTATAATGCAGTAAATAATTTTATAAATTTTTTTTTTAATATTCAACCAGTTTGTTTGACAGCAATTAATCTCTTATCAATGAAATAGAAAATAAGAAAATTTTCTTTTTATATTAAACTTTCAATAATGTTTAAATGCTGATTGTTTTTAAATAGAAACAAATCAAAGTAATTTGTAAGACTTTTATTTATACTCACTTTCCAAGTTTAATGCTTGTAACTTTAATACTTGGATTTGCGCACATATATCCTTATTTTAAGAATTTTGTTTGTTGATAATTCTTTTGCAAAATCTATTCTTAGTGTAGTGTATATAACCACAAAGTCTTGATTGATATAAGAGCCCATGTTTATTTAAAACCCACTTATAAAATATAAAAATTATTCTAAAAAAATATTTTCTTCAAATAATTTTACACAATAACTCGTGCCTTCTAAAGCACTCTTGAAAAATATTAATTTTGTTCTAAAATACGCTTAACTTTAGAAGCGTGTCATATATCCTTTTTTTGAAAAATTTAAGTTTTAGCTACAATATTTCTCGAGATATAAATGTTTTCATACACAGTCTATTTCCCTTCCCAGTTTGCTAAATTTATAACTGTAGATTTTATGCGTTCGTCTCCGTACAGACTAATAGTTATATTGGAATTGAAGTAACAATCTCTGATTTCCAAAGCACTTGCTTTTACATCGACGTAAAATAATAACAAACTTTTCAGGAAATTTCGCTAAATAATTTTAGCATTGATTTGCTCCTACTGATGATTTAAGCGCAGATTGCTAAGATATTTGCATATGCTGCTTTATGTGCTTTCTATTTTGAAATTTCTATTTAACTTTTTTCCTTTAAAATTCTTAAAATCTTCTAAATTACACTCTTCTTATCTATAATAATTTTATTTAATTTTTTCACATACTAAAACTTTTCTTATTATATTTTAAAAGAACTATAAATATCATTTAAAATAACTTTTAAAATTATTAAAATTTATAGGGACTATTAACAAAAATTAAGCTACAAAATTTGGCTTAAAAAATCAGAAATGCCGACAAAAGAACTTACTAAATCTTTTAAAACTTTAAGGTTGAAGTAGAAAAATTTCGGCAACAACATCCTTGAACAGCGAGTAATATAATAAAGCCATTTTCTATCAGACAAATGCCTCTTTATGTCTATGTTAAAATACAGAAAAACTTTTCTTTCCTCTAAATGCAAAAAGTTTAAGTTTTAGACTTTAATACTTTAACCTCTAACAGCTTCTTCCATGCATAAGAAGAAATCTAAAATATTTAACGTAACTTTAACTTCACAAGCGCAAGCACATGTGTACATGTGTATATGCTTCATAAGTGTGTGTACAATGTTACTCATACAAATAAATTTATACTAAGCAGTCGTGCAAACAAATATAATTTCATAACAAACTGCTCAATGATGACGTACATAAGTATGTGTGTGCAGGCCTGATATTTTATATACATATGTATGTGTATATATAGATATAGAGGCATGTCTAATGTGTGTGTGTGAGTGTATGTGGATCTAAATATATTAACGTGTGTGAATGTGAATATACATTGAAGTAGAAGAATCACAAGATGGAAAGCTAAAAGATGAAATGTTACTTAGTATTTTATAGAAAAAGAAACTTGACTAGACTTGAGCAAGCATAAAACTACGTGTAGTCTAAGGCTGGAAAAAAATAAAACAGAGCAACCAACCTACATGAGCACAACTTCCTCATACATACACACACTAACGTACACATGTTATAATTCTCATTTTAATGTTTTTTTTTGTATCTTTTCTTCATGATAAAAAGCCACAGCACGTGCTTTGTATAGAGGAGTAAACCGTAAAACCTTAAAAGAATACCGATTAAGTTCTATGTAAAGGATATCTTAAAGGACTTATAAGATCACATACAAATATACCCGTTCCCATGACTTGACACATAAATAGAAATTTAAACAGAAAACAACAACAAATTATGCACTTAAAATAAATATATTTTGAGCGGATTCTTTACAATAAAGGTCATTGGAAGTAACTAAGCAGTAGCTAAAAGCCTGTGGACATAGAGAAGAAAACAAAGGCAGCAAAAGACAGAAACTAAAGAACAATGACCCAAAGCTTTTCGAAAAATATTAAAAGAAACACACATGTGGCAAGAGTAAAAACAGATAGAAAGCGATAAAATTAAAAACAATAAAAGGAACATTTTAACAATTCGTTAGCACAATCTGCTGCTGTTTTGTTTGCCAAGGTAAATTGTGTAGGAAATCTATGGCAAATTATCAACCTGAGACGTGTTTATATTAAGCAATAACTTTATTTTATTATGATAAGAAATTGGAAAGGAATATAAGCGGGAAAAATGAGCGTATGTATTTTTAAGATCTCATTTGTGTGTCCGTAAAATTTTCAAGGTTAAAAAGGACATGGAATTTTTGAATTACCTCTTCTTTTTTTCGGTTGCCTATTCTTGTGGGGCAAAAAAGTTTTCTTAAGTAGTTCTTGGCAACAAATAAATTTAAGAGTTCTGAAAACTGTTTCTACTGTGAATTTTTTCATGTCCCTTTCTGGATAAATCATTTAGTTTTTTTTTTTCAAAGACTGCCCGAAAGTATGCAACATTTAATTTTTATCAAAGTCTGATCTTTACTTAATGCTAAAAATTAAATGTAAGAAGTGTTAATGTAGTTTTTAAACCATCGTTGTTTATCAAAGAGTCAGCAAAATACGAAGAGATAGTAAAATTAATTATTTTTATTGATTTTTTTTTTGAGATAAAAAAACTTTTAATGAAAAAATTTTTTATTAAAATTTAATTCTGCGAAAAAAATTTTTGAAGATCATTTTTACTACAAATAAATTTAAGGCTTCTGAAAAACTAAGTCTTCATTGAATTTTCAGATGCTCCATCATTTGTGTAATGTTTAATTTTACAAAAACTCCCTTAAAATAGGCAACATTTTAGAAATCTTAATATAATATTAAATCAAAATTTGCGAAATTTAACTTTATTGAAATTCAAAATCTTATAAATTTCCTTAACGACAAATATTATAAACAAATTTGTGCTACAAATAATATCACAAACTCCTAAAATTAGCTTCTTCCTTACTTCATACAAGAATGTTTATATCAACAAAAGCCTTGAAATAAGCAACATTTATTTTATTTTGTTAAAGTAAGTTTAAAAAACGATATTTCTTTTTTCCAGCATAATGTTCAAGGTTAAAAAGGACCTGAAACTCGATAAGGTTCTAAGCAAATATAATTATTGCGATTTTTATAAATTAAAATTTTTGTTATCGATAAAATTTTTACACAAATTTTCGCATCTATAATTTTTCTAAAAAAGTTTTAGGCACAGAAAAAAATTGTAAAAATTGTAGCTTTGTTAAATTATCACACGTTTCCTTCTTTAGACCATATTAAATGTTTTAAAGTATCCCTTAAAATATGGAATACATTTTTATTTCATTGAAATAAAATATTAATTTTATAAATATATTTTACCCGAAAAATCTTCAAGATTAAAATGTATAAATGACGACTGGGGTATTTCTGTTATCGATAAATTTGCTGATGCAAGTTTTTGCCACAAATACATTTGTAGCTTCCGAGTGCTCAATTTGTTCATTAAATGTTCACATAACCTTTTCTGTATGCAACATTAAATTTGTCAAAAACTCCCCCTGGAATATGCAGCATTTATTTTATTTTGGTTTAAATTTCAACATGTCACTAAATTACACCCCAAAAACTAAATAACAATTATTTTTCTATTAAATTTATATCACATGTTGGCTTTCCCTCGCAGAATGAAATCATCCAAATAAAAAATGAAAAATGAAAAAAATGGAAAGAGCTAAAATAAAAACACCGAGCAGGGAAAACATGTGTAAAAATTCCCATTTTGATATGTTTAAATGACTTTTTGCGGTAATAACATACACTAGCAAATACTAGTTGTAGTTGTACCCACATAAAAACCAATGATAGACAGTGGCCGTAAAAAGAAAAAAAGAACGCAAAACAAAAACAAAAAGTACCCACAACAGACCTTTATTCATTTATTTAAACGAACAATAACCACTCAGACATCAACATCATAATCGTGTCCAGCGTCATCATCGGCGTGACACATACCAACAGTTAAACATTATAACAAACCCAACAACATCAACAAAAAGAATATTCACCCACAACAGGACACAATGAAATTAACATGAGAAATAGCTGGGGGAAAGCAAAAGAAAAACTGCACACAGAAAATTGTGTAATTTCATATAAAAAAAATTAGATTTACGCTTAATATATTTTAGTTAATATCACATGAAAATAATACAATCAAAAATGAACAATGAAAAATGAAAAACAAAAAATCACATGAACATGCACATTTATACAAACTGTCAGTCACTTGTAGCAAATAATAGGGAAGCTCAAATTAAAAACTATTTTTCTTTTTATCATTTCCAACAAAGAAAAATAAATGCTGGTTCATTTTAACTGAGATCTCTAACTACAATCTGCGCAAAAGTTCTAAGCATTATTTGATTAAGCATATATCCATTTAAAATTATGCTTTAATAAGCCCCCCTTAATACAAATAACCAAATCATACCCAAGCTGGGAAAACATAATAAAATTTATCGCAAGCTAAAATCAAAAAAAAAATCAACTTACACGAAAACGTAAAAAGCTAAATGCTTATACTGACAATAAAAGGTCAGTGTCATAAGCCTAAATATAAGAAATAAAAAACTGGTCATTGCGATAAGAGGGCAAATAAGGCGAAGGACAGGCCAACAGCTAAAAAGGATATGCTTAAAATTTAATGTTGGAGACAATAAAATGGACTAAGTGCCATAAAAAGCCCCTTAACGGGGTAGTAAAATGTGAGTTAATAAAATTTTTATGCTTCAAATAGTAAAGAAACACGAAAGGAGTAAGAAACGTGAAGAAATAAATAGGAAAAGACTTCTTCCAGAGAAACTATAAATAACACAAATAAGCTTAAGAAAATTTATACAAAACAACAATAAATTTTATTACAAAAAGGAATATGATAAAAAAAAGTTTTAAAGAAAACTAATCGCCAATAAAAGTTTTTCTATTGACATCTTGAAGGCAGCCAGCATGTTTTGAGGAAAGTATGTAGACAAAAGAAATTTAATCAAGCAAATGTTTCATTAACAAACATTTCCTAGATAAAAATTCAAATGATATCGATAATTTTCTGCCGAAAATTTCCTCTGATAAAGATAATTAAGGTCTCAATGAAACTCAAGTAGGAAAATGACTTATAGAAAATATATATTTAATTCTCCTGCTGTCTCATAATAGTTCACTAACTCTGCTTTAGGTACAGCCACACACAAACTACAATTCCAATTACATGTTGCAACTTTTTTAAATAATATCGATAACCGAAATTTGCAGCAGAAAATTTGTAAGTAAATAAAAATGAAATTTTTCTGTTGATAACAAAATTTTAGTTTAAAATAATAATTTTCAATCCGAACTTTTTTATCAATCAAATACGTCAATTATTAAACAAAAAATATAAATTCTTTTTAAAAAAAATGTAGCAAGAATTTAACCGACAAATATAAAATCATTTAGAAACCTTGTTGATACAGACGAGTACATACACATACATAAATTTTTTTTGCATTAACAATTGAATAGAATTGAATTGTAAAAACTACAAAATGCAAACTTTGGCAAACTCTTGCTGGGAAGAACTAGCGAACGAATTGAGGAAGAGAAGGAAATTTCTGCCTTTCGTTCGTATAGTGCATTTTGGTGCTACAACGTCTACAGCACCTGGTTTGTATATTTCCTGTAGGTGTTTCTCCCAACGTTGAAAATTTTTTTTAATTTTTGCTCCCATCAATTGCAGAATTATTAATTTTTATCGCTGTTAGTCCTCCTGGCAGGATCGCCATGTAAAAGATGTTTCTATTTTATGTTTTTCCTATAACCCTTTATTTATTTTATACGGCTGAAGGGTTCTAGCTAAATACTAGGCGTTCAAAAGAACTGCCAAAATTAAGAGACTCAAATAAAAATACAAGGCAGATGTTGCCGCTTTATGTGTCTTCAAATCTGTCTGTCCAAAAAATTTTCTAATAAAAATTAAAAATAAAAAAATAGAATAAATAAATGGGTAAACTCGGGTTTGAACAAATTAATCGTTTCAAGATATACAATATTAAATAATTTTCATTATTACGGCAATGGAGATTTCAATGACAGTTTACCAGGTGAATCTGCTGGAGAAGCTATTGACTTTTTTAGAGTTAAAAAAGGATTGAACATTACAGGAAAATTTATTTGGCGTAAGATTCGTAAAATTTCATTTAAAAATTATATAAAAATAAAATTCACTATAATAAAATACCTTTCGTAGAAGCCAAGACTGGAAGCATTACGTTCTTAAATTTTTAGTAACAATTCACGAAATAATATATAATATAATAAATATATAAAAAAGGCAATATGTTTAAATACTTTTAAACCACAATGATTTCTCTTTGGGAATGTTATCAATAACTGTAAAACTGTGTAACTATAAAAATCATATGGTTGCATACAAATTTTAACGAAAAAATATTTCCTATAGAAAGTTTATCTATGAAAAGCAAAGATTTTATTAAAAAAATCGAAAGAGCACTTAACGATAATAAAATTTTCTTCGAGAAAATTTATCGATTACAAAAACTACGCTTTTGAAACTTATTGCACAAAACTTGATGTAAAGCTGTTTAATACAAGTTCTCTATAAAAAGAAATATCGATTACAAAACATTTCATCAGAGAAATAATATTTTATTAAGAAACATCTTCTAAAGATTTTTATCGATAACAAAAGTTTTTTATAGAAAATGTATGGATAAAAAAATGGAAAATTCACTGCAAAGCATATCACAAAAAAATTACATATCGCTCCTTCAGTGCAACGTAGTCATATCTCAAAAAAATTCGTTCTTCAAAAAATCAGGTTTAACGCTTTTAATTTTCTCGCATCTCAATGGAAAAGTAAAAAAACCTATTATCCCCTCAAGCGATGAGTAAACAAGATAATTGTATAAATATTTTACACAAAATTAAGAGCGATACGACGTACAATTCTGCATTCTTAACTCGAAAATCCCGTTTTCTTCAGATGTGACTTCGTTGCACTAAAGAAGAGATATGTATATGTATGATTTTGGCCCTATGTTCCCTATAGCAACTAAAGGATATAATATATATATAGATGTATTATTTTATCCATAGCTAAATTTTTCGATAGATCACTTAACGATAACAAAAGTTTTCCTCTAGAAAATCTATCGATAACAAAAACTTCGTTTTAAAAACTTATTGCATAGAACTAAATTATCTATAAAAAAATTGTCCATAACAAAACATTTTATCAGAGAAAAATTGAAAATTTGACTCATGAACATCATTAAAAGTACATATCCTCTATGAATTTATTTATCGATAATAAAAGTTTTCTCTATCAAATATATGAATTAAAAAATATAACTATAAAAAACCAGTTCCGGTAACAAAATGTTTATGTAGAACTTATCGATGTTTCCTTTCTCAAAAAAATTTACATATACGAGTATGTCCTATTTTGTCGATATTTTCGAAATTTCGTCTTTAAAAATTATTAAGTACGATTTTTCACAAAATTAACAAATGCTAAATCTCTATTAAAAAAGTTTTCAATTAAAAATTTATTTATTTTCAGACACTCCTGTCACATATCTTCTTGGATTTTTTTATCGTTAACTCAAAAAGAGTTCTACCGAAAGGATATCGATAAAAATACATTTCTTATAGATACATATATGACAAATTTGTCTTTAAATAATATTGTTTAAACAGTTATATTCGGGGAACGTTTAATTTTTTCACAAAAATGATAAATAAAAAAATTATTAATAACAAAAGTGTGTAGGAATGTTTTTTCTCTTTGAACCTCTTGGAGGCATATAGCTTTCACAAAGCATCTCCAGCTTGCATGATGCAAGATTGCATTGTCCCAATTTTTAAAGTGGGGTTGTGTATCCATGTATTCTTTGGCCGAACACGGCTTTTTGCACGGCCTTGAGGATTGCAGTCTAGAGCCATCCTTGTTTTTCTGTCTAGATTATTTCTGATAGTATGGCGGATCCACCTCCTTTTCCTATATTTTATTTGTGTTATTGTGGGTTTCTCTTTGGTAAGGTTCCAAAGATCAGCGCCCTCGATTTTGTTAGGCCTAAATATTATGTATATAATTCTGAGGCACTGGTTGACGAATACCTATAGCTTTTTTGACATGGTATTCGATAATAACCAGATTTCACTTCCGTACAACAGAGTAGACTTTACACATGCGTTGAATATTCTATGCTTGGTTCAGCAATATATTTAACTATAAAAATATTTTTGCTAAGAAATCTTATGGACGGTAAATATTGTCTAGAAATATTTTTTCGATAACAACAATTTTCTATTAATTTGTTATCGTTAAAAAAATATTTAAACTTCAGAGGAATCAAAATTTTTACAGCAATAATATCCGTTGACAAAATATTTTTTTAAGGAAATGTTCCTCTACAAAAATTTACGCCTGAATAATTATCGATAACAAAAATTTGTCTTAAAAATAAGTGCAGTCAAGCATTATTCCTTACAATATACAATATTAACACAAAATGAATCAATTCTCTATAAAATTAATCTTTTTTTTTTAATAACAAAAATTTGTGTTAGTAGATTTGCAGATAAATCAAATTTTTTTTGAAACGACATTCCGGAGCAAAGTAAATGTGGAGGGGGGGGGGGGGGTCTTGCATTGTAAGTAGTTTCTATAGAAAATACATCGTTAATTGAAATTTCCAATGAATAAGTTTTTCGATTACAATAATCAAGCCTTAAAATTATTGCTTCATTCATTGCTTTCGTTATTTATGTATTTGTTATGATTTCTTTCTACACAAACAAATATCGATTGGTTTATCAATATTTACTGGGCTTTTGTGTTTGAAGTGGCAGCAGCTCTTAAAGCCAACAGGCAACAACAGCCCACAGATTTGTTTAAATTTCTGTCGCTCTACTTCCTTGCATGCTTTCCTTCCTTCTCTCATTATTATTTCCATTTTAATATATTATTAGTGAAGTGTTTTTTTTTTAAATCACAGATGACAACCAGCTCTGAGTGGTACGTACCTCTTGTGAAGCCAATATACAATTTATATCTCTACACACATACATTAATATGTAGTTGTGTATGTGTGATTATGAGCTAGTGTTGTGTTCACGTGAATATGTATAGATAGTAATATTAGCAAATGACATACTTAAATACCAATTTGTGTACGTACGAAAGAACATACGAGCACAATGACAATAAGGTTGACTTAAGTTATTAAGTATGTGTAACATGCTAAAATACAAGCCGACACACATAAGCATACATATTGGCATGTATGAATACAAATACATACGTATTACCAACAGCACTATTGCATAAGAGAAAAAAAATCCTGATGATGCTGCAGCTGTTAAAATGTATGGCGTACGAGTATTGCTTCCGATATAAACTACAATCATACAAACATATGTACATAAATGTAAATGGGAAATGAAATGGGGTGAGGTGGTCGATGGGGATGAAAGTTGAGTATAAGGGTTTGCGAATGATGACGATGTGAATGACGATATTAGAGAAAATTACAATGATGATGCTGAAGATGTTATTGTTAGTTATTGCTGTTGATATTGATGTAGATGCAAATGTTGTGTTGTTGCACGATATACACATAATGTTCAAATTTTAGGCTATAAATGTCAGACACATACTTTAGGTAAATAAATTGATACCACATACAAGTACAATGTACAGCAAATATCTCGCACAAATACATACACAGACACACATATACATATACATTTTGTAAGCTCAAACACCAAAGTTTATGTTTTGCTAAAACATGAGAGATCATGTCCTTACACACACCCCTGCAGGCATAAATACACTCTTGTAATACAAAAATATGTATGAGTGTTTACATCTAGATGTTAGCATTACATAGTGAATGACTCATTTACTCTAAGTGGCAATATTTTTTTAATATTTTGTGCACATACGCACACATACACACACACACACTTGCTGACTCTCAGAAAACTGTAGTAGTTGCATTATCGTTGTTATTGTTTTTGCTGTTACTGTTGCTGCTTAAGATGCCGGCAAGAAAACAATAAACTTTTAAGTGGATTGTTTTCTAATTTCACTAAAAAGTGAAAAAATAACTTAATATTTTGTATGAGAAAAAAAAAATATTATAATGAATGTGCAAAGTGTTGCATAGTTCAAGGAGGCATTACTTAAGTGTGTTACTTACTCAACTATTGAAATCTATAAGATTTTTGTTTGGTAGTAAACAATACAAAGATTTAGAAATATATTCTAAAAAGAGTTTTACAAATATTTATTAACCCTTCTAATACGAGATATCTGGGAAAGAAGCACATAAGGAAGTTCGTTACTGTAAAAAATAGAATTTATCTCGGAACACAAGTCATTTATTAAAGTTCAAGCCCTTCTTTAAATGCAAGATAAATTTTGTACATAAATTTTGGTCATCGATAACGAAAATTTTTAGCAAAATAATACAATTGATAGACAATAAAAACTTTCGACATAAAATTTTCGATTACAAATATTTTCTGTACGAAATATTCCACAAAAAACTAAGAGATAATAAAAATTCGCTACAGAAATTTAACGATTGCAAAAATGTTCTGTAAAAAAATTTATCGATTGCAAAAACTTTTTAGAAAAGAATCATGATAGCAAACATTTTCTTTAAAATATTTATTGGCAATGAAAATATTCGATTTAACATGAAGCAGTAAAAAAATATTCAGTAAAAAATTAACTGATATAAAAAATTTATCGATAACAAAATTTTACTTTCCATTACGAAAATTTCCCCTAGAAAATATCTCGGTAGCTAAACTTTTCTGCAAATAAATATCTATATACTTTCACTAGAAAATTTATCGATTAGGAAAATTTCTGTAAAAATTTTATCGATACCAAAATTTTATGAAGAAAATTATATCACTAAAAAAATATTTTATAGAAAACTGTTCGATAACGAAAATGTCACCGATTTTCAACGAAAAAGTTATGAGTTTACAAGCTTTCTGTAAAAATTATCGATTACGAAAATTAGCTATACGAAATTATTTGATTACAAACATTTTCTATAGAAATTTATCGATAGCAACACATTTTACAAAAAAAAATATCAATAAAACAATTTTCGATAGAGATTTATCGACAACAACAAACACCGCGTATAAAAAGATTAACGATAAATAAAACTTTTTCAAGAAAATTTTGTCAAAAACAAAAGTTTCGATGAATAATTTATTTAAAAAGAATTTATTGATAACAAAAATTTTTTATAGAAAATTAATTAATAAGAAACTGGTTGAGGAATTACATTTTTTATTCCGAATTTATAGACAACATTTTTTTATGAAAAATTTATGGATAAATTTCTTTTCGTAAAGTAGTATTGATAAAAAAATCTATAAAATATTTATTGACAGTAAAAATTTTCAATATACAATTTTCCATTGAAAATTATTCGGTCAGAAATTGTTCAATGAAAAATCATTAGTAGCGAAAATTTTCTAAAGAACATAGAATTTGACACAGAAAGTTTTAAAAAACAAAAATTTTAAAATATAAATGGTCGTTCTATATGTTTCTATAAAATACTTATCGATGAAAAAAATTTTTCAGCAAACTTTAGAAAAAGAAAAACAATGGAGGGCTCAGAGCTGAAGTGAACCAAGTCATAAAATATGAAAAAATTTCAAAACTAGAGCCGCAATTCACCGCCAAGTTAAACTTTATTTAGTTCTGTAACGGACTAAGCAAAAAAGTGTTGCGTTCGCAAGGTAACGAAAAATACTCAAGCCAATGCTTCTTATTATATATTTTATCTATGACAGTTCACTCACAGAACTCAAAATATCTTCGAATTGTCTTTTTGTAACTTGGTTGACTTTACCTCTGAGCCCTCCATAGGATAATGGAAAGCAAAATTAAAAAAAATTCTCATTCACAAACTTTTATCATACTGTTTTCAAATAAATCGATGAATTATTTAAAAAAAAACTATAAAAATAAATATAGTTTAATTAATCATCAAATTATTTCAAAAAGATTATATGATATCGTAGCATATCTCGAATGAAAAATTTATTAAATACTTTATTAAATATATATATATATATATATATATATATGTATATATATATATATATATATATATATATATATATATATATATATATATATATATATATATATATATATATATATATATATATATATATATATATATATATATATATATATATATATATATATTTAATATCATTTTATTATCAAAAATTGTTCATTTGATGTTTTTTTTCTGAAAAGAATTTATAGTTAACAAATATTTTTGAAAGTTTTCTTTAAATAAATTAAAAAAATTTTTTTAAACTAAATTTTTTCATAGAAATTTTTGCACTTAAACATATTTCCTTAAAACAAAATCTATAAAAAAATTAATATAAAAATTTATCTATTAACAAAACCTTATACAAATATTTCTACAATAGTAAAAATATTTTGTGCAAAATTTTACAGAAAAATGTTTTATAACAAAATTTTACATGGATAATTTTTCTCTAACAAAAGTTTTCTGTAGAGATTTTAGATATTTTTTTTGGACAATTTGTATAGACATTTCTTCTGTAAAAACGTTCAATTTTATTTTTAATTTTTTATATTTTGGGAGAACATTTAATTAAAACTATAAACAATATAAAATATTTTTGATATAAATAGAAATACAAACAAATTTATAAAATATGCAAAATTTTACAATCCAAGCTTATTTATTTTTTAACAAACAGGAAATTATATTTTTAATAAAAATTCTGTTTATTTCTATTTCATCTATTCCTGCATTCATTTATTTCACAGCTGCGAACTTTTTTTTTTATTTCCCTATTTTCAAACCTCATGGCCCCACTGTGTTTTTTAAACCTTTCAAAGACAGGCCTTTCAAATACGCTGTAATTTATTAACCCACTTAAAGGAAAAATACAATTCTCATGGTATAAAACAAAAATCTGGCACAGCTCAGCAGAATACTAAATAAAGGCAGTATTTTAAATAATTGTCTTATTTTCCATTTCATTTAAAACACATTTCATATTTATTTATTTTTAAGTTTTTTTTTTGCAAATAACAAAAAGGAGCCAAATCCTTTAAAAATTACTTTACAATAGTCATCAGCATAATCATCATGAATGAATGAATGAATGAATGAATGAATTAAAAAAAGGACTGCACAACTTAAAGGATGACTGCGAGAGAATGAATAACATTATCATTATTATCGTGAATCAGGCTCATTATTATCAATGTCTTTACATAGTATATATATTTTGTGCACGTGTGTGAGTGTTTGATTGTTTGCTTGAGTGTGTGTAAATGTAAAAGATATTAATAGTAATAATATGCAATAATAATGACTATTTTCTTCACTTCCCTTTGTAGCCAAACACTTTAAAAAGTTACACATTTGTTGTATGATTCTTTTTTATTTCCACTTTCGGTTTGTACGAGCATGTGTATTTTTCAGTAAGAGCGTGCGATTTTTATGTATGTGTATGTGCGTGTGTGTGTGTGTTTCTGTGTAATGTAAACGTAAGTTGTTTTTTTATTGTTATTATTATTATTTGACGTTGTTGTAGCTACAGCAGCTGCTGTTGTTGTTTTTAATGCTGTTGCTAACAGCCGAGCAAAAAAAAAATAACAAACTAAAGTAGACACACATTACAATTTCATTTCTCTTGAGTTTCCGCAATCGCAGCAGAAAAAAAATTTCGTTATAATGGCAATTAACTGTTTTGGCTGAGAAATCAACGACACATTGCACATATTTGCATAAACATTTATACAAATAAACTTACTGTCGTTATCACAGACTCACAGAGACACACTCCGTAAAATTGTGTAAAATCAGTGTAGCGTTTGTGTATCTAGTTGCAGCCGTAGTTGTAACAGTTGTTGTTATTGTTGCTGCAGTAGTTTCATCAGTAGCACATTGACATGTTGGTACATGCATGAGCATGATTATTTCACATGTTTTAATTGTATTCGCAGACTTGCTATTAAAATAAAGTGTGTAACTGTGTAAAAAGTAGTTTAAATTTGTTTGCTCTTGCAGATATACAATAAGTTTTCATATATACTTTTTTATCTTGTCTGTCATATGCAAGTTTGTAGGTGTTTGCTATAAATGTGCAGAGTTATTCTCTTAACCGAGGAAAGAAGTTATAAATGTTTCAATAAATAAGTGTTAAAATGAGTTGATGTTTCTTTTTTTTGTGCATTTCGCATTCTCCACATTTTTTTTTTAGTTTGGTAGTCTACCTAGTGACACCTTTATAAATTTTTAAGATTTTAATTAGTATTATTGGCAACATACTGCTGGCTGTTGAGTGCTGTAAGGATATGAAAAAAGATACGGATAAATTAAATTCTTTAAAAGCAACAATCAGCTCTTCAGAACTTCTTGTGGAAAGTTGTTGCTTAATGAATTTGCAAAGTGTCAGATGAAATGAAGTCGATAGAATTTAAACTGAAAATAAGGATTTTTTTAAATAATATCTTCGCACTTGAATAAATAATTTTTTAAAGAAATTTATAAAAAAAAATAGTTTATAAAAAAGCAATTTTAAAAATTATTCTTAAAAAATAGGGATTTTAAAAAGAATTTCTTTTGCACTAGAATAAATAATTCATAAAAACTATTCATAAAAAAAAATATTAAAAAAAATATAAAAAAAAATTTTATTCCAATTATTCTTGAAAAATAAGGATTTTTAAAAGTTATTTCTTTTGCAATAGAAAAAAATTTCTTCAAATAATTCATAGAAAAATACTTTATCACAAAAATAATTTAAAAAATTATTCTTAAAAAAAAGGATTTTAATAATAATTTCCTCTGCAAAAAAAATGTCTTAAAAAAATTCATAAAATATTAGTTTGTCAAATAGATGATATTAAAAATTATTCTTACAAAATTTTCTATAAAAATGGTTTAAAAAAATTTTAATTTTTTTCAATTAATTTTCTAATTGAATAAAGTCCTTCTTTTTGTAGTCAAAAACCAAATCTTCTAATAATTTTTTCAAATCCGACTCACAACTTAGTGTATAAGTTGCATGTTATAAAAATCTTGTGGTTCATTTCCACAATCTCCGTTTAAACAGGAAAATATTTGGAAGGGACACATTTGAAGGGAAAACATTTTGGAAGGAAAACATTTGGAAGGGAAACATTTTAGTTTGGTTGCATATAACCGAAAGCGGAAGAGAGCATCATGTTTGTGTTTGGTACTCGGCGACACTGTGGTTTTTGCAATTAATAATGGAATGTTGCTGACAACATGTGCGTTGGTGTAAGCGCGAATAAGAAAAAAACAAAAGAGAATTCCAGATGATTTACTTCCAAATGTTGGCCTGCCTAAGCTCAAACTTATAAATACGTTTTTCAGCAAATGTTGATACAGCCAGCAACTTAATTGAGTGATGGAAAATTTTGATTTGACTAATTTAATATGCAAATGCACAATTCCCGGCCTATTGCAGCAGTTGCAGGTTGCATCTGATTTCAATTCTTATTTGTACAAATTATGAGCGGAAAAAGAATAAGGGTATTGAACTCAAAGCAAACACAACTTTACCGCAATTAATATTTTAATGTTACCATTAATGTTAAATTAACTTTCAGTTGATTTTTCTTTTATGCAGCAGGATCTTACATTATGAAACAAATAAAAAACTTTAGTGCCTAATCCATAAATCAAACTAATTATACGCCCCCGAAAGTATGCTATAAGAAAAACGTATGTAATCTGATTTCAAGGTAAATAGTAACCCACATGTAAACAAACACCCCACAAGTACAAAATGTTTACAAAAAATAAAAATTAAATTAATAACAACCATCCTCTGTGCTACATATTTTCTATCTCCTTTATAAAAAAAGCTTCCAAACATCCTTAAAAATTACTTGATGACACAACAAAATTTTAAGTTTTTAACTTTCAACGTGAAATTTTTCTAATAGGATTTAGTTTTTTTTTTTAGTTAATTCAAATCTCTCGAAAGACTTTTTTTCGTTTTAAAAGAGACAACCAATTATAAAAGCTGTGCGAATGACAACTATGTATCAGGGTTGGCAAAGTAATCTTATTAAAGAAAGGAAACTTTTAGTTGATGCTTGAAATGAATGCAGAACGCAAAGAGGGATTTATTCAATAGAATAATTTAATTAATAAAAAAAAATCAGAAATACCCTTAAAAACAAAACAAGTACAAGTAAATATTTTTATTTAATGCTAAAGACTTACTGCCGTGTTCTTGGAAAAACAAAATTTGGGCTTGAAATATCGTATTTTAAAGAAAATTTGTCTTCAAACATATTTCAAATACAAATAATAATTTTTTATGAATAAATGCCTGGACCTTTCAGTTCAAAAAAAGTTCAACTTTTAATAGAAAAAAAAACTTCATATTTAAACTTCAATCTCTGCCTTCATTTTCCGAGTTAAACATCAAAAGACTTCATTTAATCCTGGGTGGCTTTAAAACAGTATTAATTTAGTCGTATCGGAATTTGTAATCCATATGTGCAATTGTTCACTTATTCTATACAAATAAACATATTATTTAACATATACAATGGCATACATGCGTGTGTGTGTATGTGTGTTAGTGTGTGTGTCTGTGTGTGTTAGTTTATAAACAAATCTATTTAATAATGTGTTTATGCAGTTTTGAATTGGGTTTTTGTGTGTATTTATGCACTGCCAGTGGTCGCCCAGTTCGCTATTTGTATGTGTTTAATGGTTTATAATGAGCTTGTTGTGTATAATGTTTTTTTTTTTTCTTCCTACAAAATGTATTTGTTATGTTAATTAATTGTATAAATAATTTATAACTTGCTTTTTATAGCAAAAACTTTAAAAACCAAATGCGACTAAAAAAATATTACTACAATAAATTAACCCTAAAAAAGGCAAATGCAATTAATGGGGCTGAATAATTTAATTCGTATAAATAATACCCTGGAAGTTATAATTGTTTTAGTAATGAATTGTAAACGAAAATTATCCGATTCGATTTTTAGTATAAAAAAATGAAAGTACAATTCTAATATTAAAGCTGTTGAGAGTGCTTCCAATAAAAATCAGTTGTCCTGTGCTCGTCATTTTAGAAATCAAGAACCACTCAACCGATTTACAAACAAATACATGCGTTTGCAAGGTCTAACTTCACTGATGATTTAGAAGAAAAATGTCCATGCACACTTCAATGGTGATGTGTTCTTCCCATATAAAATGGAAGATTTCATTTTTAATATAAATATTTCAGTAAATCTGGGATTACCGTACTTTTAATACCGCTTGAGATTGATTTAAGTACGGATGGATTATTTTTTTTTTTTTAGTGTAAAGTATATCTTACATTGATTTTTGGTCTGTGGACGTGGGCGTGGCCATGAAAAAATCAATTTTTAATATATAACACAAATTTTCGCTATAAAAAATATATATCTCAAGGGATTTTGCTGAAATTTAAAATACGCAATGCACGTAACTTGGGCAAGGTTGAAAAACACTTTCCGATGGACCAAACCCACTTCTATGCCCATTTCTTCCATATTTCTATAATTCTTATTTACCCCAGTTCGTTTTATATACAAATTTTAATCCTATATAGATAGATTCCCTTTGAACTTGATCTCTTGCCCTCGATTATTGGCTAAGTACAAGTTTAATTGACCACTCCTTCTTCTATGGGTAGTGTTACGCCCACTTTTGTCAAAGTATTTTAAATTTAAATTTATAATTAGCAAATCCATGGTTTCTGTATACAAAACTTCACTTTTCAACCGATTTAGCAGAATTTTGGAACCTAAGCAAACCAGTAAAATAATAGTTTTCTACGGGCCATGCCTATTACTACACAATAACAAAAATGTTAGTTAGAAACCGGCTCACCCAGTAATAAAATATTAAACAACTCTTTGTAAAAAGAGATGTAATTTTTTTAGTTTTATAGTTAATTCAAAAAGTGACGAAATTAATTTAAAAATTTAGCTTTTGTCTAATGATGGATTTTATTTGAATTAGTGCGATTGGTCTTTTGTGGACCTCGGTTGTTTTAGTGTTAAATACCATTATTTTTTTTTTAGTTTTGTTTTGTAACAAACACTTATTGAGCTTTAAAGTTTTTTGTTAATAATACTGCGGTAATGTTTATGTGTTTTAATTTATATTTTTTTTGTAATTTGTTTTTTAACTCAACTGCGATATAAATTGCAAAATTTTTTTTATAGAATTGTTATTGTTTATCAGCTTGAGTTTTATTTTACTCATTTTTTTTTTAAATAATTTTTGTCGCCTCTTTTTTGCCAATTGTTGTTTTGTAATTTTAATATCCAAAGTGTTAAAATTAATGTTAATGTCATTTTATTTATGCCGTATTTAACACATTTTTAATAACTTTTCATGTTTAATAATTTTTTTGTTTTGTGTGCATTAAAGCGAGATTTGGTTTTTTTCCTCAAAATTCATAAGTACACGTTTTTGCGGTTACAAAATAAATTAGTTTTATATTAAATTAACACATTTTTTATGGCCATAATTTTGCTGCTGTCGTTTTATTTTTTGTTTGGTTTTTGTAATTTTAATAATATTTTTGATGTGAAATCATTAACATTAAATGCAGACAATGTGCCATGGAGCAGCTACAATGTCCACTACATTTAAGTGAATAAAAATAATAATACTAATAAAAAAAAGGAACATAAACATAAATGTATTTATGACAGTCATAATTTAACAAATAGAATTTTTAATTACCACATTTTTCCAGTTCGTTTTTCATTTAGCATTGCAAATGTCAATGAAATGCTGACAAATCGTATTAATAAAACCATCATATGACATGTAGCATTTTTTATTTGCAGTAATTAAATTAGAAAGATAAAATTTAATAAACAAATCAAAAGGGCAACATTTTGTAAAATAAAAAATGTATTTTAAAATTTTAAAACGAAGAGTTTTTTTTAAACAACATTAAAAAAATTATAGAAATTTTGTAACAAATTTAGTTTCCTTCTAAAAAAAACAAAAACACCGCTTAATATATTTCCTGAACTTTAAATATTTTCTTTTTGTAAGCCTTCTAACATTCATGTTTAAACTCTATTTATTAAAGTTTTCCTGCTCCATTTTATTTCAGGGCAAATTATTCATAAATATTTTTGTTGTATTTAAAAAAAGGAAACAATTGAAATAACTTTCTTTAACAATACGTCAAGTTTTTTCTTATTTATAAGCCCTTCTTAGTGACAACCCGTAATTACTTTTATAGAGTAATTTAAGATGTTTGTTTTATTTTTAAATTTTTTGTTGTGGCTCTTAAATGAAATAAATGGCAAAAGGTTTTAAAAAAAATCTAAATAAATATTTGCAAAAGAAAACAAATTCATGTTAAACATGAAGAGGTTTTAAAAAAAGCGAATATGTAAATATTAAAGCAGAATTTAGTAAATAATGATGATTAAAGGAAAGCATACTTCAGGGGATCTTAAAAAACTATTTAGTAAAGCATGAAATTTTGAGTTAAAAAAAAATTTTTAAGTGATTTTCTGTGCACATTAAGAAAGCAAATCTAAAAGAAGATATTAATAAGCTTTAACAAATTCATATAAAGAGCACGAAGAATTTAAAACAAAGTAAGGTTTATAGTTTAATTGTTTCAAGTAATTTTTTCGAGCCTTCACAGATTTATTTAAAAGTTATTAAGCCAAGTTTTGGCACTTTAATAGGTATTATTAATTCAAATCAATGTTATAAGAGCGAAAAGACAGGAAAATTTAAATAATTTTGACATGATTAAAGCAGCACAGAAAAACATGATGTTTTTGAGGTCCGCAAGACAATTTAAGCCTTCATAAATTCGCTTATTCCAATTTTTAGGTGGCTGCCAGTTGTAAGAAATATTAACCACTTTATTGAATTATTTAATGACAAGAAATACAACAAATAAAATTATCAACTATTTAAGCAAATTATGTATTCAATATTTATTAACGTATTTGAGATTGCTCCCAATGTTAATATATAAAATTTATTATGGTTAAATGGTGTCCTTAAATTAAAACAAGATTTGAGTTAAATAGAAAACATAGTTTGTAGTCTTTCCATCACTTTTAAGATATTTTTTAATAATGAAAATATGCTCTATCGTGTAACGCTCCGTTTTTAATAATTCTAAACTGTCAGACAGCATTTTACTGCCCAAATGGCAATAAATCCAAGTCTTGCATTAATTTTGAGATACCATTTGCATGCATGTAGTTGGTGTTTATGCCAACACTTCAATAGACCTTCCAAGCCTTGAATGTTTATATAAAAACTCTCATAAAACAAATGAAAAGTACTTAATTTACAAACATTTTAAGTAAAAAAAATCTTAAATAAAAATCCAGTTCATTTTATATTAAATAATATAAAATTATTTTGATACAAGATAAATTAAAACAGAATCTCAATTGTATGAATTAGTTTCAAGCCTCGAATGTTTGCATAAAAACTCTCATAAAACAAATAAAAATTAATTAATTTACAAACATTTTAAGTCAAATAACTTAAATAAAAATTCAATAGGTTTTATATTAAAGAATACAAGATTATTTTGATACAAGATGAATAAAAAAAAAGTCTCACTTGTTTGAATTGTTCTCTAAAATACTCTTCCTTAAGAATTTTCATACAAATACCTGCTGCCCATAAATACACAAGTTAATCCTTTGATTTGTGCGAACAAAGAAAAAATACTTCTAATTCCTTTTTTTAAGCTTAAACTGAAAATAACAACAATTATATTTTTAGTTTAAGCAAAACTTTGAGGTCATAAATTTGTTATGATAAATATTAAAGAAACATTTTCTTTTTTCTATATTCATAGACATTTTCCAGTTTATTATTTATTACAGGAACAATAGAAAAAAATCCAAGGATTTTTATTTAAAATAAAAAATTATTTCTTCTTTATTTATCATTTATTTTAGTTTGGACTAATATAAATAAATACAGAAATGTATGTTTTAAGGAAGAAACATAAACAAACTATATACTGAGGGGTTGCTGCAATAGAGACATAACTCAAAAAAAAAGAAGAACTAGTTTACTAGAAAATGATTTTGAAGTTTTTAGTTTACTCGCAACTTAAAGGAAAATGATAATAAAACTCTTTTCTCAAGAGTTAAAAGGACAATACTGATTTTACACAATATGAAGAGCAATCTGAAAATGACAATTGATTCTTTTATTTTTTTTTTTAGTTGTGACTTTATTGCTGCAAACGCTCGATATGTAGCAATATAACTACACTTGAATAAAAGTACTAGTGCTTAGAAAAATTATTTTTATATTTCCCCCATGTTTTTACAGTTTACAAGAAAAACAAAATCATATACTGTATTGAGAACGGTGTGGTGTTAGTGTGCGAGAGAAAGGGACAGAGAGAGGAAAATAAGAGCCAGTGTTAAAAGGGTCTCAGAGGTGTGTGAAAGTTGGAATTTGTTGTGGATGCAGTTGCTGTCAATGTTTTAATTTTTAGAAAAGAAAAATTGAGGAAACTAAACACTTTAAAAAGTAGTATGTGTTTGAAAGAGATTAAGTAGTGTATGTAGCGTGTTCTCAGGCTTTTCACATATATCGTCGTCGCGAAGTTATCTTCACGTATCTCCAAAAATATTTGTTTGGGAAATTGAGTCTAAAGTTTCAATATTATATAAAAAAAAATAATAGATGTGTACTACTTCCACAGCACAAATTCAGGGTCTTACACCCGATTCATACATACCCGGTTTAACTCGTCAAGTCTTGAGCTTTTAGGAGAAGCAGTCTTATTTCTTATTTTTTTTTTTGTGATATATGTGAAGATATTCGGAACGACGATATGAGTTGATTATAAAAACCGGCTAAGAATTCTGCTAGAATTCATTTAATTTCAAGACCACCTTAATTGTAATCCGCTTTCAGACTCCTAAAAGGCCTGAAAGGCACTCTGCACTTATTAAAAACTCATGCTTCTAATTTTATACTTAATAACAGCGACAGCGTCAGCCGGCATTCTATAACTTTTCATAATTTTTTCAAACACCCTTTTTGTACGGCCTTTTCTATTTCATTTCACGATGCTTAAACTCACAAGTGTGTTCATAAGGGTCTAAGATTTGCTATTTTCCATAAACATAAAAAGTACCGAATTGTGATAGTGTGAGTGTGCAGCAATATACGTACATATTTGTATGTATTAGAACAAATACAACGAGTGTGTACAGCAGAGGCAGTTGAAACCAAATAAAACTAAACAACAATAATATTTAAAAAATGAGATTTGAAAATTATAAAAGAAATAACAATAATAAAAAAGCCGGATACCATGTGCCACAGTGGCACTCATACATACATACATACATACATCTACATAAAACACATACTGTCATCAGACAAATACATTTACTCGTTTACTCACATAAATGCATATACACTCCCCCCACCTTAACGTTTTCCACGACTTATGAGGCGAATATTTGCTATAAATTGTCGAAAACCCAAAGAAGAGTGTGCATCTTTAATACTAAATAACCTTGTTTTATATTTATTTATTTTTGATTTTTTTTCTTTTTTTTCCTTTTTCTCTTACTCCTGTTACCCCTTTTTGTTAACCCAATTTTATGTGCAAAGGGTTGTGTGTTTTTGTTGTTGCTGTTGTTGATATTATTTATTTATTTTTTATTTTTTACTTATTTATTTTTATTATACAGTAGTCTTCCTTTGAATTCTTCTATAACAAATTTTTTAAGTAATTGTGTGAGTGTGTGTGTGTGTGTGTGTTTATTTTTATATGAATAACATAAATGTAGGTGAAAATATACATAAATAATAAGCTGTGCTCTTAGGTTTTCTATACATGTATATAATTTATTATTGTTTTTTTTGCTCTGCCGTTCCTCTTAAGGGTTTCTTTTCCTTAAGTTTGAGGAAATAGAGAAATATAAAAAAATCCACAAAATAGCAATAAAAAAGGGCGGGCAAAAACTTGTACAGTGATAAGGAATAGGTTAAAAAAAATAAGAGCTGTTTTCAAAACATTATACGCACAATAATATATCAAAGTTATGTGTTAATGGTGCTGGCGCCTTAAGGTATGTGAAGTGGTTGAACTTCGTTATAAAACTTAAACTAACTGCCTGGCCCATGATTTTGATGGAATTCTATCATTCGTACAATCACATTTAAAACAAAAACAAATTGTAAAAAAGAATTAAATTCGTTCGACATCGTGGTTCAGGCACCATTAATGTTGCGGAAGTGTTTCAAACGAAACAAATGTTCTAATAAAAATAAAAATATTTATAAAGTAAAAATATAAAATTAAAGACGTAAAACTCGTTATGTAAAAACTCACCTTTCGGATAATGACATACGTGAACATAATGTATTTTACAAAAATCGAAATTACAAGTACCGTGATCGTATGAATGATCCTAAGAGTCTTACGGACTATAATCCGTTAGCAAAAACGCGTTCGAATAGAAGTAAAAACTTTTTTAAATGCAAAATTTTTATTTATTTATTTAGATATTTATTATAATTAAAATTACAATAAATCTTAAAGCTAAAGCGACTAAGGCTATCGGCTTGATAAACACAAAATAAAATAAAAAATGTAGGAGTCTTACGAAATATCATCCGTTAGCAAAAACGCGTTCGAGTAGAAGTAAAAACTTTTTTAAATGCAAAATTTTTATTTATTTATTTAGATATTTATTATAATTAAAATTACAATAAATCTTAAAGCTAAAGCGACTAAGGCTATCGGCTTGATAAACACAAAATAAAATAAAAAATGTAGGAGTCTTACGAAATATCATCCGTTAGCAAAAACGCGTTCGAGTAGAACTAAAAACATTTTATAATACAAAATAAAATACAAAATGTAAATTGAAAATATTGCGACTAAATGAAATGTTCTTATCATTATTATTATCCAGGAACTACGAGTAGTTTTAACAAATTAAATACAAATCAAGAAATGATATCAACACACTGGAATCAATTCCTTCTCACACTCCTACTACTTGTTTACCTTATTTTATATCTTACAAAGTGTACTGAGCAGAGAGTCTTTGGTCGAACGTAATAGTTTTTACAAATCGTTAAGAAATACTGATAAACAAATCTTCCTCGTTATCACTTGAAGTAAAAAAACGAGTATTTTATTGAGGACAACCGGTTAGAACTGTTTTCCTGAGCTGCATGCATTAATATTATATGTACAAAATAATAATAAAATTTAATTTACCAATTGGCTTTTCTCCTGTAGTATATTTTATCATAATATTTTCTGCCAACACTGATAACGAATATAATGTAAAATAAACACCCCTAAAGTATGCTTTTAAATTTAACAGAAATAAATTAAAATCCGCTTACAATCGCAGGTCATAATTTCATTCAGTTCATACGATTGAATATCACGTAATCGTCTTTCGTACGATTGCCGATACGATCACGAATGCGAATATTCGAGCTCTGGCTAAGCTGGCAGGACTGCTTTTGTACAAACTTTGCGACACGCCTGCCAATAATCCACAAAGATCTCTTAAAAATATGTAGATAATCATATACATTTTAGTTCTTTCTAGTGGTTGTAGCGGCGTCCGAAAACAGCATATTGTTCCGTTCTGCTTAGCACTAATAGAAATTTCCTGTTTGCCTTTCTTAATAAAAAAAAAATTACAATTTCAATTAAGACATCAATATGATCCGAATAATAAATTTAATAAATAATGAATTACGAATTTTAATCATCATGTCCGATCCGGAGTTAATAACTTTCAATCATGTTAATTTTTTTTAAGGATTTTTTTGCCCTGCTAGCTGATAAACGTTTCTGTTCTATTTTATTAACTCAACTGACGTTTTCTTCTATCCCACTGTAATGAATAACAAAAATTTCCTTAAATTTCTTTAAAAAAAAACAAAAAAAAACTCCGAATTTATATTGTGTAAACACTCTCATCATCATCATTTCGGCATTGCTGCCTGTTGTTTGCCACCCAGATAACTGGCACAAGCAGAAAGAAAATCCTAAATAAATTTCCAAAGCAGACCATCCATATAAAACCCACCAGCCAGCATGTTTCTCATTGACAGTCTATGTTTATATTTTTTTTGTTTTCTTTTATTTGGTTTAGTTTTGTTCATCCCTTTTTAGTTTTTGTTAAATGTTTTCATTTTCGTTGCTTTTTTTTAATATTCCAGTTTTGCTTTTCTTTACTTTCTATATCAGCTTAGTGTCATTTACGCCAGCATTGACTTTTTGTTGTGACTTTTAAGCTTAACTTTTTCTCTAGAACACTTAACTTTATTCTCAAGTTTTGTTTCTTGTTTTTCTTTTTATTTATTTTCCTATAAGGCTAAGTTTGTTTAAATATATGTGAAGCACACTTTTAGGCTTTTAAACAAGTGCTTTAAAATGTTTGCTACAATATTTATGTAACAATTTAAAGCGAAATGGAAGCTAGCAAGTGTCTATCTAAGAAATGATTAGAAAATGTTAAACAAGTTGTATTAAAACTTATAAAAAGCAAATAGCTTAATCAGTTATTTTTAAATTATTTAAAAAAAAAATCTTAGATTCTATCTAAAAACCTAAAAAAAATCCTTTCAAAATAACTGCTTTACGGCATATTTATTGTATGAGCTAAACAAAGTTATATTGAGCCTTATAAATTTCTAAAACCACTCAACCATGTCTTTTTCTGTATCCTTTTTTAAATTGGCAAAACTTTTTCTATTTCATACACTATTAATTACACATTTCTTATTTCTTAAAATGAATATTTTCTCCTCTTTTTGTTTTTTTTTCCTGTATTTTTTTTTTTACAACTTTTCCTTCTTACAACTCAGATTTATGCTTTTTACAACAAAACAATTTCCAACACTTTTATTTTGTTTCTTTTCGTTTTAATAACCAGCATAATTTATTAACAGCATTAACTTTAAATTTTATAACTTTTTAAATCTTCTGCACAAACTTTGCTGCTGAGAAAAGAAATTCAATTTTTCCATGAATATAAAATGCAATGACACGCATGTTTGCTACCGAATAAAGGAGCACACACACACATTCACACACACACAAAAAGAACTCACACAATTTTTTCAATGGATGTGTATGTGTTGTACACACTTCCGTATCTATAATTCGAATTTTTTTCTTTAAAAGAAAAAAATAATCTTATATAATTGAAGTTTTATGAAATTCTCAGTTAAAAAAGTCCTTCAAAAAAAATTTCCATGGAAATTTCGTTCGATATCGAATACCGTAATTTTCCCCCAGGTCAATATTTCCATGGTATGTAACAAATTTTTGGAAATTGATTGAAATTGTTTGATACATTCTAAAAATTCTTTTAATTAAAATTTTTTAATAAATATAAGTTATTTTTGAATATGTTGCTGCCAAACAAAAATTCTTTAGAAGCTCTCTTTTAATCACTCTGATACTCTGTTTAACTAATCGTGCGGAATGCTGTCAAAATTCAAATGATAAAAATTATCATGAAGTGTCGATAAAAAACTAGGACACTCTCTCTGTTCATTTTGAGAAAAACTTGTGAAATGTATCTGAAACATTTAGTTCAACATGCGAAATAATATAAGTGGCGTTTGTTTCGCTTGGAATTCCCAAGAGCAGCTGGATTTTGTTTATTTTTATAGCATACTTTCTAGGGTTAGATAACTTTAAGAAAATATAAATTTTGTCATTTGAAAGAATACATGCAGGTCAACATTTTTCACAAATTTTAATTATTCTATTTTATATGTTGACAGCAACATTCTCCTGGAATAACCTTTTTAAATACTTATTTTATTAGTACTTTTAGTCGAACTGTTCTAATAAATAATCTAGAAATATAAACAAAAACATAAAAACATTAAATCATAAAACAATTTTTATATATCTAAGAAATGGGGCTCTGCAACATTATTAAAGAAACAGCCGATTTTCTTCATTCTTTTATCCAATGGTAGACATTGTTGAGCTTTAGTTAGTAAACTATTTGTTATTTAAATCGGTTTAGTATTAAAGGAATAAAAGGCTCCTAAAGTTGACACCACTACAAATATTGAAAGTACACACGTACATTCACTTATGTACATAAATACTCGTATATGAGTATTGCTCTTTGTGTTCTTTTCAATTAAGTGACATTGAAAAAGAAAAGTAGATCAGAATTGAAAGAGATGAGAATTAAAAATGGAAGTACAATTTCAGTACGTATGGATGTGTTAGCTTCACACAAAACCTTAAAAAAATGCGATTTTATTTTGTTTGTTGTTTTTTTCTATGGGGATAAAAATGAGTAATTCGCTAGTTTTTTTCTCTTTAAATAAATGCAACTAAACTGATGGTCGAATTTCGTCCACTAGGCCAACTATAGTTAATTTTAATAAAATACTGCAAATAAAAATAAACATATTTTTATTTGCAGTATTTTTATACAAATCACATCTTCAGCGTGCTGCAACATTTAAAATAATTTCTAAAACCTTGTTTTCGATTTGAATTAAGGCCCTGCCCAGGCATGCATAATCATGTGTTTGAAACATTGTTATCGCTTGAAACATTTCCGCAACATTAATGTTGCGATGCACTTATATAAAAAACCACTACTGAAGGAACATTTTGTTTCAATTTGTAGGACACATGTGAGACCTCTGCACAGTTCATATATAAAAGTAAATATTTTCCAATTGAAATTTTCAATATATGTGCGACGCAAGATTAATATTGCGGAATTATTTCAAACGAAACAGAAATTTTAAACACATGCTCAATATGCAAAAGCGTACTTTCTAACTCAAACAAAAAAAGTAATTATTAAATTTATTACTCGAGACAGGTCTCCATATATTTCTTTTTTCAAATAATTTTAAAAAGTTTTGTTTTGTTTGAAAATTCTTCACACTAATAAAGATTTATTCTGGTTCAAAATAAAACTTTTATTCTTGGATAAACAAAAACGAGTTACAAAAATTTTTAAATAATTTCTATTTGTGTTGCAGAATGTTTTTGCTCCATTCTTTAAATACAGTTGAACTTCCATAACTTGAAACAACATTATCCAAAAAAAAATCTTCGACTTACGGAGACTTCGACTTATAGAATTTCTTTGTTGAAAAAATAAACAATTGCAATTATGTCCGTATATTAAATTGATTTTTTTACTTAAAACAGACACTTACTGAGAACAACATAAAATAATTAAACTATAGTGAAGTGAGATATTGTGAAATTAGTAACTGAAAATTTCTTTTTTTATTTTCAATAAAAAGTTACTCGTTCAAAGCCTTATAGTGCTTATCATTTGTAGTTTGCAAGTACAAATTCAATGTTCGATAAGAATTTTCTACATCATTTCTGGAAAGCTACTAAAATGATTCTTCCGTCGAACTTTTGCCATCAGTGGCCGTTCCGCTTAAGAGATGGGACGCCGCGAAAAAAAATATAATTCAAAACAATTCTCTTCAATAATGTGTGTGCAACAGACCAAACACTTCCAGTTATAGAATTCATATGCATGTAATTTCGTTCGAGTTATGGAGAACTTCGAGTTATGGAAATTCTAGTTACGGAAGGAGAATTGTTAGATATTTTCTCTTTCAAGGCAACTGTCAGACGAATTGGATCGACTTAGAGAAAATTCGAGTTATGGAAGTTTGAGTTAGGGAAGTTCGAATGTACTTCAAGTAAGGTTTTGTTAAATTAACTTTGGTCTTACATTTATTGTAGAAATGCTGAATCAAAATATTTTTTTGAAATAATCATGATCCAATAATATTATTATTGGATCATGGAAATAATATTGATTTAGTTGAAGAAAACAATTTTTATATTGTAAAAAAAAAGTTTTCTCACAAAATTATTCCAATCTGCTTTTTTAAAGCTTAAACTAGAACTAATTGCACCTTTTAGGATTTTTAAGTAAAAATCTTTGAGTTGACTTAAATAAAATAATTGATATGCAACATGTGTGAATGAATGTTGCATCAACATTTACAAAAATGTTTACCAATGAATATATTTTGGTGTTCTCATTAGAATATTTCTATTAGAACAAAATTTAATAAAATGCGCATAGGAACTAGCTATACCCTCCTCAATAATCAATTTCAATTTGTTTTTAATAAAACTATTAATATTTTACTTATTTTGTAATTTATTAATTTTGGAAAAGAGTGCGATAAAATATTTAAAATACTAAAATTTAACATATTTAATGATTAAATTTATAGTTTACGCAACATGCTGCTGGAGAATTTTAATTATTTTAAATTTAAATTAAAATTACTCTTCATTTTACTTAAAGCCAGCCGCGTTGTAAATGTTGCTGAAATACTTTACTTAATCTAAAGTCTTTTAAAAATTAATAAAAAAAATAATAACCAACAACCCACCCGCCTTTACATACCTTTTCATTAATTTATTTGGGTAAGGAAATCCGTAAAAGACACAACAATTTTTACATAAACTTTAAGAATTTAAGGAAACCAAGGCAATGTTTTTTTTAAAAAAAATAATATTAAAAAACCGAAAGGTTACATCAAAAATATCACAACATATATATTTGCTACTCTTAACGAAGATGGTGGTGGCAACAACAACACTACATGACGAAAAAGAAGATGATGCAGGCAGGATATGTGAAAAAATTTAAATTAAAAACTTATCCAATTAATTTCGCTATCAAGTCAGAAATGTACACACATACATATAAACAGGAGCAGCACAAAATATTTTTATAACAAAATGTTACTGCAACTTCCACTTTTTTAATGGAAACCAGTAACATTTTTACTTTTCTTTAGTTTTTATTTTAATATGTATGTCAGTGTAAAACTTATTGTTTGATGTTACAAAGCTGACTGTTGTATATGAGCTCATGTTTGAGCTAACAACGAGTACAAAGCAGCAGCTGTAAAATGTATAAAAAGCACAGCAACGAATTGCCACAAATTTTATAAAATATGCATAAAAATATTTAACGCCACATAAAATTTTTAAAGCCATATATATTGCAGAAAAAAACTCCTCTTTCACTACTGGCACGTTGACTACAAACTAGTAGCGTATGAAAATGAAGAAACAAAAAAACCAAGCAAGCAACACATCATACTCGTTTAAATGGCACAAAAAAAATGCGGCAAGATTACAGCAGCCTCAGTAATAAAATGCTGGAAAATATTTAAATAAATGCTGCTCCGTCACAGTGAAATGTTTTTGCAATAGACTAAATTCGTAAGAAATTAAGAATTCGTTAATGAAATTTTCAAGTTTCTTTTGTCATTAAAGAACTTAAATGGCATTGCAAAGTTTTAACTAATTTTTAAATCTTGAAAACTTTTCCTTTTTTAATGATATTTTCTGTTGTTTAAATCGGTATTCGTTTTTTTTTTCATGATGAAATGAGAGATGCGAGACTACAGCATTAATAAATATAGCAACTTGTATAATAAATATACAAACAAAAATAATAACAAATTATAAAGACGTTGTTGGCCCACTTGTTCTTTTTTCTTAAACAGGATTTTAAAATTACACACAACAACACTAACACACATACGCAAGTACACTTATACACAGACACAATCATACTGTTAGAGGCAGGCGGCATATTTGTAACACAATGAGAAATGAATGCATAAACTTAACTCACACACACACACACACACACATACACACACACTCCCTCTTTACATTTATACACATGCATGTGTAGCATGTTCTCATGAAATCCGTTACCTACATCCATGTTTTATAAGAATGCGGTCTTTTTTAAAGAAATATGTGTGCATGTGCATGTATGTGTGTGTGAGTATGTGTGTTTTGCAATTGTTTTGTAAATGTGGGTGGCAGACTCTTAAATTTTGTTTCGTTTTGTGTGCGTGTGTGCATTTTCTTTTTACTCTTTGCTCATTTTAGTTTTTACTTTGCATAAAAGATAAAAAGTTTTCTTCGCAATCTCATACTCATACTCTCATATTCATTTAAATGCATGTGTTTTACTTAAACATACATACGCACACACATACACACACATCCTTTTACATACCTCTTTGCAATCCGGCAAAAAATCATATAGTATGCAAAGAGAAAATAAAAAGCTTGTCGTTGTGTGTAACGTATTTTGTGTTCTTTCTTGTCTGCTTGAGACCGAAAACAGGAGACAGTTAATATAAGAAAAAATTACGTTTAAATAAATTTTAAAAAATATATATACTTTACATTGTTTAGTCGTAAAAGGACTTAAAAGGGAAATGATTTAAAGAAAATTCCGTCAGCTTAAACAGCTTTCAAAAAAATTCTACAGCATGATACTTTCTTATCAGCTTCTCTTGTAACTGAAACTGTAATTTAGTCTTTTTTAAGCACACTTTCAAAACGCCCGATCAGCATGCGATTTGAGTTCTCTTGACAATGCAATTTATTTGTTTGATAGGTGAGCGTCTTCACACCCGTTCAATTAATTTTTTTCATATTCGTTTTCCAACTCGTAAAGTCTTCCAACAAGAGGTTTTTCATTTTGATTAAAAAACGTGTGTTTTTAAAAGATCTCATCGGATGCTTATTTAATTGTACAGAGGATGCTCATTGATAAAGGAAAACAATATCAGCCAAATGGACGGTTCAGCTACGCAGGATCATTCCGTCAGCAAGAAAATTCTATCAGCATAAACTGCTTACAAAAGAAATCTATACAATGCAGTTATTTGTTTGAAGAAGTGAGCGGCTTCTTCACTCCCGTTCAATTAATATTTTTCATATTCATTTTCCAACTATAAAGTCTTCCATTAAGAGGTTTCAAATTGATAATGGAAAACAATATCAGCCAAATGGACTCCTCAGCTACTCAGGACCATATTTTTTTTTAAATAAAATCTTCCATCACCAATTCGCATATTTACAGCTGTATGTCCTTGATAGCTTCACGAATTTCATCTTTGAGGTCTTGAATCGATCTTGATCTTATCTTCAACATTGCCCCAAAGAAAAATTTCTAAAGTTGTTAGATCACAAGATCACGTTGGCCAATTGTAAATGTCTCTTTGAGAAATAAGACGGTCAACAAACTTTTCACGCAAAATAAACATTGATAGGCGTAAATTTTTATATATTTGCTGAATTATAAAAACCTAACAGCCATACGCATCAAAACTTACAGTAGGCCTATAAGCCGATCTTAGGCAAAATTCAATAAAGTTAAATACATAAATGATTAATAGGCTTTAAGGCGTTTAATAAAAAGTCTCACAAATCTGAAATTTTGTTGTTGGTTTTACCCTTCTTTAAATCAAAAATAAAATGACACTGCGTTTTTTACATTTTGTTAAAACACATTTTTGGGGAAGAAAATTTTTGACGAATGACGCTTTCTTTTCTAAAAAAAATGTAACATATCGTCGGTCACAGGTTGACACCTCTTAACTCGCAAAAAGATCGAATCGGGTTTTTGATGCCAAAAGACTGTGTTTGTCCTTCTGCATGTTAGTACGTTTTATTTATATTTTTAAAAAATGTCCTTCCCCACTTCTCCTACTAATTTTGGTTTTTTTATTTACTTCCAACACGGCTTAGCAATGGAGTAATAACGTTTTTTTTTTTGTCTCTTGAAAAGTACAAAAAACATGTTAAGAGTTTTCTACCTGTGACTGACGATATCCTTTATTTTTTATCAAAAAAATTTCTATACAAACTTTTTCTAAAACAAAAATTTTAGCTCATAATTGATGATACAAGAACTTTTAATAAGCTCACTATTTAAAAAACAAATCATTTTCTTACAAATTTTCAATAAAAAGGGCATTTTCTTTTCGAAAAGAAAACGCCATAAAAAGTGATTTAAATAATATTATGGACTTAATAAACACAATTTTCCTAATAGGAAAGTGATATTCAAATATTCAGCGACACTTAACTCAGATATTTAATTATTGGCTACCAAAATTGCACAAGGAAAAGGCAAATCTATTCGCCATCCCAGATTAGCAATTTAAAGTTAAATATCGCTTTAAAACGTCTACTGTTTGCAAAATTTTGGTTTTAGTAAAATAAAAGGTCGCGTTGGATAGCAGAGGTCGTGAAATCAGTCAGTAAGTTTTAAAATTTTACATGCGTTCGAAATTGGAGTCAATATTACATAAATGAAAAAAAAGAAGTCGAAAAGTTTTGAGGAACGAATTCATGATTCCGGGCCATCAATTTAAAGCAATATATTGAAATATAAAACAAAAGTGAAGAACTTCAGCGAAGTTGCACTTAATAAAGTGAATTGTTAAGAAAAAAATTTATTGTTTGATTTTAGTTCTGTTTCGTTTTCGATAGAAACCGTCACCTCAAGTTCAAGCAAACGAAACAAAAATAATAAATAAAGACAATTTAAGTAGCTGTGATAATTGTGAGCACCTTCAGGCGCTGCATCAGGAACTTTTAACACACAAAGCTAGTGAATCAAGTATTTATATTTTCGCTCCTAAAGGTATACCTCAAACATGCGACTATAAAACTAATAAAAACGTCTAATAGTTAATGTAGTCTTATTGAACATTTATGAATGAGTATTCTTATTATTGGTTTACAAAACAAAAACTATTTTATAACTAATGTGAATTTAAAACTTAAAATAAGTAATTTTTATGAATAAGGCCGTAAGCTTTTATGCTAAATACAGTGTTATAGCGTTTCTGAAATGACCAATTCCAAAGATCGATGAGAAGTAAACACACTTGAGTGTCCCTCAACACTACGGGCTACAACAGCTATATTACCAGTTTTTCTTGAGCTACGTGTATAAAGTCGATAATTTCTATGACTATCTTGTCCCAGTAGCTCATATTTTGCCACCAGTTTCACAATTGTTGGCCTGGAAAATACTTCTCGAAAATTCAAAACGGCTTTAGTTTTGCGAACTGTGACCGCGAATTTTTCACCATTTATTTTTTGTGAAAATGAATAATTTCACTGCGTTCTTGCAGCAAATAGTTTTTGCTTATCATCTGTCAAGTAGTTACAGTTTGAGTCATAACAACTGTTATATTTATGACATTTATCCACGTATCCTTAAATTAGGCTTTATTTTTCTGAACTGTGACCGCGAAATCTTCACTGTTTTTGTAGTTAATAACTTCAATGCGTTGCTGAAGCATATATCGTTCCATTTTTGTTAATGAAATAGCTATATTTATAATATTTATCTTCGTAGCCTTAAAGTATGCTTTAGTTTTAATTTAGTTAGTTAGATTTATTGAGATTTAAATTTTTTCATACTACAGGATTAGTTTTACTTTTTTATTATTTCTTCTTGTCTTACATAATATCTGATATTTTTCTATCAAAGAACGTCAAGTTCAATCGCAGAGAGAATTATTACAACAAAATAAAACAAAACATCCAATGTGTCCTTTCAGTCAGGTCTATTTGTCTACTGAATTTCGAACAAATCCATTGACCGTTTATCTCGTCATAGTGGATGAAACATACAAACTGTCTCATTTATAGTATTAGTAGGATTATTCAAAAGTTTGTCACTTAACTACTTTTTCACTAGAGCCATTGAAAAGAAAAAGAAAAATATTTTCGTCTTTATACAAAAAAGTGTCACATATTTTTTCGGTTTTGTAGTCATAGTTAATATTGTTGCTGTTTTTTCTGCTTTATATCTGTGCTTTGTAATGCATTTTTCCACTTAAAAAAAATGTAAGTTGAAGATAAGGCCTACAACATGTCAAAAAAATATTTTTACACAGCAGACATATGAGTTGGTTGCAAATTCTTTTTTTTTAATTTTGGCTATTTAATATCTGTTTGTAACTGAAATGTGATTAAATGTTAAAACAGAATAGTTAAGAGCAAAATTTTCTTGTAGAAGTTCACTGAAAATTAAAGGTTGAAGTATTTCAAATGCTGTAAAAAAAATATTTTAATTAGTGTGAGTAAAAGTGTAGATGGGGGGTTTTTAATAAGAATAAACTACGAGTAACTAAGAAATTTAGGGAAAGTTCTGTAATATAAATAAAGTTGTGTACATATATAAAGCCACTAAATCTATTTAAAAATATTTTCCATAAACTAAATAGAAGACAGTTTTTATTTCAATTAGCGCCCTAAAAGCAGGCAATACATATTGCAAAATATTCTTTCAAAGCAAGAAAAATTAAAAAAAAAATTTAGGTAACTTAATTTAGTTAAACAATTTGTGACAAAGCTTTGCTTGAAACTCTTTTTAATCGACCTCAAAAAATGGAAAGCTCACAGAGTGGGTGGTATAATCCCTTCAGTTTGTTTCTTTAAAACTTCATCATAAATTTAAAAAATCTGAAAAACTCTTATTTTAAAATTCAAGTATATTGAAATTGAAATCAATAGTATTTTTTCTTCAAACTAATTCTATTTAGAAAGGTATAAAGAAGTCCCTACACCATCATTATCAGCGATCATGCGTTCTAACACTATCTCAAGTAAATATATTCAGAACATACTAGTTCGGCTTAATAGGAAAACTGTACTTAAATTAATTATTGACCTTCCTTATTGAGACTCCTCTCTTCGCTCTCAATAAAACAAATCTGTGTTTTTTTTTTTCCTTTTTCATATTGAATTAAGTTGCTTGAAAATGCACACTGCTCGATTGGTGTCCCCTCTCTGTTTTGGAGTCCGTATTTTTTTGCAGGACTTATATGGAACATATTATCTGCATCTTGGTCTGATCTTATGGTACATCAAACTCTTGTAATTTTTATTGATCTCTTTTTAATATTCGCATTTACTTTTCTTTCTGTCTCATAATTGGAATAAGAGACTGAAGTTTACATAAACTAACGCCAGTTAAATAGTGAAACGCAAAAGAACGCTAATGACAAGATGCAGTGTTCTCCCGAACAAAAGTTTCAAGTTCTCTTTATTAATTTATTTATTAAAAATTACACTAAAATGAAAAATAAACAATTTACCGAACTAAATTCCGATTTAAAATAAAAAAAATTTGTGTCAAAAAAAAACTTTCTTTAAAATTCTTTGAATTTAATTAAACTTTAATTTTTATCCATTTGTTAACCCTTTAAGTATGCTTTAAAAGTAACTCAAATTTTCTATAACCTTCAAAAATTTGTTACAATTTTTTATTTATTTATTATTATTTCTTTTTTCCATTCAAAACCCACTTACAAGAGCAGCCACCCGAAAAGTATGCTAAATATTTTATTTATGATTTATTTAAAAGAAAATCTCTGGCAAGTTTATACCTTTAACCAATTTCTTGTAGTTGTTTAGTTAAAGTGGGGGGAAAAAGCACAAAATAATTCTTAGAAATTCAAAAATTCATTATAATTTTATAGTTTACTTTTTTAACCCCCGTTTGCTGTTGCTCAAGTTCTGATGACAAACTCTTGCACTTTGAATTGATGTTGTAGTTTTAAGCAACTTTAAAGAATCAGTTGTTGTATAGCTGTTGTCGTTATTTATTTTATTTTTCTTCGTGTGTGTTTTTTTTCAACAATTTTTGTCGACAATTTTTGTTGAGCTTCTAGAACAAGTATTTCTTAAGTTAAATTTTTTTTTTGTATGTGACACTTGGTAAAAATGTTGCTTAGACTTTTTTGTTGGTGTTGCTACCACTGCTGCTGTGTCGTTCGTTGTGTTGATGACATTTTCTACTTGATATTGTGGTTGTTTCTTGAGTTTTATACTATATTTATATAAATAATTTTTTTCTTCTTCTTCGAATTCACTCCTTGACGTTGTTTGGTTGGCTGGCAATTTGAGTTGTTGGCGTTTTTTCTTTGCTGTCTTGTGTTCAATGTTTAATTTTGTTTTCCTTCGTACTTGTTGTTTTTTTTCCTAACTCTGGCGTTTAGTTGTTGAATTATACTTTTACTGCTTTTCAGTTTCTCTTCTGGTTGTTAAGATACTAAAGTTCATTACCCCGCGAGTGGTAATTTTTTTTTATCTATTCTAGTGTTTGTTTTCTTTTTCATCTTTAATTTTTTTTTTCTTCTAATATTTATACTCCACTTAAAGACACTTAAAAAAAACCCGAGCAAGGTTAGTTAGAGTGTAGTTTAAGGCTTCAAGGAGTGTTAGTGAAAAGAGGTAAAACAGTAAACCTTAAGTTTTGTTGCAACTCTCACTAGTGCAATTTATCTCATCTTTTATTTATTACTAGAAGCTTCCAAAAACTTTTAAAAAATTGTGTTTGTAGCATAAAGTTTTTTCTATTCAAAATAAGCAGTATTTTCCTGATTGAAAAAATTAAATTTTCTCCTTATTTGTTGGAATTCAAGTGAAGAGGAAATTTAAGGGAAGAAAGTGACGAAATTTTGTATACAGCAAAAAAAAATTAATAATATGTGATAAATTTGTATAGATTGCTCAGAAATAAAGCCTAAATTTAGGCTGCTATGACAGTTTAACAGAAAACATTTTGTAGGACAATTTTTATTATGTCTGCGAGTAATTAAATTTCACAGTTATTAATAGTTAGAAAAATTATTGACTGACAAATAATTGTTTGCAGTTAAAGTTAAGATGTTTACAGAAACATTATTTCAAGCAGAGAAATCGACATTGGCCTTCGGTTCCGCTTAATGAAATGTTACGTCTGGTCGGTACTAATGTATGTATGTATAGTGTAGTAGCATGGACTTTAAAAATCAACACTATGAATAGAATAGAAGATTTTAAAATGTGGGTATTTTAAAGACTACTGAAAATATCGTGGGCAGAGAGATTGTCTTACTATAAAGTTTTAAGAAGAATGAGATGGGTCGTGAACTACTATCCACTATTAAACTAATGCAAATTTCCTACTTTGGTCACATTATACTTGCTCCCACGTACGAGCTATTGCAACTGATATTAGATGGTAGAAGAGAGAGAAGAAGAGTAATGGGGCGAAAATAAATATCGAGACTGCGTAACGTGAGAAATTAGACGGGCTTTAAAACTATAGGCGAATTAATTCATGCAGCAATACATAATATGCATTTAAACACTTATATCCAGCAGTAGATTTGTAATAAAAAAAGAAGTAGGCTACTTTTGCAAATTTAAAAAAGTCCCAAATTACTTGATTTGTATCTTGATTTTAAAAAATTTTAAAAACTTTCCTCCACAATTCCATTTCTTTGGGCCTTTTTCTGTACATAAAAAAGAAAAGAACATTCGAAAATTTATAATGACAACAAAAATGAGATATACAGGCATGTTCTACAAAAGTATTGAAATTTAAATATGAAAAGTTAACTTTTCATTTTGGATATTCTGGAAAAGTAGAGTATATTTGTATTGAATATTGAAATTCAAATGTAAAAAAAAGAATGCAGAATATAAAAAATTTAAACGGAAGTGATTTCAATAGAATTCCACTTCAAAGTGGAATGTAGAACATACCGGATAGCTGTATAAATTGTTGGCAAATAAAGCCTACTTTTAGGCTGCTTTGAAAGTTTGACAGAAAACATTATGCAGAACATATTTTTATGTATTCAAGCATTTAAATTTAACAGTTATTATTAACGATTATATTTTTAGTTAATTAGAAAAATTATTGTCTCAGAGAAAATTATTTAAAGGCCAAATGAGTTGAATTGTATATTGATTTTCAAAAATTTTAAAAACTTTCCTCCACAATTACACTTTCTTTGTAGGGTTGTGTTCTAAATAAAAAAGAAAATTTCATTGGAAAGTTTATATTGAATACAAAAAATAAGATACAGTTTAATAAATTATTGACAAATAAAGCCTACTTTTAGGCTGCTATGAAAGTGCGACAGAAAATATTGTGGAGACAAATTTTGTTTATGGATTTAAGCAGTTAAATTTAACAGTTATTAATAGCGATTAATTTTTTAATTAATTAGAAAAATTATTCACTTTGAGATTATTATTCTCTCTCTATTTTCAAAAATGTTAGAAACTTTCCCCCGCAATTCCACTTTCTTTGTGAACCTGTTTCTCTGAATAAAAAAAGAAACGATTAATTTGGCTCAAGTTTAAATCCGAGCTTACCCATTTTACTTATTCTAATTTTTTATTTCATTTTTAATTAGAAAATTTTCTTCGATAAATTCATTATTACACCATCTCATCAGCGTTCTTTGTTCAATTTTACCACTTTTGACGGTGGATACTAGTGATCAGGAATATCAACTATTTAACCGTATTATTTAACAAATTAGGATACGAAAAGTACAAACTTATTCATTTTCACATGTCAAATCAATTTCGGTTAGTACGAAATCCCATCTATGATGAATAACTACTCCATATATTCCAGTCTCTCTTGCTTATTCAGTGACATTGGCTGCTGAGAATAAACGGTATTTATCATGTTGTGAGGTTTCTGTCTAGTATGCATGATGTTCTGCTAGTATGATGAATAATAAAAATTGTTCTATATATAGTACTCTCTTAATAAAAATAATGAAACTATCCAAAAAAATTTTCTAATAAAAATTAAAAAAAAAAAGTTAGAATAAATAAATGGGTAAACTCGGGTTTGAACTTGAGCCAAATTAAGCGTTTCAATATATTTATATATTAGTTCTTTTAAAATACGCAACTTCTTTGAACTGTTTAGGCTGAAGTTGAAAAGTATTGTTTTGATCGAGCTCGAAGCAGAAATTTTAATAATTTTGATAAATTAAATTGTTTTTTTATTAAGAAAGTAATATCGGAACATAATTACTATACTGATCCGTTCTGCTAGTCAGATGATTAAAAAAATGTTCCAATCTTAAGTTTTTAATAAAAAAAAACTATTTGAATTTATGAAAATTCTTAATAAAAAAATGTTGATAAATTCATGATTGGAGCTCCAACCAAACAACGTTAAAATAATTTATTGTTTTATATATATATATATATAAATGGAGAAGAAGCAGGTCCCAAATTTTCTGTTTGCTTATGTCATTTTATCCTGCTTGCTTGCTTTTAAAACGCCTCAAAGCCTTTAATGTTTGCTATTAATAATTATTATTACTTTTCTGGACAAACAGTTTAAAAATAAATTTTCGAATTTAATCTTTAATTAAAATTTATTTCATCTTTTAATAGCTCATGGATAAGGATTTTTTTGCATTATATTAAACCACCCACACAAGTTAACAAATAAAAAAAAGCAAAAAGAAGCAATCGAAGGGACAAAAATAACCCAGCAAATTGTGTAAAAAAATTATTAAATCCACAAGAATATTCAAAAGCCTTACAAAGGATCTTTGAAAAGGTACAATTCCCAAAGGCGCTTAAAATATATATCTATACACTCGCTGCGCCCCGCGGTGTTACCCTTTTCCTCTATGTGCTTTTCTGTACCCCTTGTATTTTTAAAAGTGTTATGCGTCCTTATTCTATGAATAAGTTTTTTTTAAGCGTGACAAAAGCGCTCGTTTTGCTGGGCTCTTCGAAAAAAAAATCTACAAACACCAACATTATTTACACTAATACATATAAAAACGCTTGAAAACCCACTAACATATACCAACATACATGCACACACACACACACATATTGCTCCACTCATACCGCTGCATTGCTTTAATATTGCATATGGAAAATGGTTTATTGTAAAAAAAAAGTTATATGAAAAATAATATTGAAAAAATGTGCTCCAAATCCCCTTTATTGTAAGGATTATAGTCAGTCAACAATAAAACAACAGCAATATGTCCAAAAAAATATATCTTTATTGACATATAAATTTTTTGTTTCGTCGTGATTTTGCATCTTCCTTGTCGCTTTTCAGCTGCTCGTTTTTTCACAATTTTTATTTTTGTTGTTATTTTTATAGGAAAAAATTACTTTGGCTGAGTTTAATCAATTTTAAGCAGTTTTTAATCGATATCAACATCATTTTGTGGCCACACAAAAATATTGAAGGTAGAAATATTGAGTTGAGAAATTATTGTAAGATATTTTTGCTTAAAAGCAATTTCAGGATTATTTTAGATGTTTTTATAAAGAAAAAATATTGAAAGTTTTTGCATATGAAAGGATATTAAGAGACTAAATAATGATTTCTTTTCTATTTAATTTTCTTAAACGATAGAAGAAATTAAAAAAATTTATGCAAGAAGGACCTGACAAAATTTTTTAAAGTTTCTATTATAAATTTGACAAAAAAAAATTTTGTATTAATTAACTAATTATTAAATTTATTAATTGAGATTGCCTCGATACCTTTTATCATAGATTTTCAAAAACTTTTGTTTGTTGATAGGGATTTTTTTTAAATTAACAATATAATAAATATATTTTTAATAATATTGAAATTTCTCAGAATAATACACAAAGGATTATGCGCCAAATGCAAAGTAGCTATGACAGAATCACAAGGTGGAAATTAGAATAGACGAGAAGGAAAAACGGTGTATAGAAAAACGTTGCTGGAACAATTCAACCCAAATTTAAATAAATGGTGAACTTACTGAAGGAATTTCCATCTCAAAGAGAATAAGACAGGACTGTATACTATCGTCCTTGCTTTTCAAGAGTTACTTGGAAAAAATATTCAAAGAATCAATTGAAAGAGAAAGAATAAGAGTGAATATAAGCGGAATCTTTATCAACAACATACGATATGCTGACGACCGGTGATCCTAGTTTAGCCTTTTCGAGACTACATTTAGCATTTTTACTTGTCTTTTAGCCTCGTGGCTTTTTTAAGCCTTTTTATTTTAAATTTATACTCAAAAAGGCCAAATTTTTATTTTCTACTGAATCCATAAAATCATCTTGAAACAATAAAAAAGTAATCCAATGTACAAACGAAAGTACGCTGAAGACAATATTACATTGATTGAAATCCAATGACAAAAGGTTTTAAGTTAGAAATGGACAAATGTTGAGTCAACAGTTGAGTTCTGGGTGGAGACGTAACAATTTAAGAATGAGCTCCAAGAAAAATAAATTTGTTTATTTGTTTATTCTAGTATTTAGCTATCTATAGGGTCTTCCAATAAGAGGTTTCAATTTGATTTGTAAAAAAGGAGTATTTCAAGCGAAATAATCGGATGTTTATTTAATTTTAAAGAGAATGGTATAACATTCGTAATTTAAAAGCAATTTCATCCAATTGACCGCCACGGCTACGCTAGCAGGACCATATTATTTCCAAAAAAATTTCCATCACTAATTTCCACATTTGCTGCTGAATGGCCTTGATGACTTCACGAGCCCATCTTTGAGGTCTTCAATCGATTGTGACCCATTGGCGTAGACCATATCTTTTTGATTTAAATCACCAGATCTTGGTGAACAATTGTGATCGCCTCTTCGAGGGATCTCACACTTATGTAAAACTTTTCACGTGTCTTCACGAGTCTTTTGTGGAATGCCCAATTTCAAAGAACGACGAGAAATGACAAACCTGGAATTTCTTCAACACCATGGACTACAACAGCAATATTCTCAGTTGAGCGACATACACGAGTTTCATTTTTGACATCACTTTTCCAAACTGCTAAAATTTGTCCACCAGTTTCAAAATTGCTCACCGACAAGGTGCTCCACGAAGACGTAAAAATGCTTAAGTTTTGCAAAATTTTCACCATATTTTTTAGTGAATTTTAATAATTTCAATGCAGTTACAAGTTGAGTCATTGAAAATGAAACGTCTTATTGGACCAGCCGGCGAAGTATTTCCTTTCAGTAACGCTGAGGTAGAAAAACGTTTTAGTACCATGGAAATAATTAAAACTATAGAAAGAAATCGTACTAGAATTAAAATGCTTAATTCTTTATTTTACATTCGATGCTCTTTGAAAAGTGTTATATTGCTACGGAGTGAGGAAAACTAAGATTTTGTTGTAGAGTTTGAACCAAAAATATATAACTTTATTATTTGCATTCAATGCAACTTGTGGTCTGGAATGCACGCCTTGTAAAACTGTTACATACAATAAAAAAAGATGGCGGTCAACAAGTACCAACCTTTTAAGTATAAAAATCCGACAAGGAAAAGAATAGATCATACACGACAATGATGCCAACGTTTTTCTAATGTCATCTGTAACATGACATTCATAGGGACATTACAAAAAGGTTACAGAAATGTTGCCATGATTTAGTAATTTCCAGTAATTTAAGAAAATTATTAGACTGTCGTGATATTTATGCAAATGATAGTTCCGATTCTACTGGCTATGAGGAAATTGTGATGCATATTCGCCAATGCATAAATAATAAATACACATAAAAATATAAATATACTCGTATTTACTTTTTATTTCTTTGTTTTAAGACAGAAATACTACTTGAAAATATTTAAATAATAATACATTAAATAATAAATCATGCCTAAATACAAATATTCAGTTATATTTTTGATCCAATGCGTAATTAAAGTCAAAAGAAATACCTGACTTTTATGTTAAATATTGAATTATAAGAATTTAAAAATATGTAGACTTTTATTCCTTTTTTTAGTTAATTGAAGTGCATTTTTCTGAATAGCTTTTAACATGTTTTATGAATTTTTTGTTAATAATAAATAAAACGTTGAATTATGAACAGAAACTTTTTAGGCTTTTTTGGGGAGATTAAGCTTTTTCTGGCTTTTTTAAAAAAGCCGATTTCGCCTCTTTTTCCTCCTGCCCCTGGCAACAGTACTGACGACACCACATTATCGACAAGCACTATAACTGGCTGATACATAAACCTACCTCTGTAAGTGAATCTTAAGGCCTTAGAATCAATATTAAGACAACCAATTTTGTGGTTATTAGCAGAATATATTCACACGACTCTGAAAATAAAAATCGTAGAAATCGAACAAGTGAAAAACTTTAAATATCTCGGAATCCTAATAAATGATCAAAGGAAATAAGATGTCGCATAGAGATGGCAATTGAGGCATTTTTTAATTACAGCAAGATATTGACGACCAGCCCTGATATTAGTGAGGCAAAAAAGCCTCAGCTTATCAATTGCTGCGTGTGGTCCGAAGATCGTATTTACAAAAATATAAGAAGAAATCATAATGCTCAATAGTTTAAGGATCTGCTTGTCAGCTTGCAGAAATATGTTTAAGCGAGAGATCTTTTTAAATAAATCAGCACGTTGTAAATGGATCCAGAATGTTCATGGTGGGCTATTCAATTGATTGGATCTCCATTTTAACCAGCTTGATTAATCGATGTTCTTATTTAATCGCTTAGTAATCGATTAATTTTGGATTAAACGGCTAATCGATTAACATAATTTTTTTTATAATTTTAAAGAAAGTATTTATTAAATTAAGACTTCATTATTCAAAAAAAAATATCATAGTAGACAAAACGATACTCAATATAAATCAGGCCGAAAAAGAGTTCATAAATATGTATTAATCAAATAAAAAAACAATTAAGCTAGATCCTTTTATAAGTTAGTTTCAACGTTTAAGGAGCTCCTTTGAAATATCCTTTTAGAAAAATAATTTGGTTCTAATGTTTAAGTTTTGAGTTATTTTTTTCCATGAGTTTTAATGAAACTTGACTTAGAAAAGTCCTTTCGCTTGATGAAGATGTTGAAGAAATTAAAAATAGAACATACTAGAGGATATCCTGATCCTCAATCTCTTTGTTAGTATTTTCTATACAGATAAATCCTTCTATTATTCCATTTGAGTGCTGTTATTAAATTTTCAAGCTCTTAACACATCTTAAAAGAATTCGGGTTAATTTCGTATTTCAAACTTTTTTTTGTTAGTTGACAAACAAAACTTTTTGCAATAAGATGTCGAGGCATATCTCGAACAATAAATGTACTAAAGTCGTTAGATTAATTAAAAATGAAATTATTAAATATAAAATCAGACTGCGGTTGAAATCCTAAATTGACATTCAAAATCCAATAATTCTTCAAATTATTTTTCTATTGTTTTCAAATTTGTTTTATTCAAAGAAGATTAAGGTGAAGCCATTCATGACACTGAACGGAAATTCGGAATTTTAACTTGAGTCAAACCAGGAGAATTTAATTTAAATCCATACAGTTCAAAGAAATACGAACAATCATTTTAATTATTGTTACGATTATTTAATAAATTGTTTTATCCTGAAGCAGCTACACATAGTAGCAACAATAAATTTCATAACCATTTTTTATAGGAAAAAGGGGCCACAAATTTAGCCTCAGCTCTTCCTTTATATCTTATTACATGTAGAATTGTGCCAAATTATTTAAGTATTCAAATTTTTTTTCATATACAAAAACTATTGCCTATTTCAAGGCTTGAATATTTTATAAAACTTTTTCTTATAGAAATTTCTTAATTCTTAAACAATATTATTTACTTTTATTTTATATATTTATTTATCTCGCTATATCTTTTAAGTAATTTCAAATAAAACTTTTAAGCAAACAAAAATATTGCCTATTTGAAGGGTAAAAAGGAAACCTTTTTACTCATGTGCTTGCTACAAATTCTCAGTATTGAAGCAACATTTTATACAATATTTAATATGCGTTTTTAGTATATAAAATTCCCTTAAACAAGGCACTTAATTTTTTTTATAGCCCTTTCTAAGGGTTTCTTTCCCGGAACTTATACTCTTTTAAAGTCTCTGGCATAGTGACAAGCAGTTGTACAATAAAATTAACATATTTATAGAGTTTAGATTTAATAAAAATTAATGTAAATTTAATTTATTTTCTAGGCCATAATATGGCTTTTACTTTTTAATACCTTTTTTACTGCGAACGTTGTTTGCTTTGAATTTTCTTTTATGATGCTAAAGCAAAGACATTTGTGCATAAAAAAACGCAACACCAGCTGTTTTCTTGACTTTTATTTAATGCAAAACAATTATTTAAATTTATGATTGGGGAAATAAAAATTGCTTTGACTTTAATACACTAAAAAAAAACTTTTACACACGAGAATTAGTTTTCCGATGAAAACCAAAACACTTGACCAAGAAAAAAATTATGCTTCCTAAGTTTTTAACAATTAAAATATTTTTATTTATTTTTTATTATTTATTCAAGCTAAATTTATGATTACGTTTAATCGTAAAACTAATTACAATTTATATTTCCTTTTTTTTTCTTTAATTTAAAGCACTTTTGAGATTTCTTGATATATATATATATTCGAAATAACTTTGTTATAAACCGATATTTGCTATGATTACAAAATAAAAATTCCAATTTTTGTTTGAAATTTTAAAATTTAGTTTCAACTTTTTTTTAGGAAATTTACTACAGACTTCTCGCGTAACAAAAAAAAAACACCTTTGAAGGGTTTTCAACTTTCGACTTAAATTTTTCACAAATCGCACGTTTTTACTTTAAACGAATTTTATTTCACAAAAAAACAACGCGTTTTTATTCACAATTTTTTGTTTCTATTTCGCTAAGACAACGTGTTTGTTTATATAATTGTATTCGAAAAATATGTGTGAATGCAACGACTTCAGCCACACAACTGAATAAGCGCCAACATGTATTGAAATTTTTTTGCACTTTCCCAACATGTTTTTAGACGGTTTTCGGTGTTTCTTGGTATTTACACGCAAACACACATGCTCAAACATACACATACGCTGCCACATACACACTAACAACAGCCAGGCAAAAGGACGTTAGAACAATCGAAATGTTTAAGATAAAGGACAGGCGAATAAAACAAAATATGATAATAAACCATTTCAGATAGAGAAAGAGAGAGAGAGAGAGAGAAAGATAAAGAGCAATAATTCAGGATTCACTCTCATTTGTTAAAATGAAAAGAGCTTTTCTGTAGTGGGTGTTAAATAGATTGGACGGTAAAAGTAGGAAAAAACAAATTTTTATCATTTTTTCATAAAAAGGTGAATGCATTAGTGACGTCATAAAAAAAGCTATTATTGTGTGACATGTGTGTGTCTCTATTTCCGATTGAGTGTTCGTGAGTTTGTATTGAAATGTGTTTAACAAAGAAATTGTAAGAGCATCGTTATTTAGTACATCTATTTAAGAATTTAAACTGACATACCACGTAAGAAAATTATGTTAAGAATTTTATATAAAATTTAAATAACAGTAAAAGTTCTACTCGCCAAAAATTAAAGAAACTGCAATTATCAATTGTGGCTCTCACGGCTGACAGAAGCTGATCCAGTCAGCTCAATTTTCCAAGACTCTGTTGACGCTTTCGAGCTCTATCGCACGAATGGCTCATGGTGTATCGTTTCCGGAATATTCTTATAGCATCAGTCTTTAGCGGCACCCCAAAAGAAAAAGTCCAAGGAGGTCAATTTGCAGCTTCGAGACGACCAACCGGCAACGCCAAGACGGCTGATAACACAACTTTCGAATATTATTCGGTCAGTTTAGATGTCAAAAAATAAGTGTGCAATATTTTCCAACATTGTTGAAGCATAAATCGACTCATTTTAGTCGCAGAGGTATTGATACCGACTGATAATCAATATTAGTATTGAATTCGAACCAACCATTAAAAAAAATTTTTTACTGAAACCGTTTACAATATTTTCGTCAAAAATTAAATCAAAAATCTCAATCAATTGGTAAAAAGGGATAAGTAATATATTTTCCTACAAATGTGTATGTCTTCTTCTGTAACTTGTCAATTTATTGTTTTAAGCCTTTCAAATATTTTCTTTTAAAATTACTAAATTGATCTTAAGTTTCTTAATACAAATAAGTTTATTGAGAAAGCTTGCAGAAAACCCTAACGACAACAAAACCGAAAGGAACAAGTTGTAGTTTTCGGAGGCCGCAATATATCGTTGCATTAGTTTATTTTACTATTATAATTAAAAAATAAAATTATTACCCGTTAAAATATTGTTTCAAATACAATTCTTCAACAAAAATGTTGCAAGAAATTTTTCCATAAACATTTTAACCAGATACTTTTTAAAAAACCAGTTTATAAAAAAATTGTTCTAGACATATTTTTCTAAACAAATTTTACGAAAAAAATGGTTAACAAATTTTAGAAAATCAGAAAATTTTTTAAAAACAGTAACAAATTTTTTGTTTACCTGTTAGAAAAAATCTATTGATAACAAAATTTTTAAAAAAATGTTTATAAAAATTATTTTTGGTAACGTTTCAGTAAAAATATTTTAATAAAAGATTTTTCGAGAAAAAAATTAATTAAGAAATTTTAGTCAAAAATTTAAGTAAGTGCTCTTTTAATAAAAAAAAACTAAAAAGTTATGGTAACAATTTCAACAAACTCATTTCTTGAAAAAAACAAAATCAAATGAAAATTTTAGTAAAATTTAAAAAAAGCACTAAAAAATCTTAAAAATATGTTTCTAACAAACCTTAGAAAATAAAATGCTCAAAATACTATTGCTGAAAAAATTTCAACTAATTTTTTTGCAAAAAACTTTTAGTAAAAAGTGAAACAGTATAACAGTTTTGTAAAAAAAAAAATTATAAATAATAAATACTATTAAATAATTTATTGAAGCTTTAGGTCCAGAAAATAAATATAAATGATTTATTTAAGCCGATATTTCGCTTTCTCAATGGAAAGCTTCTTCAGGGATATATTTGATTAAAAATTAATAATAACAGTTATTGTTTTCACAATAAAAACTTATTCTAAATTTCTTTGAAAAAATAATAAAAAATTGTCAAAAAAAATTTTTTTTCTAATTTTTAATTAAATATATCCCTGAAGAAGCTTTCCATTGAGAAAGCGAAATATCGGCTTAAATAAATCATTTATATTTATTTTCTGGACCTAAAGCTTCAATAAATTATTTAATAAAATTTAATAAAAAGGTCGAATAAATCAGAATAATTTTAATATTAAATACTTTAATTACCAATTTTTTCAACAAAAATTTATTACACAAGCTTTCAAAAAAAATATTGGTAACAAATTTAGGAACAAAAAAAGTTTTAAGTATTTTAGAAATTTTATTAAAATACTTTCTAGCAAATTTAAAGAAAAATTTTAATAATTAAAGAAAACAAATATAAATAAAAATTATAGTAAATTATAGTAAAAATTTTTTTTTTAAATTGTAGCACGAAAATTTTTATTTCAACAAATGCCATTTTAGTATTTATTTAAAAATTTTTGTAAAATCTTTGTTGAAAAGATTTTTTAAAAATGTTTGCCAACAATTTAATTGAAAAATATAGCGGAAAAATTCGTTAAAAAGTTTTGAAAAAACCTCAAGAAAAAATAAAAAAAAACAATAAAAAAATTTAGTGAAAAATTTCTTAACACGAATTTATAAAAAAAATCTGTCGAAAATTTTCAAAAAAAAAAAATTAAAGAAAAATTTTTGCAAATATTTTGTTTATCAAAATTTTAGTAAAAAAATTTTTCTGCGTCAGCCTTGTGGATTTCAAGTAGAGCTGTTATCACAGAGGCTCGCATAATGTATTCTATTTTCTTCCAAATTTATGCATTTATTTGCAGTAAATCTTCACACTTGTCGTCTGTACGCTTTAAAATAATTGTTTTGTATACATTTTTTTGTCGTAGTCTTTCTTCAGAATCTTTTAAGTTTATTAAAACGCTTTCTGTCTCACCAAGTTTCAAATCAAATGTAAAATTAAATATATATTTTCTATTACAATTCGAAACCTTAATGGCCAACAAACCTTAATTTAATAAAAACAATTTAAGCTGAACTTATTTTCGGAATTTAAGAAACACTTTTATCACATAAAACTCTTCCATAATTTTGTCTAATTTAAAAACTCCAAAATATTTAAATGAAATCAAATTTAATAAAAACCCCCCAGTAGCATTTGTTATTCAAACAAAAAGCTTTTAGAGCACAAATAAAATGCTCACTCTCCTTCTATAAAAAAACACTCTCTTACTTTTAGCATATTCTTAATAACGATGAACTCTCTTTAGTACCGCATTACTTTTAAACATTTGTTAGCATCTAGCCCCACCCCAACCTACCACAACATTTTATTACTTGACTTCTTATCACACCACAACGTTGTTAGCACATAACGTTTGCATCCATGCTTATGCTATTTGTGTGTAGATGTGAGTGTATGGAGCAACATTTAACAACTACTTGCACACAGCGACACCTAATGCCACGACAGTTAATCGTTAGACTTTGACAGCATAAAGTTGTAGGCGCAAGCAAAAAAAATTAAAATAAAGTTGAGCAAAAAACCAAACATGTGCTGTTCGTTAGTGGTAGGCTGGAGATTGGACACAACAAAAACAACGCTTTTAACAGAAAGGAAAAGAAAATTGTGCAAAATATATACAGCAGGCACAAAAAAAAAGTGTAAAAGGAAAACTCACAAGAAGAAGTATAAAATGCCGCATACAGTTTACTTATAAGGATTTTTCTTTCTATTTTGGGCTTTTTGCAAGTTTTACGAACTGTGGCAACACACACACACACACGCGCACACATACACAGATATGGCAACAGAAGAAGGTATATTATTGTTGCTTTTGGGCCTGCTGATAAATTCTAGATTTGTATGGCCTGCGCTTGCGTTGGATAGTGATGTGAAGTGGCAACTGAAAAGAAAAATAAACAAACACATCATACACAATAAGAAATATAGGAGGTCGGAGGGCAAAGTGCTTAGCATTTGCTAAGTCTTAGTTAATCACAATCTAGTGAGATATCATTCAAACGAAGCAGCTTAAGCTGCTTGGGAGAACAACTGGATGATAACATTAGCTTCATACAGCACGTATTTAATATTAGGGACAGAGCATTGAAAACAGCAATATCGTTGGCCAGAATATAGTGGCGGTCCAAGGCAGCAAATTCAGAAACGTACTGGAGCGAACGAGAATAATCGCAGAGATAAAAAATAATGCCAGTGATAGAACAATAGCCAAATGACAAGTAAGCAGTTGTGGCTCATGCAGCGCACTGGATGAAGCTTCAAAGGCATTTGTTATACTTTTTGAATGTGAAAAATGGTTTGAAGAGAGACGAACTTTGAATGATTTGCTTGGTATGACCCTGACTCATGAAAATTTCGTAAACGTAATGCTTCGATCTGAAATGGCATGGAAATTGTGTGAAAATTACATCAATGGAATATTGAAGGAATTGTGTCCAGTAGTTCCTAAGTAAGGAGGACGTATGAACGTAGCGTACTACCACTACATCAAATAAAAAAATCTTAGTCATAATTTCCATAATGAAGACTCGCTGTCGGGATGTTCCGGACGTCCTACTCTAGTGATAGGAAAGCGGACGTAGGACTCATACAGGAAATAAGCTTGGAGTTAACGTTGGGTCACTTTTAATACTTCTGTCATCACGTCCATAAATAAAAAAAATTCGTAGTCATAGTCATAGTCATAAACATAGTCAAAGTCATAATCATAGTCATAGTTATAGTTATAGTGATAGTCATTGTCATTGACATTATTATTGCTATTGTTATTGTCATTGTCAAAGTCATAATCATAATCATAATCATACTCAAAGTAATAGTCATTATCATTGTCATTGTTATTGTCATAGTCAAAGTCATAGTCATTGTCATTATCATTGTCATAGTCATAGTGATAGTCATAGTTGTAGTCATAGTCATTGTCATAGTCATAGTGTTAGTCCACTCATAGTGTAGTCATACGAAAAACATCAACTTACATCATAAAAAGCCGTTCGTTGGCTTCCCTCTACTGAAAAGCCTTCTAAGTTTTACCCCGTTCATTTAAAACAAACAGCATCAACATAAAATAGGCCTAGGATTATAGTCAAATGAATGGAATACGAATGAGCAACAACAACATTTTATAAATGTCTTCAGTTGCAACCACATTTATAACAAACACCATGAAGAAGAATAACAACAACAACAACAGTTACAAACATGCAACATTAACACAAACAAGCTTAAACTAACATGAGCGAATCACAAATACTAAAAGCTAGAAAAACGAAAATGAATACAAGAAAACTCTGGGAAAAAAACGAACAAATAAAAAGTGACAATAACAACAAGAAAAACAAAAAAAAAACACTTGAATAATTTTTTGAAACTGAGCCAAAAATACGAGATTTTTTTTTTTCACCAGAAATAGCAGAATTGCGAACAAGAAAGAGTGGCTGTAAAGCAGAACTTCAGAAAACTTTTGCCCAGTTCGGCAGTCTTAAATAATTTTTAAGAATTTTAGTTTTCAAAAAAAAAAAATGGCATATAAAAAGAAAAACGCTTGCAACAAGCAACAAAATATTACAAAGTTGCAATATTAATATTTCGAGCAAACTATTTAAAAATAATGCATAAAACTTCTCATTAAAAAACACCAACCACCCTTCTGAGAGTCAGAGACAAATAGAACAACAACAAACTTTTTATGTCGAAGTGTGAGTGTTGAGTTTATATGTAGTGAGCATAAGCACGTGCTTTAGTTGTTGCCGGCATGTACAACAAAGTTGCTTGTTATTATAGCTTTCACATTTACTTTGTATTTAGTATATAATTTCAACGTTTTCACATTATATACTTTAAACACTATATAAAAGTCACATAAAAGATTTTATTGTTGCTCTAAAACCAGCCAACAATTATTAGTACTTATATCAACAAAAAAATAACCGACTATAAAAATATTAGTGCTCTTTAAGTGTGTGTGTGTGTGTGTGTGTGTGTGAGTAGCATGCACTAAAAACCATTTACATTACTTGCATATGAGTTTAAAAATTGCATGTGCTTGTATGTTTTTATAAACATGCCTTACAATTTCTATGTATGGATGTAAGTAAAGCACGTGGTTTTTTAACATTTAAACAAGTGTTGGTGCAACTATGTAAATGTGTGTGTGTGTTTGTGTTTTTTTCACAAGAAAAGGATTTGATTGGGTGGCACGGGGCTAAAGCAAACACAACATTAGTTTGCGTTATTTGATCAAGAGAATGAGAGAGGGTGGGGCAGCGGCTTTCTATGATGCGATGGGCGAGAGGTCTATTGCACTATGTATTTAAAGAAATAAGAGAAACCAGAACTACAGTACGAGTATATAAGCAATATGGAAAACTATAAGTAAAAACAGAATAAGAAACAAGTAAACAGTTTGAGGAAAATGGAAAACGTTAGAATAAATAAATGAAATTAAACCTCTTTCACTCGAAGATGGAAGTGAAAAAGTTTATTTTAATTTTAAATTTTCCATAAATATTTATCCAAAAGAAAGAAATTACCGGAAACAGTAACTAAATTGCCAAATAGTAAAAGCATTTAAAGCATGTTAAATACACAAGAGATTTAAATCAGTTAACTTGACTTGCAAGTTTATAATATTATGTATTGATTTTTTTTGATACTTTAGAAGGAAGGGCAATTCGAATTTATAATAAACGTTTGAGTTCCTAAAAACGCAACAATTTTATTGTATTGTTAAACTTTGAAGAGAACTTTCAGCAGTTTTTGATTTGATTTCAAATATTGATATAATATTTGATTTCAAATATAATATTGTTATGAATAGACTGTAATATGAGAGGACTTTGAGTAAACTATGACCAGACTATGACAAGAATTTTCACGTATGTTTGATGTTATATGAACAGAAAAGTGTATCCAAAGTTCCGCGTACGCCGAAATTTTTTCCGATTGCCGATCATCAATCTAACATAGGCATTTTGCCGAACTTCTACTTCGAACCCGAACGTTCGCTCGGACTCCAATGTTTTTATATCGAACATCAGATTTGAAGGACTATATTCCGAAGAATGTGGACTATAACTTTGTACAAAAAATAAATAATAAAATTTGTTTAATATATTATATTCTTTTATTTCAAATACCCAATCAAACGTTAAATTCTTTTTATAACTGTACAAAAGTGAAACCTTTAACCTTTCAAGCTTCTTTTTTCTAATGACTAAAGGAATGAATATTAAAATTTTTTTGATTGATTACAATAGACCTCAGTTTTTCATCGAACATACTTTTTGTTTTAAATCATTCCATTTAATTATGGCTTAAATTGAAAAGATGGTGAAAACATTTTAATTTCGTCTTAGAGAGTCATAAATGAAAAACAATTGTCATTAAAAATATTAATATGAAATATTTGTTAAAATTTTAATTTACTAAAATATATTTAAAAGTATTTTTAATAAAAATTCCATAGAAAATGGAAAAAGTCTAAAAATTTTTAAAAAGGAAGGCTCGTTTTCATAAAAAATATTTTGTATTTAAAATGTATTTTAAGACAAATTTTTTTTACAAATTTTATAAAATAAATTATAAGCCCAAAGAATTTTTTTATGAATAGGACGGTAGGCGGTGTGCATTAAGGTTCTCCAGAAAAACTTTTGGGACTCAAAATTAATTTAAAAGCTTATAGGAGTAAAGTATTTTTGAGATTTTTTTTAGATTTTTCGGAAAAGGATTCAAGATCGTAAAAGTCAAAATCTCTACAAAAATCGGTTTTGGCATCAGATTTTTGAGTTCTTTTCACAGCTTTGTCAAGAACCACGACTTTTTCACTTTTGAGGAAACAATTTAACTTCTCCTCAAAACTCAAGACTTGACGAGTGAAACGTGACGTACTTGAACCGGGTCTAATATACTTAACTTGTGCTCCGGAAGTACTACGAATTCAGATTTTTTTTCTTGTACAGTAGTTTTCCGATTTAACGAACATTCGATTTAATGAACATCGTACAAACAAATATTTCATTGTGTACTCGGTTTAACGAACAAATATAAAATATATCAGCTGAGGATTTGAATAGATCCATTGAAAATAAACCTTAACCCGATGATGAATGCGATGATAAAAATTTGAAAATGATGAACGGCTTGATGAAACACAAATTCTACAGCCCAAAATAAAACACGAAGAAGTCCTTAAGCACTTAGAAGTTTTTATTAAATGGGCCTAGCAGAAAAATATTAAATTTGTAATACTTTTGAGAGCGTTTTTAATAAGACATCCATTCCAAGAAAACACACTGTGCTTAAACAATTTTAAAAATAACTTATTTTTGTATTACAGTGTTTTTAAGAATTTTTAATTTTCTTTATAAATATTTTTAATGAAATATTTATTTTAAATTACTATAATTTTAATAAAATATTTAAAAAATACTGTACATATTTAGAGTTTCGAATAAAATAGTCGACACTATTCATTTTTAATTCACTACTGGCTATAACGAACAATTCACTTTAACGCACAAGCCTGACTGCAATTAGGTTCGTTAAATCGAAAAACTACTGTAATTTTGAAACTTCAGACTCAATTTCTTAAAAAAAAATTTATGACGATACGTGAAGATAACTCCGGGACGGCGAAATGTCCAAGCTTAATTTTTGTTTACAAGAACTATAATTTTTGGCAACGAATTCACTCATTTATGTACCCTACATTACAATTTTTCGCAATTTTTTCATAATTTTTGTAAACAATGCTTTATAGCTTTGAAAATTTGTATGAACATTAAAAAAACTAATTATGCAGCTTGCAAGATCAATTCGTTTTAAATAATTTAGAAGTAATAGATTTTTAATTTGCTCTTACCGCTGCTGAGCGAAAACCAAGAAAACATTGTTGGGGCCCCTAATGGACACATGTATAAACGTGTAAATTTCAATGAACTTATGTTTATATATTAAAATAATATTTTTTAATATATATTTAATTTATTTTTCTCTACAAGTCTAGTTCATTCATTTACCTACAAGCTTAATAAAAATCTCCCTCTCCCACTTCATCAAACCGATTGAAAGCAACTTCGTAGATTTTCCTTAATGTTATAAACATTTAAGTAAATCTCTCATACCCGTGTCTGCCAGCATTTGCTCTCGCAAACAAATTTGACTTTTACTTTTAAACAAGAACTTCAGTTAAAACAAAAGATTAACCAACATAATTTTTTTTAATAATGCTTAAAGCAAGAAACGAAAGTAAAAGTTAAATCATTTGCAGTGAATTCGCAAAATCAACACCCAGAATATAAGGATTTATACTTGCTTTAGAAAGTAACTTAAAGGAATCGTAAAGCAAGTAAAATCCTTGTGTATTTGTACATAAACTTGTCTAAATACTTGGATACGAGTATGTATGCAAAAAGTTTGAAGTCAAAAATTAAGTAAAGTACTTTAAAACATCAAGTGCTGAACAGTGATGTTCATAGCAGCGAAGCTTCTGCAGATTTGAATAAGCGGACAAAACTGGAAGCAATATTTTATTAAAGTCTTAAAAAAATTTAATAGTTTTTTTTTATAAAAGAACAAGTTTTAAAAATATATCTATTATAAAAAGAACTTTGTAAAAAATACTTCGTAAAAAATACCTATTAAGAATAGAAGACTAAAACATGCTAACTAAAACATGTCAAAATATGCTTATTAAGAAAACTATCTTTTAAAAGCAGTAACCTATTAAAAAAGTATATTTTCATAAAAGTCTCTTTAAAAAAGTGCCTTTAAAAAATCATCTTTAAAAAATAAGTGCTTCAAAAGTTGCTCTTTTAAGCAATTAGCTTCGAAAAAAATACTTTTTGGCAGAGCACCATTTAAAAAAGGTGCCCTCAATAAATACATTTCAAAATATTACCAAAAAATGTACCTTAGAAAAATGCAACTTATTAAAGAGAACTTTTTAAAATAAGTACCTTCTATAAAATGAACCTGCCAGAAAAAAGAAATTTTGAAGAAATGTCTTTAAAAAAACATTTTTAAAAAGTACCCTCCAAAAGGGAACCTTTTAAATACTACTTATTTAAAACAACCTTTCCAAAAAAAGTACCCTAAAAAAACTAACTTAAAGAAATTACCTTCAAAAAAAGTACGCTGAAAAAAAGTACGCTAAAAAAAGAACATTGTAACAAAGTACCTTCTCTTAAAAGGACTAATTAAAAAAGTATCTGTAAAAAAAAATACCTGCTTGGAAAGGATCCTTAAATTATTTAGTTACCTTTAGAAAAGTAAGCGGGCACAGAGGACATGATAAAAAAGGACTAATTAAAAAGTTTTAATTTATTTTTTATTTTTTATTTTTTTATTTCTTTTCTTTAAATTATTTAATTACCTTTAAAAAAAGTAAGCTGGCAAAAAGAATATTGTAAAAAAGTACTTTATCTAGAGAGGGTCAACTAAAAAAATATCTATTAAAAATAGTACCAGCTAAAAAAAGCAATATTTAAAAAACACCTTCTAAAAAGTACACTTAAAAAAGAGAAACTTTTAAAAAAGTATTTCTTAAAAATAAATGTTACAAAACCATTACTTTTTTGATAAAACACCTTTTTATCTTTACAAAAAATATTTAAAAATTAAATAAAAAAATACCTTTTCAAAAAGTATACACCAAACCAATAAATTTTGAAATACGAAACTGTCAAACATTTTCACAAGTTTCCTGCGCTAAAAGCGATAAAAAGGAATAAAAAGCGCTCATGAGATGGTGTAGCGATCTCAAAATTTGTACTAATCTGTTCTGCTAGTCTGATGAATAAATATTCCAACATCACTTTCTTAGAATAATTTTAAGTTAAAAATAATTTGAAAATATCAAAAAAAAATCTTAAATTGAAATGAAATTGGTAAAGTCAGATTTGAACTAAAAAAAACATTCAACTTTCAAAAAATTAAAAAAGTAGCTGTCAAAAAAGTTGGTTTAAAAACATATCTTTAAAAATTTGTCAAAAAAAAAAAATAAATTTTAACAAAATATTTAAAAAACATACTTCTTCAAAACGGTGTTTTTGAAAAATGCTTATTAAAAAAGGTAGCTTTTGAAAAAGTATCTCTACAAAAGTACCTTAAAAAAGTATCTTTTCGATTAAATGATGTTTAGAAAATTTTTCTCTCATAAAAAGTACTTTTTAAACAAGTAATTAAAAATAAAGTCCTTTTTAATAAAATACTTAAAAAAATCGTTTTTAGCAAATTACCTTTAAAAAAGTACTAAAAATTGCCTTTGAAAAAACATTTTAAAAAAGTACCTTTTAACAAAATATCCTTTAAAAAATGTGTCAAAAAGTGCCTTTGAAAAAAAAACGCTTTAAAAAAGTACTTTAAAAAATGTGTAAAAAAGGAACCTTTTGATAAAACTAATTTTGAAAAAGTAGTTCTACTTAAAGTAAATTTGTGATTACGTAATTTTAAGAAAAAATATCTTTTATTTTTAATTTTATTTCATTAAAAAGTACTATCTAAATATACACTGTTATTAATATTATATACATTGTAATGATGTTCTTCACTCACACTTTTTCTTGTATCATTCCTTACAGTGACCTTTAAAAAAGTATCTACTTGTATGTTACTCACGCATTAATATTGTACCCATACGTGTAGTTCATTTACAGCTTTTTTACAACAACATTATACATGTTTAGTTTAAAATGTACCTTAACTTGATATTTAACTTCCCACTCCTGCTCACTCTGCTCCTCTCAAGCACCATCACACACATATTAATGTAGCATTTGCTTACATTTTTAACAAAAATGATACATGAATTATATTTATACTCTTATTCGTGTTGTCATTATCTTCTGCATTTTATTTTCTTTTTTTTTGTGCTGTTTTATCTGTCTTCTCTCTCTCTCTCTCCGCCCCACATGTTTGTTTTGTTTATGCTTAACACGTTCAACTTGTTATCACATGCAAGCTTATCATAAATGTCTTCCTGTATTTTTACTACACACTGGATGGATGGATGAGTGGGAGGGGTGAAGAGGCTAAAGGGTAGTTAGTACCTCAGCTCCTGTTGTGTATATCTCTCTTTTTGTTTTGTTGATTTGTTGCAAAATCTAGCAAACATAACATGTTTTTTCATGTCAATTTTTTATGTTTGTTGTTATTATAGTTGTTAGATGTTGGTAATATGTTACCTTGTGTCACGTGACATGTGTTTTTATAATGTTTGTATTTATATTTGTATTATTGCTATTTTGTCCCTGCTTTTTGTTACTTTCGGTATTTCATTTTGTGTTGATAAAGTTATAAACTTTTTCTTGATGAATTTAGCATTTGTTTTTCAGGGTTATCACATGAGTGTTTTGAATCTATTTTTTATCTAAAGAAAACTCTTTTTTTATTACTTTTGAATAAGACAATATTTCATAAAATTTTACGATTTATTTTTTACGTTTAAATAAATTGATATTATTAAAAATATTTTAACAAATATTGAATTTAACTGAAAATAAGCCAGTTCCTTTTCAGGATTCATTATGATTCAAGATTTTGTGAAAGGTATTTGCGCAAAGCAAAATAAACTCAAGGAAAAAAACAAAAACTTTAAATTTCAAAATCAAATATCTTTTGAAGAATTATTTTTGAAAAATTAAAGAGTAATTTAATTTAAAAATAAACTAAAATTGAATATTTGAACTCAAACGAAAACAATAGCTTTTGAGCTGAACCCTTTCGGTTTTTAGTATCCGTCGGTTTAGTATCTCTGTAGGTGTCAGTGTTTTCCAGCTGAGTGGTCAATAAATTGAAAGCATACGTCCTTTCCAATGGCTTTTGTCTACAACATTCTGCAATCGAATCAGCAGCTTAGAAGATACATATTTATTAGCATAATTTTCGTAGTCAGTTCCGTCCCCCGAGCATGTGTCAGCAAACATAAAATTGTTTTCCTAATTTTAATATAAACTCAATGAGAATTCTATTATACCTGATTACCAGATTACTTGCAGCTAATGGAATTTGCGCAGTGCTTATTGAAAACTTAACTGCTTGATTTTAGTCATAATTTTATTATAAACGGGCATAATTATTCTCTAAGCGGCCAGGATGTGGAATGATGTCATTCGCTGGACTTTTAAACGTAAAATAAATGATTTACATCCTAATGACTGCCTATTTCATTTATTCATTTATTCATTTATTCATTTATTTATTTATTCATTTATTCATTTATTCATTTATTCATTTATTTATTTATTCATTTATTCATTTATTCATTTATTCATTCATTCATTCATTCATTTATTCATTTATTCATTCATTCATTTATTCATTCATTCATTTATTCATTTATTCATTTATTCATTTATTCATTTAATCATTTATTCATTTATTCGATTATTCATTTATTCATTTATTCACTTATTCATTTATTCATTTATTCATTTAATCATTTATTCATTTAGTCATTTATTTATTAATTAAAAAAATATAAGAAATGAACTGCTTGTTAGTGGGAGGAAAATGATTTCTTTTTCGTTTAGAAGTTCAGCGAATGATAACATTTGACATCCTGGCACATTTTGTAAAGTCCTGCAAATTCTCCCCTTTACTCTGAAAATTTCCTAAAAAAATTCCACAATCTTATTTGAGAAAGGGCAACATTTTTAAACTTTTTGAAAGACATTTCGTGACCTCATAAATTTAAGTCAAATAAAAATAGCAACAGCACACTTTAGAAATAAAAGAAGAAAAAAAATCATAGAGCAAACTCAAAATATTCTGACGTTTATATTAATATTGTGTACAACCTTTTTCGCTATTTCTACAGGCTTTTTTCCCCCCCCTCCATAATATCTCCATTTAAACAGAAATAAAAGGACTCAAATAATCCTTTTTTGCTCGTCTTGCTTCTTCTGGCCTAATATTAGCAGTTTTTAGTCATGTTTTGACACGTATTTAAATTATTATTTATATAATTTTGTTTTTTCTTTTGTTTTATTGTTTTTTATTTAATTTGAATAACAAAATTACAGTTAAACAACACATGGAAATTTCTTAATAAATATTTTCAACATTTTAACTGAATTTCAGCAAGTTTCAAGAATAGTATTTAAGGTTTTAAAAGCATAATAAATTACAGGCTTCAGTAGTTGCCAAATGGATGAGAAGGAGAGGGGGAGAACGTCAAAAAAGGTGTTTGTTATTTCAAGTGGAATTATTATTGCAAGAAACTGTGATGTCTGTATGAAATGTTACCGCTTTTTAATCAAAAGTTTGCGTGTTGAATTAAATTTGGAAAAATAAGTTGTGTTTCTTGTCTTGCCATAAACTTGCTTGAGAGATATTATTAAATAATTTTCTTATGGTTTTATTATAATTTGCAACTAACTTTTAGTTATTAAGTTGTGTGGCAAGACAATAGAGCCAAAAAAGGTCCTAAAAACCAATTTATATAAAATATTTTCGTAAATTAATTAAATTCTAAAAACAATTTTAATTTGTTTAGAACAACTATATATTATTACAGGCAATATAATGTGGTGTTTGCAAACAGGTGACAACCACGACTTTTGTAATGGCAACAAATATCTTACAATAAAAATTATTAGAATCACAACGAAAAAATTAAATGTAATCAAGTCTTACAAGCTCTTTTCAAAATTAAAAGCACCCTTTTGTGGCCATCGGCATGGAATGTAAATAATTCTATAAATGATATAAATAATTTGTATAAGTTATAAATACAATAAGACCTTTTTCCCTTAAGAGCTTATAAATTAATAAACTTGAGTTTCTGAATATTCCACAACTACAGTTGAACATATTTATATAAATATGTAAAAATAAATTTATGTAAATATGTGAGTGTGTAAATGTTTCAGTGTGCATGTTTGTTTTGGCATACTATAATTGGGAGTGTGCGTTGTTAGTATGTGCACTTTAACCGCGTGTAATAGTAATCAATTTATCATTAATTAATTTCGTGTGAAATGTCTATGAAATTATTTTTCACCGACAAAAAGACAACAAAAAAACAGAGCATTTCTTCTCTGTTCAAACTTTTTTGTAATTATAATTGGTGTTTTCTCAATCAAATTTATTATAAAGGTGTTCTACGAAAATTCTTTTATTCCATTTAGTAGTTTAATAAATTATTTTTTGATTCGCTATTGAGTGTTAATTAATCAAGTGTTTCCTGCCAGAGCGAATAAAAAAAGAATTACTTGAATTAATGAAATAGTTTTGAAAAAGGATTTTGGTTTTGTGGTTAATAAGTGAGAACTTTTTATGGTTTATTAAAATTGCAAACAGGTAAATCAGATAAATTCTGAAGGATAAACATGTGAGTGATAGAAAATGAAATGGGCTGTGAAGTGAAGTAAAAAGGCATTGATTGACTAAAAGGCAGTTTAGAGTGGTTCAATTAATTAAGCTTTTTCTCTTTGGTGTCTTTTACAGAGATCTGAAACACATCGATCGAGCAAAGCATATTCTGCTAAAAGTATTTTTCCTACAAAAATTGTTAAATTTTAAAATATTATATTAAAAATTAGTTCAAATTAGACTTTAACGCATAATAAATTAATATAATAGAAATAGTAAATATCACAAACTGCTTTAGTGTATCTAATTCTCATTTGAGGGCTTTAAATTTCCATCATTTGGAAATATGTTCAAAAGGACATTAAAAAATTTTCTTAAACATTGTAATCAGAATCAGTTTTAAAACCAAAACTCGCCATTGTCTTGCCAAACAATTTAATAAAGAATATTTTTATAATCGGGCAATATTTAATATCTTTATGGCAGCTTCAACAAAAAAGGATATATGCCACTAAGTCGAATCTATGCAGGGATTGAAATAAAATTTATTATAGAGATTAAGAACATAATTCCACAAGTATCTACTAATTTTTGATACATTCCGATCATAATTGTAGCTAAAATGTAATTTTTGAAATAAAGGATATATGGGAAGCTGAATTATCCCTGCACCAAAGCTACTAAAACTTTTCACCAAGATAAACTACTTAATTTAAGATATTGCTACAATGTTTTTGGAGCTTAATTTAATTTTTTTTTTTTAATTAAGGATATAAGGGCGGTAGCAATTTCCTTGCACCAATCGAAAAAATATTTACCACAGAGCTTTATAGCTCAATTTTATTAATATTTAATAAATTTTTACTTTATTTTATTTAGCGCAGGAGCTAATATTTATTTTTAAACGTTAGGGATATATCGGAGGCGCGCATGTCCTTGCGCCGTGTGCAATAAAATATGTCACAGAGCTTAAGGGCATAATTTAAGAAATATGTATAAATGTTTTGAGCAGAGTTAATTTTTTTTGTATTCAGGACATATGGGAAGTTACATTCCTAACTCATACCTCAAAAAGTATAAACTTGATTCTTGAAATAGTAATTAATTTTTACAAATTTTTTATGCGATTGGAGCGAAAATTTAAAGAGAGCAAGGCATTTCCTTATACCAATTTTAATCAAGTTAATACCATAATTTCAGAAGTATGCTTTCATACCTTTTGTAATAATATTTAACACAGAGGTTAATAATATAATTTTATAAATATATTTAATTTTTTCGGGATTTTATTTACATTTAGAGTTAATATATAAATTGTTTATGGCAGTTAAACATGTCGTTACCCCGATTTAAATATATTTCATCAGAAATAGTGACAACATAGTTCTTAATAATGGTTATTAATTTTTACTTAATTTTTCTTTACTTAAGGATAATTAAGGATATATGTGGAGATAGACATGTCCTTGAAATTTACCACATAAAAATTAAATTTTAACTAAATGATAAATTTTGGGTGGGTAATTTTAAATTTCAAATTTGAATCGACTATAAAAAAAGTACTTGGGGGCAAATTACGGCTTTCGATATCGAATGAAATCCTATACAAAATTTTGTTAATTTGTATGGAAATTTCGTTCGATTCGAAAACCCATTATTTTTTTCAAATTTCTGGTTTTATTGGAAAAGTCAAACTTTGTCATTTAAGAATGGAAAACAATATCATTCATATGACTACCACGACTGGTTCGGCAGAAACCATCCGATCAACCGAATTTTTCAGTACATTTTCTATTGTTTCTGCTCGAATCTCTTCAATGGCAACTTCAATTTAATATTTCAAAGCTTCAATTATCCCTGGATAGTTTGCGTAATATTTATCCTTAATAGCTCCTCACAGAAAATAATCCAAAGGGCTCAAATCATAACTCCGTGGCGGCTTATTATTTATTTTTCAAAAACTGCGTAAAATATCGACATGACATGACGTGAGGCCCGGTCTTGTTGAAACCAAATGTCGTCCATGTCATTCTCTTGAATTTTTGGAAACAAAAATTCGTTGAACATGGCACGGCAACGTTCTTTATTTTATATTGGTGATAAGTTTTTAATTGCCAAACTAAAATTGAATTTTCCTCAGGGCTGTACAGCATAATTTTAAAAATATATATGTACTATTTTTCGCAATATTTTGATTGCAATTACATCTAAAATTTAATTATTTAAAATAAGCTTACAGCGTAGGTAGACTTGTCCTTGCACCGATTTTGTTTTCTACAGTTTTGCAAAGTCACGTGCAAACAGCAATATATTGTCCGTTTACGCGCCTGTCTGCCTCTCTGGTTTTTTGGTCTAAACACTTAAAAAAAAACTTTTTCTTTTTGACGAAATATGTACTTCCAATTATTTTCGCCGTCCTTATTTTAAAGTCAGCTTTTGCATAATTTTCTCAAACCCCTGAGTCTTATTTCTGCTTGAAATTTATTATTTTAATTGGTATCTAACTCAATATTTGTTGTGCAAAACTTTTATTTATACGATTAGAAACAAAAAACTCACCTATTATTTTATTTGCCTAATTTCTTATGAGTTCATGTAACAATATTTCATATATGATTTTAATTTTATTCAAATATTTACTTACTCACTCACACTTTTATGTTACATGTCTGTCAACAACAACAAAAAACACACTATTTACATATATTCATTCTTTGCTTTACATTTTGTGTGTAACAAATTGTTTTTCCTATAGTTTGTTTGTTTATTTAACTCGATATTTGTTTTTCATTTGTTGTTAGAATTTTTTTTATATATTCGCCCCTGATGCGTATAAAATATGCCTGCATGCTTTCATAGTTTTGTACTCTTGAAAAATACACCAGCAAAAAAAAATAGAAAATTTTTTGCATCCTGATTTTGATATGATTTTTCAATACATTCATACATAAACATTTCAGTAGTACGACAACGACTATAAAATTCATCTGTTGTTGGTCTTTAAAATTATTTGACGACAACATTTTTTCAAAGCTTGCACATGCGAGAGCGGTCACATTAATTAGCCAGTCCACCAGAGAAAATCCAACTAGTTGGGAAAAGAATTTCTGGATTTCTTTTACAAAAATATGCTGGAGTCAATTTGACTAAAATGTCATATATATAAGTGCAAGCAGATTTTTCTCAATTTTTATCAGATCAGATAAATATCACGTAACGTTGTAATTCTTTTGAATATCTCAACCTAAAGATTAAGCGAATATTGCCATCGTATTTTAAATTTTCCTGCCAACTTTTCGACCTGTTAGAATATTTCCAGAACAGCCCTCGTAGTTATAGTTGTTGTTTCTTATTGGGTTTCCTTTTTGCTTTCCAATAATATTAGTTATAAAAAAAGTGAGTAAAAAGATTTTATTTCCTACTCTCGTACAGCCACAATGGCATTTTTGTTCATACAAGCCTAAAAGTTAGGCAACAGTTTCTGTTCAAGTCAGCCAGGCATACAAGCAATTGCACACTACCCTGCATAACTATTGGGTAAATGCATGTGTGCATGAGTGTGCGTTTGTGTATATGTGTGCTTACAATCAGTGTAGCTTAAAGTAAAACAGTTCCTGATCTCATATTGAGGTCTTAAAAGTCTTGCTCTTTTTTTTAACTCTCAGCAAAAAGTCAAACCTGCTCGTTAGTGTTGCCGAAAAATAAAATTTCCCCCAAATGAACTTTTTCATAAAATCTGCTATTGATTTCAACGTGATTAGCGTGAATCATCAATATCGAACGAAATTTCTGTACAAATTCAAAGTATTTTGTATGGGATTTCGTACGCTATTGAATGCCGTAATTTACCATCAGTTTTTTGGTTCAGCCACGTGAGCGTTCAATAACGTGCGTTAATAAAATTAAAAGTGATGAGTAGATTTTTCTCGTGATTTTTTTTTTTGTTTTTTTTTTTGGCGAAATATTGGTTTTTTAATAAAATTTTGTTAAGGTTTTTAAAAAAAAAATTACCTAGTGCTCGAGATAAATTAGATTCATTTAAAAAACAGAAGTTCGAAAAAATATACACGAATAATTTAAATTTTTTTAATTAAATTTTTTATTTTTTTAAAGTTATTTAAAAAAAATTTTTCGTATGCATTTCGTGAGCGTGAGTGTGATTAACTTTTTTATCCAATCACGTGAGCGTGAATAAACGTGAGCCAAAAATAAAAGGTTCTGCACGAGTAAGTGGAAAGTCATTCACTATCTCATCTCTAATTTCAACTTACTGATTCCTATTTTCATTAGCAAGTTATCAGTTTAAAAGCAAAATCCTAAAACGAAAAATATCCACACATTTTTATCAAGGCGGCAGCTCAGACAGACACTTATTCCTACACACATGAACCTAATGCCCGCAAAGTGCGTTATTGTGGGTAAATGCAAATTTATTATACAACCCAGCAAACACTTGACTTTTAATCTTTACATTTGATTCATAATTTTTATATTTTTCACTATATTTTCGCACTGAATTCAAACACAAAAATTTTAGCTTCAAGAAAAGACTTATTAAAGAAATAAGTTGATATTGAGTAGATTTCTCTATTTGAGAAAAACTTGGTTCTATACTTAATAATATGTATTTGCTGGGCATTTTATCAATGTTGCGTATGTGTTTGCTTTTATTGTTTGCTTTTGTTTTGTAAATTTTTCTATATTTTTTACCTTCATTTTTGTTTTGTTGGATTTTCGTTTTTTTTTTTGCTTTTTGTTTATTAGAATTTTTGATTTGTTGTTTATTTGCTTAAAGTTTAATTTGTGGCTTAATAAAACAATTTTTTATTTATTTATGCCATGCTGGCCTTTTGAACTAAGAGGATTTGGATTTTGCATTTAGATGGAAAATAAAAATTCACACACAAAAAAAAGAAGCCAAGCAAAAAAATGTACTCAACAGCAACAAAATAATTGTTTATTCAAGTTATTATTGAATTATAAATTTTTGAAAAAATAAATATTTATTTATTAAATTAAATATCAAAAAAGCTTTCTGAAGTTTAAATAATTTAAATGTTTATTAAGCATATTTTTAGGAAAAATTTCAAAAATATTAATAATATTTTTTAAATTTATTAAACGAGATTGCCTTGATATCTTTTTTCAAGGATTTTCAAAAAACTTTTGTTTGTTGAGGGTTTTTTAGCTAGTCTATATACATACATTTCATTGGTGCTAATGCCAAATCATCAGTAGACCTTAAACCATATTTTTTAAAAGTTTCAAACCTCTTATCTTATACAAAAACTTTCAAAACAACAATGAGAATTTCAAAAATTACAAAAGTATAAAAAATCATACAAATTATATTCGATATGAATCTATTTTACTTTCTTTACAACCTTTATACAAGTAGGCGCCCTTTGGGTGACAATGAAAGTATTTAATAAGGCAAAACGGAAAATAAAATCTTAATTGAATATTTTATAAATTTATTAATAGTAATTACCTTGATATCTTTTTTCAAAGATTTTTAAAAACAAACAAAAGTTTTTGAAAATCTTTGAAAAATAATTTAAATTAATTATTTGAAACTTAAGAAGTGATTTAAAAACTTTCAATTAATTTTTCAAATATTATCAATATTAAAAAAAAAACCTCAACAAACAAAAGTTTTTGAAAATCTTTGAAAGAAGATGTCGAGGCAATCTCGATTAATAAATTTAAAAAAATTCTTAAATTATTGTTATTAAGAAAACAATAAGGCAATAAAAAAAGTTCTGACAGCACTAAAGCAGAACGGAACATCATACAGTTTTCGGAGGTCGCATTATATTTAATGGGTCATACGATTGCACGATTGTTCAATTGTTCATGCAAACTTTAAAACAGTGAGCCACGTCGCGCATTCGCCTAAACAACGTCATCACTCGTAGAAACTTATCTTCAGAAAACGAGCTTAAAGGTTTTAATTTGCACACATCTAAATGAAAAAAAAAACAAAAACAAATATTCTTCAGAGTAAACAAGATATTTGCATAAATTTTTAAAAGATGTGCAGAATAATTTTGCATTCTTAACTTGAAAATCACCTCTCTCTCGAGTTGTCACTAATTGAATAATATTTCCGGAGCCATAATTAATTCAGGCACTTTAAATGCTTATCTCTTGCAAGACCAGATTGTGAATTTAGTCCATGACTCCCGCCGTAACTACTTTAACTAGACCTCCATAGAAAGGTTTATCATTGGATGCCACCTTTAAAATCATTTACACTGTTTCATGTTGTTCTATATCCCGCACAGTGGGTCTGATATACAAAAAGAATTCAAAAGCTGTTTTAAATTGCTGAAATTTTCACAAAAAACTATCTATAACGCCTTCTTGAAAACTTGCTCTTCATAGTTTCAAGGGTTATTTTTCCAAAATATTTCAATCCTTTAAAGGAAGTCTTTCTCAACCTCTAAATGCTTTACTGTTTTAGCTAATAGTTAGGGAAACTTTTTGATTATTATTACAATTGCTTAATATAGTTAAAAGGACCTTCAGAGTTTAATACTAAACATCAAAAAAAAAGAAGAGAAGCAAAAATGACCACAACTCATAAATTATGCAGAATTAAGCATAAAACACACAAACACACACACAAAGGGAAGAAAACACCGCCAGCAAATTTTAATGAATCTCGAAAGTTTTCGACAAGAGCTGTATTTCTAACAACATTTGTAAAAATATGTGTGAGTGTGTAAGCGTTTTTCTTCTTTCCATATTTGTTAGATAAAATATGCCCCAAATGGTTGTTAATATGCCTAATATATAAAAGCTCTAAAAAAAGCAAGCTAAACTCGCTATAATCATATAAATTCGTGGCATTTTGTGTGTCCTTGTTGTGAAGTTAGTATTTCGTATTTTTCTGTTTTCTTTCTTTTTTCTAAAAAGATATTCGCCTCAATTAGAAGTAAAGTGTCTGCAACGACATCATATTACGAGTATACCGCCACAAAACAAACATATACAAACTTACATTGGCACTTGCCTGACAAGTTTGTTGCTGTTGCGGGGAAAAAAGGCATTTCCTTTTTTTAACATTATTTTTTCCACTTCAAAGTTTAACTGAAAAAAATATTGAAGAAATAAATAAACTGGTGTTTACTACAATCCTTGCCGCCAGCTGTTTTTCTAATTGAACAATTTTCTCTTGTTGTTCGAGCAAATTCAGCAGCCCTTGAGTCAGATTAAAAGTAAAAAAACTAATTTTTTTATTTAAATAAAATATTTAAGGAAAAGGTAATTAAGGTAAAAGAGATTGGCGTATAAAAAAGTATTAACAAAAACTTGAAATTATTTTAAGTTTAAAAAAATATATTTTTTATCCGAAAAAAATCTCATTTTTAATTCCTACCTTCTACATACCTTCACATAAAACTTTTTTAAGATTATTAAAATTGCAAAGTTCTTATCCCTCTTGGCAAATGATCTACCAATCAATTGAATTTTTGTATCTCCCCACAACAGCCGCAAGTGCCAGCCAGCCCAAGCACGTCCTTACTAATACCATCATAATATATTTATTAGGTTTTTCTTCAAAATTTTCTTTAACTACAGATAAATTTTCATAAAGTATTTTAATTTCATTGAAAATATTTTACTAAAACATGTCACGTCAAGTGAAATATTTCGTTCTCTTCTCCCCCAAAAAATAAAAAAATAAATACAAATTTATTTTTGTAACTTTTCAACTGCATATTTCATTATTCATTGCAAAATGTCCAGGCAGAAGGAAACAGTTACTAAAACGGAAATAAATACAGCCTCATTGATAATGCCACGAAATCGAAGCATCATAAAATAGTAACTGCCGCCAAACAACAACGTGCCGTTGTAATACGAGTATGTCTTTTTTTATTTGTGTTTTCTTGTTGGCAGTTTTATCTTTTAAGAAAACTACTCAATAGTTATAAAACAGTAATATTTTATTATTGTTCTTACCACGAAACATGAACCAGAAGGTAAATAAAGACATAAAAGTATAAAGTTAGTAAACATTGTTGGTAATAACCGAAAAAGATCGTTCGTGTTGGGCTTAATAGTCAAAGCAAAACCAAAAAATGGACATTTTTAAAGAAGTACTTTCTAAAAACTACTTTTGTCAAAAGGACTTTTGAAACATATTTCATTTTCAACAAACCACTTCTTGAAAAGGACATTTATTATTTACCATTGTTATTATTATTAATATTTAATTATTTTTTAAAGCACAATTTAAAAAAATATATATTTAAAATGACCTTTTTAAAAAATACTTTTTTAAAAGGGCCTTTTTAAAAATTTTCCTTTTTAAAGAATATCTTTTTATCAAAAGTATTTTGCAAAAAGGACTTAAAACACCTATTAAAAAAAGTAACTTTAAAAAATTATTTTTAGAAAGGGATTTAAAACAAAAATTATAAAAAAAACATTTAAAAAAGTTCTTTTGAAAGTGGCTTTTTAAAAAAACTATTTTTAAAAGGTCCTCTCACAAAAGTACCCTAAACTACTTCTTTTGAAAGTGGCAGTTTTAAGCAACCATTTTCAATAGGAGCTCTCACAAAAGTACTCAAAGAACTTCTTTTGAAAGTGCCCTCTTTAAACAACTATTTTTAAGAGGTCCAATCACAAAAAAATGTAGCTTTAAAAAAATCTCCTAAAAATTTACCTTTTACAAAATAACTCTTTAACAAAAGTATGCTTGAAAAAATACATTTTTAAACGGGATCCTTTAAAAAAGAACATTTTAAAATAAATATCATATTGAAAAAAGTATCATTTAAAAAGGTTATCTTTTAAAAAAGGGCCTTTTAAAAAAGGTACTATTAAAAAATACTTATTTAAAGACCACTTCTTCAAAAGGATCCCTTAAAAGAGTATCTCTTTATTAAAAGTATTTTTTAAAGGTTTTTCTCAAAAACTTATACCTTAAAGGAGTTTAAAAAAGGGGGTCCAACAAACTCCTTTAAATAATCTTTTCAAAAAATTCTTATGAAAAATTTACCCTTAGAAGAATTACTTTTAGAAAACAACTTTAACACGTTTTTTTAAATCCTTTAATAAAAAGTTTCTCTAAAACTGATCTATATACAAAACATTCTCCAGAAGAGTCTTTTACAAAAGTGCATCAAAAAGTACTTTTTATAAAAAGTGCCCGTACCGTTTACAAAATAACCCATTAACAAAAAGTATGTTTGCAAAAGCACTTTTTAAAGCGGGCCACTTTGAAAAAGTACTCTTTCAAATAAGCAATTTATTGAAAATAGTATCTTATAAAAAAACTGTCTTCTAATAAAGGGACTTCTGTAAAAGTCCTCTTTGAAAAAAGTACTTTCGGAAGAAGTATATTTAAAAAAATATCTTTTTAAAGAATACTATATATTAAAACTTTTTAAAAGTTTTAGCTTTAAAAAATTTACCTTTCAAGAAGAAGATACAAAAGGTACTCTCTTAACCTTTTGAAAAGTTATCATATATAAAAGATAATTTTTAAAAGGTACTTTTGAAAAAAATTCCTTTTAATACAATTGCAATTGATAAAAATTACCTTAGTCTTCTTTTCAATAAGGAAATTCTTATAAAAAAATTTGACTAAAAAGTCTCGTCTCATTTTAAAAAAGTACCATCTCAGAAATTACCTTTTGAAAATTTTTCTTTTTAAAAAGTATTTTTAATCTTATTAAAAATTACTTTGTATAAACAATACATTTTGTAAATGGTTCTTTTATTTCTTTTTAAAAAAGTACCTTTAATATAAATTTAAAGAATGAAATTTTGGGACAAGTACTTTTTTCATAAAAATTCCTTTTGAAAGGAGTAGAATAAAAAATTTACTTTAAATAAAGTAACTTTTAAAAAAAGTATATTTTTAGAAAATATTGTATAAAAAAACTTTTGAAAATAGTACCTTTTCAATGAAAATACCTTTAAAAAAGTACTTTTTAAAAACACGTACATTGAAAGAATTACATTTTAAGACAGCCAGTTTTTCAATATGTACTTTTTGAAAGGAGTACAATAAAAAATTGACTTTAAATAAAGTACCTTTTAAAAAATTATATTCTTAGAAAGTACTGTATAAAAAACATTTCAATATAGTACCTTTTTAATGAAAAGATCTTCAAAAAAGTACTTTTTAAAAACAAGTACGTTTAAAAAATACTTTTTAAAAATCCGTAAAAAATACATTTTATGACAGGCATTTTTTCAATATGCACTTCACAAACACTTTTAACAATAGTACCTTTCGAAAAAATGATCTTTTAAAACGACGACCTTTAGAAAAAATACTTTTCAAATACAAGTACTTTAAAAAAAAATTGATTTTAGGACCGGTATTTTTTAAAAATGTACTTCGCAAAAAAAACCTTAAAAATAGAACCATTTAAAAAAGGATCTTTTGAAAAAGTACTTTTCTAAAATAGGTACTTTTAAAGAACTAGATTTTAAGACAGGTATTTTTTAAAAATGTACTCCGCAAGCAAAACTTTAAATACTACCGTGTTTATCGATTATTAAATCTTTAGCTAATAAGGCCTAACGTTTTTTTATTACATTTTTACCTTCAATAGTACCATTTAAAAAAAATTACATTTTGCAACGATGAGTTTTTAAAAAAGAATTTTTTAATAGTACCTTTAACAAATAGTACTTTAAAAAAAAGAACCTTTACAAATGAAAATATAACAAATAAAAAATTTTACTTTTAAAAAAGTAACTCAAAAAAATTTTTTTAGTTTATACCGAGTTTTAGGCATTTTCAGCAATTGCTCTTCTACAACAGGGAGTCCCAACCATTTTTGCTTGAATAACCCTATACGAAATGTTTTTTTTTCTGTGAATTGCAATTATGGTACGAAAAATAAAAATAATACTTTAATAATAATTTTTGAAAATATTAGTAGACTCACCGAATATTGCTACATGAGCCGCGTGGTCCAGCGATTACTTTTTGAGAATCCTTACACTTGAGTAGCGAACAATTGCTTATAATTTATTTATAAATTTGCTTTTGAAGTAGTCACAATTATTTAGAAAGTCCCATTTGTTTGCTGCAACTATGTCCTTGTTTGAGTTGTAAAATTTTAAAATTTTGCCCGGCTTATCCTCCCGCCCTTTCCCAGTTTGCAATAAGACACTGTAATAATTCATTCAATGCATCTACTTATTTTTGAAACAGCAAGCAAATAAAAAACAATATAAATAAATTATTAAACCAAGAAAAAGCAACAGATGTTTTATGCATGATTTTGGATTTATTTTTTTTTTCTCTCTTTAGATTTGAATGATGACTTTGCGTTGCGGGCGACTGAAGAAGCTGCCAAATAGGGTTTTATATAAAAGTCAGTTTGTGTTTTCATTTTAGTTTTTGATTTGGCTGGTGTGAATGTTTGACAGTAGAGTATTTGATATTCAATGCAAAAAATTCTTTTGATATGCCAATGAGGATTTTTTTATGTGATAAGTTAGATTGCTTTAAAATTTAAAAAAGAAATAGGAAGGGTATTGGTTTGATCGAAAGTTATTAAATCCGGCTTGAATTCCTCCATGCAGATTGTTAATTTAATTTATTTTTTCACTCGGTTGTCCTTCATTATATCCTGCTTAGACAACCTAAGGAATTTCTCATTGATTGGCCGAAATTGATTTGCTTATTACAAAAAACCTGCATCTCGCAGGAGAGTCTTTCATAATATCCTGACATTTTTTTCTTGGCTGCTTAATAAAAATATATTCTTGTAATTTTTTTTTTCATTTTTGAAAAATTTGCTTTTTAATTAAATTATTTTACTTAAAACTAAATTATTCCCATTATTAAAATGTAGATATTAATTTAAATAAAATAAAATTTATACAATAATTTATTTTAACAACAACAAAATCCGAGTTCCAATATCAACGTCTTATAAACTCAGCCATAGGCAGAGCATATTGACCCATTTTACTTAAGTATTCTACAGAATCTGAACAAGGTTGACAGCCACAAGAGGCGGGAATTTCCAATTCCTGTTCAATCTTGTAACCATCTTCGCACTTCAGAGGCACCGTGATTTGTTTGTACGATTTAATATTGCAACACCGACAGATTTTGTCTTGGCCCAAGGTTACTGGAAATTGTGGAGAAAAACAAAAATAAATATAATTAAGAATAAATAACTATTCGAAAAAGTAAAGCGTACTCTTGTTGTATTTAGAGCCTGAATTGCAGGCACCATTGCATTCGGTAAATCCTTGTATGGGCTGTTTGTTAACACAATAACCGTGATCCACATTCAAAACCTTAACCATATGCTCGGTTTCCGTTTCAGCCAAGGACACAGGCAAACAGTTTGCTAAGAAAAAAGCTTCGTTTTAGAATCTCTATTTTAAAAATAACAAATTCCTTAGCTTACTTAAATCTTCCTTTTGTGGCTCCTCCTTGCAGTACTTGCAACAGCTGCCATCTTTTTCTGTTAGTAAATGCTCTGGACATGTACTAACATCCGGGCATGTTTCTGTCATCGAAACAACCAGCAATATGGCATTCTTCTCGCTACAGGTGTAGGAGGTACAATTATCTAACGACTTCCACTCTTGCATGGGCTCAAATAATTCTCCCTCAAAGACACACTGGGTCTGCACACATTCACCACAACATTTGCTAATATCCTTATTAATATACTTAAAGCCAGGAGCACATTTATTATCACACGTTTCGTGGAGAGTAGAAATTTGCAAAGAATCATTGGGACCATAAAGACACTGTTCAAGCTTGCAAGGATCTGTGGGGTGTAGCCATTTTTCCGATAATTTTTTGGTAAATTTCTTATTGGGTTCATACTGCACAATGCACACATCTTTGGGTGGTGCACAGTAGTAAGTTGGACAACAGTCGAAGGCTTCTTGTTTCTCAAAGACTTCATAGAATTCTTCTTTGCAGGACTCTGGCTTGGACGGGCAAGCAGATTTCTCACACACAACTTTTTGTGTGGGGCAACAGCCTTCTTCAATTTGAACTACTTTCTCGCCAGGTTTCAAGGTGGGTGGCTTCAACACTTCACATTCTTCTTTAGGCTTGCATTCTATTAAAACGTAGACAGAGAGAGAGAGAGAAAATTTAGTATTAATTTCACACGCTTTAACTTGTCCTTAATTAGTAACTTACCGCAAATATACTGTGGACAACCATCTGTTCCTGTTTTCTGTTTCTTAAATTGTCCCGGACCACACACGGGCATCAAGGGTTCTAAGCAAATCTTGGCTGGTGGTAATTTCGGTTCTGGCACGCATAAGTATCGCGGACAACACAAGTCATCAGTGATCTTCTTTTGCGGCATATAACCTTCTGCACAGATATTCTCTTCCACCAAACACTTGCGCTCTACACACTGAGTCTTGCCCTGCTTGTCGCACAAACACTCTGTGCAATTATCCTTTTGCCATCTTTCACCAGGCATATGATCAACGTCTTCACATTTAACACACAAGTCCTGGCTTATACATCTACCCTTTTCCATAACCTTGCCGGGAGGACAGAAGCAACCTTCAAAACGTTCCGCTTGAGGACACAGCTCATCGGTACTAACCGTGTTCACAAACGTATTTGTAATCATATTTACAGCCTGGAAGTCATTTAAAGTTTCCAAAGTCTCACAAGACTTGGCACAGCCGCAAGCATCATATAACATATCGCTAGGACAATCATAAGGACATAAATCTGCTGAACGCCAATTTAAGCAAATGCCCTGAGCAGCACATTCCTTAGCATAAGCAGTCAACGTTTCACATGAACCCTTTTGAGTGTTGCCCGGCTGGCACATATCTTGTTGGCATGAAGATATAAACGGCAATGGATCCACTATCATGTTACATTTACCAAACAACTCTTCGTTAAACAACATCATGCAAGGATCTTTCTCTGGCGGCAGTGGCAAGCACTCTTCCTCTACATCAGTCTCACTCAAGCACTCGTTGGGGTCCAGGCCCAGCTTAGGCTCATCCGCTTGCCAAGAGTTAATAATATCCACCAGTTCTTTGCTGGATTTTTTGTCCTTTTTCTTGGCCGGATTTTCTTGTAAATCATTATTAGGATTACCATCGCAATCACCGCACAATCCTTCCATTTTGCTGCCATACTTTACACTGGGCACACCTATCGCAAACACTAGATCATCGAAGGCTGCTTTTAGTTCAACATGGGCTTCCGGCAAATTGAGAATTAACTCTTTGCCAGGTATTTCCTTCAAATTAATCCAGGTGTCCTTGTAGGGCAATTTTTTAATCTCAAAACCATCGACAAAGATCTGTAGGGTCTTGGAGTTGTTGGCCATCCGCTGAATGTGTATGACATGATCACCGTTGAGTATGTGCAGCGACTTAGCGCAGCTAGAGTTTTCCGGAGCCGAGAGTTTACCCAACTTATGACAGTCGTCCATGCTGACATAAACCTGAAGATTTTAATGAAAAATTTCAGATCTTTTTTTTAGCTCAAATAAATAATTTCTTAAAAATGTTGGCTTCATATTAACTAAATGCTAATAAATATTAATCCTGTTTCTGATCTTTAAAAGGTGTACCTTATACTTATGGCAACATTTCTTTCCCTTTTAATAATGATTTTTTGAAATACTGAGTCTATTAGAAATTATTGAATCATCACTTGCGAGGCAAAAGTTTTGCCTTAAGAAAACTTTAAATACCTACTTTTTTATAAAAAGTAAATGAAAAAAATAAATGTTAAATTATTTTTGTAAAATATAATGGAATTAGATTCGAGTTCTCTAAATCGTGCGATTTACTGGACACCGATTTCTCTAAATTTCAAGAAATATTTTCATACTTGTTTCCCCTTCTCCGGCTTTATTTTTATTTTCATTTACCTTCCTTTCTTTCTAGTCATTCTTTACATCACTTTTCTTTCTTTCTTTCTTTACTTCCTTCATATCTTGCTATTGCTTTCGTTCTTTATACATTTTTACTATCCGTCTTTCTTTCTTTCTTCCTATCTGTCTAGTGGTCTTTTTCTTGTCTAGCCTTCTTATTTATCCTTTTCTATCTAATCATTTCAACCATAATTTTTCCACCTGTTAGAATTCCACTGCCTGTTCGCCGATATCGAAAGAAAATTTTCTTTCGTATAATTACATTTAAAACAAAAATAAAGTTTTAAAAGTTGTTTTTGTTTCAAATGAAATTATACGAAAGAAATGTTTCTTTTGATATCGACGAACAGGCAGTTAATGCTTTCTTCTTCAAAAAGTTCTCTTGTACTCCTGTAAACGTTTTTGATTCCTTAACTATCATTATTGGCAGCTCTCGCTCCTTTTTTGCTTCACATTGTTTCCTCTTTATAATATGCCAAATTTCTTTCCATCTATCTCTATTTTGTCTTGGTGCTCACTGTAACCTTTGCTACTATCGCCTCCTCTACCTCCTTTTCCAGTTCTGCTTTTGTAATCACAGCTTTTTGCCTATTCGTCATCCCTAAGCCCCAATAATTCTCTCAAATGTCTCAAATTTTGTAATCTCTTCACTCACCTGGAATGTATGAACTCCTGGCAAAACAATATCTCTGGACAACAAATACGTACAATTGCCATTAAAGGTAAATTTATTACGATCATAAGTGAAATATTTAGTCGAACCAATTGTATTGCATACACAATCCTTGCACTCAGCAATAGGCACACAAGTCTCACCCTTGCGCACGGTACCCTCCGGACAATAACAGCCAGAGAAGCAGGCATCTTCAATAACAGGACAATCATCACTGTTTAGTGTATCACAAGAAGGCTCACAACGTCTCTTGTAGCAATCCGAATGCACCAAAGGAGCCGGACATGAAATTTCTGTATGAGAAACAAAAGCAGTCAAGCAAGCAAAAAATTCACATGCACTTGCAAATGCACTTGCACATGCACATGCATTTTTTTAAATTTCGAATGCAAATGCTCCGACTTGAAAGTTAAAAATAGAAACGGAATAAGCAAAAACTTACCACATTGATGCACAGCTCTCCATGTAGCCAACTGCACATTTGGTTTGACTGTTAAGCATTTTTTAACAAAATCTTGCAAAATGTTACATTTGCATGTATTTGCATCGCCATTATTGGCCTTAAGGCACTCACAAGTGGTTTCCATGCATTTACTAACGAATTGTTTATAATTGACCGACTTGCCGCATTTCAGGAATGTTGGATGTCTGCAGCAAAAAAAAAAAGAAAAGAGCACAAACAAAAGAAGGTTATGCACAAAAGTTTTTCCAACTAAAGTTGGTCCTTTAACTGCATCATTTTACTTACTTAATGGTGTTGCATAAGGCTAAGGCCTTCTTTTGCAAAGCCAATGGACAAGTTTGTGCATAACATTCGTCCTTAGGTGTTTTCTTGTCAAACCAGCTGTCACCAAATTTCACAGTATTTGAGATAACTGTACCATCGGGCGCTCTCTTATCATTGCTGGCATTGCCATCATAATAACCACACAAACCATCAACTGTCTTAATGAATTTCGACGACATGCCAATCTTAATGTAACCAATGTCATCGTAAAGTACCCAAAAGCCACGTTTCGGTGACACCACTAAAACAGTGTTGCCCGGCTGGGAGATCACAAAGGAGGCCTTGCAGATGGGAGAGTTAATCAGCTGTGATACCGAGTATTCGAAACCATTGAAATTGACACGCATGTTGGGCATAATGGTGAGTATGGCTTGCTTTTCCAGATCCTTAATAGTGATAGTCTTACGACAGAATCTGCGAGTGTCATCGGTGCATTGGAGATGCACTATTATTAGAAGAGAAGATTATTAGAACAAATTCTAATTATCTTTCTACTTACAATAACTTACCGGACACCACCCATGTGGAGTTAATCAAATCTCTGGCCAATATGTGCGAACAGGTGTCGTACTTAAACTCTGTGCCATCGAAGGTGGTAAACGTTTTGCCACTTATTTCACAAACATCATCCTTGTTGGGCTTCAGGACACAAGCATATCTGGGACAGTCATTTGGTTTCGCCGACGACATATCCAACTCAATCATATAATTGGCCGGACACTTGGGCTCAGTGCAACTCATGGATTCATTCTTTAGCACCACAACTTCACGTATAGGCACACAAGTGAATTCCTCGCACTCATCTTCCGGTATATAATCATAAGAATCTTCCGGTTTGCCCAAATACTCCAAGGAGGAAGATATAACTCTAGTTTTGGTGATCTTATTGCCATCATTGCTGACCGTGACACGTTTGTTGAAACTAAAAGGAGATCAGAATGTAAAGGAAAGCTGTTGTTGGTTTTGAAAAGCACTTAAACGAAACTTACGTGGATGTAAACATGCTGGACATTTTTCTTTGTTTCTTTTCCGTTATCTTCATTTTCATTTTCGGTGGACACTCCGGTACCGGACAAGTGATGACCTCAGCTTTTGAGAGACGAAAAAATATAAATAATAATTATTTTTGCTTGTGTTGCAAAAACAAAAAATAAATACTTACTTTCGTTCTTTTGTATTATGGGCTGCTGTGTTACCACAAACTTATGTCGACAGGTGTCATCCTCATCGTCAGCACAATTGCGAATGCCATTGCACCACAATACTTCGGGTATACAGTCACCACTAGAGGGACACAGTCTCTGATACTTTGGACAGGGTTCACACTTACAATAACAGCCCGCTCCCACCAAAGGTCTCAAGTCTTTACTTTCACAGGGAGGACATTTCTTTGGCTTACAGCTGCTGTGGCCACCCAAAACACAAACACATTCCTCACAGTCTTTATTTTCAAATTTGGAACCAATGGGATAGCTGAAAGGAGTTTTTTCAAAAACACATTTATTAGCTTCACTTCTTAGTAAATATGTAAGCAAATCTTTCCAGTTAATTTGACCAACACAATTTCAGGATAGAAAATGTAGGCAGTGCCACGCCCATAAGAAGTAAATATTTATTTTTAACTATTTCTACAAAGTCGATTCTTATGAAGCATAGCGATTGCATTAAATTCCTTTGGAAAAGGAATTTTTTGTTTCAAAATGGGCGGCGACACGCCCATACAACTTAAAAATATTTGTAGCCAGCCTAATGCTACCAAACTTAACACATATATTGAGTTTAACTTTTTATTCAAATTATTCCAGAGAAAAGTGGGCAGTGCCACGCCTATATGAAATCAATATATATTTTCAAATACTTTTACTCAAACGATTTTTATGTACCCTTTGCCCACACATTAAGTTTCTTTGAAAACGTAATTTGTAAAAGTGGGCGGCGCCACGCCCATGCTTGTTTAATATTATTTTTAAACTAGTTATTTTTCAACTGGTTAAGTGAACTTTTGGCAATGCAATCTGATTAGAAAAGAAGTGCGCAGCGCCACGCCCATTCAAAGTAAATTTTTTTTACTTGTTTTGTTTTATTAATTCTTATGAAACTTAGCACTCTTAGCACACATTCGCTTCCCCTGTGAATACAATTCGATAATAATAAAATTGGGCAGTGACACGCCCACACTTAACAAATACTAATTTTCAACTACTTTTCAAACGATTCCTTTAAAACTTTGCACAAGCAAATCGTTTACCTGGCAATAGAATCCAGAGATAATACAAAATGGGCACTGCCACGCCCTAACAAGCTAAATATTATATTTCAACTAATTTTATTAAAATGATTCTTTTGTAAGTTTGAGCACAACCTTTAGGTTACTGTAACATTGATATTCTATGTTTAAGGAAGTGGGCAGTGTTGCGCCCACTCAAATTAAGTAATTTTATTAAACCAATTTTGATCAAATAATTCTCACGACACTTTACATGTAAATTAAGATCTTCAGGCAATGCATTAACAACTTATTAAAAATATGGGCAGTGCCACGCCCATGCAATGGTAATGGAGCTCGCAAATGCTTTTTGACCGATTTTTATTAAATTTTCCTTATTAAATTTTAAGCACACACATTGAGTTCTCATTGAAAATACATTTTAACGATAATAGAAAGGGGCAGTGCCACGCCCTAACAAACTAAATATTATTTTTCAACTAATTTTATCAAGAGGATGATTTCTAAATTTAAACACACACTTTAGTTTACTATAACATTGATATTGTACTCGTATGTTTATCAAAGTGGGCAGTGACACGCCCCACAAATTCCATATTGTTATGCAATAACTTTTGCGCAACGTATTTTCACGACACTTTGCATGTAAACTAAGTACTTCTAACAACTTATTGAAAATATGGGCAGTGCCACGCCCATGCAATATTTATGGAATTTACAAAATGTTTTTTAACCGATTTTCATCAAATTTTCCTTATTAAACTTTAAGCACACACATTGAGTTCTCATTGAAAATACATTTTAACGATAATAGAAAGGGGCAGTGCCACGCCCCAATAGTCTAAATATTAGTTTTTAACTACTTTTATTCATATTTTTTTTTTTTTTGAAAATTTGAACACACCCATTAAATTACAACATTAGTAATATTTTATGGTTATAAAAGTGAGTAGTGCCACGCCCACTCTAATTAACCAATTTTTCCAAAAACGTTTAGGCAGCCGATTATCATGATAGTTTACACATAAATTAAGTTGCTCTGATAATACAATTAAATTATCATAAAAAGTGGGCAGTACTACACCCATATAATTTAAATATATATTACAAATCCTTTTTAGGCGATTCTTAAGAAATTTTCCACTCATATATTAAGTTCTATTGACAATACATTTTAACGATAGTAAAAAGTCGGCAGTGCCATGCCCATACCCACTCCTTTTCTTAACCAGTTATTCGCACACACAATGACTTCATGTGATAATACAACATTATAATGAGAATAGTGGGCAGTTCCAGACCAACACAAAAAAACCATAACCCACCTTATATAGTTCTCCACACAGGGACACAAATTGCTTTGCACACAAGTATTGCCATCCCAGAATAGACCTTTTTTGCACTTGCACTTGCCTTCAGAGTCAGGAGTATCAATTAAGCCGTCGCAGGCCAAGCAAGACCCAACCGCATATGTATCCAATACCATCAAGCTTTCCTTACTCAAAGCTGTAAATATTATAAATAAGCAAAGGCGGACAACTTTAAGTTTCAAACGACTTTTACAAAAGCTTAAATCCTTATACATTCAAGGAGTTACACTCACGATCAGTTAAGGACTCGAGACTCTAAAGTAAATATTATGATATTGATAAAAATAATTTCTTGCAACTTACGATAAGCTTCAAAGCATCCCACTGGTTCTATACGCATGTTGATGTTTTCCTCCCATTTTGATGGCGACACTTTGATGTATTGTGTCAGTATGGGGGTCTTGAAATATGTCAGCTGTTCCGTATCCTTATCGTGATTGGCTGGGAATATTTTTGGATGTCCATCCACACTTAAAACCTTATTCCATATAAGTTTATTTTTCGAGAACAAGACACGATAGCCGGTAACCCAACCATCGGGACCACCTTTGGTAATAAAGCCGGATATATTTCTTGGCTCCATAAAGTCAAATTCGATATATTCATTAGGTGTATTGACCACAGGCTTCCAACCCACCGGCGAGGATAATTTCAAAAGATCTATGAGCTTCGGTTTTCTGGCCGGTTTGGGCAACTGCCAAATACTGCTGGCCTTCATTTGATTGGGTGACATTTTACTACTTTCCACGCCCATTTTGTCAGTACATTGTACGTCCTCTTCCATAATAATTGGATGCTCGGTAGAGGTAGTGGTGATTTTGACAATACCTTGTGTTACGCTTGCTGGCGTAGTGGTAGTGGTTTGCGGCAAGCCACAGCCTAAAAGTTCTACACGCATGGCAATTGAGTTGTGCCACTTGAGTGGATATAAGCGCAATGACTTGGCTTCGACGGGTATTTTAAACAGAGCTTTAACAGGAGAGCGGGAATCCAAGGGACCATTGAACATTTGCGGTCTTTCAGTTTCATCTACCAAATAATGGTAGGCTTCACCATCATGACTGTACAAGATCTTAAGAAATAATAATGTTGCATGAAAGCATTTTAATTTTAATTTTAATTTCAACAAATCTCACCTTAAACAAAGTAACATAATTATCGAAATCGGTATTGCCCGCCACCACCACACCATACAAGGGTTCCTGTTCCGGCAGAGTAATTTGTAAATATTGCATTTGATCATTGATCATGGGAGACCAGGCGCCAGTTTTCTCTTGGGGATTCTTGGTTAAACGTCCTAAATGGGGGGAGTATTTAGGACTCAAAGTAGAGCTGGCACTAAAAATAGAATCGGGTAAGGGTTCCTCTCCCTCAATTATTGGCATCAAACTAAAACAAATAAACAGCCAAACAGGAATTAAATTAAAAAACTTAATCTGATTATTTAGTTAAAACTAAAACGCACAGATTGGGATCACAAGATTCGGGTGGAGTTACGGTTACGGGTATGACTACAGTAACATTGTGCACAGCTTCGGTAACATAAGTTATAGGGACCCTGGTAGTTTCTTCCACTTTATTGGGCACACAAGTATAAGAATTATCAATGCACTGACATACTTCCCATTCACCCAAGAAGGGCATATGGGGTTGAACATATTTCTCAGATTTATCCATGCAAGGACATTGATCCACGTCAACACAAGTGTTTTCATCGCGCCAATATTTACCCAATGATGGACAGTCAGGTCGATTTTTGTCCACACAACCTGTTTTGCAATGTTCGCCTGGCAGACATAAGCCCCGCCAAGTCAAGCTCTTCAAACAAGAAAACAAATAACATTAACCTGCGTAAACGTTATGAACCAAAAAAAAAGGACTCACCGTTGCATAATAATGACAGGTGTGTTCACACTGATTAGCACAGTCCGACATGACTTGACCATCCGGACAATCGGTCATCTTTTCAGCTTCTTTTACCTGCTTATCCTTGCACATGGGTTTGATTTCTTGTACAGTCAATATATGATCGCATACATTCATTATGGGATTGAACATCATTGAGTCGCCACACGTCTTCTCCACATACTTCCAATCGCCAGTTTTTTTGGGCTGACAATGCAAGAATTTATGACAATCTCCAGGATATTCCTTATACTCAGCTATCACATTATCACAAGCTTTGCCGATTTCTGGTTTCTCCGTGGGTCTGGGTGTTGTCACCGCTTCTTCTTCACACTCACAAAATACCCTTAACTCGTAGTCATGACATTGCCCGATACACGCCAAACCATCTTGCAAGTCACACGATACATTTTCATCCATGAAGTCAGAGGACTCATGAGTGCCCACCACACGACATTCAATTTTCTTCATGTATTCCTTTTTACAAGAGCCAAACACACGCTCATGGTAGTCATAACGGGGCAGACTTTCGTCATCGTTTAGTCGCACTGTTTTGCCAGACATATCATGATCTACATCAATCCATCTAGTCCAGCCCTTAGAGCATTTGGTTTGTTTTTGATCGCATGGTATCACTGTAGTGCCTTCTATGATTGTTGCCAGTGTCGTTGTCTCTTCCGCACACTTGACACCACTGCACACTTCCTTCTTTTTCGAACATCTACAGGTGGCACATTCATCTTGATAGGTTACTTCACCTTCATAGTAGGTCTTGCCATCTCTGACCATACAAATGGGCTTACATTCCGATTTGGGTACACATTCCTTGTAGGTATCGTTCAAATAAATCATGCCTTCGTCACATGGCTTAATGTGACAGCCCTCGATACAGTTCTCTGTCTTGCACATATGCTCACCAAAACTTTGATCCAAGAAATTGTCGCAAGTTTCCACGGCACAGGCGGGAGTGCAGGATTTGTATTCAGAACAATGAGGATCACATTGCATGGCTAAGAGTGAGAAAATGAGAGAGAGAGAGAGAGATAAAGAGAGTTTTCATGGAAAGTCTATTTTAAAATCCAATTATTAGGTCCCAGTAAAAATAATTCTCTGTGAGCATAAATTAAAAAATATATATTTTTCTTTTTTTAATTCAATGTCCGAATTTGGAATTAATAAAATATTTTACAAAGATCTCATGTGAAACACAAGAAGTATAATTTTTCAATATTTTGAATATAATTTCGAAGCCTGAGAAAACTTTTAATCTGTAGTCAAAATATTACAAAAATATTTGCAATTTTCTATTTGAAGTATAAAAACAGTATTTAGGTTTTCAATTTGCAAAATCTCATTATAAATTTAAAAATTATCAAATTTTTAAGATTCCGAACATAATTTCGGAAACTGTAAAATATTCAAATTTAAAATCAAAGGTCACAATGTTACGAAACTATTTCAACTTTTGTAAAAATTTGCTTAGACGTATACATAGCTCTGAACACTTTCGAATATTGGCATTTAACTTCGAACTTTCAAGAAATAGTTTCAAAAAGTTTTTTTTATACATTTTATAATATTTGGGAAAATCCTTAAAATAATTAATACATAACTTTTATTCCTGGTAGCAAAACATTGTTTGTTATGTTCGAAATTGACATTTAAGCGCATTTTTTATTTCATAATACACCTGTAAATTAATAAACTAATGCGAGAATATATAAAAATATTTTTGACGCTTGTTCGAAACTTCGAACTTAATTTCGAATTTTCGAATTTGACATTAATTTGAATCAAAGTGCTTGTATTGTTTAAATTGCAGTTTTCTAAGGTAAAATAAGCATGTTTTCGAGCTTTCTTATACATATATACATATATATGTACACATGTATGTACGTGCAAATGCTTATATGAAGATACAAAGAGATTATAATTGAGGTGCATTCAAATTTGGCAGTTTTATAAAAAAAATCTACTTAAAATTTAAGTCTTTGCAATGTTCGAAATTTTAAAACTTTTTCAATATTAAAAAATGTATATTTTTTTTATTCAATTTTAACTTGCTAACTTAAAATTTAAAATAGATTTTCATATACTTACACTTCGAAATTTAGCAATTTAATTTGCATATTCGAAACCAACTTCAAATTATTAGTGCAACCTCTACTTAACTTCAGAGTTTTCGCTTTTCGAAATAAATTCGCAAATACCTTGTTTAGTTCAAATTGCCTTATAAGCTTCAGTGCGTAATAAATTTGAATAAGACTGTGAACTTCTAAATTCAAGTAGCGTTAAAAGTAAAGCTTTCATATGTCTTGCTTTTATCGTTTGAAACTTCGAATATGAAGCCAAAAGGTTTGAATTTTTCAATTTCAGTAGGGTTTCAATTTCAGAGCAATACTTACTAAACAGATTTAAAAAAGATTTTATTTTTAACGTAATATTTTGAATTTAGATTGTGTTGTTTTTTCCATTCTTTCTGGATTAACTTCAACAATTATTAATTTATATATTCTTTTTCAATCTTAAGGCAATTAAATTAAGTTTTTGTATTAAAGATTTCCAGTTTTTCATTTTAGCAACTTTGAAAACTCGAAGCTAACTTTGAATAATAATTTTATGGACAATAATAATATGGATAACAATTTTATGGACCGAAACAAAAACTTAAACATTTTATTAATTCATTCCTCTTCATATCTGTCATAATTTTAAGTTAAAGAATTTATTCAAATCTCTTAAGCGTTTCTCAAATGAAAATAAATTTTCGAAATTTTTAAATGCCTTCATTGCTTTCCTGTCAACGCTAAATTTTATCCACTCAAACAAAATCAATTTCATTCAATTAACTAAAACTCCTTTAACCAATAACCTGCTGCTGATTACCTTTTCCACACAAAATTCTATCTTAATGACAAATTTCCTAAAACCCCAACAACACTAACAACTTCAGCAACAATAACAAAAACCATTTTCGTTACATAAATGGGCTGAGAGAGCAAAAAACATAAAATCTCTAATAACCACATAACGATTATAAGATTATACAAATCGACTAATGTACCATGGATACCCTGCAGTAAAGAAGTCTTTAAGAATCTATTAAATTGAAAGAACAGAGCGAGTACGAGTATTAAGTACGAGTATGGGAGAGTGTACGTTTATGTGTGTGTGTAGGCAACAGCCCCTTCACCAAAATAAAGTAGCAACATACAAAACTGTCAAACAATGGCAACATATTGAACAATATTCAAACTTTTTTTTTGTTTTTTGTTCAAGGAAACAACAAAAATTTTCTCGAAATGCATGTTAGTATATGGGCACACACATATACACACACACATTTTTTGGAGAGATGTAAAAACCAAAAAATATTTAAAAAGGAAACTGCAATGAACAATGAACACATGAAGTGTACGACAAGTATGTGACGATTTTCCATAATGAATAATTGAAAACAATAGTCGAACATGAACAGCATCATCTTTGTAATCGACAACATAATGAAAGCCAGGAACAGTGGCATGGATGAGAAAAAAAAAGCTGAACATAAAAATAAATTATTGTTTTTTTAATTCAAAGTGATTATTAGTTTGGGTAAAGTTCGTAACATTTTTAGTCAAAAAGAATTGGACATGAGACAATATTCCAAAGCAAAAAGGGAAAATTTTAACACCAACTAATTTCAACTTACACGGCAGAACAGAAACAATGTTGTTTTTCGGGAACCGCTACGCTCCCATCATCAGTGTTCATGTGTGTTTCCATGTATCCGCCACTGTTTAGGTGGCTCGGTTGAATGTGATATCAAATTTGTATTTATACAAATAATGTCTAGAAAAAGCATACGAGAGTTATTTGTATTATTAGTTGTTTTTACAGTAAGCACTGCTTTACCACTATCAATATTCAAATTTTACCATCACTAATTAACTTTAAATTAATCCATTGTTGCTTTGGAATATTGTCTCATGTTCAATTCTTTCTGACTAAAAATGTTACGAACTTTAGCCAAAATAATAATCAGTTTGGATTAAAAAAAAAACCACTAACAACAAAATTGTTTGAAAAATAATCACATTAAATAAAAATAAATTGTTTTTGACTGGGGGTCAATTATCTCCTGATTTTTCATAGGAAAATAGCTGAGAACGAAATATAAAGATTTTTATTGTTCTCTGTCCTTAAAAAATTTTCTGCAGCTTAATTATCCTTTAGTAGGATCACCCCGTGGTCGGAATTCAACCACAGAGATTCAGCCTTGACGCTGTTATATTTTCACCTTTTCGGGTTTGCCGTGGTAATTTTCAGTGGAGTTTCGAGGGACCTTTCGGGATTTTAGGAGATTCAGCGATTCTGCTTTGGAATTGTCATGTTTTAGGTGTTGCCTTGGTGGTGTTCGGGGAAATTTCTGGGGGTTCTTCTAATATTTTAGGTAAACAAATTTTATGTAAATTACTAGAACAAATACATTTTCAGCCATATATGTTTGAGCAATATTTGTGTACAATAAGATACTTTAAAGTGTACGACAATACATTGTGTGGTCTATTTATATATAAGATATAACCATCCTTAGCCTTTAAAAAATTATATCGCATCCTTTTTCAAGCTGTTAAGAATAAAGTTTAGTGTATGTGAAAGTTTTTATTTTTTACTTAAGTTTTTTTAATCCAACAACCCCCTGTGCCGCAATAATAATGATGTTACTGCTTCAAAAGACCAGGTTGTTGGATTTAGTTGAACACAATGCATGTGTATAAATGTAGCTGGTTCAAGTGTTTTACATGTAAGAGTATTAAGGATGTTTAGCAACATGTTTAAGTTTTTTTTCGTTTTCTTTTTTCGCTCTACAACTGCCAAAACCCAGTTGTCGAGTACTTGAAAATGTTTAACTGTTTGTACTGCGTATACAGATATGTGTGTGTATGTGTGTTAGTGTGTTTTAAAAATTATACTTACGACAAAAATGTGGTGTACGCCATCTAATGTTTATGCCCTTTTGCGAACAGGCATGTGAATAGGCTGCCACCGCTGTACAAAGACATTCACAGTCGCCACCTTGATCGCAGGCACAGGTATCGAATATACAACGTTTCAAATACATTTCAACTGGCACTTCAGCATGACACTCCTGAAAAGCAACGACAACAACAACAACAACATCAACAAAAGAAATAAATGGCAAAGTATTGCAAAAAAAAAAATAAAAAAATACAAAAAAAATGGTGGAAGCAAATAACTAAGTAGAGAGTAGAAATGAAGAATTTTAATTACATTACAATCAAATGGTACCATTATACGAATGTACGAGTATTTATACTCGCACCACAGAGTCTAATACAATAGAAATTCATAAAATAAAAAAGAAATGTAAAAATGAAAATAAAATTATTCAATAAAACCATGAATATTAAATGTAAAATACGAGTAAGTACGTGTAGGAGGTGCAATTTGAATGCATTCTAACGACAACACTGGTTGCACGAAAGGAAGGATATGCCGGGAAGGAACATTAATAATTGCTTGACATTAGCATCAGCATAATGGTTGGAGTATTATTTAAACAAAAAAATTTAAATCTCTACGAGCTGTAAATTAACCAGGCAACTAATTTAAGTTTAATGAGAAATATTTAAGAAGATTAAGAGAAGTTGAATTAGAAAAGTATTTAATATTTTATATAAATTTGTAGTCTCTAAAACCATAAGGGCCACATGCAAGGAAAAGACAAGTTTAACATGATCTTAATCAAAAGGTAACATATTATGATTGCAATATACAATTATGGTTGAGTCATATCATCAACGAATCAGCAACGTAATACATACTCCGGTATGTGATTGGAAATCGTTCGATTTCAAATCGCTCGAATTCAAATTTCAAATTTTACTAAAATAAACTGATTCTTATTTATTCGACGTTGGGAATATTTTATTAAAACTTAAATTCCACTTCATCGTCTGATTTACAATACCGGTATTTCTCAATGATTCGTTTTCCAAATTCGTTTTCCAAATTTCAAATCAATCGATTTCTATCACATGCCTGATTATATCTTTGACTTAGTCTAACTAATTTAATACTTTATGATAATAAATAAACATGAAATAATATGTAGCTACAAGAGCATACATAATATATTCGAAAATTATCTTTTTATAATCAAAACTTCAATCTCAGACGATCATCATACGATTCTCGTCGAATATACTTGTAATTTTTAAGTTTTAGTCTTATAAATCGCTCGATAATCTGTATTACTAATTATCTTTTTTGCCAGACTTTGATTTACAAAAAAATATATATATTTTTGTATGAAATTAGCAACATGATTTTGACTGTAATCCAACTGTTATGGGTGGGAATAACTGAATCGTCAAATGTAATTTATAACCTTTTTATCGTTTTAATTGAAATATTAAAAAGGTACTACAATTTGTTTGCTATAACTATAAGCTTTTTGTTGAAGCTATACAATAATTACAGTAACCATTTCTTTTCTCTGCTTATTATTTTATTTAAAATATTTTATTAAAAAAATTTCTTCTTTTATTCAAATCATTATATAGTTGTCACAGCCATAGCATGATAATGCATATTCTCTGAATACGATTACCATCACTTTAGTAGTCTAAGATTCTTCTAACAGGCAACAATAAAATTATATTGTGGCGAAAATTTCGCAACAGCGAACAAACTCCGTATCTGCTCTTTTCTAGCTAAGCTATCATAGATAGATGGATAGATGTACATAATTAAATGTACTATATATAAAGTGACCGTCAGAAAAATAAAAACAGTCTATTTGAATATGTAGTGAATTTCTTTTTAAAGAAGCAAAAAAATCCTTTAAGATTAGAAAAACATTCCAATTTTTATTTTACACCACAAAAAAATCTAATACCTCAAGGTGTCGCTTTTCAAACTTTTTTGAATATTCAAATCTCTTCTTAAGCTTTTTAATAACATGAACAAATATTTTTTTGTTACACCTAAAAGTAGGCAATGTAATAAAAAACTTCTTTGTTAAAACTACTTTGAACATTAAAATTGGTTTTATTTCGAAGAAAATCTTTCGTGTTCTTTTGTTTTCTGCGATATGGATGATTATTCATTCTATTTAAAATTTAATAAACATTTTTAAATTGATTTGAGCTCGAGTCCTACAAAAAATCTTACTTGCAACTAATGACGATGTTTTAACTAAATCTGCCCTAGTGAATTCAAATCGGCTGCGGATGAGATGTTTTGCGTTACCGAAAACGTGTATGTGAATTTATTTCTATTTCTTTTAATCATAAAAATATTTTAAATAAAAATCAAATCAAAACTATTATTTTCTTCGCTGGAGTCTGGTAGACAGGCATCTAACTATAAAAATAGAAAATTAAGTAAATTTCTAAAGTCCCTTTTTTTGGGAAACTATAAAATTTATGTGCATTAAAAAATTGGCAAAAAATTATTAAGCCTTGTGTTCTTTTATAATAAATGAATAGAAAATTACATTCTGAAAACTATCAAAACTGCTCATTGGTGTTGCGGCCTTCCAAAACAGCATGTTTTTATGCTCTGTCTGAGCAGAGCATAATAAAAAATTTAGCTGAATTAACAATCTCACGCCTGATTTGAAAACTATCAAACAACATTAAGGAAAGCAATAACTGCTAATAAAGCTCAACTAAAAAAATCAACACAAAATTTTAAACTTAAAAAACTTTTTCTCATGAGTCTTATAGCATTTTAAGCAATAAAATAAATTTTAGAAAATTGCTTAAAAATCCTGGCCTCTTTGCAGACATTCTTCCCCCAACAACTACCAACATATTCCAAAAAATACTTTGTTACCCACTCCTGTTTTAAGTTGAATCCATTCCTCACTTTCTCTCTTTCTTCCACTTAACCACTCTTTTTTTTAATTGCCTCACTCCCTCTTAACGAAACTCATAAATAAAAAAACTTACTTTAAAAAGATTGGATTTAAGTACGCCACATTTCAATTGTGCCCATGTTTCACGTTGTGGATGCTCTTTGCACGCATCGATGGGTTTTTTCGGCACTTCACAAAACTTTTGCACACGCCACGAATGGCCGAATATTAATGGACTGGTCTCCAATGCTTGTGAGGGTGTTTGCATATCGTCCACGGCATTGTCATTGTAATTGCCGCACAAACCACTGACTTTATTTTTCCACTCATTGCCAAGTTTAACATAGACACGTGTGCCCTCATCCCATTTGAGTTGCAAATGCAAAGGTAAAACTTCGATGACAATAAATACACCAGCCTTATACACATGGAAGGCACCATGTGACTTTGTGTTGATGATGTCGCGCAATTCTAAATGGTAGAAATTAGAAGGAAATGTTGCATAAATTCCAAACTCCTTTATGCCAACAACTTACTATTCATAACAGATTTATTGTCATCCTCCAGGTAAGAGGAATCGCTTGTTAAAGTTAAAGTATCCTGGACGCTGCCGGTAAGAGAAATCTCTACTGACTTGGAGCATGTAACACCCATGGTGCCGCACAAAACATTTTGTATGGTGATGGCAAAAGTATCGCCATTGTTGGCAACACCCTTGGCCAAAACGTAATCACAGGCCCCTTGGAAATCAAAGTCATGTTTATCGAAGGTGGTAAAATGAGAATCACCCCAAACAGAACAGCTTGATGCACAGCCATTTGAAGAACATTTCCAATTGCCAGCTTGACAAACACTACACACATGATCACATATGAAAAACAGGAAAACAAAAAAATATCGTATATGAAGAAAACAATCACGTTTTATATTGAATTTCATTTCAATTTACAACTGACCAGCAAAAAAAAAATAACAAGAAAAGATTTACAATTTATTCATTTTTTATTTTTCAACTCACCAGGTATTGCAGTCTTCCTTAATTTTTTCGCCATCATTGTAGCTTTTGCCGCCATGATGACACGAACATTTATCTGGCATCACACACATCTTCAAAGCGGTATCGTAAACATAATCCTGCATGCAGTCGCAGCCAGGCACACACTCATCCAAATCCTGTTTGTAGTCATGCATATTTTTGCATGTTTTAGGTTCTCTGGCCACACACTTGGAGAATTCAGCATAAGGACGATTGGCACATTCAGCTCTTAACTCTGAGGAGGGTGGATACTTGACATCATCGTCGGCCTGGGCATCTTCACAATCCCACACACCATTTGTGCAAGTGCATAAATCTAAATATTTTGAGCCGGGACGTACTTCTTTGTAGCCGGGTTTGAAGGTGATGCCATCGTAGGTGCAATGACACTTACTTTGAGGCACACACTCATTGTTTTCGTTCAAGTACTGGCCGTTAGGACAACGACACCCTTCAACACATTCTTTTTTGCAAGTTTTTCTACCAGCCAAATCTTCACAAGAGTGGGCACAACTGTCACCACACTCATCATACACCTGTCCAATGGGACACTTAACAGCTAAAAAAGCGAACAAGAAATAATAAAAACTCTATGAATCCAACGATTTTACAAAAAAAAAACTTACCGCATTCTTTGACGGCCATTCGCCAGCCAGTTTTAATGCCCTGACGCATACACTCCGAGCCATAAGCCGACAATATGGGACAGAAACATTTCGATAAATCTCCCTCACAAGCACACACATCGTATAAGCAATCCTCGTAATACTGCTCGGGTTCTACTGTCCAATGACAGTCTTGGAAAATATCTTCTGTTATCCAAGCACAATATTTCTCTGCCTCAGCTTTTTTCTCCGGATGGGCTGTACAAGGATGTGGTGTTAACGGGGTTTGAGCTAGAAAATCACAAGTGTCCTTGGTGCGCCATTTATCGGCAAAGGGCTCCACAGCAGTTTCTATGTCTCCCTCAGGCGTTAAAAAATCATCTTGGGTATTCGAATTGAAGGTACCACAGAGACCGGCCGTTTTGTCGCGATAACTGGGAGGAGCATCTATATAGACACGTGATACACCATCCCACCAAACCTTAATGCCACCAGGGAACTCAACTGCTATAAATGAGGAACTAGCCTGACGTATCAGCACCTCCCCAGCTCCCAAAATTTTGGGGAATTTCAAAACTTCTTTGCCGTTGATATGCGTGACCATACCTTGTTCGAGTTTAATGCTGGTGGGCACACCATTCCTTTGCACAAAATTTATGGTAACAGATTTAGTGCAAGAAGGATCTTCGGCGGCAGCAAATTTAAGATTTTCCGAAATCTCTCCCGAACAGGCCACATTTTCGGCTTCCACCGATACTTCTGGAGTCTTAAGCAAATAGTACGAGCACTTGCCCATGAAATCAAAACGCTTGCCATCGAATGTCTGGTAATGGGGATCACCAATGGCACCACAACGAGCACTGCACTTTTCATCGGTACACTTCCATTGGCCATTTTTACAAGTGCAAGTATTACACTGTTTCTTGATGGTAACCTCCGGCTTAAACTCTTTGCCACCCATGGTGCAGGGACATAGTTCCTGATTAATGCAAACATCCTTGTACTGTACAGTGCCCTCCGGACAGAAGCAACCTTCATTACATTTACCCTTGGTGGGCAACACCGCCGACTCACAAGTAGGTTCTACATCTGGGCCACAGGGCAGGTAAACGCGTCCATAATTGCAGCTAATGGCTGTCGGCGAAAATCAAATCAAATGAAATCCTACTGAAAATCTTTTCACTACTTACGGCAGATTTCCAAATTTCTCCAACCGTGCTCAAGTTTCACTCCTCTGAAAGCACACTCCTTAGCCAGCATGGACAAAGCATCACAATTACAGGTCTCGGGATGTTCCGGATTGTTACAATTGCAATAGTCATCGACACAGCTCCTTAGCAAAGCCTCAAAGTTAAAGGACTTTGTGCATTCTTCCAATTTCTCATTGGCCAGCAAACGTTCGCAGATATTTAAAGCCTTTTTGCGTTTTTCTGGCTCACAGCTCTTCGAATCAAATTCCAATTCAGCACTATTCTCCATGACACACAAGTCAGAAGAGTCTTCCACACGCCAGGAATCGGTAAAAGACTTGACCGTTTCCACCTCAATGCCTGTCTTGGTCATAAGATCATTTTTATAGTCGCCATCCAAAGAACCACAAAGGCCACCAACACGTTTCCAAAGGCCCGGACCAGCATGCACACCTAAATACTGATGACGATCCCAATCGATTTGTAAGCCAATGGATTCCAATTCAATTTGTAGATGCTGAGCCACCGGCAACACTTTCATGCCCATGACCTGCACGGGTATGGGAAGATTTTTGTTGGGCGTGTACAAACGTACAGTGCCATCTAGAGAAAAGAGAAAACTGATCATTAGCTTGAAAGCATTTTCAGGATCTCAGCAAACCCACTTTGATTCTCAAAAGTATATAAAATCGATTGCCAATAGATTTTCAAAGTATGCGAACAACCGTAACCGGAGCCATACGGACAGGCTTTCAGGGTGATATCAAATGTGGCATCTTGCTTGTCATTGATCAAGGTATGGGAACAGGATAGTGGAGCTCTGTAAATTATAATGTGGTGTTCATTAATGAATTAATTCAAGCAAGGCTAATGAAAACAAACTAACTTGAATATTAAACCATCGAAAGTCTTCATATTAATGCCACCCCAAGTTGTGCAGAAGGCAGGTTTGGGCGTCTGATCTACTATGACATCCATGTTGCCTGTCATGTACAGAGAGTAACTGCTGGGCGAAATAACCACTTCCTCAGAAGACCACATTTCCTGTAAAATAAGAAAAGCACAAAAATAGTTTTGATTTAATATTGACGAAATGTTGGAAGAGAAAATAATAAAATGGAATGAGTAAGAGGAAAAACAGTAAGAAAAAATTACAGAAAAACAGGTTTAACGGGGGAAGCAAGGAAAAGGAACTCGAGAGAAGGAATGAGGTAAAAAAAGCGAAAAGAACATCGAGAAATAAAAGGATTACAAGGAAGCAACAAAAAACAGCTTAACTTACACTTCTAACATCATGTTCTCTAAATTTTGCCAATATAGCCAAGATTCTATCATGATCTGTCATATACTGATAGCCATGGGAGCCATCGCCCTTCAACGAGATTTGTGTTCGCGTTTGGGTGTAGTGGGAGCTCTTAGAGCCCTCCCGTATGGTATAACCGGTTGCTTTACAAAAAAAGAAAAGGATTAACATATTGTTCTTCTTCAATTTTCTGTAAAATCCAAAAACACTTACGATAAATACACTTGGGCAAAGGTGAAGGCTGGAATTGTCCATCGCTATATTTACACTTGTACTCAATATCCAAACGGCCGTCTACCTTGAGACCGGGCACCTCAGCACAGGCAAATGTACATTTAGCCAATTCACTGTCGTACGAACATTTATAGTTGCCATTGAAATGGGCTTTGGTAACATTACAAGCCGCCACACTGTACTGACAATGATCGCCACGATGCTGCATGGAACATTGACAGACATTAAAGGAAATGCACTGGCCGCCATTCTCACAAGGAGGATCACAAATGGCTGCAAGGAAATAAGAATTTTATTAAATAGTATCTTTATTTGCTCATAATTTATTTGTTCGACTTACGTCCACAATCTGGTGGCTTGTGCAAGCCAGATTTAGTGTGAATCCATTGACCATTTTGACACTCTATGTTGGTGATAGTGCTGCCGTCAGGGAAACGAAAACCACGCATGCACTCCGCATTGCAAATGCTAAATGTTAGAGAAGAAATTCATAAATAATTCTTAAGCTTGTCTTGTGTCAAACTCACTTATTTATGCAAGTGATTTTGGAATTTTTGGGTATTGGCACTTTCGAGGCACAAACCGATTTCTTAAACTGGCACAGGGGACCCGAGAAATTCTCCGAACACTTGCACTGGCCAGACTCTATACAAATGCCATTGTTGTGACAGGGAGGATTGCAAGTAGCCTGACAAGGTGGCACTTCCAAATACACCGAATCACGTACAATCCAATTACGTTCGATGCACACCAATTTCAATGAAGTTTTGCCATCAGGAAAGCTGTACATGGATGGACAGCTTACTTCGCATTGATTATTTTGACAGGAGTACAGAACATTGGCTGGCAAAAGATAAGCAGGACATTTGCCATACATGGGCAACTGTTTGCGGGCGTTTAGTAAAAAGTCCATGGTTCTTTGGCTGGTACTTTGGCTGGAAAGTTGGAAAAAAGGCACTAAATAAAATTCATAATTCGAACAGCCAGCGATTTCTATATAAAAAGGATTTCGACAAAAAAAAAGGTTACTTCACTTCCACAATTCGTTTGAAATTTTTATTTTGACAGCGAATGCCGTAATTTTTAATCTGAATCATACAATTTGGGCTTTTCTGTTTTTTTTTCATAAGAATGTCCTTTTTATTTAGATGTCACTGTTTAACTCATCTAAGTAAAAAATCTAAGTTTAAAAATTTAAGTATTTTTTCCAATCAATTGGCTTTCGTAAGCCATCATTTTTTGACAGTATGATTTTGCTCGAAAGCAACTTCATACTTTTAGGCCTAAATTTGTGTCAGTATAATTTTGTTCATAAACAGCCGCATATTTTTGGGGGTTAATTTTTTTTTAATTTTTAGTTAAAAATATTTTCTTCTCTTTTACCCTTGATTCAACACATTTTGCAAGAAATCGTGAGCATTAACGTTATGCGCTTGGTTTCCCCATCCATGACCATGATTGTGCCTAATTTAAAATTAAATAATATTTAGTGCAGGTTTTTTTTTAGTTCATTCATATGAGTTTTTTTTTTGTTTTTTGATTTAGTAAAAGAATTTAGTTTTAAGATGCCGATTCATTTATATGAATTTCTTTTTTTTTATTTATTAAACAAATTTATTTTTATGATGCCGATTTAGAATTTCATTGCAAGGATTTAAAATTGTTTGGACAAATTAATAATTGCTAAAATAAATTATAAAAATTAAATATATTTTGCTTAATTAACTACTAATGTAAGCAAAAACGTGTGAGTGTTTCAAAGTCTTCTGAAAAAATATATTTTTAAATGAAAAATATTTCAACGTACCCTGTTTTAAAGCCCAATCCTGCATTGGGATGGCTGCCATAACTACGACCTGGCGATGAGCCATAGCCGCCATAACCAGAAGAGCCATAGCCCCCAGATGAACCGTAGCCACCGGAAGAGCCATATCCCGTGGCGGTCTTAAAGCCATAGCCGCTTGAAAGAAACACATACATATGTAAAGTTAGCGTGACCAAAAAATAAATAAATTAAGTTCTTTATACACCGAATTAATTAATGTAAAAAATAGAAATTCAAGAAACCAAATTTATCATTTATTAAAATTGTTTTCAATTAATTTCGTAAATGAACCATCTACTCATGTAATCAAAGATATAAATATAAATCGAAAAAATACGAAATATAATTATTTTTAGTAGTTTTTAATTCAAAGCAAGTGATTATCATCTGCCATGTTCTACCGCGTAAGTTGAAATTAATTGATGTTAATTTATTCCTTGCACCTTTAGAATATTTGCCTCATATCCAATTCTTTCTGCAAAAATGTTACGCACTTTAGACAAAGTATCAATCACTTTGGAGTAAGAACTATTAACAACCAATAGTTCGAAAAATAATCAAATTAAATAATTCTTTTTAGTTCATTTCTAATTTTGCATCTTAAAAGTTTGGTTAAAAAAATCTTATCTGAAGCTTTTTTCTGGTCCTATTTTATTTTCTTTTCAATATTTTGTCACTTGCAATATCTTTACTTTCTCTTGGCTGTCGGCGAAAGCGATCATGTAAAAGATTTTTTGTTGCAGTTTTTATTTGATTTATTTTTAGAATAATCAAACCCACTGTTGCCAATTGAACATATTGCGCTGTACCTTTCGTTTTTATTATTCTGCATATATTTTTTTTTTGGCTAAAATCGAACTATTTGTAGTTTCACTTTAGTGAACCAATTAAACACATTTACGTTGGATTTTGTTTAATTTCTAAAAACTGAGGAGTTAAAATAATCACAATAATTAAAAGGATTTTCAAGAGAGTTTTTTTTGTTCAATACTAAAGGTAATGGTCACACTTGCTAAATATTTTCCGAAAAAACGTGACCAATAGACAAGCTAAATTTGCATTTTCTTTAATTCCAATATTTTTTTTTAAATATGGTTTCGCATTTATTAAAAATAATATAAAAATAGCAATTTGCGGCATAATTGACTTCATTTTGTGATATGAAAACCAAGCTAAATCACACTAATCCTAAGCAAAAGTAGTGGTTACGTTTTTTTCGGCAAATGACTGATGAATTAAGAAGAAATGGGTATACTCAGACTTGAACTCAAGCCATAAATTTTCATTTCAACATAAACCTTAAACAGTTCAACAATTACGTATAAATATTAACTAATTTAATATATTCAAAAGTTTAATTAATTAATTGTTTTATTTTAATATGGGATATCCTGAAGAAGCAGCATAAAAGGGTAGCGAGATATTTAATTTTTTTATATAATTCTTTCCTCAAGCTCGAGACTATATATGCGTAATTACTAATTAAATGATTTTAAAATTTTGGTGTTATATACGTAATCCGTGTATATGATTTCCTGAAGATTCATCTGCCAGAATTCTTTTGATTTGTTTTGACTGATAATTAGTTACTTTCTACAACAAATTTCATATTGTTGAAGAACCGCTACTACCTGGTTGATCTGCCATGTGTCAAATGCTAATTGAGTAAGCTAAATTTAACTTTAATTGCTCAATTAAAAATAATTTGTCTCAATTAAGAAAACATGTCTGAACATAGTAGTAGGTGATATTTCCGCACTTTATGCGGAAATCGCAATTTAATATAAATAATTATAAGGTTTTCACGTTTGTCTATATATAATCTACTTACGTATTTAATTTCGTGTAATCTGCCGCTTCAGGTTTAGGTTCAGCCACCGCTTGCGGTTTTTTAAAGAAACCAAATATACTGCGCTCGTCGCGTTGTTTATCATTTGCCTCATCTAAAACTTCCAAGGGGCTGCATTAAAAAAATAGATTAAAAAAATATGTTTTTATTGTAAATCAAACTTATTCTTTAGCATAAGAACATATTGGCATACGAACATTTAGCATACAAGATATTTGAGTTTCTTTGCCCACTTTTACTGACACCTTATTAATTTCTAGTACATATTTTAAAGCCTTTAGATTTTTTTAGTTAACTTTTACTAAATAAAGAGCAGCTTGAATTCTGCACAAACATGTAAAGAAGTTAAAAAAAGTCCTTTCAACTAATTAAAGAGGGTTACGTAGCATTACAAAAAGTTATCTTTTCTATGGAAACTTTCATATATTAAACATCCTCCAGCTAATACAACAATTTAACAATGCAAATTTTGAAAATGCTTATATAAAAATTCATATTCAGAAGTCGCTGTCAATTCGTTTCTATTTTATTTTAAAAAATTCTTGCTACAGAACTCGTCGTTTGAGAACCGTTTTGCAACCTATTCATTTCTAATGATGTCCTTGTCAATATCCAGTACTCAAAAATGTATATAATAGATTTAAAAAAAATTAAACTATTTTTCCGAAAAAAATCATAACTAAGAGAATCTGTGGCTCTCGGTAGATGAACTTCGCATTGTCAACATGTTTGCAATGCAGTTTCTTAGATTTAGAAAAAAAACTCTGCTAAAAACTAAAAAAGGAATTTTATTATTGTTTGCAAAAGTGTTAGATGGTAGGATCATAACGTTGGAAGGTTACAGGATTGTTCAGTTCGTTATAAAGATAAAAAATATTTGGAAAATTTAATAGGAACTTGATCCTTTTCCTTCGTTAAAATTTTAAGGAGAGGAAAATCAATATATTTGAAGACATCTGAAAGCATGTCTACATGAATTTCCAATGGTCACAAGTTTATTCCGAACGTCTTCTTGTACTACTTAAAAATTAAAAATGAAGCAGAAATTTTTTCAAAAATTTTAAAGGAAGGGAAAACTATATTGTTGTGAACATAATTTGTTAGATAATGAATAATAATAAGTTAACGCTGTTTTTTTAATAGAACAATACTTTTAAAACCAATAAAGAAAGGTTTTTTATCCTTTTTAAAAAATGTTGAGACAGGGATTATTCAAAATATTGAAAAACATTTTAAGACACATCTAGGTGAATTAGAATTTTACGCAAATCTTTTTTATTTCGAATATTTTTTGAAGAAAATACTTAGAAAGCTGAAGAAGAGGTTTTATCATTTTTCTCTAAAATACTTTCATTGTTGCCGAAACATGTATAAAATTTTAGGAAATATTTAATTTGAAAGATTAACTCGAAATGAAGGGCCTATAATTTGGATAGGTAAGATAAATAATTAAAGGGAGATTAGTATCAGAGGTGGCAGTGAACACGCTCACGCTACCACACACGGCTTTGGGGAGGGACTCAGTAGCCATGAACAGCTAACTGTCGCTGGAAGGCTCAGCCCATCGAATACGTAAGCTCTAGCACAACAAACTTTTTTTCATATTTGCAAAGTACCCATCACCCATGCCCCCGAGCCTTAGTTGCGCCACACTACACAAAGTTGTCCGTGTGGCAGAGATGCATAAACGTAGAAGTTCGACTGGAATCGAGTAAGAACCACTATTTTTTCGGAATTGTAAATTAAACTTAAATTAAATAAAAAACCTTTTTTATAAAAATATATGACAGAAAAGAAATTCGTTTAAACCGTTTAAGTTTAAGTTGGAAGTTTTTATTTTGGCTGGAGCTCAATATAAGAAAGATATTTGAGAATTTTTATGTATTGAACTCGATACAAAATAATAACTTTCAATTTATAATTATAGCGTGACTGGGTGAATACAAAGAATTAATACATTGAGCAAGTCAGAGTTTTTTTGACAGAAACTGATTTAAAAATCTGAAAAGGACTCTAGCAGTTTCTTTAGAAAGACTAAACATTCAAGAACAAAATATCAATAAGTGCGAAATAGAAAAAAGTTTAAAATGTAATTTTTTTTAACCATAAATAGTTTGGCTTTAGCTCTTCTATCCACAGTATTGAGAGAAATAAGCGACAAAAACAAACAATAGGACCATGAGTTCACAGAACAATTTTTCTAATCAAAATAATATTTATTTTTTTAAATTAACAAAATTTATATCATAAATTTAATAAAATATAAAAAGAGTTTTATTTAAATAAATTATATGACCTCGAGCATGAACAAAAGAACAAATACTTACAAATTTGAAGGTCGAAGAAAATAATTAACATGGAAATATTTTTCAAAAAAATAAATACTTTAAAAATGTAAAGAGATCCTTTTTCATAAATCCTAAGAAAACAAAAAGTAAAATAGCTCCAACGCACTTCTATTCAGCTGCAGATGCAGTCGTTTGTCTAATGATCACAACTTTGCACAGATTTTTGTTAATAAAAATTTTTCAGAAAAAACGAATTTAAAAATTATAAAGGACTTTGATTATATTTTATTTTTGCACAAATATTTTTTTCTTCTCCTTTTGTCTAGCTTGAAGCTTTTTATCATTCATTCACTTAATTGATTGATAAATACTTGGCAGCGGCCTCCAAAAACAGCAGTTATTAGCATTAATTTAGCTTATTTATTTTATTTATTCTGTTTATTTATTTAAAAATTAGCCAATGGATTTAATCCTTGCAGACTAATAACAAGATACTAAAATTATATTAAATACTAGAATTATAATAAAAGTTTATAAGTTATGAATTAAGAAAAACAATGATTTTATGCTTTATAATATTAGAATTCAACGAAAAATTAACAAGTTCACCAAATAATTATATTAACGACATAATCTCGTGAAAATACCAGCCATAACATAATTAGACCTACAAAACTTAATAATTTGAGCTAAAGAACTCAAGCTTGTTTTAATAACTTTTTAAAAGAAATCATTTAAAATTTTTTATATGTTATAAAAAATTCTAAAATTTTAGTTTTTAAAGAAATTTGTAATTTTCACTTCAATCAAATAACTTGGGAGGAATCTTCTCCTCCAAAAATCTACACTGCTGCGGAATCTTTAACTTATATAAAACCCAATAAGCTGAGTTCATCAATTGAATTTGAGTTAAATTTTTAAATTTTTAAATTCCAAGAGATTATTGCATTTTATTTTAAATTGCCAAAAAATCCTTAAAGAATTTTTAAGCACATTTTTGGTAGCGAAAAAAAAAATAAATTTTTATTGAATAAAATTATTATTTTTTCTTTTTTTTCACAAACTTTTGTGTCCTTTTTAATAAAATTTCAAGAGATTATTGCATTTTATTTTAAATTGTCAAAAAATCCTTAAGGATTTTCCGGCACATTTTTGGTAGCGAAAAAAGAAATTAAATTTTTATTGAATAATATTATTTTTTTTTCTTCTTTTTTACAGGCTTTTATGGCCTTTTCAATAGAACATCAGTATATTTTATTTCTTTTTCATTAATGAGCAATTTAAATTTAAATAAAATTGATGTTAAAATTCACTAAAAGCAGTTTTTCATAATTATCCTTTTTTTAATATCGTTTTTAATGTTCATTTGATGCTGAATCTTTATGCACTTGAATGTTCTACAAAATAACATTGTTCTTGTTTTTTTTTATTTTTGATAAATTGAAATTTATTACAATAATTTTTTTTATTAAAAATAATTTCTTTTGTTTAATTTAAATTTATAATCCAAAAAAATAAAAAATAAAATAAGATAAAAACTAACACACACATACACGCGAGTAGAAAAAAATACATTTTGAACACTCACTCTATTTCTTCAGGCTCTACAATATCGCCAGTTTCAGCAGCGTTGGCAAAGACTGCAATTAGCAGGACTAACAAATATAAATATAAATTAGCCATTAAAAGAAATGGCAATTATCCTTTATGAGCAAAATTGTGTATATTTTTTTTAATTAATGATAGACTTTTATCTTTAATTTGCAGTTTTAATTGGCACAATTTTTGATTTATGAAAAATTCATTTTATTTTTATAGTTTTTTGTTTTTATTTTTAATTTAAGGATAACAGGATACCAAAATAATCCAAAAGAAATTAGTATCCTGCCAAATATCCTTTTTTTTTTGCTTTTAAATTTTATATTTATTTTATTCTTTTTTTTATCACTTTACTTCGAACACTTTAAACCGCACAATTTTAAGAGAATTTCAAACGCGAACTGTACCCTTCAATGGTTCTGTGCGGCTTTTTATAGCAAATTCAAGTCCGACTTTTAATACTAGGATAAGCAAAATTTAAAAAAAAACGAAGCAAATTGCTTTTGCTTTTATCGCTTTTATTTGAAATTCAAATGCAAATCTCGTAATTGCTGATTTGGGTTGTATTTCTTTAGACGTTTCTAAGAAATTCAATGCCAGTGTGGATTCTAAATTATTTTCTTATCAAAAATTTGTAGTTTTTGAGCTTGAACTACATTTATATAATTTCTTTGAAAACGAATATAAAAAACACACAAACATTTGGTTTTTTGCAACATTTTTTATCACAAGACATTCTGTTCTTATGTTTGAAATAAAAATGTACTTTTCTTTGAATTTTTCGCAAAAGATTTATCGCAACTTCCTTGTTGTTGTTGTTGTTGTGGTTTTTGGAATTCAGAATTTGGTTTTAAAACCAGCAATCAAAATTTTAAGATTTGTAAAATTCTTTTATGCAGAAAAAGAAATAAACTGAGTCACTCAGTGCGAAGGCATTTGACACTGTTAACCATAATTGATTGTTAAACAAACTATGCCGAATCGGGTTGTCTAAAAAACTCTTATTATTTTTTAAGAACTCTGGCATTCCTCAGGGAACTCATATCGGGCCTTTACTTTTTATAATTTTTATTAACAATTTACCACTTCTTACCTTTGAATTTTCTAAATGCCTTTTGTTTGCAGATGACCTAAAGTTATTCGCTAGAATCTCTCGTGTAGATGATTGCGAAAAATAACAAGCTGATTTAACTAAATTGTCCGTTTGGTGTTCAGAAAATGGTATAACGATTAACGTATCAAAATACTGTATAGTTTCGTATACACACAGTTTAAAAGAGATTATTTTTAATTACGACATTTCCGGTACCCCACTCCAGCGCGTAGTGGAAGTTAAGGATTTGGGTGTTACTTTTGATGTAACACTGCGTTTTTTTACGCACATCGATCGTGTCACTGCTAAGGCTTATAGTATGCTTGGTTTTATAGAAAGGAATTCTAAAATCTCTTAAATCTTTATATGTTTCACTAGTGCGTAATATTTTAGAATATTGTTCAATAGTATGGAATCCATATTATTTGCATCATTCAAATCGTATTGAACGTGTTCAAAAAATTTTTACCAAAACTGCTTTGAGATTAAATTGGACCTTTGAATTACCATCCTATGAGGCCAGAAGGAAATTCTTAGGTTTGCAAGCTTTAACCGATAGAAGAACGTACAATTCCATTATGTTTGCTTACAACGTTTTATCTGATAGAATAAAATGTGCAGAAATTGCAAATTTCTTTACCCTTTATTGTGCTCCCAGAGATTTAAGAAACAATAGAATGTTTATAGAACTTTTTCACAGAACAAACTATGCGCAAAATGAGCCAATTTTGTTATGCTATTTTTAAATTATTCTTATATATTTTTTCGACCTTTTTTTAAATGAATCTAATTTTTCTCGAGCTTTAGGTAAATTTTTTTATAAAAAACGTTTATAAAATTTTTATTAATTAACCAAATAATAAAAATAATAAAAATTTAATAAAAATTTTATAAACGTTTTTTATAAAAAAATTTACCTAAAGCTCGAGAAAAATTAGATTCATGATATTTTTAAGTTAATGTTATTTAAATATTATAATTAGGCCAAACCTTGTAGTAATCTGTAAGACTGACTGAAGTTCTGTAGATGAAAATGAATAAATAAATAAACGTAAAAAAATTTTATTAAAAAATATTTAAAGGTCCACTTTTTAGCAAAATCTCTTTTTAAAAATAGAGTTTGTTTTAGGCAAATTTTTTTCAGAAAAGTACTTTTTCAGAATATCTCTTTTGAATATGATCACTTAAAAAATTTAAAAAGGCAACTTCCAAAGTATCTATTTTAATATATTAAAATTTTATATAGAAAAAAATATTTCTAAATTTATTTATTATTTTTGTTTCTGGTTTTATCTCTGGCACATTTAACAATTTGATAAATTTCTGGTAAATTAAACAATTGCTGATGATTTGTTTCAAATATTACATTGCCAAGCCATTAACAATATTTGGTTTGATAGTTTTACTACAAATTTACCTTTTTTGTAACTGCAAACTAAATTATATTCTAAATGATAGAAAATTTGTAAATAGAAAAAATTTTCAATATGGATTACATTTCAATTGAAAATGTTAAGCTGCTTGTGTGGCATTATGTCATTTTGATTTTATTCAAAGTGAAAGACAAATCCTAAAAATACCCAGCAAAATCTTGTACTCTTTTTACTCTTTATTTCTCACAGAAATCTGGTATTTTCGTATTCTTAAAGAATTCACTTAACCAGTTGAAGCTCCTTACAACTGGTATACACTTAAAACGGCTTGTGATGGCCTCCGAACTCCTGTTTTTTTTTTTGCTGGACATGACTTCACATACATTGTAAACATTTTAATCTGGAAAATGTTCAGTTTTACCAAAACTATAGACTAAAATAATAGACTAAAATGGTTCCAAATTGTACAAATTTTACTTTTGGTCTACAAGAGTAACAAATGCATAAACAAATTGTTTTTGTACATAAATAATAAATACATCAGCCAGTATTAAATATAATAGCAAATAGATAGTAGATTTTGTTATACCCGTAATGTGTAGTATTTTTCAAAAACCATTTACCATTAACACATTTGTAAAGACAACATGTTTAGGCAACAAAAAAGAAAAATAATTAAAATTTAAACATGAATTTCAATTATTTGCATTACAAACATGTCATTTTCTTTAATCAAGTTTTAACAAAAAAAAACATAATTATAGAACGGAAATTGTTTAGCAATAATTCCAGTGCTGTTGGCTGAAGTAGTTGTCGCTTTGAGTGCAGAGCAAATGAAATGGTTTCGAGAGCCCACTTTCAGGCAAGTCATAACAATCTATATTTTTAAGGTGTGCATTATTGGGTCATTGTGTTTAAGTGACGAAGATATAGCACTGATTACTAGGAAATTTTTTTAAGAGCTTTCAGATTTTATTTAACAAAAAACTTCATGAAATTTAGAGAAATGTTTGAAATCTTTATTTGAGTCGATAGAATGATCTATATAATTCAATGTTTAAAGATGATTTCATGTAAATGTTGACTGCGGTAACGCCTCAAACAGTTCATACGCTGGGTTATATTTTGCCGTACTCACTCCAACATATCGGCCGGTTTATTACGAATAAATTCTTCAATATTGGCTTCCAGTGCGTCAACCATTGCGGGATTGTCCCATGAGCCTCAACATAGTCTCACAAAAAATAGTCTAAAGGTGTTAAATCGCACGATCTAGGCGGCAAATTGACCGGCCCCAAAAGTGAAATAAACTAAATGGGCAAAGAACTGAAAATATCGCAGCAAAGTATCCAACGGATATTGCAAAATGAGCTGAAGAGAAAGCCTTACAAGTTCCAAAAGGCATACATACGATCGAATTTAAAAACATTGTGTTGTCTGATGAAAACAATTTTTCTATTGAGCAGTTCGTTAACTTTCAAAGTGATCACACTCACAAAAATTTAAACCTGAAGTAATTTTCCATCTCAAGTAATGTGTGACACCCGATGGACGCTGCCCAATCGTTTTCATCGAGCCTGGTGTCAAAGTCAATGCGAACTATTATAGGGAAAATGTTTAGAAGATTCTTTCGAGACGTGGGCACGCAAATATTTCGGTCGTAGACCATGGACGTTCCAACAGGACTCGACACCGTCTCATAAAACTCGTGTGAACCAAGAATGGTTAACAAGAACCATGTTCCATACTTCATTTCGTGCACACAATGGATTTTAGATTCGCCAGATGCTAATCTGATGGACTATTCTTGGGCCACTTTGACCCTTTTTGGCGAGCAAAGTGAGTACTAAATAATATGCGCGTATGGATGCGCTGAAAAAAATCCATTGCACGGGACCGTTTGAATGCTATAGTCAAGGCAGCATGTGGTCACATCGACCTAAAGGGAATGGACTCTTAAATGTTCATTATATCGACACATTTTGTAATTTGAATAAATAAAAAATAATTTCGCACAAAAATATATGGGACTTTGAACGGGTAACACTTCAATCACCTAACTCTGTATTTTAACTACACAGGGGTGTGTAGCGGCTTCCACATCATCATTACGAACTATCATTCATCATTTCTAATTATAGTTCTGTATTCTTATCACCAAATTTTATTATCTAAAAAACTGAATGCGTGTGAAAACCACTTTGAAATATTTGCTTAAATTGTTTCTCAGTTACATACAATTGAAGCTAATAAAATAATTAAAATTGCACTTAATATCGTTTGTTGTTTCATGTACAGCAAGCTTTTCTTATCCACTATTGAAGTTGAATCGTTTAAATTAAATTATTTTTAAAGACCCTCCCACTCTGATTATGCACATTTGTCAAGGAATTTCATAACAAAAAAAATTAGTTTTGTTTTTTGTGATTGGCATAGAAAAATATAAAACGATAAAAACTATTACGCTATTAATATAAATTTGTAATATAAATATGAAAAAAAAAAATTGTTATAAAGATCTCTAAAGAAACATGTGCTGATCACACTTGAACTTTTTTACTGAAACAAAACACAACGAGAATAGAAAAGAAATTAACCATGAAATATACATAAATAAAATAAATAAATTGTGTGATAAACAAAAAATATTTGATTTTCTAAGAAACTAGAAAAAACACACACACACACACACACGTACAATTCATTCATAAAAATCCAAAAGCCCTTGAACTTGAATTACGAATAAAAATAAAAAAATAATAAAATAAAATAAAATAACATATAAAAAAAGCAGAATGATTGTGAGTATTTTCCCTTGAAAAAGAAATTTTAAACAAATAAATAATAGTAAACAAATAACGTATGGTATGAGTAATATTTAAAAAAGAAATCATAAATTATATTAAGAAAATTTCATATTAAACTACGTCTCTAATTTCATTTAAAATAAAATTTCCATAATTCTTTTAATGATGAAAAATCTCTCTTCCTTTACTTTTTTTTCTCCACGACGCATTAAAACCTTTTGCAAAAAGTTTTCTTTAGTTTTCTGGCTTATTTTTTTTCCATATAATTTATGTAGTGAAGTGCAGTATACATTTCAGAAAATGTTTTTCACCAAATTATTCATCTTAGAAAAAGAAATTAAGAAGTTGCGAGAACAGAACAGCGCAGAATAAAAACCAAAAGAAAAAGAAAAATCCTTAGCAAACTTTAGATATAAATGCATGAGCAAAGAGAGTACGTGTCAGTAAAACTTGTCTTACTAATATGCAAAATAATGTCATAATTAAGGATTTACATTTTACAACGCATCACCAGCTAACAAATACACTAACACAGCAGACAGAGACACCCAGCTAGAATATTTTAAAAAGGATTAAAAATAAAAATCAATTATAAAATAAAAAAGTAACTTAAGAGGTTTTCAAAAGATCTTTATAAATTAAAACGGCAAATTCTCTGAAAGTATGCCGGAGGATAAAGATAATAAAGCGATCAAATTTCTCTTTTTTTCACTTTTCCTCCTCCAGTGGCACCGCTAGTGTCCTATCATACATTACCACTCATTTTCCTTGTTCATTTTGTTTTTTTTTTTTCGGCAAATGAAAAACTTTTTAACATGCCTTAATAGTCAAAGCTTTTTAAAGTTCATTTGTGTTGAACACAAGAGGATCTGGGGTTGTAAACTGACTACAAGCACCACCGCCACTACCACTACCAAAAGCAATAAACACATACATACATACACAAAACACAAAAACATATAAAACCCAAAAACTCTCTATAACTGGTGGCTTTACCGAAAAGTACGAGTACAAAATACCCGCCAACAACAAAATTATAGAGAAAAATACAAGAAGTGCGAGTGTATAACAAGTTTATGAAACACAAGTGGTTAAATCAGCAGTTGTAGTTTTAGCAGCAACAGCAACAGCAGCAGCAGCAGCAGCATCACAAGTAGCATATCAATCACATGCTACAAAACCAACAACAACAAAAACAAAAACGACAGCAATTGCATAAAAAAAAAGAAAAAGCAAAACTTGTTTAAGTCCTTTTATTTTATAGTATTTTTTGTGTGTGTTTGTTTTTCTTTTTTTTACATATTAAGAGTGCAAGAAATGACACTGCAGGCATGAATACTAATTTAGCGCTGCATCACATTAACAACATCCGCTCAAAGTAATACAATCTAAAATCTTCATCAACAAAAAAAAAACACAGCAACTAAATTTACAACTTCTCGACTAGGAAATGTGAGAAAAAAGTAAAAACTTTATTATGCTTTTAAAAAGAAAAAAAAATCAAAGCACAACACACACACACTTATTTCATAATAGAGCGAAGAATTTTTATAATAAATCGCGCAAGGCAAATTTATTAAACTATAAAACTAGTTGTTAAACATAATTTTGATGAAAAAGAAAAATAAATAAATTAAGATTCTTTTGAAGAACGAAAAGAACGAATAAGATGCCAATACTGCAATTCAAGTGATGCGGCTCCAAAAAACATAATGATCTTAATCGATTCGCACGCGGGCAGTCACAATGTCAAGGAAAATTCTTTTTATTAACGCAATTACTTTTCAAACTACTCGTATATGGGTTTTATAACGCAAAATTATTTTTGTGAAATCATTTCACTAATTTAATTTTGCATTAATTAAACTATTTTATGTGGAAAAGAATTGTTTGACTCAAGTTCAAATCTGACTTTATCCATTTCTTTTTTAATTTAAACTATTTTTTGAATAAATTTATTATTTTGATAAGAAAATACTATTTATTATTCAGAAAATTTACTATTCATCAAACTAACAGAACGGATCAGTACTGATTTCGAAGTTGCTACACCATTTCCTTAGCGTTCTATGTTTGATTTTAGCACTTTTGACGCTGGAAACTACTGACAAGGAATACCAACTATTTAACCGTTTATTTAATAAATTAGAATATAAAAATTGTTTCTATTCATTTGTACAAGTTGAATCAATTTCGCTTAGTACGAAATTTTTGATAATTAATTATTCCATATATTATTAGTCCCCTTTTACATATGTGACATTTCTTGCCGGATATTTTTTTAATTCTCTTTTGTTCTTGCCGGAAGCTTTTATATATTGGAAATTAATAGACAGACAGAAATTTGTTCATATTCGTTTTTCATCCATTTTCGCAGTTTGTTTACTTATTATTACATATTAATTTTATTCTGTGGTCTACTTAAATTACCAAAAAAAAAATATAAAACAATTTTTTATAAAAATGAAATTTGATTAAAAAGAGAGAAAAACTAGCTCATTGCACAAAATTGGCATTAGAAGATTCTCCCGAAGAAGACAACTTGGGCTTGAGAAATATGTTATAAAGCAACAAGGAGAAAATTACGAAAATAACAAAAGAGAAACAAAAAAATGTCGGTACAGAGGGCCGTGTATTACACAATCCACATCTTCGCCCTTTCTTTAACAAAATTCGACTGTCTGTCAATTGCCGATATGTGAAAGTGGCCTTACTCTCTCGCTATTATTATTAATTGTTTCATTAAGAAAGAATCTCATGCATTAAAAGTTTTACAGCGTCATGGTAAACATATCTCGCATTATATTAAATATTTTCTTAAACAATGGCTGCATCTAGAATTTCTTTTTATAAACATAATCTCTTTCACAGTCCAGAGCAGGGACAGATATACACAAAGTAAGATATTTTAATATTTATTTTTTTTAAGAAAATTTTTATATGGAGAAAAACTTTTTGTTTAAATAAAAAGTAGACTCTTCTATACACAAAAGGGTGACCACCGTATGACGAAAAATTTCTAATGACATAAAAAATTTCTCTCATGAAATTAAATATTTTCCAAAGAAAATGGCTGAACTACGAATTTGTTTGCAAGTAGCATTATTTTCAATAAAATAAAATATTGTGAAAGCAAAATGTTGTAGCGAGAAATTGTTCACTTTATAAATAAACTATTTGCTTGTTCTAGATCGTGAAAGAAAATGGTTAATTTGAAAAAAAAATAGTTTAGTCAGAATAACATTCTTCTGTACCATGATGAAAAAAAAATTCGGAAACAATTTCTCATAAAAGAAATATAAGCGAAATTTGCAGGACATTGCAGAAAATTTTTTAAATTTAAAAATTATTTATTTATTATTGGAGAGCAAAAATATATTAAGACTTACTAAAAGCGCAACGCTGAAAAAAAATTTCTAAATTTAAAGTACTTTTTTTTTATTTTGTTATCATGTTTTTTGCAAAACAAAAAAATATTTTTCTTACTTAACTCATGAGAGAAATATCAAGCGAAATTTTCCAGCCATCAGGAAAAATTTTCTACTCTTAAAATGTTTTTTGAGAGCAAAATATCTATTAAAACTTAAAACTAAAAATTTCTTTTTATTTCGTGTTTTTTTGCAAAACAAAACAAATTACTTTTCTAACTTTTCTCATGAGAGAAATAATAAGAGAAATTTTCATACCATCAGGAAAAATTTTCTACATTTAAAATGCTTTTTAAGAGCAAAATTTAAAACTTATTTTGATATTTAAAAACCTATTTTGATATCGACTTCTTTGCCAAGCAAAAAAAATATTATTTTTATCTGATGAGAGAAATTTCGGGCAAAAGAACTATACCATACCACAACATCCTTTTTTGAGAGGAAAATGTCTATTAGTAAAAAGAAATCTCTGAGTTCGACTTATTTGAAAAAAAAAACTAATTTTACGTTAGCAAAATGTTCATGCTAAAAAATATTTCATGATAGAGAATTTTTATGCCAAAAATTTAAAAAATGCTCACAACATTTTTTTTGGGAGATATTTCGAGAGTAATAAGAAAATTTTCTTTTGGAAACGTTTACTGAATAATTTGTTTAGGCACGAATTCTTATCATTATTTTTGGTTTTAATTGTTATCAATTTTCATTGATTCGCTACAATCAACATGATCTTTTAATAAACCTGTTGAAAATCTATAAACAGAAAAAAACTAAAATTTCTTTCAGTAAATCCTTTGATTATTTGCAGTCAGCCTCTGGAGCGTATGATTATTATTAATTGAATTAAATAAATGAAATTTTCTATTGCAAATTGCTAACTATTTAATTAAATCTTTTTTTCTACGTAAATATTTCTCTAAAAAAGAAATACTTTCATATAATTTCATTTCTGTGTTCACTTTTTACACAAATTGATTCTCTATGTTGAAACGTAAAAAAATTACTAAATATTCATGCATTTTTAGTTTTAAATAAAATTGAAATTAATTCACGTGAAAAGAACTAAAAAGCAGCCACTACAAACTAAATATATTTTGACATTTGCCTGTCATTTTCATTATTTAAACATAACAATTTGAATAGACATTTGAAAACTACAAAACCAACAAGAAGAAAGAAAGCAAAAAAATACACTGACTTTTTTTATGTATTTAGTTTGTTTGATAGACGGACAAAAAACAACTAGTAAAACAAATAGAATAGAAGTATAGTATATTTTAAATAGTAACTTATCATAGAGCCAGTGATTCAGATTTTTGTAGTAAATTTTTCTGCTCCACCTACAATCAAGCGAGCTCATTCTACCGTTGAATGGATGATGGTGACGAGCCACAAAGAGTTGCTAGATTAACTGACAGTCAAACAATATACATAAAAATAATACACCAACACACATACACATGTGCATGGAGTAGAAAAAAAATTATTTTGAAAGCATTCAGGCCGACAATGTGTTTTTTTCTTGTTTGCATTTGAAAATTTTTGTTGCTGCTGGATATTTCAACTCTCCATTTTAGTCTTCATGCACAATGAAATGGCAGACAATGTACAAATGTCAACAGCATAAAAAAAAAACGTTTGCAGTTAACTCAACTGACACAGTGAATGAAAATATTGTAAAATACAAACACACACACACAAAACCAACCTATTGGCGATTGCCATAGATTTAAGCAAACTTTAGAAAGCACAGGCTTTTGCAAAAGTTTGCAGAGATCAGGAATTAAAAAATAAATTAAACTCAGTAATTTTAAGATCTTATGTGATTGCGTATTTTGCTCGTTGCAACATATTGAAAATAAAAATGATCCTAAAAACGATGTGTACAAAGGCAGAGCTTAAAGTTATAGTTAATTTTGAGGGACCTTTTAAGTCTGCCCTCGTTCTTGGAAATGTGCATGCATATAGTAGTAAATGTTTGCATGTGTTTGAGTGTTGTAGGGCTGAATCTGATGTTGTTGCCACTGATAGTGACGTTTCATTTTAATGTCTTTTTTATTTGTATTGTGTGAGTGTGTGTTTTTTTTTTTATTTTTTTCTCAATTTCAATTCTGAATTTGATGTTTAAATTGTATGGCTATGAGTATGAACAATAACATTAGCAGCTGCAACAACAACAACAGCAACAGCAACAACAATGATTGTAAATTTATTTAGAGAAAGATGCAAATAAAAACACAGGCTGCATTTGAATTATAACGGAAACGGAAATGAGTTCACACAAACAAAATCAAAAATAATAAAAATAAACATGTCCTCACACACACACACACACACACACACTCATAACACAGCTAAAGGGAATCATTTAAAAGGGCAAGTAGCTTTCAAGCTTGTTGAAAAAGGGTATGCAGAGCGTTTTCACTGTTCAAATGTCACATAAACTAAAATCTAGAAAATATTGCTGGGCAAAAGAGAAATTAAAAGAAATAAATAAAGCAAATGTAAAATTGGGTTATAAATATTTAGCCTTTGATTGCTACAAATTAAAGGAAATTTGAAAATCAATAAAGATGGTGAAGATGAAGCAAAAAAAAATGCAAATAGACAAACATATAAATGGAATAGACAAGTAAAAAGGAAATTGCAGAAATTAGTGATAAAAATAACAAGAAAATATTTGATTAATTTACATTTGACAAAAAAGAAATAAACTAGAAATAGAACAACAACAAGAACAGCTGCTAAAATGTTGCACAAATTTTTTTTCCTTTTCTTTGTAGTTGCAAAAGGAAAATCAGGCAAATTAGAATATTTATTTTAAGCAATTGGTAAAATACAAAAACAATCTGAAAAACTATTTTAAGTTCTTGTGCTATTGTGTTTAATACATTTGAAAAAATCCGCAAATAAATTTTAATAGCAATCAATCAAATTAAAAATTTTTTCAAAAAGCATAGAAATGCAGGCTTTACATTGGCTTTTTGTAGTTTATTTTTAAGTTTTTTTTTAAGCTATTGCCTAGCTTTTATCGCGGGCTTTGAGCTCGTCCACCGAATCAAGAAATTCCGTAACGAGAAAAACCTAACACTAAGTTTGTTTCTTAAGTCTTTTGTTTCTTAAGTATTTGAATCGCCTAGCGTATGTTAACCCCTAAAGTATTCTATTGATTTCATTACCAAACATACAGTATTGCCAGAACAGATTTTTACATGTAGGAAAACACAAAATGGCGTACTTACGAGCAATCGTGGTTGACAAAAAATTATAAACACAAACAAACAGACAATTCGTAGGTTTTTAAGCGGTTTTTTCCAGATATTTATAGGATATCAAGTCTCAAACTTATGTTTCATATTTCAGTTACCACAAACCTATAGTTTCAATGATAAAAATTCCTGAATAACCTCCATGTATTGTAAGATAATAAAAAAATATTTTAATCGATATTAACTTCTGATTTATTCAACAAAAGAAAAAAATTTGTTTTGTTTTATTTTATGACCAAATCGTTTTTATGTTATGTGTTTTTTTATTTTAGGCAGAGACTTGCATAAAAAGCAAAGTTCTGTGATACTTTATTTTAAGTTTGACTGTGATATTTTACGTTGATTATATATATATTTAAATTATACATTTAATTGTGTCGTGCTGTCCAGTTTTATGATTTATAATTTAATTAGTTATGTAATAAATCAATTTATAAATAAATAAACAATTCTTCTGAAGACGTCGGAAAAAAGCCGATGAAACGTTGAGAACAAAGATGAAATAAATTGTTTTATTTGCATCTAAAGTAAAGGTAAAATCTGACCATAAATAGCCTAAAATAAAAAAAACACATAACGAAAAAAATTTGTTTTCTTATGGGTCACCACGCTCTAAAAATGTACTCGTAACTTGCTTGAATTAATATCAAAGAAAAAACTTGAATTAATATCAAAGAAGAAAAAAATACTGCATAAATAAAAAATAAATAAATAATTATAATTGCATAAGTTGATAAAAAAAAATGCTAAGCAAGAGCTTTGCTGCGGCGATCTCCGAGTGCAAGAAGTGCTTTTTTTAAGTGAAGTAACAACTCAGGCAATTGATGTCCACCAACTATTTTGATGTGTTACTTTCTTTCGGAAAGGAATAAAATAGACAGGTGAAATTGGGAAAACTTAATTAATTCCTTTACAACTCTGCTACCGGACGTTCTGTTAATTTTTAATAGCAGTCTTGCAGTGCCTTTAGCTCGAGTAGGTACATTAATTTTTTTCTATGCTGTAAATCCATTCATTTAAATACACTGTACAACAATTTCAAAGTACTTCCAAAATGACAGGTTTCCTACGCTTGATTCTGGTAGAGGAGACCAAAAAAGCATATACATGTTCGACCGTTTTGAAAGATCACATCGGAATTTTATTTTAGAGCCGGTTAAAGTTTTACAGCTTTGGCCTGTTCTTGGAGCACTGTGTTTTCTTTACATCTGAGGTGTAGGGTATGTTTAGCTAATTTTAATTGTTATATGCCATTAATTATTGTACTGAATTGCTCGTATATATTTTAAGTAACGCTATTTTGTAGTTTTATGGGGCTTCCATCCCTGCATTTAACGACCATGATTTAGAACTAATTTTCCTTTTTTTCGTCGCAATTTGTCCAGAACAAATTGCACTTAACATTTTTGCTTTTAGCTGTTTTTTTCGGGGTTCTCTCGCTCAACAACTTTCTTCGAATCAATATCGACATCTACCGAATGTCCTACGGCTCCTCACACCCTTTCATCCCTAATTGTAATCGAAAAATTTAATATTTTTTATAATAAATATATGTATGTAAATAATATATTGAATTGGAAAAAGTGATTTTTATTTTCAATCCCGTGAAGATCTAATAACTCCTCCTGCCCTTAATTGATCCAATAAACAACCCTTGTGCTTTCTGTTCCGTCATTTTATGGTTCAAAATAAATCCCTCGTGATCCATACCAATGTGTCCTAATTCATGATAGACTCTCCTCTAGTTTATCATTGTTAAGTTTTTAAATGTGAAATTAATAACTCACATTTAAACAGTGTAAATAGTACAAAAAATGTATAAACAAATAAACAAATTTAATAAACCAAATAAAATTTACCACACTAAAACTCAGGTAACAGGTCTCCCTTTTAATCTTTGCAAACAGATTTTGTTTTTATCTACAAACATACAAAATCAAAAGCACTATAAAAAGTATTTTAATTAAATTAATGTAAACAAATTACACAAAATTATAAAATTATTTAAAACCTGGAGTGTGTATAATATTGAGGTACTTACAGTTTTTTCTCTTTTTTTTAACAAAAGAAAATTAATTTTCATAGATGATACTTGTTTCCCTTCATAAATAAATAAATAAATTCAGTTTCATTCAAAGCCTTGATGAGCAGCAAGTACTTTACGTTGGCCAACATCCAGTATTTTCAATTTCAATTAATGCTTAACATCATATATAAATACATACAAATGCCATACATGTACATATGTGTAGATATATGTATGTGTAGATGTATGTATGTATGTATGCATGTATCCGTGCCTTAAATACTATTAATTTATACACACATACATTTGAAAACGAACTTGTATTAAAGTGCTATTTATATTATTATATACTTCAAACAAACAGGTACTCGTACATGTGATTGCATGAGTGTTTGTGTTTGCGTGTGTGTGTGTCTGTGTTAAGTTTAACCTAAAGCCTTTTAAGTATTTTACAATTTATTTCGCATATAAATTGCCACTCACATGTTAACGAAATAAACAAAACGAAAAAGTGAATTTAAAAAAAAAATAGTGAAATAAATAAATACACAAACACACACATACACATGTACAGAAAATTTTCATATATCGCCTCTACAGCTTGTTGTTACATACTTTTACTTACATAAATAAATTGCCAACACTCACATAAACATCTATAACATAATCTTATATGTACAAAATTGGTATTTTTACATCTAGTAGCTGTTGATGTCGTTTTTATATATAAACGTTCAAAATTTAAATGCAACTTGTGCAATTTGAGTGGCAGGCAGTGTGCCAAGGATTTTTAGCACATATATTTTGCAATCTGTGTTTGCGAAAACGAAAACGGGTTTAGCAAAAAGTGAAGTTTTATTTTTATAGCTTGAAAAAAACTTGAAATGAGCTAAACGATTTTTTCACATAGAATATTTCGTGGTGAATAACAACAATATGTAGCTGAATAGTGATATGCTTCACTTAAAAACGTTAAATTTATGTGCTGAATATATAAAAAAATATAGCAGAATTATCAAATAAAAATGATTGAGTTGTTTGCAAACATTTGTGGAATTTTTTTAATGCTAATTAATATATTGTTACGAAATTCAAATTTAACGAATATAAAAATACAGCGAAGATTAAGCACAGTTTAATCCACCGTGTGTACAAGATTGGTAGCACTAAAATTCAAAATAACGGAAATGGAACATTTAAGAAAGTTCTAGAAACAGCAACAAGAATTTGCAAGGTTTACAGCAACTGTAAACTAGAAAGCCATCGATTAATACAAGTAAAAAGTTACAGTAAAAAGTTACACATTCAAGAGCCATCTATTGGTATGCAGAAGAAGTTTCATTGTTATACTGCCAACATACTTGTAACTGGTAGCTCTAAATAAAATACATGACGAAAAATATCTAGTTCATCCTGGAGATTTTAGACACATATTTCGTTATCAATCGTTGACTTCCAGACTGTTATGTTAATTTATGATAAGTATCCATTAACGATTTCCCATTATGTTGAAGGTTCGCAGCTCTTTCCCAATCAGGATCATGCTTGCGGAAATGATCGGTCAATTTAGCTGCCCTTGTTATTCTTTCTTTAACTATGACCCGAGTGAGTTTAGAAACCTCTTCGTCATCATCACTAATTTCTTTGGTATCGGATATCTCATGAGAAAAAGCAATAACTTCATCATCGTCAAGTGCCTTACCTAACAATAATACATGAATGATAAATCATCAAAGCCTTCTTCTCCTCCAACATCATGAGCTATTGCTACGATGGTGGAATATTCAACAGTGTTGGAATGTACTAGACTACTTTTTTTAAAGCAATCTTGCCAAATTACTCTTCAACATACGCTTAACGTGGTTTCTTTCAATTCTGATAGCGCTAATGCTGCATGTTTTCTTCCACGCATTTTTCACATTTTTTGAACGCGTAAAAATAGAAAGAAATTTTGTTTTTTGGAATGGCGTTAAATCAAATTTGCATTAAAACAGAATTGGGTGTATATTAAATTTCTCGGTAAAACGTCTGGAAGGAAAAAGTTCCATAGACAAATAATACTAATAAAAAAAAAAAATAATAATACTGACTGGCCTACGATATCGAACTATATCGTTCTTTTGTGAAATTACATTTAAAACAAAAACAGAATTTTAGAAATCGTTTTGGATTTAAATGTAATTCCAAAAAATACCGATATCGTTCGACATCGTGTAACCGGACGATAATAAAAGAAATTAAATTGAATTGAAATAATATTCTCCACTGCTGTCTTTGGAATTTAACTGTATGGCTTCCCTACTGATCAAAGCTTCCTTAGAGTAAAACCTCAACTTGTGCAATATAATATCTAGAGAAAAATGTTTTCATGAAAAGTGAAGTCTTCAGTTTTAAGAAGTCAAATTTGATTTGAAAATTATCAAAGAAAATTTAAATATTTTTTGCATCATATTAAAGTCTTTGTTAACACCTCTTTTTATCGCCACTCTTTCACAAAACTATTCTCTTGTACCATTTGCAACACAAGTATTTATATTCAAAACAGCCTCTTTTCCGTACTTTTCATCTATAAATTTTTTTTTAAGTGTAACTTCGTATGAATGGTATTACGTTACTTCTCATACGCTAAAGCCGCCTACAACAAAAGAATTTAGAAACTAAATATTTTTCTCTATTCTAAAAGTCTGCCAGCCAGCCATCCAGTCAGCCAGCCAGTATGCCTGTTTACTTGAGCCACAGCCTGAAAAATATTTGCATTTGTTTTATATATTTTGTTCTCTACAGTTCAAGTATTTAGAAGTTAAGCCTAAAAATCGACATCGACATTATACACTAAAGTGAACTTTTGGCTTTAGAGCTCTTCTTTCGTAACTGCTTGTAAGCGAATGTGTGTTTATATGGAAAAGGTAATACAACTCAATTTTTAGACTGTTTGTGTTTAAGTTAAGTTTAACATATAAAAGGGGCTACCGAAAAGGTAATCAAATAGTTATTCAAATAAAAAAAAAGAATCATCAAAATCATGAAAAGTTTAAGTAAAGAATTACTCTAAGAAATCAATTTGATTTGCAGTTTGTACATATTAAAATCTTAATAAATAAATTTCTGTTAGAAGTGTTTTAGCTGCAGTTTAGTCTACTGTTGCGTATACGTCATATTCGATTGATATAAAACAGTAAATAACATTCATACGCCTACGGCTGTCTTAATTAAAATTCACTATCAAGATTTTAGATATAATATTTTTTTATTTCATTAGCATTTCATATTAATTATTAAAATACATATTGTAAACCCTTACTTTTCCCCTTGATAGAAACAGTTGTAGTAGTTGTTGTTTTTTATTTTTATTATTTCTTTCTGTTACTTTTACTGGCCATCATTGCTCTAAACGATTTTTTTCCGCCAACAAAGCCCAAAAGAAAAAAGCCGCTCCCTCATCAAGGTAACAGAACAGCATGTACAGTAGGGTGGGTGGGTCAAAAAAAAATTTTTTCTCGTACCGACTTCTAATAGCGTAAAAATATTTTATTTTTGTCTGCATTAGATCCCTGTAAAATTTAATTAATTTATTTTTAGTTTAAGAGCCCGCGCTTTGATCTTCAATTTTCTTAAATTTTAAATATAACGAACATATCCTTATTTTTACATATCAACATAATGTTGTATTGCAGAAAAGCATGTTAATGTATCCTAACGACTTTTAAGTTCTCGAGAAACCCATAGCGATGTATGAGAAAATTGAAGGTCAGCTTCCGGAAATATAATTTGAGGGCTTAAGTACAGATAAAAAATATTTGTATTAAATAACTATATCTGTTATAAGTAGACACTTCCGCGATGGCTTAGCTAAGGTCTCCAAGAAAAATATCGATGGCTAACAAAAGCAAATAGAATTTTACGTTTATATATTTCTACATCAAACCCATATTATCCGAGCATTGTGTAAAAGTTTATGATCCAGTATGTTTTGAAATAAAAGCAAATCCAACTTGCAAACATGGATCTAAAAATTTTATGGAAATTGGTAACAAGCTCACGATACCTTCCTGCAGAGTTAAAGCTAGTAATAGCTAATAAAAGCTCACCCATAGTTCTTGCTTCTGTCGATGTTGTTGGATCAAATACGGCTTTTTCACAGTCAAAGTTTACTTTGCAAAGTTTAATTCATCTGGGAGAAAGATAGAATAAGAAAATATTCGTCTCTCTGTCTTTCTCTCAGCTGAAATAAAACTTTGCGAAGTAAACTTTGACTATGTAAAAGCCGTCAAAGTAAAACAGTGTGAGAACTGGCAGTCAAGCGAATTTAAGAAGCACTAAGCTCTCCTCTTACTTGAAAGCAACCTCGCGTGTTTTGATGCAAGTAACTACTACTTCTACTATCACAACGGGACCGTTATTCACAACGGGACCGAACAGACGGACCCATTTGAATGGTGGCTGCCCCATTAACCGAACTACTACTTTTGAGTTATAAATTGGAATTAAAAGTTCTTCGATCCACAAATTCTGAAGAAATATATGCGGTAGGTGAGTGTCAAGAAAGTGACAATCTAATTATCGCCAAGCTGCCATGTCATATTCAGGCGGTGGAACGAACTGTGAAAATAATGTAAGAAGCATCCATGACTCTATGCGATAAAAAATCAAGGGAAGGTTTAAAACAGACGAAACTTGAAACAAGACGAGAGATGCCCAGATTTGACAGCAAACAAGATTTTGTTACCTAAAAATTAACTAATATAATTTCGTGATTTTATTGTTTTATTTTTTAAATTTATTAATCGAGATTGCCCCGATATCTTCTTTCAAAGTTTTTATTGTTTTATGTTGTATAAGAATCAATGTTTTATTTTTTAAGTCTAATTAAAAATAATTTATGGTAAATTAAATATTAAAATTTAAAAAAATGAGGTGCTTTTTACGGGAATTGCTAATTTTGGGAAAAAGAGCCAATAAAAATTTAAAGTATTAAAAAAAATTATTTTTTTTTCAAAATACTTAATTCTTAGGAACTCCAACGCGGGCTCAAGATAGGATTTTTTTTTAAATTTCTTTTATATCAATTTTCATTTGTTTTAATGTAAGACAAAAAAATATTGCTATTAGAATATGATTTGAGAACTTTTATTTTTTCTCATACATCAGTGACCCACCCTAATGTACAGTTAGATGTGTATGTATTTTGTTTGCTTGTAGCTACTAAACATTTGAATGTATGTCATATATTTGGCTGTGAGCCAACAAAATTTTCGAGCATAAAATACAAAATATCCTGCGATTAGTTAGCAAGTAACCCAAGCCCAAACAAGCATCTGCCTAAAGACTTACCAACACACAATAGTTGTATACAAATATTCAAGCAAGAGAGGAAATAAATTTAAAAAAAAATTCCTAAAACAAACTCATACAAACTAAATTTAAGAAAGCGGTCACAAAAGTGCACAAAACTTTTATGTTATAGAAGACTTTAATTTGAACGATCTTAGAATGTAATTGAGTACTCTTCAAATAAGTTAGCTTTTGAAAGAAAAGAAAAAGAAAAAGATTATAAGAAAAATATAGGTTTAAAAAAAAAACTTTTTCAAAGAGGACCTTATAATAAGTTGCTTTTAAGACAAGTATTTTCTGAAAAAGTACCCCTTGAAATATTCACCTTTTGAAAAAATTAAGTTAAAAAAACCTTTTAAAAAAGTATTTTAAAAAATATATTTTAGTTTAGAAAAGAGGACATTTTGAAAATCACAGCTTCTGAGACAAGTACCTTTTGCAATAAGCAAGTTTTGAAAAAAAAAACTTTTGAAAAAGTCTGTTTAAAAAATACGTTTCAAAAATAAATTTTGAAAAAAGTACCTTTTAAAAGAGGACTTTTTTAAAAATTAAAAGTACCTTTTGAAGAAGAACCTTTGGAAAAAGTACTTTTTGATAAAGTGCCTTTTGAAAAAACTGTTGAAGAAAGTATTTTCAAGAAATACCTTCTAAAAAAGAAGTACCTTATGAATAAAAAACCTTTTGAAAAAGTAGCTTTTGAAGAAGTACATTTTCAGAAAGTGCCTTTTCAAAAAGTACCTTTTAAAAAAATACCTTTTTAAAAAATACCTTTTGATAAAATTCGAAAGGTATATTTTTTGAAAGAGTACCTTTTTAAAAAATACATTTTGAAAAACTATCTTTTGAAAAAGTACCTACTGAATAAACAGTTAATGTTAAACAGTTTTCAGTGCACAATTTGTTCCTTCCATCAGACAATTTCGGAACTGTCGACGTATAAAAACAACAACATCATTTCATATACAAACGATCAAAAAATATTATTTTGTAATACACTACAACAACTTACAGCCTTTAAATATTGCACGAGTATGAAGCCTATTTTTAGGCTAGAATAGGCAGCAAAATGTTACTTGCCGCTGCTGTTGGTGTTCAACATGCAAAAAAAGTCATATTTTTGAAATGCATTGAAGCTGAATGTAGTAAACATTCAGGCTTGTTTGAGCCTTCCACTAGATTTTGTTAAAAAATAAATATATTTTCTGTTGAAAATTGTATTCAATTTTTTCAGTTTGTTTTCTGTTTTGTTGTTGCATAAATACCAATGAAATTGAAGTGTTTTAACTTGTTATACAATAAACGATTTTTGTAGATTTTTGTTGAGACTGTTGTTTCTGCAACAGCTTCCTTTTGCATGTCACAAAAAAAAAATTAACAAATAAAATTGTTAAAAATAAAAAAATTTAAGAAAAAAATAAAAGAAAAATATCAAATGAAACAATTTAAGTTTTTTCTTTTCAAAGCACAAAATTATTAACCACGTCTAAAAGAAAATACGTTTCTGAGTTCAACAGCAAATAAAATTAATGTTGGTCATACGTTTTAAATGAAGCAAACGTTTTTGAAATGACAGATCGTTTTATGATTATTTTTTTTTTGAGGTATAATCGAATCGAAGCAAAGAAAAATTCAACTAACAAAATGGTTTAAGAATTTAAGAGAAAAAAAATAAATAAATTTACCAAATAGAAATATTGAGTGGCAGATGGCAGTTGCATGGGTACAACTTGTTAAAGCTTAAAACTCCTTTTTCTGAGTTGTCGTCTGATTTCAGTTTCGTACTCTAAGAAAAATATAGTAAAAATTCAGATTTCATATTTATTGTGTGCGAAATAGCTTCGACTTTCAACCGAGCTCGAAGGAAATATTAAAAAGTTTATATCAGATGCGCCATTTTAGTCTTAACAATTGAAATCAAAAGACAATTTAGACAGTGTTAGAATAGCTTAAGAAAAGCCCAAATTCTAAGTGAACTTCTGACAAAACTAGAGCAGAAAATCAGTCTTCGCTCAATATGATAGTCCCATCCATGATAAACCAATTTTTATGCAGCAACTACAATCTAATTCAAAGGACCATAAAATCCATAAATGTTCCACTTATTTCTGTTAAGCGGTATCAAGACTAGAGCTGGTGAACACCATACAGCTGACATGTAATGCATATTCGTGGTGCGTGACTGCTTGGTGCGTTGAAACCTAAGCAACATTTGTATCGTCGACATCAATTTGCATAAATAATTAATTTGACCATGTATAGAAATAGTTCTGTAAACATTATCTATGTAAATAAACTAGAAAATGTAAATTTTTCTTTAATTTCAATTATTCTTAAAAACAAAACAAAATAAAAATAATAAAAAACAGACACACACAAAAATAAACGTTGAGCAACAAATGTACGAGTATTTACATACAACAAACACAAACGGCTGCTGCATGTTGCAAGATAAATACAATAATTTAGTAATGATGCTGTGATACACAACACTAATACATTACAAAATAACAAAAAAAAAACAAAACAACTAGCACACATGCTTTAAAACAATGCAGTTACTTAGTTTTTATGTATGTATGTGAGAACAAATGTTGGGCCAGAAATGATATAAAATTTCGTGTGTAAGGACACACACACACGCACACAGAGACAGATTTGTATACTTATAGACCAATGACGGCATACAAAAAAATATTATTAAATACACATACAAAATATGGTGTAAATTGTTTTAAATTTGCCACATACTTTTACTTACAGGCACTCAACACATGCACACACACACAAAAGCGGCACCAGTAAAAGCAACAGCAACAACTAAATGCACAGAATTATATGCATACATACACACACGTACATGCAGAATTATATGATATTATCACTTCCACAACGAAAACTAGACTTTTATCATGTGGAAAAAAAATTCTAAAGTTTTTTCACAGTAGAGAAGAAAACAATGAAACCCTGATTAAAAAACAACGAATCTGTTGTCTGTCAGTTGGAATGTGAAACAGTTTCTATGCCATAAAGTTTATTAATAATATGTTTAATTTTCTGTTCCACTGTATTGAATGCAGATGTGTGTGTGTTTACGTGCTCTTAAACAACATGATTGCATGCCTGAGTTTGTTTGAGTGTTCATATGAATATTAGTTGTAATTTGCTCATCCTCTTCCCCTCTTCCGCTCGCTTATTCTGTGTAAACAGACAAAATAAAAAAGACTCAGTTGCATGTGCATTTAAACACATTTGTTGTAGTTGGGATTTATTTGTTGTTGTTGTTTTTTTTTTGTTTGTCTGTTTGCTTTTATTTCTCTAAGTATTTTTGTCGTTATTTTGGCTCTTATTATTGTAGTTGTTGTTTTAAGCATGATGCTCTTATTGTTTGTAAAAATTATTAACATTATCATGTGTGTGTGTGCAGATGAATCAGTTGTATGTCTGTTTAAGTACACTACAGCTGTTGTTGTTTTTATATGCACACATACAATATAAGCAAATTGTTCTTCTTGTTGTTGCTGTTGTTTTGTAGACATGAGCCTAAAAGTACTAAAAATGTTGCTGCGAAAAACAAAACGGAAGCTGTTGTATTCCTGTTCCTTGTTCCTTTTTTTGTTGTTGTTTGGCTTTTAAAAAATTGTCTATTTGGTTTATTTTTATTGCTAATGGGAGAATGTTTATATACATATGTTCATACATACGTATGTATGTATGCATGTGTGTATGTGTGCTTGTTATGCATGTGCTATATTATTATTATTATTTGTATGTGTAGTTAAGAACCACTTGCATGTGTATAATGCATTATTTGTGGTTGGTTGTTGCAAATGTTAAGTCTGGTTATTGTAGTTGTTAGTTTTTCCCTAAATCATTAAACATGATAAAAATAGTGTTATAATTCATTTCATTTATTTGTTGTTTTGCTTAAAAAGAAAAAAAAAAAACAAATAGGAAAAGAAATGTGATTAGAAAAACGAAAAGTTGTCTAAGAAGATTTTATTAAATAACTTTAAGAAATATTTTTTAAAGGCCACACTTTGTATTTAAATTATAGTATAAAAACACAGAGAATTTTTAAAGCTTAAATATTTGTTCAGACAAAAAATCTATGGCTTCCTTTTATTTTTTACAATAAATGATTGTAAATTTCAGAGTTAGAGCAGTCGTAAGTTATTCATGATAAAACTAAAATTTTCAAGAAATATCTTAAGCTTAACAGGATTTCTAAGCATTTGATAAATTTGTATCTTCAAAAGGCAATATTAAAAAACTTTAAATTATAGAAAGTATCTTCTGAAAAAATAACTTTTCCAAAAATACGCCATTAAAAAAAAGCTTTTTAAGAATTATTACCTTTAAAAAGGGCATTTTAAAATAATATTTTTATAATGGAATTATAAAAACTTTCTCTTGAAAAATAATTATTTACGAAAAGTTCTTTTTGACAAAGTACTTTTTGAAAAAGTACGTTTTAAAAAACTACTTTTTTAAAGAGTACCGTGCTAAAAATTACATTTTCAAAAAACACTTTTTAAAAAAGAATATTTTTAAAAACTACTTCTTTAAAAAAAGTACCTTCTTGAAAACCACTTTTTTACAAAAGTACCTATTTCAAAACTTTATTTTAGTTTAAAACAAATTCTTTCAAAAACTACTTTTTTAAAAAAGTACATTTTTAAAACTACCCTTTTAAGTAATAACCCTTTAAAAACTTTTCTTTTTGGTACCTTGAAAATACATTTTATTTAAATTACCTTTGAAAAAATTCTTTTGAAAAAAAATCGAAAAATCGAAAAAGAAACTTAACAAAATATATTTTGAAAACGAACAGTTTAATAAATTTACTTTTTAAAAAAGTTTAAAAAGATACGTTTAAAAAAGTGCATTTTAAAAACAAGTTCATTTAAAAAAAAATCTATGCAAAAAAGTACCTACTAAAAAACTACTTTACAAAAAATTACCTTCTAAAAAATGTCCTATAGAATAACACACACAAAAGCACATTTAAAAAGTACCCGATAAAAAAGGAACGTTTAAATAAACATCTTTAAAAAAGAACCGTTTAATGAAATACCTTTTAAAAAAAGGTACACACAAAGTTACCTTTTTAAATCCCTTTAAAAAAACCTTTTTAAAATAAGGATCTTTTGAAATTCAATTGCAGTTCTAATGTACAGCTGAATATATTTAAAAAAATGCTTTAAAAATTTACATTTTTTAATGAAAGTTTTATGTTAAATGCAGTGTTGAAAGGAATTGTTTGGCTTGAGTTCAAATCTCAGTTTTCCCATTTTAATTTAAGAAATTTTATCATAAATTCATGTTATTTAAAAAAAAATTAAAATTAAATTAACAGGAAATAATAAATTTTTTCATAAAAAGAATCTCTTAAAAAAAGTACTTTTCAAAAAAATTACCTTTAAAAAGCACTTTTGTGTGCCTTAAAAACCATTTTTAAAATAAGGATCTTTTGAAAAAGATCCTTTAATCTCAAATACCTTTAAAAAATTAATTTTTTAATGATAAATGAAATAATAAATTTTTACATAAAAAAGTATCTCTTAAAACAAGAACCCTTTAAAAATTTATGTTTAAAAAACGTCTTATTAAAAAAAGCACTTTTGAAAAAAAAACTATTTTAAAAACAAATACTTTACAACTGCCCTAATCCGGACACTCGCTAATTCGGACTATCCAGTAATCCGGACTTTTAAATTTTTCGGACAGTTTAGAAATTTATCCTCTAGAGTCTGGACAAGTGTTCTTTTTTTCTCAGTAAAATTTGAGTGGCGCACTGTTTTCAAAAGCTATTTTATGGGCTGAACAAAAGAAGCGTTAGATAAGGATATTTTATTTTTAAAAGAATTTAAAAACAGAGCTGACAAATTACATAAAAATGCTTTTTCTTCAAAAGGAATATTTTTAATCACTTTTAGTAAGTTTCCTTATGTTTTCTGTAAATAAATTATATACAAATGAATTCTTATTTTTCTCTTCGGTAATAAAAATAAATTATATACATATATGTACATTTATGTATTGCATTTAAAATTTTATTTTAACTGTAGGCCGGACGATCCACTAATCCGGACAGTAGCTGAAACTATATCTGTCCGGTTTATGGAGGTTTTACTGTACTCTTAAAAAATATACTCGTGTTTCATCTTCATGCTAGCTGAGTCAGTCTAATGTAGAGCTGTATGTATTGAAAAAAATATTTAAATAATTTACTTTTTCAATGAAAATCTTATGACACATGAAATAATTTATTCCGACATAAATGTCTTTCTTTCTCTTTTTAACAAAATTTCCCACTTGAAAAAAAAATTATTTTTTATTTTTACTTTTCATATTTGCTCCCTCACTCAAGCAGTTTGGCCATTTACATTTTTCACAAAATTACAAAAGCAAATATGCTTTAAAACAAGCATTTAGCTGTGAGAAAAACTCAAAGTATTTTATTAGATTTATAAAAAAAATTTATTTCAACTACATATAAACTTTTTTTAATAAAAACTAACAAATAACTTTAAGGATTACATTGGCCAGCTTTAAGGGTGTCAGTGAAAATATTGTTTAAAAAACAATCTAAAAAGTTTACTGACCTTGAAAGTTTTAGAAAAAGAAATGCATTCAGACAAAAACCAACACAAAATGCTTTACTAAGCCTTTGAATGTGTTTTATGTCAGGGTAAAAAATTGCTTAAAGTGGTCAGTTCAAAAACCTTAAAAAGTCCTTTGTCTGCTCTTGCACTGAAATTTCCATATTTTCTTAATATTATTATTATTTTAAGCTTTAAATTATGAACGAAAGGGCTGGCTGGCTGAATGGATTCTGTTTTTGGTGTTTTTGTTGTTGTTGCTTAACATAAATGTTTATTTTATGACTTTTGTAGCCGTTGCTTTTTGCATCTTGTTTGTTTAATTTTTGAATAATTTTTGAGAACCTTGTGTGCCATTGTTGCTACAAAAACTGAAAGCGACTTAAAGTTTTAAAAGTCAAATAAGTATTTCTTTTTTTCTTTGTCTTTTTTTGCTTTTGCAAATAAGACTTTTTGAATTTAAATTTTAGTATAACAATACAAGAATGGCTTGTTGTAACTAAATGTAAGTAAAAGAAACCAAAACAAAAGGGTGGAGAAATTAAATGTTTTATTTATAACTTTAAGGTTGTGTACTCGTGTAGTCAATGTTTCTATTTGAATTTTGCTGGTTGGCTGGCTGAATAGCTGTTTGGTTTGTGTGGAACATATTTCATCTTCAACATTATCATCTTTATATTTTGTTGTGTTTTAAAAGGATTCTTTTATTGTTTTGTTGCACAAAAGCCTCTTATAGTCATAAGCGAAAATTAATTAAATATTTACAAGATTCTTATTTAAAGACCTGTTCTTTTATACTTAAGTATTTACAATTGCTGGCAGTTTAAGCTGTTTTTAGTTGAACAACAGCAGCGAAAGTTCTTAAGAAATAATGATTTGAATATTACACGAGTAGCATAAGAAATAGTTTAACATATTCCAAAGGATGATCATAAATAATTAAATGCAACATATAATTTAACAAGCAAAGAAACTCGTTGACAATGTTTTATATGAAAATCTTTAAGTCTAGAGCGTGCGAGTAATATTAATAGTGCATTAACTCAAATAATTAGTCACAATTCTGTGATAAAAGTTTATTCAGCTTTAAGAACTGTGAGTTAAAAATTAACAATCTAATTCATAAATACTTTATAAAAGGTTTATAAGAAATTGTCGCAATAACAGTATTTATAAACGTACAATAACGCTGCGAACCTTTTGTAAGCGCACATTAGTTTTTAAATATTAATTGTGTCTTTTACCGCACTTTAAGCCTTTAAAAAGCTGGGATTTTCAGTCATAAAAACGTTTTGGCAATTAAGTAGTTGTGTTAATATGTGTATTTATTTATACTAGAGTGCACCTAGTGGTAGAATTTTGACCGCCAGTTAGAATGTACACCTATTTTAGTTGCATTTATTTAAAGAGAAAAAACTACCTAATTAATTATTCCCATGGGAAAAATAATAGATGAAATAAAATTGCATACAAACACACACATTTATAAAAAATCCCATTACTCATATACATATGAAAGTCGGTACTCTTAAACACTCTCATTACTTTGCTTGTTTTAATTCGAACCAATACTTAATACATAAGTGAATGCGTGTACGTGTGTATTTTTAGCATTTGTAGTGGTGTCAACTTTATGAGCTTTTTATTCCTTTAATACTAAACCGTTTCAAAAAATATATAGTCGGGTCACTAAAGCTCAACAATGTTTACCATTCGGTAAAAGAATGAAAAAAATCGGTTGGCAAACAAATGAGAAAAACGTATCTAAAAATTTGTCTTTGCCTATTTATATATCGATAAAAAGATATAGAAAATGAATGCAAAAAAACTTTAATACCTTCAATCGGTAAGTTTATAAAATCATACATTCGATATTGCGATACCATCAATAGTCAAATGTCAAAAGGTCGAAAAGCTTTTGGAGCGAGAATCGATACTTTGGTGATGAAAAGAAATTTCTTTTAAATATAAAATTTTTTTTATGATTTTAATTATGCTTCATTTTTAATAAAAACTTTTAAACAAATTTCAACCCATCGAGAGCTACAAAATTTTAACAAAAAACAAAATAATAAATGAAGAAAATTTAAATATTTTTCACACACACACAGGTGGCGGAGTAAATATTTATTTTTACGCCCCAAACATGCAACTAGAATTTTCTTAACTGATTGAATTCTTATTATACTGTGTTCAGACATGCATTCTTAATTGAGACAATATTCGGTTTATTGACAAAATTATTTTAGTATTCAGATATACTAAATTTAGCTTACTCAATAATCTTAGTATTTAAAATTTTTATTCGCACTTTTTCCCAAAACTAAAATTTTTTCATATTTAGTAAAACATTAATATTTTTGTTAAAAACAAATTGAAATTGATTATTGAAAGGTATAGCTTGTTCCTATGCGCATTTCACTGTTGCTAATGTTCTTAGAACAACTGGAGATATTATATTGGAATTTCATTAAAACAAATGAAAATATCATTTGAAAATTAGAAACAAAAATTGTTTTTATTTTGGTCGTTGAAATTTGTTTTGAAAATTACAAAAATCTAAATAAATTCATATTAAAAAAAGAAATTAATATTATGTACTGTTGCGTTGACATACTCGGTTCAGCAGACGTAGAATTCGGTGATAATAGCGATGATGGTGCACCAGGATACAATGCCGTTGGTGAATTGGAAGCATCTGCATAAATAAAAATATTCAATAATTATTAACAATAATAATAAAAACAACAAATTTTAATCAGAAATGAAAACAGTAAAAAAGATTTTTCCTCTAATGAAAATGATTCCAGATAATTTTAAAACATTTTTTTATAATGTTTTTTAATGTACATATGAATATATTAAATACCTGTAGCGCTGTATAAAGTTCTACAACTTTATTTTTATATCCCGTGGACTACAAGAGTAACCCTGCTGGATGTGCTCATCAGGCATCTCTGCGTAGATGTGTCCATTTTCCTGTGTCCACGAAGCCCATCCATTTTGCTTGGCCAAATATCTAGAAGGGCTGCCTCACTGGCCTCATTCCAGCCCATTCTCTTCTTCTTAATTTTGACACCTATTTATTTAAAAAAGAAATTGTTTTATTTGTTTTTTTTATTATAAATCATAGATTTAATAAACTTACCCTCAACTTTACTAGCCATACTTTTAACGTATTTTTTCAATATTTTCTTAACATTTGCCATTGTCAATAATTTTGCTCAATAAACACACTTGTGTACAATGTTGCATTTCCAGTTTTAATTAATTTTATAGCAATTTCGTACTTATTGAACAATAATTAAATTAAAAATTTGTATGGAATATTGATGACCTTAAGCTTCTTAAGAAAATTCGTTTCTATTGAATCAATGGCATATCAATTTGTTATAAAATGACTTTTTCTATACCAAATATTCGAAATCATAAGGCATTTCACTACAATTTACTTGATGAAAATATTAAGGATGTCAACAAACTGTTAGAACTTGATGGTATTGCTCTGGATTGTGAATTGAATTTCAATTCTCATCTGGATTATATGTACTTATATTTAAATAATAAAGCTTATTCTCTTTTATAAAAAGAAAACGTAAGGAATTTGTAAATGCTATAACTTTGAAAATACCGAATACTGCAATTATTCGCTCTTAATTGGAATACTGGGGGCAAATCACGGCATTCGATATCGAGTAAAATGCCATAAAAATTTTTTTAATTTGTGTGGAAATTTCGGTCGATATCGAATCCCGTGATTTGCCACCTGTTCTTATGTTTGGTGCCCCTTTTGTGCCGTAAATTCGAATCAAAGAATAGACAAGAAATTTGAGAAATTTGTGAAATTTGCTCTTCGTGATAATCGTGCTATATTCTCGTATCTCTCTTATTATGATCGTTGCTTCTCTTTGGGCTTAAAGCCACTTTATTTAACACGAACTATTAACTCTGTCATACTTATTTTGAATCTAATTATCAGTTTTAGTGATTGTGAGTATTTATTTAGCTTTATTTATTTCTGTACACCTTTTAGATCTCTAAGAGCCAACAATTTATTTCCTGTATCCACACATGGAAACAATATCACGAGCTTTATTCACTTTGAATAAGATAATTATGTTGTTAAACTAGATTTTTCGTTATCACAGGATAATTTCAAATTGTGTTTAGAAAATAGGAACATATTAAAAATATTGTTAAATTAAATTACGTTTTGGCCAGCCTGTAAGGATATTGTTATTCATAGCCGGCATGAATTAAATAAATAATATAAATTACTTATAATTTAAATTCTAATGTGCTGTTCATAGAATCCAAGCAATCGACTTGAGTAGAAAATATGTATGGAATCTACTCGAATAACTGAGTAGTTTTTATACAAATTGTTCATTCAATTCGATTGCTTGAATTCTATGAACATCACATAAGAGTCTGATTTTCTAACAGCGTGTTCATGGAACGCGTCAAAAATAAAACAAAACTGGGCGACACGTTAACGACTACGTCACAAATAGGGTTTGTGTAACACGTTTTCAATTGTTCGTTAAAATATATAAAAAAAAATTGTTCAAAATACTAATTTAAATGTCGTATTAAATTAATATTTTGAACATATTTTTGCTTTCAGCTGTTTGACATTTAAAAACGCGATAAACAGACGAAAAAAATGTGCCAGTTGTTACGTGTTTTGTTTAAAAACTTGACATTCGTGTTGCATGAACCCAAACAGGAAAAACGTTGATATTTTTACTCGTTGTTTTAGTTCATTGTGTTCGATGAACAGGCTGTAAGTGTGAAAGAAAGTTTCGTTCGAGCATTTATATTAAACACAAAAATAAACTCAATTTTTTTTTGTTTCTAATATTTAGAATGTTCGAGTGAAATTTTCTCTCGCATAAATTTAACACTTGAATTTTCAAAGTTTATTCACTTTGATACTTTATTTATTACTCAAGAATCTGTTATTCGTTATTGCCCTGAAACCAATTTGTCTTCAGTTTTGCAAAATTTAATTTGCTGGCAATTTAAAAGAAAACTTCTTTATGTCTTCTGATAACCGGCTGTGTGAAAACTATCTTGATCATTTTACTCGTATATTAAATATTATTTCAATAATCTGGCTTAAATTGCAGCTCATTAAAAACACACAACAATTGAAAAAAGTTTGCTTTATTAAAAAGATAATGATATTTTTTGGCAGGCAAAAAAGGAGCCAACACACACATACACAAAACACTTTCATATTCAATGAGAAAAATATAAAGCAGTGGTGAGGTGAGTAAGAGAGGCCGGCTAAAAGAAAAGTTGCCAAAAGTAAGACAAACAAAATCTTGTTAAAAACAGTTAAACACATGTAGGAACAAGAGCTTATTTTTTTCTCTCACTCTGTCTATCTCTCCTTTATTTTTATTTTCTTTTCAGCCGGAAGGCTCACACGAGCACTTTTTTTTTATCATTTACAACATTACATGTGCGATGTGTTTGTAATTGTAGCCTTAATAGCAATAATAACAATACTAACAACAATAATAACAGCAACAACAACAACAGCAACAACAATGAGAAAATAACATAAAGAATGTTTGTTTTTATTTCTGTGAACTTAAAATTGAACTGAAAACTTCATAAATAACCACAGGCAGCATGGAATTGTGTATGTGTGGCCGCATCATGCAACAAACATGATATGTGGCTTGCCAAATGAGATAAGAAACAAGACAATAACAAGCAAGCAATACTTGTTTAAACTCTCCGAATATTAACACACATACATACATATGTATGTATGTACGTGTTTATGAACTTGTGAGGTTGGGTGCATGTGTGTGTGTGTGTGCGTGTGCATGTGAGCTGTAAGGAAATGATTGTGACAGCAATGTAGAGCAATTTTTGCTTATATTATTTGCCTTAAGTTCTTTTTTTTTTGTCATTGGGTATGATGTGTGTGATGCTTTTTATGCATTTGCTGTTACTTATTGCTGTTATTATATATGTGTATGTGTGTGTGTATGTATAAATGTTTATCGTTATGTGCATATTTATATATTGCTACTGGCATATATCCAAAAGCATGTTTTTTTCTCTTTCTTCTTTTCATATTTCGGGCTCTAAAAGAAACAGACAGTGAACAAGTAGCAAAAACCCTAAAAAGACATAAGCAACAATTTTCGCAGCTTTCTTTTATGTTTTATAAACAATTTTTTTTTACTTTTTCCTTCGCTTAGTTTTTACTTTATTTAGCATTTCTGTGGTAAAAGAATTGCTTTTTCTTTATGAGTGTGTACTGGTGTGTGTGTCTGTGTATTTGTGGAGATGATTGTTGTTTATATTAACTTGTAAACAATGTTAATAAACATGCATGAAAAGACATGCAAAATTTAAAGCAATGAACAAACAAAAAAAAACAACAATTGCACAAAGCGAAGGCTAACAAGAAAATAGCAGAAGAAAAAGAAAAAAAAATTCCAAATATCAAATTATAGACGACATAAACGAATTAAGGTACCACTAGAAGTAAATCATTTGGTCTTCCAAAATTTCAAAGAAAAAAATCTTTATTTTATAGTTTTAAGTTGAGGTTTTCAAATCAGTTTTGTGTGTATTGTGAACTTTTTCTTAAAAATCTGCCTAAAGATATCATTCAAGAAAACAAAAAAACAGACTTCCCGCGATTTGGGTAAAAGCCAAAGCTTCAGTGGGAGCCTACTAGCAATTCGTCCAGGTCCTTAGTGTAGCCGTCCTGAATAAATATATTGTGGCCAAAGAGGGTGTTGTAAATTTAAAAGTTGAAAAGCACATTTCACTTAAAATAATCCAGTAGATCACCAAATTCCTTTTTACAATTGGCACTCATAATAGGCAAGTTTCTGTAAATTCGACATGTTAAAAATGACCAACTTTAGAATAAACTAAAAATTCCTTATATTGTAAACATTTTATTAATTTTGAAATCAATACATAAAAATCTTTAAGTATTAGCATTGTTACTGCCTGTTCGTCAATATCGAAAAAAACATTTCTTTCGAACTATTACATTTGAACGAAAACTAATTTTAACATTTTGTTTTTATTTGAAATGTAATTTTCTTTCGCAATCGATTTTTAATGGGGATTTTAGATAGATGTGCACAATTTTAATTTTATAAAATTATTCTGATTTATTCGACATTTTTTGTTGTAGCCCACAACAGTTATGGAGGAACTCCTTGATACATGCATTAGGAGATTAAATTGCAAACCAAAGGTTATAACAAAATATGTGGATGATTTATTTTGTATTATTTCAGAATCTGAAATCACAGAATTGTTAACTATGTTTAACTCTTTTCATCCAGACATTCAATTTACAATTGAAAGTGAATGTGACTATAAATTACCTTATTTATATACTTTAATAATACAAAAAGGTAATAACTTATTAGTAGATCGGTACCAGAAACCTACATCATCGGGGAGAATAATTAACTATGATTCAAAACATCCTGAAAGAGTTATTATTAATACGGCAAAAAATCTCATAGATAGATTACTGAATATAACTGACATTGAATTTCATAGGAAGAATGTGGGGAGAATTATAAATATATTGGAAGATAATGACTTCCCTAATCAACTTTCTAATAAATTGATTAGACAATACAAAAGACAGAGGATAAATAGTACGACCACTGGGAATGAAGCAAAAATTTATAAGTCTTTGACTTATGTACCGACAATTTCTAAAAGGTTGGAGAATTCTAAAATCTACGATTTAAATAATTATAGGATGGTTCATAAGACATATAATACATTAAGAGGTTTATTCAGTAAAATTAATGATAAGACAGAAATATTAGACAGATTTAATGTAGTTTACAAAATACTATATAAGGGAAATAATAATGGAGGGTATAATAAAGTATATATAGGTACTACTAAAAATAAACTAAATAAATATAATAAACTAAAAAATAGATTAGCTGGACATAAATCTGATCAGAAATACAAATACAGACCAACTTAGAAAACTGCATTAACATCACATTGTGCAATGTTTCCCCATACAGCAGATTTTGAAAACACAAAAGTTTTGAACACAGAAACAAACTACAAACGTCGTTTTATGCGAGAAATCTTACAGATTATAAATACACCAACAGAACAAAGAAATAACTTTAAAATGGATACGGAAAATGTAGCTCAAAATTGCAGACATTTAATTTATAAAAATAAAGCAGGAAATTGAATACTTTTTATGTCTTTGTAATAGAGTAATTTTGTATTTTTGTGTAATTGAATTATCACAATTTTTTTTGAGAATTTTTTATTATTTTTTCAAACAAATTTAGAATAAGTTTTTATTGGTTTGTGAAAACAATAACTGTTATTATTAATTTTTAATTAAATATATCCCTGAAGAAGCTTTCCATTGTGAAAACGAAATATCGGATTAAATAAATCATTTATATTTATTTTCTGGACGTAAAGCTTGAATAAATTATTTAATAAAATCTTAATTTTATTTAAATCGGTTTAGTATTTTGGGAGCTATAAGCGTTTAAAGTTGCTAACAATACATGCATACTTATTACACATACAAAGTGTGTATGGGTGTTTGTTCAATTTGCTTTGTAACAAGAGAGAGATAAGTAAGATATTACTGGTTCATAATTGATATTACTCATACGTAAATAAACTAATTTTTTATTTATGTCCTCAAAACTGAGCATTTCATAAGAAAGAAATTTATAAAAAAAAGTATAATTGAAAATTTAGAACCCCTCCAAATAGAGTCAAAAAGTCTGCTTGAATTAACAAATTCTCCTTCAAGTAGCGGTATCAACTACAACGAAAACAATGAAGCCGTACACTTAAACATATTGTTTTATCTTATTTATCCACATGCAAAACATCACAATCATTATTTTTACACATTCGCTTCATTTGGTTTTTGGGTTTTTAGCCAAAAAAAAACAACTCTTAAAAAGGCATTAAAGCCTACAAAAAATACAGGACATTTATTTTAACTAAATATGACACATTCGTATGAAATTATATTGGTTTTGTTTTTCTTTATTTATTTTTTTTTCTTTTAATATAAATTTTTTTGTTTTTCATTTTCTCTTTTATAATTTTCAGTAAAATTTTCTGTTTATATTCTTTTTGACTATTTTTGTGGCTGCTTGTTCATTTTACAAGTTGTATTATTGTTATCGCTGCCACTGCTGTTGCTTTTTAAATGGGATTATATTGTGCAACGTTAAATTGTTGCTGCTGCTGCTGCTGCTACAAAGGCAAAACCATTTAGAGATTATGGTTTAAAATTAGAGACAACACACAGATTTTAAATGCCAACCTCAATTATAGTTGGACCCATTGTATTGCTTTAGTTACAGTTCTAGCAATTACGCCATAAATTAATAATAATTAGACTAATGCCAGCGAAGGACCAGCACACAGCATGTGTCTCATTTTCTCTATTATGTGTAGTTGTTTATTTTTATTTTTTTAATTTTCTATTTGTAGATTATATTTTTTGCGTAAATTTACTGAGGTTTTAACGAGGATTTATTAAGTATTTATGAATGTAATGGAGTGAAATAGATAATTAAAAAAATAATGTTAAGTTGAAAAAAAAATAACTTCAATTGTTTGTTTTTTAATTCTGTTGCAGTTTTTAAATAATATAATTCTTTTTATTGGCATATAATTAATAAGGAAATTTGGTAATTAAATTTTGTGTTAAAAAGGGTTGCAAATTTAATTGAAAACTCTTTTTTTATGATTAATATAAAAAAGAAAATCAAAACAATTGTATTTTTGAGCCTTTAATTAAGACAATTGAAACATAAGTCATAATAATCTTAGAACAACTGAATGAGGGCTCTCAATAGAGTTAACAAGGTGTCAAGTCATAATTAATATTAATCATACGATCAAAATAAATTATATTTTTATTATTTCTATGGATGAAAACTAAAAAATAATGTTTAATTAATATTAAATATTGTCTACACTTTTCTATTACTACTTTTCTATTATTTTGCTCAAGCTTTAAAATCTTTGAAGTGAATCATTTCAGATTTTTCTGAAAGACCTTGTCCAGTTAATTATGCCTGCGCTGTGCGTCTTTGCAGTAGGGCATTTATAAAAGTAATATTGGAATTTATTCATACCCTCAAAATATATATTTTATATAAATTAATGAAATACAGGGGTGTATCTTTTTAAATCATGCGTTATTTTGACACTAACAGAGTTGTTTTTCTCTGAAATATTGACTATCACTCAGTGCCATACCTCCGCCGATCAAAATGAGTAGCTTTACGCTGGAACAATGTTGTAAGATATTGCAAACTTATTATTGGTCATAGAATTTCTACTAAAAATCATATGAAAATCATGTTATGCCATTTTGTCAAGGTCGATTGGCCATCTCGGAGTTACGATTTTACTTCTTTAAACTTTTTATTGTGCGCTACCGTTAAGGACCGATGCTATGCAAAACGATCTCGATATAGAATCGCAACCACCAACAAAGTCTTGTAAAATTTGACTCTTAAACCAGTCGCGGCAGTCATATGAATGAAATTGTGTTTCATGGGTAATTGAAAAAACTAATAACAGGCATGCAGAAAATAACAGTGGCAAATGGCCCAAGTCACCTGAATCGCAGGACAGCGTAGAAAGATGCAACTATAAAGTACAAAATATACGTAGCATGAAGGGATGAAAACAAAACAAAAAAATTTGTACACGAAAAATGCTTATATATTCAAGAAAGTTGAGATTTTTTAATTTCTACTGAACTAAGAAGGCATTGAAAATGCGGAGTGCGGTTATATGTATGTTGGTCTTTTATCTTATTTAAAATAAATTTTTGTAAAATATAATTTTAAAATATTATAAGAAACGTGTTTTTCAAAGGCAAAAGGCCCCGTTAGCCGAGCGTTGCTGTAGCCGTACCGTAGCCTACCGTACTGTTAGCACGTTGGTCCACTTAAAGATAATTTAAAAACGTACGTTTGTTTTCTATTGTTTGTTTTATTGCCAGGAAAAAGGAACAGCTGTTTACAGCACAGTGATGGGAATTAAAAATTTTCAATTGGTGACTTGTGCAGAAAAAGTACCTAAGATATTTAAATGATATCAGTATTTTGTGTATGTATATATAAAAAAATTATTTATTATTTCACATTTATATTATAAAATTATAATATAAAATATAAACAACAAATTAGTGTTTATATGTGCATACAAAAAAATTGATACCATATAAATTATTTTATATGTATATACGTACGAGTACATATCACATTTATATAATATATGTATTTGTTTATTATATATGTACATCTAAGCATGTATATCGTCTTATCAAATGCAAAAGGGCCTATCTACATTATAATAAAATTTTCGCTAGAGATAAAAAACTTAATAAAAAGCAAACTATTGTGGTAACAAATATTGTCTTTTTCAGCATAGTATCATTAATTCCGATTTTATTAATGATACTACCTACAAAAAATAGTTTTTATGATCACAATAGTTTGCTTTTTATTAAGCTTTTTGTCTCTCCTGGAAAATTTAAAAAATAGGTAGGCTGTTTTGCATTTTATATGACGATATGTATGTACATATATATATATATATATGCAAATATACAATATTTTAAGTTGTTTTGTCAAAAGTACACAAATATTATCAAAACGTACCAAAAATTAAAGCGGAAATACCCTCTTAACTTGTACCAAAGAAACAGCTCATCACTGGCTTACAAATGTCACGTAACAACTTTAGCAATTTCTATTTTATACAGATTCGTACGTTGCAACTACGGTACATTTAAATTCGGTAAGCTTTTTTATTGCTTTTCCCATAACATAGACGAACAGCTGATACAGTACGGTACGGGTTCGCTCCGCTAATTCTGCCTAAAGTCATACCAGACGATCTCGAAATCACAGCTGACCAGTGTGTTGTATCATTTTTCATTGTCAAAATGTGCGTTTTGGTAAATTTTCTGGTTTTATTTTGACATCCAAGAATGATATTTCCCAAGGCGAATTCTGTTGCGACTACCTGTATGCATTTTCCGTGTGTATTTCAGTATGAATAAAATTATTTCATAAAGTTTCATGAAAAACCTACAAGAAAAAACTGTCCCAAACTGTAAACTGTAAACTTTTTTTTATAAAAGATTGCTACTTTGGCAGCATTTATTAGTTGTGTTAATTGCCTTCAGTGTCAGCTGCTCTAGCGTAATTTAAAATTTCAAAAGGATTTATAGTTTACGAAATGTAACTAAATTCACGCTATTAAAAATAACAAGTTTCTGATTTTACACAAATTTACCTAAATCGAGTTTTCATCAGGTGTCGACGTTTTGAGGTCACGACAATCTATTCTGATTTTTTTTACAAAAGATGTCCGTATGGATGCTTGTATATACGTTTGTGTGCGTGAGAGAGAGAGAGATAGAGAGAGCGTGTGAATGTAGAATAGTTTAACCAATCTGAACCAAATTTTTGGCTTTCTAAAAACATTAACATCATTTAGATATTGTGAGAGAATAAGGGTATTCGTTTGAGAAAATTTTGATAATTAATATGTTAAGAAAAAATTTTGTTTTCAAATAAATTTCAAACTGCTAAGCTGATTGAATCCAAAATCTAATCAGAGGGCAAATACCGGCGTTCGATATCGAACGAAATTTCCATACAAATTCAACAAATTTTGTATGGGACTTCGTTCGATATCGAATGCCGTAATTCGCCCCCTGCTTTTAAGCTCAAAAACGTTCGCTACCGCAAATTTGACTAAAATCGATTAATCCGTTCGTCAGATAACGCTGATGAAAAATTTCAAAAGAAGCGTTTTATTTTAATACCTCCAAAATCAATTCTTGTCAAATCAACTTTAAGTATTCAATAAATTTCTTTAACATGAAAAACTCCGTCAGTTACCGTTGAACGATTTATTCGGCTTAGACGATATCGCTCCTTTATTGCAACGTAGTCATATCTCCGGAAACGTCAGGAAACGAGTTTAAAGTTTTTAATTTACACACACATCAGTGAAAAAATAAAAATAAAAACTATTCTCCTCTCGAGAAGTGAGAAAACAAGATATTTGTATACTTTTTTTACTCAAAATGAAGAGCGATACGAAGAATATTTATGTATTCTTAACTAAAAAATCACGTTTTTGTTGAGACAAAGGAGCAATATGATCTCAGCCGGATAAATGGTTCAAGAGATATCGCTGTCGAAAATTTAAAAAAACCTTAGGGCAAATTACGACATACGATATCGAACGAAATTTCCATGTAAATTAAAAAAAATTTTGTTTTGGATTTCGTTCGTTATCGAAAAATCTGAAGTGATTTTTATATTTTTTTTAAATATATTTTATTGATTTAAAATTAATTTTCTTTAAATATTATTTAAAAAAATGCGCTGAAAAAAGTTTACTTAACTGTTTACCAAGAATCTTGCATTCAATTGTTTTTGTGTTTTCTTCAAAGTTTTTACTTGAAAACCTGATGTTTTTTTATAATTAACTTACTGTATTGTTCGATTAAACAAATTGACTTATGGAAATAAAAACAAAGGACTTTTTGTAAGCTACGAGTATTTTTAAGCTTCAAAGGGAAATCTTAACAAAAATGTTGAGAGAAATTTCGTAGAAGAAAAGAAGTCCTTAAGAAAACTTTACATTTATTACAACAATAGTAAATAAAACTTTTAAACAAAGCAATATATAGATGAATATCCTTAAAAATTCGCCAAACAATAATAATTTTTCTTTGATTTTTTTTATTTTTTTTTATTGCCCGGAATATATTTCCATCAATTCTATTTAAAAGCGAAAAGCACTTTGTGTTTTTCAACCGTTTTTTTTTCTTCTTTCATATTATCAAATGGTTTTGTTTGTATTTTTTGTTGCTGTAAAGTTTAAACGTGCGTTTATAATGGATTTTATCTAGTTTTATTATCTTTGAGGCATTTTTGCATTGTTTGAAGGATATTATTCTATTCAGTATTTTTTTCTGTATTTAAAAAAAATATATATTTTTTTAAACATTCAATTGTTTGCGGTATGCGTAGGCCATGTTTTGCATAACAAAGAAAGTTGGAAGTGTTTGAGTGTATGTGTGTGTGTGTGTATATATTTTCCTTTTTTCCTTAATGCATAACAGAGTTTTATGGCTATTTTTCCTGGTATTGTTTTGCAGATCATTGTGTTGAAGTTATTTAACTGCCTAAGAAGGGCTTTTTGTTGGCTCTCATCAAGTTGGGTTATAATTATAATAAATGGTTTTGTTGGTGTTGAAAAAGGTATTAAAAGAAACTAAAAAGAAAATAAAATAATCATTAATTTTAAATTGCTGAAGTCTTTTATATAAAAATATCTCAAACGTAAAGTTTTATATGCCGTTTAAAATATAAAGAGAATTGTGAGATTTTGTTAGTTATATGAATTTATTGAAAATAAATCTTAATTAATATCACTCATACGTCTTCAAAAAAAATTTGTTTCTTTTAATTTTGAATAAAATTTTAAATAAACCTTCCCGAAATCTTAAAATAGTTTTTAAGTTCAGCCCAGATTTAACAATAGAATAAAAGAATGTAAAAAATTATCTATATTATTAATAGGCAAATACGTTTTTTAGATCCCTTTTACGACCGTAATACTGAACCAATTTTGGACACTTTTATATCTTTTTAAACGGGGTTTTTTACATAGATGTGGACAATCTTTATTTTATTTGAATCAGATCGATATTTAGTGAGCTGTAAGCGTTCAAATTTGCTGCTAACACATGCACACTTACTACACCTGCTTTTATGAGCTTCAACTTGAAAATTAAATAAAGTATGAATATGTGTTGGTCCAATTTGCTTTTGCATAGAAATGCGACAGAGTTTTAAGTTGTTTATTATTTTTGTACTTTATCGTATGTGTTTATGTAAATGTTTAATATCAATTTCTAGAATGCGGTCGATGGAGTCGACCGCTGGACACACTAGTACATATAAAAAAGAGAACAAATCACGGCTTGTTAGATTTTTCAAACACATTTCTAATAGCGTTTTCTTTTCCAAAAAAAAAACCGCAACATTTTTTGCCCTTTTTATTGAAAATTTGTAATATAATGATTTTTTGAAATAGTGAGTTTATTAGAAATTATTGTTAATTATTATAATTATTATCATTTACGAGCCAAAATTTTTGTCTTAAGAAAAATAGCAATTTTTTTGATAAAAAGTAAGAGAAATGTTGCATTTATTTTTAGAAAAAAAAATTGACTTAACTACAGCAAGAATTTATTTGTGTTTGTAGAATGCTTGCAAGCTAATCTGAGCAATAGGTCCAGTTGAATATATATTTTTTTTAATTTTAAAGTAGTCAATAAATTTTAAATTGTAACAATTTATGCAAAATACTCGTAAGTACTAATTAATATTACTCATACGCTCACAGTAGTATTTTTTTATTCTATACATACACAAATCTATCAAATTGTTATGTATAACGGGTGTCCGCCGGGAAGGTATACTTCTTTGTTTGTTTATATTTTTTGATTAAATGAAAGAGATTGGATCTTATATTGATAAATGTTTTACTTAATGTCGGCAATTATGTATGGAATACAATATCAGATAAATATCGGCCTCTGTTAGCCTCACAAATGCGACCCCTTTTGAACACATTATTCATTACATTCTCACACATTTCACAAGGTACTCGTATTTCATTAATTTTATCACGAATATTTTGTTTTAGTTGCTCAAGCGTTTCTGGTTTGTTTGCATAAACCTTGCTTTTCAGATATGCCCCACAAAAAGAAGTCCGGAGCAGTCAACCCAGGCGACCGTGGAGGCCAATCAACCTCACCAGTTCTTGAAATAACTTTTTGTGGAAAGAGGTCTCGCAGTAATTCCATTGTAATCCTGGCTGTATCCGATGTGGCACCGCGTTGTTGATACCACATTTTAATCAAGCCCAAAGCATGCAGTTGTGTGTGGCGTTAAAAAGTTTTCAATCATATCAAGATATCGCTCCCCATTCACAGTTACCGTTACGCCGTTTTCATTTTCAAAGAAGTAAGAAGTCGGTCCAATGATTCCTCCTGACCCAATCGCACACCAGACTGTCACTTTTAATGGATGCAAAGGTGACAGATTTCCTAAAAATAGTTAAATTTTCAGAAGCATGAAAATTGTACTAAAGTTTATTTTTTAATTTTTATTTCTTCATTATTTATTAAAAAACATAACAATCCTTTTATATTAAAAAAATTGCAACGATTTAATAAGTGCAAATTTTTTTATGAATTTTCAAATCCAAAAAAAATATGTGAAGAAAATAGGAATGGCTAATTTTAGAGGTTTTTCAATAAAATGTCTTATGTATTTTTAAAAATGATGTAAATTCATATAAAATATAAAAATACAGTTATCTATCTGTTCATTGGTATGTAACACATGTATATTTATGATTTAAAATACCAAATGAAACGGTCACAAAACAGGCATCTCGTATGAAATTTAGATAAAGTGTACTATTTTCAAGTGTTTTTACTACCGATTTATTACACTTTTTTTCTAATTGGCACCGCTGTGTGACGTTCCCCATGGAAGTCATCTTGGTTATAAATAACCTCCCTCCTTCATTTATGTTGCATTCCAAAGTACTCTTGTGTGCATATGATAGACAATCATACAGATACTTTGGGAACATCTGTTCCAATTCTAAAATAAAAAATATAGATTTTATATATAAAAAAAACATAGCTCAAGAACTCTAGAACAGCAAATGATTCGTTGATATTATATGAGGTTCTCCTAAAACCTTAAATGTTAGCGTTAATTTCCGGCCTTTAGATTTTAAATAGTTTTCGCAGTATTTGAATTATTGCTATTTTTGTGAAATAAGCCATCCTTATTATTCAATTTAGAAACTAAACTATCGTAACAAAATTATAATATTAATTAAAATTTACAAGCTAACTTAAGTTTTCTGAATGCGAAATATCAGCATAAAACCTTATTTAATTATATTTAACCAATTACTTTTAAATACTCGTATCGTATGAGTGATAATATTAACTTTTATGAAATATCCTTAAAGCAGAACATAAGCAATCTGATGAAAATTATGAACTTTTCTAGCTTAATGTGGACAGCTCATTGGCAACATTTAATTTGTATTTAAATTATTTTAGTTTAATTAAAGTTTTTCATCTACAAGTTACACGATATGATACCGCTTTATCAAGCTTAAATTTCTTTATTTCAAACAACGTTTTCCCTATTTGTTCTCCAAAACTTTACCAAATTAGATTTCAATAACTTTGCAATAAACTTGTATCCAAAAAAAATAAGATACAACCAAAAGTCTCTTAAGGAAACTAATGAAATAAATAACATACACAAGCTAAAGCAATTGAAAACAATAATAGATAAAGAAAAAAAGAAAAGAAATGTTATTGTAAAAATGGCAGAATAAATGCACTCAATATGAGTTGTACCCTGTAAATATTTTTTTATACAAAAAAAAAATAATAATAAAAAAAAAACAAGTGAAACTATAATAAATACTAGGAATAAACAAACATATAACGATATGAAGAAATGTTTGTTGAAAAAAAAAACAAAAACAGAAAATAATACAAAAATTAAAGTCAAAAGAATGCTGCTGGAAAAAAATACGAATATTCAAGTATTGGAAACTTTTTATAAACAAAATAAAATAAAACAGAGTTTACATCTCAAAAAGTACGTGCAGTCAATTTTAAAATCGTTTCAACCAATATCAAAAAACAAACAGCAGCACTACTACAAGATAATGTTAAAGAAAAGGAGCACAAAAAACAGAGGAAGAAAAAACTTCAAGGAAAAATAATGCAACAGGATTCACATTTATACAATACGAATGCAAAAGAATATTCAATAAAATAACTTTGTATTGAATAAGCATGAAGAGCAACAGCTGTACTTACAAAACTCTATACACAAATACGCGAACACGTTCACACACACAAACACTCACACACACTCTCTCTCTATCTCTCTCAAACAGTAACAAGATGAACTACTTGATTTTACAACGGCTGCTTTAACTACATTCGAATGCATGTGAGTGTGCGTGTGTGTATTAGTTTATATTAAAGAGAGTTATAAAGAGATGGTATGCGGTGGTGTGGTGTGTGTGTGTGTCTACTACAATTCACATGTATTTGTTGCTCGAACAGCATTTTAAAATTATTCAACAAACTGAAACATGAAAGTAAATTGAACACGCTCGAAAGGTGAAGGATATAACTACAACAGCAACAACAGCAGGAGCATGAATTGCAGCTGCAACAAAAACAAAAATTAAATAAATAAATGTAGACAATTCACCCCTGGGAAGATAAAAACAAAATAATGACAATTGTTGTTATTTAATATCAATACAATTTAGAAAAATTTTATTTCGATTTCTGTGTTATTTTTTCAAATTTGTCTAAAGATTAAACTTTTTTTGTGAAATATATATGTAAGTATATTTTCTAAAGCAAAACAAAGTCTCATGCAAACTCAGCAATTTTTAAATGCATTGAAAAAGGAGTTCAGTGGTTATCAAGGTATCAGTATTTACTGAGCAGATCTGATCTGGATGACGGTGTTAACTGAGCAACTTTTTTAAATGTAGCAAATGTAGTGAGCAAATTTTTCTCTAAATAAAAACGTTTTAGTGTTAACTAGAGAACCTTTTCTTTCAAGAAAAGTGTTTCAGTCTTAACTGACCAACTTGTTCCTTAAATAAAAAGATTTATCTCAATGCTAACTATATCCTTAAAGGAAATGTTCCAAATGTAAACTCTGCCACTTTTTCTATGTAGAAAAAAGTCTCAGTAGTAACTGAGGAACTTTTTCCTAAAGAAAATATAAGTCCCAATGTTGGCTGAGCCACTTTTGCTCTTAAGAAAAATGTTTTGTTTCATTGTTAACAAGCAACATTTTCTCGGTTGAAAAAAGTCTCAGTGTTAACTGATTTTTTTTTTCATATAAAAGTCTCACTTAACTGAGCTAATATTTCCTGAAGAAAAAGATCTGAATGTTAACTGAGCAATTTTTTTAAACATAGAAAATATAGTGAGCAAATTTTTCTCTAAATAAAAGGGTTTCTCTAAATAAAAGTTTTAACTGAACAACTCGTTCCTTAAAGAAAAACTTTCTCTCAGTGTTATCTGAGAAACTTCTCAGTGCTAAGTTTGGGAAATGGTCCCAATGTTAACTCTGCAACTTCCCTACAAGAACAGTGACGGTCATCTGGCTGGTAATATGACTGGCATTGTTGATAGAAATGCCGGTCATCACGTAGAACAAAGTTTCTATCATTTCCTTAAGGCAAATTTGAAAAAAATTACCGAAACTTTTGTGTACGTGTGATCTTGCATCCCTTTCTAACTACCAAATTTTTTCGTACACAGAACATATGTCTGAACTGCTCACTCTAATGTTCTTTTACTGGTCAGCGCTGATACAAATATTAGTCACATTTGACTAATCAACCTTGATGTACATATCGGTCACCGCTGACTTGTCAAACTATATGGATTCATTCATTCACCACTGTTGATGGACATTTCTGTTGAAATAAAATGCGATTTTTTTGCAATTCAATTGTTATATTATAATTAAATATATATAAATAAATATGCATAAGAAAATAATAGTGTAAATAATAATTACAATAGTGTGTATTAGTATGATAATTGTGTATGTATTAGTTTCGGTCATCCATTTCTTGTAGGGTTTTTCTATATAGAAAAACGTCTCAATGACAACTGAGAAACTTTTTCCTAAAGAACAAAAATCGCAGTAGCAATGTTATCTGAATAGATTTTTCTCTAAACAAAATGGTCGCAATGTTAGCTGAGTAACTTTTGCTCTTAAGAAAAATGTTTCAGTACTAACTGAGCAACTTCTACTTGGTTAAAAAAGGTCTGGATGTTAACTGTTATTTTTATTTTTAGTTTTTATAAAAGGTCCAGTTAACTGAGTAAATTTTTCTTAAAGAAAAAGATCTCAATGTTAACTGAGCAACTTTTTCTAAATAAAAAGATCTGTGTTAACTGAACAACGTTTTTTCATATAAGAAAAGTCTCAGTCACAACCTTTTCCTAAAGAACAAAACTTCCAATGTTAGCTGAACAGATTTTTCTCTAAAGGAAAAGGTCTCAATGTTAACTAAGCATTTTTTTTCGTTTATGAAAAAGGTCTCACTGTTAACTGCTTTCTCTTTGGCTGGTTAACTGATAAAATAGTTTTTATAAATAAAAAAAAACTTTTTATAAATAAAGAATCTTTTTCTGGGTTAAAAAGGGTCTTCTTTTTTACTGATAAAATGTTTTTCATAAACAAAAAAAAGGCTCGCTGTTAATTGACCAACTTTTTCTCGATTGAAAAAGGTCCCAGTGTTAAATGAAATAATTTTTATATGTTAAAAAAGGTCTCAGTATTAAATGACAAATTTTTTTATAAATAAAAAAGTCTCAGTAATAACTAAACAATAGAAAACGGAATCGGTTGTAACTAGAAATGGACACCGTTCACGTAATTAGCGTGAATCACGCATGATCGGGATACGTTTTTTGTTTCAATCACGTGAGCGTGTATGAACGTGAGTATGAAAAAATTGAGCTTGAGTGAGCCTGAGTGAGTAAATTTTTGCTGTGATTATTTCGTATTTTTTTTTTCTTTTATTGTAATTTTTTCATATAATTTTTTAATTTTTTTAATTATCTTATAGTTTTTTTTTTTTTAAGTATTTTGTGAGCGCGAGTTTTCGTCGTTGTAATTGACTTATTTTCCACTTACGTGAGCCAAAAATATAATGTGATGCATTAGCGTGCATGAACAAAAGTATTTTATCGTGAGCGTGAATGGGCGTGGGCAAGCATAAACGTGAGCCAAACATTTAAGGTTGTGAATGAGAGTGCATGAGAAAAATTTTTTTATGGTGGGCGTGCATGAGCATGAGTGAAATACTTTTCTCATGATCCCATCTCTACTTGTAGCTAAGCAACTTTTTGTGTAAATAACAAAACTCGTAATTTTAATTCTGGAATTTATTCCATATTGGAACATATCTCAGGGCTAATTGGGCGGCTTTTTCTCTAAGAAAAAGTCTCAGTGTTAGCGAAGTCACGTTTTCTGTATAGAAAAAGAACTCGGTGTTAGCGGAGCAATTGAAATTCCTAGCAAATGTGAGAAACCTGAAAATATAGAAAAATCGAGCATTTAGAGAGAGGTTGTAGCGGCCACCGAAAACAGCATGTTTTTACATTCAGCTTCAGTGTTGTCAGCATTAAATAGCTTCTCATGTATTGTAGCAAAATCTCAGCAAGTGGATTGAATAAAGATTCTTATGACATACCGATAAAATACATTTCCCCAGATGATCCAATTTAATGAACTCGATGGTCAGGTATTTTTTACTTAATCACAAAATCCTTTAATTGCAAATTCTCTTATACTCGTATCACTTAAATATTCAAATTTTTCTCGTCCTTATTTCTCTACCCACAAAACCATTCAAGATTATACGACTTATATTTTCTATTTGTTTCTTTTTTTTTTCTTCTTAATCTCTTAATATAAATTTAATATGTTGCTTTTATAAAATCCACAAAAAAACCAAACCAAAACAAAACTCCTGAAACCATATATTGCAATATGAGTTTTGCATATTCCATCCAACATTATTACAACTAACAAGCAAATCATTCAGCACTTAACATGCTCTTTAAATATGTATAAACAAGCCATTCCAAAAATAAACAATCAACCAAATGCTAGAAAGGGAAAAACTACGAGTAGTAAAATCCCTGACTTTGTAACAATTTTTGGCAAAATGTTGAAATAATTTTAGGCTTGAGGTATGAGCCAAAATGCTGAAACCAAAAAACGAACAAACTCCGTAATGCATGAAAAGAGAGAGAGCGAGGTGGGGAGGGGGGCAGCTCTGAAAAAAAAAAGACTAAACAAGAAGCTTGTTAAAAATTTAACATGCAGCAAATTGAGGAAATAATGTATTAAGGTCGGGATATGAAATTGCAGAAATAAAAAAATAATGAATAAATAAAAAAATAATAATAATGATAAAAAAGCCATAAACATAGACAAGCTAAAAATGACTAAATAAAGATTTTGGGAAAATATTTTGTGGGTCTATTTTCAGTTATTTTTAATTTTTTTATTTTTTTTAATTCAATTTAAAAGAAAAACCTAAAGACGAGTAATTATGGTTAATGCTTGAGCAAAACTTTAACATGTGCATACGAGTATTGTAAATTTTTTTATATAAATTTAAAATTTATGAAGTGGCTTTAATAATGTTCAGATGCTCAGCGAGATGACACAGACGACAAAAAACGAAAAAAGAAATTGATTTTTATTTACAAATCTTTTAATTCATTTTCAAAGTGGAATATCTTTTCTGGTACAATGCTTGCAGTGAGCATACTTTCAAGAGTTCCAAACATATATTTTTGTGCATAATTTTTGTATGTTATTGAGCCTTCACAGACGAGAACAATTTTTAAGCGCACAATTTTTGTTCTATTTATAACGCACGGCTTTCTTTGTATTAAGGTACGGTCACATTTGACAAATATTTGCTGAAAAAACGTGACCAACAGAGAAGCTAAATTTGCATTTTCTTTAATTCCAATATTTTTTAATATGGGTTCGCATTAATTAAAAATAATATAAAAATAGCATTTTGCGGCATAATTGACTACATTTTGTGATATAAAAATTAAGTTAAATCACACTAACCCCAAGCAAAAGTAGTGGTTACGCGTTTTTGGGCAAATGTTTGGCAAGTGTGACCGTATCTTTTGTGTCTTTTGTAATTATTTGACAAGTGTGTTTTGTTTTTAATTGTGTATGTATTGGTTTTGTGCTGCTAATGCGGGGTTGTAGCCGGTTGAAACTTTACGCCAACAAAAAACCATTCTCTTCGCCACGCTCAACCAACAAGCTGCCATGTTATGCCAGCATAATTCTTCTCGTGTTTAAATGCTCATTGAAAATCTTTAGAAGTGCTTGGCATTTCTAAACTACTAGTGTTTCCTATGGCCGACGCAATCGACCATATTCTATTAATTAAATATTAAGCATTTACATAAATATATACGATAAAATACAAAAACAAAAAATATTCTAAATAAACAACTTAAAAATTATTAACTCTCTTTTGTTTACAAAGTATTTTTAGAAAATGCTCTGTCTCATTTCTTAGCAAAAGCAAATTGGACAAACACACATGCATGCTTTATTTATTTTTCAACTTGAAGCTGATACATGCATGTGCAATAATTGTGCATGGATTAGTAGCATCTTTAAACGCTTATAGCTCCCCAAATACTGAACCGACTTTAACAAAATATAGATTGTGCACATTTGTGAATAAATATCTTAAAAATTATATAAGTTTTTTTTCAAAATCGGCTGTATAATATGAGCGTAAAAAGAATCTAAAAGAACGTGTTTGCCTATTAATAATATAGATAATATTTTTCAAACTTTATGGATTTTTAATCCAAGGTAATTTATTTGATTTTAGCAGAAGGCAGCCACACGTTGTTATCGAGAGCTACTGCACCGTCATTGTTGTTCATGGGCATTTCTGCTGTCTATCAGCATCCTAAGTCAGCCGTTCTGCTTGCAAATGAATATAAAGCTTTCCCTTATTTTGCATCGTCTACAAAGATTGAGTTAAGGAGATTGTAAATCAACAACGTCGTAAATGTTGTTAAGTACAAGTTCGATGAGCACTTCAAACTATCGATTGAGTATGAAGTTGGTCAACACTGCAATAAGTATGAGTGCGTATGAGTACAAGAAATTTAAAGTCATGATTCAACTCTACTCACTTTTTCACCATGAATCAATCAAGAAAACAAGATTGTGACGTAGACATAGAATATGTTTTGTAAACAAAAGTACAATTCTGTAGGGAAAGCAAGCCGAAATATAAAACTTTGGTAGCCCGAGGAAGCTCTTCTTCAAATAGCTTCAAGCTCAAACTCAAAAGTATTACGCGACTGCATCTCTTTTCTTTGCATTTATAATTTTGTTCAAATCGATGCACCCGTTTAGAAATTATTTAATTATTTCCAGATCTTCGCCAGAAATCTCTTTCACTTTTTACAACAAGCACTCTTTTGTATTCTATGATGACGTAGATGCGCAGTAGAAATTTATTTTGTACGGCTGAGTGCGCAATCTTGTTTTCTTGATTCATGCTTTTGCACAACTCATTGCAGATCACTGCTGAGTACAGACTTTGATGTACTCGCAAAGTTGCTTTGCTCTCTCTTCGTCGTTTATGCATAAAATTTGTATTTGATTGCATTTTTGTGTGCTTGGTTTGCATGTTGATCCAACAAAAGAGCACAAAATTTGTCAAAGTAAACTTTGCATGTGCAGAAGTTAAACAAAGTTTAAAAATAAAATTTAAGGAGTTTGTCAAAGTAAACGATGCGTTATGAATTTTAGTCAAACTAACGTTATAGAGAAGTTCGTCTGTAACTCTATTCTACTAAGAATCCTTTAACAACAAATTTTGTATTTTCTTTCCATGCCGTTGTATATTCTCTTCCAACCAACCAACCAACATATAACCTGCGAAAGCCAACTGTAACCATTAAACTTAAATCCTTATTCTATTGTAAGCCTACATTGGCAAGTTAACATTTAAAGGTCTTGTGAACAGCACGCGAATTTAATATTATAACGAATATAGAAATAAAAAAAAATAATAGATGACTAGCAAGCACTCATGATAAAGTTGAACTGCTAAAGAAAACTGCTAAAAATCAACGTTAAAAACACTTTAAAATTATTAAACAAAAATGTTAATAGATAAACAAAGCTGAACATGCAAAATGTACATTTTTTTGGGGGGGCCCTTACTTTATGGTTGCATTTCATAGAACGATTCTCTTCTTTACATAAAATTTAAGCCTAAACACTATTGCAGTTAGCAAAACTCCATCGCTAAGTTCATGCGATATAACTTGCAGAGTTATTAAATTATAAATTTTGTTTAAAAAAAAACGAAAGGGAATGGAAATATTTTTTATTACAATAGTTTTTCTGAACTAAGAATATAACAGACGCCATTTAGGCTTAAGTTTTATATTCAAACTCTATTGAAACAAACGTTAAAGTATTGGAGTTTATTATAAATTTCCGTTTTGTTATAAAAGTAATTAAAACAACAACAACAACAACAAAAGCTAAAAATACAACAGCAGTTACAATACAACTGAAAACCGGAAGTTGGTCATAATACAATGTGTTATTTGAAAATGCAATTGTTAAGACTTGAGAAAGTGAAGGAAGGGGCTTTGAAAATAAAAAAATGAAGTCAACTGTTGGCAAACAATAATATGCATATGAAATTAATGTTTTTTCTAGAAAATTAGAAACGCACGAATCTGTTTTTTTTTGTAGTGAGTCCTTAATGAAAAAAAATCAAAACTAAACGACAGCTTAATAAATCATGGCAACGGAAGGGAATTGCAAATTTCTAGCGCTTTCTATTGAAATACATATAAAAAGTACTTATTACGAAAAGTAGGAAACTAGTCAACCTTCTTCCTCGCACAACCCCGAATAGTTTTACAGAATAATATACAGAACAAAAAATATATTTTAATCAATTTTAAGTAATTGGACCCCCGTAGTGTATTCCTTGTCAGGTCAACTATTTCTTCTTATGATTTCATTAATTTCCCTTTAGCAAAATCTTTCAGTTACATTTTCTTGTTATTTTTCCGTTTTTTCTTGACGAAAAAAAGTAACGAAACAACCAAGCATTTGCTTATGTCATGGGGATTCGGCCTTTCGTCCTTCGTGTATTATTTTGTACTTAACGGAAATTCAACAATAGAAAAAATGTTGCGTTTTTAATGTCACTATGTGCATTTCCGTTTTGGCTTTTGTTTTTCCCATTTATAAAGTTTTGTTACAGTAACTGTTGGCAAATGCACTTGAACACAGACGTTCAATTGTTTTGTAAGAAAAAGGGGGAAACATTTATATGAATATAATGAAAGGGTAAAACAAACCAGTTGTTCTTTTTTTTTGTCGAAATTTTTGAGAAACTAGTATTACAGATTTTCCATGGTTTAGGAATCTTTTATGATTCCGATGATTTTTGTGAAATGCACAAACTTTATTATGAAATTAATGATGGAAGGTAAATGATTTTTTTTCGTGATAATCATTACTTATTTTAATATACAAGTTTTTGTGATTCTATTAATATTACTTTGTTTTTTTCAGAATATTAATATTATTTTTTATATACTTACAAAACTGGTTTTTTAAATGATCAGTTTTTAGAGATTTTTTTTCATTCATTTAAAATTCACTTTATTTTCTAACACCCTGTTTACATACATATGTACATATAAAGACAACAATATTAACTTTTCGCCAGTAGTAAGTAATTTTTCACTCAATTTTTTCTCGTTCCTTATATGTACAGTCATTTATATTGTATGTTGCACATATGTACATACATATGTATGTACATTTTCAATCCAAAAAAAACTTTTTTTAATGCAAGCGAGTGTTTCTGCTTATATTTCAATACATATTGTATGTACATATAAATATATGCACATATGAATGAATGTATACGAACATGCACAAATATGCTGTTGCATGTTTGTAGATAAAAAGACATTAGCATAAATTATAATTAAATTTATGCAACATCATACACAATTTAACATTTCATTTTTATTCATATTATACGTGTACAAAACAAACGCAACCGCAGCAACAACAATAACAATAATAAAAATAGCAAAATGCGAAAGAAATTGTTTAATGATGGCTTTTTTATATGAAGTTGTAAAAGTGATTTTATTTTAATTAGAAACTGAATTTTATATCAGTATAAATTAAGGGTAAAGAAATAAAGTTTCCACAAAAAATACTCATTCTAAGAAGCTTAATAAACTGGAATTTTCGAATTCATATGTGCATTTAATAACTGTGCAGTGATAAGATTTCTTAACAATAAGTTTCAATTATATGAATATATTTCTTAAATTAAATTGCAGTGCAAAATAAAAATAATTTCTCTTTTAATGCTGCAAATAGGGATCAATATCATTTGATTGCCTGGATGCCTCCGATTCAGCACCCACAGCACAGGCCATCAAAGCATTAACGCTTTGTTCCTCGCCAGCTTTATAAATATAACCGTTCGCTTTATCTATGTGATTTCGCAAACGCAGCATACTTTGAGTGTTACGTGAGTCCAACATTTGAAATGATACTAAGGCATAATCCTCTACCATTGAACAAATGGCAGCATTTAGTTTTTTATATTTTCTGAAGGATGGAGTATCATCCAAGGCTTCCAGTAAATATTTTAAGTCCAAAACATCTGTATAAAAATCCAAATTAAAGTGCAATTTTTCCTCATGCTTTTTCAGCAAATCGGCCTTAGACAAAACATTAACATGAGGCAATCCCATGCGTAACATCATGTTTAAAGCCAACAACAAAGTAGCTACAAATTTTGCAGGTTCACTGCAATAATGAGAGTCTATAAGATTGATTGTTACCAAATGGTAGCCTAGTTTTTCTAATTTTTCAAATATTTTCGACATAGAAACATGATGTGTATATAATTCCACTTGTCCGGGGCAATCAAAGAAGAAGTAATTGCATGTGTTAGAATGTTTGCGCAAATTAGGCAAAAGCCAGTCATCAAAGTGTTCTTCCAAAAATTCAGCACAATACATGAGAGCACCATTGGGGCCCAAGTGCATGCTGTCCATGACGTCTTGTACTGTTATAAGTTCCATTACATCTATATTGGCGGTATATTCCATATTCTCATTGGCTGGATCCAAGTTGACAATAGCGACCTTGCGTCCCAATTCTTGGTAGAACTTGAAAGCATTTTGACAGTATGTGGTTTTGCCACTACCGGGAGGTCCCACAATTAGTTGCCCATAAAGAGGATTGGTAAATTTTAATTTAGCTGGTTGTAACATTAGTAAATCAAATGTTGTTGCTTGAAAATAGCTAAGATGAACAATTTCTTTTTCAAAATATGAATGTAAACAAAAATATTTCGACACAATGAAACAGCTGTTAAATTATGGAAGTGGTCACAAGCAATACCTTAGTTAATAGTGATGCCATACTAGAAACTAAGAATTCCATGAATTCGCTTTGTTGGAGTAATAGTCTGTTTCCATTGAACAGCTTAAAACAGTGTTTTGTTTTTCAAATTTCCGTAGTCAAATTGATGGATGCTCTTACTTTAAAAGGCGTACGCTATTGTGCTATATTTCCTGTGTGTGAAATTCGATATGAATATAACAAACAGCTCCTTTATTATATAATGGTTATAATAAAGTTCGTAATGAGCGTAATTGTCGACTAATTGGCTGTTCACAACTAATTTTTCTAAAAGCAACGGATGTTATGAATTTATTGAAATAGTGTTGAAATGTTTATATACACACACAACAAACTCTACATACTTTATAAAGAAACAAAATGACTCCGACTCACAGCTAGATCAAAAAAGTTTACCTCTGCAAACAGGGCTAGAAACTGCAAAGATATATAAAACCTTTAAAAGTTCTATATCTGTTAAGAATTTCATAAATTTAGTTTAACAATCTCGAATAATGCATAAATACGGATACAAATACCTGGTGATTGGGATCATGCCAGTATAATACAGCTGTATGCATCTCCACAACAATAATTTTAAAATTTTGTTAATGTCATAAAACTACATACATAAAAAATGTTGGTAATTTTTTTAATATAAAGTTTGACAGCCCCAAGATGATAATATAAGCAATCGCCGGAAACTTGCTTAGATCTGTATTAACACACACTCATTGGGAAGTGTTTGCCATTGCTTATTGGAGCTGCCACTATGTGATACTTGTTTTATTTACCTCCTTATATGGTCATTTATATGCGGCGAATTGAGCACTCCGAAAAAGAACACAAAAACAACAAAAAATCATATATTGTCTTCAGTCAACGGCGAGACGTTAAAGTGTATAAATTTGATGAGTGTTTTTATGGTGTTTATTATAAATTAAAATAAGAATATATATATACCCCAGCATAATTTATTTTTTTAAATAATTTTATATAAAGTTCTTTACAAGCAGCAGAAAACAAAAGTTAATTTAAAGTAGTTAAAAAAAGTTGAACATGGCGCAGCAACAACAACCAGCCTACGATAACAGTAAGCAAAGGTTTATTTTTATCTTGTGTAAATTTGGAAAATTTGCTATCTCTTATTTCATATTTTTCAATGGGAATTAGTCATAATGTGGAAACAAAAAAAATGCATAACTTGAAAAAGAGATTTTGTGGCTAGCTTCTAAATGGCCATAAATAGAAAAAAATCTTTTTTTAGTATGTGTGAAATTCACTTCTTTTTTTGAATTTTGTTATCTGATATTGAAGCCAGCCAGGCAAATCCATTTAAATACATACATACAAAGTTGTGCTGTCGTAGTGCTGCTAGCCGGCATTTTTTCTGTTCTCTGTTCAACTCGACTGCAGCACAACAAGAACAAAATAAAGCTATGGGAAACTTTATTTCTTTACATTTGTTCCCCTTTCTATACTTTTGACCCGTAACCGCACCCAGAATCTAAATCTATTTTGTATACATTGTTTTAATTCCCATCAACATAATTACAACTAACTGGGGCATATTGTAAAATAATTTCCGTGCCACATTATGTAGCAGTGATTATTAATTGTAATTGTTTTATCCGTATATTTTAGAGTTCATTTATGCCACTTTACCTCGCACTCAACGTGGCCAACCAATTGTTTTGGGTTCCGATCCTAAAGGCAAGAATTTCCTGTACACCAATGGCAATTCGGTCATCATACGTAATATAGAGGTAAGTTATTCTATTATTTCATCTTATTCTATTATGGCATTTTTTTAAATATATATTGGTTTTCTATCATGATATTTTTATACCAGCTGCATTTGGTGCTGTTTTTATCTTGAGTTTTTATTCTACTTTATTAGATTTTGTTAATAATTTTAAATATTTGTGTTCTATTTTTCATTTATTTATGTTGTCTTTCAAAATCATTTATTTATTTTGTGTGTTGGTTGAATATGTGTACATACTTGCATATATATTTCTGTCTGCGTTGTCTATATATTTTGTAAACACCCACACTCTTTACTTGTTTTTAATTCCCTTTGCCCCTCAACAAACATTTGTCCCCAACTAATTTGACCATAAAGTTTTGTAAACAATATTCTATGTTACAATATAACATAAATAAGCATTTTGATTTCTTTTCTTAACGGAAAAATCAAATTAGATTTATAAATAAGATGCAAACAGAAATTAATAAAGAAATTTCCTACTGATTTTGGTGAATATTGTATGTATGTATATAATATAATTTTTGAATGAGATTTTTAGTATTTTTTTGTTAAGTCTGTTGAACTTCTTTCTTCGTTCTGACAAAGCATTGTGTTTCTTGATATGAATTGACACAAGTTTGTCTTGAAGAAGATTTTAAGGCCAATTTTAAATTTTAAATTTAACTTGTTTTCCTGTGTAGGGAATATGTGTATATAGAGAAGCCTTAACAGGGTGAACGCGGAGCACAAGCATTCCATAGTAATCGAAGAAGTACTTTTAACTTCTCAGAATTTAATTTCTCAATACGACTTAATACCTTTCACTTAGGTGCTCGATGCTATTTTTGTCCTTTTTTTAAGCAAATTTAATACATTTGTATTTAATATTTGATAAACGCTGTCACTTGGAGTTTTGTTTATCTAATAATCAATTGCAATTTGTTTTTAATAAAATGTTTAATTCTTTACTGAATAAGTAAAATATTAATTTTGGGACAAAGTGCGAATAAAAGTTTAAATTGTTTGATGTGCACACAAGTAAATGGAAAAATAAAGTAACATTCTCTTCTGAAGACGTACAAGGTATCTGTATGATATTTTTTTTACAATGTGTCGAATAATTTTGCATTATTAAAAATTGCGTTTTTTTAGTTATGACTTTATAGCAGCAAAGGCTCGATGTGTATTAAGTATATTTTTATTTATTTGTTTTTTGTTTCTTCATTTCAGAATCCGGCTATTGCTGATGTTTATACCGAACATTCATGTGCTGTTAATGTAGCCAAATATTCGCCAAGTGGTTTTTATATTGCATCTGGAGGTGAGTAATATATGTACAACAAATACCTACAAATATTTTATATCAACATGTTAAAAGCAGAAAATAAAAAAAGTTTGTGTTGAAAACAATATAATTCTTTCAAATTTATTTGATTAAAAAAAGTTTATTTGATAACGTAAACAAAACATAATAATATGAAAGATTTGCTATTTCTATCTATAAATACAATCACAAATATATTGTAAATGAATTTGCCGAACATTGTTAGAAAACCCTTAATTCTTTGGAGTGAATCTGATTGGAGTTGGCAAACAGCGGCCATACTCGTTTCCAATGAATTACCATAAAGAATTTTCTTCAAACGCACATGATTTTTTTTTTAATTTTACATACATACTTTGTTTATACCATTCCAGCATATAAATATTAAAACAAAGCTAATTATTCAACCAAATTAACCGTTTTATAACATAATTCTAAATGAAAGTTTATATGAGTCTGTACTAGCTTTTAAATGACTCATTCATCATCTCCAATCTGTTAAAACAAAAACGACTAAATGTTTAACTGTGTTTCCTCAATTGTTGTGAAATGAAGTACTACATACACAAAGCATCAAGTGGTAACAAAAATCATGTATAAAAAGTATAATCAACGATGTGTAAAAGTAGGAACATAATATCTGACATACATTTTTGTTTATATTAAACACATTTTAGAATGTGTTCTAAATGGAAACCCATACTTTTATATGTATGATAAATACAATAAGAAAGTTTTAAGACTTAAGACATGAAATTCATAATGTCTTGGCTTCATAACAAATGCTCTTTGTTAAATGAAAAATTGTTTCAAATTTAAATATAAGAGTTGCAAAAATATATTAACGATACTTTAAATAAAAGCCTCATACAAGTTTTCTAATTTCACTATTTCACTTTTTTCCAGATCAATCTGGTAAAATTCGCATTTGGGATACTGTTAACAAGGAGCATATATTGAAAAATGAATTTCAGCCTATTGGTGGTCCTATTAAGGATATTGCTTGGTCGCCAGACAATCAACGGATCGTTGTAGTAGGTGAAGGACGAGAACGTTTTGGTCATGTGTTTATGACTGAGACTGGTACCTCCGTAGGAGAAATCAGTGGTCAATCTAAACCCATTAATTCTTGCGATTTTAGACCCGCAAGACCTTTTCGCATTGTAACAGGTTAGTTTGATTTTCTTTTGTATTCAGAAAATTATTAAATCAAATAAATAAAAATCTTATTGCTTTGCAGGTAGTGAAGATAATACCATTGGTGTTTTTGAAGGACCACCCTTTAAATTTAAAATGACCAAACAGGAGCATTCACGTTTTGTTCAAGCTGTGCGCTATTCACCCGATGGCAAGTACTTTGCTTCAGCTGGTTTTGATGGCAAAGTGTTTTTGTATGATGGTGCCAGCTCGGATTTGGTTGGAGAATTCGGCAGTCCTGCTCATAAAGGCGGTGTCTATGCTGTAGCATGGAAACCAGACTGTACGCAGCTGCTAACTTGCTCGGGGGATAAGACTTGCCGTCTATGGAATGTTGAGACTAGAGAATTGGTTACAGAATTTATAATGGGCACGACTGTTGATGATCAACAGGTGTCATGTTTGTGGCAAGGAGCACATATTTTGACTGTTTCTTTGTCCGGCCACATTAGCTATTTGAATGTTGATGATCCCTCGAAACCGTTGCGTATTCTTAAGGGGCATAATAAGCCTATTACAGTTTTGGGTTTGAGCGATGATCGTAGTACTATTTATACGGGTAGCCATGATGGCGTAGTTACTAGTTGGAATTCAGGTAGCGGAGTTAATGATCGTGTTCAGGGAACGGGACATGGAAATCAGGTAAATTTATTTTTCATCATACCTAATATTTCATGACTTCGCGATTGATGCATGTTGCGTTATCATAATTAATAAGCTTTTCCTGAATTTCTTTCATGAATTAAACATAAATAAAAATTATTTTTAATAGATGAACGGCATTGCTGCTTGGGCTGATTTTGTCTACACCTGTGGCATTGATGATAGTTTGCGTCAATTTAGCATTGAATCTAATGCTTATACCGATTATGTTGTCAAATTAAATTGCCAGCCTAAAGGCTTGGCTATCCTACGCAACGAAAATATTATTGCTATAGCCTGCGTCAAGGAAATTACTTTGGTCCAAGATCAAAAGAAAGTCTTCTCTTTGCCAATTAAGTATGAAGCCAGCAGCGTTTCTGCCAATCCCGAAACATTGGAAGTTGCTGTAGGTGGTGATGATCAAAAACTGCGTGTTTACTCCTTAAAAGGAACCAGTTTGGAGCCGAAATGTGAATTGGAACATTTGGGTGCCGTTATAGACTGTTCATACTCACCGGACAATAAGTATTTGGTGGCATGTGATGCTCACCGCAAAGTAGTCTTGTATTCAGTAGAAGAATATAAGCCAGCTCACAATAAGGAATGGGGCTTCCATAATGCTAGAGTAAATACGGTAGCCTGGTCTCCAAACTCTCTGTTGGTAGCCAGTGGCTCTTTGGATACCACTATAATTATTTGGTCGGTATCTAATCCCGCCAAACACACCATTATTAAAAGTGAGTTTTTCTTCATGTTTTCAATTACAACGATTGTTTTCTATTGTCTTTTATATCATCCTTAGACGCTCATCCTCAATCTCAAATTACTCGTTTAATATGGTTGGACAATAACACTGTGATCTCTACTGGTCAAGATTGTAATACCAAAGTCTGGCATGTTGAGACTATTTAAATGTTTCTTTTTTTTTGTTTTAATGAGTTTCAACATCCTTGATTATGTATCTTAAACCACAAATTATGTTTAATAACTTATTTTCAAAGCTCTTGAGGTTTTCTAAAAAAACAAAAAAAAACCTTCATAGTTTTCATCTAAATGCATTTCAATTGTATTTCTAATACTCCTGGCCGCCTAAATTTTCTTCGTTTGCATTTGTTTTTAAGTTTTTACAAAGTATTCGAAACAAAAAGTTCGTATTTTTGATCTTTATTAAATTATTTATTCATTATTTTTAATTATTTTTATTTGTTTTTTATTGTAGATTTTTTTATTTTGCTTTTTCTAAATACACTTTTTCTTATACTAATAACTACGTTTTTGGAAGCAAAATTTTATACCAAGAAACAAAATAAAAATATTTTGCAATAATTTGTTCAAGATACTTGTTGTGAATGAAGAAAATAACCAAACAAAAGGTAGACGATAATGGGTAAAACTGGATGAAAATTTTTAAAAATTCTTATATTTTATAGATATAATCAAGATATTTTTATTCAAAATCACTAATCAAGCACATTCAAGACTTACTGTAACTCAAGACCTAAAAAAATCAAGCACAAAATAATTACAACGTGCACAAAGGATTTCAAAATTAATTTTCAATACAAAATTGCATCTACTAAACAAAAATATATTTTGGAAAAAACCAAATTGTCATGGCAGGTATGTACATATATTTGATTTAATTAAATCTGAAATGAAAGAAAGAAACACACCAAATGGAAAAAGTGTTGAAGCCGAAGAAAAGGAAAACTTATATCGAAATAATTAAAGCAATATTCAAAGTAATATATATATAATCCCATAATAGTGTCCATTTTTGTTTGCCGTTAAATATTTATGTTTCACACTCAGCAGTGTGCTAAATCATGTCGAAGTTCGACCGTAATTTCGAAATTTAAAATATGAACAAATATGTTGAAAGTCGAATTGAAATTTTAAAAAATGAGTGGCATGGCACGAAATTCATTTAGTTTGCCGCAAAATTAACGGTATGGTGTAAATACTTAAAAAGTTTTTGATATAAATTTGCTTTTTTTATTAAGGATTTTAGAAAGAATATTTTCGAAATTTAAAATGCAATAGTACAGGGGGCAAATTACGGCTTTCGATATCGAGTAAAATCCCATACAAAATTTTTTTTAATTTGTATTGAAATTTCGCTCGATATCGAATGCCATGATTTGCCCTCAGAAATTCAAGCTGGGACAGTGCACAGGTTGTGCTGAACGACTCCTAGTTGATGTTTCTGGACACTCGCGTACGCGTTAAATATTTACAGTAATGTGCACCGCACGTACGTAATTTTCCCGTACCAGAGAGCCTTTACCGAACGAAAAGTGATAACCAAACGATCTATTGTTGAACCTAAGGATCCACTACGCACATGAAAATGCCGACGATAAGCATGGCATTCTATTGTGTACAATTCCTTTTAAAAAATCCCAAGCCTTTTTTGCACAAATGTTCAACAAAATAATAAAAGCAAATTTTAAATAAATAAAAAATAAAGCATTTACACGATAACGTTAATTTTGCGCTACCCTGTATTATGTATTTGTATGCTCTTGGGACTCCCACATAACACGTTTAACACTATATTTTTTTACAACTCATGTTAAGACCGAACAAAGAATTTAGAAAAACTTGGTTTCGTGTATGGATATCCTCTTTAATTTTTGGCGGGCTAGCCATCGTTAAAGAGACCGCGTTGATTAGGATAATATTATTAAATCAATTTTTTTAAATATGTATCGAATAATTTTTATTCAAATTATATACGAATATTTTTATTCGAATAATTTGTTGAGAATATTTTCCATGCACGCACATATATTTATTTTGCGAATAACTTTATTCGAATGAGTTTGGTTCGAATAAGTTTTATACGAATTATTTTTGTTAGAATAATTTTTGATTCGAATAAATTGTTTACCAATTTTTTATTCGAATTTTTCCTGAATAAATCTTTTGGGATAATTTTATTAATAATTTTATAACTTAAAACCCAATAATTTTTATTAGAATAACATTTTTTCGTTTCATATTTAATCCACTACTGTTATTCGAATAACTTTTAGGTAGGTAGGTAGGTTTTATAACGGGTCACTGTTGGACGGCAGTATACACCAAAAGGGCGGGACAACTGACTACTAACAATTGTAGATTCTGTGGGATAACAGGGGAAAAAGACACGCTGGAGCACATACTCTGCTGCTGTCCGGCACTTATACACTCCAGAGCGAACTGTCTGGGTGATCATTACTACCAAGATCTAGGAGAAATCTCTGGAATCGGACTAATGAGACTCCTAGCATTCGCCAAGAGAGTGTGGAGTAATCTTGGTATCATCACATCGAACTAACTTCATTTACGGGTTATCGTATATCATGGTAACGCTAAGGACCAATTCGGTCTATGCGGGGTCTTTATGACCGGCCATCTTAACCTAACCTAACTTTTATTCAAACTATTTTTATTAGAATATTTTCTGAATGGATAATATTTTCGAAGTTTAGTTCTTTTTGTTCCAAAAATTTTAAACGAAATTTTCCCTTTCGAATAAATGTTTTGTCAATACGTAATTTGATTCGAATATTTTCACTGCGATTATTTTATGGGAAAAATTTGGATTCGAATTGTTTTTTTGATTCCCTTCCCTATTATCTGCTTTTTAGCATTAAAACGAGTGCTAAAATCACTACAGAGTGCGATTTATAAAAGCCAAGAAACTAGACCTCTGCCGCTTTCGATGAGGAGCTGATTTGATTAGGTCTTCTTAGTTTCAGATCATGTCATTCGCATAAAATAATTATTAAAAATTAAAAACGAAAGAAAATTGAGAGAGCTTTTTGGTAGCACTTGTGCCAAGAAATCACTTGTGAATAGCACAGGGTTCAATAATTATTCAAGTATATCAGATACGTTAGAAATTTGATTTTTATTTATTATAGGAAAAAATGTCCTCCAAACTACTTTTATAAAATTGTAATATTTCCTTCGTATTTCCCATACTTTTATTAATAAAAATTTCTCTACAAAATTTGAAATCAAAACCGCAAATTTTCTAATTTCCAAACATTTGTTTTCAATTTATTTTCCATTATTAATTCATTAAAATTTTAAAATAAGTATAAATTTGTCTTTTGTGTGCATAGTGTAGTTGTGTGTATAAAATTTGTCTTAAATTAAACTAAACTAAGAGTGTAGAAAAAAGTGTACATGCGAATGAGTGAATATATTATTTTTTATGTTGAATTTTTTTAAAATATTTATGTAACGAACTAAAAGCTAGAAAACTAAAAATGTGTTTTAAAACAAAGTCAGCTAAAACTTTAAAGCTAATAAACATAAAGCCTCCAATGGTTAAAATATAAAAAGGAATTTCAAACAGGGCACTAAAGGAAATTTGAGAAAACTTTACGAGATTTTGAAAGTTTATACAATAGATTCCTCGGAAAGTTTCTTTCTTTTTTTTTTCTTTTTGTAAGGATGACTTTTTCAAATATATCACAGTTGGGACTAGAAACAATGGGATGGTTTAAAATATGGTATTAAACTAAATTGTTTTTAAGTATTTTATGGCGTGAAATCCAAGTAGGAGTAACGTTACTTTTAATAATTTAGGATTATTGTATGTGTGGACTTAATCTGGCTTCCAGATTATTATTATTGCTATTTGTTGGAGTTTGTTGGTCGTTGGGATTATTTGTTGGCGCTGTGTTGGCGGTGGTGGGGGTATTAGAGCCTGGTATAGGTGAATTATTCAAAATTAATTTTGTGCCCTCCGTGGTTGAACTTTGAGTATTATTGAAGTCTTTATTTGGCATTTGATTTAATGAACAGGATTGTTGTTGATGTTCGTTAGCCTGTTGTTGCTGTGCCGCATTAGCAGCAGCAGCTGCTAAATGAAATTGATTTGGCATAAACATTTGATAAGCTGAACTTAATTGAGCCGCAGTTAGTGATGGATTCTCATTACAATTTAAATCGTTGCTGGTCGGCGTGGTAGGAGTTCCTGCTGCAGCTGGTTGAAAATGTACTAAAGTATTGGGAGAAGTAGGTGTAACTTCTCCAGATGAGGGTGAGTTGTGAGCAAGATTTGCAGCATTCAATTGTGTTGCCAAAACCTTATTGGCCCGTTTTCTTCTAGCTTCTGTTTCACAGGGCGAAGGTGCACCTGGATGTCTATAGGACACATGCTTACGCAAAGCATCCTTGCTGCGTGACACATGTGAGCAAACATTACAAGCATATCTAGAAATAATATGTGTAGAATAAAAAGTTTAGATTTTTTTTGTGAAATAAGTTTTATTAAAATTGTAACTCACCGTACATTTTGGTGTGTCTCCAGGTGAACCCTCAAATTGTATTGGTTACTCAATTGTTTGTGACATATAAAACAAGTGGCATACAATTTCGAATTCGAGGGAGCCTTAGTCTGGGAATTTGGTGTTGTGCTAAGTTTTTCATTTGACATGATTTTGGCGGTTTCCTGTTTTAGATTTTCATTGGCCGCTTCCATGCTGCGAACACAAGATTGTGCGTATTTATCTAAATGTTGCTGCAGCTTCAATTGATCTTCGGGAGATATATTGTAGGCTAACTGAGCGTGTAGTTGGGCTGATGAATCCGTATTTGAGGGAGAGGAAAAGAGTGGGGATTTTGTTGCTAATACAGGTGAGGTATTCGAGCTGTAATTGTCCATTGAAGTTTTAATGCTTAGTGGCGTTAAGGGATTGTGTAAATGTGTGGGCAATGGAGAATTGGCTAAATTATCTTGATTTTTCTCATGTTTATTATTCGCACCACTAACGCTGTTCACCCCTCCGCATCTGAGATTTTCAACAATTTTATCTATACGTTTGTTGTCTTTTTGTTGCTGTAACACTATTTGATTGTGTTGCAATTGCTGGTGGCTCAGAATAGACTTCTTCTCTAAACCAGTGCAAAATCTTTTGGCCATATGGGCTTCCTCCTCCGAGTTCATTAAAGCAGGCATTAAGTCCTTGCTGGTCATGCCCAAATTGTCTCGATATAAATTACATTGTTGCTGATATTTGGCCAACAGCTCAGTAGTCTTATTTAAGGCAGTTTGGGAAAAATTTAAGGGTTGATGCATTAAGTTGGGATAAAATTGTAGAGACTTCAAAAAGAAATTCTCCAGAGGAGAGGAAAATTTTGTATTTAAGCCAGGACTTAATAAAGGATTAAAGGTACTTGTAGGCAAATTGGTATTTAAGTTGGTTGCAATGGGCGGTGCTTGTGGCAAAGAAAAATTGCCACATACCGATTGTGTGAGCGGTGGGGAGGAAGGTGGTGTATGAGATTTTTCTAGCTCTTCTTTTTTGCACTCCAATGTTTCATTTGCTTCAGTTGAAGATTTTGGGGGTTTCTGCAACTGAATAAAAGATTTTCAAAAACAAATCTATTTTTTAGTTTTTATTTATTAAGACTTACATTATTGTGCACATCTGCCAAACCCTTAATGCCCAGCGTCTCGGCCAAGCTTAAAAGCATGGGTATTTGTTCCTCATAAACATTTACCTCTCCCGAGTACATAAACGTCAGTAAAGCCACTATGGCACTAAACGAAGCTCCTGGTATTATGATAACCGGATGGTGGGTAGTTTCTAGGGTGCGAAAAATTTCCAAAAAGAAAGAGCTGCAGGCACTTAAAACTACACGATGGGCTCTTAATGTACGACCTTCGGCAGATATAGTAACATCTGTTAAATGACTTTGATCAAGTAAAATTGGCAGTGTACTGAGCAGACTGGTCTGTAAAAGAAAATTGTAAAAGAATAATTTTAAAACTACATTTCTATCATCATCTCTAATCATGTGTGTGATTATTTATTTATTTTCCTAAGCTAACTTAAGCAAAAATAAAAATGTCTGGGACCCCTTTTTCTGTCAATTATTAAAAATTCTTAATATAATTGAAAAAAAAAAATAAATGTCTAAAAAAATTTTGTTGAATGTGTGTATCCAAATATTAATAAATCTCATTACATTAAAACTGTCCAAATATTTCTTTACACACGTTTCAAAATATTGTAGAAAGTAGTTTTCATATTGCAAAAAATTTTAGCTTTTGAAAACTCTTGTGTTTGTTTTCTACTATTTTTTGGACATTTTTTTTTATTCATTTGGCAAATTGCTTGCACAAAATTTTCATTTGTATTTTTTTTCGAAAAAAGTGCTTTTTTTTTCTCTGCTTCAACAGTTTGCCTAATTTTAATTTACAGACAAAATTTTGGATTGTCGAACGTAAATATTTTGTTAAAGGGTTATACAGCGAAGGGTGTTATTATAAATTTGAATACGAAAATGCTAATTAGGAGGTTGCAGTATTCGAAAATATCATTTTTATTTTGTTTTGCTCTAGAGCTGTCAGAATTATTTAGCTTTTCCTAGTAAAAATAACTTAAATTAAGTCAACGGGAGACTCAAGTCTGATATAATAACTTTCAAATAAACTGTGGATTTTTGACAAAAGAACTTAAGTCGAGTTAAGAAAGTTTTATAATTTTATTTAAGTGTCAGGCTCCTACGATAATTATTTATTTATTATTATTTGTCCATGGAATTGAATTCCTTTCAGACAATTACTAATATTCATTTACATTACACAACATTAAATAAAAATACAATAAAATAACATACGACAATTTGTTATGAATTTAGAAAATTAATAATCGCATTTTTTACTACATCGACATTTAATGAAAAGTCTATAAATCTATATAACTGGTTAAATGTGTTACACATTCTTCTAAGAGGATCGGCATCGGCATAATTAGCTCTAAAAACTTTTACTGACAGAGGAATGAAATTACGGGATGTAAGTTGAGGAACATTAAACGAAATTTTATGGATCAAAAATCCAGAACAGATATCACCATTAATAATATTAAAGACAAACGATACATTCAGCATAGTTCTACGGCTTTTTAAAAAAGGCAGCTTAATAAGGCCAAGTCGAGCAGAGTAAGAAGGCAAGTTAACTGGGTTAAAACGTAACCCTCGAAGACGAAATAACAGGAATTTCTTTTGCATCAGAGTGAATTTGATAAATAGAATCCCATATTATTGATCCATATTCTAGAATCGGAGGTACCAGTGGCATATATAATGCTTTCCCAACGTACGGGTCATCAAACTCTTTTGTCCAGCGTTTAATATAACCCAGTGTGCCCCTGGCCTTGTTTATTACAAATGTTATATGTGAGATAAAATTCAGCTTAGGGTCTAATAAAATACCTAAGTCTAGAAAACTGTCGAACAAATCCAATTGATGATCAACAAGAAAATAGTTTGCAGTAATTTGATTAGATCTCACAAATCCCATTAATTTACATTTATTCAAAGTAAGCTCCATTAAGTTTACGTTGCACCACTCATAAAGTGAGTCCAGGTCCATTTTAAGAAGTTTATGATCCACAAATTTATTATAATTAGTTACAAAAGTATTCATGTTTTGAAAATTTGACTTATCTCGATTTTTATGAATTAGTTTAAATCGACTATGTGAAGACCCAGATGAACATCGCACTTGTTTAACAACAATGTATTAAATAGAGAAATTTTCTTTAATATTTTACAAGAATTGCAATCTAATTTTAATATTTACCTGCTTCAAAAATTTCGCATTGTTTTGTCTACCATTTGGTAATGAAACGCATAATTTGAAAACTATTTTTCATATAAAAACTTTTAATGTGAAATCAGAAAGTATTTTGCTTTTGCTGAAAGTTTTTAAATGTCAAGTTAACACATTATTGTTAAACAAGTGCGATATGATTTTAAATCAGAACGAACAATCATTTCATGGCTCTGAATCTGAACAAAAACTTTTATTTTTTATTAAAAAAAACAAAGAAATTTTTGGTTATAATCTCAGAATATTAAAAAAAAATTAAAGCAATTCGTTTTAGTTTCAAGTATCTGTTCTCTTGTGTTAAGACACCCTTTAAATAAAGTATTAATATACATATAATTATATATGTATGTATATATTTGTACACTGAAGCTCATCCAATTCGATGGTTTTTATTTTAAAAATAAAATATTGTCCCATAAGCGAAATTTACTAGTTAAAATCCATTGCTTATGGATGATACTATTCTAAAATACATACGGGACTGACTAAAAGAAAAACAAAAACAAATTAATTTGCGCGAATGAGTATGTGTGTAAAAATAGTATTTTTGGATATTTATTTATTTTTATTTTATAGCAAATGTCATTTTGAACAAACGCAAATGTCCAGCCATTTAACAACATTTTTCTTTATGTTTGTATGTATGTAAGTATGTACGAAAATAAATATATTACACATGCATACACACACATATACATATATACTTCTATGTATGTATGTGCGTACTTAAAAATACAGTTGATTTTAATGTAAAATTAAAACGAACCTATTTTTTTATCAAATCATCAGCTCATTATTGGTTTGACTCATATGCCAAAAAGTGGGAACGGAGAAGAATTACACGCAATGTTCTCAATATATAACCGATAGATTTTTTGTTTTTTTTATTTTCACCACTGCTTGCGACATGTGTTTTGAACAAAAATTAACATTTTTGTGAACTTTTTAATATTCTTTTATTGAAAAAGAAAAATCTTATTTGTGCCGCATATGAATTTTTTTTCAAAAGTAACATTTTGAGCTGCATATGTATGCATATTGAGTAACTAGTGTTTATTTTTATCAAATCTCTTTTTCTTACTGTCAGTAGTCTAGCGAAACAAATCAATCGGCCTAGGCGGCCAAGAATCCCCCGCCAATTCTTTAAGCTTAGACAAGAAATATAAATAGTTGAAGTGTATGTGTAACAAAGAATGACATTAAATAGTTTCTGTTATACTTATGTATAATTACACATTTAATTATAATTAAATAAAACAGATTTCCTTTATTTGTTATTTTTAATTTAATTTTATTGTAACGTTTAACATGTGGCTGCTAGTTAGTTGGTGATGATGATTATTTTGCTTAGACATCGCCGTTTTTAGTTACAACTCCTTCCTTTGTTTGGATTTAATTTTATTTTGCTTTTGTTTTAACTACTTTGTTTGTTATGGAAATAAAGCAAAACAAGAGTGTAACAGTTAAAGTAAATATCAAATTGAGATCCTTAATAATTGTTACCTTCCACTAAGAATAAATTTTAATATGGACCATTCTTTACTAAGAGCACATATATAGTACAACCTCCCTAATCCGGACACTCGTTAATTCGTACTACCCAGAAATCCGGATATTTAAATTTTACAGTTTAGAAATTTTTCTTCTATAGTCTAGACAAGTGTTCTTTTTTCACAGTAAAATTTGCGTGGCGAACTGTTTTCAAAAGCTATTTAATGGGCTGAACAAAAGAAGCGTTAGATAAGGATATTTTATTTTTAAAAGAATTTAAAAATAGAGCTGACAAATTACATAAAAATTCTTATTTTTCAAAATGAATATTTTTGGTCACTTTTAGTCAGTTTCCTTATGTTTTCTGTAAATAATATATACAAATGAATTCTTATTTTTCTTTTCAGTAATAAAAATAAATTATATACTCGTATATGTACATTTATGTATTGCGCTTAAAATTTTATTTTAACTAATCCGGACAGTAGCTGAAACTATATCTGTCCGGATTATGGAGGTTGTACTGTACTTTAATGCCTTGAAGTCTATAGTGGCTGTTGATCATCAATGATCAACTAATACCTAATTGTATAATAAGATATATATATCTTAAAACTGAGAATTTTTCAACATGAATCTGATACATGTTGAAAAATGAAAGAATTTCTAAGATGTTATTTCCAAGACTTTCTTAAAATACGATCTTTATATACTTTTTGTAATACATACATTATAATATCAAATTCAAATTCGTGCTTAACTGATTTATTTCACTTTTCACTATCAACGCGCAATCTTCAATTAATTATACCAAAAATAATCAACTCTACATTTGAAATATAATTTTTAATAATATTATGCAGACTTCATAATAAACTTTCCATTGAGATAAACAACTGTGAACCTTCTGTTTAGAGTTATAAACATAAATTGCTTGAAGTTTATAACTGATTCCTTATGAAAAATATACAAAATTTGCGATTATGTGTTGAAAATGCAAAAGTACGTAACAATCGCTTGTTCTAATTTTACAAGAGAAGTGAAAAACGTTATAAAATGAAAAAATACTTCAGATATAGAAACGCATGATGGAATGTGAATTATTGATATAAAATCATTATTTATTTATATTTAGTTTTTAAATTTAATACAGTAGTTTTTCGATTTAACGAACGTTCGAATTAATGAACACTAAAATTTTTCTTGCTTTTAAGTAAGTACCCTATATTACGAACAAAAATTTTATTTTGTACTCGTTTTAACGAACAAATGTAAAACAAAATGAAAATGATAAAGAGCTTTAATACTTTTGGTAGAGCTTCAAGAAGATGTCATTAAAAAAATATCCCTGCCAAAAAAAAAACAGATTGTTCTCAAGCAATTTTTTAAATAAATTATTTTTGTACAACAGTGTTTTTATTAATTTTTCCTTTCCTTATAGATATTTTGAAATAAATATTTATTTTAATTTACTATAATTTTAATAAAATATAAAAAAAACACTAAACATATTTATAGTTATAAATAAAATAGACGACGTTATAAATTTTTAATTTAGTACTGGATATAACGAACAATTCGCTTTAACGAACAAGCCTGACAGCAATTAGGTTCGTTAAATCGAAAAACTACTGTATATGTTTATCACATTTTATTAAGTTCGATTAACTAAATGAACAAAAAATTAATAAAAATTTATTTTGTTAATTTTTGTATGAAAAATTTGTTGCATAATCCAAGCAGTGGCGTGTACAGCAAAACAATCTATAAAACCCGTTTTTAGATCTCTTTTACGCTCATATTATACAGCCGATTTTGACAAAACTTGAAAACATTTTGAAGATATTTATTCACAAATGCGCACAATCTATATTTTGTTAAAATCGTTTCAGTATTTTCGGAGCTTTAAGCGTTTAAAGTTGCTACTAATTCATGCACACTTGTTGCACATGCATGTATCAGCTTAAATTTGAAAAACAAACAAATCATGCATGTATCTTTGTCCAATTTGTTTTTGCAAAGAAGTGAGACAGAGCATTTTCTATACATACTTTGTAAACAAAAGAGAGCTAATAAATCTTAAGTTATTTATTTAGAATGTTTTTTGTTTCTATATTTTTTTCGTATATAATTATGTAAATGCTTAATATTTAATTACAAGAATATGGTCGATTGCTATAGGAAATATTAGTACATACTAATTAAACCTTAAAATTGTTGATATGGAGCAAACTAAACGTTTGATATCTCAGTAACCATAAACAACTGCGCCAAACAGGCTTTGGGTTCAAAGAGGGGGGGGGGCATATTATAATCAATAATGAGCTGACAAAATATCTTTTTTGAAATCCTTGCAATAATCATTTTTGTTACCGAAAATTTTGTCAAAGAAAAAATAATTCATAAATGGACTAGCACTCAAGACATCAGCGCTGCTCATGCAATGCATTGAGTAAATTGGGAAAATTGGTTATGGGAAAAAGTGGAATAAAGAGAATTATGTTTTTGGACATTCTATTTAAATTTTCCAACATAGAAGTCTCAGGAAATTAAATACTTTTCCAACAAAGCTTTTCGTTACGCTTTCATGAATCCATTCATAGTTGAGCTTGAATTGGAATTGCGTTTATAATTCAATTCCGTAACGAATTCTCTATCATGATTTAATAACCAAGGCAAACCCATTAAATACAATAAAATCATTTATATTTTCTGACTGTTAAACAAAACCCATAAATACAAAGCTTTGTTTACGTTTCTTTTCATATTGAGTTTGAAATTCCGGAAATATATTATAAGCGATCAGCTGTTTTAACAGGCCTGCCTTGTTTATTGCATCATGTTCTATATCATAGTTCTCGAAGCATCCGAACATAACTTAGAGGATGTTCACGTTATACGTAATACTATTTTTTTGGTGCTTTTAGTCTCCCTCCCACTCTTCGTAACACATTTTTAATTTGTTTCAGTATGAGCTATTAATTGCGTAAGAAACTTTCAACACTCTCTACGTATGAGTGCTTTACATATAGTGTTCACATATTACCATCTTCTAAGTTATGTAATTTGCTCTATGACAATTTATAAATCTAATTTCAGGATTTTTCTCTAGCATTTTATATTTGTTATGAATAAAATATGATCAGCTTATTTAGAAGAACAATAAATGCATAAACAAATGTTTAATTATCCTCCTCTTACCTGGTGATTGTGCCATCTTAAGCAAAATTGCTGCTGGTTTTCATTATTATTACTATTATTGTTATTATTATTATTTGTTGCTTGTTGCTGCTGATGCTGTTGATCTTGTAATTTTTGTGATAGTTGTTGGTCACGTGTCTGCTGGTGTTGACGTAAATTCGCTGAAGTGGTCGTTGCATTATTATGTTCCATAATTTCTTTGCAATAGTTAATACGTTCATAAATCAATTTAATCAAAAGTTTTTTTCAAGTCATAAAAAGTGTTCTAAAAATTAAACTGCAAAAAAATATATAAGTTGCTTTAAAATTTTTGGCGCGCAAACACATCTGCAGACGCTCATAACAAAAACAACAACAACAACATCATTTTAAAGCAAAATCATCATCTCAATGACATCAATAAAATGGCTGTTTATTTGTTTTGTTATTAGGTGTTAATTGTGTTTATGTGTGCGTGTGTCTGCTTGCTCATCAAAAGGAAATGCTAGTGAGAAGAGTAATAATACATATTTGCTCTCTTATCATAAATGGTTATTGTTTTATTTTCATTTCCCTTGTTTTTGTAAAGTTGACAATGTAAACAAAAATGGTGAGATTTGTTTTGTTTTTGTTTTTTCAAAGAGATTAAGCAATTTATATTCACTATACAGAGAGAGAGAAATATTTAGAAATATTGACGAGTGATAAGTGATATGGAATCGTTAATTAAGTATACGTCGTGTGGTTAGAAATTGTTTAACACTAAATATAATTTAAAGTATCATTGAAATTTGATTGATTTGAATTAATAGTGTTTTAAATAATGCAAAAATCTTGTTAATTGTACAAAAATAATAATTTCATATATTACCTTAATATAGAAACGCCCTAACTAATTTTTTTATTCAAAACTGATTTTTTGCATATATTAATAAATTCAAAGATATCTTATCGAAATAGGTTAACCACTTGATTTTGAAAAAAAAATACTTAGGGCTTTTCTTTATTAAGGTAACATATGTATATGTTTGTGTACACTTAAAAATGTACATATCGCTCCTTTATTGCTACGTCGAGTTTTTTTTCGAGATGTGAATAACGGAGCGATATGGTTTAATAGAATTTTAACTTTTTTATAAGCAGAAATTATTTGATGTTCTGCATAAAAGTTGGCCTTTTTATTTTTATAGAAAAATATGTTTATTTTTTCGTCAATCTTTCGTTTAAATTCTTTGTCCACTACAATTTTTTGTCACATATTGGATTTATATTATTTTGTGTTGAAATACATACAGGCATGTTCATTAAAATAGGTACCTTTGTCACTACATTAAAATTTTATTCGTTCTTTTTAAAAATGAATATATTTCGTTGAATGTTTACTTTGATTCAGTTCTCAAAAGTGTTTTCTTTTAATAAAAATTAAATAACGAAGGCCGTTTTATTATCTTGTGCTTTTAGTTTCTTATAAGAAACTCTTTAAAAAGTACACAAATTTCGAGACCACTCCGAACTTTTGCAAACTTTTTGATTAAAATTAACATTTCAAATTCGAGTTCGTTCGAGTTTCTCATTTTTAATTTTTTAGAAATTTTTGGATAAATTCGTGTATTTTTATCAAGAAAATACTATTTGCAACAAGTTATTATTCATCAGACTAGCAGAACGGATCAGTACTGATTTCGACTAATTAAAATTTTTTATAAAATTGCATCAGAACTCTGAAACCTTTGTGAGCAGCATGTATCTACGAGTATTATGTCTTCTAAGGCCATTGCAACTAAAATGGAGAGTTAAATTTGGCCAAGAACTGTACGGCAAAACTTCCGGAATGAATAGCTCGATCTTTTGTACAGTCGTTTAAAAAAACTCAATCTACAGAAGAAGAAACAATTCGTAAATCGACATAGAGCTTGGAAAGGCCTCAGGGAATTCAAATATGGCATAACATACTCATCAGTAATGAAACTAGAAAAATAATGATTTTCATTATTAAATTTATTATTCGGAACAGGTCTCGATATCGTTTTTCAAAGAATTTAAAAAAGTTTTTTTGTTGAGGGTTGAATGAATGTCACACCAAAAAAGAAAAATCTATAAAACATGGAGGTGGTGAGATAATGTTTTGACGATGTTTTTCTCGGTAGGGAGTTGGCCAATTATGAATAAAAAATTCCCCGGGAGATTTCTTCCTTTTCCCAAAAAGTTGCTGTTCACATATAATATGCAAACAATTCATATGAGAACATGTATGTGAACAGCCCCTTTTTGGAAAAAGGGAGAAATCTCCCAGGTAATTTTTATTCATAATTGGGCTGCTTATGTTGGAAACCATGACGCACAAAATTTTTAAAACTATTCCTGAACAAGTTTATGTTTCTAACAACACGACGGCCCCAAACATTGGTTTCGAGAAAATAAAGTAATTGTTATGGAGAAGTCAATCACCTGACTTCAGCCGCGGAACCGCAGATTTGTGGAGGAAATATGACATAAAACCCCTGTTGAAACCTGTCGCAAAATTATTGAAATAAAGTTATTAAAAAGAATTGCGGACATATTGACTGCTGGTGCAGTAACAGTCATTTTTTGATTTTCAATAATCAATTTCAATTTGTTGTTAATAAAAAAACTATTAATATTTTACTAAATATGTAAAATGTTAATTTTGGGAAAAAGTGTGATTAAAAGTTTAAAAACTAAAAAAGCGTTTGTTATATGCATTTCTTTTTCGGCGTACATATTTTATTGGTCAAGTGAATTTCGTATTTTTGTTAAAATTGTTTTGGTTTATTTTGATTTGTTAACTGGTATTTCTATTTATTTATTTTTGTCTCCTGCATAAAAATTTAAAATGATCCAGAAATTTTTTTTGTTTGCATCCAATCGAAAAACAGGAGCTTTTAATAATTATATAGATGGTACCTATTTTATTGGCTACAAGTGTACATATGAATGTATGTATGTATATACTTACATAAACATACATTCATACATACATATGTATGTATGTACTTTTTGCAATGCATGTGTTTTAAGTTTTTTCCGAGGGCTGCTATTTTTACCGGTTCATCCAACAACAACAACAACAATTACATATATTAGCCAATTTTAATTTAGCGAATGCATTTTTGTTTTTCCTTCAGAAATCTTTTTTTCTAATGGCTACACAATAAGTCGTAAAATACTTGGAGACACCTCAATATTTTTTTTTATTTGAAATTTATATAACAAAGGCGTACTGTCAAAGAAGGGTACAAAGAAAAACTTTCTACATTTCCAATGTGTACGTAATCAATAAACGAAAAGATAAAAACAAATGCAGCATAAAAACAAATGCGAAATTTGGTCTTTAGAGTGAAGGAAAAATTATTCTCTCCGACAATAAAACGGTTTCATTAAATGTTCTGCATTAGATTAATAGAACTTTTCTTATAATTAACAATTAGATTGCACACATGAATACTTTCATATCACAGTATAAGTGGTTTGAAGCAAGATAGAGAGATTCATGGTGAAACAATCGGCCCTTTGCAGCCATGTCACAGAGAATGAAAAAAATATTTCGTTCTTCTATTTTCAAAGTAGATTTGAAAAAGCTTGTTCCATTAAAAAATATATGATGAGATTTCTTTTAGGAGAAAGCTTAAAAACAGCTTTGCATGTTAAAAAAAATATTTAAAATGATGGCTTAAGCAAATTTATAGTTTTTATTTTTTTATGGTGGAAAATAAAAATTGGAATATCTGTACGGAATTAAGACGATTGCGATCAGAACTTTTGACATGCCTGCCTGATAATTAAAAAAAAATTCTCAAAAATCCGACTCATCATAATTAATTTTTGCCAAAGTTTTCAAAACTTTTCTGCTGCTATCAGTTCCACACTCCCCCTTCTTTAACACTACACCCATAAAAATAAACTACTGCACACATGCTTATTTACACAGATGCATATTTAATTGTACATTTGTAGTATGTCAACTAAGTGTGTGTATATGGCCCAAACTGCATGTGTATCTTAACAAATGTATCATCATCATCTAATGAATAAAGGATTTTTTTTCATTCCAATATATTTTATTTGAAAACTACTAGATTCAGCTGAAAGGTACAACTATTACACTTATTGCATTTTTTTCTTGCTTTCTATTTTTTTGTTTTTGAATTGTTGCTTAGCTGGCTGAATGGGTGACATTAGATGGATGCTTTTCTGCTGGTTTGCTTGGCTAGGTTTTTTTTTGTCTATTTAGTATTGTTTTGTTGTTGTAAATTTTATTTATTTTTAAAAATTTGTGCTATTTCGTAAATATACATAAAATCACATTAGCCAAAATCACATTGACAAGAATGAACCAAAAACTAAATAAAACGTGATAAGTCGTCCCCCATCAAAGGTAATACAAAACGACATTAACTGCACACATACAATACATATATACAAGTGCTTTAAGCTAAATATTTAAATATCTTCAGTAAGTTCATTTCCAGTTTAGTACAGAACTCACTTAAAATTATTCTGTTAGAATTTTCATAATTGCTTTGTTCAAAAATTTTTATGAAATTGTTGTCAACTTTTGTGTTGTTATTTTATTTTTCAAAATTGACTCATGTTCTCCAGGTTTTTTCTCTTTTTTTATGATTTTTTTTTTAGTTTTTTTTTCTGCTGCGAATAAGTCATAAAAATAGATTCATACAAGATTTAATTAAGTTTCTTTTTTGTTTTGACAGTGACAGACTTTTGCGATTAAGTCAATACAGAATATTAAGGAAAAATTAAAGTTTATGAAATATTAAATTTCTTATATTCAGTGTTTAATTTTCCTAAGCTATTATTTATAAGAAAATAATCACAGTACAGTACAACCTCCCTGATTTGGACTATCCAGTAATCCGGATATTTAAATTTTTGGGACAGTTTAGAAATTGTTTCTCTATAGTCTGGACAAGTGATCTATTTTCGTATTAAAATTTGCGTGGCGAACAGTTTTCAAAAGCTATTTTATGGGCTAAACAAACCAAAGCGACAGATAAGGATATTTTATTTCTAAAAGAATTTAAAAATAGAGCTGACAAATTACATAAAAATTCTTATTTTTCAAAATGAATATTTTTGGTCACTTTTAGTCAGTTTCCTTATGTTTTCTCTAAATAAATTATATACAAATGAATTCTTATTCTTCTCTTCGGTAATAAAAATAAATTATATACATATATGTACATTTATGTATTGCGTTTAAAATTTTATTTTAACTGTAGTCCGGACAATCCACTAATCCGGACAGTAGCTGAAACTATATCTGTCCGGATTATGGAGGTTTTACTGTACATAATATTTTTATTTTTATAATTTTTTAAAAATGTCCCTTATATCAAGATTAAGAAAAAATGTCACTGAATAAAACAAACTTCATATTACATACAAAGTTATTTATGTACATTAGGGCTATAAAAAAATATTTAAAAAAAAACTGAAGGTCTGTCTACTGATGATCTGTCATAATCACTAGCGGATTGCTTGCTGGATTATAGACTAGCTGGTAATCTATCACCAGAGTTGCCAGTTTAGGTGGTTGGCCCTTATATTTAAGAGTTTTTATTAATTCTTAGGGCGGAAATTTTTTATTTAGATCATTTTATTTATTTGCTGGTCTGTACAGTAACTAATAGGTTGATTATTAGCAGCAACCAGACTTCAGCTGCATTGCCAGTCGGCAACTGAAAATCTTTGGCTGCCAGAAAAACATTTAAAGCAGTCGAAATTGACATTTCTAATTGTCAGTTGCCATCCGTAACATCGTTTTCAGCAACTAGCAATCCAGCTGAGGTTTGGTGGCCTTCCATAATCAACCACATCATACAACTGAGCAGTATCTTTTTCACCAGCAGTTGCGTTCGAGCACCCAAAAGTATTTACGGACACGAATGTTATCAAGATATTTCGTTAAACAAAAATATCCAAGAAATTATACGAGTAAAACATCTTTTTTGGGGTGAATTTCAGTAAAATTTTAGCAATTTGTGATGTCTGCATTATTCAGTTAATGATATTTATTAGTATGTAAGTTAGAGCTCAGTCAAGTTTATTTGCTTCTAATAAAATTATTATTTAGGGACAGTAATTTCAAGAAATGTTAAATTTATTTTTTTTTAATTGTGGGTGGAATAAAAAGTAACCGGACTACACTGTCTTCAGCAAACCAAAACTTTTTCCAAATTAATTGGCAGAATATTTTCTATAATTTTTTTACATTTTAAAATGAATCTAATTTATCTCGAGCTATAGGTCAATTTTTTATAAAAAACGTATGTGGCTTCTTCAGGGAAATATGAAATTGTGTAAATAAAAAATATGAAATTGTGTAAATAAAAAAATTTTTTATTTACACAATTTTATATTTCCCGGAAGAAGCCACACAAAGAAGTGGCGAAATGTCGGTTAACTAATAAAATTTTTAAACGTTTCTTATAAAAAATTGACCTATAGCTCGAGATAAATTAGATTCATTTTAAAAAACAAAAGGTCGAAAAAATATATAAGAATAATTTTTTACATTTTGTAAATATTTATTGAAGGCCTTTTTAAAACAACTTTTGAAGGAAACGATAAAATAATGTCTGGTAAATATGTTTGTTTCTTAATCCACCTTCTTCTTGAATATCTTCAAATTATTGTTTCCCTTTTATGTACTCACATCCATCACATATAATTTTTTAATAAATATATTTGTATTATTCTTTTATTATTTTCTAATTGGTTTAGATTTTACAAAACTTTTTTTTAACTTGTGTAGAGGATGTGTCATAACATTATTTTATTTCATGGCTTATTACTTTAAGTGCGAAAGGAAATGTCATTCGAACATTTACAGTAAAAACATTTACATTAAAAAGAGTAAAAATAAATTAAATTTATTTTCAATATAAACGTTTGAATGCAATTTTCATTTGCATTTAGAGAAACACACAAAGCACTAGTTTTCAAAGTGAATTATCAAATTTTAACACTTTAATTTTATCCTTTTTGGTAAATAAACTTACGGCCTGGTCAGCGATGTCTAATGTTTAACGTTCGCTGGAATTCTTAAAGAAAAGCAAAGGACTTGGGTTCTACTTATAATAGATGTATTTTTTTTTATTTTTTTTAATTTATTAATCGAGATTGCCACGATATCTTTTTTCAAAGAATTTCAAAAGCTTTTGTTTGTTGAGGGTTTTTAGCTAGTCTATATATATGCATTTCATTGGTGCTTATGCCAACTTATTAGTAGACCTTAAACCATATTCTTGAAAAGTTTCAAACCTCTTTTCATATACAAAATCTTTTAAAAAACCAATGAAAATTTCAAAAATTACAAAAGTATTTTATTTATTTAACAAATAAGTAAATCAAAAAATTAATATATAAAATCGGTTATTTTTTTTTATAAGTCCAGGAAACGCTAACGTTCGTTCGACTTCCTGGGACAGGCCGTTAAAGTTATTCTCAAATAATTTTCATTATATTTTTATAGGTATTATTTATTATTATATTTTTATGTGTACAATAATATCACACTAATGCGATTAATTTCTTCAACACTGTAAATTTTAATTTGTTGGTTTTTGTTACCATAAAAACTCTCGTTACATTAATTCGTTTATTATAATTATATATGTATGTATATATATTTTTTGTTTTCCGAGTTAAGGCTTTCTTTTATTTAAATAAATGTCTTTTTTCTATAGTTTTTTGCTTTGCGTCGGTTAATTCGAATTTTCTGCGTGTCCACCACCTTTGTATCGTGTTTGCTCACTTCTAATTTGCCAAAATTTCTAGTTTGTCTGAGGTTGGAGATTTTTTTCCCCAAATGTCCAAATGTACATTCGTGCCCCTTTTTATTTTACTGTTAGTTCTGAAAAAGAAAACTAAAATGACAACAACAAAATCCGATCATTATTTGTTTTCATTATGTAGAGTATTCTGGTAGTGCTTTGTGCTTTCAAAGAGACATTTGGTCGTTCAGGCGGTCGGTCGGTCACAATTTCTTTTCAATATTTATCTCTTGGTCTAATCTAATGCTTAATGATTGCAAGTGAGAAAAAAACTTGAATAAGAAAAAGAAATTCATAGACATTTTGTATCTTGTCTGTGTTCTGCTGTTAAACGAAAATTTGTAATGATAAACACACACAAAAAAAAATGTTCCAATTGATGTCTACAGAAAAATAGTTTAGAGAGCCATAAATCGGTTAAAAGATTTAAGACAGTCTTCACTTATTTAATTGCAATCTTTTTCCAGTGAGATTAGGAATTGAGGTGACTCAACTATTTTCTTCAAATAACGTTTTGTTACAAAGCCTCCACGGAAGGAATATTCGTACTAATCGAGTTTGTTAATGTTATAAAATTTCTGCATTAAATAATTCGGTTAAATCGTTGATAACAATTAAAGAATATTGTAAATGCAATTAATAAATAAACTCCAGCAGTAACAAAGGTAGAATAATGTAATTTTTTTTTTTTTAAAGAACAGAGCTGATACAGGAGTTGGAGCAGCTATCGCAACTGATAATCAACAAGAAAATTTAATTTGAGCTCTTTTAAGTTATAGCAGCCAATTATATCGACCCCTGTGCGCGATATTATCGTATGTTACAAAAACTAAATTTTACAGGAGAGCGATTTTATTACTATTTGCGTTGCTATTATTTACTATTAAACTGTTACATACGATAAAACGTGCATTGTATTATCTCCATAACTATGTATGATTATCACTATAATATTTTGTCAACAGATGAATTAATGGACTTAGAAACAATTTGCGTAAAAAAGTCGATTTCGATAAAAGTGTAACATACGATAATTTCGCACACAGGGGTCGATATTACGAAAGAAAGGTAAAACTCATGAATGCTGCTGATAGGATGATGTTTTACTTTAATGTTCTGAGAATTAATTAGATTTCGGAGTAACATCCATGCATTGCTTTCTTAATAAGAAAAAAGAGACTTGCATAAATAATGAAGTTCTTCGGAGAAAAGAAGTAAACTTTACTTACTGTTTTTATTAAATTTATATGCTTTGATAAATTTCTTTAATAATTTGTTACATATCAAAAAAATAAAAATAATGAACATTATTTACTATTCTTGTCCGAAAAAGAAATATTTAAAAACTTTAATATACGTACATATGTATAATTGGAAGGAAAATGTTGAAATTACATGATATTTTTATTCAGTTCGCCTGCAAAAATTATGTGAACTAAACCGAGGGAATTTATTTCTTCGTGTGAACATTTTTCGCTGAAATTATTCACGATAGGGGTGATTAATTGACTACACCTTGCTCCTGTGAAATATTTAAAATTAAATTTAGTTTTCAAAAAAATGTATTTTTAACTTTTAACAAGTTGTTTAAATACTGGTATTTTTACATCTTCTCAAATTTGTTTACTATTTCCAAAAAAACGATCAACTTAAAATAAAATATTTTAAACTTTTCAACATTTAATAAATAAGTTTTTATTGCTTTTTGTTTGTCGTTGTGGCTACTTGACCAGACGGACCATGTGCATGTTATGACTAATGACAAGAAATACCTTCAGAATTTAATTTTTTACATTGATGTTGAGTGTGTAACATACCCCGAGCAAGCATTTAAAAATATTAAGCCAAAATAATCCACAAAATAAAATAAAACATATCTATAAACATGCATATACGCCAGATAGAGAGTAAAAGCCCAAAAATATAATTAAAAAAAATCTAAAATCTTAAATGCTAAAAACAAATGACAACAATAAATTGTATACTTTCCACAGACCCAAAAATACAATAAATAAATTCAGAATGCATGAAATAAAACACACCAACAAAAACAACAAGAACAACAAGAACACTGCAGCAACATTCAATTAAATTTTTACATGCGATTGCAAAATTTGTGAAAAAAAACATGAAAAAATTACAAGAAATTTAAATAAATAAGTGACAATATGTACTTTAAGGCAAAATGCAAAAAAAAACAGAGCAAACGCATTTATTTATAAGACCCAGAAAGTATGAATAACCAGGCTAAAACTTAGCAAACCAAAAACCAAAAACAAGCCACCTCCCTCCATATAAAAATCCATCCTTCAAGTTGAAAATTTATTTAAATTAAATAATGTTTAGTATTTATATCATACACTCTTGTATTAAGGTGGTAATATACAGGGTGGTCCAAAGGCAGGTATTTTTCAAATCGTTTTAATTCGATACTAATAAAATTATTTCTTTTCGAAATATTGACTTTCAGTCAGTATTTGTTTGTTAACGCATGTTGCTTTGTAGTAATACGTCGCAGCATGTTTCTAGATGTAGCCCGCAACATTTTTATAACTTGTTTTTAAGCTTAGTACACTGTTCAAATTTGCGTTAAATGTTGAGCAACATTGATTATAAAAAAAACAAATTGACTAAATTTATACAACAAATTTAATAAAACATAAAAAGATTTTTATTTAAATAACTGGTATGACCTAGAGCCTGAAACAAAGAACAAATATTTATATTATATTTACATAATTTTCATTATTTCTGGGCAGCAGACTTAAAATTAAAACCAAAACGCCCAGAAATATCTGATCAGCTGTTGTTTGCAATTCTGCACGAAATATGTGGTAATTATATTATGTCGCAGTTGAAAAATATGTTGCCAGAAACATTTTGTGCTTAAAAAAATAATGCTGCCAGAAACATTTCGTATGTTTTCACAAGGTGAACAGAGTACAAGATCAGCCATATTATTTTGCAATTATTTCGCATGAATTTTTCTTATATGGACTTGTGACAGCAGTTCGCACGAAATGATGAGCAAAGTACCATGCTTTATGCATATAAAAAATGTAGTTGCGAAACATATAGAATAGCGGAGTTCAGTACTTGACGCAAATGGTCTTGCAAAAGTGCAAACGCAATATAACGTGTTTTTTTCTGAAATCCAACAGCAAAATACGCGAAACTTCTGTTGGATGTCATAGAAAATCCTCGATATTTTACACATTTACACATTCGCAAGAACATTTGCATCAAACACTGAACTATGCTAATGTCAATTTACGCATTAACAACGTTGGAAAATGCTGCAGGAAACTCTAGATCAGTCAATAGCGAGTACTACAGAGCAATGACTACCAGAGACCGTCAACAAAGTCTGCGATAATTTGATTGACAGCACAAAGGACGCCAGAGATGACACTAGACGGCATGATATGTAGTTGTTGTTGTTCTTTCTTTGTCACACAATAATCTGATATTACATGATATCGCTATCTCTGTTCATTTACAATCAGTCATACGATATGAAATCGTGTTTCATAAATAATGAGAATAATTTTTAATTCTAATGAGCCCATTCACACTAGATTAATTATGCTGGCATAACATGGCAGCTTGTTGGCGTTTTCGGTGAATTATTTTTCAAGCAGCTTCAACACCGCATTAGCAGCACAAAACTAATTCATATGCACTTACAGACCTCAAATGAATACAAAAAACACTAATACACACAAATCTGTATATACGTATACATTTTATGCCAGACGAATTAATCCAGTGCGTTTTGGGAAGAAAGAACAAAAGTTAAGCGGACTAAAAATTAATCTAGTGTGAATTGACTCAATAAAACTATAATATACCAACATAAATTATGTTAACATAATTTTACACATTTTTTTAAAAGATTCTTGTGTTTGGAATACCCTGTAGTTCTTGCAACACTATTCGCAGTGTCCTTGTAATTTCTTGTAATTCATAGTACATATAAAAAATATTTAAAACGAGTTTTTAATGGACAATTGTATTCAAACTAAGGAAAAATTTCTTAAATTGGAAACATGAAACAATTTTGGTAGTCTCTCCAACAAAATTCACTAAAATATATTTCTAAATTTCAAGCGTGCAAAATATGAGCCGAATATACTTAGTTCTACATAGTATTTATTATAAGAGAACTATTAGAATTATTGGTTTTTAAATTTTAATGAAATAAATTTAATTTCTTGTTTATTATTCGTATCATTTGAAAATATATATTTCATATTTATAACATCTAATCCAAATCTTCTAAATGTAACAGATGCTGTTCAACACAATAACAAAACTTCATATTAAAATCAATTTTAAATTCTAACGTACTGTTTTCCCAAACTATTATTTTACTTATTCAGTATAATGTGTTTTTAGTACATTAAAATTAATTATTTGGGGGACGAGGAACTTGTTTCTATGTGCATTTCACTTTTGTTAATGCAGATCGTTAGGAACTTTTAACCAAAAATTCTAATGAAATTTAAAATCTAAGCTTTCATTTGAATAAATGAGAAAGAAGCCCGCACATCATCAAGACTCCATCAATCACGTCGTTTTTATTTTCTTACTTTTCCTTTTTTTAATATAAATTGCTATACTTTTCCTTTTTACATTCTACATTCAACAACATGCCTCATTTTTAATATTTTAATATTACTAAACATTTTACAAACATTAAAAAAAAGATAATTATAATTAAATAAGAAAAATGTTTTGAAAAACCTCAAGATGTGTAAGAAATGTGTATACAAAATTGTTTAATGTATAATATTTTCCCAAACGCCAAATTTAATTGTGGAATTTAAGTACATTAATTTTGCAAATAAAAAATCATATATTTACTAGACACACTTGCAATCTTGAATGCAGCAGCCGTAGATTTTCTTTAGTCAACGAAAACAATTTTGTTTTTATCCGCTGTCTGTTTATTTGTTTGTTTTAATTTGACGAAATATTGCAATGAAATTTAATTAAGCACAAGAAAAAAATATATTTTTGCTTGTTTATTTCATAAAAAGGGTTGGTTTTAAAATGGTCACTATTGTTGTAAACAATACTCTGCATTAAATACATAATATTATTTATTCAAAATTTGTAGTCTCCTAACATTCGTCAAATTATCGAAAATTCACCAAATACTCAAGATTCCACCAAAAATGCAAAAACTAAACAGAAGCCAAGTTAAATTTTTGCAAAAAATCGAATTCAAAGAAATGAATTTGCAAAAAACACTAGACTATTTATAGAGTTCGCTACGGAATCGGATTGCCAATCCAACACTGCTCTAAATATTAATAAAATTCACAATTGCAGAGTGGCAAAAGAATGCCCTCTCCACACTATGACTTTTCCCAAGAAGGTAACACACCAAGTAGTTGCTTGGCTATAATTGCCCATAAGTTACTTATCTTTGAAAGGAATAAAAAAGAAAATTAAGTAAGACCGCTATCATCTAAACAACGAAATTGCTCATTTTTAGCAATTGCAGAGTAAGAATAAGTACAAAAATATTTTAAAAGAAATAAAGTTCGAATTATTAAACCCATAATAACGTTTTGAAATGGAATTTTTCGCAATTTTATTTCGTTTCAAGTGCAAATGAACGCAATTTGCTGGTTTTTTCGGAGGAAGTATTTCCTAGCAATCTGTAATGGATTCTATGAACAGGTCGAATAAAATAAATTAATTTCATTCAGAAAGATATACAGGAAGGGGTTACTCTGTAAATCGATTCGAAGAGAAAATTTCGCATTTGAATACAATTTCATATTTGAAAAAACTATAAGGCGCGACTCCTTTGAGAAAAACGTTTGGGAATATTTTAAAAATAAAGGAATTTCTCCTTTAGTTTGGGGAATTTATATTTTTTATTAAGATAAAACAAAAATGTGTATTTTAATTTTATTTTGTATGAGTGCATTCCTCTTTCTCCCTCTTTTTTCACTACAAAATCGAAAATTGACAAGGCTGAATGCGTTAGTAAATTTAATAAAAAGTTTAATTTATTTTTATAAATTAAAATACTAAACTATTAAAACTAAAAATCCCCAAATTATTGGCTTATACATATGTGCTTAACTGTGATCCATCGATACAATGAACGAATTTATAAGGTGCACATAGTTCCTTTTCATAATCCCAAGCGTGATAGAAATTACACCTTAGGATTGTTAAATAGCCACCAACACATTTGTAATAATATTCACAGCGTTTCAAATGTGGATAAAAGGCGTTTGAGTAACGATCACATTTAGGCCTTGTTGTTATATGATTTAAATGTTCATATATTGTGGTTAGAAAAGGTGATGTAGTGCTAACTGGTACAAAATTTGATAACGTTGTCTCTTCCATCGAATCTTCCTGGCCAACTTCTGCACTTTGTTCGCTGTTGTCTCTGGCACTTAAGCAAATATTATCAAAATCAAACTCACACTTTCCAGAGTCTTCATCGAAGTATGCGCCATCAGGACAAGTATACTTAAATGAAGACTGTTCATCACTGCAATGTATAAAAGATCGACAATCTTCGGCTGCTGGTATAAAAGAATTTAGAGGAACATCTGAGCATTCTTCAAAAAAATCTGCCAATATTGGTGTCAATATTAAGGCCACAAAAGGAAGAATCTTTATAATAATCATTTCACTCTTTTTTCTATTTTATTTTAATTTGGCTTTAAAAACACTTTTTGTTTAACGCTGTATTTATTGAAAAGAAACAATGATTGATTTCTAAATGAAGTGTGCAATTTATAAGAGAAAAGTTTAGATGTTTTCAAGATGATAGCTAACTTATTACAAGGCCACTGAGTTGTTATCTTTAATAAATCACAGTTTGTTATCAAGCAAAATGTCAATATACCAAAAAGGTTATATTTTTGTGTTTTTTATCGTATTTATTTACTTTTTTAAGTTTTTAAATTGGGACAACTTATTATCTATTTCAAAAATATTTATAAATTCCATTATACTTGTAGCATGGGACGTTTCTCCTGTCCCTCCAAATTCTCGTTTGTCGAAGCATAACCAGTGCCACCCTGCAAATGTTGCAAGAAAATTATTTATAATAAATGTTGTTGGTTACTTTCTTTTTTAATATTACCCTTTGTAGTGGTATTATATCTTTTTCCTTAAGTTTTTGACCAGTTAAGGGATGTATCATATCTTTTTTAATTAATTTTTCCACACATTCCATAGTAACAACATCACCCCTTGAAGAGATTTTGAAATATTGTAAAATATTGAAATTTTATTGAGGCTTGAAAAAGTTAGTTTTCTTAATTTTTGAAAACTAGAGAATTTATTGCAATAAATATTAAAAATATATAAGTTATTAAATCAAACCTGAGTTCATAGACTTCTATCCTACAGCTCACTTGAATTCGAAAGAGCTGTTGGAGACAAGTCTAAAAAATATATATCGAGGGAATTCGACATCAATGTATTTTTTAACTATGTAGTGAAGCTGGCGTTCTCTGTTATGTGCCTATATTAGTTTCTAGACTATTAGCATATTGCAACGAGGTGAGGTTAAAATATGGAATACCTCTTTTTATCGGGTTTCATACAACAGAGGGCCAACTTAGTTTATGCAAATATTGGTTAAGTGAATTTTTATTTAACTCCAATATTTCATTGTGGATTTAAAATATAAAAGAATGGAGTACAAAAAAGTATACTTACGTTGGCTTTAAAACAGCGCACGGCACTGCATTGCTTAAAATATCATGCGTCACCGGGCACATATATCTGGCTTCCTTGATTATTAAAGATTTTTTGTTGTCACCATCTTTGACTAAAGTAAACTTAATATCTATCAAATCCTTAGCTCTTAGTACTTTCTGCGAAACGGGACAATAGATAGTAGAATCTGGCTTTTGAGCTTTAGCCAAGCCAGCATTAGGGCACTCAGAAGGTAACCAAAAACTGGGTAACTTATTTTCATGACCGTTAGCCATATTTGATATAGAACTTTCCTCCTTTGTTTCTCTGGAGGTAGAGGGCTTTTCAACAGTTCCATTCACTGGTTTGCCGGACTTAACAAATTGATCAACACATTGTTGTTGCTTGCGATTTAATTCTTGATTGACATCATTTTCTTCTAATTTTTTCAAACGTTCATATTCCTTTAACTTACGACTGTATTCATTTTTCTTGGTGATGATGTATTGCAATATAGCTTCCTTGTCAAATAAATAGCCATCTTTGGTTACCACAGGATTACGACAGGGCTGTAGAGTAAGAGAACAACAATCAAACGATTTTACCGAATCTTTACCCAAACGTTGGGCATTTGTGCCATAACCAGATTCAGCTGCATCTTTTTTCTTCTCATTGTAGGTATACACGGCACCAGCTGTACAATTTCTAGCATGTCGAGTCATTTTTCTTTAAACAATTTATGATAATTTTCAACTTTACTTCAAAATTTATGATGGTCAAGTTTTCCTTCCAATCAATTTGTGTGTATTGTTTACAATTTTATACAGATGTTTTCCTTTTTTTATTACATTCACTATCAAGTGATAACACTAAAGGGCACCACTGATAAAAAGTTTTAATAGTGCGGCCAAGCTGAGTTATTATTTAGTACATGTTGAATTTTTTGTCAAATAAAATAATCGTTACATTGTAATTTTTTAAATCAAAGTAGAATTTAAAAGAGCCCATATAGAAATAACCAGTTGTTGTTTTTTTTAGTTTTAAACATTTACACATGTTTATTAATATATTTATGTTAATGATATTTTCATGTTATGTAATTAATATTCTTTCCCTATATTAACATTAGTAATAGATTCCTTTTTGCTTTTTTAAAGTATTACATATACTTATTTCCATTACATATTTATAAATATTTCTTTTACCATTTATTTAATTATTTTCAATTTGGTCTTAACTACTTTAGAAATTGAATAATAATAAAAAAATTCATTGTTCACATGATATATCACAGAACATAAATAATAGTTTTTTACATTAAACCAAGGAGATTGTGATGTTAGAGAGTAGACTAGATCGTTACTTTAATTTTGGCAAATATCTTTTATATATATTTTTTTAATATTTCTATTTATGTATGTATGCACATAAATATATATATGTACATATACACGATTTGTTTCGAATATTTCTATAAAAAAGAAGCAAATTGTAAAAACTTACTATTTTACTTTAAGTATAATTTTCTTAGTTTTAGAAAAATAGAGCATAATAAAGAGATATGCTTATTAAATTTAAGAAGAAAATTTGTCTGTGCATTATATGGATTGTTTCTTTCAAAAAGACATAAAGATTTGTTTTACACATATTTTTTACAATCTTATGCATGCATTACTGTTCAAATTGCATATTTAAAAAATAATAATAATCACTATAATTAATTTGAGCAGCACAATCTTAGATTGTTTTATTTAAAATAGTACCTTATTATGTATTATAATTACTGATTTTTTCTTAAAGTATTTTATGATTAAAAAAATACATAAAAACTATAGCAAGAAACTAAAATTGTAATATTCCTAGTGTAAATGGAAGAGAATAGAATACATATTTATGTATTTATGTATATTTTGTCTTATTGTTTCTACTTCACAGACAAAATAATTTTAAATAAGCTAAAGAGATGAAAATTATAGTTTGCAATAGTTTGAAATTAAGTTTAAATTTTCAAAACCTTATACATTACAAAAAAGTATTTTACTTTTCGTTTTAATTGATTAGTAAGAAACTGTTCCGAGAAATGAAGCTATAAAGTATGGGCAGATTAGGCAAATATTTAACGAAATAAGTCACTACTATTTTTCGCAAATGTCTAAATAATAATACAAATTTTTATACAGCCGATCTTGTTAACATTTGACTATGGTACAATTATTACCAGGTAAGTGAAGTAGAAAAACATTTGTTTGCTGGGAGTTCACTTAAGAGGCTGCCGAAAAAACAATGTGATGGTGTTTTTTTTTGACAGCCCACAACTAAATTCCCAGCAACAAAATATACATGTCTGTTTTTTCTACTGCACTCACCTGGTAATAATTGTACCATGATATTTAAAATACAAAATATTTTCACTTTGAAAATTGAACAAAAAAACTCGTGAGCTTTAAAAATTAGATAATAAGACTCGAAATACCGCATAACTGACGGTTAGTCAAATATATTTTGTATCAGGATCGAGGACGTATATACGAGTACATATGTATGTATATTTTTACTTGCCCTCTTCAAGTGGAATGCCCATATGTAAGATAAAATTTAGTTAAATACAACATTGATGGTATATTGCACTTATTTCTTTAAAATTTGATTAGTCTAAACATGCTTTCAGTTACTTGGAAAATCTTAGAAGCTATTTGTTATTATCATTAGAAGATCATTAATTATTATTAATACTTCATTATCGTTTTGAAATTTCCATTAAATATTTATATACTTGTTTTTGTTTTAACGTTTCAATATTGTATTCCCATAATGTGTGGTGCATTTTCTTTATTAGTATTGGCTTAAATCAATATTTTGTCATAGGACGGCGGTGGTGATTCTTCCAGTGCGGTTATATCTTCTTTAGCTTTTGTCTCTGGCAGCAAAATAGCTATATGATATGGTGGCGGCCCAGCCTGGGCATTTATATTTATGCTTTGTATTTGCTCCTGTTGAAATTCGTGCAAGCCAGTGATTACAGCATCTTCTATGGAATTAACCATCGAACCGCGCCCTACCGCTTCATCCATACTACATCGATCTCTTGTCTGATCTCGCGAATTTGAACGAGACGAAGTTGCCGAAGCGAAAAGTACTCTCGGTACTTTACAAATAGACACAAAGCAAAATGCAAATACAAAGGTTGCCGTTAAAAGCCAAAACAGGCCAACTTCAAACTTTGTGCCATGATTATCAAAATAGACTTTAATGCCCACAATGAAGGCAATGGCCAATACTAGAGAAGCAAATATACCACATTTGAGATGTAAGGGAAGAAATTGCAAGTCGGTACTTTCAATGGAACGAGTGTTGCGACGTTGTCGCGAATGCTGTTGCTGGTGGTGATGATGATATTGTTGGTTGGCGGTTGTGGTGGCAGAAGTGAGTGTAGAATTTGTATAGGCTGTGCGTAGGTTGGATGACACATTATTGTAGTCGCATATTGGCGATATTGTGGTAGACGCTAAGTTTCTATTGAAGGTATTGACAATTCTGGGCGACGTTTGCTGTTGATACAACTCTACGGTGAGGTTGGCAGTTTGATTGGGGCTAAGAAGAAGGAAAAGAAATGATAAATAATTTTAGGTTTTCTGTAAAATGATATTTTTATATTGGGCTATCGGGGTATATATAACGGTCTCGGTCACCACGATTTCCGGAACTTCCAATCGTGCAAATTGAAATGGAAAATTTCTTAATTCTGTCGCATCAAAAATTAACTCTTATGAAAACTTGTCCAAAAACAGGAAAAGCAAAGAAAGACCACGTAGCTAAAATTTTATCGGAGAAAGAAAACAAATAAAATTGTTCTATTAATTAAAGTAACGTATTTTTATTAAATAATTTATTCAAGCTTTAGGCCCAGAAAATAAATATAAATGATTTATTTTGTCCGATATTTCGCTTTCTCAATGGAAAGCTTCTTCAGATATATATTTAATTAAAAACTAATAATAACAGTTATTGTTATGGATACAGAAAATGTAGCTCAAAATTACAGACATTTAATTTATAAAAATAAAACAGGAAATTGAATGTTTTTTATGTATTTGTAATAGAGTAATTTTGTATTTTTGTGTAATTTAATTATAATTTTTTGACAATTTTTTATTATTTTTTCAAACAAATTTAGAATAAGTAATAAATAATAATAAATATAAACAAAGAACAAATAAAACAATAACTGTTATTATTAATTTTTAATTAAATATATCCCTGAAGAAGATTTCCATTGAGAAAGCGAAATATCGGATAAAATAAATCATTTAAAATTATTTTCTGGGCCTAAAGCTTGAATAAATTATTTAATAAAATTTAATAAAAATGTCGAATAAATCAGAATAATTGTAACGTTTTTTTATTAAAACTATTTATGTTTTTTATGTCACTTTGTGAATGGGGATATAACAGAAAACGTGTAACAATAAAAAACCGACACTTTTATTGTTGTTATCCTTATTTATTTTAATTTTTGTGAAAAATTCATATTTTAGGGTAATTTTATATTATTTGTTCGTTATCATTGTTGCCAGTTAATTAAACTAATAGAATGAATGCTAAATAAGAAAATACTCGTATATGTTAAAATGTTCAACAGAATGTACTCGTATGTATGTATATGGTAAATTAATTTCATTGTTATTTAGCATAAAGCTCAGAAACGACTGTACGAGTGTAAGACAATTCTACTGTTTTTTTTATTTTAAACATTTCGTTGGAATTATTCTTAGTTATGTGGCTTTAGTTTCTTTCTCATAAAATTTCCTTTTCACCCTCGTTGAATTTATTAATGATACCTTTGATAAGTGCACACTCGTATATCATTTACATACATACCTTTGATGTATTCCATGTTCGTTTAATGTATTTAAAGATGCATCTAAAGATTGTTGTAGTTGATTCGTGGTTGCAGCTGCTGGTGATGCTGCTGTTGCCACAGAATTGAGAGGCATAGTGTTGACGGTGCTGGTGGTAATATTGGTTATTGATTGCTGCAACTGTATTTGGGTCTGTTGCTGTTGTTGTTGTTGCTGAAGGTGTGGTAACCCCGAAGTTGTAGTTGCTGTAGTTGGCTGATAAGCTCTTACCGACATATTGCCAAATTGTGGATGACGATAACGTTGAGCATGTTGATGAGTTCCCGTTGTAATTGTAGAGTTTGCACTTGTGACATTATTTAAGGAAGTGCTCAAACTATTAGCGGTAGGTGATACTAGACTTTGTGTTGCTCCGGATAAATTTGAGTGGTTGTTATTACTAGAATTTGGTAAACTACAATTAGCGGATTGTTGTTGTTGCTGACGATTGTTGTTCTGATAGGGATGAGACGACGTTGCCGCATTCGATCTAACAAAATTACGATTGCCTCCGTAATTGGCGGCATTATTGCTATTGTTGTTGTTATTGCTGGTCATGTTGCTGCTGCTGCCACTGGGATAATTTATTGCACGATATTGAGTATTATTGCTTGTGGAAGCAGCATGTGTATGATATTGTACTGCTGATGCTTGTTGTTGTTGCTGTTGGTGGTGCTGATGTTGTTGTTGTTGTTGTTGTCGGTGGACTTGTATGCCCGTATTGCTTGTGGCCGATATAGAAGAGTTAACTGCGGACGAGGAGGATGATTTATGACCTCCACTTCGTCTCGGTGGATGACCGAAACTTAGTCCAGAGCCACCCGTATGTAACGAGGCAGCCACACGAGATCTACCAAAACCACATTGTGGCGAACGCTTATCTATCCAGAAATGCATAGTCCTTGTATGTATTTGGTTTCTATTTGTTTGCTGCAACGTTTTGCCTTCAAAGAAAATTTATTTTATTACTATTTTACTGCTAGATGCGAAAAAGTTCAAAGTACTTAAGGGATAGAAAGTTATTGTTAACCCAGGAAATATAAAAAAAATAAATCCATACAGAAAATAACATTGTAACAAAGAACTCAAGATTTTCTTTGTTACACGCTTCCATACACATTGTGTAAAAAGTAATAAACTACCCACCCGCCCGTTCATGTGATGGCACTGAACTCTATGTTCATATTTAGCGAGCTTAATTGATAATTTGAAATTTCTTTGTTATCCAGAGAAATGCAATATCCCTTTGAGTTACAACAACTGTTTATTTCACAAACTTGTTTTCACTGAGTCCACTGAGTCGTTTTCGTTTTACCTTCTTCAGATTCCGTTTATTTTGTTTTTTTTTTGCACGTAATTATTGTCATATATTTATTTAGCGTTCCTAAAATTATGGAAACTTTTTTGCATTTCCGAAACAAGTTTCGTTTTACTTGTTTTGAAGTTGCGACAAGAGAATTCAATTATAGTTCTGTAAGGAATTTAACTAGATGACATGTCTGCTTGTATTTGCAAATGAATAAATTTTTTTGTGTTTGTATGCGTTTGTATTTGTACGAAAGAGGGAACAAAATGAATTTCCGGAGTTTTCGCTTATGTGCACTCCTTTTAATTCCTCTCTCCCCTCTCGCCGTCAAAGTAAGAATAGCAGCTACAAAAGTTGCATATTGTAAACGGCCACAAACTTGCGCGATAGTCTTTCTCCGCAAAATTGAGAATACTTTATTTATTAAACAAACTTATTAATATATATTTAAACACTAATAATCTCTTACGCTATAATTATGTATAATAATAAAAAAATACTCTATTGTGTTTTGTGAAATTTACCTTGAATTCTAATTTAATACGTGTATCGGTATCGTCGATATTTTTTTTGGAGTATCGGTATCGTATCGACAAAAACCGTATCGACTCATCCCTAATATGAATATATATGTATGTATGTACATCTGTATGGATGTGTATACATTGTACAACTTTGTTGAGAACTTTGGAGTGGCGAAATAATAATATAACGCCTCTAAAGGCCTCTTTAGTTTTTACTTTTCGTTGCCGTTCTGTGCCGTTCTTTTCTGTAGAAAATATTTCTTACTTACTTGTTCTGTGTCTGAACTTTCGGATGTGGACGATATAATTATAGGAATGAATTTTGTAAATGTTTGCAAAATGTTTTTTTATTTTACAAAAAATATATAAATCTTTAATAATTTGAATTAAAATAAAATATTCTGACTTTTAAAATAAAATTTTTAATATTTCATTCCACAAAAAACTAATACATACAAATTCTTGGCTTTCACTTAACGTTGTATTCTATTTTCTACAGAATAGTCCGCAACAGAACAGAACGAAATAGTAACAACAAACCACACATACAGTTTTTCAATTGAACAGAAACAAAACAGCTGATCCGTAACAGAACAGAAAGTACAAACTAATTCTGCTTTTAGTCAATACTTCATATTTTGCCTTACGAATTACTTGGCATCTATGAATGTATAAACACTTATCTACTAGTGCAGTAAGTACGCCTGTAAAAATAATGTCAGTTTGATTAAATCCACACTAAGCAAATTTTCTTCCTGACTAACTCCAGCCCAAATTCATTACAAGAAGCGATTGAATTACAATCATACGCATACTATTTAACGTTTCATATATAATTAGAAAAAGTTAACTACAGAATAATCTCTATTATACAAATATATCCTTGTTAGTTTTACTAACATTTTTGTTTGAGTTTGTCAATTTATACGAGTTGCAACGCACCTTCCTAAACACACATAGAAACTCATACATACATAAATACTCATATAAATAAATCATCATGCCATTTTGAACTAGACAGAACAAGAAAAAAATCCGTTATAAACCAAATAAAAATTTATGCTCAGATGATGTTTTGTTATTTTTATTCCCACAAGGTCAATGAGCACTAACAAGCCAACCACAAATCTTTGAAATAAATACAAATTCTAATTGTCACTACTAGAAATTCACCCATCTATAAAAAAATTACAAATAAGAATAAAAAGAAAATAACAGAATTGACTTAACGGCACACACATATAAAAATATATGTATATATATGTATGTATATGCATATGTATGTACATATGTATATATGTATGTACGTAGCAGCAACAATGTTTCTTTCTATTAAATTTAACAAACTTATCCTCTAAACAGTATTTAGAGGCTGTAGATGTTTTCATTTCCCAAATGTGTTTCAAAAAGTGTTTGCTGAAAGAAAAAAATTAATATAGATGTTGCAATTTTTTTTGTTTCACAGTTCAGAGTTCAAAATTCTTTTAAAGCAAAAGCATAATAAACTTAAAAAAAACAAACAAAAATTTAAAGCTATTATGTATGTATACATTTGTGTGGGGATAGCAAATACCATTATCAAGGAACCCCATGTGTATTAACTGATGATTTCTTTTAATTTTTTTAACTGTTCGTGTTTTTTTTTTGTTTAATAAAATCATTCACTTGATGGTACGTTATTTTGAATTTGGGTCATAATTTTTTTGTTTTTGTTAACAGAAGCTTAAAATTTTGCACACATACGTAATATGATGTAGTAAATCGTAACTAATAAAAAAACTCAAATTTTAATTTTTTGATGATACGTTATTTTACATTTAGGTGTGTAATTTGTCCGCCATCTTTTTAATTAATGCATATTCTTAAAGAGTAATCTTAATATCGTACAATTATTATACATATTAACCATGCAAAACATTATCTTTCACACTCATACGAATAAAAAAAAAGTAAATCCTGCATCTAATTATATGTGAGTAACTCTCAGTAATGGTTAACCATATCGTTAAAATGTTAGCGAGACAATAACAAATTTAAAACTGGGTACATCGTCCATTGCATTAAACTTAAAGCTTAGGTAATTGATAATAATATAATTATATTTGTTATGCTCTTGAAATTTAATTCTAAATAATCGCTTAAAATCAACAAATTGATACGTAGTTTCGGTCATCCATTTCTTGTAGGGTAACTGCCAGTCCCACGACGTCACACGTATTCGTTCTTTCGTACAAATACGTTTAAAACAAAAACAAATTTTAAAATTTTGTTTGTAAATGTACGAAAGAACGAATACGTGTGACATCGTGAAACTGGCAGTTAATGTGTGTAAGTGTTGTTCAGTCTATAATTCATCTTGAACAAGTTGGACTTTGCCACGACCATAAATTGGTCACAAGAAAGGCAAAACAACGTTTGTCGGTGGTTCACTTAGAAACGTAAAAAATTATAAGTTTCTTTGAAATTATTTTTGCGTCTACTTTTACTCTACGCATTAATACTACACTAAAATTAATTTAAATTAAATTAGAAAATTAAAAAAAAAAAATTGCAAATACACATGTGGCCAATAAAATAGGTACCATCTACATAATTATCCAAAAAGCAAGTTTTCGATTAGATGCAAACAAAATATTATATAATCAATTTTTAGGGCAGTCTATGTAAAAATAAACAGAAATAACAATTAATAAACAAACAAAAATTAAAAAAGAAACCAAATTCACGTGACCAATAAAATAGGTACTGCGAAAAAGAAATGTATGTAACAGAAGCATTTTTCATTGAGGGCTTAAAGAAAGGATTACTGCATAAATAAGTAGCTACTATTTCCACCATTATTTTTAATAAATTAATCCTGTTCGGCATTAATGAAATAATTCAACGGCAGGTTTAATGATATCATAATGGCAAGATATCATATCAATGGAAGTTGAAACAGATGTTCGTAACAAATAAAAACAATTTCTAAAATTTTGTTTTTGTTTTAAATGTAATTTTACAAAAGAGCGATATCGTTCGAAATCGTGGGGCAGGCGGTTAGATTTGTAAAGTGTTAACATTTTTAAAATGTTCACGAAAATTCCAATTATTTTCGATCTTTCGAATAACATCTAAAATAAAAACTAAATAAATAAGGCTTTTTTTAGATTAGCTTTCAGAATTTAAGTTGAATAAAGAATGATCATCGTAAGGCCGTAGTTGTATAAAATCTATGAAGAACTAGAACGGCGTTTTGAAAACGGCTTTTCCTCACGCTTAAAACTTATTTGTAAATCAAAAGTGTAATTTTCAGCACGATAATGCTCGTATCCATACTGCCCCGGTTCGCGAAATCGTGGATGCAGAGCGAAAAAGTTGACGTTCTTGAATGTCCATTATACTTTCGCGACCTAAATATCATTGAGAACGAATGAATCTAAGGCATCGAATACGCTTGGTCCCCTATTCCGTTGAAATATATTGAAAAAACCTTACAATTCAATTCCGAATCGAATTTTCGAAGTGCTTTCAAGCAAAGGCGGCATCACGCACTACTAATCATCCTTAAAATCTACTAATCATGTTTAAAATATAATATTTAAGTTATGAGATTTTACATAAACGTACCACAACAATTATATCTAATAATTAAATAAGGAAACTATTAATAAGAAACAAAAACCTCTTACAAACTTTAGAAATGTTATAATGAAATTTGGTGAAACACAAATCACTAGCAAGATTATTTTTAACAAATGATTCTCAGTGACTGTTTAGTAAATTTCTTATTGTTTTTCTAATTTTTATTAGAGAATCTACATTTTTTCATTAACTGACAGCGTCAGATCATTGGTAATAGATTTTAAGTTTTTGTGTGGCATATCGGGGGGGACGATTATGAATTATGTTAAAATTTCTTGTTTTGATCTGAATCTGAAGTTTTTTTGTACGGAGTTTAGCAGTTTTGGGAAACCAGGATGGGCACCCATAGGTCATGATCGATCAAACACTTTTACTGTAAGAACGAGCGATTAAATGGAGTGGAGTTTCCACACAATTCAGACGGTAGATTCGTATAGAAAATTTACATGAAAATCACTTAGTTTTCTGAGGAATTGCTATACCAAGTCTGTAGATAAACTGAGGGTCTGAATTGTGGACACCGCACTTGAAAATATTATCAAATTCTTCTACATATTGAGGAAATTTTTTTTTATAATATTTTAAACAAACTTTAAGACACATTTTCTTAATTTTTTCTTAAAACTTTGTTATCAGAGAAAGGGTCCAATTAACTTTCTCCTAGGGCGAGGACATGTTAACTTAACTAGTCACGTAATTGCTTTGTTAGAAAATGTCCAGTGAAATCAATAAGATAAGGAAGACTGCAGTATGCTAAAAGTATGCCATGTGCAAATGCATGTGCTTACTTGTATACTTTAAAGGTGCTTGCTTGCACATGCAAGTACAAATTAATGGATCTTAGTGTATGTCTAATTTTTTTCCTTTTCATGTCCACATCCACATACAACTGCACACACAAACGTATACTTATTATAATACCATGCATATAAAGTATACGTTTGTCGATATGTATATGAGCAAGTGATACTACTTCGCACAAGGATATTTTACTTATATGTAAGAAAAAAAAAACGAAAACGAAAACAAAATGCTGCTTACCTTTATAATGTTAAAGATTTCCTTTATTATAGCATTGAAATTATAGTTAAAACCAAAAGTTGGCCATTAATTACATCTAGTGCAACATATTGTGTTATATTTTCTGGTATTTTTTTTTGTTAATTATGTCCTTGATAAATATTTCTAGTGCAATGACTTCATTGAGTTTCTGCATTTTGACTAAAGTATCAATAGTGGAAAATTTATATTTTTTGCATTTTATACTTCATTTGAATGGCAGCTTTAATTTCACTTTTTCGTTTATATTTACTTTCACTTCACAATTTAGTTTAATATTCATTTTGTTTTTTAGGTAAAACTTATTTTATTTTAAATAATTTCACGTTTTAATGAGTTTTAAATTTTATCACATGTTATCCTGGCATTTAAGTAAGGGAACCAAGGACATATGAATGGTTTTTTTTTCTATGATTGATAAATTACTTAGGCCCATAAAAAGTATATATTACATGTATGTATGTATATATTTTAGAACTCTTGAAATTAAAAAAAAGATCTCGTTTACTTATTATAAAAATGAAAATGTATATTTTAATTGCATTTTGTTTTGATTTGTTACATTACAACTACTTATGTATACATCGCGCTGATGGAAAACACTCAACTAATTTTTTTTTTGTTTCTGTTTCGGTATGTGTTATTTGATATAAAAACGAAATGGTTTTGGTTTAAAATCCTTTGGAAATTCTATAAGAATAACCAAACGAGAGAATAGCAGAGAGATTTAAGAGAGTTTGTCTATTGTATTGAGCTCATGCGTCTTAAGAACTGCCATCTCAAATAAATATATATAGAAAAAGCGTGGGCATATTTTTTTAGCATAAATCTGGCAATGCTAAGACCAGGAGGATAGTGAACGAAATAATATAATTTGTTGTTGCAGTCAATATTATGAAATGTTATTTTTGCTTTCTATTAATCATTAAAAATCAAATCAAATTAAATAACAATAAACAAATTACTTTATATAAGAATATTGCGAAAAGTATAATTATCTTATGAATTGAAAAGATGTCCTGCTGTAACTGAGTTAAACGTTGAAACTGTCGATTGATATTAATATAAAATCTTTTGAAAAAAATAAAACTATGACAGATAATTGATTTATTTCATCTTATCATACACATAATACTGTTTTTACAAGCTACATAAGTTACAGAGAATGTAGAAAAAATCGAAATACACACTCCTATATATACATATTTATATACATTCATATAAATATGAATATCGTTGCCTTAGTCGAAAAAAGTGCTAAGTCCATTTTTTAAAATTATTCATGAGAGACAAAAAACTGTCTAAGTCTTTTTTAGTAGACTTTTTAACTATCCCTTTCCGAAAGAAGGTAACATACCTACGGGTTGGTAGGCATACTAATTGCCTGAGTGTTACTTCTCTTTAAACAAAAAAGGCATATGGGTACTTCCACAGATATGTATGTCTGCTTTTTATCATGCACAATATTCTCTTAAATTGATATTACATATTTTAAAAACTTTAGATTTTTTGATTTTCTTGTAATAAATATAGAGCTGCTTACTTTCTACACAAGCCAGCGTTGCCACCAGAGAAAGTTAAAATTTTACAGAAGTTTGGCAAAAAATAGTACAAAACCAAATAAAATAGTACAAAAAATTTCATTTTCATCAAAACACATTGTTTTTATTTGAAAATCATAAGTTGAGCATTGTATTTGTACTTTAAAATGTGAAAATTGTTTCCTTACACATATATACTATATAAGTACATACATATATCTATTTTATATGTATAGATACATACATACATATGTATTTCAGTGGTCAGAGTTTTTGTACCGTGAAAATATCAATCGATTTTTGCTCTAAAATAAAAAGTAAGAATTATTTTTTCCAGTAGGTACAAAATTTGCACCCCCCATTTTCTTAATACCCTCTTTCGTAAAAATAATAGATGCAATTGTGTCAGTTGACAATTTATTTCTCGAATCCATTTTAATATTGTTAAGCTTACTTACTAAAAATTCTTTCTACGGAAGAATTAAAAAATGTTAATATTAGAAGAAATTTTATAAAAGTTTTTAAATTTGGGAAGACGGTTTCACCAGTACAATTCTTTGTGATCCAAAAGTGCATGTTCGCGCCACTCATTGTCTAATTTTTAGTAATCTATTTCAACTGAAGGAAATCTGGTTTTAAAATTTAATAACGATTTTATTTCAAATGATTGTGTAAATTTTGGATCTACTATATCTATAAAGCAATAAAAGTCATCATCAAAATTGAATTTTTTTTAATTGGCTAATAACTTTAATGTAAAAATTTCTGAAAACGGTATACATTTTTTTGTGGCTCTGATTCCGAATAAAATGAAATAGTCTGTTGTACAGCGACAACAATATAAATTTAATTTTGTTATATAAAAAAAATCTCATTTGTATGATTAATCAAAAATAATTCGTTTTATTTTATAACATCTGTTTTATATAATTAGACAAAAAAAATTAAATATTTTTGTTTGTATAACATTTGAGATTCTGATTAGAAAATTAAATTGAAATTAGCTAAAATACCAAAAGAATGTGAAAGGAATTGGTAAATTTGCTGTTTTAGTTTTTTTTATTTTTCTGCAATTAGTAAAATAGTACAAAAAAACTGGAACAAAAATTTCATGGTACAAAAATAATACAAATATTTTTAAATAGTACAGTTTTTGTACTATAATACAGAAAGCGGCAACGCTGACACAAACGCACATATAAAGAATTAAAAAAAATTAAATGTTTCCGTGGTTTTCACCTAATTAACGTGTGGATGACCATATATTATTTCTTTGACGGCGCTTTTTTTAATATAAAAAAACTGAATTTTAAAAAAAAATTTTACGAAATTCAATATTCAATTCGAAACGAAATGACTCACATTTTAGTTAATTTTTTTTTTGCTTCTTTTATATAAAATTTAAAAGTATTTGTTTTCATGTTTTACCAAAAATGAAATTACCTGATGATAAGATCGCACAAAGAGCATGTGTGTACGAGTATCTACATCTGTACATACAAACATATAAATCATATCATTTGATGTGAAGATGGGCCAAACCCGGACGACCATATAAAAGTGACAACTATGAAATAATTAAAAACAGTTTTGTTAAAAAATTTCCTTTAGTTGAACCTCAAACGCAAGTAAGTTTTTGTTAGTTTTTTCTTAAATTTTTATTAGTTAATTATCAAAAAAAATCCCTTTTTGACTCATGACTAAAGTGTTCTTGAAATTACGCATTGCACTTGCTGTCATTCTCTGGAAATGTCATTTTATATCAGCCACTCGACAACCAATTAATGGAGCCAACATAAATGTTTGCGAAAATGTTGCTGATAACTTATTTATACAGGACATTGAGGACTGCACAAAGTATATTGCTTGCATTGATGGTCAGGCCAGAGAGCAGCAATGTGGATCGGGTCTGTATTTTGATGTCGTCCGGCAAGCTTGCATTGCCTCCAGGCAGGCTTGTTTACAATGTCCGACGGGACGTATGATAAATATGCCTCTTAATAAAACTTGTGATAAATATATTTCCTGTTACTATGGTCAGGCTTTGCTGAGAAAATGTGAAAACAGCCAGCAGTTTAATAAGAAAACTGGAAAATGTGACTTATCCAGAAATGTCGACTGCGTAGAAAATCTTTGTGCAATTTATGTGAACGATAAGGACCCCGTGTATTTGCCCAGTGCTGTCAGCTGTACAAATTACTATATTTGTCGGGCGGGTCAGGCAGAATTTCAGACCTGTCCCGATGGTTTATATTTCAGCAGGCAATGTAATTGTTGTGATAGATCCGAAAATGTGCAATGTTTGGTAAGATTTTATTCATTAACTATGAAATTGTTGCTCTACGATTGACTTGTTAAATTAAGGTAGTCAATAAAGCAAGTAAAGGACTGTTCACATATTACGTATCGCCATTTCTACTTCTCAAAAACAGCATGTTGTTTCTCTTTTTCTAATAGTTAGCTTTTGTATTTCTTCATATATTACATAACGCGTGTGGTTGGGGGGGTTTAAAAATGTGTATCAAAGTTTATGATTTATAGTGAAAACTTTTTCTAATGCTTTATGAAGGGGAACTAAAATCGGTAAAAATGTTGCTGCATAGTACGTGAACGGCACCTATTGACACATCTTCTAGAAATTTCTTTCTTAATAAAAATGATTTAATTAAAAATTAAAATTTAACTGCAGTCTGATTGAACACAAATGACATTGTACACCAAATTCTGTTTTTACGCGATAGATATGTTCCTCGAAAACTCGCGTAGACAAAAACGTGTAAGAAAAAATGGAGTATCCATATAAAATGACAGGATCGGTTTCACGAAAATATTAAATATCAGGTAAAATAAGATAAATATGTAATTAAACTCATGTTGATTCACACACATATTTTATTTAAAAAAAAACAGTTCAGTTAAAAAAAGAAATCACAAAAATCATAAAACTTAAAAGCAAATAAAAATTAATTTTTAATCAGTATCACTTTTTGATAACCGCATTCAGTTACGACAGACATCGCCTTCAGTGCTGGGAGAATTGTCCAAATCATACTCAATTGGTGGTGAAGTTTCGGAGATTTTAGGCACAAATTCCGTTATCAATCAATCGTTGGCTTCTAGTTTTGATAAGACTGTTATGTAATTCACGATAATTTAGCTGCCATTTGGAGTCCTTCTTCACCATTGAGGGCGTGAACCTCTTCGTATTCATTACTAATTTCTTTAGTGTCGGGTGTCTCAAGGGGAAAACCAATGATTTCATCATCGCTAACTAACAATAATTAGTGAATATCTGTAGACGATAAATCATCACAGCCCTCTTCTCCTCCAATATTCCAATATGATGTTGGAATATTCAACAGTGTTAGAATGTACTGTGCTGCTATTTTTAACGCAATCTGTCCAAAGTACTCTCCAACATGCGTTTAATGTTGATTCTTTTAATTCATTAAGTTCATAATAGAAAATTTCTTCCACGGATTTTTCACATTTTCAGACCGCGTTAAATCAAATCAAGTTCGCGTAAAAACAGATTGAAATGTTTTTTTGGAATCGCCTTATATCAAATTCGCATAGAAAAAGTTCCCGTAAAAACAGAATTGAATGTTCGTGTTTAAAAACAAATACTCAAACATTTTTCTATTTAAAAAGAAAAACAATTAAAAATATCGGTGCTTTTTATGGAAATTGCTAAAATTTAAAATACTAAAATTAAAAATATCTCTCACAATATCTCCAAAAATGTTGATACTTGGCTGAAAAGGAATGTTCAAAATTCAAACTCATTTAAGTATTTTCAAAATTTAGAAGCAAATCTTTCTTAGATGTCGAAGTGGCATCTACATTATTAAGAGGCAAACACTTTTTTAAATCCCTTTTACGGCCGTAATACTGAACCGATTTTGGAAAGATTTATATGTTTTTAAACATGGTTTTACATAGATGTGCACAAATCTTAATTTTATTTAAATCCGTTCGATATTTAGAGAGCTATAAGCGTTTAAAGTTGTTACTAACCCATGCACGCTTATTACACATGCATGTATCAGCTTCAACCTGAAAAATAAAGAAATCATGTGTGTTTGTCCAAATTTGCTTTTGCATAGAAATGAGACAGAGTTTTAAGTTGTTTATTTAGAATGTTTTTTTTGTATTTTATCGTATGTACGAGTACTTATGTAAATGTTTAATATTAATATCTAGAATGCGGTCGATTGGGTTGACCGCTGGATACACTAGTAAATAATCAATACACATATGCTATGAAAGATGGCAAAAATATTTATTTTTAAAGTATATTTCGGAATCAATTTAAGAATTTAAAAGAAAATATAAGAATTTTTTTATGTGATTTATTGTCAAACACGAATCATCAATTATCGAATTTCAGCTCGAAGGGTTAAAAACATCAAGGAAATACTTCAAACAGAAGTTTCACAGATTTAAGACAAACTTTTCGAAGCTCCAGCTTACTCCTACTTTAGTTGGTGAAAGCAATAAAGTCAAATGTCCTTCCATAGGATACTTTTTATATCAATATATCGAAGATCCTAAATACTATTACACTTGTGTTGACGGGAAAGCCTCTCTTTACATCTGTCCAAATGGTTTCTATTTCGATGATAAACTAAAGCGTTGTATTAGGAACGAAACGCTTGGGGAACTTAACAAGGAACAGCTTGTGATCAATGCAAACCAGACAAATGATGTTAGTGTGACTTCAGCCGATATCGCTAACAACTTTATATGTCCAGACTTCGGTACATTTATATTTCCGCATGTGCAAAAATCTCGTTATTATGTGTGTGTTGATGGCCATGCCATTAGTTTTGCTTGCGCCCAGAATCACCTGTTTGACATCAAAACAAATACCTGCCAGAATGATCCAACTCAAAACGAAAGCAATGAAGATAAAACACCAGTTGTATTAGATGAACCAATACAGATCGCGTGTCCTTCAGTAGGTGCCATGAAATTCGCACATAAGCAGAAAAGCAAATTTTATTTATGCATCAATGGAATGGGCTTCGTTTTAGCCTGCGCTAAAGGCAGCTTCTTTGTACCGGAAATGGGAGTTTGTCTCAGGACATTTGATGTAAAGAAATTAATAAAGCAAACCGCCACAGATCCAATGGAAACTACTGAAATTGTTGATGAAACTTTTGTCCAATGTCCAATATCAGGCACCTTTATATATCCGCATGATGAAAGAAATCTCTACTATGTTTGTTTGGAAGGAAAATCTATTGTTTTTACTTGTGCCGAGGGATTAATCTTTGATAATAATAAAAAGACCTGCCAGGCTGTGATTCAAATTGAAAATGTTGATCTTCAAATTCCCATTGCACTAGATGGAATTGTTAATATCATGTGCCCCGCTGCAGGAGCTCACATATTTCCTCACACTGAGAGAAGTAAATTTTATATGTGCATTAATGGTATGGGGTCCCTTTTTGCCTGCCCCAAAGGTAGCATCTTCGAAAGAGAAACTGGAACTTGCGAGAAGGAGGATCAAATGGAAACAACAAAATGTCCTAAATTTGGTACTTTCCTCTATCCTCATAATGCTGACAAAACCAGATACTTCGTGTGTCTTGAAGGCAGTCTATTTGAGTTTTCTTGTGCTGCAGATTTAATATTTGACTCAAAATTAAATGTTTGTCGCAAAGATTCAAACGAAATAAATTATAATAGATGTCCTCAACAAGGAACAATTAAGCAGCCTCATGTTGATGGCAACAAGTTTTACTTGTGCTTTGATGGTTTCCTATCAATACACAACTGTTCCAAAGGAGATTTCTTCGATGCTGAAAGTGCAACTTGCCGTACCCCAAATAATACTATTGCTTCTCTTGAAATCAAAAATGATGATGATGATGATGTTGAAGTTAAAGAAAGCGCATACTAAAATTTTTTAAAGCAATAGTGGCCGTTTAGATATAATAAATGCTCAGAAGCAAAATGCTATCGGGTACCAAATTTGAAAAGTCAAAGAGATTTTTAATCCTTGGAAATCTTAAGCATGAGAGTCCAGAAAATCTACTAACTGCCCATTAAGATGCATGATAAAACAACTTTATAATATTATATAAAATTTTCAAATAATTAATAGTTTATTTACAATTAAGCATTTCCTATTTTTTCTTTACCAATTAAAATGATAATAAAGAACACACTTGTCTATAGAATGAGTTCAATAAAGTTACTAAAAGAATTATCCTAGTTTTTTTTAAATAACTTCAAATAATTATTTTACAAACTACAATAATTTCTTAAAACATTTTCCAATAAGAATTAAATAAATAAATATATAACTGAATGCTAAAAATATTTGTACATTTTGTGGATTAAATCTGCTGATGTATATAAATTGTTTATAATTTTCGAGCGCCTTAATAGTTTAGTCTATCAGTCTGGGAATTGGGGGTTTGATTCTCGTTCAAAGACTCTGGTTCGCTTCAATACAGTGAGTGAAGATTTTGCTGCCTCTGCTCAGTTAATTGTGTTAGTTATGTGTGATCTCGCTTTCTTATCAATTATTGTGTTAATATGATGTATATTTTTTTAATGGCAGTATAGGATATGAAAGCATTTTTATTTGTTCATGTTTTTTTAGGAAATCAAAATAATCCGTAACTTCCAAAAGTTTTAATTATTGTGGGTTGAACTAGTCTATCAGCCCAATTATAAACAGAAATTCCTCATGAAATTTTTCCCTTATAAATAAAAAGCTATAAAGTAGTTATTCTAAATATATTTAAGTTTTGGGTTTTCAACCAAAATAAATTCACTCACAAAACAGAAGGGAGTTTGAATTAATTGGAGGATTTTTTTCTCGAGAAAACCCTTTCTTCGTGAAACAATTTCCTTGCGAATATTTATAATTGGGCTGTATATGAATGCATAAGGAAAATGGCTTACAAGTAATCCCATCAAATTTAAAATTTTCTCCCAATTTAAAAGACATCTTCCAAAAATATATGTTTTGCTTTACTAACAGAAAACCATCCACTGCTCCCAATGAAAGAACTTATAGTCATGAGTTCAATACCTGATGCGGCTACTAATGCATCTTTGCCTAAAGGAAGCGAAGGCGTTGATGCTCCAGTGCGGAACAAGGAAGATAAGATAAGTAATATAATCTTCTTCCTCCTCGTCCTGGCAGCTGAAGCAGTAGTCGTTAGCACGGGTTGCTAAGGTGCATTTGTTTTCTTGAGAAGAGGGTTCTCCCTATATCTTGAGTAAAGTGTTTAGTAAATTTATTATTCGAGATCTTCTCGCAATTTAATTTCAAAAAGTTTCATATTTTGCAATCTTTTTTCGAAAAACGGTTTCAAGCGGTCACGTAACATATGAAAAATTTATAAAAAAGATTTCACAATTTTTAAATAATTCTGAACAAATGCGATCAAAATGACTCCCACACAAAAAACGCTCATGCACTGGCTGTTATATATAAATTTGACATTGCGTTTTTAATTTCTACAATACATATGTAATACAGTATATAAAAACTTAAAATCTTAAATAAAAATTCACCAAACCAGAAAATTCATAAAAAAAACAAAGCTAAACATCGATTATCGATTGACAAAAAAAAAATGGAATATTCACAAAATTTGTTAAAAAACTTAAAGCTCACCAAAAAAAACTACATTTCGATTTAAAAAAATTACGATACATCCATACCGACATCACATGTCAAGATCAAATGAAACATCGATTTTCGAAAACTGGTGTGAAATCAGTAACTTACTATTTTTAATTGCGGGAATTCGAAAATAAATAAGTCTTAAATAGTTTTTTAGATTTTGTAGAGCATTCAACAAAATAAATTAAATTAAAAAAGGACAAGAGGTGCGTTGAGGACTTAGTTATATGCTTATATATTTCAGGTATCAAATAGGAATGAAATTTAATTTACTGTTTATCAAAAAATCGAAATATCAAAAATATTACACTTCAAATTCGTTCAAAAGATATAATTTTAAAGGAATTAATTAATACATAAAGGAAAGAAATTTGAACATATGGGAAGGGAATTTATTTATTTATTAAAGTAACCAGCCGAGCTCTCAGGGCTATACGTATGTAGCTGGTGGTGTCTACAAGCTTAAATTCATATATAAAAAACAAACTAATAAACTACTAACAATAATTCATAACAAGGTAAATAAAAAACAAATCATAATAAAAAATGTATTTATAAAATTTTAAATATTAAGTATTTTTTTAAATTTATTAATCGATATTTTCAAAAAAATTTTGTCTGTTGAGGGGTTTTAGCTAGTTTATATAAATGCATTGCATTTTTTGAAAAACTTTGAAATAAAATTTTAAAAGTAAAAAACACAAAAAAAATATTTTGCGGATACATATAACCTGTTTAATCGTGCATTAGATCAGTCTAACTGCAAGGAAAAATATTCAACAAGCTTGATCTTGAATGAATTACAATTAAAGTTAAATACTCTTAAAGGATGTGGTAAAGGGTTTTTTCACTTGGCAACTCGTATATTAAAGGATCTGCCGTATGTAGCACGATTTCTAAAAGGAATGGAATCTGTATGCATCTAACAATCTCTAAAAAATATAAAATTTTTCCGAAAAAAAATAAAAAAAATTATAAGATGTACACGAGGATGTAATAATTCTGGTATTTTTTATTATTAAATAATTCGGTTAAATAATTGATATTCTTAACAACGTAAAAAGTGAAACAAATAAATATGTATGTGGCTTCCAAAAACTGCATGCTTTCAGAATTCTGTTCGACTTTTACTAAAACTTATAAAGCTTTTTTATGTGCCTTTCTTTACATTTAGAAACGATTTGCTTTTCTCAATACTGATTTATTGACAGCTAAAGCGTGACTAGTGTCCGTCAAGCTTTCCAATAACTTGTTTGTCATAAAAAACGCAGAAACTCTAAAAATTTTATTTCTCAAAAATGCATTTTAGTTAAAATTTCTTGTTAAAAATCCACACAAAACATAATGCCTTATCAAATGTCTTTCTAGGAAAAAAATTAATTATTCTTGTTATTCAAAATAAACTTTTGTTCGAGAATCAGATAAAAATGTAATTATTTTAATTGCCAAATTATATTTCGCTCTTAGTGATCATGTGTGAAAGTATAAAAACAAAGATATTTCTAATTTTGTTCATATTATTTGAAACTTTTGTTAAAAGTAAGTCAGTCAGTCCAGTTATTTGGTGATTTATTCATAAACGTAATTAAATTATGTAATTACTTAAATTTTGTAGTGAAAGTTTTAATATTTGCTGTTGCCAGTCTGATATCCTGTTCCGCTGCCTCTCGGGGCAACATAAATATTTGTGAAGGTGCAGCCGATGGTCTCTTCCTGTCCAAACTTAACAATTGCTCAGCTTATTATGTGTGCATGAGTGGGACACCTGTAGAAAGAACTTGTAGAGAAGGTTCACTATTTGATGTCAAATCGCAATCTTGTTCTAAACCTGAAGAAGCTCGTTGTATAAAGAATTGTACCTCAGCCTTGTCATCATTCTGTTATGATCGCACCTGCACCAAATATGTGTTATGTTATTCTGGAACTCCCGTTTTGCGCGAATGCAGTGATGGCCTTCAATACAACGTGGAAACCGATCGTTGTGATTTTCCTCAATATGTCGATTGTGTAGATGATATGTGTACTATATTCAATGATCCCACTAATATTGCATTCCTAAGTAGCAAAGCGGCTTGTGACAAGTATTATATATGCGTGGATGGCTCGGCTATTGCCAGAAACTGTTCAAAGGGTTTACATTTTAATAAGGAATGTAATTGTTGCGATTTTCAATCGAATGTTAATTGTACGGTGGGTAAAAATTTTATTATTTTTATCAATATTGGTATTTAAAATTCAAATTGCAGACGCCCGCATTGAAACGTAATATAGTACCTCTATCAAGAGCTCCTCCAAAAGTCGCCGATATTAAATGTCCTCACGAAGGCATTCATTTCTATCCCCATGCCAACGAGGATAAATATTATTTCTGCTTGAAAGGCCGTGGAGTTATTATGGACTGTACTCCGGGTTTGGTTTATGACCGCATAATGGAGACTTGTCGTGAGAAGAAAAATATTTTAAATAATTAAGAAACTTAAAAAAAAATATCTAATCAAATTTTTATAATCTAGTGCGTCCTATACGTAATGAATTTATGTATATCATGATGAAATTAATTTTAATACTAAGTTTGACATTTATCTTGGCATAAGTTCATCACGTATAGACACTAGTTAATAAAGAGATATAAAAATAAATATTTCAATGCTTATATTCAAAAATATTATAAGAGTATTATTACGGTGTGTTAAAAAAATCTTACTTAACTTGTGGATTATATTTTCATATGCAAACAGAGTCAAATTCTGATGTTTTATTATTTAAAATCAAAATTTAAATAGAAACTTGAGCTAAAATCCAATTTTATGGCAAAAAAAATTCCAATATAACTACATTATTAACCATGGAAAAATAATGCACTTCTTCGTTAAAAATTGCTCGTATAATTTTTCACTCTATACTGAAAAAAAGATTAGACCGCTTTTGCACACGGAAAGTTGAGTAAATAAGAACAACAGAAACAGCAATAGAAATGCATCACTACAATCACATCTCTAGTGGGGAAAGTGTCGGATTTTTATTGTTACACATTTTTTCTGTCCCCTAATTGGGTCTTTACACGCGAGGACAATTTTCAAGCGCACAATTTTTGTTCTGTTCATAACACATGCTATGTGTTTTTTGGTTTTGTGTGTGTATTGGTTTTGTGCTGTTAATACGGAGTTGCACCGGGCTTAAACTTTACGCCAACTCCATTTTTCTGAAACTAGTTTAAAACATCAGAAAGAACAACAAGAGCTCATTATTTTCAAATTGTTTATATTAAAAGTTTTTATTTTGTATTTTGTTATAAATATGTGCGTAAGTAAGTGTTTAATATATTATTAATTATAATTAGAGAATGGCTGATTATGTCGATTGCAAGCTATACTAGTAATTAAACGTATAGGGTGTAAACCGCTAAATTTCTTTTAAAAAAATCACCAACTTATCATTACTGAAACCATTTGTGCGAGCACAAATTTACGAAAAAATATTTTTGTAAATATTTAGTATATCAACCTATTTCGGGCACAATACGTAAATTAATTTTAATCAAAATAACTAAATAAAATTTAATTTTAATACGCAGCTTTAAATACATTAATTAAATAAAAGGTAATTCATTGTTCATGTCGCTATTAAAACAACAGATTACATTTTTATTAAACACAAAGTTTCATAAGAAAATGTGTAAATATTGAAAATTTTCAGTGAAAAATAAAATGCTATTTATAGATTTAATTTTATAACATCATCTCGTGTATTGCATTGATAAAAGAAAAAAAATAAATCATAAAATTCTCTAAATGTGTTTGAGTGTTAAAAGTAAATAATTGAGTTACTTTAAGATGAGATTGTAACGGCAACGGTAACATTTGTATGAGATGAAAAAATTTAAAAATTATTACAAACAAAATTTATCGTGAAAAATATTACATACTACATAAAATAAAAATACATTTCAGAAATGGTAAACGAATCTAACAAGCCCCAAGAAAGTCTGGAAAATGAACAATTAGGACAACGTTTGGCAGCCTCTAATCAAGCTTTGGCAAATATGCAATCTGAACACCGTCAACTGTTAGAAGAAATGGAACAGTTGCGTAAACGTGCTGAAGACTTACAGCGCATAAGGGAGCAGCAAGAACGCGAGGATGAAGAAAAAAGTTTAGAGTATCAACAAAATATGCTTAAAGCTAAAGAAATGTTGCAATCTAACGAGGAAACTCCAAATTCTTCCAAAAATAACGAAGAGCAAAAAGAAGAAAACAATGATGAAGACGATCCTGAAGAAGCTGATTATATTAATGAAAAATTAGCTGAAATAGCACGTTTAAAAGCACAATTTAAGCGAGTACAACATATGATCAATACAACGGAAATTATAGAAAATCATATAAGTAAAAGTCCAGTTGCTGAAAAGCAATTGCCGAAAGCAGCAGATAATACAAAAGTTAAAGCAAAAAATGTGGTAAAACCAAAAGATAACACTACAGTTGTTGTTGAAGGTGTCACAGACATTGAACCAGAGCTTTTCGTCATGCCGAATATGCCCAGCATGGAGGATGTAAATGCTGCTACAACATCAGATGAAAAGGAGCAGCTAATTTTAACTATGCTCAATATGTTTCAAGATTTTTCATCTGACTTAAAATCTCAAGCCGATAATTTAAGAGCAGAAAGAGAACGTATAAAGGAACTTAAAGAAAGTATTATACGCTCAAGGAAGGAACAACATAAATAAGATCTATTAAAATTGAATTTTTTTCATAAATATATTCAAAACTTTAAGAAACTGTTATACATAGTTGATATTTAAAATATAAATTAATTAAAGTTCAATTCAAAGCTATTAGCGATTTTCTTAGCACAATATTTATGTTTTTTTTTTCTTTTTTAAATTTCAATCCTTCAGAATATATTGAGATAATAAGTGAATTAGTCGAAGCACGAAAATGACAGTGTAAGTTAAACTTTTACAAATAAGTACAATTATAGGAATAGAACAAATCTTTTTGTGAACTACCCAGCAACCAATCTCCAGATAAGTTGAACCAGTGCCGCATCACTTGAACGCACGATTCAACTGTATTTTTGGCTTTTGTCCCAAAAAAATAATTTATCTTGGGACACATCCAAAATTTATTTGCGATTATATGAAGTTATTTCTTATTCCGGTTTGTTTGGCTTTTGATCATTATAATTCCAACACATTTTCACTGAGGCGGAAGTGGCTTAAGCGAAGAATACAATTTATTAAAATGAAAATAATTTTCAACGGTTTCTTTTAATATTGTTAAAGCACATATAAATTAGTCTGGTTAGCCTTAAAATAAGTATGTTATCTGGCATCACTAGTTTTTCGACAAGATTGTCAGCCGGAGTTTTTGCACAGAAAACTGGAAGGAAATTGTTTCTATTTAATCTTATTAAAAAATCAATTAGAACAAATAATTTAGCTTGGGAAGCAATATCAATAAGTTGAACTTAAAAATATAGATGTATAAAACAAAATACATCCATATATGTATACATACTTGATTATAATAAAAAAAACAGTGAAATTTTTTCAGACTCGGAATAAGGGCGAGAAGAAAATCAATGAAAAAATTTAAATACATACATATAAAAAAATTATAAGATTTGTATTAATAAAAAAATAAAATGGCTCCTGTTAAAACCCCCAACACATCAAATAAAATTGCTACAAATAGTAATTCCCACAGTCATAACAGTATTTCATCATCTTCTGCTGGCAGTAATCCAGCGAATTCTCATTCCACTAATTCTTCTAGTAATCAACGTAAACAAACGGGGACGGTGCCTAAGGCACCAACAAAATCATCCACAAATACAACTGCAAATGGTCCAAAACCTTTGTTACAGCCATCAGGTGTGGCTCAAATGGCCCATCGGCGTAGCCCTTTAAACATAGTGGCGTCAATACAGCAACATCACCCTCGTACCCAACAGCATAAGAATACGGAAATTGTTGCACCCATACGAAGGGAACTTAAAGATTTGAATGTAAGTTTGATAATTTTTTTTACTGTTAAAGATATTTTTACTGGATCTAAGTAAATATCAATAATTATTATTTTAAGATTTTAATAAAGTTAGGGTCAGAACAAATCACTATTTCTGTGAAAATTGTATTTAATCATGTGTGGAATATTTTAAAATAGCGTAAAAAACAATTATTTCATTCAGTTGTATGCTAGCTTTCAAGTAAGCTTTTTTATGATCAAACAAAAATAAAACACATTGAATTTTTTCAGCGTTTTGAATATTCTCGGTACATTTTGAATATTTTTGCATTATTCTATTCATATATTAAAATGTGGAGAGTAAAGTGGGAACGAAAATTTTTTTCTTTAAGTATATTTAATGAATTTGAATGCCTTGCATGCAATCAAAAAACTATTTTTAAACATATACATATATGTATGTAGCACGAATTTTCTCCCAGTGCACTCATAATACGCACTACAGGTCTGCACAATTACATTTATACACATGAAGCACACATTTAGTGGCAAAGCATAAACACTTATTCGAAGTATCACAACAAGAAAAGGTACACATTTTTGAGAACAACAAAGTTGTCGAACAAATAATTTACTCCTCGTCTTTCGGTGCCATTATGTAAATGTTCTTTTTTATGTATATGAAGAACATGTTCAAAGGTCAGTTCGACAAAAAGAAGGAACAATGGATTTTATGAATTTGATTTGTTCTTGTCAGCTTTCAAAGTAACATGCGAAATGAATAATCAAAAATTATGCTGGCTTAACATTTACGACGTTTATTTATAAACGATTAATTATGTTAATGTGTGCTTTTCTCATACAAAATTCCTACGATAAGATATAACTTTATTAATCTCTTATGAATAAGGCCATTAAAAAATAACGAACAATTAGTTACCCATTGCTTCGTTAAAAAATAATTTTGTTTTATAAGGGATTTAAAAAAAACAAATTTACATAATTTACAAATTCCTGTTGTACCACAAAAAAAATTAACATCATTTTTGCAGTACTCCTTTTTTCATGTTCACATTTTTATATGTTCACATATTTATATGTTCAGTTTTTTAGGAACATCTTTGGATGTGACTACATTATTGTTCATTGCTTGTGTGTTGAGCGTGATAGAAGGTTTATACTACATTCGAAAATGAAAAGAACTTCACATGTACTGCAAAATATTATTCGATGCATATCACTAATACCCACACATTTTTAAGCTTGCTCTACTTGTGAGGACTATTCGTATAAAGTGTGATCGGTCGAATCGGGGTTTTAACCGATTTTATCTGTACAATGACAGTCGTTTTTTTGTTGTTGATTTGTCGAATAGATCGGGGTTTTTTTAAATAACACTAAACAAACGTACCGGTTTATTTTTATTAATTTTGAAAACCGTAATCAGTTTTTTTTTTAAGTTCAAGTATTTGAACTATTCGAAAACCGTGTAACTACGTCAAAAAACTATTTGCATTGATATATTTTAAAAGTTCTGTTAAATTATTTATTAATTACATACTCTTGGCATAAATTGAAAACTGTATAAAAGCATCATAGTTTCCAAAATTAACTACAGGCGATCATCGATTGTTCGTGATTCAATTAACGGGGGGGGAGAACATCAATTATCCGAGATTGATAACGAAAAAAAAATATTTTTTGTTTTAATTTGATTAATCGTCATTGAGATGGCAAAAAATTTATTTTCCTGAATTAGGTTGTAAAAAGGTTAAGAAGATTAAAATTACGCAACGGCGGAACCTCTTGTACCATTTCTTTGGAGCTTAGATACTTTGAAATGTGAAAAATGCGAATTATTATTGTTATTCAATTTTATAATGGCAAAGATATTCTTGAAAAATACAAAGAAAAGTATTGACGGCTAAAATTCAGAATTCTATCTGAAGCAATTTTTATTAATGAGAAATCTTTCAAAATAGTATAATTTTAATGTATATTATATAAGCAATTTTTGGTTAGGCCTTCTGAACATTTCAATTAAAGATTAAAGTCTACCGTGACCAAGAGAAGGTAAAATTACATTAAATTATTTTTTAAATAATTACATATATACATAGTATCTATTAAAATAAAAAAATTTTTTTTTTTTGGTATATATGAAATTTATATTAATCGAGATTGCCTCGATATCTTTTTTCAAAGATTTAAAAAACTTTTGTTTGTTGAGGGTTTTTAGCTAGTCTATATACATGCATTTCATTGGTGCTTAAGCCAAATCATCAGTAGACCTTAAACCTAATTTTTAAATGTTTCAAACCTCTTTACTTATACAAAAACTTTTAAAAACTCAATAAGAGTTATAAAAATTACAATAGTATAAGCATAGTATGCTTTTGAAACTTATTCAAAAATCCCAACAAACAAATTATTATATTCGATATGAATCTATTTTATTTTCTTTACAACCTTTCTTACAATTAGACGCCCTTTGGGTGACAATAAAAGTATTTAATAAGGCAAAACGGAAAATAAAATGTTAACTAGGTAATTATGAAATTTATATTAATCGAGATTGCCTCGATATCTTTTTTCAAAGATTTAAAAAACTTTTGTTTGTTGAGGGTTTTTAGCTAGTCTATATACATGGTCTATATATATGGTTTAAGGTCTACTGATGATTTGGCTTAAGCACCAATGAAATGCATGTATATAGACTAGCTAAAAACCCTCAACAAACAAAAGTTTTTTAAATTTTTGGTATATATACATACTAATAAAAACCAATAACAATTTTTGAATCACTTAAGCAGAAAATTCGATTATCGACAATGCTTTCCGGCCCGAACATCCCGGATAATCGATGCTCAACTGTAATTGAATAGATACACAGTAACACCCACATAAAGAAAAAATTAAATTGCAGTATATACATTTGTACATACGTGTGTATAATGTAATCAGTTGTTTATTTTTCCAAGTCATTGATTTTTTTATAATTTCCTGATTTACTCTCAAAAACATTTATCGAAATTTTTATAATTTTCATTTTGTGCTATTTTACCGGTTTATAAAATTTTTCGAAATTCTCTTACGTAAATAAAAATACTCTTACATATATTGAGAAGAAAGAAAAATTAGGAAATATTAAAGGAAAATGCTTTACTTTTCTATTCTCATGTCAGTTGTACTTCTAATGTCGGCCAATAACGAACAAAACGAAAAGTAATATTCGAATAAACTTATAGAGAGCTTTTGAATATAGGCGGACTAATAATATTTTTTACTATTTCTTTGGTATTTTTGCATTATTTTAAGGACTATTTACTAACTACGGTGGTAACAACTGCATCAAACAATAATAGTAATAATAATTTAAATAATAATCAGCAACAACAGCAATTGCAACAGTTACAAACTACAATAGTGCAGCAGCAACAACAACATCAAAGCAACACCAATACAACAGCAACCAATAGCGATTTTGGTAAGTTAAAATTATACTTTATATAAGAACTCGGGTACATTTAAAAAAAAGAAATTGTGGTTTTAATATTTTCTCGAAAAGTTTATTTAGTTTCGTTGACTAGATCACATTTATTTGTGTGTGTATCTAAGCTATTTTGTACCTTTCGTATTTAAAAAAAAAATCTAAATGATCTAAATTTAGAAATTTGTCTGTTTTTTCGTTTATATTGCATACTACATCATCAATGTATATAAAATAAAAATTCTTACTCATGCTAAGAATTGTTTTTTTTTCAAGTCTTGTTATGAAAGTAAATTGTAAATTTCTTAAATTAGTTTTTATTTAGTTATTAAAACTCTCCGAAATACTGTAGATATACATATATACATACATATGTATATGTAGGAACTAATTATGAACAAAAAATTTTAATACATTCACAGTACATATCGCCAACTCATTATTGGTTTGACGCACCGACTATGTATTAAAAAAATTGTTAGAAAAGGGTATTCTTATGAATACATATATATTTTGAATACCTCTTATGTGAATACAAAACCTATTTCGCGAAATTTATGAAATTTATGATTTCTGAGTTATGAAGCATTCATTGTGCTCCATATCAGCAATTTTAATGTTTCATAAGTATTGTTTTGCTGCTCAAACCTCCGGTTGGCGATTACAGCAAATTTTTCATATAAAATGTGCAAAATAAATATCACTCCTGTTTTGCTTCATTTCCATGACAAACGAAATACTTAAAACAAAAGCGAAATGAAATTAAACCCAAGAAAGGAATGAGTCGTAACAAAAACTTATAGTATAAAATAATTAAACATTTAAAAATAAAGGAAATCTGTTTTTAGTAAATTTATTATTCGAGATATGCCTCGATATATTATTTCAAAATGAAAATGTATGTACTAGCTAAAAACCCTCAGCAAACAAATCTTTTTGGAAATCTGTTTTATTTAATCATACATACATAAATCCAACAGAATTTATTTCATTTCATTCTTTGAAAAGAAATTTGTAGAACAACAAAATATTCAATACAGTTAGTATACGTGTGTAGCACAAAATGCTACTTTTGAAAAAACTGCTTTGCGGCATAAACACGATTTTTCATTTTCAATAAAATAATATTAACTTTTAACTACATTCATGAAAGTTCTCAAAAATTTACATTTATGTTCAAAATATGTGTCGCAAGCAGTAGTGAAAATACCGAAAAAAAATCCTGTCGGGCATAATTTGAGAAAATTTATGTATAAACCTTTGTCTACTTTAAATCTTAAATTTTTTCTCCATTCGGACTTTTTGGCATTTGCGCCAAACCAATAAAGAGCCGACGAATATACATACATGTATGTACCCAAAATTCAAAAAGCGATAACTTGATTTTTTACTTGTTTATACGAGAAGCACATAATATTGTAGTTTGAGAAATAATCTTAAGGGATAAAGATAATAAATAAAAATAATAAAAATTATAAGGATATTTAAAAAAAAGAAGTTTCATGGACCAATAAATTTACTTTCTGTTTTTGTATTTTAGGTCACGATATGTGTGGGAAACAATAATATTAATTATATTTTAACTTTTTTCAATTTACAGAGAGCTCACAAGAAAATCAACAACGTTTCTGTTATCCTGTACGACCAATTCCCAGACGAAATCAACAACAAGCGCAGCAACACAATAATCAACAAACACAAAGCGATTTTTTGAATTCTGCTCAAAATATTAATTTAAACACCGCTATTGGAGTAGTTATACCAACGACACCCGGTTTACCACCCACATCAAATGCAGCCACAAACCAATCATTAACCACTGTGCAGCCGGGCTCAAATACAAACACAAATATTAGCGACAATTCATTGCTGGGTCCACAGTTTGAACAGCATTTGCAGCTGTTATTGGTGCAACGACTAAAACAGTTATTCGAAAACTCTCAGAGTCAACCGTTTTTGAATTTAACCACGAATTTATTGCCTAACATGCAATCTTCGTCGTCGGCTAATTTGGCGAATGCAGTTTTAAATCATAATACTAACGAATTTAATCAATTAGCTCAACGTTTTCAACAAACTTTAAACTCTAACAACAATAATAATCATAAAATCAATTTGGAAAACACTTTACAGGCGCAGCAAAAGGTAACAAGCAAAAAAAAATGTCTCGCTAAATTATTTGCAAAATTAAAAACAATCTAAAATATTTCACACAAAACACACTAAAACATTTTATCAATATTATCCATCAAAAAGATTTTATATAAAAAAAGAGGGGAAAAAGAAAAAGCGTATTATCAGGGACGAGAATCTCGTACTACCGAGTTTGTTAATCACCCTTATCGGGAATAAAACTTCACGTAAAAGAGGCCCCTTTTCCTAAAATTGTGATTGCTAATATACTATTGTTGTTGGCCAAAAATGTTCGCCAATGTAATAAAAGACTAATGAAAAGTAATAGTTGTAGTATTCCATATTATTAAATAACTCTTGTTAAATAGTTGATATTCCTAAGAACTGAAAGCCAACTAAAAAGTGGAATAACACATTACCGCTAATGATTAGGGGCTGCACCCTCCAAAAACAGCATGCTTGTTCCGTACGGTCTTACTGTTGTCAATATTAATTGGCGTTGTCTACCCTTTTAATAAAATTAATTTGAAAAAATAATTGCTTTTAACACAAATTTTAATTATTTCTGTCTCAAATAATAAATTTAATGATTACTTAATTAATTTATTTAAACCTTTGCTACAAGGCATTAAAAACGTCCGTCATGGTTCACGAAATAACACCGAATTCTGCCGCACGGGATCTCGTTGTAAATTCCACCAGTCTGGAAGACGTACCTTTAAGTGAGGTATGTTTAGGTTTACTATTTTAAAAGAATCAAAACAAAAAGTATATGACATTGTTCAAATTTCAGGCGAGTGATCGTGCCCAGTCTATACAATCTTTGCATAGCAACACAGAAACTCCAACGCCCGATAATACACCCTCGTATGAAGAGCTACAACAGCGTTTGGAAGCATCCAATCGTAATATACAAAACATGCAGGAACAGCAGCAACAATTGCTTAAATTACAAAATGCTGCCAAACAACATTTAAGCGACATGGAAAAATTGCGACAACAAGCGCAAACATTGAGTTTTCCCGCAGGCTCGCAACGTGGGGCTGATGGAGATGATGGTAGTCCTGACTATCAATCCATTGATCAAGTTCATTCAGATATGGCTGCATTGGTGGGGCGTATGAAAAATCTTACTACTTTCATACATAATCAAAATGAACTATCCTCTTTAATGGGTGATGATGGCCCTGAAATTTTAGCTGAACAGGAGCTTTTACAAAGAAAACTCGAAGCTCTGAGAGCCCAACGAGATGAAATGCGAAATATAGTTAGTGAGCTTCAAACTGTTAACCGATCAGCTGAGGAGACAGCTAAAGAAGCCAGACAGAGGCAGTTCGAACAAGAAAAAGATGTAGAAGAAAATGAACAGCAAAGTTCACCTACAACTGCACCCTCCAACAAAAAGCCATCTAATGTAGAACGCGAAAGGGAAGTGCCAGTTGAATATAGTCGCAATGTTCCAATTGAATTATTGCAACAAACTCGAAGACAGCAAACGCCTAACACCAATGGTCAAATACATACAGAATCTGACGTAGAAGGTGAGGCAGGAGTTGAGGACGATGAAGAACAACGTAAGATAGCAGCTGCTTTAATACAGCAAAAAGTAGCTGATATTGATGCAATGAAAGCTCAACTTAAACGTTTGAAAGATATGATGGAGACTGTCAATATCATAGAATCCCATACGACTAAAGATCCCAAACTTATTGGTCGCACATCACCAAGGGAAGTACCCATTGCCTATGATCGAGAACGCACACCTGTAGCTACCCCCAGCCGCTATCAGGATGATAACAGCGCCGACGAATTCATAGCACGGAAGGTGCGCATGCTAAACGAAGTCACGTCTGACTTAAGAGCTCAAGCCCAATCTTTACAATCGGAAAAAGATCGCATACAAGCGTTGAAAGACGAAATTGAGAGACGAAAACAACAAGCAGCTGCCGCAGCTCAAATGGGGGAGGAGGCTTTAAAGAGAAATAGCCTAACACCAACACCAATACCACGCAATCACGAAAGCCGGTGGGATGAGCATGTTAAAACCCAAAATGAAAGAGATCAATTGAAGGAAGAGTATGAACTCAAAAAGAAAGAATTTGAAATGCTCTGCAAACGATTAGAACAAGAAGACCAACAGCCAACACCTACCAGACGACAAGATATTGTTTCTGAGGCAGATGATGAGGCCGAAGAAGATAACAATGATTCGGACTATGCGGCCAGCACTAAATTCGTGCCAACATCAACACCAACTGCCAAACGAACCAATGACCAAACAAGCAGAAATGTTAAAGATTCATTGAACTCAACAGGCGCATCATCTAATGCGGCCACCCACATTGCCCAGGCAGCAAGCAGTACTCATGATGGCGCATCACTTGAGGCAGCTAGTTTGCAATCGGGTAGTTCGAGATCTTATTCTATACCACCCCCTATGTCAGCAATGGGCATGAATTTTCGTAATTTCAAGATTTTTTTTAATTTTTTTATACTTTTTATAAACTTCCTTTTATTTAAATTTCAGCCGGTCCTATACCACCACCTTTACCAACTGCTTGGAATCCTCATCAATATTATTATGCTACTGGTGTACCACCACCACCTCCACCACCACAAACTTCATTTGGCTTAAATCAAACTGCGAACAATGCAGCTGCTTTAAGTAATATTGAATGCATTTGTAATGCCAATAATTTGGGCGCAGCCACTTCGTCATCCACTGCTACCAGTGCCGCTACAAATGCACCTCTAGCCAACAACGATCCCATGTTGCAACAGTTTATACAAACCCAACAAATGCTAATAAGTTCGGTATGTCAATGCAACCAAATGTTATGGCATCAACAAAGAGAAATCGATAGTCTCAATCAAACTATTCACGTTCTGCAGGAAAGGCTGTTTTCGATTACTGCAGGTAATATAAACGCAACTAGCAACGGTAATGATGTTGGTTATGGCTTACGCTCCGAGTCGGTACCACCACCCAGTTTGGGTGGTATACCAACCACTCAAGCTTTACCCAATAACTTATATGTTGGCATGAACAGATCACAATCCGAACAACCAATACCTTTTATAACCGGACAAAATCGCAATAGTGCATTTAGCAACTATCAACAGCAACACCATCAGCATGTCTATCGCCATCAGCGTGTGGCACAGCCCCAAGGTGGTTTCAATTTCAACTCTGAAACCCAACAGCACAATACTTCAGCTACCGCCACCTCTAGCATGTACGCTACACTTAACAATGCTGTGTCACAACCGCCTCAAGCGTCATCAACACATTTTAACAATGAAATACCTACTCCACAATCGCCGGTTGTCGGGTCAGGCCCAGCACCCATTTTTATGCATCATCACAACAATGCCATTCATCAAAATAATGCCAATTTACGCACGCAAAATCAGCAACAGCAGCACCATCATCACAGTAATATATCGCATACACTGAACAATCAAGTACCACCCGGTAATCGAGCAAATAACTATTGGGATAATTTTAGAAGGTAAATACGAGTCAATTTCTTTCATTTTGAATCTTTGATTTTCCTGATTGATCCATATAATTTTCTCTACAAAGTTTAATGTGTCTGAGGGGTTATTTTGTAATTCTTTTCGATAGCAAACTCGTTCGAATTTGTATATATATTATACATCGCAATTCAATAGCACATTAGGTTTGTTTCCGAATTTGATCATTTGTACGAAGGTATTTTTATTATTTATTCAAAATCTACCGGATAATTATTACAAAACAAATACCCAAACACAACTATTTTATTTCGATTCGAATTGCAGACTACCCCCAGTACTTATTATAACTTGGGGTGAAGGTGTATTAAATATTATAATTTATTGATTCTTCTTTTAAGATTTTAAAGGTTACATTTTTTATATATATTAATAAAGCGTTTTGGTTTGGTCAGTTTGTATTTATTCTGTTTTAGTTTAATTAAAAAAGTATTTAAACATATTTATATGTATGTTATATGAGGCTATGTAAGTAAGATTTTTGTTCATGTTTTATATTTATTTGATTTTTTTTAAGAGTTGTTATTATTAACTACTGGCTTTTATTTAACTAAATTAATAATTAATTAGCTATAGCAAATTTTTGTTATTGCTTAATAATATAATACTTATTGTTCTCGTGTCAGGCTTTCAAATCGAATTTTGCTGAACTTCCTTGACAAATCAATATTAAAGTTATTAAAGTACATGCAACTAACTCTACAACAAGACATTTGTGATGTATCGCCTGTTAATCATCATATCGCCTGTTTGACAATCAGACGATTTTTACTTTTTTTTTTGTAGAGATGAAGATACTTGAATAAATATACTTTGCAAATAATCGAAACTTAAACTTGAAACCAGTAAATTCTGACGTTTCAAAACAATCACAAAATTCAAATCAGAAGATATTTTTCGTTGTGAGTGATAACACATTAAACGCATTCACACAATAAAGGATGCATAAACGATGATTTGCTACTTATCAAATTATTTAGTGGAATTATGTATTTCTCTTAATTTTTTCGGAGTAAAATAGGTTTTTTCTACTTTTCTATTTATAGAGTGAAAGAGGGTTTGAGGCATCTTTGGTGCATATAAAAATTGTTAAATCTCGAATTTTCAGTTTTAATTTAAGTAAATTCAAATTCTTGAATTTTCGGTTAATTAATTGAAATTATGTGAAATTTTTCAATTCGCCAATGCTAAATACACATACATTCTTCTGTAATTTAGATTGATTTTAGAATAAAATTTTATATTGTTTTTAAGTTCAAAATGAAGTTGGAAATTCAGAGAATACTCAGGTTTACGTTTGAAAACATTACTTATTTTATTATAGCATATATAGTATTCCCTAAATATATTTTTCATGTTATTTGTTTTTGTTTAATATAGTATTTGTTTCAAGCATGTTATAAATTTTGCCTAATATCTAACTAACAAATTTTTGATGTTTATCTCTTGTAATTTCTTTATTATTATGTTAAAATTGTTGTTGTGGGCGTAATGTGTACTACTTGTTAAATGTGGCCGATGTATTGTAAAGCTATTCGCGCCAAAATTTGCTTTCAACTAACTCTGCTAAAAGTAATGAAGAACAGCAAATGCAACAACAGCAGCAACAGGAAACACCATATGAAAGGGCAACGTCAATGCCACATCCGCAGCCACAACATCCCAGTTATAATTTCCAACAACAAAATCAAAATCTGGATGAATGTAGCAATAATTTGAATTATGCTGTCAATAATGAGGCAGCATCTGCTGCTCAAAATAAATACTTGCGGATTATACAGAGATCACGTATAAACCAACAACAGCAACAGCAGCAATATCAACAAAATGTCTATCAGCAGCAGCGGGACTTTTTGCAACAACTAAATTGGCTAGAAGAACATGAAAATACTACTAATAATACAACCAGCACTAATGCTGGCTCCAATACAGCTGATTTGATGTATCATAACTATAATATACAACAAAGTAATAAAGTGGGACCGAAACCTAATTGGCGTTTTCGTAATTTGAATGAGGAATACAATACTCCTAACATACAAAATAGTCGTCACACCGCACAGCCGTTGCAAAGATATCAAAATACCCTGACATATCAACAACAGCAACAGCATCAAGCATTACAACATTTTCTTAATCCTCAACAACATCAGCAAACAGCGACACCACCTCAAGCGAGAAATCAGGATTTTTTATTGCGGCCAGCTGTCGACATCGACATAGGAGAAGCAAATTATAATTTTCTTAATACCCAACAACAATTGCCTTTGGATTTTTCTAATCCTCAACAGCAAAACAATGAAAACATACTTTTGAATGCCAATGAAGACGAAGATGAGGAAGAAGACGATGATACGACATCAGAAGAAATTAAACGTAACCTCTTGGTAAATGCTTTGAAAAATGACAAATTCACTACGAAATTCTATGAGTCTATTAAGGAAGATGTTTTTCGTCGATTGGAGAGCATGTTATTAGATAAAGATAATAGCAATAACGAGGCTGCAGCATCTATTACTGGACAACAAAACCTACTTTTTAACAATATTTCTAACACATCTTTACGCAAGTTCAATTTAAACGAACAAAGAGATCAAATTTTACAGCAACAACATCATCAACAACTTCAGATCCATTTAGACCACGCTGCCACACAAAATCTTAACGAAGAATTACAAATTGCAGCTGCAGTTTTAATTAATAATGAAACCGAACAGGTTCTATCTTCGTCAAACAATGATAACGACAATGAAAATGAAAAACCCGAGGAAGATACCAATTGGAGGCAAAGTGGAATGAATAATTGCAACAATCCAAATGAAACAGCGCGCAGCAACACTAACAACACCAACACATCGGTGAACACCACATCTGTAACAAAAAATGTATCAAAAAAGCGTAAAAATCTACGCAAGCAGTCTATAAATCAGGCCAATACTAGTGTCTCAAACACTAACGAAGCTCACGATGAAGAGGCTAGCGATAATCTGAGAGGAGCTTGTAGCTTAGCCGCCCAACAACATCAGAAATCGCAACAGGAAACTAAAGGCAAAGTAAGTAAATATGATCATTATATTATCAACATTTAAGTTATCTTAAAAATGTGATTTTGGTATGAAAAATAAATTGTATTAATACCTGACATATTGCTAGGGGGTTTTTGCGTAATAATGTGACTAACTTTTGTGACTTACAGAATAATTTTCATAATCGTTCTGTGAAAAGTATCGAGTTTCCACATTCAAAACAGTTGAAGTTGAAGCATTAATTTTTTATATAAAATTACAGATCTTCAAAAATATACTCTCAATTCTTTCATTTAAAATGGTTAACAAAAAATACAGCAACTTTGGATACCATATTAATGTTAATTTCCATATATTTTTTGAAGGCTGAAAACTTATTCGAATTATCGAAAATAATTAAAACTTTAATTATCATAGAAATTTTATGTATTTACTTTTTGACAAAATTTCGAAATTCAACTTTGAATTTTCAAACGTAATTTTTATAAATGTTATGGTTTTTGCTTATAAACGATACGTTTATGAATACGGCCCTCTATCTATACTAATATGTGATTTTAAGGACTTATTAATTTTAAATTAAAAAAAGTATATATTTTGATGCTGGTTATTGGATATTATTTAGCTTGAAAACAATCTTCAAATTACGAGACTCTTGAAAAAAGTGAACATAAAATTTACGAAACACTAGGCAAATATGTAATAAAAAATTGTTTATTAATATAAAACAAGTTAGGCCGTATAAGGTAAAGATTATCCATCAACCATTATCAAACTTTCGAAGTGGCCAAAATTAAAACACAGGTATATATTTTATTTTAGGAAAATGGAAACAAGAACGAAACAAATACCTCTTCTTCAGCAAATTCACCAAAATCAGCAGCGTCTGGCTCTACATTAATTACAAAACAACACCACTCCACGGAATGTGATCTTATAAAATATATAATTAATCGTATACGCAATCAAACTCATACTAACACTTTAATCAATGATGCTTTGTTAGTAGATGTTGCCAAACTAACCGCTACTGTGGCTCAAAATGCCCAGCCTTTAGCGCATAATATTAATCTAGGAAATAATGCCAGTAATATTTCGCCTAAAAAAATCTATGCTAAAATCAAAAAACTATCTTTACCCAAGGAAAGAGATGAATTTTTAAGGTGGTATCAAAAATATTTGGAAAACACTTTGTTTGGCAATCAGCGTCATCAGATTTCTACAGATAAAGGTAAGTCATCTACAAAAACTACAAATAATCCACAAGAGCAACAAAAAGATTTACAACCACCAATAACCGATGATGGCGACTTAGCTGAAGCCGATCAAAATTGTTCTTTAAATAACAGCGGTGGTAGTTGTGTTTTAACGAGCAATGGCCATAGCTCGACATACCATCAGACGTTTGATGAAAATACTGCCCCATCATGTGCGTTAATTCCTAATAAGACTGAAGCTTCTAATGGCAGTATTGAATATGAAAATAATGAAAATCCCGATGAAACTCATTCCCTAGATGCTGAAAATAATCGAGAGTTCAGCAATTCAAAGAACTCAAAACATATTTCAGTAACAGCTAATGGCATAACAAATTCTGAAACTCCCCAACTAACAGTTATAAACATAAAGACAAAAGACACATTAATGGGATCCACTAAAGAAAAAACCGATTTAAAATGTGAAAACCCTGAATTCGCTGAAAAAGAATAACTTCACTCTAATATTACATACATACATATATTTTCATATTTATTACACATGGAATATGAATTGTTTTGATTTCCTTTTGAAAATTCTTTGCATTTCTTTACCAAACACATTCCCCAATTTTTTTTTACATTTAATATAAAATGTATTTATACGGCTACATACATACATACTTACATACATACATACTTACATAAATATACTTATATAAATATTGCTCTCTTCAATAAAAATTAAAGCTCACTATATACAAAATCGCAGAATTAATCTTAAATTCAATTTGCATAATTACTGAATCATAACTTAAAATAAAATTCGTTTCATATTACCAGAACCAACGATTATAAGAATAGCATAACCCACAAAACATGAAGTATTTTATAAAACTTAAATTACAAAAATCTCTACGTGTTTGAACCACATTTCTATAAAGATCTACCGGCAAGTAGGATAGGAAAAAACCAAAATTGGGTATATAGCAGGTTTCAAATTATTATTGAGAAAAAATATGATTGCCTTGTTGTTTGAAAAGAAGAAAAATTAGGAAGCATTAGTTTTAATTTAAATCCTGTTTCTGTTTATATAACTCCTCCAACATTCTATAATAACAGTAGCGACTATCATACTCCATGTCATACCAGAAATTAACTGCAATACATTTATGGCTTTGGCTGACATGATGATACCAGTAGTTTGGTAAATAAAGCATATCACCAGCGTTAACTCGCACTCTCAAAGGCTTAATTTTTGAATATTGAGGATAATTGAACAGATTCGGAGCTAGTGGATCTATGCTTATCCACTCAGTAAGAATGGCGACGTCACTATTAGGGCACATTACAGGCTCTATATGATATTTATTTGTTTCCAAATTACGTTTATATACGCCGGTTGGATATAATTGTTTGGGAATCCAGGGCAAACAATGTGGCGGGAGTAGTATAAAGTCTTTATATCCGCTTATGACGCAATATAAATTATCATAGGGATCTTTATGCATAGATGTTATAGACCTTTCATCTCCCATCCAAAAATTAATAGCATCTGGTGATTTATTGAAAGATTTTTCAGCAAATTTCAAAACTGTGCAGTCGATGTCATCTGTAAGTTCGGAAAAATCCAAGGAAAAATTTGAGTTCTGCTTTTGTATATAGTATACAGCACCCATGGGATCGTCAAGTTTTTGCAAAAAACTCTCCATTGTACACTGTTCTTCCAAAGGTAAAACAAAGTATTCCTTTTTGTCTTCGTATCTAACTGCCAAACCGTCCGCGTAGCCATTTGGTGTTACTGCAACATCAACTATTTTGTTCCCAAGTTTTTGTTTAAAATATTCCGTATTCCATTTCTCTACAGCAGGCCATTCGACTACAGCATTCCTTATTACTAGTGGTTGCTGTTTGGCATAATATTCACGGGCGAAATCAATGGCATCGGGGATAGCATGTAGTTCTGCAATTTGAGTGCCAATACATAAATCATTAGCCTCGTTTAGCAATAAATCTAGGGCCGAATATATTTTACTTTCCATTGTTTCGAGTTAAAAAAATAAACAGTTAATCATATGGTTTCCTTAGATTTATCGCGTGCGAGGGGGTATTTTTACGAAGGCAAACTCAGTAGAGCAGCTTAACATCTGATGATTGCAACCAAGGCAGATCAACAAGGTAGTAGCGATAACACTGCTGATTTACCTGACTAAATGTCAATTGTGTAAAATTAAATTTGTGTTGATAATATACTCGTAACATGGCTGATTTAATATAAAAATGAGTTAGTGTAAAATACCCATAAAAAACCAAGTATTCATTCAACGGAAATTCTGGCTACCTTGTATGTTTCTTGAACATCTGGTAAGAAAACGATTATTAAAGTCGTTTATATTTGTTGTTAACCCTCTAATGTTTAAGAGTGCCTTAAGGAACGCTTAAAATAGATTTTTTAATCTTTTTTATGGTTGTTGAAAGATGTAGCAAGTTATTTGTATAAACTTTAAAAGCTCTATTTCATACCGCCTGTGCACTTTCACATTGAAGACATTTCTTGTCGGTCAGCAGAAGATTGTTGGTGTGGAGATGAAAAGGTAGAGTGTGTGGTACACGACTATGCGTACCAGACATTTTTCGTTCCTGTTTTGCTTTTCGCAATACACACTTCGAGTTCCTATATCTCAACTGTAATATGTTTATTGGTTAAAATTTGGATTTATATGAATACATGGAAGTTGTACTCTGGAGCAGTTATTCCTTGATAAGCAACTCATCAATGTAAATACATATATACTCATTTATACGCACGTTTATACTCAAATAAACATATTACAAGAAGCAAAATTTGTCGCAGAAACTTTAAATGAATTTCTTAATTGAGAATAGTTAGGTTAGGTAGAAAGGCTGGTATGAGGTAAACTCCATTCCCTCATCCAGAGACTCATATGGTCCATTGTGACGCCTTAAGAAAAAGTTAGAAAAGAAAGAAGAGAAAGAAAAGTATGGAATGGAGAAAGTAGTGGAATTAACATTAACTTCAATTTCTGATTAACGACCCTATATTTAAGCATAATTAACGATTTTCATGGTCCCGCAAATCCGTTTGAATTTGTTTGTTAATGAATATTACACAAAAAGCATTAAAAAGTAAAATGTTGGTTGAAAAATGTTCATATATTTTTCAACATACAAAAGATTTCTCCAACAGTAATACAAATCATGAAATTTATATTAATCGAGATTGCCTCGATATCTTTTTTCAAAGATTTAAAAAACTTTTGTTTGTTGAGGGTTTTTAGCTAGTCTATATACATGCATTTCATTGGTGCTTAAGCCAAATCATCAGTGAAATGCATGTATATAGACTAGCTAAAAACCCTCAACAAACAAAAGTTTTTTAAATCTTTGAGTAATACAAATCAGTATTTCGTTGGCTATCCGGCACCAATAAAAAGGGAAAGCTCTTCCAGCATACAATCCGTCGTATAACCAAAGAGTTTATTTGCGTATAATTACTACGTTATAAAAAGATTACAAAAAAGCCACAATATGTTCTCATTATTTTAGAAACCGGCATTAGAGGGTTAATTCGAATTGTAAATTTAACATAGAAACACAACTGACAGCTGATTAGTCCTTAATTGTCAAACTCCATATCGAAATAGAATACAATTGTTCCACTTGCTGTCAAACTCCATATTAAAGGAACCCCTACAACAATTTTATATATATTCTGTTGTAATAACAGGCTCATCTGTTTAGATATGCCTTGACAATTACATAGCAGATAGAAGATTCGGGTACACTTTACAAAAACAAAATTTAAACTTATATTAAAGTATTTGTAATCTTGACATTTGCTTTAACAGGTTTGAGCAGCAGCAGCCAATTTCTATTATTTTTTGCAACATTTGTGTACAGTTAAAACTATTAAAAAATTTAAAAAAAGGAGTATTCTAAATTTGTTCCTTAAAGCTATGAATAATGAAACAACGTCTTTCCCACCACCAACAATATCAGAAATCCCCAATTCCTCCATAGAAAGTGATAACGGTGAACAAATTATAAATTGGGTAGATGAAGCAACAGCAATTATGAAGGATGTGCGGACGCATGTTGCAGAAATAGATATATCCAAAAAGTTGCCTAGTAACGAATCACATATTTACCTTAATGTGCGAACGTTTGAAGGAGCTGCTTACTGCGTTCATGTCTCAAGTTTGGGATTTCGAATTGTTTCTGAATTTTATGACACCATAGATTCTGATAAGAATGAAATTGCTGAGGAGGAGGAAGTCTTTGAAACGCCGTACGCTTTATTAGATAAAATAAGTCCGCGATATGTGGAATCATTTGGAAACCAACTGTGTAAACAACTATTGCATTTACAGCAAATGAGGACTGAATTTAACGAAGAAGATGAAGAAGGCTTGGAGGATGAAGACGACGACCATGAACATGTAAAAACTTTAGTGTAGCATTATGGACATAAGCGTAGAAGATTCAACATATGAACCGTTCTCAATCAACCAACTCACTGAAAACAGTCGATCAATATTTTATTGCAATGTTCAACAAAATAATATTAAGTGACCTCGATTACATTCAAATATATTTTATTAGTAGGGGTTATTTATTATTAAATTGTGTGTTTTGTAACAAGCTTGTGGCTGAGAATGAGTGTTACAATTGAAAGAATACATAGATTTGTGAGTTTAATTTTATTTTATTTATTATTGATAAGTATGTATGTATGTGTTTCAAATGTAATCTTTTTTTATTTTAATAATGCATTTTCAATGAACAAAGCAGCAGCATTGGCAATATTTGTTTTGCTTGATTTTTATTTCCACACGATCTTATTGATAACGACCAAGGGTTTACTTCCAAGTAATTTAGCATTTTAGACTTTTAAGCGTTTTAAAAATAAAGATTGCGATTGTAGTTCCAAATCCGTTAATTTTCTTACAATTGGTACCAATTGTTCAACGTGATCTTTGTACCCAGTGCCTGTATTTAGATTTTTCTCACCATACACCACCTTACCATCAAAATCATTTAATGGCACGGATAAATTTCTATCGACTTGTTCAATTGTGATATTTAAATGATCCTCAACTTCTGATAAAAGCTTTGTAAAATAAATAAAATCCATTACTTAGGTAACAAACACGCATAAGTACATTTACTTACATTTTTTTCATTATACCAAATACAACATCCCTTAACATCAGTCAAATTAGTATTGTTGCAATTACGGCCGCGAGTTTTGCACCATTCACCGTGATACCAAACCTATAAAATGAATGACAAATGACACATATTTAAAGATACAAAATTCAGTTATTTAAAAACCTTTTCTGGTACAGTAGCCACCAAACTAATGGCCAAGCCCATGCGTTCGGCACGACCCACGCGACCAATTCGATGAAGATAGTTTGATTTTTCATCTGGCAATGTAACATTAATCACTAAATAAAAACAATAACTATAAAAATTTATTGAAAAAAATCTTCATTAATTCAAAACTAAACACACTGTAGGGTAGTCCGGTTATATCCAAACCTCTTGCGGCTACATCAGTACATATTAAAAATTTTACTTCTGCTTTTTTAAAACGTTCCAGATTTTGTTTACGTTCTGGAGGTTTACGATCTCCATGCAGGCAAACACACGAATAATGGCTACCTTTCGATTTTAAATATTTTTCTAAATTATCACAATCTAATTTCGTTCGACAAAATATTATACAACGATCCATTTTGTGTTCCTCTATGGCTTTAACACAATATTCACCCTTTAATATTTTGACTGCTTCCGAATAAGTTTCCGGTGTTAAATTATTTGGATGAGCATTATCACGAGCGTGAACGCCATCGGTTCGTATTTGTTGTCGTAAATTGTGCCAAGCCGTGTCTTTTTGGGGATCAACCAGACACACAACATGATGAACAGTTTCGGGCACGGCATCTTCACCTTTGAGATCAACCCAAGTAGGGAAATGCATTAAGCGATCGGCCATTTTTTTCACTTCGAAAGCATGAAGTGTTGCCGAACACACTACCATCTGTAAGCGTCTGCCATCTGAAGTCATTTTGGGAATTTGCTTATGTAAACGGTCGATAAGATCTGTATATCCTTGTTTTAAAAGAGCGTCGGCTTCATCTAAAACGAAGAATCTGAACAAAAATAAAAAGTATACTTAATAAAATGTATGAAACAAAAAACCTCCCTTACCTGCAATGTGTCAGTTGCACAAAACCTCCCCCAATCATTTCTTCCAGTCGACCGGGGGTACCCACAACGATATGGACACCTTGCTGCAGTACACTTTTTTGCTGTTCCAATTTAACTCCCCCGATTAAAAGCAGGCTACGAACATTTGGGTTCGACAAATGTATTTTGAACTTTTCGATCTGATTATAAGTCTGCTCAGCCAACTCCCGGCTGGGTTCTATGATTATTGCTTGCGGTGCATTGGGTACCGGTTTATTTGATAATGCATTAGTCGAGGGGCTAGCTAAAGGATTGGCTTTAGCGTGTTCTGCTCCCGCCTGTGAAACAGCAATAAATCCATTTTTAGGTGGGTATTTTAGCTCAGTTTTTCCAAAATTAAAAGCCATTTCGGCATTTTTCAAAACTACAGAGGGATAGAAAATTTCGTTGCGCAAATTATCGCCGAGTCGAAAAGCTACACCCAAATGTTGTCCATTTTTGCTGAACGAAATTTCCATCTTTTCCAAATCCAAAAAACATCCAATGACGTCACTTTTACCGAAGGCCTCACCATAATCATCAAATTGTTTATTATTTGACTTTTTGCCAGTGCCACCGAAACCAAATCCATTGCGGCAAGTACCCAAATCAAGATTAGCCTTTTGGGTAGACCAGCCCACTCTACACAAACCTTCATCAGTTACAGTGGCTTCATAGTAGAATTTTCCTTTTGCCTTTACACCAGTAGTGCAGCGACATCCATGCCATTCTTTTAATTCACGGGACTGACAGCGCAAGCCATCAGGTGTTACAGCCAAAGCCGAACTCCGATCAAAAAAAGACATGGTCCAGGTTGGTACGCTACCAGCACCTTCCCCAGCACTTTTAGCCTCCTTACCATCTTCTATATCTTTTAAAGTTTCCCATACAGTCTGCAAAATGGGCAAGCAAAATGCACCAGTTTTTCCAGAACCTGTTTCGGCAGCCATTAATACATCACCACCACCTAAAATTAATGGTATAGCCTCTGCCTGGACATCAGTGGGTAACCTTTAACATAAATTAAACAAACAAAACTAAATATTGCAACATGAATCTATGCAAAAACTTACATCCATTCCATCTCATCAATGGCTTTGCCAATTTCTGGTAAAACTCCAAATTCTGAAAAATAATGCATATTTCATAGCGAGAAATAGTGTATACCAATATATAACTAAAAAAACTATTGTACCTTCAAATGCAGTCATTTCAAACAAGTATCTATTGATTCCAGAAAATTAAAAAAAATAATTTTTCGCCGGCTGCACAAATACACAAAAACCAGAGAGCAGAGCACGAAGCCGATATGATGTCGGCGGTTAAGTAGAGCGTGTGTATGGTCGTCGACTTGCAAGTAGTGTATACGTATTAGACTAGGTTCACACACTTCAACTTTTGCTAATCAATTTCTTTTTAATTCCCTTTTGAAGTTACCTTAATGGTCACATAGAAAAATCTGTTTCAACTAATTTTCATATATCTTCACAGCGAAGCAAATAATGAATAGAAATATAAAATAATAACATGCATCTATCTTCGTGTTTGTAATTACATGCAGCAAAAGTTGAACTGTGTGAACCTAGTCTTCTCAACGAAAATGTCGAAGAAATAGCAGAGTCTTGTAAGTTTAATGAGCTTTCGAACTTGCACTTGCATGTGTAAATGCTGAGTTATCTAGTGTTGTCCAAGGCGAACTCTGTACCAGTTGCCCTTGTTAGTGAGCTGATTTTACCAAACTGGCTATACAAACTAAAGCAAAAATTGTTTTTGTGCATGAAAGTTTTGTAAAGTATCAGTTGCTGTAAAAAGTCCACCTTGTAATGAATTCACCTTGGTCATGGTACAATAATATGGGTCCATGCATCTATACAACAAAAAGTTAACATTAATTAATGTAGACTTCATTTATCAAGCTAGTAAGGCCTATAGTTAAAGGCAATTAAAACTTTTTCAAGGGGTTTGTCTATTTATTAATGTGTAAAATATAAAAACACACATAAGCAAATATGTACATACATGATGAAAATAATATTTTCAAAACATAAAACATCATTATATGTAAAACTTTGAGCATAGAAGTTATACATATAACACGAAGAGAACGTCCCGCCCCTTTAGTACAGACGTGGTAATGTTGTATATTGTCAGGTCTAATTCATAGTCTATGGGTGTTATGTCCTAAGATTAATCTTTTTCTGTTTTTTTTTTTGGATGCAAAAAGATTTTTTTCATAAAGGCTCCGATTAATATTCGAAGGAAAATCACACGGTGTTTTTTCATAATCAGCCCAATTATAAAAATTCTCGAGAAAATATAAATTCGTAGTGGAAAGTTTTTTTGTCTCGAACAAAGTACAGAAAGCAGCTGTGTACTTGTATTATAGAAGTTGTATGCCAAAAGATTTTGCAAAAGCTTTGAAATATGGGAATTTTGTACAATACATAACTTTTTTCCCCTATAGTTTTGAAATGTATGTCCAATTCCAAAGAGAAAATCAATTGATGATATTTAAAACTGTGAATATAAGAGTTAATAAAACTTATGAAAATCTAAAGAAATAGAATTAAAATAAAAGTGAAAAATATTGGTGTCGGCTATTCTCCGCTAATATAAAAGTTACTCAGTGCTCTGACTGGAAGTACGTTCAGTGTGAGTTTATTTAAATGCTCATAAATAACGTGAAGTTGGCTGCGGTTAACATCGGAATTTTTTCGCATGCAAAATGTCAAAAAAGTTGGGTACAAATCGGCCATTTTCGTCGCAGACGTCAACTGGTAACATCGTTCAAGCTTTGGTATGTGTAATAATTATTTTATACTTTTTGAAAATCTTTAAATTTTAGTACCATCATCAAATTATATAAATTCTTTTAATATGATTTCTTGAGATAATTTCAAAATGTGATATCTTATTATAATATTTATTCTGTATTTTTTACAGTTCTTAAATTCATTTCTCACGAGTCCCTAATTTCACATTTTGATTCAAGATGGTTAGGGAGAACAAAGCTGCATGGAAAGCTCAATATTTCCTAAAAGTAGTCGTAAGTACTTAATTTTCTGTTTTAAATTAAACAAGTTTTAAAATGATGAAGCAAATTAACGTCTAAATGTTTATCGTCTGAATGCCCGGCTTGAAAAAGCTGAACCCAGGTATTCTGGTAGACTGTAAGTTGAAAGTGAGCTCTTAGAGCAGTCTGATTAAACGAAATACATTGGCGTTATGTGAGCTACTATTTACGGATTTTCTACTAATATATATTCCGTTATGTTTTTCAGGATCTCTTCAACGAGTATCCTAAATGTTTCATTGTAGGCGCTGACAATGTTGGTTCCCGTCAAATGCAAACCATCCGTACCAGTCTTCGTGGCATGGGTGTCGTTCTTATGGGTAAGAATACAATGATGCGTAAAGCCATCCGCGGTCATTTGGAGCAAAATGCCCAATTAGAAAAATTGTTGCCACATATCAAGGGTAATGTAGGTTTTGTCTTCACCAAGGGCGATTTGGCTGAAATTCGCGACAAGTTGTTGGAATCCAAAGTGCGTGCCCCTGCTCGTCCTGGTGCCATTGCTCCTTTGCATGTCATCATCCCTGCACAAAATACTGGTTTGGGTCCCGAAAAGACTTCTTTCTTCCAGGCTCTATCTATCCCAACTAAGATTTCCAAGGGTACAATTGAAATTATTAATGATGTGCCTATTTTAAAGCCTGGTGATAAGGTCGGTGCTTCCGAAGCTACCTTGCTCAATATGTTGAACATCTCTCCCTTCTCATACGGTTTGATGGTTAGCCAAGTTTACGACTCTGGCTCTATTTTCTCCCCCGAAATATTGGACATCAAACCTGAAGATTTGCGCGCTAAATTCCAAGCTGGTGTTGCCAACTTGGCTTCGGTCTGTTTGGAAATCGGTTACCCCACCATTGCCTCTGCACCACACAGCATTGCCAATGGTTTCAAGAACTTGTTGGCGATTGCCGCCACCACCGAAGTTGAATTTAAGGAAGCCGCTACCATCAAGGAGTATATCAAGGATCCCAGCAAATTTGCTGCTGCCGCCGCCGCAATTGCTCCCGCTGCAGGCGCTGCTGTTGCCGAAAAGAAGGAAGAAGCCAAAAAGGAAGAATCTGAAGAAGAGGAAGACGACGATATGGGTTTCGGGCTCTTCGACTAAATACCCAAAATTTCTACAGCATATATTACCAAATTTTGGTATTTTTGTTGAAAAGATTACGATTTACTTTAGTTTTTACAAAATCTACTTATACCTGTGATTTTTATCGACAGCAAGTGTAGCAAATTATTGTCGTGGTTTGACAAACCCAATGGCGAGTTGTTGCATTCGTTGTACTGTTTAGGAAATTGCATAAAGATAATAAAAATCGTAATCCGTAAAAATATACAAAGGTTGTTCCCTTTTTTTTCATAGAGTATGTACGTATATTCCTTCAGAGCAGTAGCTTTTAACTTAGGTCAGTTTTTGGGTAATACTTTGATATAATTTTGTTACTTAAAAAATGATTTTGGTTTAAAAAAAAATTATCAGTATACTCGCCCTTATCGCGAATAAGTTCCCATAAATTGTCTCGTCAAATTCTTTCTGACTAAAAATGTTAGAAGCTTTAGCCAAAAATAATCACTGGATAAAAAACCACTAAACCAATTTGTTCGAAAAAATAATATTAAACACAAATGTTTACATTTACTTAATCTTCAGTTTTAGTACCAATTTGTTTGGTTGTAAGTGAGCATTTATTATATTTCCAAAAAACGCAACAAATCAAAAATCGTGATTTTTTTAAATTTTATTAACATTTTTTTAAACAAAAAAATATTTGTTTCTCATGCTGAACAAAAATTTACATAAAATATTTTACTTCATCAAAAACAATGCTATTAAATAGATTTGTGCTGTTCATGTATAAGGTCACTTTAAGTTGTAATTTAAGGCACAGGATGGAATTTTTAAACAATGGCGAATAAAATGGAATACAATGAATAACACAAGATAACGATGGCAAAATATTTTGGAAACTACAAAACAATTGATGGGGTGCACATTTTGTCTCTTGCACACAATTGCACCTGAAAGTTTCAGTAGTATGTAATGTTGATAGTTTCCTTTATTTCATTACCCCACTCACGGGCAATGATCATAATTTCGTTCGCTGAGAGTTTTGGACCAATTAAGGGATTCATTTGTGTCATGTAGCAGCAAAGCCAGCTGAAAGAGAAAATCCAGATTATTATTAAATAAAAACGAGGTTTCGAGAACAACAATGAATATGTACTTACAATAGCCAACAAGTTGCTGCTGTCAACATCAAACAACACTGAGTTATTCTATAAAAAGGAAAACAATAGAATTATCTGTTATCCACCATATTACTTAAAATATAAAAATACCCTTTGTTGGGACCCCTTGCAAAGAAGGGACAAATAATTCCAATAAATGCCCAGATACAAGTGATAATTAAGGGGGCTACGTATGCTTCGACCATCTTTAGATTTTTAAAACCGTAAAACAAAGATTTAAAATTTAAGTAAAAGATATAATACTATTTAGCACAAATGAAAAAAAAATATTACTCAGCTTTGGTTGTTTTTGCCATATATCACATGACAAGGAACATATGACAACTATACACAGAAGCTGCCATGTTTTTTTTCATCACAAATGCTTTTTTCTACTAAATTCAAACATTCGACATACAGCTCTGCATATGTATTTTATTTTTACGATAATGAAACACTGTTCAATTAGTATGAAACTGCAATTACTGTTCACTGACAAAGTGACAAGCAAAATTAATAAAAATGGTTTTGGAAAGTACTATGATATGGTAAGTTTTTTTTGTTAAAAAATAATGAAAATCACATCAAAATTTCTTTAATTATGCATGAAATTTGAAACAAAAAGTATTAGCTTTTGAAATAAAAGAAAATCTTTGCATTAAGTGCCATAAATTCATTGATATATTGGACAGAAAAATTTGTTATTGTTGACGCCTTGCACTCATGATTAATAAATTTGCTTTCCAAAAATTTTAGTTTTGATAACAGTGATTACCAGCGCAATGGTGATTACTTCCCAACTCGCCTAAATGTACAAAAGGACGGTATTAACTTGGTGTGTCTTACCAAAATACGTTCTAACCCCGAGAACAATGTCGGCCTTATGACCATTTCCAAGTATGTAACAAACCATAAAGAATACAAGTATAAAATAACTTATATATTGTTTTTTAGTACCGTAGAGGTTTTGGCTACATTAACTAGTGATGTTGGACGTGTATTCTCCAAAATGCATTTAGTACAACCAAAGGGAGAAATTAACCTTTTAACTGGTGTACGCATAGCCCATGTAAGTATTTTTTTTTTTCTTTTCTTTAATATTCAATTGGCATGTTATGTTTTGTATTAGTTGGTATTGAAACATCGCCAGGGTAAAAATCACAAAATGCGCATTGTTGTTTTTATTGGTTCACCCATTAAAAATGAAGAAGGTGAATTAGTCAAGTTGGCCAAACGTTTGAAGAAGGAAAAAGTTAATGTTGATATTGTTAGTTTTGGTGATCATGAATCAAATAATGAAATTTTGCAAGCTTTCACCAATACATTGAATGGTAAAGATGGCACTGGCTCTCATTTGGTATGTGTCCCTCGTGGTTCCGGTCTATCCGATGCCTTATTGTCATCGCCTATCATACAGGGAGAAGATGGTATGGGCGGTGCTGGTTTGGGAGGCGCAGGCTTCGAATTTGGGGTTGATCCAAATGAAGATCCTGAACTAGCGTTAGCTTTGCGTGTTTCAATGGAAGAACAAAGACAGCGTCAAGAGGAAGAACAGCGGCGTGCTGCCGGCAGTGCAAGTGAGTCGGATACAGGCAACAGTGAAAAAACTACTACTGCTGCAACTGCAGCAGTAGCAGCTGCCGTTGAGGAACCTAATTCTGAAGAAGCAATGCTACAACGTGCATTGGCCATGTCTACAGAGCAGGTATTATATAAATGTCTATGTTACAATGCTAGTATTTATTATTATTTTTGCAGACTGACGATAATTTGCCCGATTTCGCTAATATGACTGAAGAAGAGCAAATCGCTTTCGCTATGCAAATGTCAATGCAGGATGCTGGTAAGTTTATATTTTTTAAGAGGGCAATTCTTTGTATTGTGAGCCTTTGCAACATTCTTTATATTGTGAGCCTTAGGCTGTCACTCAAAATTTATATCATATTAAATTGAAATTATTACACCTCTATAAGATGAATCTGTTACACAACAAGCAAAACGCCCAAAAACCGAAGAAAATGCCCCAATGGATGTTGATGAAGATTATTCGGAAGTAATTGGCGACCCGGCTTTCTTACAAAGTGTTTTAGAAAATCTCCCCGGTGTAGATCCACAATCCGAAGCTGTGCGCGATGCTGTTGGATCTCTTAGCAAAGATAAAAAGAGTGAAAGCGAGAAACCTGATAAACAGCAATGAAGAACAAAAACATTTGAATTCACTACATGCTAAAATAATTTTTAATTTTTGTATTAACTCCACTACGTCGAAAAAGTGACTTAAAAATTTAACGCTGCTATATACGAATTTTTTTTGTCACTCTTTCCTAAGTAAACTATGTATTTGTAAAAAACAGAATCGAAATTTAATCCAAAATAAAGGAAATTTTCTGCTATATCTTGTTCCATTCTGGTGAATCAAAATCGACCGTCATATGAACGGATATACATAGAAAATTTGATGACAGTATTTTACGTCGATTTAAAAAAAACAAGGAATGTTACAAAAATACAAATTAAATAAACTTATTTATGTCAGAAACAGCTTTTTTATTTGTTAGCGGAGGGATGACAGTTTCAAATTGAAATTTCACATCCAAGAAACTGCTACCCTTTTTGTAATCCATATAAGGAGCAAAATCAATGATTTTGCGTTGGTATTCCGCCAACGTTAAATACAAAGGGAGGCATATAGAAAAGTCAAGCAACCAGCACCGGCTTTAACCCATTAACGCCCAAAACCTTTTCTTTGGTCATGGTTCTTGCTGGAACAGAATTTTTTCGGCAACTTCGAAAGAGTTCGGTCGATCCAATTGCTTATATCACTTAACAAAAGATGCTGATGAAGTAAACGAAATCAGTTTTATTCTTACAAGATCTTATATTTACGTTTTTTATATTTAGGGGCACTACGCTCGCAAAGTAAAAAAACGTGCAATTTTAAATAAAAGATTTTGTTACTCAGTGGCTTTAAATTTATATCGTTTTTTTAAACAAATTTCATTCACTTTACAATCTTCAAACACATGTATATATTAGTGAACTTTATTATAAAGCATAATAACTGCATGGGAATTTATTTCAAGCCACGGTATTCCTTCATGTGGTATAAAACCCAAGCTGGAATAACGAAAGTCGCACAGCACATACCTCCACCTAAAAACAATTTCTCCTGAAAATTATAAAAAAGACAAGTTTACGTAACCTCTCGAAAGCAAAGCGGTCTTTAATGGAATTGTAATATATACTTACAGCTGTAGAGATTTTTTGGGTAGGTGGTGAGGAAATCACCGATTGGCAACGACGTTGAACAGCATTACGGAATGCAGGAACCAATAATTGACCAGCGGATCTTTGCAACATTTTCACAGACAGATTTCTTTAACAGTAGTTCGTCAAACGAAGAAAATTACCTAACTCCGAAATAGTTCGATATTTACAAGGCAACATGTGCTGCCAAGTTTAAATATAAAAACTGACAATTCGGAAAAAATTGGATGGGCGACATTTAATTTTGGTGATGCTTATTTCATTGAACTGTTGCTGGCGTCAACAAAGCGAAAACTATATTTCTAATGTATTACTTTGTGTTTCTAATAGTGGTGAGTTTTTATGTACAAATGTTCGCGAACTAGCAAGTGTACAATGTTGTGAAATTCTATGAACCACAAGTTTTAGTGAATACATATAGAATCTTTCAAACCCTATGTTATTTTCAAGAAAAGTAATGATGTGTATGTTTTTATTTAAATCAGGAACGCCAAAGTAATAATTGATATTTTATTTATTTATTTGTATATATTCTGCAAAGTAAATTTGCAGAATATAGTTGCACAAAAATGGCGCCGGTAACTAGACCATATGTCCAAGATGTTATTAACAGAATTTTAAAAAAGTTTTGTGGCTGACTATACACGACCTATGCCTTCACATAGGAAGTAGTAGCAACGTGGTTGTCAACGAAATTCCACAAAAGAACCGTAAGACTATACGGTTATCCGTGGCAAATCAGTCAACCAGTGCGAGCGAGACGAAAAACTCTCGAAGGCTAAACAACACACGCAAGCCTGACCGCACTTAAGAAATAATTACGATGACGCGAGAGCTGTTCTTCAGCCCAGAGCTGCTTAACGACTGTAATAATTGATATATTCGTATCGTGAAGTAGCGTATCAGCTGATAAAAGATAACGCGAAACGTTTACTTATACCTAAAAGGAGAGTCAGACATTCTTAAGAAAAATAAGAATTAAAGAAATAATACATACATACATATAAACATATATGAAAAAAAATGGCTAACAGTGTATTTATTTATTTTATTAAAATAAATATTGGTATTGAATTACAAGAAATTGTAAAATTTTATTCAGAATTGAAAAACACATGGTATGTGCCGTAGAAATGTTTTCAATATGTGGAAATAAGAAAAGGGGGAAAATTATTTGATTGATGTATGAATTAACGATTTATGAGAAATAGCACAAGCAAAATATGGTTGTTTTTTGTAGCGATTCACCGATGAATATACCTTGTGCCTTGCTATATATTTATCAAACCCAATGTGTATTCATGGCAGGTGAATTCGATAGCTCAATTTTCGTAGTAAAAATTTTTTTCTTGCCCATTTTCCAGGGCGAATTCCTAACAGGTGGGTTTGACATCTCAGGTGATTATTTTTTACTCCTTGCATCTCCTTAATTTAGATTTTGACAAAGAAAGCAGGTATTTTTCAAAGCTAATCGAAGCGAGCCTACTTGTTATGAATTTACCTTGCACATTTTCCTGGTCTTAAATCGCCTTCAACAGTTTATTTTGACATCCATGTGTGATATTTTTCAATGCGAATTCTCTTGGGACTACTTGCTATGCATTCGCTTTGACCAAAACTAAAAATTCACCACACAAACTATAACATTATAATTCATTTCTGCTTGTTTTCTTCACGTGTGCATTTTCATCAGACGCAATTTTTCTTGAAAACGTAATTAACGAAAAGCAGAAAACTCATTTTAAATTAGAAAAATTCCAATAAACTCATAAAATAAAGGTAAGAAAACAATAATTTAATAAATTTTAATATTTATCATGAAAAATATTGGTAAAAAGTCTTAAATTTAATGACTTTTATTGCTTTTGGCGTGTGCAAAAACTTTTCCAATCTCGCTTAAAGATTTCACACGAATAAGTATGAAAGAGAGAATAACAATAAAAAGTTTATTAATTTATTAACGTAAAAAGGTCATAAAAAATATGCTCCGTAATGAATATTGTTAATAATTGTAATTATTGTTTTTACATACAATAGTTTCCACACGTTGTGGATGCAGTAGCGCATCAACAGTGTAAGAGAAATTAAGCAAGGCCATTGGAATTTGGGAGTTGACATTGATATTGATATCGTCCTCTTCGAAGCAAAACTGAAGACATTGTATCTGCTTCCTTCGTATAAGTATTTTTTTGCTGCGCGATTCAGTCTTAAAAATCTTGTGTTTGAGTGTGTAATTTAAGTTTTGTGAACAAAGACAACCAAGGACATCTTTGTTTCATTGCAAAACAAGAAAAAGTACAACAGAAACAAACAACAAGAACAACAAACACCACCAAACTACAATGAGTGCTGCAGCTCTAACAACAACTAAAAAAGTTTTGTCTTTCGAACCGTCAGGTACAAGTGAAGCTGCTTGTTCTTCTTCAGACACCAGCAACTCAAATCCAATTGCAGCAGATATTGGAGAATTAAATGTCAATGCCTCTACTTCATCTTCTAATTCACACCTGCCTTTAAATCCCGCCATTTGTCGCTATTTTGCGAAAGGTATCTGTCGTTTTGGTTCAATGTGTCGTTTTTCTCATGACTCAAGCGGCGGTGATGCAAGTAAGAACTCGACCATGCCTCATGAACGTCCCAGCACTAGTCGTCGCAATTGGGCCAATGCTCCCGTATTTATACCTAAATCAGATTACAGTGGAGGTGAAATTTTGGATGTAGATACGGAACGCTCCTGGGCTGATGTTGTTGGTGCCACTGCTCCACGAGTAGGTGTGGGTAATTTCGGAGGAGCTGTTGTAAATGCTAATGAGTCTGGTTCTATAAATGAAATTTGTCCATTCGAAGGCAATTGCCCCTACGGCATTTACTGCGTCTATGCAATTCACTTGGAACTTTGTGAAATGTGTGATCAATTTTGCCTCCATCCCTTAGACGAAACACAACGTAAAAAGCATAAAAAAGAATGTTTACAACAACACGAACAGGCCATGGAGCTCTCATTTGCCATAGCACGATCAAAAGATAAAACCTGTGGTATTTGTTTTGATACAATCATGGAAAAGGCCGGCCGAGAGAAGCGCTTCGGCATACTGCCCAACTGTAATCATATCTTTTGTTTAGAATGCATACGTAAATGGCGTCAAGCAAAACAATTTGAACACAAAATTACCAGGTACACTGACTAAAAATGCATGTTGAAAAAATATTTTAAAGATTTTATGTCTTAAAATTTTTATTTTCTAATAGATCATGTCCTGAGTGTCGTGTGGCTTCCGATTTTGTTTGCCCTAGTGCCTTTTGGGTTGAAACGAAAGAAGAAAAAGATAAACTTTTAGGTGACTATCGCAAAGCACTTGGTATAAAAGACTGCAAGTACTTTAAAAAGGTTAGTTGTTTTATATTGTTTGAATATGTTAAATGCAGGACTAGGTTGTAGTAGAAGTCTTAGTTTTAATTTTTCTGTATACAATACTGGAAGAGAATTACAAGAAAAATTAAATCGCAAATCATAACTCAAAATATTCGGGATATCTTGTTTAAAAAATTTATATAAAATCCAGAACATTAATTTGCATTTCCATTAAATTGACATCGTTTCAGCAAATAAGCGATATGAAAATCTATAAATGATTTCGTTGTTTTTTTTTTTTGTAGAAGAATTGAGAAAATGAAAACATAAATGTTGAATGGATGTAAAGATCATTATACATCCTGGAAGATGAAGAGAACGTACACACTTCTTGAGACGTCATGTTTAAAACGAAATATTCAAGTCTTATTTTAGTCTTCCATATATTAATGACTGCACCGGCAAAATTATATCCACATTAAATAGTGCTGAAAGAGGAAATTGACTAAATTTGTATACTTAAAGATATCTGAATATAATTTCTTTTTCTTAAATCTTACTCAATTATTTCCGGCTGACGGTTTCAAAAACGAAGCTTTTACTTTAAGACCGTGAGAAAACATTGAAATCAGTTTATTCATTCCCGTAAAAGTTAAAATTATATATTGAAGAAAATTAGTAGGAAGAAGGACTTTCTAAAATTATATAAGTTTTGAACACGTTTATTAATTCAAATTAAAGAGAATTATTATTAAAATGTAACATAATTGTATTTCACCTTTTTCTGCTTTTTACAGGGCGATGGTAAATGTCCCTTTGGTAATAAATGTTTCTACAAACATGCCCTACCAAACGGTGATTTGGTTGATGTTGGCTGTCCCAAAAAGGCTCGTAAGATGCATCGCAGTAATAACGAAATTATAAATATGCTTGATGTGAGTATAATTAAATTTATTTACAATTTTTTTGGCACTTTTTACATTTGGAAACTAAATTTAAAAAGTAGAATTTGATGAGGATTGATAATATTATTTTCTGATAGATTATTCTGAATATTATACTGTATCTAATTTTTTCATATGGATTTTTTATTTATATACATTTTAAAATTATTTTTATTTGGCCTTATTACGGTTCTCGAATTTTCGCCTTCGACTTTGTATTAAGCCAGATAAAAAAACTAACTTGAAATTTTTTTTATAGTAAAAAAAATCTATTTTTGAAAAAATAAAATAATATAATAGTAAGTTCCTTATATTTGATAACATCATGAAACCTCGAGCAGTATATATAGCCAACTTGAAATTACAAATTTTAGATAATTCAAAGAAGACAATGGGAAATTAAGTGGAACAGCGTTAGGGTTAATATTGGCTCACGGTGAGGGATATTTCAGACACGAAAAATTTAAAGAGGTGGTGAATAATTTCACTCAGATTTCATTTGCCAACTTGGCGTCGAAGTTTCTGAAAGATCTGCAGTTGAAGGAAAAACTCACGCGCAGGATTGATGATAAGAGATCTCGAAGGGGTGAAAATTACTTATTGGTTGTCTTGCTGCAAATTCATTGATTCTTCTAATCGGCTATCAAGTTCCAGAAAAATATCCAAATACGCCAGGTGCATATATTCAAAGAAGAAATAGGTAAAACAAGACAGAAACGATTGGGTAAGCAGCATGGGCAAAAAACAGCTACGAGCTATTCCGCCTCGCCCGTGTACGGTTCCGTACTTGGTTTGCTAGGAATACACTCTAATTTTTAACAAGATTATATTTTTCATACTTGTTATTAAGGCGGTAATACACACTCTGAGAATTTCCAATACATGCTGGCTATATGATCTTCGTTATAAACACTTGTGTATAACTCTCAAGATACCCAACAGATTTTAATAAAACATATATTATGCACTTAAAAAGAAAAAATTAAAAACACAACACATAGATGAGAATATGATTCTTTAGCATACATGTGTATGTATAAGTACCGAGTAGATTACCTACAAATGTATTACCTATTTAAGTTGATAGTACCGTTCCCTCTTTAAGATGCTACCAGCGTTCCACCCGTTATGTGGAGCTTTTTTAATCTTATTTAGTAGGAAACTAATGCCATACTAAATCAATTCAATGAACATATATCAAAGATATAGCTTGCTATTTTTAATATTTGTTGTTATAGTGGCCATTATCGTTGACGAAACCGAAGATGTGACAGACGCACTGACATTTTTAACGAAAAGAATAGGGTTCCATTTTTACACAATGAGCACAAGCACGTTACATGTTGAAAAACTTCATAAATATTTTAAATGTTCTACATTTTTTTTGTAATGTTTGTTTTGCAAATCAAGAGATTTTTAAAAGCGAATCCTACTAACTGCCGACTTATTGTTATTTATCGAAAACCCTAAATCGTGTATTTACAAAACAATATATTCGCCTTTAAAAAGAGTGATTTGATTTACAGAACCATGCAAATAATATTAATTTTTTCGTTAATTTTAATAAATTTCTACCTTTTTCTTTGTTTTCAATTTTTGTCTTTGCAATTTTTATTTAAAATTCTTACCATGGCAAAAACAGGTGTGATAGCCTTCAAAGTTTCTGTTGTTAAACTCAAAGAGAACAAATTTAAAAGCTTCAATTACAAACTACAGACTCTGAAAAAATGGTTTTCAAAACTTATGTCTAGAACTTAGCAAACATCATTGCCACCTATTAATAATTAAGTTACGATTGGTTTTAATTTAAAAATGTAAGAAAATAAATAGATAAGCATAAATAATACTAGTTAATAGTATTGATAAAATATTTTTTTTATTAAACAAAAGTTAAGTTATAAAAATAATGTGTAGAGTAAAATGAACATTTATTTTTATAGGTGAAGTTTGAATATTTCCAAAGGCATTATACTTTAAGTTAATGGTCTTTATTAGTTAAGGTGCTTTTATCATCATCTAAAGATTATAAAGATTAGTCAAATATTGTGAAAGGAACTTTAAAAGCAAAATGAAACAAATTTTTTGTTTCCACACAGAATAAAATAAGTTTTTAACACGAATTGTTAAAAAAACTATTGGTGTTTTCTTTTCTAAAAAAAAGTTACATTTTTTTTCTTTTTATTGAAAAACTGCAGTATAATGATTTTTTTAAATAGTGAGTCTATTATTATAAATTATTGTGTCATCACTTACGATGCAAAATTTTTGTCTTAAGAAAACTGAATATAAATTTTTTTGATAAAAAGTAAAAAATAACTTTTTTTAGAAAAGAAAACGGCATATGTACATATATCGTTGGCAGTACACCAGAAAAAAATTAAAACATGGTTTTAAAAAATCGCAATGTTCTTTTCCTATACTAAGCCGATGATATGTCATTTTAATTGTTTTGTTGAAAGTAATTTTTAGCTGTTTATTTGGTATGAACATATGTTGTAAAATGTTGTTATTTTTTTATTATGTTATTATTTATTTCACTCACTCTTTCATCTTTCTTTTTCTCATTGTAGATCTATCTGTATGAATTTCTTGATCATCGTGAACTCAATTTCTTAGATTATATTACAAGCACAAGTGATCAAAGTGATGATGATGATGATTATTATGTTGATGATGATGATGATGAAGATAATTAAATCATACACATAATAATAAAAAATTAAAAGGTTTTTATGCAAAACACTTACACTACACTTACACATTTACAAAAACAAATATCGATTGCATAAATATATTAAAAAAAGTATTCAGAGTAAACAAAAGTAACCAAAAATACCAGCTAAAGAATAGGAAACAAACAAAACAAAACAAGAACTTAATTCTTGAAAAAGAGAAAAAGAAATGCAAAACTCTACCAGCTTTGTGAAAATATTAATACAACTTACAACATACCAACACATACTAAATACATATAAAAAGGAAAAACTTAAAAAATGTACCAAAATAAATAAAACTGTGAATTCTTTCTGACTAGGAACCGTCTCTCATTCGCTAGTTCACTTAAAAACTCCCTTTAGTCCTTTGAAAATTCCACTTAATACAACGAACTTTTGAAAGAAAATTATGAAATTAATAATAACATTTAAAGAATTGTTTTAATTTAAATACCTAAACCTTTGCTATTCTTCTTGATGAATTTACAAATTGATTATATATTTTTTTGTTAATTAAATTAAATTCCTCTATAATGCCTATTAAGAATAAGGAGCCAAATTGTCAATAGTTTAGAAATCATAAAACATTTATTTCATTATTATTATTTTTCAGTTTTGTTTTTTTTTTAGTTTTTCGTTTTATTTTTTTAACAAGGAAATTGAATAATTAATAGCATATTATTCTTGGCTTGGATTCAGAAACACCGTAAACTTATTTTCTTTGTTGAGCACTATAAAGTTTAAAATTAATAATGGAGCACTACTATTCAGTCTTATTTCGTTTGACGCATTTGTGTTATTGAGATTGACAAAAACCAATATAATTAGAGGTTTCGTCAATCACATTAACATTAAAAAACATCTAACTTTCTTTGTTTATAATAAACAATCTTATATATCATTCTACTATCGAAGTTTTAAGTCATGTCGACTTAAAATAACTCTGCCTATGGCGGTTTTAGGATTTTATTTCGCTAAAACCAAAAACTTCTTTTATAAATATTTATACGCCCGCAGATATTTGTCTTTTATATTTTCTAAAGCTGTTTCATCAACTGCTGCTGTAAATTCAAGTGTAAATCAGTTGCTAAAGAATTTCAGAACATTTCTTTGAAATATTTAAAATTTGTTTCAAAATTTTTGAAATAATCCGCTTGAATTTTCAAACCATTTATTAACTTGAAAATAACGCTAAAATCTTTACACATACTTTACTTCAGTTAAAAGTTTCAAATGATAATTTTTGACATTTTCAGAGAATATAACATTTATAACAATAAGCTTGTTAGAATTATTGCTGGAAATTATTTTTTTGGTTAACCAACATCACCACAGAGATATAAACGTAGAATTTCAACTTAAATGAATTAATTTTTGAATTTTCTAGTTCTATTTTTTTTATGAAATAAATTTGCGAATCTAATTTTTTCAAGATAATTTCTAGTTGATTATAATTACTTTCTTCAACGAAAAAAATTATAGTTGTGTAGGAGCACAACAAACGATGGCTCAGCTTTTTCGTAGATACTTTTCTGGATTTCTCCGTCGAAGACAATGCCATTTAAATAAAATTTACTGCATTAAATGTGAATTGTACGAAAGAACGGATACGTGTGAAATCGTGGGCCTGGCAGTTAATTTGTATTTTCTTTCTTTTCAGTATTGTCATAAAAAAAATTTTACTTTATGAACGAAAACTATACATATCAATTCGCAATAACTTAAAAAATGGTTTCCTATACGGTGTTAAATAATACGTATTACGTCTAATCAATTTTATATTTTTTATGCAAAATTTCAGAAATTTTCGCTAGTTAAATTTATTAAGTATGCTATTTATAATTTATATTTGAAATGCTAATTAAGATCAAAGCAAATATATTCAAGTATATGCTGTTTTACAACAACAAGCTCCATATAAAATATAAAAAAACACAAATTTTTATACATACAGTGCGCGTAATCAGGTTAGCGCGCGTACTCCCTTTCACACTCAACGTTAATGTTAAATATTATCTGAACCAATTGAGCTATAGTCTTAGATGTATCCAGTAGTATCTTACTGATTCTCTTTAAAATTAAATAACAGTGACTGCTGTAGCATTCAAGATAATATTTTAATTAATTTTTTTAGAAAAACTATGTATTAAAAACTCATTGAAAAATGCGTCAACAGGATAGCACTATCTACGATAATTTCAATTTAATTAGTATTTTGAGCAACTATATAGCTTTTTAATACGAGTACTTATATTTTGAATAGTTTTAAGGATAATTAGAAATGCGTGGTGCCTGCCGCCTTTGCTTAAAATCACATCGAAAATTTGAATCGGAATTGAATTGTAATGTTCTTCAATATACTTCAACGAAATGTTGGACCAAGCGTTTTGATACCTTCGATTAATTTGATTTTTGTGTTGTATTGTTTTCCGGACTCGTACACTTTCCTAGTCAGCCATTCTCAGACGTTCTCGATGATATTTAGGTGGGACGGGTATAGTGGATATTCAAGGTTGTCAACTTTTTCAACGTGTTCACGGATTGGGTTGTTTGAATTAGAGCATTATCATGCTGAAAATTCCACTTTATAAAAAACTTTTGTTTGTTGAAATTCTTTGAAAAAAGATATCGAGGCAATCTCGATTAATAAATTACAAAAAATAAAATATTACTTTATATTTACAAATAAGTTTTGAACGTGGGGAAAAGCCATTTTCAAAACGCTGTTGTAGTTCTCCGCATTCGCTGGCATTACGTTGTCTTTCCAGATGAAGAGAAATTTAATTTAGAAGGGCCCGATGGGTATAATTAATATTTTCATGATCTCACAGAGGAGCAATATTTGGACCACCAGGTGTGATGGTGTGGAGAGCAATATTCTACTATAGCACCTGCGTTTAACACTAATTCCTTTAATTTTATACAGTCCATAGTAGAAAACTTCATCTACGCATATTCACACATTTTTAGACCGCGTTAAATCAAATCGCGTAAAAACAGAATGAAATATTTTCTTGGGGATCGCATTGAATTCTATTCTATTGCTATTTTGAATTGACATGTATAGTTTTTGCTCATGAAATATGAAAATATATGGCAATAGTGTTAGGAGAAATGATATACACAGAAACTGTGACTGCCTTCGATCGGTAAGTCATGTCAAACTTGTATAGAATTGCCGTGACGTTATTTGTTGTATTCCTTTCTATGTATTATCGAAAAAAGAGTGTCAAACTTATTGGCCTAAAATCTTCTAATCGATCGTTCTTCTTCACGTATCTATGTTTGTGGAAGAACAAGAAGTCTTCGTCCAATCGAACTTTTATGTTGTTTCTGTTCACAAATTCTCCAAAATAAAGCCAAACATTTAAATGCAATTAGTTTTAGAGAAATTAAACTTCCTTGTTAGAGATTTTAATATTTTGTTAATTGTTTTTAAAACGTTCGCCATGTTTAAAATTTTTTTTATTAATAACAAAAATTATTAAAAGTCAATTTACTCCTTTGTTTAAACAAATTGTGCATTGCAAATTGCAGAAGTTTCTTTATCAACTTCAAAAAACTCCAAAATAAAATGTTTTTTTTTTTACTTATTCAAATTTGTTAATTTCTTTAGTTGTTTACAAAAATAATTGCGCTCGAATCTCTTAAATTTATTTAATAATGTGTTTTATGTTTGCATAAATTCTTCTATTTATTTTGTTAAATCGTTTATGTTTTTCCGTTTTTTTTCTTTGTATTTTTGTTATTTATAACTAAGAAAAAATATTATATACTTACATATTATCTCTAGTATCACAAATAATTAATGTAAAAATAAACAGTCAATATAACTTTGAATTATATAAAACTATAAACAATTTAAAAAAAACATACCAATCAACAAACTAAATGCTAACATTTCAAAATACCTCCAATTAAACAAAATAATGAACCTAAATGTGTACTAAAATAATTTATTTAAAATATAAATTTGTTAAATTTACTTCATAAAAAAAAATACAAAATAAAACAAAACAAAATCTATACTTTTATATATTTAGTAATACATATTAATAATATACATATATTAGTTTTTTTTATAGTTTTATTTAATTTTTTTTTATAATTATCAAATATATTAAATATTAAAGCAAAAACAAAACAAAGAAACAAATTATTACAAAGGATTGAAATTTTTTTAAAAACGTGTTTAGGCTTAGCTTTATGATAATATTATATTATTGATATCATACAAGAGAAATATACAATATATCATAATTTAACAAACTAATATTATAGTTATACATATGTTTACTACAAACTTACCTCCTTTGAAAATGTATCCTGTCCCGTTTTTTGACACCTACACACACCACACACACATATATATATATATATGTATGTACACAAACAACACATTAAAAATAGCAAAATTGCAAACTTTGTAGAAATATTACAGCCTGTTCATAGAATAGAATTCGCTACGGAATTGTAGTGGAAACGAAAAGTTGTTTGAAAAGTGTTTGTGGTTATAAGTTTGTATTTTAAGCAGGAAATGGTTCTAGCTGTTAAAAATATAAATTAAAAGGTTCCTAAGTTAAAAAAAATAAATATAATGAAAATACTCCAAATTCGAAAGTAATAGCTGAACAATATATTTATGTTAAAAATTGTAAAGGCCGCTGGGCACATAGAATACGTCGTACGTTATACGTTGCTTTTTTCAACTGACAACTAAGTTGAATTAAAGGAGTTTCTTATGAGCTTTGTCACATTCGGTACGTCTGCGTCAACGCAAAGTACTAAAGTTGGGCAACTTTTAACGTACGTTGAGTACTTGGAAAAATATAATTTTTTTTGCTTTGTTGTTATTAAGCTTTTGTGTTGTGTGATGACAAAATGAAATTAAATAAAAATTAAAATTAAAAAAAAACCAGAATATCCTCTAATTCTATTGAAAATGTGTACTTTAATCAAATGAAGCTGATTTAATGTCCGTCAACAAAGTACTCATTGTGTCAACCTTCTCCGCCGATCCTTTAATGTCAGTAATGTGTACTTTAATCAAATGAAGCTGATTTAATGTCCGTCAACAAAGTACTCATTGTGTCAACCTTCTCCGCCGATCCTTTAATGTAATGTGCCTCGGCCTTTAGAATTAGAAGCAAACAAAAAAAGTGTCTTCATCCAGTTTTCTTGCGAGTTTTATAAATATATGAATATGTAGTTTAAAATCTCCTGTTGCATTAAAATATTTCTTGAAAACTCAAATACATACAATGTTTCTTGATTTTTTTATAAAAGTAAAAAAACGAACAAATAAATTGGTCTGATTTTTGTTGACGATTTTTGAAAGGTGAAATGAATTGAATTTCTATGAACAGGTTGAATATGTCGAATATTTCAAATAAAACTTTGTTCGCGCCTAATATTTTTTTACATAGGTTTCTTATTAGGGAAAATGTGTGGGGATCTTTCGCGTCCATTAGTATATTTTTTTTTTGTAAAGAAACTTCTTATTTACATACTTAGATTCGAACACCTACAATCTCAGCTTCTGCTTGTATAAGTGATAAGTACTTTATTAAAAACTGAGGAGTAATCCTGAAATAATCAAAATGCCTTCCGTCAGTGAAAACCAGTTCAAAAAACTTGATTTTTATCGTGTTTTTCCCGAACTTTAGATGTTTATAACATGTATAAAGCGCCTGATGAAATTGACGGAGAAATTGAGGGAGAAATATAGGAAAAGAAAGTTAGGGCCGCAAAATACCCCATACTTAGTTCTATTTTTTTTTACTATTTTTCAATTGTAAATTTTTTAAATCTTGTTTTAAATTTCAAAGTATTTTAAGGTTTTTCAAACAATCAAAAAGAGAAAGAAAATTTAGAGGTTAAAATAAGAAAATCGAATTATATATATGAAGAAAATTGAAAATTTATCCTTTTACATTTACATATTTGCAAACACAATGTTATCAAATCTATAAAAGAAATTATTAAAATAACTTTTTATTTAGCGAAACAAATAAATAACCTCACTTTGGAACATTAACAAAATTTAAAAAAAGCAAAATATTTTATAAGTATTTCTTTTAAGTAAAAAAGCAAATAATGGATTTATGAAATATTTGTTTTTCAATTTATTGAAATAAATGAAATTGGTCATAAAATTAAAGCAAATTATTAAATTAAATTAAAAAAATTAGTTTGTTTGATATTAGAAATCTGCGCGTACTTGATTATTTGTAATATTTTGTTTAAATTATTACACAATTTTACGTTCACTTTATTTTTTTGCGTTTTATTCAAAAATTATGGGATAACTTTGATGATGATGTGTTAATTGTTTTTAAGATTAATTTTTTAATATTTTTATGCGATTTTTTAATTGAGTGCCATTTTTCGAAATTTTTTTTCAATATAATTATATATGTACATGTATGTTAGTTAGCATTTTAAATTTAAAAATTTCTTTCATTCATTTATCTAATGGCATATTTGAAGGAAAAAATAAAATTTAATCAAAAACTAAAACCACAAATTCAAAACGAAATAATCAACAAATAAAGAAAACTTAATACCGACAGACAAAATCAGGGGCCGCGACTCACGGCATTCGATATTCGATATAGGGAAGTTACCATTTAAATTTGTATTGAGATTTCGATCGATATCGAGTGCCGTAATACGTCCTTAGGGTTGGGCAAACACATACAATATTAAGTGCGGCTTGTGTAAGTGAGAGATTGGGTATTTGCCAAAGAGATTTCTTTCAGTAAATCATAACCTGATTTTCTTTGAGAAATACTCGTATTAGAGCCCCTAAGGCTGTTCACATAATACATTATGACATTTTTGGACCACTCCGGCACTTCGTAAAGCATTTGAAAAATTCTTGAGTATTAATTATAGATTCCGTAATAAATTTCCAACATCCTCTCTTACCAGAGTGCGTTACGTAAAACGTGCGAACAGCTTCTTAGATCTGCCCACCCCTGTGCTAAATAAATAAATATAGAAAATGCAAAACAAATACTTTAATTGAAACAAGAAACTTACAAATTTTATAAACTTATATACTTACAATAATGTGTAATTAAATTAATAATGTAGTTTAATTAATAAAACTAACCACCCAAAAACCAAAAACAAACATGATGTAGGGACTTTAACTCTTAATTACTAAATAATTAAAATTAATTCAATAATTTGGCTCTCCAAACTAAGACTTCTTTTTGTTTTTCATTTCTAATTATAAAAAACACTAATTTAATTAAACAATAACTAGACAAAAAAAAATTAAATATAAACTTATATACTAAGTATAACAACTCTATGTCTAAAATCAATTACAAAACAGCAAACAGCCTTTCAAAACTAAATAGCAAATAATATTTTAAGAAAACATTAAAAGAAATTGTTTATTTGTACTCTATTGTATGTTTTAAAATAAATTCTAGTTTTAATTTTTATTCAATACTGTGACTAATAACAATTAATGAAATAAAATGTATTATTGTAATGTAATTGAAAATTAAATAGCTTCCTTTGTAAAACTGTTACTATATACATATATATTTTTTATAAACATATTTGTTCTTTTAAGTTTCCATTATTATATACATATGTACATGCAGACAGACATGCATATATGTATATATATGTGTGTGTATACTTGTATGTATATGAATTTTGGCTTTAAAATTTCTTTTTAAAAATTTTTTAGTTAAATTAATATTTTTTTCTAGAAAAAATGCCTTTAAAAAAAAATTTAAACTATTAAGGATGGTATATTGTTTTCAATTAAATTCAGCCTTGCTTATGAACAATGGCAAACCAATTAATTTTCCAGAAAAGAAAACATCATAAGTATGTACGAATATGAATAAATACAACAAAAGCAGAACGGCAAAGTATTAAAAAAAACAAACGATTAAAATATAATTGAAAAAATTTTCAGTGCCGGTTAAAATAATAGCACCAATTGCAATTAGTTTCTTGTTGCAAAAAACACTTGAAGTGAACTGAAGACGATCAAATAAGCACTTGAATATTGTAAGTGTGTGCTTGTACATGTACGCGTTGATTGATGGAAATCAAGAACTTTTAATTTGAGAAGCAGTTATTTGATCGTCGCCAAATGTGATTGACAAAAACAAAACTAGCTCTACATTTTAATATCAATTCATTTAAAAGATTTTGGTGTAAAAGTGGGGTGTTATTACGTATGTCGATTCGAAAGAAAAGATTTTCGAATGATATCCGTTTCGAATCCAAATATATAATAACCCCCCTGGTGCCAACAGCACCAGGTACATTTTTTTTAAATTTATTCGGTCAAATTTTGCTAAAAGAAAGTGAAAGACGATAGTTTTATAATTTTTGGTTTCGGTCTTTCTAAAATTTAGTCACTTCTTTCTTCCAGTGGTGTGCCTGCTGAAAACGATCATCCTTTGCAATAAATACTTGCTAATTGGCCACTAGAAAAATGAAGGAACCTGCTGTGTATAGATGAGTCTAAAATTTTTCGATTTGGTGAAAAGAGTTTTAAATCTTTTGAGGAAAGATCGCCTTATGAATACAGCAACAACTTTAAAATGTGTAGTATGGAGGTGCTTATTTTATATTAAGGTAGGACTAAAAAATTTAATATATGTAGATGGTGTGGGTCTCGGGTCTTTCGGTGAACGTAAAGAAGAGAGTGTCTGCGATGAATTTAACAAGTATTAGGTGTGAGCGAAATATGGATTTCCATTGCTTATTAGATATTTTTTTTTATTTATTAATCGAGATTGCCTCGATATCTTCTTTCAAAGATTTTCTAAAACTTTTGTTTGTTGAGGTTTGTTTAGCTTTAGGTTGTAAAGAAAATAAAATAGATTCATATCAAATAATATAATTTATTTGTTGGGATTTTTGAATAAGTTTCAAAGCCTACTATGCTTATACTATTGTAATTTTTGTAATTTTTATTGAGTTTTTAAAAGTGTTTGTATAAGAGGTTTGAGACATTTCAAAATATGGTTTAAGGTCTACTGATGATTTGGCATTAGCATCAATGAAAAGCATGTATATAGACTAGTTAAAAAACCCTCAACAAACAAAAGTTTTTGAAAATTGCTTATTAGAATTAAATTAAGAATTAAATTGTGTTGTTTGATTTCGGACTAAGTGCGACTTAAAAATACGCGATTTGCGTGAAAAACTACGCATTTAATCACTTTTGTAACAGGAATTTTAAACATCAATTTCACTTATTATTAAATAATTAATTCGCTCTTAAGTGAAATAGCGCTTCTGCTTCTGCTTCTGTTGTGTTTAATTACTGCTTTATTGCAAGAAAAAAGTAAACCGAATATAAAGTAAAACATAGTGATATTAACAAGACAAAATACAAAATATGTACATGTAAAAATATTTTTTAAGAAAACAAAATAATTAAAACAAAAACAATATGTGATCTTACAGTTTATTATCAAAAAATAAAAGTATAAAAGCAAAAAACAAATCTAAAACCAAATTAAAAACAAAAATTGTTGAAATAATCATCCTCCACATCGTTAAAATTTAGGCATTTTTAAAATGTGGCGTCACTTTCTAAAAACGCTTTAGTTTCGACGGTAAATTCGCCGACCACATTTAACAAAATTTCAAAACAAAATTTTACATTAAAACAACTTATTAAAAAAATTAATATTGAAAAAAAAGAAAAAGAAAAATGTAATTCTGAATTCAATAAAAATTAGAAGTAATATTGATGTGTATGTAGTAGTGAATAAGTTTATAAATCTTAATAAATAAGAGATTACCATTAATAAATAAAACACTCTTCACGTTTAAAGGTCAATTTTGTTTTGTGTTGATTTTCCTGCTATCCGAAAAATTAAATTTTCCAAAAATTATGTGATTTTCTTTTAATTCACAGGAGAGACCTTTGACATTATTTAGAGTTTTTAATAACGTCATCTTAAATGAAAAACAATGCAAGCACGTTTTTTTTAATTTTACAACAGAAGAACAGAAAAAAACTAATAAACAAATGTTTTTTTATGATAAAAGTTTAAAAATTTTCTAAAAACGTTTTTGGATAGAATAAAAAATGCGATTTAGATTTTTTTTGGTTACATTGTTTTTCATTTCACCTGACAATATATTGTAGCTTATTTAAACAAAAATTAAATTGTAACTATATTGAGACCATTATAATAGTACTTTGGCTTTAAAATATTTATTATATATAAAAACTAATTAAAACAATAACAATTACGTTTTGTTAGTTGAAACTTTTTAAAAACAATTTACGAAAAAAAACAACAAATTTTACTTTTTTGTATTTTAGTTGATAAAAAAACAATAATGAAAAAACTTAAAAATCCTCACCATAAAATAATTCAATAAAAATAAAAAATAAGACAAAAAACCGCGCAAAAACACAAAAAAATCATTGAGTTTTGATTTAAAAGAATTTAAGTGAGTTTTTGAGTTGAATTTCTTTACAACTGCGAATTAGAAGATGTTTCGGGCATTTTTACTGGAAATACCGTAAAGCAGTTTTGAATTATCATTAGAACTTTAATTTGAGCTTTTTTATGGCGTTTATACTGTTTTTCAAAACCAGCAAAATATAAAAAATATCGGCGGAGATCTTCTCTTATATCTGCTTAAGAAAATGTATTAAAGTTTTGTTTCCGAAACTACCTGCATATAGTGATATCTAGAAAGAATTAAGTTTCTATTTGAAACTGAAGAGAAACGAAACTTTGGAAAATTTTGAACTGGAGAAAGATCCACATTTCGTTAGAACTGAGGTGTTACTTCCTATTGCGATGCGAAAGCAATTTCAATGTAAAAATAGTTCGATTTCGCATCGCAATAGAGAGTAACCCCCCAGTTTTTTTTTATTATTTGAGGGCAGGTAGGCTGACGTCCAAAACGTTAATTGCTTTGTCTTTGAACAAAGTGTAGTGTTTCATAACGCCGCAGTACAAAACACTGACAATGTATGTACATATAACATTTCAAAACGACGTCGAATAGTATGAGCATCGCAGTAAAAACGCCATCACGGCACCGGTTTTAAAGTTGACGCTTTGATGTTTAATTGCTGACGCAGTATACGAAAAGAAAATGGACGATAAACAAACGTAAGTTAAAGTTAAAGTCTTAACATAAAACAGCTAAACATATTTTAATTTATTTCATAATTCATCGCATCACCTAGTATATTACACGACGTCAACATAAACCCAGCACATGTATTGTTTCGGAACTTGGCATATGTACATGATTTAAATAAGGTGGCACAACAAACACATACAAACTTTGCATTTATACGTTTTGGAAGTCAACCGTAATGTCTGAGATTTGAATTGCTCTCGTAAATCGGTGACGAAAACGATTTGTACCATGAAAATATTTAAAATTCTATCTGAATGGTAGAACTGATTTCGAAATATGCAGAACATGGCCAGTTTCCAGCAACAGGTAATGTTATGAACTTAATTAAACCAATTTAGTTTTTTAATTTATTCTTAAACTCTTGCAGTCTCGTATTCTTCTTTGCATACAATTTGATATTAACGATATATGAAATATGGAGAATTGTCTATTGCAATATCCAGTCAACTTGTGGCCAAGAGATGAACCATTTGTAAAGAAAAGAAGAAAGAAAGGTAAAGTATAAAATATACTAGAATCTGAATCCAATACCATAAAGAGAAATAAACCCACAAACCAATTTATTTCGATTCTCTTCAGGCCCTCGTGACACAGATATTGTGGTATATATTTTTGTATGAAATTTAATAAATTAAATTTGAGAATTTTGGTGCCTGTAAAAATACACGACTCTCTCGATACGGTATCAATAACATCAGAAATTTATGAATTCAATAATAACATTTATATAATGTTAGTTTTCGGAACTGAATTTTTATTTTTTAGAACTAATTTTAATGTGTTCAGACATTCCATAAACCTATTTATGGCTTTTTTATACGTTCCGCAACAAATTGTTAACCCAGTCCCTGAGTGCGTTATGATACATAGCACTGAGCTTTCCATCACTCGCATATAAAAGAATATAACGAAGAATATATTAGACAGCAAAACTAAGGACACAGTAGTATGTTTTTTAGCTTTTACGAATTTATTTTTGTTTTAGGAAAAACGGTAAGACAATAGACCCATATATATTATGTATTTAAAGGTTATTCTTTATTTCTCTTTAAAAACTTTGTCTCCAAATATAATTCCTAAAAAGAAATTGGCAACATTCATAACATTGCGTAATATGGCAACGCAAAAGTAAAGGCACATTTGTTGTTTGTTTGAAATAACGGAATAACAAAGTGCAAACAAACAAAAGCCAAACATTTTGTGTAAGAAGCGTCGTAATTTACAAAAAAAAAAAAGTAATTAAATTCGTTAAGTTGTAATTCAAATATTTTAGTTTAGTGAAAAAAGAAAAATAATGCCACATAAGAAGTTTACTATTGAGAAATGGCAAATTATAATAGATTTGTATGAGAAGGAATGCTAATCTTGCGGAGAAATTTGAAAAATACATAATTCGGTATTATTCTGTAACTATTTGTTGACGTGAATACAACAAAACACTTAAAAAATGCGCAGTTGTCCACTCGTCGCCGCTAAGAATTTATTACTATTGACAATATTTTATTATTGTCTAAGGCCTGAAAATGAAAACAGAGCGTTAATAGTAATTCATTGTTGACGGCAGCGGGTGGAAAAGCGTATATTTTTTGGTGTTGGCGTTGACAAATGCTTACGAAATATACATAAGTGAATGCCTCGTAGTGGTTTTACGGTGAGAAAACTTATTCAACGCAAAATAAAGGAAAACCGAATCGAAAATAAACCTGTAGGTGGTCGGCCACCAAAGTTGATCGACACACATAAACTATATACTTACGTACAAATAAAGAGCACCGTTGAGAAAAGCTCTTTCTCAAATGCCCTGGTGTAATGGAATGGGGCTGCAGGTCGTCGCCGGATGTTGGAAATCTAGTATTTATTGAAAATACATTGAACAACCCAACTGAGACAGGTCCTCTTGGACGCATCGAACAAACTTTGCACTGAAACAACAAAACTTTAGTTAATTCTATGAACAAAGAATTAAAGGTTGTCTGACAAAAAAAGGCGATCTCCCTAAATATTGAAAAGGTAAAATGTTCCGTATATTTGTTATTTTTTAAAACGAATTATTTAATATTTTTATACATATTTAAGTGTGCCCTTACTTTTGCTGTGCAATCTTAAGCTCTTATTCTAATATTTTTTGGCTTTTTCTACTTTAACGTAATAGAGTTTCCCCTTTTTTATTTAGATTGAATTACTATATTTTATTTATGCGCTCTTGAGTTTTTTGTTTGTTTTGTTAATTAAATAATGTTATTTTTTAAAGAAAAACTAAAAACTATTTGCTGTGTTGTTAGTTTTGCGGTCAACTGTATTTTTTTTTTAACGATAGCTACATTTTCCTTAACAACTTTTTTTTGTTCAACAACTACGTCCAGAGCATCTAAATATCCCTCGCATAAAGTTTTCTTTACATTTCATTGTAACTGTTGGTATAAAAAGCTTAACGTTATAAAGTTTTGTACATACCTACGCTCCAACATTTTCGAGCTTTCAAGTATGTAAAAGCTTTCTACTAAAAACAGTTTCACTGCCACAACATTCCCTGTTACAGTAACAACACGTTAAAAATCGGTGTATGAGAAGAAAGAGTTTAATGAAGGTAGTTAGTTGTGATTAAGTAACTGCCGTGTTTAGTTGTGTCCGGTTGTCGGGTCTTGTCTCTTGGTCGTTTTGTTTTGTTGTTATATGTATGTTGTGTAGAAAAAATATAATAAAACTTACGTAGGCTTGATATTGCAAATGTTAGCTTGTTGAAAAAAAGAGTGAAGTAAATAAACGAAGTTTATAATAAAAATGGTAACATTAACGTGCAAATATTATTTATACAAAGCAAAGTAATCAAATGTCTGTGTTAAGTGAAATATTTTAAAAGGAAAAAAAGCGCAGCGCGTGTGCAGCCATATTTAAATTATGCATTAGCTTATAAAAAATTCAATTCAATTCAATTGAAATTCTCTTAAAAAATTAGAAAGTTCTATGTAGCAAGAAAATAAATGTTAAAAAAGTAATACATATCAAAAAAAAAGTAAAATGTTTAGCAATTTGTTACAACTGAGTGAATTTTTGAATACTTGCATGATTTCATTTTAAGAAAAATATTGGTTGAGTGATTAAACAAGAAACAGCCAAAAGCAACAGCAATAATGTAAAAGGCGTCCGTCTTTAGTTGTTATTTTATATTGTAAAAAAAATTGCATAAATTTACAAGTTTTACTTCCACATAAAATATGCTAAGCCCCCCTTGTATTATTTTCCTGGGTTTTTTCATGAAATAAATTGTCTATATACACGTTCAATAAATTCAACGCGGCTTTCAAACTCACCTATACAATAAAACGTTTCGAAGTATAAAAATAGAAAAAGAAAATAACTTGGCTTTAATAAACAACAACCACAATTAAAAAAGAGTAAGACGAAGCGAAGATAACAGCAGAAGCTTCTTCTCATACAAAACTGAGTTGAAATAAGAAAATACTAAAAGTTCTGTGTACATATTACTCAGAGACAAAATATTTACAAAATTCCCACACACCTTTTTTCCTTCATACAATGAATCTACACACGTACACATTCAAACAACTACTTTAAAACTCTGTTTATTGAAACCCGGTTTAATTTTAACATAAACAAATTTAAGTGAAAAAGTCAAGTCTCCAACAATAACTGAAAAAAATTAGTGAGTGGAGCTTAAATTTACTGTTTTGTTGCAATAATAAGCTTGATGTGTGTGAATTATTGAAAAATGAAACATGCAGTGTTTTGTTTTGAGTGCAACAGGTGGCATTGAAACAGAAATTTGTTTTAATTCAGTATTTCACTCATACTAACGTAAACAAAGTAGCAGACACTACACTCTCTTTGGATCATCATTAGCGGATTTATGTTTAAAATAACAGGTAAGAATTTTGCTTTTTTCGTATATTTTATTAATATGTGACTCGTACTTGTGAGTTGTATGTGCCAATATTTTCATAAAACCTTTTTAAACTTTTAAGCAGACATATTTAAAAATAATCGTCTTTAATTAAATACTGCAAATAGTAGAACTTTTGCACAATTGCCAAATATGTGCCTTGTCACAGATAGCCATCAGCAGTGACGATTATAAAATTATATATCGAGGCTTCCAAAGTATTCTAACTGTCATATTCTAAAAAAAACTTTCTCCTGAAAATTTTGTGTTCTGGCGTTTACGTTCATTATTGCCGAAAGGGATCGATATGATTAATTACTAACGAAAATCAAAACTGCGACCACTAATTTCCGTGCGTTATCATGGATCCATTTGGAATTGAATTGTGACACCGTTTCCAATTCCGTAAGGAATTCTTTGTTTCCGGCAATTTTTCACAAACATTTTATCAGGCAAATATTAATCCTGTCACCAGGGATGCCAAGAGTAGGGAATTTTTGTATGGAATTTATTGGAAAATTTCAAGCGAAGGGAAAAGAGACAGATTTTTCATTTTTAGGAAAATGTAAGGAATTTTTAAGACTATTTTTTCCACACAAAAATTATAATATATATACAGTGATGGACTAAAGTGCAGGCACAGTCAGTATTTCACGACAAATTGCGGTTTTTCGCATTTTCTTGCTGAAATGTGAATGACGCTGGTAGATTTAGTTTTTCTGCACTTTTCTTTGACATTTTCCTTTAAAATGTTAATGTATACGGTCATATCCATGCTTTCAATGAAAACCAGCTCCCCCGCAGCTGACATGCAACCCCACACAATTACTACTCCATCACTATACTTCACTGTCGGTAAAAGATTTTTTGCATCATATGCAGTATTTGACTTTCGGCACACTCTAGCGTGAGTTGTACCCAGATTCATGCTGCGCTCCGCACAGTTTCGGAGTGCACGTCCTATTCAAAATCTTATTTCTGCCCCAATATTAGTTGATGTCATTTTTAGGTCGGTCTCTACTTTTCGTACTATGTGTGTATATGGTTCCATTCTATCTCAGTTAATTTGCGCGTACGACCACTACGAGTTCCACTTAGAAAATTTTTTTATCTTTGAAACGATTTACGATTCTACAAATGGAAAAACGGCTTTGTTATGTAAGTGAAGAATTATTTTACGCGGTGATTCTGTAGTTTTTTTTTTTGTGTGTGTAGGGAAAAGCGCGAATTTTTTTTGAGATATGTAGGGATTTTTTTTAATTTCTGCTGGCATCACTGCCAGCAACATACAAATAATAACAAATATGCAATTTTGAATGGAATGCAAATATCAGAGACTCATCGCGAGTGTTGGTGCCTCGCAAAAATGATTGCAAAATTGTCAGACAATTGTGGTGGCCTCGTCTGAATACAGAAGGTAGATTTGTAATACCTCATTACTTTCAAGAACGAAAGAAACATTTATTTACTTTTTATAGTTATTATCATTTTAGTCGAAAGAAACTTTTCTTTCGTAGAACTACATATCGTCATATAAAATGCAAAATAACGTAACATCACTTTTCATAAGTTTACAGGAGAAACATAAAACTGTATAATATGGAAACTGTTTGATGATAATACGTTTTTTTTTGTTTAATAAAATCATTCACTTGATGATACGTTGTTTTCAATTTGGGTCATAACTTTTTTGTTTTTGTTAACAGAAGCTTGACATTCTGCACACATACATATGTAAGTAATATGATGTAGTAAATCGTAATCAATAAAAAACTAAAATTTAAATTTTTTGATGATACGTTGTTTTGCATTTTAAGTGACGATATGTACATATATTTAAAAATAATTTTTAAAATTTTATTTTATTTCCAAAGTAATTGTACGAAAAATACGATATTGTGTGACAGACAGTTATTGTTTATAATATTTCCAAATGCTGAAACTTCATGCATTTTATTCTGATTAACGTTTATTTCAAAATTGTTTAAAAACTTTTTGGTATTTTGGCTTTATGCTCACAATCATCTTTACTTTAACAACCTGCTTTGCACATTTCGAATCATTCAAGTCTTATTTATACACATACCAAAAACACACATTCTTTTCTTTTTATGAAACAAGTGTTTTTGTTTATTTATTTATCGATTGTTTGTTTATTTTACTTATCGAGTAATAAATACCGTTAAAACTGTCAAACTGTGACAGTTATCTTAAAATAACTCAAAAAGTGCGAAAAAAAATAATGAGGGAACGAATATAATAAGGCAATGGGAGAAAGAGTAAGAAAGAGAAGAATAAAACCAGTTAACAAATGTTTTAATTTTGTTTAATAAAGAAGCTATAAAAATGTTAGCAATCGACTTTTTTTAATTGACTTTATAAAATATATATGTATGTATATTTACATAAATGGAAAAACCAACTGGAAACATTTTGTATATAAAATTAAAAAACACGTTGACGGACGTAACCTAAGGTCCGAGATAAAAACATTTTTTTTTCGGAATATAAATACCACGGAAACCGCAAATATGCAACTGCTCATTTTTTCTTGTGCAATCTATAGAGCCGGTGACAAAATATTTATCTGTTTCAGAGATTTTCATGAATTTCGGCATCGACTTGTTAGTGCATATTTTTGCATATTTCGCATATTTCAGTTTTAAAAGCATTTTCGCGGCATTTTTCGAATTTATAGAGCACATAGGACACTTTCACAGCATTGATGTTTTTTCACACAGGTTTCTCGAACAATCTTGCAAATTCTCGTTGCTGTTTACAGAACTTTTCTGTTGTATACTTTAGTGCTGCCAATTTTGCATACACGGTAGATTAAACTGTACTTGACCATCGCTATATTTTCATTTTCGTTAACTTTGAATCTACATTTGAATTTTGTAACAATATTTTCAGTGTAATAGACAATGCCGTTTATTTTGTTGTTTATTCCAATAACAATTACCCAGAAGAAGCTTAACTTATTTTATCAAACATTTTTTATTCCTTAGAAATTGATGTACAATTTTTGTTTTTTATTCAGCTGCTTTGTTCTTCTGTTTACTTTATTTTCATCTAATTTTAAATGCAAATATGATTGAATTGTAGAACAAAAAAATATTTATTATTTAAAAAAAAGGAATTTTTGTTTCTTTTTAAGCTTTTTTAGTTATAAAATTATAATTACATTAGATTAGACTGAATTCACAATAGGCAAGAAACCTTGGCCAGAATACCATTTACAGTCTTCATATTCCTATAAAATGCCCGAATTTCCTGAAAACCAATTAAAACTACTTTTCGCAAAGCCAGAGCAAGAGGGCGCTTTCATGAACCACATGAGAACAATTTTTCAGCTGGTTAATTTTGATTATTTCTATTTTTTAGCTTATAACTAACTGCACTATTCCGAAAGACCATCTACTTCCTCTACTGTTGTTTTTTCTAAGTTTTAAACATATTTAATTTGTAGTTTAGAAGTGACATATTTTTTTACTGCATATATATTTTGCGATCGGCACCGCTTTGCACTGTGCCCTTGTCTTATTTCTTATTTTTTTTTCTTAAATGTGCGTCATTTAGCTTATTGCGTGTTTTTTTTTCAAACTAAATACTATTGGAAAAAGTGCCAAAAATAGAAGGTGGGCACAAAAAATTACAAGTCATATATTGTCGTACCACCAAAAATATAGGATTGGTCAAGGTTACAAACTATAAATACATACAGTGATGTGCAAAACGAAAGCAACGGAATTCATTATTGACTTTATATTTCAACATATTTGTTGAAAATAAAAAAATTAAAGATTTCTTGCTAAACCGTTTGAAGCAAAAATAGGTTTATTAACTGCAAAATGAAGTTAAAATTTAAATACATACAAAGATGTAAATAAAATTATAAAAAAAATATTATATTTGATTTTACTCTTTTTCAAATCAGCAAAATTTTCAAATAATAACACATACATATTTTCAATTTTAACAAGCATAAAAAAACGAGGTAATTTGTTTTTAACAAATATTATTTAAATAAGTACAACCACTGCCGGTTTTTATAAAATGAAAACAAAATTGTGAGTGAGAATTAATATTGAAAACGACAATAAAAGACAAAAAATTGTTTTTGTCTTCAATATAAATTCTCACTCACAATTTTGTTGTCATTTTATAAAAACAGGCACTGAATAATATTCTACAATACATTTTGCAACAAAGAACCAAAAGATATTCGTTTTTATTCAACCATACAAAACACATTTCCGAAATGAGAGTCTGCAATGAAACAAAAGCAACAAATCTATAAATTTATTTATTTATTTATTTATTTTATAATAAAGGTACTTTTCATGAAGTAAATTGATTTGTAAATAATCTTTAATGTTATATAAGTTGGTAGTTCCAGTCGGTTTAATAGAAGTGACTACCGATAAGTATTGCCAAGCCTTAAAATCGCAAAAATCAAAATGTTTTCACTACTTAATAGTGCAGTATAAAGAGCTCTGTTATTTGCAAATAAGTAATCTATCTCCTATCTTCTATATGATGAATTGGAAAATAAATTTTTTATATCCCTTTTACGCTCATATTATACAGCCGATTTTGACAAAACTTGTATAATTTTGAAGATAATTATTCACAAATGTGCACAATCTATAGTTTGTTAAAATCGGTTCAGTATTTTGGGAGCTATAAGCGATTAAAGTTGCTACTAATCCACGCACACTTATTCACATGCATGTATCAGCTTCAAGTAGAAAAATAACAAAGTGTGCTTGTGTGTTTGTCTAATTTCCTTTTGCATAGAAATTAGACAGAGCATTTTCTAAAAATACTTTGTAAACAAAAGAGAGCTAATAAGTTTTAAGTTGTTTATTTAGAATGTTTTTTGTTTTTGTATTTTATTGTGTATTTTTTTTATGTATATAAAAGTTAATGGCCTTATTCACAAACGATTAATAAAATTGTAGTAGTTATGTTTGATTTGTATATGAGAAACCGATTTTAATGCATATATTAACTTTTTAATCGTTTGTGAATAAGGCCATTAATATTTAATTCTAGAATTTGGTCAATTGCGTCGTCCATAGGAAATACTAGTAAAGTATTATTTGATAAAAGGTTCTAGGCTCAAAGCATTTATTCCTGGTACTCTGTTCTGTGAGAATTGTTGGGCAACATTGATTTTTTCATACGAAAAATTTGACGTGTACCCAATAGAATTGGGTCCAACACGTTCCGTCGCTAGTTTTACACAAAATCCTTTGATCAAACTAGAGATGATATCACGAGTGACTACACTCACGCTCATGCACTCACGTTAAAATGATTTTACTCATGCACGCCCTTATATTTTTGGCTCACGTTCATGCACGATCACTTTAGTGAAATAAAATTATACATAATCACGAAAACTCACGCTCACGAAATGCTTACGAAAAAAAAAACTGAAATAAAAAATTAAATGAAAAGAACTACTTGCAATAAAGCAAAAAGAATTACGAAACAATCACGCCAAATATCTACTTTTGCACGCTCACTCATACTCATGATTGTGCACGCTCATGCGCCAAATGAAAAATAAATCAAGGATCGTATGCAAAATATTTGTTCAATTCCCTAACTATTTTTATGTTGTTTATGTTATATAAATGTTGTTGTTAATTTCCCCATAACCATGTTTATAAACAAATGTTTATAAGTAAAGAAACTACCAACAAAATATATCCAACATACAACTCATACAAACGGTTGTGAATTTACCAATTGATTTGTTGCTCTTGTTTTGTCGAATTTACTTGCTTTTGGTTATTTTAAAACAAACAATTGGCTTTTGCTGTACATATTATGGATTACTTAGAGGATATAAATGTTAATTATTTATGGGAAATAAGTAATTTTTTAGTGCAATAAAATTTCTTTTCTTTATTTTGCACAACACTGTATATCGTTGTTTTTTTGGGAGCAGCTAAATAGCTTCCTATTTTCCTTTTTTATAATAAAAGTAAATAAGAACTCCAACTTTTTAGCAGGAAAACGCAATAAACTAAAATGAACTTCTGATATAAATAGCTTTTTTCTTTGCAGTGTCCTTTTTATTTATAATTCTATTAATAGCGTTAAAGCAATGAAAATAGATTGTAATGATTAATACAAGAAAATAAAATACACAATGCGAATATGAATGAGGTCATAAGGTGACGTTTGCAGTTTAGGCGTGCGTGATTATTTTTTTTCTTTTTAATTTTTTCTCTATTTTTTATTTTTTATTTTATTTATTTTATTGTTAATTTGAAATGTGTAGATAATATGTACTACATGTATAATCACTTTACTAATTTGTTCTTATATCTTGTATTAGAAATCATTGTTTTTCTAAAACACAATCTAATTAGAAAAAAAAACTTTAATTACCTTTTCTCTCTCAAATACTTATACGAATAACAAAAACAAACGATTGAAATTCCCACTCCATTGTTATTTTGCACAAAAACAAACCGCACGACTCGGCCCTTTCCCAGACTGTGGAATTGTTTAAACAAAATATTTTATGTGTTTGCATTGTTAAGTAAAAAATAAAGAAATGAAAATATATTAGAATAATTGAAGTAAAATAATAAGTAGTTTGTGTGTTAATATTAAGTTAGAATTGAGAAAAGATCATAAAGCTATGAGATCATGGAAAATAAAGAAGCTTTATTAAATAAAATGTTTATAAAGAAAATATTAAGCCGCCAAACTGAATTACGTTAAGGGGCTGTTCACATATTGTTCAACGTCATTTTTGGATTTTTCAACCTCCCTGCCTCTTCGCAACAAAAAAAATCATTTCAGTCACCTCTTTAGGGAATATTTGAATAAATAAATAAATAAATAAATAAATAAATAAATATTTTTGCTAACAAAGTATATCCCATTTACCTGGTGTTCCAGGCGTGAACATCATTCCAGCGAAAATTGTTCGCACAAAAAAGATTGCCCTTACCATGAATAATCAATCACCCTTATCGTGAATATGTTTTCCCTCCAGGTATTTCCCTTTTCTCTGAGGTTCCAATTGTGAATAATTCCCGCACGAAAAAATAAATTATCACGAATAATATTTTTCAGGGGTTCTTGCCACTTTTTCCTTGGTTTTGTTCACTTTATTTTTGCAGGTGAACTAAATAAAAATATTTTATAATTCCAACATTTTCCTTCCAATTAAAAATTTAAGTTTATAAATATTTATTGAAAACTTTAATATTGTATTATTTCATTATATTATATATTTACTCCTTTAGCCTTGAATATATAATATAATGAAATAATACAATATTAATGTTTTCAAATTTTAAGAATTAGTTCATTTCCTCATTTAAAAAAAAAATTCAAACAAAAATTTTTCAATTGACAAACCAAAAAAAAAAAAAACGGAAAAAGAAATTGTTGACTAATAATTAGTTAATTTTTGTTATTTAAATTGTTTATTAAATTTTTCCTCCTGAAGAAGTTACCCAAAGGGTAACAAAACATCGAGATAAAATAAATTTGGATGATTTTTATACAAAAAGTGACCTCAAGATTAATTTAAAGAATAATACTAATACAGTAGTAACTCGATTCTTGCACATACTTGATACTTGCACACCTCGATTCTTGCAACATAGAAATATTTTTCATTACGCACTCAGTACTTGCGACATCCGAAAATTTTTAACTCGATACTTGCAACATTTTTGTATTACTCTTGCGTGCTGCTTTGTTTACGTTTTCTTAGACTGAATACATTTCGGGTAATCCCCGTCGTTTTATGCTGCTAATGAAATGTTGTAATTTGAATCAGTTTTAAGCTTGACTATTGAGAGGTGCGGTGTCATAATGGCAAAGAAAAAATTTACGTTGCTGACAATTAAAGACAAAGCTGAGATTTTAAAGAAATTAAGTGCTGGATTTTCCACCAATTCCTTAGAAAAAAGTTTTCATGTGCATAGATCAACAATAACTCGTGCTAAGAGAAATGAAAACACCATAAAGAAATTTGTGGCGCATTCTGAATCCGGCCCTGGGAGAAGAAATACGCTTAAACCCTCGGAGTTTCCAAAAATGGAAAGATTCGAAACTTAGATTCTAAACAGATGTATGTGCCTTTTATTTTGTATGGAAAATTAATACTCGGTACTTGCGGCAACCTCGAAACTTGCACCGAGCCCGGTTTTCATTACGTGCAAGAATTGAGTTTCTACTGTATTTAAAAAAAAATTAATTAAGATATATTTATGTAAGTGCTTAATATTTCATTACTAGAGTATGGTCGATTGCGTCGGCCATAGGAAATACTAGTTATATATTAACATACACGAAATTCGAAATTCGACCGCCAGTTTAAACGTATACTTATTTTAGTTGCATTTATTTAAAGAGAAAAAATTACTTATTCCCCTTCAACATGGATAAAACAATTAACGAAATAAAATTGCATACAAACACGCACATTTATAAAAAATCTTATTACTCATATACATACATATGAATGTCGGTACTCTTTAAACAATCTCATTGCTTTGCTTATGTTTTAATTTGAACTAATACTTACACAAGTGAATGCGTCTACGTGTGTATTTTTAGCATTTGTAGTGGTGTCAAATTGATTAGCCTTTTATTCCTTTAATACTGAACTGATTTAAATAATATATAGTCGGGGGTCACTAAAACTCAACAATGTTTACCATTTGGTAAAAGAATGAAGAAAATCGTTTGGCAAATAAAGGAGAAAAAGGGATCTAAAAATTTGTCTTTGCCTATTTATAATAGATAGATAAATAAAAAAATATATTAATGAAATTAAGAACTATTTCGGATTTTCGAACTTTAAAAACAAACACAAACGAATAAATACGAATATTTGTAAATGTTTCCATTGTATTGTCGGCCACTGTATATTAAACATATTAAGCTTTAATGCAAAAACACATTCCAAATAAATATGTACTTTTACAGCTGTTTGTTTGTTGAAAAAATAAATCAAATAAAACTCTGTTTTATTGCGCTTCACTCCTTTCCTCAATAATACCTGAAAAACCACGTTGATTTATTTTAAATCTTGTTGGTTAAGTTTTTGCTTTTTGTTAGAATTTATTTAAAAATTTACCACATTTTACCACAAATTACAAAAACCAAAACTTTTAACTTTAATAGAAGAAGAAAAAAAGTGTTTTTGAACTTTCAAGTGGCCTTTTTGTAGCCATGAGTGGGGAAAAGAAAAGAATTACAATATTAAATCTTGTAGATTCTTTTTAAAACAACAAACAATAGACACAAAGACAAGTGGTACTTACTGGGCATATGATTATGATTATGCTTATTCAAAAATGAATCTACAAAAGAAGTTGCTTTAAAAACAAGTATTGTGGTGGTGGCGGTGGTGGTTTAGACTTTTTTTATAATCAAACCGTCCGTGACAGTATTTAAAGAAAGATTTTTGAAAAAGTGCTGAAAGATCAAATAAAATCAATAATTTTCAAAATAATAGCGAGGAAGTCGCTGAATTCACAAAAAAAGAGAACAGCAAATTCTTATAAAACTTTTTTCTAACGTAACAAAGAGTAATTTATTTTTTTTGTACATAAAATATTTTCCAGCCTACACAATAATTTATATCTTTTATTTTCTTGTAAATATTAATATTCAATAAATCTTGTGAATATATTCTATCGATATGAGAAGAAAAAACTCAGAAAATGCTGCAGTGCTTTTAAATTGCCTTAAAAAAAGAACACGAAAACAAAATGCCATGAAATCTTTTAAAAATACTCGTACAATAGAAACAATTTTCAACTCTAAACACGTAAAATTTAATACAGACATAATACTCACACACGTGATTACATGCATTTGTATAAACAATTGTTTTACTTCCGGTTTTTAGAAAACACTGCCTGCCTGTCTTTTTACTCCAGTGAAAAAAGAATGTACACACAGAAAAATCGACGTCACGTCAATACAATACCAAAAAAATTGGGGCTTTTCTACCCGTTTTCAAAAACAACTGACAACTATTGACAGGCTCATGCTATTTTCTGGACCTTAGAGAACAGAAATAGACTGCCAGTAGCACAAAATTGTTTTCGAGAGCGATTAGACAAGCTCCAATTTTTTGGTATAGTGTTAACGTGACGTCGATGTCGCCATTCTGGAATAATGATTTTGCTTCATAATCGTTTCGTGTGAAATCAACATGCAAACAACAGCATCCCATTTCAATTTAACATGCAAATCTAATTGAATAAAAATGTATCTCTCATTAAAATAATATGACGAATGTAGTTGAATCAAAATTATTTCAGTATGAAACAACATGAAATTCACTTAATGTGTAAGTAATTATAATGTTGAGTTAATATGATTCAATGATCGATCTAACACGAAATTCTTTTAAAATTAAAGCGATAGTCATATTAAAATACCACTAAGGGCCACTTTTTGACTTTGAGATTAGAGATTAAATTAACCTTAATCTTTATTTGTGGTTTTTGAGTAGTCGATTATATGGTTTTGCTTGCTAGTTTAAGCGGCCAGTTCTAGTGGTTTAATCTTGTAAATATTATTAAATTCGGGCATTTCCTTCTTCTTAATCTTTTGTAAAAAAAACCGTTGTTGTTTTGTTGCTTTGATAACAAATTTGAAAGTTGCAAGAAAATTTTGTCATTTTTTGTTATTCAATATGGTAATACTACAGGGTTTAAACCACCACCCAAAAACATTATATTCATTTGATACTAGATTAATTTAATTGTCAGATTAGCTAATTAGAGAATAAAATTAGGTTTAATCTCAAGGTTAATGTTTGTTGCTTCAAAATGATGCCCTTAATCAAATACATCACAAAAGTTTTAATTAAAACAATTTCTATTATGTATTTACTTTTTAATATTTATTTTATTTACATACATTTGATGCTAACGCCAAATCATCAGTAGACCTTAACCTCTTATACAAAAACTTAAAAAAAAACCAATGAGAATTTCTTATACTTTTGTAATTTTTGAAATTCTCATTGAAATTCGTGGAATACTTATTAGCAATGTTGATCTAAAATGTAGAAAAATGTTGCCTTTCAAAGTTAATTTAACGTAATATTTTTTATTTATTTTACTACGAAGCTGATGTGTGTAAATTCAACATTGCACAATGTTACTTTAACTACGAAAAATGTTCAATCTACTATTTGTTAGTTCAAATTTAAAGTTTAAGACATTGAATCAATATGAAGATGTGTTAACTTTCAACAAAGTCAATATTTTTGCAAAAAATTACATGAAATGAAATCAACATTGTTTAATTTTGGCTTTACATTAATGTTTTTTTCTGTGTGTAGTTGTTTTTGTTTTAGGTGAACAAAAATAACTTCATCCCATATTCTTAAAAAACTAAATTTAATACAAATTCATTTTCAATTAAAATTAAATATTTTAACCCTGCAGCGAGCTGGAGATACAATGTTCGTGTGTATGTGTGGGAGTATGAGAATATTCAGGCATGTGTGACGCTATTTCAAAAAAGTCGTCTAGAGTATTTCCAAATGTAAAATAATTTTGAAAATCGAGTTTTGTTTTGTTCTATTTTTAGGGTGGGTAAATTGCATAGTTTTTTGTGATACAAAATTTCAGCTCCCTAACTCTTGAAAATATATACTCCACTAGAATAGCAGCTAATTAATGTTGCAGAACCGTAGATTTAGTTAAAAAAAACAGAAACGTGCGTTTTTAAAATGTTTGTGTGACACCAGCCTTAAAGTCTATTGAAAATAGTAATTTCAGTTGTAAAGATTTTGGCCCCACATCCCACATTTGAATACCAAACCAACTTGTTGGTCATATAACATGTTCACATTTTATTCTTTATAATTTTTTTTGTTGCTATTTTGTTGTTGTTTATATTGGGATGGGTCGGTCTCGAAAAGCGTAAACAGAATAAACGTAGAAAAACCCATAAAAAAACAAACAATAAAAAAAACTACTAAATTACTAACATGGCATTTGTGTGTGTGTGGCTGGGTTCCCAGGAAACACGCGTGCCTGATCTTAAATTCGTCATGAACTCAATTCAAATACTTTTGTTAATCCTATTTAGAACTCTGTTCAAATTTGCGAAAAATATTGAGCAACATTGTTATTTAGTTTGAAAACTTTGACAATTAGCCAGTGGTGACAATACCACGATTTAGAAAAAGTTTATCATCGGTTTTATTAACTTGAAGTACGCAACATTGTTTTTCGTACGAAAACAAAAAAATTGTGATGGTAAAATTTGAATATTGATAGTGGTGAAGTTGTGTTTGCTGTAAAAACAACTAATAATACCTTCCACAATACAAATAACTCTCATATGCTTTTTCTAGTCATTATTTGTGTAAGTACAAATTATAAATCACATTCAACCGAGCCACCTAAACAGTGGCGGATACATGGAAACACACATGAACACTGATGATGGGAGTGTTGCGGCTCCCGAAAAACAACGTTGTTTCTGTTCTGCCGTGTAAGTTGAAATTCATTAGTGTTAAAGTTTTTCCTTGTTCCTTTGGAATATTGTCTCATGTCCAATTCTTTCTGACTAAAAAATGTTACGAACTTTAGCCAAAATAATAATCACTTTGGATTAAAAAACCACTAAAAAATGTGTTTATTACAAAAAATTACTACAAATGGACAACAAAATAATATTTGGAGCTTGTACTGCAAAGTATCAATTAATGCAAATCGCAGCTGCTACGGAGGAGCTCATTGAAGTCACACGTTCTGCAAATACCTTCACCTTCATTTTATTTTGTATTTACATTATTTTCCATTATTTTAATTATTTCTGGGCAACAACAAACTAACTGCCGGTTTGTCAATACCGAAAGAAAAATTTCTGTCGAATTATTACATTTGAAACAAAAACAACTTTTAAAGTTTTGTTTTTGTCTTGAATATAATTATACGAAAGAAAATTTTCTTTCGATATAGACGAACAGGCAGTTAAAAAATTAAAATCACAACGTCAAGAAAAATCTGATTAGCTATTGTTTGCAATTGGAAAATATGTTACCAGAAACATTTCAAAGAAACATTTACAAGATAAGCAGCGTACAACTTCAGCCATATTATTTTGCAATTATTTCGCATGAATTTTATTATATGGAGTTTTGATAGCAGTTCGCACGAAATGATGAACAGAGTACCATGCTTCAAAGTAAACAAACGGAAAATATGTTGTCAGAATTATATTGTAGTTGGAAAGAAAATGCTGATGAAACGAGCACCAGTTTGGATTTTAATCTGAATCTTTTTCTGAAAAATTAAGAAGTACGTTGGAAATGAAATGATAAAAATTATATAATTTTCAAGCGTTCGCCCACGTGTTTGTTGGGTTAAGGCATAACGGTAGATTTTACGTCACCTAAATTAATTCCAGGGATTTTCGTCATTTCTTTTTAACACTCTTGTAAAACTGGTATTTTGTTTTTTGATGTTGTATTTTTGTAGCTCAAAAAAGGTGTTCGATTTTTTTTGTGGTCATATATTTGAACAAAAAATAAAATAAATACAAATGTAGGTAAACACGTGCATACACACCACATCCATATGAATATTTATGTATTAAGTATGTATGTATGTATGTAGGTGTAACTAAGTACTACTTAAAGATTTGAAAATGAAATGATTTCGAAAATTACGTCAAAATAATGATTCGGCATAAATAACTTCAGATAGATTAACAGTCACAGCTTCAAATAAGAAAAAACGTGTATTTTTGAATCTATAAATCTAAAGAAAAATGTTTATATGTTCATATGTATGTATGTGCATACATAAGTATGTATGGATGTATATGTGTATGCTTGTGATGCCTCCTTTCCTGTTTCCTGTTTTTATTCTTTAGATTTAAGAGTTGTTTTTGTAATCCGAATAAAAAATTCATATGAAAAGCACTTACGTCCTTAAGTGATTTCTATACGAATTTTCTAGGCGCACTTCTCGCTCACCTGAGTTACGAAAACACCACTTTAATTCTTAGTTTAGTTTTAAAATATGTTTTCTTTGGAAAAGCGTTTCTCTACTTTGTCAGTTACAAAATTTATTCTTTCTTATTTTTACATACAAAATATGGGTCAACAAATTTTAGCATAAGCTTCATAAGCACCAACCCCTCTTTACAAGGACCTTTTTACTTTCCTATTAAGCTTTTATGTTTAACTGCTAATTAGTGTTTTCATATTTGGTTTGTTTTTCTCTTCTATTTATTTTTTGCTTTCATAAAATGTTGGCAGTCATGTCACGATAGAATTATAGATTTTTTTAAAATAAATTATTTTTTATATTTACGCCTTAAATCACATGCATACTGTGGCACTTTGATTGTTAAAATTGTTTAAACCTCTTGGAAATTTTTGTACATAAACAGTAGTAAATGCTTTACCAAGGGAATAATTTGGCTTGAAGCTATACTGGGCTATAGTGTTCGGTGGGAACTCACTTTTTCAGACCGAACCCGAACTTCGGTATATTTTTGAGAACGAATCTAAACATCGAACTCGAAATCTAATATTTTTTTCATTCAATAGAAACAATTTTAATTTTTCTGTTTTGTTTTTATTTAATAAAAACAAATTTAACACAAATTTTTATTTATTTTTATTTTGACAACTTTGTACTTTTTGTACATTAATATTTTAAGGGGTATAATTTTTGCGTATTTTTGAAGATAGACAAAATGTACAAAAAATTGATTCAAAGCTCGGTGTTCGGTGAAAATTTCCCAGAACGCCGAACATCAGCCGAACGTTGGCGTCTGTCGAATTCCGCTACCGAACCCAAACGTTCGGTCTCTTTAAAATACTGAACAAGATTTTGCTAAAAAATAGAAAATTAAAAAAATAAATGAAAAACTCAAATCACAAGGAAAATGGTCCACTGAAAAATATCGAAGACTTTTTATGTTTTTGGCAACTACGCAGTAAAGCAAATATCGATTTTTAGTTGTTAATTAACATATCAAAAGGGGGGACGTCATACCACGCTGGAAATTAAAAAATTTATTATTGCCCACAATAAAAAAATGATAAAGCCAGAGGAAATGTGTCAACAAAAATCCACATAATGGTAGAAAACATCATTCATGGTTTCAAAAATGAAGGACGGCTAGTAAACAAGCCATAAACTAGCCCAAACAAATTGTTTGCGGAGCGTTAAGAAAGGTAGATAGATCGTCAAACTAATCAAAATTGATCCAAAGTTGAGTGCACCAAAGGTGCAAGAGATGATGGAAAAACGTTTTAATATAATCTGTAACGCCGAAACTATTCGCAGAGCTCTTCGAAAGAATGAGTTTAATGGCAGAATTGCACGTAAGAAGCCAAAAGAAGATAAGATTTTAGTTTGCTCACAGTTAATCTGGCAAGGATTTTTCATTTTCGAAAAACGTTTTAATTACAGATGGAAGTAAATATTTTGGGTCAGATGGGAGAATAAATGTTTGGAGAAAACCAAACGAAGAAATGAATTCAAAGCAATTGCGTCCGACAGTCAAACATGGTGGTGGCCATGTGATGGTTTGGGTCGCTTGTTCGGTTTTTGGAGTTGGTAAATAACACATAATTGCATTATTGTATTAAATCCTGTACATAAATGTTTTTAATAAAGAATCTTAAACAAACCGCTGATTTACTCGTGATCACAGACCAATTCCATTTTTAATCAGGATAATGATTCAAAAAACACAGTTAGAGTTGTTAAGGAATGGCTAATATACATACATAGTTATCCCAGACTGATCAAAACTCCACCCCAATCGCCGGCCTTGAACATAATAGAAAATTTGGGGCAGTAACTTGAAATGGAATTAACAAAACAATCCATTTTAAACTAAAATGACCAGAAAAATGCCCTCTTGCAGGAGTGGGAAAGAAGTCCGGAATATACAAAAAAAAATTTTGAATCTATTCCTAATCGCCTAAATTCAGTAGTTATTCGTCAGAAAAGATACCCGACAAAATATTAAGAAATAATAAAATTTATGTTTGTGCCTTATTTAATATTTTAGTTGTCATGTCATTGTAAATACAGTAGTTTTCCGATTTAAATGATGAAACAGAACTGGGGCTGACGTTTGTTTTCCATACAATATGACATAAAATTTTGTCAGAGAAAGCGGTCGTGAAATAGAATCTATTTATTCTTATACTCCCAATTTTAGACACTCATTTTCTCAACAATGTTACCGTGTTTTCATGAAATCACATACATTTTTCATACGATTTCATACATTTTCATACTTCCGTCGATTTTATTATGGGCCATTAGCGTTTGTTCCTGAAGTTGCAGATTTGTTCTGTTTCATCATTAACGAATATTCGATTTAATGAACATCGTATTTAACGAACACGCAAATATTTTCTATTTTATTTTCTACTCGGTTTAATGAACATATGTAAAATATATCAGCTGATGATTTGAATAGATTAGATGCATTGAAAATAAACCTTTACCCGATGATGAATGCGATGATAAAATTTTTAAAATAATGAACAGCTTGATGAAACAGAAATTCTGGAGCCCAAAATAAAACACGAAGAGGTCATTAAGCACTTGGAAGCTTTTATTAAATCGACTTAGCAAAACAATAGTAGTAGCAAAAGTTTAATGCTTTTGAGAGAGTTTCAATAAGAAATCCATCACAAGAAAACACACTGTGCTTAAACAATTTTAAAAATAAATTATTTTTTTTATTTTTTTTTATGAATTTTTCATTGTTTTCTTTAAATAATTTTTTAATGAAATATTTATTTTAAATTATTATAGTTTTCAGAAAATATTAAAAAAATACTGTAAATATTTAGAGTTTTGAATAAAATAGAAAAAGACAATATTCATTTTTAATTCAGTACTGGATATACGAACAATCCTGACAGCAATTAGGTGAGTTAAATCGGAAAACTACTGTATTTACAATTGCATAAATTTGCAATCTCAAATGCACAACATTGTGAATTGGGATAATGTATTTATCTTAAAATAAAATAATCTAATTTATTTAGTTCCTTTCTTTTCTGTATACTTTTCAATGCTTCAACTTTTTACACTTTCACGTTGTTGGCACCAAGTGGATCAATTTCACTGTGAAACACTGTATTTTCTTATGGCGTTTTCTTTTCAAAAAAAAATGTGCAACATTTTGTTTACTTTTTATTGAAAATTTTGCAATATAATGACTCTTTAAAATAGTGAGTTTATTAGAAATTATTGTATCATCATTTACGATGCAAAATTTTTGTCTTAAGAAAACTTTGAATAGCAATTTTTTTAATATCTACAAAGTAAAAAAAATGTAAATTTTTTTTGGAAAAGAAAACGGCATTATTATTATTAGGTTTATGTAAATAATAAAATTTTATTGCAAAAAATAATATAAAAAAATGAAGACTCTTAACAAAAACACTTGTTTAAATTCCCAACTTAATAATTCATGCATTATTTTTCCACACATGCGTCAGAGAAAATTAATATGACTTCTTCTTCATGTTATTTCAAACAATTATTTTCAATTCGTATTTGGTGCGTACTGTAACTAATTTAACAATATTTAGTCTTGTCCAAACATGCATTCATATTTTAATACACAAAGAAAATATTTTCTGAAAATTTAATCGCTTTCGTTTGTTATAAACGAGTGAGTATGTACTCACTCGTACATTGTAAATTTCATATTTTAACTTGCAAAGTTATCAAAAAATAATGAAATAAAAATTTCACTTTTTTAAAGTGTTAATGAAAGTTTTGATGGTGCGGTGCGGTGCGTTGTTACTGTGAATTTGTCATGACAAATACCACGTTTCAGTTACCAAAACTAATTCAAATCAAATCAATGCTGAAATGAAAACTGCAGTTCAGATTCACATGTCATAATACGAAACTTAAACAAAAACTATGTAAATAATTTTAATATAAAACGTGTTCACCGCAAAAAAAATTTTGTTTGGTTGACTGACTTGACTGGTGTGTACTTTTTTTTGCTTGTTGAAATGCATTTAAAAATTGAAAGTGTTTGGATATGAAGTGTTTTTTTTACAAGCTATTGTATGCCAAAATAAAGTTAAGGTGAGTAATTGAATTACAAAAAAAAAGAGTTTATGGAATAAAAATAATAAAACAACGATGACACTCAAATAAAAGTCATTGAATGAATAAATTAATGCAAGCGACTTTGTAAAAAAAATTCAAATTGTTTTTTATTAAATTTTTTTCTTTGTGTAATTGATTAAAATTAAATAAATTTGTTCATTGTTCATTATAAAGCTTATAGTTATTAAAAAAATTAGTTTTGAATAAATTAATAAACATTTAACATGAAAAAACTTTATTATTTATTCAAATTTCAAACATGTACATAAAATACAGAGAAAGAAATATTCTTCAAAATTCAAATTGGTTGGAAATTAATTCGTAATTGATTTTCTAATAATTTTGAGAAATTTCGAGAAATTTAAAATTATACACTACGTACTAATGTCGTTATAGAATGTGAACAGAACCCAAATTGCATATAAACTATTTACCGTAGGCTGAACTTTAAGAACACAATTAATTGAATATGGAGTTTTTCTAATTGAAATCGTGTTTTAGTTGTTTTTTTGTTCAGAATCGTCTAAAAATTTAAAATGTTAATGTGACCAACTATCCACATATCAGAGCCTTGCACAAGCATACGGAAACATGTGTTTAAAAATTTTGTTTCGTTTAGAAAACTTTTGCAACATTAATGTTGTGATGTACAATTGTGCTTTTCAGTGTATGAGCATCGCAACATTAATGTTTCGGAAGTTTTCCAAACGAAACAAATGTTTTAAACACATGTTTAGGTATACTTGTGCAGGGCTCTATGGTGTGTGTTTATTAAAAAAAACATTTTATTTTATTTATGGTATATCATTTTATTTTTAATCTTAAAAATTTCCTTGTCTTATTTTTGTTGATCAATTTTTTTTATTATTTCTCAGACACATCATCATTAGCAAACGTAACTAATTCGAAAGTACTAAATGCCAATAAAATTTTAATATTTCATTTTTATTTATGATTATTAAACTCAAGTGATTTCAAAACAAGTCCTTTGTAATTAATTTTGTATTGGAACTAGAAGCGTAGTTTTGCCATTTATTAAGTTGGTCGGTCACATGATAGCTACCAACTAATATTTTACAATTGCAACAAATCAAATGGTCACACATACTTGCTGCATTTAATTGCTTTGATTGTTGGTGCTGTAAAAGAGTGTATGTGTGTGTGTGTGCGTCAAAACCAAGCCCACCTCATGCCAATACCAACATGTATGCACGGCATGCAATACGCAGTTTATTACAAATTGTTACGTTTATTTCTATTAATTTCTATTCAATTGAGAGAGTATTTAATAATAATAATAATAAAAAAAAGTTTAACAAACCGGTGCCATTAAAAAGTTATTCAACAAAATCAAAACTCATATAACAAATAAATAAAAATGTAAACTGGCTTCTAAAGCCTGCATTCTTGTGAAACGATCTGGTATGTTTGTGGATGTATGAGTGTGTGTGTGCATGTGGTGGGATTTATTGTAAACAAACGAATGTTGTTGCCAGATCATTGTGGTAAACGCGAGACATCAAGGTCTATAAAAAACCAGAAACAAGTTTATTTGGTTGACTGGTTAATATTGTCGTTGATGTTGTTGTTTTTATTTATCGATTAAAAATGTATTATATACATACATACATACATCTGTATATGCAATTGTGGTCATTAAAATAGGTACCCTGATATACGTGTAACAATTTCTGGGGTTCTTTCTAAATCGGCAGACCTTTTTTCTCCAAACTTTCTTCTTATTCTTCAGCCTACTTAACTCCCAGTAGAGCATAGGGCGCTTACAAACTTTTCTGGTTTTGATTCTCAGCACGCTTTTTTAACATTTTTTAGTAACATTTAAGAAAACAATTCTTTAAAAATAAGGAAATCTTTTTGGCCAATAAAATACATACCTATATTTTGGTAAATAATATCACATATTGCAAAAGTTACGGTCGAACTAAATATTTGAAGACTTGATATCTACATAATTATAATACAATAATAGTCTCATATCAATATTTATATAAATTTCTAATTAACTAACGAGTTTGAGGTCACATTTATATTAAAAAACATCAAAATTTACTATCAATATTTCGCTAGCGAATATAGATGTTTTTTTTATATAAAAGTGACCTCAAGCTTGTTAATTAACAAGAAAATTATATAAATATATCAGGAAAAGTTCGAAAAATTAAGTCTAATAATAGCCAATAATAGTTGGGTCGAACACTGCATTGCAAAGTGAACGAGCGGAGACTTGTTCAGAGGCTGTAGGAACAGAATAAGTCCTATCAATTTATAGCAGATTTAATTGAACAATCTAGAAATTCGGTTGTTAAGCCCCGAAACACAATAGAAAGACGTAGTGGCGTTAAAATTATAGCAGATTCAATTGGACGATCCAGAAATTCGGTTGTTAAGCCCCGAAACACGATAGAAAGACGTAGTGACGTGAAAAAATAAGCCCAATTGCGGATTTCGATAGTAATGCTGTCGATACGAGCTGCTTCCTTTAAGGCGATTGCAGCTGAAATAAATAATCAAATTCCTGCAAGATCTGTATGGCATCGGTATGTGATATTAATCTTTCGTTACGAATTGCTCGAAATGTTCCATTGTTAAAAAAAGTGAATTTACAGAAGAGGAAAGAATTTTCAAATCGTCATAAGGCACGGGGTGAACCTCGAAATAGAACAATGGAACTAAAATGAATTTGTTTTAGGAAGAACGTGCTGGGCGCAATGTAGGAAGACCAAAAGAGCAGGAATACAAACCACGTTTTACTAAAAACAATTGAACATGATGTTTATAAAGATGATACCTATTTTGATGACCACATGTGTACATATGCATACAGGCAGATGTACTATGTAGGTATGTACATAGTATTTGAATGCATTATACGTGGTTCTGTTTGTTTGCTTTTTTTTTGTTAGCGTTTTTATGAAATGTCAGTCAACGACCCGGTTTTTTCGCTTATCAAATTTATTTTCATATTAATGGCAAATAGAAGTTCTACCAAAAAACTGAAATTAAGCCATTTTGTTTATTTTATAGGACAAATTTTAAGCGAATTACATACAAAGTTAAGTGTAAGCTAGCTCTTCATTTAGGGTCTGTTCAGATGATACGTAACGTCATATTTGGGGGTTTTTAGCCCTCTCCCACATGCGTAAAGCATTTGAAAATATTGTCACTATTTAAATAGTATAGATTTCGTAACAACTTTTCAGCATCCTTATCCCTCCTATGTGCGTTACGCAATATGTGAACAGCTGCTTATAGTAATTAATTTCCATTAGTTGCTGCTCAGAATTTTTCAAACGATTTGGTCGTCATTGATAAACCTGCACTGCCATTCTTAACTCAACTCACGCTTGATTTTTTCTTTATGCTAAATTTTCACAAGAATTTGTCTGCTTTTCTGTCAAACTTAATATATGAAGTTAATAACGTCTTAATTACAATTAAAAACGGTTGTGTTTCACAATCTTAAAAAAGAATTTGGTCGTTTGTAAGTTGCTTCGACTCTCAGATGACCAAACTTTGTTGAGTTGTGAACGACAATAGGGACATAACTCAATAGATGTTAAACAATTTGTCATTGTATTTCATAAAGTGAAATTAAAATTTTGTATGCAAATATTATTTATGTGCAAATATTTATGCATTTACGTATTGTAAAGGGTGTCTCCGTAAGATTTAAATTTAATGTTAATTTGTTTTTGTACAAGTAGCAACTCGGATATACATCTGTTTATTCCGATTATTAAAAATGGAGCGCTTTACGAAAGAACAACGCGTTATAATTGTGAAAACGTATTACAAAGTCAATGCCAATTTTTCGAAAAAAAACTTCTCTGATAAAGATCACTTCAATCTGAATGGCTTCGTGAATTCCCAAAATTATGAATGCAAAATTCCTCATTTAAGCTGGCGTGATTGGGCTTTACTTTCTTTCTTAGTTCCTGTGGTCTCAACTGGTCGTCATGGATGTAGACGACCTGCGATTTCAGCCAGGCTGCGCCACCTGCCACACCCCGCATGAAACAGTCGATTTATTGCAGCAATGATTTCCTGAATAAATTGTCGCAAGAAATTCTGATGTCAACTGACCACCAAGATAATGCGATTTAACGCCGTGCGAATTTTTTCTTTGGGGTTTTCTGTAATCTCGGGTTAGTATTCTAATTAACTAGAAACAATTCCTGAGCTCAAATTCGAGATCCAACGCGCCATCGGTGAGATACAGCCACATCCCTGTGAAAAAGTCATCGAAAATTTTATGAAAAGAGTAATGGGTCTGTCATCATAGGAGTGGGGGCTATTTGACACGGCTATTTTATTACATACTTAATGGGAACATGTCTTCTTTACAATACAATAAAAAAATCACGATTATCTCTAAAAATACGTGTTTTTATTTTAAAATTAAAAAGTGCATTCTTACTGAAACACCCTTTATCTGTGCACTCGTATGTATGAGTGCCAGTGTAAATAATTTATCCACATTAAAATGTGCACCCATAGAAAAACCACGTACAATTTTTTGTGCGTATGTAAATGCAAAAAACAAAGTGTCTCATGCGAATGAATTTGAACGGGTGTTGCAAAAAGAAAAACATAGTTATGAGAGAATGCTTCATTGCATGCATTTCTCTAACTGCAAAAGTGTTGGTTTCTTATTGTTATGCGTTACCCCTCATTCAAACAACAGATTTGACAGATGTCGCAAAAAAACAGCATGACCACAAAGTAAATCACAAACGCAGCTCAATCAATTTGATTTTCTCTGAGACACTGATTTCGCTTCCGTGGGCTTAAAAGTTCGGTGCCTTTTAGAAGCTAGTTGCAGCTCTTGTTAAAATGCTCTATATCTGTGTAAAACATTTGTATTTAAAATTCATTATATCAAATAACATACAATTAGAAAATGACAAAAACTTGGTATTTGAGAGTGAGACCATTTTAAAATGACATTTTTAATAATGTGAATAAAGACGACCCAAGCAAGACTGGCGACTAGAGTTATGAGTTGAACTAATGTACTACGTACATTCATACATATGTAAATATTTGTACGTGTGTTCTGTTTTTATTTCGTTTATTCTTTTCCAGCTCTTTTTCTATTATTATTATTGTCGTTACTTTTGTAATATTACGTTAATTTGATGACTATTGGGGAAAAAAATAAGTAACAAAATGTGGGTCAATCTTCATGCACATTTGTGTTGCACTGAATGAGTAGTAGCAAAGCTTGGTTGTTGGTTAGTTGGTTGGTTGGTTAAAGACGGTCTTAACCAACTAACTGACACAAGAAATTTGTATGTTGATTTAGTTGTTGAGAAGAGTTAAATAACAAAGAAGAAATAAATACCCAAGAAGTTGAAGATTAAGTTGAAATTGTAGAGGCTGGAGTTACACAGTTTCAAATGTTAGTTTCTTAGTTTAGTAAAACTGATTTTCTTTTTTTAGCAGTATCAATTTCATCCAACAGGTAAAACCGAATAAAGTCAATGTAAAATAATAGATTTTTAAAAAGAGGGAACCTACAAATCATTTTTTTATTTTTAACTTTAATTTGAAAACAAACAAAAAAACACAATACTCGTAGTTATCGTTTGTTATTACTGCTATTTGTATGCTAAACAAATTAGCATTTGGAGTTTTTTGTTGTTGTTGTTGTTGTTGTAAGAAAGCATAAAATATGAAAACCTTAACGCAATCTACCTACTCGTACTTACAATAAAGTGAGGTGAAAGTTTTTCATAGTGTTAATAGTTAAAATAGTTAAATAAACAATGGCTTGTTTTCCCTGTCTCTGAAGAAGTTTTAAAATAATAAAGTTTTCCGGTATTTAACTACAAAATATTGATGAGGAAGTAGCTGAGAGTTTGGAAACAGTTACAAATCTGGCAATTCAAGGAAATAGAAATCATTCGGCGTTTCAACTGCGAGTGGCAGCTTCCATCAGGGTTGCCAGAATTAATTTTTTCGTATTGATGATATTTTTTTTCTTCAAAGATTTAATGGAACTAGCCACACCCGGTGTACTTCATTACCCCATTGTTGTGAAAATGTAGAGATGTTAATAATTCTTATGTATGGGCGATAGCCGTCTCTCCCATCGAATTCAATCAATAATTAGTTTGAAACTTCTTTTTATTGTAAGTACCGAGCCAGTTGTGCAGATATAAGGAAATAAAATAATAATGTAGGCTTACTCACAATATTATTACAGTAACGGACTGTACGTTATTCAAGAAGTAATCAGTTCAGTAATTTTTAAAAGCATAAGTATTGAAAATTGTAAGCAATTTTGTTTTTAACTGATTCTAACATTCATTCAAAAAAACTAAGGACATATTAATACGGATTTTCGGTTACATTCAATATTGTCCGTTGTTTTCAAGTGCTGTTTTTTGCTTGCTTTATTTGATTTATTCTGTTTGTGATTTCCTGTCCTACATAAACAAAGGAAAAGTCTTTTATTTTTTAACATTAAAAATTAATAGAACTTTTGGTTCAATTTAAATGAAAAATGACTACACTGGTTTTTAAGTGAACTTTCATTTATTTTAAATTACAATTTCAGTTAATTTTACGTACAGAATATTTTGAGTGTATTTAAATTTCCCAGCCCTGAGTGAAGCAGTATCAAAATTTTAACAAGATCGCTCTCGTAAGTAAAATAAATTATATATCAAACAAATATACAAACACAGGTTCATTGTATATGTATGATATTTATCTTATATCAGATATTTAATACTTAACACACAAAAAAGTTATAGTAATTAAAAACGTCGAAATCATTGTCATATGTCCCCCATTTCCTTTAAATTTCGCACAATTTTTCCACTAAAAACTGCCATTTCTTGTCAATGGTCTTAGCATCTGATTCCTTTACTATTTGGAATAACTGTAATCTTGTGTAAACTTTTTCCATGTTATCTCTCGAAGTTACAAAACGGTTCTGAGAAAAGTTGTATGCAATAACTCATACTAGAGTACGCCTATTGGTCGAAATTCGACCGCCAGTTTAAACTTATACTTATTTTAGTTCCATTCATTTAAAGGGAAAAAACTACCTAATTACTTATTCCCTTCCCCATGGAATAAACCATAAACGAAATAAAATTGCATACACACAGGCACATTTAAAAATATCTTATTACTCATATACATACATACTCGTATATGTGTGTATGGAATATTAAACACTATTATTGCTTTACTTATGTTTTTACTTGAACCAATACTTAGATAAGAAAATGCATGTATGCGTGTATTTTTAGCATTTGTAGGGGTGTCAACTCTATGATCCTTTTATTCCTTTAATACCGTACCGATTTAAATAATATATAGTCGGGTCACTAAAGCTCAACAATATTTACTATTTGGCAAAAGAATGAAGAAAATCGGCTGGAAAACAAAAGGGATCTTAAAATTTGTCTTTGCCTATTTATATATACATAGATAATTAATGGAATTTATTAGATAATTGTAGGCGACATGCCCAGATATTTTGGAGTTATTCGAGCGCGTACAAGAGTGTGGTGGATTGTCATAACCTCCCTGCCGAAGTTTTTCCTGACACTTTCGATGCAGGAAATTAAAAAGTTCCCATTAAAATAAATATAAATATGCACGGTACAGTCCAGTAAGTACCACTCTCTCTTCCAAGACTTGACGAGTCAAATTTGAGATGTGTGAATCGGGACTTACGACCAAAGGAAACCATGGATGCAAAGTATATTTATTCAAATACATGCAACTCTCGATTTTTTCGGAATAACTTAAAATTTTTGCTAGCTTTCGATTTCTTTAGTGTAAATTTGGTTTTCTAGAAGATTTAAGGTGCTTTTCGGAGTAGCAGTGTAATGTTTTTGCTTTTTTTTTTAATGTATGCCAAAACACAAATTTTCGATTTTCTCAGTGTAATTTAGATATTTTTTGCGATTGGATTTGGATTTTTATAGTGATTTTGGTGGTTTTAGTGTACTTTTAGCATGATTATATCGAACACAATAAGTCGAATTTGAACACCACACAGAAAAAAAAACTTTTTTAGCAACCATATTTTATGAAAATAAAAATAAAATCAAATGAGCTCGTCGTTGATTTGAATACTATGTTTGTCAATAATACAAATTGTTAAAAATCCATTACGAAAATACCAAAATATAACACACATACAATTTTGCTTATCGCCATCATCACAGAAGACTTGAAAATTTATTGGGATCGGTATACAAAACTCGTCATCACAGAAAAATTTTACAATTTTTGTTCTGTGAAATATACGAGTAATAAACGCTTTCATCGTCCATCCCAAATTAAATACTTTAAGATATTTTTCCTTTGTAATTTTTTTTAAAACTGATACGTTTTATTTCTACTTTTGCAATTAACACACAACCAAAAAACAACTTTTTTGAAATTAATAAAACCGTAACATCATTGTCATAGTTAAATGAAATTCCGCTTTTATTCAATAATTTAATTAAAAACTCAATGAACTTAAACTAAAGAATGTTGGTTGTCTTTGTCATTTTCTATTGTATGTACATATTTATTTTTATTATTGTTATTTTTACTTTTGTAATCAACATAATTAAACCACATAATAAACTAATGACAAAGCAACAAAAAAAAAAAACAACAACAACAACAACAACAACTCTTACATACGTAAGTAATTCTCTTTATTAATAATTGTGTAAATTGTATGAATATTGATCTTAAGTTTATGTTAAATGCGAACTTTGTTTATAAAAAATAATTTCCATTCGTAAATTGTCTGTGGTTTGTTGTCTTTTAATGAGTTCCTTCCTCCGCTTGGCCCAGCCGCTCTTCTTGGGTTATTGACATTGAACTCTTAACGGCAATTTGTTTTTAAAATTTATGGTTGTAAAAAAGTAATTCTAATTCTAAAGTAATTCAAGGGAAGATGATGTTGAAATGCTAAAATTTAATTATATTTTCTTGTGAGCAATAAAAATTAAATAAATTTGTTTAATGTTTTTTTTTTATATCTAAAATTTATTTCTAAATTTCATATAGTAGATAAATGTATATAGTTTTTTATAATAAAAATTAAAAAAAATATTCTTGGTAAGAACGATTTATTTTTTTAAGAGGTTTTTAATAAAAGCGTGTTCACGTTGACGGCATCTAATGGTCCATGCCGTGTTGGCTCCGTCTGTTGAATTTGTTTTTTATTATTAACTGACCAACCTAAATTAGTGCGTCAAGCGTAGAGTTTTTTACGCCTAGATTTTGCGCCTGAAATTGCTTAAATAAAATTGAATAAAAGCGTCAACGCTGTGTCATCAACAATAACGTTAACTATTTTTATTTAATAGAACCCACAATATGTATGTAAATAAAAAATGGAGATAAAAGCGATAGATTGACCTAAAACTAGATAAATTGCGATTACTTTCTATCAATAACAGTTTCAACTGACTGCCAAAACAATAATGTAAAAGTTCTTTTTTGACAGTCCTGTTCTCTTGTTCTGTAACTCCTGCGTCGAGAAAATTTTCGGTTGAAATGTTTGAAATGAAACAAAAATGCCATAAAACTGTACAAACAGCTGTTTTTTCACTAAACTGCGTCTGTAACTTTTTTTGGTGAGTAATAGCTGTCACGTAAGCAAATTACTCGCCAATTTACAGAAAAAGTGTGTCTGTAAAATAGGGAAAATGTTCTTAAATGTTTTATTGATTGTTAAATTATTTTATATTTTAGAAAAATGTGCGAATTTTTCAGCATATTTTGTAAACAACAAGCACTAAAGTCGCACCATATATTATTTTGTACAGCCGACGGTTTTATTTTTGCCGCCGTCGTTGAAGTTTTATAATGTTAGTAGAATTAGCTTGGAGTTGTATATAATGACATTTCTAACGTAACGACGTAAGCTCTTCTGATAGTTTTCGACATGAGTTACAGACTCACTTTTTTCTCACTCTTCCAGAATCGATGGAATATTTTTTTCACATCTTTTCGACGCGAGAAATCCTCTCCAAAGTTACAGAACATGGGTACTGGTAAAAAAGCTGGGTTCACCTATTAAATTTTTGTCCGAACAATTTTTTTCTTATGTATGTTTGTATTTTGATGTCTCTATTTTTGTGAGAGAAAGAGAGAGAAATCCCAGCGGGAAAAGGTAATGAATAGTAAACGAAAGAGTAATGTACAATAATATTCAATACTTTGCATTTGGGTACTCGATACTTTTAAAGAATTTTTTGAATTTGTAACGCATAGTCTTTATCTGCAAATTGAAGTAGTTTCTTCAAAAATTAAATATAGATCTTCAACTTTTATTATTAAATAAAAAATAAATGTAAAGCTAACTTTTAATTTAACGTTAACAACAACTTAAGAAATAATTTAATTGTTCTCAAAAAAAAAATTATTTAGCTTTGATTTGATTAAAGAATCTTACACCTAGTTGTCTTTTTATACATTGATGTATTTTTATCCACTATTTTAGCCACTCAACTTGCTTAAAAATACAACTCTGAAAGTATCGTGTAACTATTTTTGAGTGTTGAGTAACCAAAAAAGGAAATACTCGATACTCGGTACCCACTACTCAATACTTTGCCAGCATCTATAATTTTTCATTCCAGAATTCATTATTGTTAACACAGAACATGTCCTAAGAAAGTACTGAATTCGCAATAAACAAGCACAAACAATACATTCCTTCTTCGTAAGAAGTGGTAATAAACGTGGTAAGCAATGTGTAATTTTTGTGTGGGATCAAATTACCTTCTCGTTTCCAAAGGATTGCATTGTTTTGCTTTGGGGAAAATAATACATTATATCTTCCATATTACATATGTAATCAATGACCAGTTTTCCCGCTGGCATGTTTCTTTTCAGACAACTCTCAACTTGCATTGTTTGAATTTAAATTTTTGTTCGGACCAAGGCGTATTAGCCAGGTGGCCGCATTACGGCAGCTGATTTCTTTGTCTTGCTTATGCTTTCTACATTGAATGATGTCAAAAAGGCTGCCTTTCTATTTTTCTGCATCTGTTTTCTGTAGATATTTTTGACAGAACCGATATAAAAAAAATGCCTGTTGCTCTTGTATTCTTGTACTAATGATTTCAATTGTTTAATACGCCTTGGTTCGGACAAATTATAGTGTTTCAAAGGCGATTTTACAACAATTCTTTTATTTTTTATTTTTTTTCTTTATTGGAAATAATTTCGCTTTATTTTGCTCATCAGCTATTAATAGAAGCACTTGTCTTTTATAATTTATTCTACACAATTTGTAACAGATTTTAATTTTTTATTTATACACATAAGTATGTACATATTTCATATGATAGACTTGATATTCCGGAATACATTTTTTAAATGAGTGAATCGTGTTACAGAAAACTCTCTGTCAATAAAATTTTGTCCGAAACAAATGGGTGAATTGTTCCATGGTTTCCATGTTCATTCAATAGTTGTCTCGTGTGCACCCAGCTTTAATTAACATTCCCTGATTCATATTTAAATTGGTAATCCTGTTTTTGTTGGAAAACTTCAAACGCCTTTTTTTTGTTGCTTCAAACGTTTTCTTGACAGTTTATTAAAATACATATTTAAACAAAAATTATAAATTTTTGGGAACAAAAGAAAATCAAATCAAAAAAAAAGAAGAAAATATTTTTCAACTACCAAGAAAATTTTAAATTGCAAAAAACCTGTAAAGAAAATGTTGCGAAAGATATTTAAAAGCTTGAAAGAAATCTCAAACGAACGTTTTATTTCCACCACCGCAGTCCTCTTACATCGTGTTACGGTTATCGGTGCGGATGGTGGCGTTGGAAAAATTCTATCGTTGTTACTTAAGACCAATCCCTTGGTCACCGATTTGGCTTTATTGGACATTAAGAATACAGCCGGTATAACTGAAGATCTCTCTCACATTGACACCTTTTCCGGTGTCCATTCGTTTAGCGGTGTTGAGAATATGGCAGAGTCTTTGAAATGTTCAAGGCTTGTGGTGGTAGCAGCTGGTGTGTCCCGTTCGGGAGTAGCAACCCGCGAAGCTATATTTGATGCGAATAAAGATTTAATCTATAATGTGGCATTGTTGAAAGCTCAAGTATGTCCCGAAGCTTTTTTAGTTATTATAACAAATCCCCTTAATGCCTTGATACCCTTGGCCGCAGAAACTTTAAAGCAGGCAAATGCTTGTGATGGCAAGAAGCTATTTGGCGTTAGCAACTTGGATACTATGAGAGCTCGCACTTTTATAGGAGACTATTTGGTTATTGATGCTGGCAAAGTAACTGTAAATGTTGTAGGCGGTCATTCGGATACAACTATTGTGCCGCTTTTGTCCTCAGCCACACCCGCTTTGCCGGCCGATTCCGAGGAATGGAACAACATCTATGATCGGATTAGGCAAGCCGGTACTGCTGTAATAAAAGCCAGCGGTGGTAAAAAATCTTCCCAACTGGCTATTGCTTATGCTGCATCCATTTTTTGTAACTCTCTGCTGAAAGCGCTGGATGGAAAATCTGGCATTTCAGATGTGGCCTACGTAGAATCGAATGTTTGTCCGGAAGTTAAATTTTTCTCCTCCAAATTTGATTTAAATAAAGAGGGCATAAGAGAATTCCATACTTTGCCCGACATGAGCGCTTATGAATATCAGTTGTTGGAAAAAGCCATACCTGAGTTACAGAGGAGCATAGAAAAGGGTATCAAATATGCTCAAAGCAAAAAGAGTCAGAAATAAGAACTCGGAGCTTAGAAATTATTCTCATGTAATTTAAAATTATTCAAAACTTTGTATTAACAACTTGTTATACTTTTAATTAATATAATAATTAAAAAAAATGAGAAATTGTCTGTTCGAAAATTTTGTTTGTTAACCCTGGAGTGCTAATGTGCTTTTGTTTGAGTTGAAATAGTGATTGAATAAAACGTGCTATTTTTTAAATAAATGAAACGAAACATGCCGTTTTCTTTTCTAAAAAAAATTAATTTTTTTTTTTACTTTCTAGCAACGAAATTGCAATTCAAAGTTTTCCTAAGACAAAAATTTTGTATCGTAAGTGATGATACAATAATTTACAATAAACTCACTATTTCAAAAAAATCATTATATTGCAAATTTTCAATAAAAAGGGTAAAAAATGTTGCACTTTTTTCTAGAAAAGAAATCGACGATAGATATCACAAAATCCAAAAATATTGATTGATTCATTGATTGCACAATTATTATTTTTTACAATATTTTCACTTGTAAGAAGCTGATTAAAAAAGCTGCATTCGAATCGACAATGATTAGCTGCAACGTTTGTAAAATATGTTTGCTTCTGCGACCAAAAATAACGCTTTTATATCCCTAATTCATATTTCGTCATTTGTTTCTATATCTGAAGTATTTTTTTTTATTTCATAACGTTTTTTGCTTCTCCTGTAAAATTAAAACAATTGATGGATCTTACGTACTTTTAGATTTTCGACGACGATATGTACATATATATTTTAATTTAGTGCTTAGATTTTTATTTAAGATTTTATGTTTCGTACTACTTTTATGATTTGTTCTAATTTCAAGTCATTGTTTGAAAACTTTTAAAAATTTGAGATTTTTTTTTATGAAAAGTGATTGTCTGTCATGCAAATAAATTAAATGATATTGCAACGGTATTAAGTTTCCTTCTAACCAGCTAGACACATTGAAATAGACAGTTACATGCATTCGAACTTAAAAAATAAGAAAACAAGTTACTGGCTTAAAGCCCGGCTTAACTATCTGCACTCAACATGCGAAACATATAACACGGCATATTACACAGTGGCGGATAAAATGTGTTTAAGAAACACAACTTTTTCAAATTCTTTGCAATAATAGATCCAGGCATATTTCGAATAATAAATTTGAAAAATTTAACTGTCAGTTCGCCGATATCGAAAGAATATTTTCTTTCGTATAATTACATTTAAAACAAAAATAAAATTTTAAAAGTTGTTTTTGTTTCAAATGTAATAATTTGAAAGAAAATTTTCTTTCGATATCGACGAGCAGGCAGTAAATATGTATAAAAAAAAAACAATTATAATTATCCAATTCACAAAGTCTTTCGAAAGTGATAAGTAATATGGTAATATTCATAAGTAATATGGGGTATTCTGAGCGGCCATATAAAAAATTGTCATAAACGTTAAAAGCCTTGAATTTGGAAACCAAAAACAGCTAACTAAATAACAAAATAGTATTGTCACGTAATATTTTTATATGAAAAATATCAACAACATTTTTACGATTGTCATAAAATTTTATTCAATATTTAGTACTACAAATAAGAAATATTAGAACACTTTGTGAATGGGCTAAATATTTCATCAATGGTAAAATAGGATGTTCGATAAAGCGAGGTTCAGAATATCAAGGTTTGACTGTATCTTATATATTTCTCCAAGTCAGAGTTGGTAATTTTTAAGCTTATGGCTGCCAGAGCATACGCTGTAAAACTACGTCTACGAAATTACAAAATTTGCACGTTTTGTTGCAAGGCGAATTCATAAAAGGTGGTCTCGACAGCTCAGCTGAGAATTTTTTGCTCCTTGCATCTCCTTGCATTTTGATCTGTTTTATTTGTCAAAATTTGTTTATGTTTGATTTATATATAGTGTTTGACGTTGATTTTGACAAAGAAAGCAGGTATTTTTCAAATCGAATTGAAGCGAGTTTACGTGTTTATGATTTTGCCTTGGTTTTGTTGTATCAAATTTGAAGCCGTTAGTTACACTTCGAAGGCGTTTGAAAGAAAATTTATGTTTTCTACTACTTCTATTCTATTTTATTGAATTCTTCTGTATGCTCAAATATGTACGCGAATTTGAAATTATTACCAGAACCGTCAACATTTTTGCATTAAAACGACACGTTATTTAGTTTTTTTGCTGTTGTTATTGTTGTTGCTGTTATTATATTGCAGTTCTTGATATTCTTTGCTTATAATGCAAACATATTTGCCGGTTGAGAAAACATTCATGTTGCCAGTACACTTACACTATTTATCTTTACACCGCACCAACCAACCAACAATCAAATAAAAAGCTTTGAATTTATTCACTCGTACGACCATGATTGCATGACCATAAACTATCCCAATACACACAAGAAACAACACAGACTCCAAATTTGAATTAATAATAGTTTGCAAAAATTGCAAAATGAAAAGAAAAACAAAAAAAAATTACAAGAATAAAAAAATAAATAGTATAATTCACGTACAGAATTGAGTTCATGAGTTGATTTGGCAACTTAAACAAAACTTTTACCGTTACAAGCGACTCATAACAATTGTTGGGAAGCAACACAAACAAAACAAATCTTTTCTTAAACCTAAATATTTTTACAGCCAGCTTGCAACTTATTCGGGTTCAGTTGGATACATACGAGTAGGTGTCGTTTGGGTCGCTTGGGCAAACAGGTTGGCTCGTTTTGTAAATAATAAAACAAATGAATTGCCAATTTTTTGAAATTGCATTAAACAAACAAATACATAATATTATTTATTAGCTTTTTGAATGCTCCAAAAAAAAAAAAAACAGACACAGATGCAATTTAACCTGAATTCTGTAGCAGATGTTTAAAAGTTGATGATACAATGGGAAAACAATAGATTTGCATCGAGCGTATTAGCAGCCTTGAATTGTAATATCTAATAAAAGTAGTGCGCGGCCATTATACGTTGTAGTACTCGTATGTAGTAAAAGAATTATGAACATGCAAATACACACATCCATACATATGTACATATATATGTACATATGTATATTGCACAATAAGAATTATTTATCATATGTTAAGCATCAGTAGATATTTCAATATGCAACACACACCAAAATCATACACAGCGAGAAAAACTGTTACTTGTACCTTAAGCTGCCTTTCTAATCTATTATCTATCTATCTATTGGATCCTTTTTTCTCTATTTGCCAACCGATTTTCTTCATTCTTTTACCAAAATGGTAGACATTGTTGAGCTTTAGTGTCCCGATATATTATTATTTACATCGTTTTAGTATTAAAGGAATAAAAGGCTCCAAAAGTTTACACCACCACAAATGCAAAAAAAAAAACACACGTACATTCCCTTATGAATGACGGCTGTTCCACAGTCAGTTTAAAGTTTACTTTCCAAAGTTTAATTCAGCTTTCCACAACAAGTTATTTCAAGAAGTGGTGATGTTGATTGGCCTCCACGGTCGCCTGATTTGACTGCTCCGGACTTCTTTTTGTGGGGGATATCTGAAAAGCAAACAGGTTTATGCAAACAAACCAGAAACGCTTGAGCAACTCAAACAAAATATTCGTGATGAAATTAATGAAAAACCGCGTGAAATGTGTGAGAATGTAATGAATAATGTGCTCAAAAGGGGTCGCATTTGTGAGGCTAACAGAGGCGGACATTTATCGGATATTATATTCCATACATAATTGCCGACATTAAATAAAACATTTATCAATATAAGATAAATTCTCTTTCATTTAATCAAAAATTATAAACAAACAAAGTGCTATACCTTCCCGGCGGACACCCTATACATGTTCATTACAGTTTGTTTTATTCGGGAAGAAATTTGTTTATGTAAATGCTTATTAATATTTAATTAATTATAGCTAGAATATGGTCGATTCCGTCGGCCATAGGAAATACTCGTAAATAAATAAATATGTAAGATTGCCAGCACTCCAATTATTTTGAGCATTTGTATGAATTTTTGGAAACTCGAATTTAAATGGTTTCTAAATTGCGGAAGAGAATCTACCGAATGTATGCAAATTTTCAATACAATATTTTTCTGAACAAGTTTCATACGTATTAAGTTTCACTTGCTTTGTAGAACTTCAAAACTTTTTTTCCCAGTGTAATTATAATTTTTGGTTTCAATGGTGATCAAGTTATGAAACAAAATATATTTTTTTATAGTATAAACTATAAATGCGAATGCAATGAAAAAAAAAATACTTTGTATGTGGATCAAGTAGCGAAAGATAAATAAAATATTTGAAAAAAAAGTAATAGAAAAAATGCTGTCAAGGTCATTTAAGATGGTATGAAAATTGATACTCAAAAGTTTTGAATACACATACAAGTATATAATGGTATTATTTGTATGTGTATGTCTTTATGTCTTTATACTAAAACTGAATGGTCAAATTAAAATAACAACACTATTCATCACTAATTGCATTACTCACTCATAGTAATTAATTATTCCCGAAGTGTTCATTTATTTATTGTGCGTGCATTTTGTGTGCATTTCATGATTCAATATTATTCTGCTGCTTCCTAAATTAACAACAAAATAATTATTGTCTTCACAGACGAAATGTTAAGTACGTAAAACTATAAAAATTTGAAATCTCCAGATGATTGTCCATACTTATGGGTGGGTATTGGTTAAGATTTATAATGATTGCGTTCAAAAAGTACCCTTAGGGATTAGTCGACTAAGTGATTGAGTTGGCCAGTGAGTGTAATTGTAATCACACAGTGATTTACTTAGTACGCCTTTCAAATAGCACTCAAGTGAATCATTTTTGTTGAAGCTTAATAATACGAGTACGTATACAAGCTAAGAAAATTAATGGCGGCAGCCAATGAGATTTCGTATATTTGAAAGCAGAAACTTAAAATTATATAATCTTTTAAAAATATAAATGGAAATTTATTATTATATAAAAATAGATATTCAAACAATGATAAATAAAATAAAAATTAATTTTGATATTTTTCGTTGGAATAAAACAAAAAATAAAAAAGGAGGTGTGGCACTCGGGGACTGCCGCGGCAAAGTTATTCGATAGCATTTTTTATCAACTTATGCAATTATAATTATTTATTTATTTTTTATTTATGCAGTATTTTTTTTCTTTGATATTAATTTAAGTTTTTTCTTTGATATTAATTCAAGTTACACTTTTTGAGCATGATAACCGATTTTTTTCTTTTATTGAATAAATGAGAAGTTAATATCGTTTAAAATATTTTTATTATCTTACAATACATTTAGGTTATTCAGGAATTTTTATCGTTGAAACTATAGGTTTATGGTAACTGAAATAAGAAACATAAGTTTGAGACTAGATATCCTCTAAATATCTGGAAAATACCGCGTCAATGGTGGTCCCACATTTTGTTGTGAATTCTTGTGGATCATTATTCATTTTCAAATTAAATTTTTCCAGAAGAAAACTTGTCAACCGCTCTGATTTTTTATCAGCGAAGTTGATGTTAAAATTGCCATTTTGTGTTTTCCTACATGTAAAAATCTGTTCTGGCAATACTGTATGTTAATGAAATCAATAGCATACTTTAGAAGTCAACATACGCTAGGCGATTCAAATACTAAAAAAAAAGACTTAAGAAACAAACTTAGTGTTAGGTTTTATTTTCGTTACGGAATTTCTTGATTCGGTCGCCGCACTCAAACCCATAGATTTAGTTTTTTATAATCGATTTAATTCGTTTTTATTTTTATTTTATCTGGCTGCTTTGAAACTTGTTATTTGGTGTTATATATGTACATATTTTGTTTACATTTCACCAGTCATTCACTTCATAAAGTCGCTACATTTCAAGTTAAAAAAAGTGCCGCCCATAATTTGTAAATTTTCATTCATCCACCAGAATAGAAAAACAAGAATTAAGTCCTTCTCACCACTGATACATGTTGTGAATGTGCAATAAAATCATCAATTGCTATAAATTATCATTTGCAAACAGAATAATAAGACAAACACTCGTACGAAAATAATTTCATGGAATGAAATAAAAACAGCAATATGTACTAAATTTTACCTATAATACGAGTCCTACAAGCACATACATACGAAAGATGCACGTATATAATAAGAAAACTAATAAGTAAGTGAATTAAATAATGAAATAAGAAACAGAAAGTAAATTATACACAAATGAAATAAAATAAATTGAGATTGTAAGATAAAAAAAAAATTTTGTATGCAGTTTAGGAGGAAAAATGTAAAATAAATCTTAAAAAGATTTAAAACTGATTTTCCAACAAACAGATTGAGTAAGAAAGTCTGCAGTTATTAGGTTTGGCAGCAAATGTTTGGCCGTCATTTATAAGGGCATCTTTATATCTATTAAACATCTGCATGAAACTTAATAATGAACATTTTTTATTCATTCGTTTCTATACAATGCTGAAGAATAACGATGACATGAACAATCGACAATAACGAGACGAATTCCATGAAGTCGGTTGGTTAGTTTACTTGTCCAAGAGCATAAAAATATCAACAAATGTAGAAGGTAGATTAACCATGTAGTAGCGATCCTACAACAATACAAAATTTGTTGTAAAAAATACCTAAATAGTTGTCAAAACAAATACAAAACCGGGAGGCACTATCAGCACAGGTGCATCTTTAGGACATTATCAAACAGCATATATAAAACTGTATGCGTATATGGTGTTCGGCAGTTTGAAATTAGCTATGATCTTATGAGTATATACATATATTTACATATTTGACTTCTAATCAGTAAAGTCAGCTGTGCTAGTCTTGATCTGCGTAGATCTCGATAAAGTTTGTGCAAGCTCATTGTTGCCATTTGCATCTAAGATAGATTTAAAAAATGAACTAAAATACATATTGATAAATGGAAAAAAAAATTAAAAATTTTCCTAATTATTAAAAGACATGAATTTAAAATTTAATGTGCGTGAATTTTTGGCTAAATGTATAAGTACAAATAAAAATAAAAAAAATAATTTTCCAATTTTACCACGTTTTGTGAGTGCACTTTTTTGAAATCCTCGAGAAATAAATATCATTTTTTTTAATAGTTTTTAATGGACTATTCGACTATGCTAGGGCTATTTTGATATTTGCAAAAAGTAGGTATAAGTTATACCCCTAATGTACATATTGACTAGTCATATTTTTCTGCTTGATGATGGTAACATTGAAAAAATTCGCAACAGAATACAGTATGACTTATTAGAAGCTCTTCTTAGAATAAATATACACTTTAAAAAGAATTCAGTTTGCTGTGTCGAATTTATTCCATGTTCTCAAATAATAAATAATACTTTTTAATACAACCAACATGTACAACAAAATTGCATTGGCTGATGAATCAGAAGATTTTGATTCTGAAGTTTTTGGAATGATATTTTCGATATAATACTATTTCATTTTTAAGGAAATGTGGGATAAGATTATTATAATTATTTCGACCTTTTGATTAAGTTCCAATTTATAAATTAACAAATAACAACAAGCTTGATTATATTCAATATTTTGCAAATTTTGTTAAGAAAACAAGTTTTATCTTGCTTAAAGAATTTTTACAAATAAATATTAAATACTCCAGAAGAATCTATCTGTTGTGACTGAATTTCATAAAACTTTCTGTTATTTGTTAATTTATAAGCTTGAACATTCTTATTACAGATCTCTGGGGATTTTTGGTGAATGAAAAATTGCAAATTGGGAATATGACATAAAATAAAACTGGGAACCCTGCGTGAAGAATATGTAATGAAAATGTTTTCAGTAGTTTTTTAATCCAACGTGATTATTTTTAGGCTAATGTTCGTAACATTTTTAGTCAGAAAGAATTGGACATGAGACAATATTCCAAAGGAACAAGGGAAAATTTTAACATCAATTAATTTCAACTTACACGGCAGAACAGAAACAACATTGTTTTTCGGGAGTCGATATGTTTTCATTGATGGCATGAAAGCCGCATCAGTTTGTTCAGTATTCTCATTTTTGTGTTCATAGTTCACGCAGCCCTTTAATAATTAAAATCTATGGCATACTGACACACAAAGAAATATTTCTATACATTAAAGCAAATGAGTTTCATGTCAACAATTAACCCTTTTATTGCTGTGCAATACACTTTTGAAGGGCTCTTAAATAGATTGAATCAAAATCGAACACACATTGTTATTAATTGAGAAAACAATAAAAATCAATTGTATAAAAAATGAAGAATTTATAGAAACAACAATAGCAAATTCGAAAATATGTAATACAAAAACAGTGACTGCAATTTGACACGCAATTGCTAATAAGAGACCTTAAACACTGTGGAACCATAAAGGTTAAATAGAAAAAAAATAATTTAAATAAAAACTTTTTCGGTTATATTTAAATAAGATACTGTGTAGTGTCTGTTTTTTTTTTCTATGTACAATACTATTTACATAATTTAACCTACATACTCGTAAGTTAATTGTGCGAAGACAAATTATAGTTTTGCACTTGAATTGTCTAATAGAAATAAAAAAAATATATAAATATGAAAGCAATAAAGACATACAAAAAATATCTCTATGTCAATGAATAATTCTAATTAATGCTCAACGAATTGCTGAAGAAATCAGGGCAAAGAATATTGGAGAAGCTAGATGAAAATTGGAAAGAGTTGTTAGTGGGTTAAAAGGCTAAAGGTGTCAATATTATTAAATTATTTAATTAAAGCTGCAAGTAAAAACATTGCATAATTTGTTCTTAATAACAAAAATATGTATTTATTTTACAAAAAGAAAACAAAATGTAGTGGTTGTAGTCCGAAGTGTTTATTATTTGGCTAAAGTTCGTAACTTTTTCTTAGTCAGAAATTGGATATGAGACAATTGTTCAAATGTGAGTTATTATTTCCACATTTAAAACTTTACCAACTAAACTAGACGAGTCTATCAAGAATTAGGGCGCAATGGGAAGGGTCGCATGGGAATGATTTGATGGGGATTTCGTGTAAATAAAAAAATGGCGTTACAGAACGCGCAATGGTGATTCTAATGGATCAATTAAGGGCAGGAGGAGTTACCTGGATCTTTACGGGGTTGAAAATAAAAAATCACCTTTTTCACTTCAATATATCACTTACATAAGTATGTATATGAATATTTATTACAAAGTATAGTTTCCAAGTACAACTTAGTGATGGAATGGTGAAGGAGCCGTAGGACGTTCGGCAGATTTCGTTGTTGACTCGATGATGGTTGTTGAGATAGAGAGCGAAAAAAAGCAAAATGCAAACTCGTTACGTGCAATTTGGTCTGAAAAATGGCGGCGAAAAAATGCAAATGTAGTTTTAAACCACAGTTGTTAAATGCAAGGATGGAAGCCCCATAAATTACCAAAGTACTTTACTTAAAAATAGACCACATTGCAATAATGCATGGCATGTACATATAAATAGACTTTGATTCAAATAAATCTAACATTCGCGAAGTTTTTTGATCAACAATATTCCTAAGGAACATCAATTAAATTCTAGTTACACGTTCAGAACAGAAACAACGTTGTTTTTCGGGGAGCCGTCGCACTGCCTTCATCAGTGTTCATGTCTGTTTCAAAGTATCCGTCACTCTTTGCGTGGCTCGGTTAAATGTAATTTCAAATCTTTATTTAAACAAATTATGACCCGCAAAAGAATACGAGAATTATTTGCATTGTGGTAGATATTATTAATTGTTTTAAAACAAACAAAACTTCAACACGATCAATAGTTAAATCTCAACATCACTCAATTAAAGTTAAATTAAATCATTGTTACACGTTGGTTTTATCTTATGTAGCATATTTCTTTTTACTCTTTGTTTTTACTTGTGATAAACTTTTTAGGTTTGCTTAAGACTTAAGTACATGCATTTTGTCTTTGACGCCTAGTTTTGTTTTTGATTTATTTGATCCGAGTTTTTGATTTTTAACTTAAATTAGTTTTAATTTATGAACAACGTAAAAAACCACGTGAGTTCTGAACATTTTACTGAAATTCCCCCAAAAATATTTTATATAGTGTGTCTAATTAAAAGTTTGGGTTTTTATATTTTTTGTTTAAATGTGTTTAAAATTATTCCCGTATATTTTTTGAATTGATGAGTTGTGAATTGTAACTAAAAAGTTAAAAATTTAATGTTTCCAACCTTGACTTCCAAGGAAATATTTTATTATTGTGAATTTTATATTTATACGTTTTTTTTAAAATGATATTTAACGAATCTGCTGGGCGATAGCGCCAATACATTTTTTCTGTACATTCTTAACTTTTTTAATTCTCAACCAGTCAAAAGCTTCTTCAGCAGAGCCACCTTAGCAAGCTGTAATTGAATTCTAAATTGCTGAAATAATAAAAATGATTCCATGTAAGTTGCTTGAAAAGGATTTGTTTCATTATTTGTTTTATACAAAAGGCAGGAATCTGTTTTCTTTGCGAATAAAGGCAGAAATTTCCTTCTGTTCTTCAATCCGCACTCTTGTGATTCTTGGCGATTTCGACAGATTCTCTTTAGTTGGGATTTGTGACTGTTTAGGGTGAAACAGTCCAACTCTATTCATAGTGTTTTGAAAATGTTTAATGCTTCTAAAAAAAGTTGTGTTTTATCTCAATTTGTGTTCTCATTTACTAAATTCTGTGTTGATAAACGAAATCTACTAAAAGCTTGTAAAAAAAAAGAATAGTAAAAACCTAAAGTTTTCACTCGAACTCTACTGCGAAAGAAATTCTGATCAGTTGTGAAATATTGGCAAGTCCCAGAAACAGTCCATCAACCAAAATATTTTGAAATTTATTCAACTTTTTTTATGGAATATTAAGACAAGATACATACAGTCGAACTTCCATAACTCGAATTACCATTATCCCAAAAAATTCTTGGACTTAGGGAGACTTCGAATTATAGAACTTATTTGTTGAAAAAAAAATTAATTGCAATTACGTCCGTATATTAAATGATGAATATGTTTTTTTTATTTAAAACAGATACTGAAAAAATATTCTGAAAGTAGTAAAAATTTATTGATTTTTTTATTTTCAATAGAAAACTACTCTAAATGCTTCAAAGCCTTATATTATAGTGCTTATCCGTTGTAGTTTGTAAATATAAATTCAATATTCGATAATAATTTAATACGTAATTTCTGGAAGGCTACTGAAAAGTCTCTTGCACCGAACCCTCGGCATCATTCGGCGTTTCACTTACGGTGGAACCCCAGAAATAAAAATAAATGTTTAATTCAAAACAACGCACTTCAATAAAGTGTATGCAACAAACCAGCTGATAAACAAGCAAATCACTTGCAGTTATAGAATTCATATGCATGTAATTTCATTCGAATTATGCAGAACTTCGAGAAACGGAAGGAGAACTTCATGTTATTTTCTCTCTTAACGCTATTGCCAATCGAATCGGATCTAGTTAGATAAAATTCCAGTTATTGAAGTTCGACTGTATATAATTTTTTATATAAAATAAATGTATTTCGATGATCATTAATGCACAAATTATTACCAAATCCTACCTTACAGATCTGATCTTTTAATTTCATAATTTTGAGGTATTCATATCATTACTTTAGTGTTAGTGAAGATGGCCTGACCGAAAGCCAAATTTTTATACATTGAATTCACTTCAATTTTAGTAAAAAAAATGTTGTGTTCACTATTTTGGAAACATTGAAATTAGGCATGAAATTTCATTATAGAAAAAAATTTAACGTGCGTCATGTAGCGTGCGTTACAAAGAGTCCACTTCTGTCAATAAAAAACCAAAAAATTTGATTGCTGAAAATAAGTTATTTTAGAATTCTCTTATATTCATCTTTCTTTTAGGAACTAGATTTTTTGTGCTTTATTATGCAAAATTCGATAAAACTTAAGAAAACACAAAGTTACTTCCGTTTTTTTTTTTTTGTAGCGTGCATCACAAAACTTTGTGATCAATTATTTCGCAACAAAATATTATTCTTTATGCCAGTCGAAAGTACACTTATATCCCACTAAACATCATGCTTACGTTGAAGGTACCTCTTTTGAAAGACCAAAAAATTTATCTATCTATATTATTAATAGGCAAACAATTTTTTTATCCCTTTTACGACCGTAATACTGAACAGATGTTGGATATATTTATATATTTTTAAAGGTTTTTTTTCTTTAGATGAGAACAAATTTAGTTTTATTTAAATCTCTTCACTACTTTGGGAGCTATAAGCTATTAAAGTTGCTACTAAAATATGCACACTTATTACGCATGCATGTATTAGCTTCAAATTGAAAAATTAACAAAGTGTGCTTGTGTGTTTGTCCAATTTGTTTTTGCATAGAAGTGAGACAGAGTTTTAAAGTTTATCGTGTGTATTTATGTAAATGTTTAATATTAAATTCTAGAATGCGGTCGATTGAGTCGACCGCTGGATGCACTAGTTTATATTGACGTGAAAACGCGTACGAATGTAGCGTTCGTCACGCACACTTTGTTATTATAACAAAAAAAAACAAATAAGAAAATCCGCTAACAATTCCTAGATATAGATTTTTAGCCTACGAATTTACTATTCCTAGATAACATAAAAATCCCTAAATCTAGAGGGCAGCCCGTAAACCGGTTTACTTTGCTAAACTTGCCAAATTGCTTGAAATGTACACAGGTTACATATTTTTATATTCTATTTTCCCACCATTAAAAAATTATTTGCTTCACTCACTATTTTTTTTATTTTTTATTATTCAACATTAAAAATTTAAACTGGGATTTTTTTTCGCAATTTGCTGTACAAGTTAGTAAAATTACAAACAAAAAAAGAAACTGTTGAGAAAAAAGGTAATTTTCCTTAAAACATAATTACAAAATTATAAAACTCAAAATTAAACTAAAAGATAACAAAAGTAATTTGCAAACTATTTTGTACAAAATTGCTTTTTCTATTCAATGTGAATTAAAAAGGAAAATGTAGGTAAAAGTTAAATAAACTTAAAAATATAGAGAACAGAAAAAACCCCCCAAAAATGCTCCCTTGTATGTAGTTTTTGTTTAGTTATCAAAATTACCAAGGAAATGAGAGAGTGAGCGTGAGACACACAGACAAAGAATTAGATAAGGAGGGGGGTCAATGGAAACGGGGTTGATATTTATTGCTTAGGTAAGTGTTACACATTGATACCCGCATTGTGTGAGGGTAAGTGCTTAGAGGTACGATATGCTTGTTAATACCATGGTAACAAGTGCATTGTGCCACTAACACAACAATAAAGGGTGATTTTTTAAGTGCTAAACTGAAGCAAAAAATCTGTATTTGGGCAATTTAAAAAATTGAAAAAAAATTATTTAAAAAAAATTAATCAAATCGAAGGCAAAATTCGTCGATTGGGGGGGGGGGGGGCTAACTGGAACAACTGGAAAACAGTAAAGCAATGCTCCTCTTTGCTTTTAATGTATGTTGTCCAAGACGCTTTTAAGGATTTTTTTTAACTTATAAATTTTTGAAAAGCCTTTTCTAATAACTCTCGTCTAACGATAAAAACAATTGTTTATGGAAAATAGCATATATAAAGGTACGGTCACATCTGACAAACATTTGCTGAAAAAAAACGTGACCAACAGAGAAGTTAAATTTGCATTTTCTTTAATTCCAATATTTTTTTAAATATGGGTTCGCATTTATTAAAAATAATATAAAAATAGCATTTTGCGGAATAATTGATTTCATTTTGTGCTATAAAAACCAATTTAAATCACACTAACCCCAAGCAAAAGTAGTGGTTACGTTTTTTTAGGCAAATGTTTGCCAAGTGTGACCGTACCTTAAGGAAAAAAAATGCAATAAAGAAAATCGATACCACGAACAAAGGTTTTCTTTCTTCTACTATTATTATTGTTTTTGTCGGTTATTGTTGCTTTAAAACATTCAATCGAATTACAATGAATAAAAAATTGGAGTACATAAATAATTGTTGCCATCTATGAGTGTGTTGTTGTGTAAAATAAAATGGCAAATAGTCCAGAGGAGGAATAAAATAATATAAGGGCCTCCCATTGTGCAGCGTTGGTTCAAAAAATGCCAAAACAATGTTCTGAAGTGCCAAAGAATACCGGTTTTCTAACTAAATATTTAGAATTCATTATAGATTACATATCATTGCGATAAACCGTCTTTTTTTCCTCATATGAGCACAAACATAGAAAAAGCAATAATTTTTTATTTATTAAATCTATAAGAAAAATAAGATGCTAGTTTGAAGTAAACTCAAGTTAATTTAATTTTGTTATAACAATGCTTGTTGCCTTTAATCATTTTTAAATTTTCAACAAACTTTAGTGCTTAAATATATGAGTAAGTCAATTAATTATATGACCACGGCTGTACATACAATTAAGGTGGCTTCTATTAGCAGGCGCAGAGAAAAGAATATATTTCCGATCAATTTCCCCAAGCAATCAAAATAATATATATTGCAGAAATTTAAAAAATAATAAACACAAACTGCTTCAGCCTTTTTGGGTTGTCTGCAGAAACAGCCAGGTTCTTGGCAGGAATCGAACCTGCGACACTCAAGCTAATAGACTAGCGTGCTAGCCACTAGTCTATAGAGGCACTCCTATTTCCTACATGCTCACGTGACTGCAGAAAAAGCCTTTGCACGATCATACATGATCATCCTTGATAGTTATATGTACGTAGAATAGTTTATAAAAACGTAATAAAAATAAACAAAAATACAATTTATTTATTCATGACTGCCCTCGTATAAGAATAGATTTAAAATTTTGTCCCACATTCAGCTTTAAATAAAATCCAAATTTCCATTTAAAGTTTTTCTTGTACATATGTATGTATAAATAACCTTTGATTTTCTTAGTGTTCTTTTTTTTCATTATTTTTATTTCCTCACAAAAGAAAAACTTTGGAAGAAATTTACAAGAATTGCGTGATTTATAGCAAAAAGGCAAGAAAAAATGCAGTCATGGGTAAATAAACTGAAATTTATAAAAAAAATATATTTAGTAACGGTTTATTTTTAACAACAAATACTTAATGGAATCTATTAAAAAAAGAAGAAAAAAGAAAGAAAGAAAAAAACTTACAGAATTTAATTTTAAACACCATTTGTAAATGACATTTAAACATGCTCATGATTTTCATTGAAAAACTTGTAAAACGAGATGTTTAAGCTCTCAGATTAATGGAGGAAATAAGAAAATAGCAAGAAGTAAAGTAAAAAATAAAAATCTGTCTATAAAACCATATTTACCTACTTTGCTGTAAGATTTTTTACCACTCTTTTTATTATTTTTAATATTTAATAAGCATTTTTTTCTATGTATGTATGTCGTCTTTACTTTGTTACCGGTGAATGGTATAATAAATAAATTTAATAGGAATAGTGGAAAATTAGAGAAATAAACGAATTTGAAATACCCTCTTTGTAATTGAGTTTTAAGCTTTTAAGCTTAGGCTTTAATTAAACTTCAAATAAGCTAACTGCTTACTATGCTGATGTAAAAGTTTAAATATGTTGAAGAGTGAAACTTTTGTTGCAAAAGCTGTTGCTTAAGGCTACAGCTTTTGTTTACACAAAAGCTTTGAGCTTAAATGTAACGGAACGTTTACTTTAAGTTTAAATATTATTATGTAAGTACGTGCACTAAGTTACCTAAACTATTCAAAAATATTTTTTGAATTCAAAACTTTTTTACTTAAGAAAAGCTTTTGTGCAACTTTGGGCACTAATTTACGCAAACAATTCCAAAAGTTTTTTTACAAAAAAAATTTTATTGAAGAAAGCTTAAATGCAAGTTTGGCCACTAAGTTACCAAAACTATTCTAAAAGCTGTTTTTATTACAAAATTTGTATTAAAAATAGCTCACTTGTTTATTTAGCAAAATTTTATAAGTTTGAGTATTTACCTTGATAAGCTAAATTTGGCAGTAAGTTACCCAAACTGTTTCATTTTCTTATAAAAGCTTTTGTGAAAGTTTGGGCAATTTCGTGCATGTACGGAAACACACACACCAATCGTATGATGATGTAATTTAAAAAAGTAATTTAATATATAAATATTTAAACTATTGCTATGCTCAAGCTTAAAACTCAAAGTTTGCATAAGCTTTACTTATTTCCTTTAATAAAAATATCAAATCTAAGTATGCACTATTACTCCCAATTGGCATTTACCATCCGTAATATTATTTTCAGCAACTGGCTGCCCAACTTGGGGCGGTTGGCATTCATTATCGAGTTATAAGTAACTCTTGTGTCTAAATTCTACAAAAGCTTAAAGCTTCTGCTGCAATTAAGCTGTAAGTCTTAAGTCCAATATCAATATTCATGGTTTTTTCATTTTCGGCAATTATGAATTACAAAAAACAAGAGAATTTCAAAGATCATGAAAGAGTGCACCTCTTCCCAATCTTTTCTTCCCTCTCACAAACCAAGACTTTTTGAAAGAAAACTTTCATAGTGTGAACCGAGACTAAGTGTTAAATTGGAAAATATTGAACTTCTCATCAAGTTTAAAGTTATTATCTTGGCAGTGCGTCAAGCTATGTCGTTGCTCAAAAGCTTTCAGTTTCTCCTATACTTTATATAAAAATAATGACAATGCAAACTTTGACTTATTTCAGGCTTTAAGCTTTGAGCTTGTCCGAAACCTAGTTATATTAAATTGTTGTGGTCATTTTATAGAAGAGTCGACCGTCTACATTGTGGAAACCATACATACTGCCAGGCCCCCGATGTCGCACGTATCCTTTCTTTCGTACAACTACATTTAAAGCAAAAACAAAACTTTAGAATTCGGATGTAATTTCACGAACGAAGGAATTCATTGGACATCGTGGGCCAGGCAGTAAAAGCTTTAGGATTCCGTTATGTTCAAGAGCTTAAGGTATACTTAAGTCTTAGCAACATTTAAGCTTTCTAAAAGATTAGTAAATGTGTGAGTTTTATAAAACCTAAAAGCTTGCGGTAGATTAAAGCTATTAACTTTAACACTTTTAAGCATTAAAGCTGGCCTACACTTCGTTGACTTTATTTTAAAGCAAAGCTTTAGATAAATGCTTTAATAGCTTTATAAAGTTTAATATTATTTGCAAATAAAAATTACGTTATCGCAGTAATACCCACTTTCCGATGCGCCCTACACTGGAGGGTGTTCAAGTAAATTGGTTTTAAGACTGTTGTGATCAGTTGGGCGGAACCATTATAACTGTTTTATATGTCTTTCTTTCTTTCTTTCTTTCTTTCTTTCTGCAACATGTACAAACTGAATAATTATTTAATTTTTTTTATTCAATCGCCTTAATTTGTTATTGTTGTTATTTATGCTGTTGATTTATACTAGAAGTTGTTGTGGTTCTTGTGCTGCGATTATTTAGTGTGGAAAGATAAGAAGCTTGAGAGGAAAACGTAAAAAAGGTTAGTCGTACAAATGCTGATTGGATGTTTTAGAAAGGTTACTAAACTAACACACGCACACCAGAGCACACTCTAGAACGAACAACCAGCATAAATATTTAAGTATATCTAACAAAATGATTTCCATATTTTTCTATTAAATAAAACGAAAGAGAGAGAAAAAAGTGTTTTGAAAGCAGCAGCCTGGGTGGTAAGAAAATTTTGAAGAATAAATTGAAATAATGGAAACTGTTACTTACATTCTTACTATCCAATTTGTAATCAAAAGTAAATATTAAAAATACATACTTTACTACATACGATATTATTAAATAATAAATAAGTAAATTTTACTTCGCGGGTTTTTAAGGACAAATCGCTTTTAATGATTTTCCATAAAATTATTATAATTTTTTTAGTGACTAGAAATTACTAAATTGCAATTTCACAATTTAGTGCTTCCAAATTATCCTCAATGTGCTCTTAATTTATTTATTGGAAATGAGGTGACGAGCAGTAAACGGGCTGTCATTATTCCAAATGTTAAGGCAAATTTAACAGCTCTATCTCTTCCCTTAAGCTTTTGTTGCATTTAAGCTATTAATCTTTGAAAATGTTGCTGTTCTTTTTTGTGATCTTTTATAACTTAAGGCTTTTTTTAGCTTAATAAATCATTTAAATCTTGTTTTTTTGCTTGATAAATTCTCTTGATGTAAGATTTCCGGGGCAAAAAAAACTATTTATTTTCTTAGTTTTTGTCTCCTTTAATGTCTATAATTGTTGAATAACTTAATATTCCTAAACTTTTCTTAACAATTTCCATTAATGTTAATAACTTTTCTTTTATGCCACCTTCAACTCACGTTTTTCCTTTTTCAAAATTTCTTTTTGTAGTTCTTTGGCTTAATGGGAGTCTTAAAATAAAAAAACAAAAAACTCTTTATTCAAGTTTTTAATCAATTTTGGTGGGGGGAGGTTGTGCTCCCACATAACTCTTTTCAATGTTCAATGACTAGTAACTAAACTAAAACTAAAACTATAAATGTTGTTTTTGCATGTTTGTTGTTCTTGCCGTAGAAATCTGGTGGTTTTTGTGGCTTAAATATCTAATCGTGACAATGGAAACATGGTTTCAGTTGAAAGGAAAACAAAAACAAAAAAACGTTAACAAAGTTAATGCGATTACGAACTTTTCTCGATTAATATGTTCAAAAGTTTAATGATGTTTTAGAAATGTTAAAAGAAAAATAGGACAAATTTTCTAAACGTATGAGTAATATGAGTTAATAATTTGAATTAAATTAATATATTCTGACTTTTAAAACAAAATTTTTAATATTTTACACCACAAAAAACTAATACATACAAAGTCTTGGCTGTCACTTAACGTTGTATTCTATTTTCTACAGAATAGTCCGCAACAGAACAGAACGAAAAAGTAACAACAAACCACACATACAGTTTTTCAATTGAACAGAAACAAAACAGCTGATTCGCAACAGAACAGAACGTACAAACTAATTCTGCCTTAAGAGTTAAATATTTCTTGCGGTTCAGAAAATGTATGAAAACAAATCAAGAAAAATTCTCTGTTTTCAAATTATAATGTGACAGAGATAAGATAACAACTACAATATCATGCCGTCTCGTATCACCTCTGGTCTCCTTTGTTGCGGTTGCGGTGCAAATTTTAATTGAACTGCTAGTTTAAAGACAAACTTTTTAATTAATTCAAGCTTTCAAGTATTTATTAGTTGATACTGAGATGGAGAATATAAAAAAAGCTACTCCTTTAACTTGTTTTTTAGTCGCTTTTCTATAAAATATAAATATAATTATTATTATTTATTATAAACCCAGCTGCTTGAATAAAAATTTAATAATTATATATTTTTTCTGCAGAAATATCTACCGATGTAGTTAATACTCATAAATATTTGCCACTTGACCCAAATTTTTTTGACAACAATTTCTATAAATTTCTTCTTTCTCAGTTGCGTTTTTTTTTGTATTTAATTCGCTTAATTCTCCAGTACGAGTATAAACATTTTAATTAAACAATTTCAAACATGAAATAATCCAACAAACAGGCCACAATTATTACTTGCTTACGCTTGAGATGTGACCATTAAGTGTCATTTGTCGTTGATGACACTGACATTGGCATTCAATTTCAAATGTTAGAAAGCGAACACATGTAATTATGAAGAATTAACAAAGAAAATTCAATGAATACCACAGTTGTTGGGATGTGGCAGCACCACGTTGCATACGTGCTGACCAAACTCCTTCAATCGAACATATGGCAGCAACGGATATACCGAATATACGGTACTGCCATATCGGACCTCATAACACGCTTCCCTCGTATTACACTTGTTTCAGAAAATCTCACTATAATTTTTATATCTTTTATTTACTCGTATTTAGTTTTTGCAAAAATTAAATTAAATTAATTATTAATCTTATTTTTTTATTTCTTCTAATTTCAGCTCGTGAACTCTTGTCTTTAATTATAAATGCTAGAACTTTGAGCTAGAATTTATTTTCCGTGTTATTTTATTCTTCAGTGATTTTTTCACGACTATGCTGATGTTAAAAAAATGGCCAAATCGAAAATTGCTCTCTATGCTGCTGGCGTAACTTGTTTGGGTTTTATATGTTTTGCTTTAGCTTCGGCCGCCATTGGCATACCCATATGGGGTAATTATGAGTCGCCTCGGGGCGGCTATGATTTCGATCATGGCTATTTTGGTCCCTTCAAGGTGTGCAAACAGTTAGCCTATAGCAGAGAAAAATGTGGCACTGATGTATCGAAATTTAGATTGTCCTGTAAGTATTTCTTTATAACCTTAAATATTTTATTATTTATATTTAAGCTATAATTTTCTGTGTAATTTTTCAGCTGCCATTTTTGTTAGCGGCATCTTTGCTATTTTAAGTTCAGCTGCTTTTGGTTTATTTTGCATTTTCTCTGTTATACAAATTTCCATGATATCGTCGAGAGAAAAGGTGGTCATGCCCTACACTTCGCTGGTGATGACCAAAATGGTTTTGTCCTTAATTGGAGGTAATTTTTGTGTTTTCTTCACTTAATATAAAATTAAAAAAAAAATAGCTTTATATTGCTAATTATCAATTCATATACATATGTATATATTTTAGGCATGTTGGCCCTGGTAGCCATTGTTATGTTTGCTGTACAAATTGATGAATCTGAAAAATATGGTTTTCGTGTATCACGGGGAACATCGTTTTATTTGCAGGTAAATAATCTATAAATTTCCTATATTATAATTTTTATGTTAACACTTACATATCGTCAGCTTAAATGCAAACGGAAGTAACTACACAAAATTTTAAATAGAGTTTTTAATTGGTTATGGCTTGTCTTGTCAAACTACATGTTTATGGAAAATTTTAGTCTTCTACGATCAAAAAGCTGACTCTTTATTAAAGAAATTTAAGAGTAAATACAAGTGCATGTATTTTTTTATGCAAAAAAGGAGTAACTACTTACACTCTTGTAAAAAAATAAGTATTGCCTTGTCTTTTTCAAAAATAAATAAGTACCTACATATTTATAAAAAAAGATCGAAAGAACTGCAAAGAATACTTTATTATTATTGACTTTATAACGTTTTTAGCTTCTCATTTAAAATAAATAAAAGTATAGTTACGTCCTTTTGCATTTCAGATGACGATATGTATTTATGTTATATATTAAAAAAAATTTAAATTTGATAACATTTTCTTATTTATGTTAATGTTTTTTTTAAAGTAGTTTTTATGTGTTCAAACTTGTCAAATGGTTTAAAAATGTAAAAAAATGTTTTTTAACTTAATTTTGATGAAATTTAAATTTCTTTGATATGTTCGAAAATTCTAATATAATTTCGAATATACATACATATAATTTATTACAGTTTAATTCTGCTATTTTCATTAATATTACAAAAGATTTAAAATAAAAAAATTCACTAAAATTATTGTTTACGTCACCTCGTTAGAATAAATATAATTAAAGTTTTCTTTAATATTCATGGTACAATTATTACCAGGTAATTTCAGCTGAGAAACCATATAAATTGTTTGCTGGGAGTTTACTTACATAAACAATTTTCTTTTCTAAGAAAAAGTAAAACATTTTTTGCCCTTTTTATGGAAAATTTGCAATATAATGATTTCAGCGTTTTATGCAAATGGTCTTGCAAAAGTGCAAATGCAAAATATCGTATTTTACGAAAAAGTTCCGATATTTTATATTTCCTATTTCGCAAGACTATTTGCACCAAACACTGAATACCGCCAGTGAGTTTATTAGAAATTATTGTATCATCACTTACGGGCAAAATTTTTGTCTTAAGAAAACTTTCAACAGCAATTTTTTTTAATAAAAAGTAAAGTAAATGTTACATATTTTTTAGAAAAGAAAATGGCATTAGAGTCTGAAAGTCAATCCAAAAGTGCTTTTATTTTACTGTTTACAACTAAATTCCCAGCAAGCATTTATATGTTTTTTGAACTGCAGCCACCTGGTAATAATATTATCACAATACTAGATAAAGGATTGAAAATTTATAACAAAAAAATAAATGTTTTAACACTTTTTGATAGAAACTAAGAGAATGCATACTTGTTTGGTTCATTTCGAAAAATCGAACAAAATTTCGAACTTCTAATTTAGGCGCCAAATATGTTCTTAGTTTCAGTTTATCACAATAACTTTATAAACATTTATGTTTATCTTTAATTAAAAGAGGTTTGGATGTTCGAAAATGCTTTAAGGGTCAATAATTAAAATTTTATTTCTGAAACGTAATTGCTTAAGATAATAGAAGATCTTGGCTTTTATTTTCAAAGATAATTTAAATTCTGCTAATAACTTGCTTGTGAAAAAAACAAATATTTTATAGTTCGAAAATCCAAAAAAAAAAAAATTTCAATTCTTTTTTTTTTGAAAATTATTGTTTTGTTTTTTTTTGAACTCAAATTTATTCGAATATACAGTTGAATGCATTTTTTATAGATTGAAAATACCAAGCGAATAGGAAATAAATTTGTTAACACTTCTTAATAGAAAAAACGAGCGAGATTCATTCATGTGATTTATAGTTCAGTTCGAAAATTCGAAATTCTTAATCAGACTCAAAATGTGTTCTTAGCTTCAGTTTATCGCAATAACTTTTTAAATAATTAATTGTGTCTTTAAAGTTAGAAGGATTTTGGATGTTCGAAAATGCTTAAGGCTGGAATATAAAAAATTTATTTTTAAAACGCAATTGAGATTATTATTAACATTTTTAACTACTATTTACATATACTCGAATTTCTATTTAATGCACATATTTAGCTCTGAGAGATGCTGTCAATTACATTATTATGAAAAAATTTATCTTTCATAATTCGAAAATCCGAAATAATTTAATAATTTTGTTTTTCTTGCAGATTGTTGTTGTTATTCTAAGTATACCTTTGTTTGTATTGGCCTTGTATGATGTTTTGTATTCTAAAAAACCAGGTGGGGATCCCACCATGATGATTAATGCAGAATCACCATCGTCGGCAACAACGATAAATAATCCCGGCTTTAAAGAACCTAGAACTAAAAATGGTAAGACTGTGATTAAAATGAATAAAAATGTGTATGTATGTACACATATAAATTTGTGGTTCCATTTCCAGGCATTTCCGTAACCGATGCCTCGGGCAAACCTTATGCTGGCATACGCAATGGCTCGGGCAGTGTGGCCTCAATGAGCACAATGGTCACAAGTGTTTCAAATGGCTCCACAGTTGAATCTGTTACACGCTCACCTTTAAGATCCAGTCTAAAGAAACCTCGACCTAGGCCCGAAAACACTTTGGGTATACAAAATCCTGGCTACTCGGGGTCCGGCAATTCGCCACCTATGCGACGAAATGGCAGCGTTAAAAAAGTTCGCATACAAACACACAGCACGGAAGTTTAGTGAAGCGGAAAGAGTAGAAGAGTAAAGTTGTATTTTTTAATTATAATTTTGCTTAAAAAAAAAGACTGTACAGATAAAGCTTCATTTGCTTGAATGGGAACTGCTTGTGCATTTCTCAGATGTTTTCTTGAATTATTATTTGTAAAGTCTAGAATAATATTTCTTTTAATTCTCTTTTAAAAAATATTTTTGTTCTCATGTTGTCGTCTTCCAAGTAGTAAAAAATAATTTTCGAAATTGCACTTTGTTTAGAAAAATAAAAAAAAATTATATGATATTTTACATCACACTTTTAAAAGAAATGTAGAAATGTTTGTTAAATCCGTCCTTCAAAACAAAAAGATTTTTATATTAAATTTAAATGGCTAATGTATTTAATAATATTGACACGTTTAAAGTCTTAAATTTAGACCAACCAACCAATTTTAAAATCGATGTTTTCTTATTTTTTGTATAAAATTATTTTGCAATATTTTCTTAGAGAAAATAAATTGACAGTGTTTTTTAATTTTAGCTTTTAAAATTTTTCGAATGTATAATAAATCCAGTAGTAATTAAATCTAAGCAAGCACAAACACATTCTTATTTATTTATAGTATTTACTCTAAAAATATTTACAAATTTTAAGAATAATTGTTAGATTTTTATAAGAAAAAAACTAAAACTTAAAAACAAATAAACCGAACATGTGTAATATTTTATATTTTAAAACTAATTTTAAATAAAAAGATAATTTAATTTCTTTTTTACTTAAAAAACATATTAATTAAAATAATTTTTTTTTTGTTAGATTTATGTTAAAAGATAAGAATACAACTTAAATTAAAAGTTATTGTTAAAAAAGTATATAAATAATAAGTTTAAAACGAATTATAGTAAAAAAAATTTGAAATAAATTTTATTAAATATTTAAAGAAAAAAGTTTTAAACTTTATAAACAGTTTTGGATTTAAGACTTTTACCACATGATAGATAAAAGCATCAGCTACAATACACAAAATAGTTTTGCTATTAAAAAGTAAAACAAATTTGTAAAAACACATTTCTTTAAATAAACGCCTACTTTAAGCCTTTAAAATGGGGCGTGGCTCTAAGTTGTTGATTACAAATTGTTCTCCATTATATGTTCTATTAATCCTGCAAGTTTCATTTAATTATTTTGAATAACAACAGAGTTATTAAGAAAAAGGTAAAAAGGTATTTTCAACTGAAAATTTTTGAAAATCAAAATTAATTTTTTTTGTGAAACACCCGGCCAACAGAATCATGTAGCAGGTGGATTTTTGAAAATAGTTTTCTTCAAAGTGCTGTAACTCCTAAACCACAAGAGATATTAAAATGAAAATTTCACTATATGATAGCTTTGGACTTGAGCTACACTATGGCCAAACTTTGGCCCGCCTCAAGGCCCGCGTTAACTCTTAAAAACAGAAACTTAAAGTTTTACGCCTTATATCTCCGTAAGTATTCTACGTAGAATCTTTTGACAAACACACAGCGAATCACAGAAGCCTTTTCTATACGCGTGCGAAATTTCACTCCTCTGGCTTCAGTAACTTCCGAGTTATTTAAAAATTTCCAAAACCTTTCTGCACAGAAAACAGAGCAGAACTGGCATGTTTTTAATAAACTTGTACCTCCATTATCTCGGAAACTACTCATGGGATTTTGATGAAACTTTTACCACATGATAGATAAAAGCATCAGCTACAATACACAAAATAGTTTTGCCATTAAAAAGTAAAACATATTTGTAAAAAACACATTTCTTTAAATAAACGCCTACTTTAAGCCTTTAAAATGGGGCGTGGCTCTAAGTTGTTGATTACAAATTGTTCTCCATTATATGTTCTATTAATCCTGCAAGTTTTATTTAATTATTTTGAATAACAACAGAGTTCTTAAGAAAAAGGTAAAAAGGTATTTCAACCTAAAATTTTTGAAAATCAAAATTAATTTTTTTGTGAAACACCCGGCCAACAGAATCGTGTAGCAGGTGGATTTTTGAAAATAGTTTTCTTCAAAGTGCTGTAACTCCTAAACCACATGAGATATTAAAATGAAAATTTCACTATATGATAGCTTTGGACTTGAGCTACACTATGGCCAAACTTCGGCCCGCCTCAAGACCCGCGTTAACTCTTAAAAACAGCAACTTAAAGTTTTACGCCTTATATCTCCGTAAGTATTCTACGTAGAATCTTTTGACAAACACACAGCGAATCACAGAACCCTTCTCTACACGCGTGCCAAATTTCACTCCTCTGGCTTCAGTAACTTCCGAGTTATTTAAAAATTTCCAAAACCTTTCTGCACAGAAAACAGAGCAGAACTGGCATGTTTTTAATAAACTTGTACCTCCATTATCTCGGAAACTACTCATGGGATTTTGATGAAACTTTTACCACATGATAGATAAAAGCATCAGCTACAATACACAAAATAGTTTTGCCATTAAAAAGTAAAACATATTTGTAAAAAACACATTTCTTTAAATAAACGCCTACTTTAAGCCTTTAAAATGGGGCGTGGCTCTAAGTTGTTTATTAAAAATTGTTCTCCATTATATGTTCTATTAATCCTGCAAGTTTTATTTAATTATTTTGAATAACAACAGAGTTATTAAGAAAAAGGTAAAAAGGTCAACCTAAAATTTTTGAAAATCAAAATTAATTTTTTTGTGAAACACCCGGCCAACAGAATCGTGTAGCAGGTGGATTTTTGAAAATAGTTTTCTTCAAAGTGCTGTAACTCCTAAACCACAAGAGATATTAAAATGAAAATTTCACTATATGATAGCTTTGGACTTGAGCTACACTATGGCCAAACTTTGGCCCGCCTCAAGACCCGCGTTAACTCTTAAAAACAGCAACTTAAAGTTTTACGCCTTATATCTCCGTAAGTATTCTACGTAGAATCTTTTGACAAACACACAGCGAATCACAGAAGCCTTCTCTACACGCGTGCCAAATTTCACTCCTCTGGCTTCAGTAACTTCCGAGTTATTTAAAAATTTCCAAAACCTTTCTGCACAGAAAACAGAGCAGAACTGGCATGTTTTTAATAAACTTGTACCTCCATTATCTCGGAAACTACTCATGGGATTTTGATGAAACTTTTACCACATGATAGATAAAAGCATCAGCTACAATACACAAAATAGTTTTGCCATTAAAAAGTAAAACATATTTGTAAAAAACACATTTCTTTAAATAAACGCCTACTTTAAGCCTTTAAAATGGGGCGTGGCTCTAAGTTGTTGATTACAAATTGTTCTCCATTATATGTTCTATTAATCCTGCAAGTTTCATTTAATTATTTTGAATAACAACAGAGTTATTAAGAAAAAGGTAAAAAGGTATTTTCAACTGAAAATTTTTGAAAATCAAAATTAATTTTTTTTGTGAAACACCCGGCCAACAGAATCGTGTAGCAGGTGGATTTTTGAAAATAGTTTTCTTCAAAGTGCTGTAACTCCTAAACCACAAGAGATATTAAAATGAAAATTTCACTATATGATAGCTTTGGACTTGAGCTACACTATGGCCAAACTTTGGCCCGCCTCAAGCCCGCGTTAACTCTTAAAAACAGCAACTTAAAGTTTTACGCCTTATATCTCCGTAAGTATTCTACGTAGAATCTTTTGACAAACACACAGCGAATCACAGAAGCCTTCTCTACACGCGTGCCAAATTTCACTCCTCTGGCTTCAGTAACTTCCGAGTTATTTAAAAATTTCCAAAACCTTTCTGCACAGAAAACAGAGCAGAACTGGCATGTTTTTAATAAACTTGTACCTCCATTATCTCGGAAACTACTCATGGGATTTTGATGAAACTTTTACCACATGATAGATAAAAGCATCAGCTACAATACACAAAATAGTTTTGCCATTAAAAAGTAAAACATATTTGTAAAAAACACATTTCTTTAAATAAACGCCTACTTTAAGCCTTTAAAATGGGGCGTGGCTCTAAGTTGTTTATTAAAAATTGTTCTCCATTATATGTTCTATTAATCCTGCAAGTTTTATTTAATTATTTTGAATAACAACAGAGTTATTAAGAAAAAGGTAAAAAGGTCAACCTAAAATTTTTGAAAATCAAAATTAATTTTTTTGTGAAACACCCGGCCAACAGAATCGTGTAGCAGGTGGATTTTTGAAAATAGTTTTCTTCAAAGTGCTGTAACTCCTAAACCACAAGAGATATTAAAATGAAAATTTCACTATATGATAGCTTTGGACTTGAGCTACACTATGGCCAAACTTTGGCCCGCCTCAAGGCCCGCGTTAACTCTTAAAAACAGCAACTTAAAGTTTTACGCCTTATATCTCCGTAAGTATTCTACGTAGAATCTTTTGACAAACACACAGCGAATCACAGAAGCCTTCTCTACACGCGTGCCAAATTTCACTCCTCTGGCTTCAGTAACTTCCGAGTTATTTAAAAATTTCCAAAACCTTTCTGCACAGAAAACAGAGCAGAACTGGCATGTTTTTAATAAACTTGTACCTCCATTATCTCGGAAACTACTCATGGGATTTTGATGAAAATTTTACCACATGATAGATAAAAGCATCAGCTACAACACACAAAATAGTTTTGCTATTAAAAAGTAAAACATATTTGTAAAAAACACATTTCTTTAAATAAACGCCTACTTTAAGCCTTTAAAATGGGGCGTGGCTCTAAGTTGTTGATTACAAATTGTTCTCCATTATATGTTCTATTAATCCTGCAAGTTTCATTTAATTATTTTGAATAACAACAGAGTTATTAAGAAAAAGGTAAAAAGGTATTTTCAACCTAAAATTTTTGAAAATCAAAATTAATTTTTTTGTGAAACACCCGGCCAACAGAATCGTGTAGCAGGTGGATTTTTGAAAATAGTTTTCTTCAAAGTGCTGTAACTCCTAAACCACAAGAGATATTAAAATGAAAATTTCACTATATGATAGCTTTGGACTTGAGCTACACTATGGCCAAACTTTGGCCCGCCTCAAGGCCCGCGTTAACTCTTAAAAACAGCAACTTAAAGTTTTACGCCTTATATCTCCGTAAGTATTCTACGTAGAATCTTTTGACAAACACACAGCGAATCACAGAAGCCTTCTCTACACGCGTGCCAAATTTCACTCCTCTGGCTTCAGTAACTTCCGAGTTATTTAAAAATTTCCAAAACCTTTCTGCACAGAAAACAGAGCAGAACTGGCATGTTTTTAATAAACTTGTACCTCCATTATCTCGGAAACTACTCATGGGATTTTGATGAAACTTTTACCACATGATAGATAAAAGCATCAGCTACAATACACAAAATAGTTTTGCCATTAAAAAGTAAAACATATTTGTAAAAAACACATTTCTTTAAATAAACGCCTACTTTAAGCCTTTAAAATGGGGCGTGGCTCTAAGTTGTTGATTACAAATTGTTCTCCATTATATGTTCTATTAATCCTGCAAGTTTCATTTAATTATTTTGAATAACAACAGAGTTATTAAGAAAAAGGTAAAAAGGTATTTTCAACTGAAAATTTTTGAAAATCAAAATTAATTTTTTTTGTGAAACACCCGGCCAACAGAATCGTGTAGCAGGTGGATTTTTGAAAATAGTTTTCTTCAAAGTGCTGTAACTCCTAAACCACAAGAGATATTAAAATGAAAATTTCACTATATGATAGCTTTGGACTTGAGCTACACTATGGCCAAACTTTGGCCCGCCTCAAGGCCCGCGTTAACTCTTAAAAACAGCAACTTAAAGTTTTACGCCTTATATCTCCGTAAGTATTCTACGTAGAATCTTTTGACAAACACACAGCGAATCACAGAAGCCTTCTCTACACGCGTGCCAAATTTCACTCCTCTGGCTTCAGTAACTTCCGAGTTATTTAAAAATTTCCAAAACCTTTCTGCACAGAAAACAGAGCAGAACTGGCATGTTTTTAATAAACTTGTACCTCCATTATCTCGGAAACTACTCATGGGATTTTGATGAAACTTTTACCACATGATAGATAAAAGCATCAGCTACAATACACAAAATAGTTTTGCCATTAAAAAGTAAAACATATTTGTAAAAAACACATTTCTTTAAATAAACGCCTACTTTAAGCCTTTAAAATGGGGCGTGGCTCTAAGTTGTTGATTACAAATTGTTCTCCATTATATGTTCTATTAATCCTGCAAGTTTTATTTAATTATTTTGAATAACAACAGAGTTATTAAGAAAAAGGTAAAAAGGTCAACCTAAAATTTTTGAAAATCAAAATTAATTTTTTTGTGAAACACCCGGCCAACAGAATCGTGTAGCAGGTGGATTTTTGAAAATAGTTTTCTTCAAAGTGCTGTAACTCCTAAACCACAAGAGATATTAAAATGAAAATTTCACTATATGATAGCTTTGGACTTGAGCTACACTATGGCCAAACTTTGGCCCGCCTCAAGGCCCGCGTTAACTCTTAAAAACAGCAACTTAAAGTTTTACGCCTTATATCTCCGTAAGTATTCTACGTAGAATCTTTTGACAAACACACAGCGAATCACAGAAGCCTTCTCTACACGCGTGCCAAATTTCACTCCTCTGGCTTCAGTAACTTCCGAGTTATTTAAAAATTTCCAAAACCTTTCTGCACAGAAAATAGAGCAGACCTGGCATGTTTTTAATAAACTTGTACCTCCATTATCTCGGAAACTACTCATGGGATTTTGATGAAACTTTTACCACATGATAGATAAAAGCATCAGCTACAATACACAAAATAGTTTTGCCATTAAAAAGTAAAACATATTTGTAAAAAACACATTTCTTTAAATAAACGCCTACTTTAAGCCTTTAAAATGGGGCGTGGCTCTAAGTTGTTGATTACAAATTGTTCTCCATTATATGTTCTATTAATCAAAACAAATTTGTAAAAAACACGTTTCTTTAACCCTTAAAACACTGTAAAAAACACATTTTTTTAAATAAATTCTATAACTCTACAAAAGGGTTATGTCTCTGCTAATGTAATTGTCTATACTAACAGTAGAGACATTAATTAGTACATGTCGTGTGTTATCTACTGGCCAGTAGATGGTGCCAATAACTTCAAATAGAAATTTGTTGGCGGTGCTTTGCTAAAGTTTGAAGTGTTTTTTATTTTAAACAGAAAAGCATTTGTTTAAAAATTCTTAATACGACTATCAAAAATTGTTAAAATTGCGATTTGTAAGGACAAAAATTTGTCGTAATTGCGCCATTGATTTTTCGATAGCTTTTTGAAAGAGGAAAAAAAAGTTCCACAACGACATGTAAAAAAATCGGTTTCGAGGCGCTCAAATTTCAATTTCTTTACTTTATCTCACCTTTTATTTTTGAGGTTCTTTTTAGTAGGTAATAAAAAAAATTATTTAATTTATTTTTAATATCATCTTCGCAAGGTGAATTTTACTTTTGAATTATTATTTTGAATTATTTTTGATGAAACTGAATTATTTATTAATGAAAATTTTAATTATTTAAGAATGAAAACGACAGTGTGCTATTATTTGCCGATAGAAAATAAAATAAAAATCTATGGCACCAATATCGATTACTTAATCGACCCAGACCTATATATGTATATACTTTTATATATTCTGATTTGTCCGATGCCAGTGTTTTATGATGTTCAGGCTCTAATCGTGGTTGGCCGCTTTTCAATTTCGATTTGGCGGCGCCAGGTGTGTGATGGTATTCCTTGTGGGTTCCATTCAATAGCTTTTCGTCAGGGGTTTTTGTAGGTTATATCCAAGCCCACGCCATTTTCTTTTTCGGATCTCAACGCAAATGGGGATTTGGAAGGTTTGGACCCATAACCTTTCATTGGTAATCGTAACTGGCCAGAATATTTTTAAAATTCTCCTGTAGCGAGTTAAAATCCATAAAGAAGAGCTAAGTTTTTGCAGAAATTAAATATGTTTGGCTTGGCTCTTTTCGAAATATGTGCTAATCGCCAAATGGGGCTTAAGATACCAGCTTTTACTCGGTTTCTTACGCGTCGTCTGCAGAATCATCTGTCATAGTCAGAAGACTTCCGAGATAGCAGAACGTTGATACATCTTTAAGTTTCTTCTCGTCTATTACGAATGCTCTGTTGTTAGAAGTATTAATTCTAATTGCTTTAGTTTTGACAACATTTATTTTTATTTTTCAGTCTTAGCTGCTTTAGTTTGCACTGCATTGATCTTAGTCTGCATGTCACTGAAGTTGTGCGATAATTGACATACATATGTCATCGGCATAGTCGAGATCTTCTAGCCTTCTGTTGAATCGCCAAGTTATTCCCCTCTAGTCATACGAGGCTCTTCTCATTATGTTGTCCAGGGCAATATTGAAAAGTAGGGGCGACAAAACGCAGCCTTAATTGTGAATGAGTTACTAATGCAGCCATCAGGCCCCAGCGTTCTCCATATGGCAGAATGGGAAAGCGTATCGAATGCTTTCTCAAAATCAATGAATCCATGAATATCAAGTAAAGCGGCCTCCTCCACTCAAAAGATTCCTCAATTATGATCCCAAAACTGTTGACATGGTCAATGAATGATTTGCAAGGACGGAAACCTGCCTGCTGATTGCGGAGAAGCGGATCGAGTACGACTGATAGCCTTTTACTGATGACTTGGGAGATTATCGTGCTTGTGATATTGATAAGGGTTGTGTCACGCCAATTTTTACATTGTGACAAGTCTCCTTTTTTTTAGCATATTAATAATAAGTCCTTCCTTTAAGTCATTGCATACTGAGTTTGTTATCCCAAGATTCTTTATATGAACAAGCTGAAAATAAGAAATAACAAACTACCAAACGATTGTGCATCAGAAAAATGCATAATATTATGACTTGCCTGAAACTGGGTTCGAACCCGCGTTCATACTTTTTACCTGCTTTGTGGTCAAGGCGCTCACACTTCAGCCAACAACAGTAGCCTCTCGATATGAAAAAAACAATATTTTTGCATGATGAGGTATACTTACCTCTTAGGGAAGCGGGATATCCTGGCGCAAAAGCAGTCCGAGGAATTGGGTTGCAGCATATGGAACGGGAGCGCATGAATACTTGATTCGAGCTTCCAACACACCTTTTATACAATTTCAGCTGGTGTGACTTTTTATTCCATTGGCTACACTGACTGATAAGAACCAAAGCGCCAGTATACAAGTGCGGTAATTAGTCTGGAAAAACAAAATTAATCTCTATGGAGTTTTCAATAATATCCAAGGCAGATGTACCAGCTAGTAGCGATTCTACAACAATACAAAATTTGTTGTAAAAATACCTGACCAACTGTCAAAAGCTGTACAAAAACGCTCTGCCGGCGTCATGTTCATGTCATGCTCGTGAATCATCATGTCGATGGCTTCTGAAGACGTAGTGTTATCAACACAAATTTAATTTTACACAATTGACATCTAGTCAGGTTAATCAGCTGTGCTTTCGCTACTGCCTTGTTGATCCGCCTTGATAATATCATTAATGTGTATATATGCAGAGTGTTTTTATAGAGGTATAGAATTTCAAGTTAGCAGCACTGATTGATATGTACGGCATTTTGACAGCTAATATTTAATTTGTTTTGGGTCATGGTAGAATAATACAGGTGGTGTCGAAACGTTAACGGACTTTTGTTTTTTGGGGGGCTCGCATCTGTCAAAATTTTTTTTATGTCTTACTAACATGCACCCACTTTACTAAAAAAGCACGCTTGAATATTCGTTTCAAATGCAAATAAGAAAATGCAAACAAACACACATGTGAACATACAATTTTTTTGCCATTTTTCTTTTGTGCTTTTTGACAACTTCGAACAATAAAAACAGTGTTGTTGTAGACTCGTATTATTCTACCATGTGTTGCGTTTGCTTTGCCAATTTATCATGAATATATTGACACCTAAAGCACGACCATTAAAATTAATCAATTAATTTACTCAAACCAACATTTGATAAACGAATAATTGCACGAAATGCTCCTCTTAATTGACCAGCAAGATCGTGCGATCACACCCCATTACATTATTCTCTTTATTGATGTGCGAAGTCACACAGACAAACTAGAGATGATTAAACAGTTCGAAGACAATATTCGCCACTTTATCGCTGACATTGAATTGAATGAATTTTAATTATTCAGGAAACACAGGACACTGCGAACGCAGGAGATCTATTGTATCGCTTGGCAGGTGCTAGAGCGCTTCATCTAGACCTACTCTCCTGAGGAATCTTAAGATTGCAAGTGATTCTACTTTTGACAGTTCGCATTACTCCAATAGGTGCTTGCCCAATTGGATATATCTTCTGTGGCATAAAGCTTCACACTCCTTCAGAATATGCTCTGAAGTTTCACCTTCGTTAGCTGTTATTCTCAATGCCAAGTCTGTTGAGGTGTTTTCTCAGTCTGCAGTGGCCTGTGAAGAAGCCTATGAGCATTCTTAGATTGCTATTACTTAGAGGCAGGAGAGCTATAAAACGAGTTTAGTTATACTTTCCAATCATTAGCTTCATCGCTGACACATGGCCCCCAGATGCTGCAAAAGATGATCGATAATTTCACTTCCTTCGAGCCAGCCACTCTGCCAGAAATCATATTCAAATAAAAATTGCAAATTATCTTTTTTTCAATTAAAACGATTTATTTTAATTTAAAGTTCTATTTAAAAAAAAACATATCATATCGTTTTTTCCTTTTTCCCATTTAATGCAGTTAACGAAAGCGAAATGATTGCTATACTGACCAAGAGATAATATTTAGTTGTGTTAATTTTCATTCCCCTAAAATGATAAAAAGCTGAGGAAGAGAGGAAACGGAGTTCTGATATACCAAATAATGGTCTCACTAACACCCTTTTTAACAGTCAACTAAATCCTGACAAAGAAGAATAATTTTTGTCACTCCACCCGCACAGTCCAGCTCTAAAGTTGCACATTCTATTATTAACCATTATTATAATACATAAATATCTAGAGCAGGGGTTCCTTATCTACATGTCTGCCAAACAATTTTTGTTTTCACTAACAAATTTCAAAACTTTGTCATACGATTTTACTCGTACTTATGACCCATTCACACCCTTTTTTTTGCACATAAAAACTATAATTATTTTTAGAAAAGAAAAAAAAAAATAAGTGACAACAATATATTCTGTATGTAAGTAAATAGTATGTATGTACATTGGTATTTAACGAAAGCATATACTATTTCGCAGTGCTATATAACAATAAAATTATAACAACAACATCAACAACAATATGTACCGACAATCTGCTAAGAATGATCTAGTAATTGCAATCCTGGTAAATAGTCGTTGTTATATAAACAAAACCTCTGCATTAAATATGTATGTTGCATAAAAATAGCATCAAAAAACTTTTGGCGTTTGCGCACTTAAGCCAGACAGTGGTTAAATTGTGACTCACTCCTGGCAAATGGAGTTCGTTAGTAATAATAATAACTCCTTTTTGGGGAAAGCACTGAAAGAAATTTGAGAAAATACTAAAAAAAAATCACAGAAATTACAGCGAAAGACACGGATGCATTGGAAGGAAGAACGGTGTTGTGGCCAGGACTGCCAAACGTGACGATTTTACGTCATTTTGCCGATTTTTTATAGCGAATTTTACAAAATTACGTTTGACGATTTTGGTTAGTATCCTCCCGTATACTTTGACAATTTTTTGACTTCGCTACTTTTTGCTCAAAATAACCTCTACGTATGGGAAAATGTCAAGCTCTAAAAATATATTTTTGTTTTCAGGCCAATATCGAGGATATTGATACTGCTAAAGAAATATTTACAAATTTGAATGACATTAACGAGCTTTACTTTTGTTTTTTTAAATATGTACATATGTGCTTAATTTGATGAATAATCGAAACAAAATTTAAGAAACTCAAATTCACAACATGGACTATGAAATGACGGAACTTTTTTAAAATGTTTTAATAAATTTTTTCAGTAGATGATTGTAAAAAGTTTAAATTATTGTGTATGAAAAAGAAATGTTAAGACAATATATAATTTCAATCAATTTATTGATAATTGTGTATCATTTTGCGTTGAATTGTGTTACCAAATAAAAAAAAAAAGATTTGATGTCGATGGCAAAATTATAAAAAAATTTCAATTAATAAAAAATCCGAAATTCTTCCTTTATTACAAGATATTCCTAATCTAGTTTCTAAAGAAAAAAATCAAGATATTGAGCATGAAATAAGAGAACTAGGAATTTTTAATTCTGGAGACAGCGCATTAAATTTGGATATATTTTGGAAAAGAGGAAAGCCAATTAATCTACCAAATAATAAACCTGTTTTTTCAAAGAGAATTTGTAAATAACTTAATGACTTTTCCAAACTCTTCAGCTAATGTTGAAAGAAGATTTAGCAAAATTAATCTTAATAAAACCAAGATAAGAAATTCATTGGAAACAGGAGCCCTCGGGAGGATTATTCTTTTTTAAAGATTATTAAAAAAAATAATTTCTTTGAATGTTACAATGTTTGCATTACAAAAAATATAAAAAGAAACATAACTATGATATGTATGCGTGGTATTTTCATTTTGTAATTACCCAATTTAAATCAATAACAATAGTCCTTATTTTCGTATTTTTTATGCAAATGTGAATAATAAAACAGAAATATTAATTCAACTTTACACATGAATCGCAAGTTTATGAAAATATTACTGGCAGCCCTGGTTGTGATTGTACGTCTCCGTCTAGACTTGACTTGCAATTTTTATTGCAGCAATTCTTGGTTTTATTGGTGAGAGAGGTGAAAAGATTGGGAAGGGGTACACAGTTTCATCATGGCTAATTCATACCAGCTGATTCAAGATGATAACACCATCTTTTATTTTCAAAATATGCTTTTTGGTAGATTTTTCTGATTTTAAATTATGCCGTTTTCTTTTCTTAAAAAAAATGTAACATTTCTTTTACTTTTTATCATAAAAATCTAATTCAAAGTTTTCTTAAGACAAAAATGTTGCCTTGTAAGTGATGATACAATAATTTCTAATAAATTCTCTATTTCAGAAAAATCATTTTAATGCAAATTTCCATCAAAAAGGGCAAAAAGTGTTGCACTTATAACTCGGATAATAGAGGTCCACATAAATTTTAGAATTTAATATTTTCGACTTGGAATTCAATTTTGGCCATTTGCAACTTTTTCTTTAGTCTCTTTTACAAAAATGTTTCCATGAAAAAGTTCAGTCGCTTATAACTTGGAAAATAGAGATCGACGCCAATTTTTGTATTTAATATTTTCGTCTTAGAATTCTTCGGTTTCTAATGATATAGATACTTCTTTTGGCCACTTTTGCCACTTTTTCTTTAGGCCATTTTTACAAGTAATTTTTTTATGAAAAATTTCAGTGGCTCATAACTCGGAAAATAGGATCTTTTTGCTCCTTTTCTTAATAAAATCACATAAAATATAACGTGAGCATTGCATTGACATTTTCAAGAATTGCTTGAATGGAACAGGAGATTTTTAAATATTCATATTTCGGTTTTCTTAAGAGAAGTAACAACTCATGTGCTTGTTACCTTCTTAATTATCCCAGCAGATAACGCGACTAGTCCAAACACGCATGTCAAGTATACTCTATAAAGGACTAGGACTAGTCTAAAAGAAATCTATGTAAAAAACATGGTCTGTTTAACATTACGATTTCCTAGGGCTGGACAATATGGTCCTGGTTTGCATTACATCGGACTAACCCAAAAACCACTCCATGTTTGTTCAACAAGAGTACTATCGTAAAAGCTCGAATAGTGGTCGTATAGCAATAAGCTCTTATTTGAAAATGACATAGTCCATGTTGTAACTAGTTCGTTACAGCTATAATGGATCACGTAGTCCAATATTATCTGCAGGGATATGTTACAACTTTGCTATTTTGCGCGTTTTCTTAATTTGTTGCAGAAGTGTTGCAGCGCCTATGGTGTCAAGTATGCGCATTAACTTTCAAATATGTATTTCAAATTTATTTTAAATTTTCTGAGTGTTTTTGAATTTTTGTCGTACAAACTCCCTTTTTTGCCAATGAAATCGTATTTCTCTTCGTATCTGAGTCGAATATGTGTATCTGTAAAATTTTCCAGGCAAGAAAAAAAAAAACTAAAACTACGTTTCATTTTTGGTTTTCCCTTGTTATATAATAATTTGTAGTCATATATAGAAAATTTCAGACTTTCGCTTTGGTTTCTATGTATCCAGTTTTATTTTGTGTGTGTGTGTGTGTTTTTTTAATGCGGCTGCATTTTTATTTTTCTTACCGAAACTTCGAAATGTTTGCATGTATTTGTGTTACAAACTCCCTGAAAATGTAGTTGTATGTGTGTTGACGATTTTTGCAGAAAGTATGTCTGTGTAACAGTTGGTGTATTTCACACACATTTAAATATGTTTAACAATGCAGGCGCGTGTATGTGTGTTTGTGAATTTGTATGCTTGTAATGCAACATTACAATACTCGAACTACAATAAAAATTTAAAAATATGTACTTTAACAAAATTTAAGGGATTTATTTACTTTATTTTTAAAATATTATTAAATTAACAATAAAGAAATTATGAATAAAATAATGGGAATTTTTACAAGAATTTTTTAAAATAAAAGTTTACGAACGAAAACAAAACTTCTTTTGTATAAATTAATTTAGAATTCGTGTCCAGGTCTTTTTACTTTATCTTTGTATTTTTATTTTATTTAATTTATTTCTACATCAAATAATAAGTTTTCCAAAATTCGATTTTAAAACGTTTCTTTTAAGCTATATTAAAAACAGGTAGTCTGAAATTATTTGTTTATCTCCCAGGGCTGTCAAAATTTGTTTACTTTTAATACAAAATTGTTAAAATAATTTTCGTTTTGTGTTTACTTAACTGAATAGTGTTTTCTAAAAAGAAAAATATTAAAAATTTTCAAAAGAAAAAAAGAAAAATATTAAAAATAAAGCAATTGTTTTACATCACTAGACGGTTTTTCCATAAACATAACAAGGTAACATAATTGCGGACAAGCTAGCCAGGGAAGGCTCTCGTTTGCATGAACGGGACACCGACCGGCTAGTGGGAGTCCCACTAAAAAGCTGTAAAATTCCCATTCAGCAGAAACTTATAGGGATAGCACGGTCTAGATGGTTCAACGAATCCACATGTGCAGTCTCCAGATTAACCTGGCCCCAATATGACCGAGTAAAATCAGCCATCATACTGGGGATCCTTCGACATCAGCTGCGTATACTTGTGGCAGTCCTAACAGGGCACTGTTTTATAGGTGCCCACGCAAACAGACTAAATCTCCCTTTCAGTGACTTCTGTAGAAGTTTTCTTAATGAGGAGGAGGAAGAAACTAAGAAACTGTCAAACACCTCCTCTGTCAATGTCCAGCTCTGTCTCATCACAGGGCCATGTATCTAGGTAACTCGACTCTACCCGAACTCGCAGACCTTGCGGAATGTAATCTGAAGGGAATAAACAAGTTTATTCGAAAAACCGGTTGGTTCAACACTGACCACAATATAGGATAGTCAATATTTTTTCACTTCACTGTCCATATCGGGCATTACAAAGGGACCTATTTTTCTGGACCCAAGTGGGCCGGTTGCTTGCAATCGGCAGCCTGTGCAACCTAACCTAACCTAAGCTACAATGAAGTTAAATTTTCTGAAATTAGGAATTGAAAATTAAAATTTTGTTTTTGTTATTTTCAATAAAAAAAGAACTTCAATTTGTTCAAAGCCTTGTAGTGCTCAGCGGTTGCGTTCTCATTCGTTTGCAAATATATAAATTCAATATTCGGAACGAACTTTCCACGTCATTTTGCGAAAGATGATGAATAGTTTCTTCCACCGAAACGTCGTCTTTACTCGCCGTTCCGATTAAGATTGTGTCTGCCAAGGCAGATCAATATGATAGTAGCGATAACACAGCTGATTTACCTGACTAAATATCAATTGTGTAAAATTAAATTTGTGTTGATAATATACTCGTAACATGACTGATGCCAAACACTACAGCTTTGTAAGATGTCTGATATTTGTTAGACGTTCAGCTGTGCTAACAGTGCCACCCGATTATGTACGAGTTTTGACAGATGCTCAGGTATTTCTTTACAAAAAATTTTGTATTATTGTAGAATCATTACTATCTTTAAGATCTGCCTTGGTGTCTCCCGATAAAAAAAGAAATTGAATTCAAAACAATGCACATCAATAATGTGTAAGCGGCAGCCCAGCTGATAATTAAGCAAAATATTACGAATTATAGAAAGCATATGTGTGTGTTTTCGTTCAAGTTGTGGAGTAGTTCGAGTTATGGAAACCCGAGTTGCTACAGCCAAGCGAATTAATACCAGTTAGAGAAAATTCGAGTTATAGAAGTTCGAGTTATGGATGTTCGCCTGTGTGACATAATTAATTTTTTAATTCTCCCATAACTTAGAATTATTTGATCTTTCAAAACTAATTTATCATTTTGTTATTACAATTTCTTTACAAGGATTGCAAAAACATACGAAAATTCCCACTTTCTTTTGTTTTGCACTCGTAAAATATTGATGTATGTAAGATTCAGACAGTAAAGCGCCATATTTAAACTATTAGTAGCTTTATTTGTCTGGAAATGATTTTCAGCAAAAAAAAATCAGTCACACACACACAAACACACATATATTCCCACATAGAATAAGCAAAAATAGCCAACAAACTCCCAAACTAATGCTTCGAATAATAAGAATAAAAATAGAAATCTACATCTTAATGTGTTTTCGAGCTTAAAACTCACTAAGGGTGTTGTCTGGGAAACTCACACTCGGTTACTGACCAAACACAACAAATATTCAAACATTACTTTACACATACACTCAAACACACACAGATTTCACACACACACACACACACTCATGCAAATCAAGCTTAACAAGCACTGCAACAATAGAAAAGCAAGGAAATGCAGACATGAAACTCTGTAACACACATCCCGATAGACGCACACATATAGTCACACACCCACACAGTCATGCACACACACAGTCACGCACACACACAGCCATGCACACACACAGCCACACAAACAACATTCCTTTGAAAAGAGAATAATAAAAATGTTATTTTATTTTTTACTTACACTCAGACAAAATGTTCCTGCTCGTTTTTTATTTCTTTTAATTTATTTGTTTTTATTTTTATTTTTTGTTCAAGAAGCATTTGAAAACTCACACTTCGTTGTTGCAGATAAAATTTAGAAATAAAATATTTCGAATTGAAGGGAAATTTTTGGCTTCTTTAGCGGGTTTGGGGTTTTCTTGTTTTCCAAAGAAATTTCATGCAATTGAAATAAAATATACAGGATTAAGGGATAATCCAGGAATATTTTAACACAAATGGAATAGATAATATCCGCATATACACATGTGATCATTAAAATAGGTGTGTTTTTGCAGCGGCTGAAGTTTTATTTACCAGATAACCTAACAGCATAGTTTTAGAAATAGTCACTAACTTTCTTTACACTGTGATCGTAGTTGTTGCCAAAATACAGTTTTTGAAATAAAGGATATATGGGCGGTGGGCATATCCTTTCACCAATCGCAATGAAATTTCACAAAGGAATTATTAGCACAATTTTACAAATAGTAACTGAATTTCGGGGAATTCTGAGCATAGTTGTAGTTAAAGTATAAGTTTTTTTTTTTAAATTAAGGACATGTGGGAGGAAAGCATGATTTTCTCCTGACGGCAATGAAATTTACCACAACGAAATTTGGGAAAAACTCACTAACCTGCGCCACATTACTACAATAATTGGAGTTTAAAAATGATTTTCGAATACAAGGATATATGAAAGGTGTGCATATCCTTCCACTGACTGAAGTGAAATTTACTACAGAGATCAACAGCATAATATGCACTGATTCGCGCTGCATTCTGATCATAGTTGTGGATAAAATTTCGTTTTAAAACTAAGCATTTACGGGAGGTTGGCTTATAAGGGCCGTTAACAATAAAAATATTAACTTGAAGTTAACACACTAAGCTCGAAATTTGAACTTTAGTTAGTCAAAATTTATTAACACAAGCGCTGTTCAGTTTTAACCTTAATTGTCAATTATCTGAAATATGTTTTGATTTTGATTTCTTAACTGGAAAAAAATTATGACATTAAAAATTAATTATTTTTTATTTATTTTAAAAATGTTTTTCATAAATTGTTAAAAAAAATTAGGTGATTAAAGCTTTTTTCATCTCAAAAAGGCAAACTTTTGTGCCGAAATCGTATTAAGATGTGGTTGGTTTATGATGCTCTTTACATCTTTTTGCATTTCTCAAAAATAAATGTGGATGTGATTCACAATAGTAGATAAAAAGCAAGTTAACAAAAATTTTTTTTTTGTTAACGAAAATGTATTGAAATGAAAATTTATGGCTTGAGTTCAAATCTGCTTTAACCCATTTCTTCTTAATTTAAGAAATTATATTTGGATAAATTCATTATTTTATTAAGAGAGTACTTTTTATTTGAAACAATTTATTCATCAGACTAACAGAACGGAATCAGTACGGATTTCGAGGTCGCTTCACCATCTCATCAGCGTTCTTTTTTGTTCGATTTTACCACTTTAGACGGTGGATACTAGTGACTAGGAATATCGACTATTTAACCGTATTATTCAACGAATTAGAATACGAAAAGTGCAACTTATGCATTTCTTACAAGTTAAATCAATTTCGGTTAGTACGAAATTCCATCTCTAACGAAAATGTTTAACTAACAGTTTAAAATTAAGTTTCGACTGACTGAATGTTAGTAAACTTACAAATAAAACTAGCGTAACTGAACTTTGTGTTAATGCGGGTTAATATTGTAATTACTTGACATACATATATGAATTCAAATAAATCATTCTTTATTCAATTAATGTTTGTAAATATTTTTTTTTTACAAAAGCACCATTTAATGCAAAAAAGTACTCTTTCAGTTAGAGTTCAGTACCATTTAAAAATTTTAGTTTTGCAACACTAATACGAGTATGTATATTGACTACTCTCCCTCTCTCTAGCTCTCTCACTCTCCATAGTTCGCTAACGATTTTTCTATTACCTAGAAAATTCTAATGTGCAATCTAGCATTCTGTAACTAAACTACATCATTAGAATGTTAATAATGATGCTGATTATAATGATTTCCCTTTCTACCAATGTCTAGAGCAAGTTTGTGGTATTACAAAATATGTATTTACTCAGTCTCATTCATAGATATTATTATTGCTAACAGAAATTAATGTTGTTGTTGTTGTTGCAATTTTGTTACTGTTGTTGTTGTTGTTGTTGTTATTGTAATTTAAGCTTTTACTCTGTAGCACTGCTGGCCTGGTTGGGGAATATTCTATAGAATATTTTCTATGTATGCATGTATGTATGAATCTGTGTAACATAATGTGTAAACACATACAAATACATGAAAAAAGTATAAGTAAATGTTCATGTACATATTCGTATTAAAAGTTGCAGCAATATTATGCTGAAAAAACAACACAGCCAGACACACAGGCATAACAGCATTCAAGCGCACATACATACACACATATGTATGTACATATGGACATACTATGTACATATGTACGTAAATGTGTATGTATGTATGTATTTCAATATGGTTGACTGCATAACAAGTCAGTTGTTTTGTTCTTTTTGTTGCTTCTATGTTAGTTTGTATGCCAGAATTTATTTTGAATGTATAAGTTAATACGTGTCGTATTAAAACATACGTACATACACACGTACATACATACTAAGTACGTAACAACGATAGCAACATTACTCATACGTTTTTTTTTCTTCTTTTTTTAAATAATTTTTTCTGGTACAGTTTAACAAATGCTTTCATTTATGTTGCTTGCTATACATACATACATACATCCATTTCACTTACATTCGTGTTAGAGATATCTACTGCAAATGTATGCATGTATGCATGTGAACGTGTGTGTATGTGGCTGTGTAAAACAAGCAATTGCTCCACTACCCCAAAGTGTTGCGAAACGATGAAAGTCAGTGTCACAAAACAAAATGAATGCGACATTTAACATACAACAAAAAATACATATAAAAGACATAATTTTATGTATCGTAGCAACAAGAACAACAACAACAACAACAACAAAAGTAGAAACATAAAACAACAACTACAACTTTGCCGAAGCAGCAGTGAATAGCAACAGCAATAACACAACTATTGTTATGTGACCAAGACAGACAATGAACAGCATGAAATCAACAATTCAAGATATTTTCTTAAGAAAGTTTTAATTTTGGAACGTTAATCTCTAGATTCGAAAATACTCTGTCAAGTTACAAAAGTCGAAAAACGGAAAATTTATTCGGAATCAAACCGATGTTAATTTTCAAAATCGGTTTATTAGAACTTTTCGCTGTGACGTTGTTTGCAGTATAAATTAAAAGCATAAACATACTTTTAGGAGTGCGCAATAAATATTTGTTAGCAAGTTTTTTATGTAAACAAAAAATGTTGAAAAGAGCTTTGTATGGGTAAAAAAAATGGTTGAAGTAATTTTTTCGCAATGCAAAATAAAAATTGTAAATGAACCATCGTGTTTGGGGTGTATGACATGCCGACTGTTGTCAATGTTTATTAGTCCCGCTTCACACAGGTCAGGTTTGACTCGTCTAGTCTTAACTGTTTAGGAGAGAGAGAGAGGAAAAACGAATGCAAAGGGGCACAGACCTGATCATACCAGTAAATTTTTACTTTTTTCCTTTTCGTTTGTCAACCGTAATGTTATACGAAGTTGATTTTGAAGCAAAAGAAAACGAAAATAGTTGAAACAAATATCTCTGTGTGAACATTAAGCCAACTTTAAAAGCAAAGCGAACCAAACCTGATCAGCTAAGAGCGATGTTTGTCAACTGGGACTTAGGATTATTTTGTTTGAGTCATAAGTCAACCAATGTTGAGATTAATTTGAAAACGCTGTGACTTTTTTAGCTTATGGCCGGCAAAAATTAATTTTATTACTCAACATAGACTTCCTTTAGCTTAATTTTCCAATTTTTTATTGCTTTTATTTAATATAGGTTTTCTCAAGGTCTTCCAAATAGGCTCTTCTTTCAGTGAAGATCTCTTTATTCAGTACATATATTTTATGAAAATCAAATAGTAGTGAACACATTTTAGCAATAACAACTGATTTTTAGTAGATTCTATTCAAAATTTAAGATAAAACAAAATTTTTATTAAAAAGAATGTATGGAAGGTGGCATGTTCTTCCGCTAATTAAAGTGGAATTTACTACAGAGGTTAAGAGCATAATTTTATCTATAATAACTGCTTGTCACTGTATTCTAAGCATAATTTCAGCAAAAATTTAATTTTTGAAATAAAGTATACATGGGAGGCGCACGTTCCCCTGCACAGAATGAAATGAAATTTCGTAGAGGGACTAAAAGCGTAATTTTTAAATTTCTTACAAATTTTTTATACAACCTAAATATATGTAATTGTAGCCAGAATTCGCCTTTTGAAATAAAGGATATATGTGATGTGGTCCTTCCTCAGATTACAGTGAATTTTCTACAGCGGCTGCGAGCACAATTTTATAAACGTGTCTCTGCATTATAAATATAATTGCTCAAACAATTTAGTTTTTGAAATAAAGGATATATGGGAGACTAGCGTGTCCTTGCACCGACAGCTATGAGATTTGGCAAAACGTCTACAAGCATAATTTTAGTATTTGTCACTAATTTTGGGTGCAGTCTGAATATAATTGTAGCCAATATTCAGTTTTGGAAATAAAGGATATATAGGAGATAGGCATGTCCTTCTAGTGATTGAACTGAAATCTAATGCAGAGATTCAGCGAACCATTTGAAAAATAATAGCAGCAAAAATTATATTTTTAAAATAAAGGATATATGGGAAGTGCAGGTGTCCTAGCACAGAATGGAATGAAATTTTTTAGAGGCGCTAAAGGCATAATTTTAGAAGCTTTTGATGATTTTTGGTGCAATCTGTATATAATTCTAGCCAATATTCAGTTATTCAAATTAAGGATATGTGAGAGGTAGGCATGTTCTTCTACTGATTGAACTGAAATTTACTGTAGAGATTAAGCAAACTATTTTAAAAGTAATAGCAGCAAAAATTTTAATTTTGTAATAAAGGATATATGGGAAGTGCAGGTGTCCTTGCATAGAATGGAATGAAATTTGACGGAGGGACTAGAAGTATAGTTTTACAACCTTTTACTGATTTTTGGTGCAATATATATGATATGATATATGATAGGATATATGAGAAGTAGCCATGTGTTTTCACTCATTAAAATGAAACTTTTTTCAGAAATTAACAGCGCAATCTTAGCGCTGCGTTCCGATCATAAATGTAGCTAAAATTTAATGTCCGAAATGAAGCACATACATATATGTATATGTGAGTCGCGGCAGCGATCCACATTAAATTAGACATAAAAACTAGAAGTGTCATTTTAGAAATGGTTACAAAGTTTCGCTGAGTTCTGATCATGAAGGACATATGGAAGGTAGATATATCCTTCCTTTAATTTATATCAAATTTAGTACAGAGATTACAATTTGAGAAATAATAACTGATATTCACTGCACTCTTCACATAGTTGTAGTTAAAATTCAATTTTAAAAATAAAGTATATAAGAGAAGCGCACGTGTCTTTGAACCGATTGAATTGATATTTGGCATAGAGAATAAAAACATAATTTTAGAAACTGCTAATAATTGTTAGTGCACTCTGAATATAATTGCAACTAAAATTAGATTTTTTGAATAAAGGATATACATATGAGAGGTGAGCATGTCCTTCCTCTTATTAAAGTGAAATTTCCCACAGGCATTCAAATCATAATTTTACAATTTGTTCCTGATTTTTGCTGCATTCTGATTATAAATGTGGATATAATTCAATGTCTTGCACTGTATAAAATATATTTAACCATAAAAAATAAATTACTTGCAGTTATTAAAATATATTACATATTTACTTTTTCCTTAGTGGAAACTCTAATGAAAGTTAGTTTTTCTTAGAAGTTTATTCTTCATTTTCAAGAGCAACAAGCTGAGCCTGCTTCATCGACAAGTTTTATCTATGAAAAAGAGCTTTAGTCCATGAATATGTTTTATATATTATTGAATATCCTTACACATGCACGCTGTGTTCATTAAGGCGGCCTCAAAAATATTTTATTACACTTTTTTTTAATACAAAATTACAGAATTATTTTACAGCTGATTGAAATACTTTTCTCCTTCACTATGAATTTATGTTTGTTTTTTTTTCAATATCATCTTTTTAAAAACTCTCAAAAGAAACGACTATTTGAAACGACTAAAGAAAGGAAAAACCAAACGACATATAACGACTACATGTGGATGTGAAGCATGCAACAAAAAAATTTACTGATGACGGGCTTTGCTTTTAGCTAGAAAAGTTTTTAAGTTCTTTGTTGTCATAAATAGAAACAAGAACAACCAAAAAAAAAACTTATGTATTTATTTTTTAAGAAGTTCCTCATCCTTTTCAGCCAAACAAGGATACTTTTTGAAATGTGCTTGCAACAACGTTGCAAATTATGTCGCCTGTTATAATGTTTAAATATCGTCGCTATAGACGTTGTCGCCAGTTTTATAGTCTATAGTGTTTGAGCAGATCAATGACCTGTATTTTGTTAGTTCTGAGACAATTTTCAATCGATAAATGTGCAACGTGTATGTGAGTTGCTCCGGCTACGACTGACTGTCTGCCAGCCTGCCACCGCCCTAGGCGTGGTGTTCAACAAAATTCATTTGCTCATCCAGTCATTTCTACCACGACTGCTGTCGTTTGTGTTCCTGCTGTTGCTTTTGCTGCTGCTGCTGTTGCTGCTCCTGCAATTTGGCGAGTTTTTCGTTTTTGTTGCTGGCATTGCAAATTATTATAATGTCAGATTAAAGTATAATTTAATAGGTTTTCTGTGCTCGCAATGCTTTAGATGGCAAAAACATTCCTTAAGTTTTTCATTATGAGGCGGGATATTTTACCTGGTGCCAACCAGCACTTTTGTTAATTTTTGAAAATCTTTAAAGAAACGGAAAGGGGGCTGCTGGATTTGTTTTTCATTAAAAATTAAAGAACAAGAAATAGAGATTTCGTGCTAAAGACTGGTTTGGGCTGGAAAATAAATGTGCGGCTCATCAAGAAAAAAAAAGAATAGAAAAATTAGCGGTGTTTCTGTTTCAAAAAAACCAACACAAACATGCTTAAGCCTTTTTGACTTGTCTGTAGAAACAGCCAGGGCCTTGGCAGGAATCGAACCTCCGATCCTAAGACTAATAAGTTAGCGTATTATCTATAGCGGCACACAGTTGTTCTTTGGGAATTCTGTATTAGATTAAAGCTGTTAAATCCATTATTTGACAGGAGTTTCTCGGAATAAAAGGGGTTGCAAATATTTCCTTATGCTCTTGCAGACACGCACATACATGTGTCTGCTGTGTACAAAAGTAACAAAAAAAATAGTACGACTTCTTGTGATGTAAAGTAAAGTTAGCCCTGCTCCTGAGTGATTTCTGGTTTAATCGAGCTGAGCTCAGCAGTATGACCTTAGATGACTCTAGATTTTAGTGATTTCTATTTGCTTTCGAACGTTTGCTTTTGAACGAGTGACATGCTGTGTTGCTGCTTCCCGACACACACAGTGGGACTGGTGGCAAAAATAATTGCTAATAAATCTGCAACTTTTAAGCTAATAAGCCGATTAAAACATGCTGTATGCAACAGTTCTACACTCAAAAGAAAAATCAATCCATTCGTACTTAAATTAATCCCAAGCGGTGTTAAAAGTACGATAATCCCAGATTTACTAAAATCAAGTACAGAAAGATTGATTTAAGTACGAACGGATTTAACTGATCAATTTAATTTAAGAATTTTTTAGGTGATTCAAGATTTTCCACGTGATTAAAGAATTTTGTACTCATTTTAAGAAACTCCAGGATTCTAGACATTTGACATTTTTATTAAATCAATTTTAATATCAGCAACAAAACAGTTTGAACTATTAAATTTTAAATAATATTTAGAAAAAAGAATTTCCTGTAGAGATTATTTTTTCAGAGAACATCGAAATTTTATTTTATTTAAGTTCACTTGGCTAGAAATTCTTTCCACATTTTCGAAATAATGTGCAAGGACCATAAAATTATAATAACACAAACAAGGTTACCATGTTTTAAGTGTTTATCAAAAAATCGGAATTTTTGGTACAAAAATCGGCCAATCGTCACTTTGATTATTTTGAGGCAAAAAATCGGCAAATATTGCAGGCCCGCTTGAAAGTTGTCTAAACAAAATAATTTCAGTTGTTTAAGAAGAGAGACAGCATAGAGAGACTGCATATGAAAAAAAAAATTCCGGACAAAAATGTTATGGGTGAATCCAGCTTTAGGGCTTTAGGCATCTGTTGGCGAAGACTTGAAGTGCGTTCAGATCTCTGGGAGTTTGTGTTCCATGTTTCACATCCATATAACGCGCCTTGATTTAAAGTTGGAGTTAAAAATTCGTATCTGCGTTTTCCTCGAGATATAAAAGTCGTGTCAGATACAACATCCTCGCTTTGCAGGACGTTTTTGGCTTTGAGAGAAAGGCTTAAAGCAAAAGGTTTATGGCGCAATAAAAACTTTGACAACATTATCGTATTGTTTGTTTACCCATAAAAATAAGGTTGGTAATCTTTAAATTCAATTACAGTAGTTTTCCGATTTAACGAACATCCAAATATTTTCTACGAACAAATATTTTATTTTGTACTCGGTTTAACTAACAAATGTAAAATATATCAGCTGATGATTTGAATAGATGGATTGAAAATAAACTTTTACCCGATGATAAAATTTTTAAAATAATGAACAGCTTGATGAAACAGAAATTCTGGAGCCCAAAATAAAACACGAAATCGCCTTAGCAAAACAATATTAGTAGAAAAAATTTAATGCTTTTGAGAGAGTTTCAATAAGACATCCATTCCAAGAAAACGGACCCTCAACAAACAAAAGTTTTTGAAAATAAGTTATTTTTGTTTTACAGTTTTTTAAGAATTTTTCAATATTTTCTTTAAACAATTTTTTAATGAAATATTTATTTTAAATTACTATAATTTTAATAAAATATTAAAAAAATACTGTACATATTTAGAGTTTTGAATAAAATAGAAGACGACACTATTCATTTTTAATTCAGTACTTGATATAACGAACAATTCACTTTAATGAACAAGCCTGACAGCAATTACGTTCGTTAAATCGAAAAACTGCTGTATTTGTTTTAAAAATAAAAAGTCAAAAATGTTATTGGACGATTTATTGGAATTGGTTTTAGTTGTGCTCTTGATGCATGAAGCATTGGAGCTATCAGGAAAAATTTCAACGCGCAAAAAGGTGAGAGCTGCTGAACCTTTCGCTTCGCACTGCATTAAAAGTGCTTTATGTGACATGTTTCCTAGAAGTGTGTACATTCCATCTTATACGTCAAAGCGTAGCAAAAGTTTTATCTGACATGTCCTTAAGTATGTGGAGTTACAGCCGTAACTTAAGGATCCGTATGTATCGATGTGTTCTGCTAAATACTTTCCCTCAGATTCGGGAAATGATTAATTTTACTTTAGTTACAGTCAATTCACAAATTCAAAAATCTCCTTCAAAATAAAAAAATAAACTTGTGTTTTTAAAATAAGGTCATCATTTACCAGGATTGTGCACAATCTGCATCACGATAATTCTCCAAAAATGCCAAACAAATACATAAAATATTTCATAAAAATTAAAATACTTCAACCTACGAGTACTTGTGAATATGAGAAACTCCCTGCAATATATAAATAAGTAAAAAAATAAATAAATGTAAATATTCCCCAATATAACGAAACCTTTTAGACATTACACGACGTCAGACTTCTACCATTTTTGGGGGGATACCATGAGCCAGAATTGTATGTTAGGGAGGGCAAAACAAAACTCTTGGCCTTAACATTCACTAGAAATTGCATTGGCATTGCGAAATATAATAGAAGTTGAAGAAGCGCATGCTCCATTAATGGAGCCATGAATCTTTTTTTGGTGGTAGAGAGGAGACATTGAAAATTGCATTTCATACAAGCAGCAGCACACGGGTGTATGTGAGGCTAATGGCCTCAAGAGTATAATCAACAACAAGAAAGAAACCAACACACACACACACATCCATACATGCATTTGCATTTGTGCTCAGAGAAGAGTTGTAGAAAGCAACTGCAGAAGCAGAACTATTTCAATGTTATACAAAAGTTCTAGATACAAATAAATATATATGTGTGTACGTGTATGTATGTGTGCACATATGACTGCTACTCCAACAAATGGAAAAACTCACACTCATACTGCAAGAGATGGCAGATAGCAGACACGTAGCATTTGTGGCTGTATGAGTTTAGTAGTGTGCTGTTGTAAAATGCACCTACCACACAACCTCCTGGCATTGACAATGGCATTGGTAGGGTATGGATCAAGCTGCTTGTACAGCCGTATGTATGTATTTATGTCCACGACAAACATCTATATACATATATTTATTTATTTATGTTAAAAAAATCATGCTTTTCAATGTTTTCTCTGCTCTATTGCTTCTACTATATTGCATATATTTATGTATGTATGTATGGATGTATGTAAGTATGTATGCATGTATGTATGTATGGATGTATGTATGTATGTAAGTATATATGTATGTATGTATGTATGTATGTATGTATGTATGTATGTATGTATGTATGTATGTATGTATGTATGTATGTATGTATGTATGTATGTATGTATGTATGTATGTATGTATGTATGTATGTATGTATGTATGTATGTATGTATGTAGATAGCATGGCACTCGTAGCACTAGTACGTTCTGCACACTCCAACTACTGCAAAGACGAACGAACACAAAAACAGCGATTTTTTTTAAATAGAAGTTTTGCTTTTCATACTCAATGCTGCAGTCGGTTTCGCATGTGTTGAATGTTATGTTGGTTGCTGGCAAATGTGGGGAGCTATTGAAGCAGTGTTTTCAGGGCCATTGCCATTTGGAGTTTTCTGTTTGTTCTGGGAAAAAGTACCCTACAGTACCCACACGGTATCTTAGGGTAATAAGTCATTAAATTTAAATATTCTATATATATTTTTTAATTAAAACCCCTAGAAGAACAGATACAGACATTTTACCGGTTATATCGACCCCTGTGCGCGATATTATCGTATGTTACAGGAGACCGTTTTTATTACTATTTGTATTGCTATTATATACTACAAAACTGTTACATACGATAAAATGTGCATTGTATTATCTCCATAACTATTATATTTTGTCAACAGATTAACTAATAGATTTAGAACCGATTTGCATAAAAAAATCAATTTCATAAAAAGTGTAACATACGATAATTTTGCGCACAGGGGTCGATATGATGATATATATTTCTAGCATTGCGTAGAACAAAATTTCTATCGCACTTATAAACTGTTTCGACTAGAGAATTATATATCCGAAATTTAATTTTTATTAAAAATATACATTTTATTAAAAATTTTATTTTTATTAGAAATGTACATTTTATTAAAAATTTATTTTCTATTAGAAATGTACATTTTATTAAAAATTTATTTTCTATTAGAAATGTACATTTTATTAAAAATATATTTTTATTAAAAATTCACTTCTTATCAAATATTTAATTCTTATTAAAAATGTACTTTTTATTAAAAATTAAATTTTTATTAGAAATATACTTTTTATTAAAAATTAAATTTTTATTTGAAATGAACATTTTATTAAAAAATTATTTTAATTAAAAATTCACTTCTTATTAAAAATTTTATTTTTATTAAAAATTTACTTCTTTTTAAAAATTTACTTCTTATCAAATATTTAATTCTTATTAAAAATGTAGTTGTTATTAAAAATTAAATTTTTATTAGAAATGTACTTTTTATTAAAAATTAAATTTTTATTTGAAATGTACATTTTATTAAAAATTTATTTTAATTAAAAATTCACTTCTTATTAAAAATTTTATTTTTATTAAAAATTTACTTCTTTTTAAAAATTTACTTCTTATTAAATATTTAATTCTTATTAAAAATGTACTTTTTATTAAAAATTTAATTTTTATTTGAAATGTACATTTTATTAAAAATTTATTTTAATTAAAAATTCACTTCTTATTAAAAATTTTATTTTTATTAAAAATTTACTTCTTTTTAAAAATTTACTTCTTATTAAATTTAATTTTTATTAAAAATGTACTTTTTATTAAAAATTTAATTTTTATTAGAAAAGTACTTTTCATTAAAAATTTGATTTTTATTATTAATTTAAATATTATTAAAAATTTTATTTTTATTAAAAATTTAATTTTTATTAGAAATGTAATTTTTATTAAAAATGTAATTTTTATTTGATTCTAAAATTACGATCTTCTTATTACCAAAAGGACCTCTCATTTTTTTCTGTTTATACGAGTACTGGAAAACAAAGTCGCCTTTCCTTAACAGCTTATTTTCTCCTGCTGCATTTTACGTATTCATGAGATTTTCGCTACTTCTACTTTTTCCATAGAATATTTAATGAGTACAATGCGATTTTCCCCCTCTTGAATTTAACTTTTTTCGTTCTGTCAGTATTTCAACTATTGTCAGTTAAGTTTTTTATTATTTGTTTTTTTTTTGGGTTTCTACTTTTGGCTCGTACTATTCTGAACAATTGAAGCATGAATGCATAAAATAAGTTTTTTCTCTTGCCACGCTGCAGCGTATGACAAACAGAAATAAATGAAAATAATGGAAAACTCATGCTTATTGACTATAAATACACATGTACGAGTATTTACATGTGTATGAAAGGGAGTATAATGTGTATTTACACATTTTTAGTTTTCTTTTTTTAATGAATGAAAAACTAGATAAGTTGATATTAAGATGTAAATTTTTAAAATAAATATGATTTTATGCCAAAAGTTAGAGTGTGAATGTCTTTGCAAAAATATTACACCTATTAAAATTATATAAATGGATATTAAGAATGATTATTTTCCCTTAATGTTGCTGATGCAAATGCGCTGTCAACTATTCAATAGAAACACCGTTGATGCGATGATATATTTTTTAGCTTTGATTTTCCGCATACCGATGACAGCACTCAGACACAATGATGAGTTTGATTCGATGTGAATGGTCAAGCCGGTGACAAATCAACAAATCAAAATAGCAACGAAAACCCTTTTTATCTACAACAACATTTGTTGTATAATAATGATGATTTTTGCTGTTTGTTTTTGAAAAATCATAATTATGAAGTTGTTTGACACCAATTGTCAAACACTCACACAGTACATATGTATGTATGGATTTGTGTACATATGAAGCTGCAAAAGAATTTCTACACTGCACACACACACACAGACACACGATACTGCATTAAAATATGTATTTACATGAAGTTTCCACACACACTTACACAGGACAAGTAGGCCTAGTGTTGCAAACAAGCCAGACTGTCATTCGTTGTATTTGGCGCTTGATCAGTGGGATGAGGAAAAACATTGAAAAGGAAAGAATAAAAAATAAAGGACAACAACAAGAGAATATTTTCTATAGTAGAAAATATAAACGAGTTGCAAGGTCGACGAACGCCAACTAAATAAACAATGATCAAATATTTATTTATTTATTTTTGTTTCACTCTCTCTCTATATATATATCAGGATATATACTTCTCTTTATAGAGAGTGAGTGTTAGCAAATATTATAAATACGTTTGCAATGGCCGGCCAGACTTGAGTTGAAGTTCTGTAATAGAAAACTTGGTGCTTGGGGGCACCACCATGCAATATTATTCAGTATTTTATTGTTTATTTTTTTGCCATTCCGGCCTAAACTATTCAATAAGTTTGTTAATAATTGTAAAGAATATATTACGCAGCATTATTTTCAATATTAATAAAAATCTATAAGCAGATTTTACAAAGTGACTTTTCACTCACGATAAAAATATTTTACTAATGAACGCTCATGCATCACGTGAGTAAAAAAAATGTAGTCATAATCACGAAAACTCACGGTCACGAAATACTTATGGAAAAAAAACTGTAAAATAATGAAAAAATTTTAATTACAGTGAATCTAAATAATGAATTGGCTGCACATATGCCGTGTAAATACAAGCGTAAAACATTTACTGCCAGTCCTACGATGTCACAAGTATTCGTTCTTTCGTACAACTGCATTTAAAACAAAACCAAATTCTAGAATTTTGTTTTTGTTTTAAATGTAATTGTACGAAAGAACGAATATGTCTGACATCCTGGGACTGTCAGATAAATTCAAACACGGGGAATCCTTTTTTTCTGACAATTAAGGCGAATCAAATAGAAACAAGACACTGTATTTTGCAGTTTCGAACACATTTCCATCTTAAGCACAATTCACGCATTTTTATTTCTATTCAATTGTTTACATTAATCAGCTGTTTATTATCCAATTATTCATCAAGCTATTTCAAAGGCGTAACTGTTGAGCTCACCAGTTGATAACAGTTTCATATTAGTTGAGTTAAACAGCTACGTCTTATGAACGCGACCACTGTATTTTGCAGTTTTTAATACATTTGCATCTTAAGCACAATTCACACTAACGCTCCTGAGTACCCTTGTTGTTCTATGCATTTTGAAAGTCAAACATTCACACATTTTTGCTTCAATAACAAACCTGAATAATATAAATGAAGTAGAGAAATGGGCTGTAGTGAGAGTGAAATGGAGAAATCTTGAGATTAATATGTAATAATGATGAGATCATGATATAAACTTATTTATGCACTTACAAACTTACTTACAAATGCAAAAATGTGCAGTAACTCTTAAGAGTCGAGTACAACAATAATTATGTATTCAAAACACAAATAATTATATTTAAATAGCATTAGATGTACATACACATTATCCTTCTTGTAATGACAATATTGTTTAAAAAAAACTGTAATCGCTTTTAAATTAAAACAGACTGAACACTTTTAATGATAAAAAAAATGCACTGCAAAAAAAATCACCGAAAAGTAGTGGGAGGAAGTGTTGCAGGGTGTTTCAAGTTTAGTGCAAATGTGTTGCATTTCAGAGTTGCATTTGTTAGAGAATGATATTATGAAATACAGAAAATAGTTCAAGAAATTGCTGTCGTTTTAATATTAAAAGAAAATACTTTTTACAATGAAAGTGACCAGAACAAGGCAGATGTAATCAGGAAAATCTAGTAGGGCAGCTGATTGTCTTGCATCTGTGAAACTCGATATAAAAGAAACGCAAGTGCGCCAAGATACCGTCGACGAAATATTTTCGATTATGGTAATTTAAACCGGGGAAAAATCGGGGGAAATTACTGGGTATTTTATGAGTAATCACCCTTCTTCCGTAACTAATTGACAAAGTCACTCGCTATTTACTTCTATTAGCAGCCTGCTAATGCTCTCTAAGGCCATTTCAAGAGAATATTCACCCTTATTATATTTAGCGTCGTCGTCATCGTCATCAATTTAATATCAATATCAATTTTTATCGACGTCGTGATCAATGCGATACAAAATTTGTATTCTATAACAGCACTGTAACGATGTCGATTGTTTATCGTTTTTTAAAGCACATCTCTAATAATTAAGACAATTGGTTTGTTTTGTTTTCAGTTTTTACTTAAAAAATCTCTTGATAACTTAAAAAAACTAAAATGTTTTTGTTCCTGTTTGTAATTCTGATCCGAATGACGAGAAAAGAAAAAAATGGTGTTACAAAGAATATTAATAAGGCAGAAATCAAACATACATACTCGTATTTCAATAATCAGCTCCTTCAGGGTTTTGTTGATTCTGAAATCGAAGCAGGTTTGTCACAGCTTCTTCCAGGGAGCTAAGTATTATTTATTTATAAATTCCGCCTCCAGCACACGTGCACTCTGCCTTGTTTGTGACTCGTATTTTTTTCACCTTAAATTTTAAATCCCGCCAAACCTTGAAGAAAAATTTTGCCATGTAAATTTCCTACCTTTTGCCAACCGTCACCTGCTCTTTACGGTGGACCAATTTAGTATCGTTGAAATTCTTTCCCACTGCTCTTTAAAATCACAAGGAAGACTGCCTTTTTGAAAACCTTTGGCAAGTGAAGGATTTTTTTCCATCTCCTCCTCTAAGTTATTGCATTGGCCAGTGTTTGTAATTTTTTTTCATTTTTTTAATTCAAGACTATTTATTGGAAAAAAATCAAAAGGAATAAAACTGTTTCGACACCATACCATAAAATACATCGATGCTTATCGATAATACTTGATATTGACAATGGGCATACCGATTTACAACCATCGACATAAAAAGATATCGTTTCGTATTGATAACGCTTAATGGAATAAGGATGATTAATAGTAGTCAAGTGTTGTCGATAGCGAGTGGAGAAGAGCTTATTTTTTGGTGTTGCCTTGATGTGACGTGGACATATAGTTACGGAATAAGAGGGAATATCAAAAGATAGCGTCGATTTTGGATTTTAAAACTAGAGATAGAATATCGCTGCTGATTTTTCCCAGGAGCAGTGTAGTATTGCTCGTCCAAAGACCCAGCAGTGTAGATCTGCTCCGACGATTTTTAGCACCGTTGGCTAATTTTGTGTCTTATTTCATATTCCATTGGTCTTTTGACGAGCAAAAAATCAGCAGCGATATTCTTTGCCCACCAATTTTTCCCCTGGCTTAGTTCCCTAAATCGACGCTATCTTTTGATATTGAGTATAAAATACCCAATAACTTCCCCCATTTTTTCCGGGTTTTTGAATTTCCTATTTCGTAGATGTTACCTTGCCACACCTAAAGATCCCTACAACATTTTTATTTGCGTGAATTTTCCCCAATGCTGAAAATTTTTTACAAAAATTATAATTTACTAGAGTATGCCTAGTGGTCGAAATTCGACCGCCAGTTTAAACGTATACCTATTTTAGTGTATTCATTTAAAGAGAAAAAACTACCTAACTACTTATTCCTTTCAGCATGGAAAGAGCAATAAACGAAATAAAATTACTCATGTAAATATGTAGGTACTCTTAAACACTCTTATTGCTTTACTTATGTTTTATATAAGTGAATTCGTGTACGTATGTATTTTTAGCATTTGTATTGGTGTCAACTTTATATGCCTTTTATTTCTTTAATAGTGAACCGATTTAAATAATATATAATCGTGTAACTAACGCTCAACAATGTCTACCATTTTGGTAAAAGAATGAAGAAAATTGACTGGCAAACAAAAGAGAAAAAGGGATCTAAAAATTTATCTTTACCTATTTATATATAGACAGGGCTGGGCAATATTTGAAATACATGTATTTGAAATACGTATTTAAAACACAAATACGTATTTTGTATTTTAAATACATGACGTGCAACTATTTTGTATTTTAAATACATACAAAAAATGCCAGTATTTTGTATTTTAAAAACATAGCACCAGTAAAGAAGACGATGATTTTGTTGTTTTCTTAGATAGGGAAGATGGTGAATCTAGGACATCAAATTTGGAGTTGGAATTTGCCAGTTTCCTCAGTGAAATGTGCAAAGACATTATCACAATTGACAGCTATCCAAATATAAAGAGAGTATTCAGAGAATTCAATACAAGTTTGTGCTCATCAGGACCTGTAGAAAGATTATTTTCTTCAGCAGGTTTTATTTATTCTCCAACAAGAAACAGTTTGTCTGATGCTACATTCAAAAATCTGATATTTATGAAAGGAAACAATTGTTTTGATGATTAGTTTTATCTAATGTATTTTTTGGTTTGAATAAAAATTGTGTATTTTGTATTTCAAATACCGCACACCATGTATTTTGCCCAACTATGTATATAGATATTTCACAATTTTTAAAATGCACTGCAAGGATGTGGTAGGGGTTTTGAAATCGAATAATGTCCTTACGTAATATATGAACAACCCCTATTTGCAATTGGTAGCATTCATAAATATTTAAGTAGTTAAAAAAATTGTTCTGTTTTAAGAGATTCTTATCGCTTTGCATTTGCAGCTTTATTAAGAAAATAGCAGCCATTAACTAAATAATTTGTTTTCCCATAATATTACATGCAAACATAGTCCGTCCCTCCGTCCGTCCGTCCGTCCGTCAGTCATCTAACATTTAAGAAAACCAAACTATGATCATGGCTTGAATTTGTTTCCAGTACATACGACGAATACTTTCTCATAGAAAACAAACAAATTCTTTCCTCCAGTAATTTTCTCCAGAAGTTTCATTTTCTCCAACCACAAGAAAAACAAGAACAAATTCGATTGAAAATGTTAAAAACAAAAGTCATTTTCTTTAGCCAGCGAAAACTCGTTTTGGAAAGTAGAAAAAAAAATAATAATAATAATAAAAACAGAACTGCAAATGATGCAACCAGAAACCAAGTGAAGCCAACCAGCCAGTCATCATCATCATTATCATCGTCAGCGTCATCATCACCAGTATCAGTAGAACAGGGAAAACTCAACCTCACTTTTCATTTTTCTTGTTACACAAAAACATAGAGAACTTGAAAAGCAGAGTAACCTATAGAACAAAGGAAATACCAATGGGAAAATTATATGTACCACATAAACAACATGATGACGACGCTAATGATGATCAAATCAACAAAAAAAAATTTAAAAAATAAAAAATAAATAAATAAAATAAAAATGCAGGAGCACTACAATAAACAACTTTTGTCTTGTTTTCTTCTAGAGTATTATGGAAAATTATATGGACATACGAGTACATATTTGCGAACGAAATCTGTAAGTATGTATAAATTTCATGATGTGGTTTCCAGTGTGGTAGTGGCACGTAGAATTTTGTATCTACGGAGGGAGGCCTGAGTTGTTTTTTAGGCAACAACATGCCAATAGAATAAAGCAAAATCAACCTACAGCAGGTCATTGAAACTAACTCAAACCATAAGCGTCAATAATTCCCTACTAATGTTTCGCTTGTATGCTTGCATGTACATCTATCTGCCACCAAACCTCCTCCCCTCTTCCATTAACCATCATCGACAGCAGCAGCAGTAGCAGCAGCGAATGTATTTTAGAGCCCGAGCATAAAAATTTCACTGCACGTTCCCCAAATAAATTTTTATTTTTTTTTTTTACTCTATTATAGAAATGTTATGTATGTATGTGTGTATGTATGTATATGTGTTTGTTTATTTGCGGCAGGCAACTCCTCTTGTGCTGTTCCTCTAACTTCCCGTTTATTTCTATGTTGTTCAAATTCTTTACTATTCAGCTTTCCGGTCTCTTCTTTTGCCCCTGGTCCATGCTGAGCTTCTTTTGTGGTCTGTTTTTTGTTTTTAATAGAATCGCAATGTATACTCCGGCATTATTTCAGCTTTTATTCTGTGTGTTGCATGATTTTTCGTTTCAATTTTGTTGTTGCCGTGCGAAGTTTATGTGGTCATGAACTCAATGGCGTAGCAAGCAATGGAAAAAGCATTAGATCTACGAGTAACTATACAATGATGAGTGGAGTAAAGTAAGAGATTTTTAATGGAGTTGAGGCGGAATTTGAAGTTGCGCAATTTCATAATAAAAACAACATTTTCTTAGAAAAGTTAATTTCGTTCATTTACTCTTCAATTTGCTCTTTTGAGGGTCGTCTTTTATAGTTAATTCTGATCGCCTTAACACGAAATTTCACGATCAATAGGCCGGTGATTGAATTTAAACAATTTAATTGGCCTTAAGAGAAGACCGTATTTGTAAATCTTAAAATTTCTGAGTAAAAAACTTTTTTTCGGCCTAAAATCTTTTTTCTTACAAATCATTAAAAAGAAGTATAAATGTGTATTTTTTGAGTTTTATTTTATTAATTAAACATACATATATGTACGTACATATGTATGTGTATTATAAAAAATTTTAGTCGCACATTGTTTTATTAAATTTTAAATTCATTTATTTGAATGAAACGAAGTTTGTACAATTGCTATTACATATTTATTTTGTAAAAAGTCTTTAGTTCTTAAAATGCACATAATGTTGAAATTTCTATTTTTTTTTTGTTTTACTTTTATTGTTCTGATTTCATTAGATTTATCGAAAGCGTTTGATAAAGTTTTACATTCAAAGTTGGTGACCAAATTATGTAGTATGTATAATTTTTCTAAATCAGCCTGTAAGCTGGTGCAGTCGTATCTCCGTGATCGATCGCAGTTTGTATCAGTTAGTGGTAGGGAGTCATTGACCTTGGAGGTTACTAGTGGTGTACCACAGGGATCAGTAATTGGCCCCATTTTGTTGATGATGTACCTGAATGATTTTGTTAATATTTTTGATAATAACTCAATTGAGACATTTTTATATGCTGATGATGTTCAGATTTTGTTTTCATCAGATAAACAATTTTTAGATGTGTTGAAAGCCAACATTGATTTTTTTCTTAGCCAAATCAGTCTGTGGATGCGGGAGAATGGGTTGAATATTAATCCTGGTAAAACTAGGTCAATGTGTTTTGGTTTAGATTCGAATGACTTAAATTTATCGTTGGATAATGTGAGGCTAAGTTTCGTTTCTGAAATGAAATGTTTAGGCGTTTTTATAGATAATAATTTGAGTTTCTCAAAACATGTTGATCACATATGTTCCCGTGTTAATAGTACCATTAGACGGTTATATTCATTAGATTTATATTTGCCTCTTCGCGTGAGAAAGCATGTTGCCAGTTCACTGCTCATGTCGCAGATTATTTATGCTATGAAAGTATTTTCAGGTACCAACAGCGTTGTTCTAAGAAGGCTGCATCTTAATTTTAACCGTATTATTAGATAGATTTACAAACTGAGACTAAGGGATCATGTGTCTCCCTTTGTAAAGGACTTTGTTGGGTTTTCTTTTGAGAATTTTATTAAATTGAGAATATTGTTACTTTTTCGAAAAGTCGTTATACGAAACTGTCCCGAGTACATTAGAGATGATTTTCGATTTTCTAGATCAAGTAGAAACCCTCAGATAATATCCTCATCTATATATGAAAGATCTTTTCATGTACGTATAACTAGGGTGTGCAACATCCTACCCATAAGTTTAAAATTATTTCAATTCACAGATACCACCTTTAAGCGTAAACTTAAACAACATTTTGATGCTTTTTAATTGATTAATTTCTTCTGTGGAAAACGAAGTGACTTTAGAACCCATAGAACCGCACAAACTATTTAAAAAAAAAATTAAAAACTTTCTCCCCAAAACTTTTCAATGTTTCGCTCTTCCACTCAGATTAATTTTCGAAAAGTCAAAGTGAAGAAGTTCGAGCCATTCATCTGTTTTTTGACTATTTTGTATATTAATTACATTTGGCAGAGAACCACACAAATATACATTTGTTTTTTTTAAATATTATTTACATGGACAGGTGCTAAGGCCTCCACGCATATAAGAAAAAGGTTGGGGAAATCGAACCTTCCTAAAATGCCATTGCAGATCTCAATATAAAATTTTAAACAGTGCTCTCTGAAATCAATTTCGTTGCCGCAATTAGGGGAAACAATATCTTAAGTAAAGTTTGAACAGTTTTTGAAATAAACGAAAAATAGCGAAGTTTAAAAAAAAAATATAAAAATTATTTTAAACAAATGTTGTGAGGTAAACAAATTTTCAAAAAACTTTTATTTGAGAAGAAAAACTTGAAAACTTTTAGCATCTCAAAAAACTTGCAAAAAAAAGATAAACCTTACAATATGACAACGCTGGTTGTGGGAAATAGTTCCTAAGAAGACATCAATTCCAAAACGAAGCGATGTCGTTAATGACAACAAAAGATCAGGTCACAAAATATTAATCAATTATACATATTTTATATTCTCATTAATCGTTTTATATATATTTTTGTGTTTTTAGATTTTGTGTTATCTAAAAATGAAAGCGTTATATTTTTACCGACACATTTTCAAGTTCAGAAAGTATTTTGCGAATAATTTCATTAAAAGTCAGTAGCAGAAACTGCTTTTGTTTAACGGAAATATTTGTTTCATTCTTGTTACGTGTCATATTGGCAATTTGCTTACTAAATAGAACTCCAGTACTGTTGTGAACACAAAGTTTCTCTACAGTGCTATTTTTTCACCGTTGCTGTAAATGAACTGGAACTGCAGCGGCGCCTAGTTATTTTTCGCGTAGTTCAGTTACCGCTTAGTGCGATATGTTCTACAAGAATTATTGCAAATAATATTTTGTCGTGCCATCAAGTGGTGTTTCAACTTGGCGGTACCAAAACTGAGTTAAGAGCAACCTCCGGCAGGCTGAATATTTATTTTGGAATTAATAATTTGTAATCAAATTTATTATTAAATACTTCACGAGGTGCTAAAAATCTTTATAAATGGCATAACATACTAACACAACGCGCAATATCAGAGTTGTAAACAATAAGCTTTCTTACTTTCACCATCTGTCCTCTCTCACTATCCCTTTCCCAAAGAAGGTAACACACCTACTGGTTGGTAGGCATACTAATAGCCTCAGTGTTACTTCTCTTTTTAAAAAAAATATAAATAAGTGTCACTTTAAGTCGACTCGATTTCAGAACACGAACTTTTCTAAGGGGCTGTTCACATACAACGAAGTGACTTTAGAGACATTCTTAGCATCTCTGCTCTGGTCGTAACGAACGTACTTTAAAAAAATTAATTAATTAATAAATTAAAAATTTCGTAACAAATTTTCAACACTTTTCCTACCCACCACCACCGGGGTTACGTAATATGTGATCAGTCCCTAATAGCAGAATTTTCATCTGTGGATATCATATTCAAATTCCAACAAACGTTAAAACAATAAATTTACAACAAATAAACAAACATAAAAAACTTGAGTCATTCAAATTATAAATCTTTCTTTTAAAAATAGTAAGCAAAACAAAAATACAACCCTGCACTTCAAAAACTTGAACTTTGTTTTATTATTCGTTCCTACAAAATAGAATACAAATGCGACAGCAACATCATAATAATTTTTTATCAACTTCGTCATCAACACGAACTTCAGCATGCTTTTTATTTATCTTTATCATTTCGAATTTTGCTTGCAAAGAAATATGTACAACAAACGAGAACAACAACAACAACAACAAAATAACATCAACAAAACAGACACAGCAAAAAAGAAATGAAATAATCATTTTCAAGCTCAACAACGCGGTGAAGGTCATTGCTACCAAAATTGTAACTCCCTTTGCCCTACTCTACTAGCAGGCATTTTTTTTCAAACATACAAAACATACTTCATACACTGTTAAACACACATAGTCATGCCCCGTAACATGACGCAGACACACGCACACATACACAAACGCACACACACTATAGTGTATTTTAATGCATGTAGTTGGGTTAGAATGTTTGTTTATTGCAAACGAAATGCATTTCATCCTACACATTCACTCCCTACCTCAAACACACACACACACGCGCACACACACACACTGTGCAGAGTTGGATGGAAACCAGAAACAAAATGTGTAGAAGAAATTTAATGAGAGTGATTGCATTTGGGAGATTTTCGCACAGACAAAAAGAGAGTTCTGCTTGCAAACTAACAGTGTTACCAATTTTTCAAAGGTAAAATGCAGCGACCGAAACAAATACTAGCGGTATTCAGTGTTTGATAGGAATAGTCTTTCTTTGCAATCCAACAACAAAATATTAGAATTTGCATTTGCCAGGCTATTGCAATTTAGCAACACTGAAAATGGTATAGTTTTTTTTGCTATGTGGATTGCGTTGTCATCACTCACTTTTAAAGCTGTCATTTGTAAAGTACAAAATTTATTTACTAAAAAAATTTTAAAACAATGGAATCGACTGATGCAATAAAACAAACAAAAAGAGATAATTCAAATAAAAGCTGGACCACAAATGAAATATCTTTAATTTTAAATTATTTGGAAGACTGGACAGTGAATTTAAAAAATTTTTATTTGTTGATGATAAACATACTCGTATTTGGTTGCATGTGTGTGTGTTTGGTTTGCATGTTCATCCAATAAAAGAACACAAATTTTTCAAAGTAAACTTTACGTCTGTAGAAGCGAAACAAAGATTAAACGAAAATTGAAAAGACTTTGTGAAAGTAAATGGTTGCACTTGCAAAGAGTTGCAATGCAAAACGCACTAAACACTGAATAACGCTACTGTTTTAGACGGGTCCGTGTGCTTCCGCAGACCTGTAAATTGTGATAGTCTGGCGGTAGCAGATTTCTGCTAAGACCCTGAGTGTTTTTGCGAGTGAGCGCATTAATAATTTAATGGCCATACAAATTTTTTTTGTTCAAGGTGGATTTCTATTACTTTTTCTATATTTTAACACGGTTATATCTCGGTATACCGTACGTATACTTGTTATTTTCCATATTGAAATATTCAATGTTCTTCTGGTTTTAAAATGGAATTAATTATTAATGCAGCCAACAAACTTGACAAAACGAATGATGCAGAAGTTCTTTGCTATTTTCACGTGCGATTCTCAGAATTGAGTCCAAAATCCATGGGGACCCCCGTAGACTAGTAGATATCGTACTAGACTATTAGTCGGGGGGGGTCGCAGGTTCTATTCCTGCCTAGATCCTGGGTGCTTCTGCAGACAAGCCAAAATGGCTTCGCAGTTGTTGTGTTTGAAAAAAATGAGCTGAAAAATTTTGTACTGTGTAATTATGTAAACTTGACATCCTCCAATATTAGGCTGCATTAGGATTTCTAGAGATTAAATTCTGCTAGAAGTACAAGTATATAATATAAACTTTTTTTGAATTTTCTATTTCGAATAATATATTTTCGACATTACAAAATTTTGTCAAAAAAAGGGAAAATCTTCATATATGGCAGCACTGAAACCAAATTGAAAATGTCTGCATAATAAAATTTAAGTTCTGTTAAAAAAATCCACAAACTCACTGTTGTTTCTTTCAGGTCTGTAAACATTTATAAAGAATAGTATGGGTGGGTATGAATGTGTGTTCAGATTTCATTGCATACAAATAGGAAGAGAGTCATACAAAATAGCAACAGCAACAGCAAAAACAACAAACTACTACTACTACTTCATTTATTTACAGGTTCAATGTCTGGTGGTTGACCCACCCATGCCACTTACATTCACAAACATTTAAACATTTTACATCTTTTGGAATGATATTTCCAAACAAAAAAATATAACTACATATATTTAAAATAAAAAAATATACGAATCACTTTATATTAAAATAAAAAAAGCCATTAAAATAATTTATTGTTGGACGATAACGAAAATTCGGAAATAAATCTAAAAATATTTTTCTTTACTTATTTGTTTTTTCTTCTTTTTTTTTTTGCAAAAACGAATATTTGCAAAATGTGTCAATGAATTTTATGGATAACGAAAACACGTGTCCCTGTTCTCTAAGAAATCATATTAAAATAAACCCCTGTTTATTTCTCTATAATGGCCAGCACAACCGCACAATTTACATACTCGTTCAGGAACAAATCCTGGCGGAAAAAATACGTTTTATCCTGTTTTCAAATAGACCAAATTTAAAATCGTTAATTAAGGGTTGCGCAAAAAATATGCATGTATGCCATAATAATCAAAAAATAAAAATAAAAAGAAAAACATTGTCTAGCACATGAACAGTTTGTCTGGTTTTGAAATTCATGTGGACAAGTGTATGAGGATGTGTGAGTGTCTAAAGGATATAAAAGCATGTCTGGCAGAGCATTACATTTCTTTTATACAAATCAGCTTTTTTATTTATAATTTTCAGGCAAGATTGTTATTTTATATATTTTTTTATTTTTTTGAAAAGTGGTAAGAGCCGTAAGAAAACTTTTGTAGATTTTACCAACTGATTTTAATAACGAAATATTTTTGTTATCAACCACCCTTAGGATGGATGTATTTGATATTTCACTGCTGTTGTTCAATTGCTTTTTGTAATTTACTTTTGGTTTAAATTGAACAGAATTTGGCTGAAAGTAAAAATTGTAATAAAAATAGTTGTGATTTTTAGTTTATTTTATTTTTTTGGGGGTAGTTGAAAGAAAATACTTCGATTTCTTAATTTCAATCAGACGAAAAACAGCTCTAATTGGAAGTAAAAATATTGTATTATAATTTAAATGGTTGAGATTTTCCCTCAAGATTTGCAAGCTGCAAAGAGGCAGATATGTATCGCTGAAGAATAAAAAAGCATTCTTTCTCTTGAAGATTGAACACAAAATAAAAATTTTATATTTTAATGAAATTACTCGTATTTTCAGCCTTGAAACGAAGACGTAAATTGATGACTGGAAAAATTAACAGATCTTATAAGATGTCTCAAACGAAAGTTAATGCAAGAAGAAGGGCGTTTTTGAAAAAATCTCCATCACGTTTATATTAACCCTTAAATGCATAACGTACCATGAAGGGTACATTTTTTTAACATATTTATTATATACTATGGCCGTTGCAATCGACCATATTCTAATTACAATAAATTAAGTATTATACATTTTCTTAAATACACACGATAAAATACAAAAACAAACAACTTTCTAAATAAACAACTTAAAAAAAACAAAAGTACATATAAAGGGTGTCCCAACAAGAACGCAATTTTTGAATCATTACTTTACGATATAATAAAGTTTCACGATTTTTTTTTAAATATCTGTGTTTTATTTAAAATTTAAAAATTGCGCTCTTGTTGGGACACCCTTTAGAAAAGGCTCTGTGTCATTTCTTTGCAAAAGCAAATTGGACAAATACACATGCACACTTTGTTTATTTTTCAACTTGAAGCTGATACATGCACATGCAATAGGTGTGCATGTATTAGTAGCAACTTTAACCGCTGATAGCTTCCAAAGTACTGAAGGAAATTAAATAAAACTGAATTTGTGCTCATCTAGATAAAAAACCTTTAAAAATATGTAAATCTTTTCAACATCGGTTCAGTATTACGGTCGTAAAAGGGGTCAATAAAAAACTTGTTTGCTTATTAATTATACAGATTAAATAAGAAACTAATTCATACGAATGTTGGCTCTTCTGAAAGCATATAGCTTATGTACAAGAGAGAGTCTAAAATCCAGCATAATCCCAATAGACTGTTCTTCTTTCTAAAAAGTTTACATAAGCGGACATTGCAAATGATTCATTTCAAAAGGGTGTCTCAAAATTAACGCGATATTTAAATTAAATAGAAAACACAGTTTTTAGTCTTTTAATTATTACACAGAAAAAAACGCGATGTAAAATCAACATGAAGAAATGTTGATATCAAGTCATTGTTAATATGTGGAAAAAAATATAATTGAATTTACTTTTATCATTGTTTTAACTGGCCAGCAATAATGTTTATGGTTTTTAAAATGCTGAACTCACGATCAGTGCCTATTGAATTCAATCTCTTAATTTTTTCTTCTAATTTACTTTTCAGTGCTATCGACAATGAAACTACAATACAAAAATGTACCCCAATTTCTCGAAAAAAAAACAACTGTGATGATAGATTTTATGCCAGGTTGTTGCAAGATCATTAAGTGTAATTTATGCTTTACTTCACTGCCATTTCATTCTTTTTCACTTACTCATATCATAACATCCCATTCACTTTTCATTGTAGCGTCATGATTACTTTTGCATAACAAAATTTGAACAAACTTATTCTAATACGCATTTCAAAATTTCCTAACTTGTTTCTCAACTTTTCACTACCCACTACTACTACTACTTTGATGGCCATCTTTCCTGGCATTTAAATATACACATGGATTATGAAAAAGTTTTCTATATTCGCTAATATTCTAAGCACCATTAGAATTTTCTATTTTTCTTCAGCTCTTTCAAAGAATTCGTAAGTTTTGTCTATTCTAATAAAATGCGATTTTATCGCTAAAGCCGACCGACAAGCATTCACTATGTGTCTGTCTAACTAATGTGGCTGAGAAGTTGATTGTCTGAAAGATGCAACAAAATTTGCAAAACAGGAATGGCAAAGACCTTAGCCTTGACTTGTCTAATAGTTTATTAGCCTTATGGGTGTGAGAATGTTAACTTGAGTGTTTTGTTTTATGTTTTTTATTTCCAAATGCGAAAAAAAAAATAAATCAAAATCTATAGGAATTTGCGTTGTTAGCAGATCTACGAAATGGACGTGGAATAAAATAGCAAAACAGAATTAAATTGTATTACAAAGTATTTGGCAGGAATTTAGGAGCATTTATTTTAACTTATTGTTAGAAAACTAAAAAAAAATCGCATATATTTTTTAAACAAACTTTTCTTGTTGTGCAATAAATTGGTAGAACAAAAGCATAAAATAATATTCAAAATATTACACTAATTTAAGTGAAAAATATTTTAGAAAAAGAATGAAGGAAGCAGAGGGCTGCATAGAATACTACAGCAGAGACGTTATATAGTTGGCGACACAGCTTCGATACCATGGGCAAATGGAATCCCTGAAAACCTGGAAGTGAAACCGCTTTAGCAATTACACGAGAAAGAGAAGCTGAGCCGCTAAATCATGGGAAATATATGAACAAAAGAAGAGAGAGAGAGAGCGCTGAAGAGAAATGCGTTCTTCAAAACTACATTTCTGGAATGCATCCTGCTCCTGTATGAGAACAATATCTGAAGTATATACATTGCCAAATATGACGTTTTGCAAAACTTGCATTGAGGGGCTGCGGCTGCATGACAGGGAGTGTACAGCAGAAGGCGAAGAAGCTGATCATTGACAGTAGTGTAACAAACTTCATTGACTCATTGGAGCATCGGCGAAGGTTCAAGTGGAACGTCCGTGGAAGCCTGCATAGAATTATTTTCTTAATAACGTCCACAAACACTACTCCCTTTATTCTCCTTAACATAATCAATTTTCCTAGTTCCGGCACAATGCAGTGCATATGTAGGGTTTATACCCTGAGTACTGGTCTCAGTTAACAAAAACAAAATATTTCAGTATCAGCTGGTAGAGGAATACTTCGTCAGAATCGTCCAATCGATTGATGCATAACTCCTTAATAAACGAAGAAAATGTGGCAGAAGAAGGCGGCTGGAAGCTAAGCGCTGTCAAGAGTGTGTTCCCATAGAATAAAGATAATTCGCCTGTCAAAACCGTAAAAAGGAGAAACCGAGCAAAATAGAAAAAAGTCTTGCAGACCGGTTGGTATAAGATCTTAAGATCTTTTGATTTAAGAATAGTGATTTAACACTTCGATCTAGGTATAAAGAAAACTGCCTTATCAACGACAACTCCAAATTGGTCTGGGATGACTGAATTCTCAACTGATTAGATGGATTGTTTAAAGCACAGCTCTCTCGAAAACATGATTATTTATGGTGGCCTGATTGTTGGATCTTTGTCATATTTTTCATTTGCATAACCACAAAATAAGCCCTGATTTATCACACCTACACAAATTAAATAAGATAATTATTATATTTAATGCATTCGCAATGGCGTGTCGTTTATATTCCCTAGACATTTTTTTTATTTTTATTTTTTGGTTTTATAACAAAGAAAGTTCAACTCACCAACAATGCCACCAATTCATAACTTTCATTTAAAACTTCAGTGAGTCATTTTACCACAGAACAACACAAAACAGACGATGTTGACTTAATTAAATAAATAACACTGCAATAACAACAACAAAATGTACTTGAATTTTCATTTCCGTTTCAGGGATACAACAAAAACGAAAACTTTATTTTCGCAAAATTTGTTTTTGTGTATTTCAACAAAAATGCAGTCAAGCATTGAAAACCAAAAAAAAACATAACAACAACAAAAAGAAAACAAAAGGCAAAGACTTAAACAAAAGAACGCCAAAAAGCACGAAACGAAAGAAGAACAAAAATACCCAAAGCCAGAGCAGACACTTGTAATGGGTGTTGTCTCTAGATCTACTTTGTAGCAGGACTAAAATAAAAACAAAATAATAACAACAAAGAAACTAAACTATGCTCATTTGAGTTACCGGCTTTGTTTAATTTTCTTTTCTGCTACACACAACAAACTTACTCTGGCAACTTTGTAAGGAATTTAATTAAAAATATTTGTTTTTGTTCGATTTTAAAATCCCCATTTTTAATATTTATATTTCCATACAAGTCTATTTCTGTTGTTGTTTTTTGTTGCTGTAGCCATGTCAAGGTTATTGTACTTTATGTTTTTTACATAGGCCGCACGCACACACAAGCCGCTCTCTCATACCTTTTACGGTTTACAATGTAAACTTTACATACATACACACATACATACTTTTACAAATCCCTCCACATGTAATTTAAATTAGTGCTGCCACCGGTGGGAAAGAATTATTTAGATCCCAGAAAATTATTAAATTATTTACTAAAAGACTAAATCAAGTCTTATTAAAAAATAACTTTCAATTAATAATTAACAGTCGTAATAAAAACAATATAATTTGGATTTCAAGAGAACTTTAAAACAGATATAATATATAGATTATATATACAGCCCATATGAATAGTTTTTCATTGTAGAAGTAAATATTTTTTAAAAACATTTAACGTATAAGGGATTTATTTTTTTAAGGATGAAGAAATTTAAATTATAAAATTTATTTATCATTAGCTATAGAAGTGTCGAGCTTTTATTGATAGACATTAGCAACTTTTCAAAATATGGTCTAATTAAGATCTACTGATGATTTGGCATCAGCACCAATTAAATGCATGCATGTGCAGTATACTACTATAAAAAACAACGAGAAAACCAGTTGTTCTAAGAAAAATTTGGGTAAAGTACCCTGATGATCTGCATTAGCAAGAGTGAAATGCGCATAGAAACAAGCTATACCCCTCAATAATCAATTTCAATTTGTTTTTAACAAAATTAATAATGTTTTACTAAATATGTAAAATATTAATTTTGGGAAGAAGTGCGAATAAAAATTTAAAATACGAGAATTTACAAGATTTTTCGAGAAATCTGTATGAAAAATACTGATAGCGATTAATATGAGAATCACAACATGTTTTATGATTTATTCACCATCTACATTATATTTTTTTCTGACAAATTAAAAGAACCCGAGAGAGGAAATGCTTTCGAAAAGGACGAAACGTAACAGTATTTTTCTGCAGAATAGCTGTTACATTAATATGCAAATGTTTTTTGCTTTTTTTTGTTTGCTCATATTTTGATTTTTGCTGCTAAGTTCCCTCCAGATCGAAGAATCCCTCTATGGAGTACTCATTGAAAGAATTTTTTCTGTCCCCTCTATCGAGTAGTTCCCTCATTCCTGGATCCCTTCCACCGCTAGTGTACTGTACTAGCTAAAAGCTCTCAACAAACAAAAGGTTTTGAAAAAATTAAAAATATTTTAGCAGACGTATTCAGAAAAACATAATTTGGTTTTGAAAAGGATTTTAAAGAAAATACATTTCAAATAAAACTTAATTTTTATTAATATGAGGCTGAGAATTTATTATTCGTAAAAAATCGTTATTTTGTGGATTTTCGGGGATGAAAAATTTAAGACAGCGAATATGGCGGAAGAAAAAGGTGGGCAGCCTGTTGTCAATGCAGGTGGGCAGTCCTAAAGTGTTACCATATTGTTATAATTATTTAATAAGGGTTTTTATTGCAACAAAAAAACACAAATTTATTATAAAACTAAATTTTAAAAACAATTGCCCTACCTTTAGGACAACACAATAACACAAAGAAAAAAACCAATTAAATTAAAATCAAGCACTGTCTGGTGTGGCAAAATTAAAGCAATATTTGCGCATGCAAAGTTATTGTACGAATCAAACTGTAAAATGTTGAAAAAACTGACAAAAATTTATTTCAAAGTCTGCACAGTGAATTGTTTAATTTGTATGCACAAATGTTTGTATAACTTTAGCTAAAGATTTGCATTTTTAGTTGCAATTCGTGTGGCTTTTACAGCCAAAAATATAAGTTAATTTTTGTTACTTTTTTTCCTTAACAGAAGGGGTAAAAAACCTGAATAAGATTCATAAAACATTTGTCATCAACATTTGTACCTACATATTTAATGAGTGCCACACCACGTACCCTTTTATGCAAGTATGTTCATACATTTATTTATGTTTGCTTCGGCGAGTATGCTCCAGTTGCAGTAAATTCTTTAATTTCATACTTATGTATGTTTCCAGCACGTATGACATAAAAAATGCATGTACACACATAATTACAACAGCTCATACATTTATCACTGTGGTGTTTGTGGAGTAGATAATGTGTTGGCGTCATGTCTGCTTAAAAGCAATTTCTTTGCCATAATGTCATATTTTCACAATGTCATGCTCTGCAAACTGAGTAGGTACAAAAGATCTTTATTTAGGCCGTTTTTCCACAGGCAAAGTTTACTTTGACAAAATCTTTACAATTTTCTTTTAAACTTTGTTCACTTCTGCACACGCAAAGTTTCCTTTGACAAAGTTTGTGTGTTCTTTTGTTGGATGAACATGCAAACCAAACACGCACACATGCAACCAAACACAAGTATGTGTAAACGACGAACGAAGAATGAGACAACCTTGGGAGTACATCAAAGTCTGTACTCACCCCCATTCTTCTTTCCCTTATCATCCATAAAGCACAAGACCTTGCAAAGTAAACTTTGGCCGTGGAAAAGGGCACTTATCAGCATTAAAAGTTTAAATGAATGAAGCATAAAACAATTATTCCATTTCTTATCAAATCTCAAAACCCCTTTACAACCTATTTTACTAAAAAAAAAATAAAAAATATGTCTGCACCCGTGAATATAATAATTAATTTAAAAAAAAGTTTAATACAAAACTATAAAGATTTGTACCACAACCATTTAAAGTGAACGTACCAAGTAAAAATTCATTTTTATAAAAAATAAATAATTTTTAAAAAAATACATGTGTGACAGTCCTGCACATACACAACTTTGCTAAATACCTACAACATTTTCAATACAAAATCTTCATACTACACATCATTTATTTTAACCAATCACTCAGTGCTGTTTGCAAGACAATAATTTTCTTTATTTATTGTAATTTTGCTTACATAAGAATATTTGTATGTACATAAATAAATAAATATATTTTGCTGATATTTTATGCGAAGTATGACGTAAGTTTGATTTGTTTGCTTCCAGCAATAAGAAAAGGTTAATGACCCACTGTACAGTGTTTGTGCGAATGTGGGTTGAACGCAGCATGCAGATGGAGAATTGTTAAAAAACATTTTAAAGGCTGTGTTTGCATGAATGTTCGATTCGAAGAACATTTTGTAAAAATTATATTGAGGAAGATTTTTTCAAATCCAAATCGAATTCTATGTCAAAAATATCTTTGAGAGAAATTAATCCGAAATATAGAATTTTGAAGAAAACAACAATTAGGTATGTAGTTGGGAAATAAATTTTTTAATAAAGAAAACGTGCTCCACCACATTTTTATGCGCATCAATTTTTTTCTAACAAAATTGTTCCAGGGCTCCCAATTTTTTCAAGCCTTATCCCCAAGTTTTCATTTTTAATCCCCAAAAATTCCTTAAATATGAAAACATTAGTTTTATAATTCTAGTATAGAATTGCTGAAACGTTATTTATTTCACAGAATCTTTAATATAAAATTATGATGGTGATGCCCAGAGTACACTCAAAAGAAAAATCAATCCATCCGTACTTAAATCAATCCCAAGCGGTGTCAAAAGTACGGTAATCCCGGATTTCCTTAAACCAAGTACAGAAAGATTGATTCAAGATTGGATTATTCAATTGTTAAGTACTTAATTTTAGCCATATGTAATCCTAAATCCGTACTTGAAGTAATCAAAAAACGAGATTGATTTTAGGAAAAACTGAGATTGAATCAATCTCAAAATGCGCTTGATTTAATCTCGATAGGGAATTTATTTCAAACGAAGGGGAAAACTTTACAGATTTTTCATTTTAAGGAAAATGTAGGGAATTTTCAACACTTTGTTTTCCCCCTTTTATTAAACGGCCAAGATATACATATTAAAAACAGGTAGTCAGGTGATTATATTTGTTTATCTCCCAGAGCTGTAAAAATTTGTTTACTTTTAATACAAAATTGTTAAAATAATTTTCGTTTTGTGTTTACTTAACTAAATTGTGTTTCCTGCAAAGAAAAATATTAAAAATTTTCAAAAGAAAAAATAATATATAAAAAATAGAAAAAAATTCCAAATAAAACAATTGTTTGACATCTCTAGACGGTTTATCCAAAAAGAAAATGAGTGTGGTTTTTGTAATGTTGTTCTTGTTGTACTACCGAGTATAGCTGTTTTTAATATATCTTAATTACTGCGCAAAACACTGCACAAAATGATAGATAATCTATATATAAATAGGCAAAGAAAAATTTTAGATCCTTTTTTCTCTTTTGTTTGGCAACCGATTTTCTTCACTCTTTTACCAAAATGGTAGACATTGTTGAGCATTAGTGATCCGATTATATATTATTTAAATCGGTTCAATATTAAAGGAATTAAAGGCTCATAAAGTTGTCACCAATACAAATGCTAGAAATACACACGTACACGAATTCAGTTATGTAAGTATTGGTTCAAGCAATGAGAGTGCTTAAGAGTACCGATATTCATATGTACATGATTAATAAGATTTTTTATAAATGTACGTGTTTGTATGCAATTTTATTTCGCTTATTGCTTTTTCCATTGGGAATGAAGTAAGTAATTATGTAGTTTTTTTTGAACAAATGGAACTAAAATAGGTATACGTTTAAACTGGCGGTCGAATTTCGACCACTAGGTGTACTCTAGTCAACATAAAAATCTAAATATCATTTATTAGTTGTTTTTAATAAAAATTCTAACATCACATAATTGCGTTACAGTATTACGGGAGATATTTCACACAGACAGAAAACATCTTTTGGTAAATAATATTCCAATGAAAGGGAATAAAATGTGGGATTTTCTATGCCTTCGCTGGGAATAGAATTTGTATAAAAAACAAAAATAAATTTTCAAAATTGTTTAATATTTTTTTTGTTTAATAGGTATATAAATTAACAGTTTCTTCACGCTGTATTGTCTGGAAATACTTCTTTGAACAAAACGGATACAGAGTTACGATTAATGCAGACCGTTACTGGAGCATGATAATTTAATTTTTCTATCTGGAGCTATGCCAAAAGATAATTCCATTCAACTCTGTGTGGTTCAGCCGGTTATGGCCGAATTATGTAGAAAATTTTCTAACAGGCTCCTATCAAGAAACTCAAAATTCCCTTGGTCCCCCGAGCTAACTCCACCGGACTTTTTTCTTATGTTGTTATTTTAAACAGGAAGCGTAAAAAATTGCAATCGACAAATGTGGATGAAATAAAACAATCAATTCGAGCGATAAAAGCTGCAATTCCAACCTCAACTTTGCAGGCAGTCCGGATTAGTGGATCGTCCGGACTACCGTTAAAATAAAATTTAAAACGCAATACATAAATGTACATACATACATACATATATGTATATAATTTATTTTTATTACCGAAAAGGAAAATAGAAATTCATTTGTATATAATTTATGTACAGAAAACATAAAAAACATACTAAAAGTGACCAAAAATATTCATTTTAAAAAATAAGAATTTTTATGTAATAATTTGTCAGCTCTATTTTTAAATTCTTTTAAAAATAAAATATCCTTATCTGTCGCTTTGGTTTGTTCAGCCCATAAAATAGGCGTTTGAAAACAGTTCGTCACGCAAATTTTACTGAGAAAAAAGAGCACTTGTCCAGACTATAGACGAAAACTTTCTAAACTGTTCGAGGGAGGTTGTACTGTGTTTTTAATACAATTCAAAAAAGGACTTTCAAATGAAAAAAGATTAAATAAATTCCATGCATTACAAAAAAAAAGCGAAATTCATCTGTATTATAGGAATACCTACAACTTTATTTTACGAGCAATAAAAATAAATTTGCTCCTTGATAAATATTAAAAATGTAAAAAAAAATATTTTAAGAAAAATTTCCAATTAAATTTTATACATATTATTATATTTTTAAAGAAATTTAATTCCATAAATTTTTTTTTACGAAGATCAATTTATTTAAATCAAAACAAGAAGCAGTAGTTCAGTGTAAACGTTTTTATAACAACACTGTCTGTTGTCTGTCAATCCAGCAGGCAAATTAGAAAGATATTAAACTAAACAGACAACAACTATAAAATAAACAATGAGAAAGAGAAATATGTCGGAGTAAAAGTAGCCAGCCAACAAGTCGCGTCAGTCTGACTGCCTGCCTGCCTGTTTGCCTGACAATAACAACAGCATACAAACGAATCCAAAGATAACGAAATACAAAAAGAAACAACCAATAACAACAACAACAGGCAACCAGTCGTAACCACACAAAAACTACTCAAACTCAAACGCCGGTAAAAAAGCAACAACCAAATAGTCAGACACACAAACCGACATCTATATCTGTATGGATGTGTTTGTTTGTTTGTTTATAGAATTTTGTATTGTATGCATACAGAAAAAGAACCAACAAAAATAAAAGGCGACAAAAACAAAGAGAAGCATGGTACAAAGAGCACAGAGAACATATAAACATACAAATTTTTTGGTGTAAAAAGAGAGAGAGAGATACAGAGAGCGCAAAGTAAAACCGACGAAGTTCTTTGTATGTCAACTAATTTATAACAAGCAAGAAAGAGACGTCTGTATTATGAAAATTAATGAGCTTGCATTATTCTCAGTTGTGGGCTTGTGTGCTCTATGCGTATGCTCATACATTAACAGTTAGTCGCCAGACATCGTCATTGTGTAGTGTGTATTGAGGAACCGAAGGCCTCGCTAGGAAAGTGACGCATAATTATTAATATTTTGTTTTGTGAATTTCTAAGCAGTTTGTTTCAACAAATGTTTATGTTTTGATAACAAAATGAATACTTTTACTTTGGAGCGAAATAATTATCGCCGCAAATTAATTATGCTGGTGAAACAGCATCCAATTTTATGGAATAAAAGACAAGAAAATTATAATAGAAATCGACCACAGAAAATATTGGCGTGGCATCAAATCTCCGAACAACTGGACATATCAGGTAAGCGAAGAAAACGAAAGCAAAGCGCAATAAAACAGACAACAAAACAAATTTAAAAATACTACGTTGCCAGATCTTTAAATTTTAAGAAAATCACCGCTAATTTAAAGATTTTGAAAACGAAATTAATTGTTTTAAACACCTCGATTTTTTACATTTTTTACAGTTGATAAACTCCGTCGCACTTGGGAAAATTTACGTGATCAATATAGACGTGATTTGAAGCGTGAGGTGCGCTTTGGTTTCAAATCGAAATGGCGATTTTTCGCTGATATGGATTTTATACGTGCCATGGTGTCCTGCAAAGAACATGAATACAAAGAAAGTGAATTTACCGATTCCGATTCAGAGCTGGATGTTACCGATAATCATAACGCCAAAGCACAATGTAGTCCCATTAGCACAACTGTGGTGGCACCGAAGACTATTCAAACTATGACAACACCTTGTAGCTCTACTATTTCCTCCCACAGCACCTGCTCTGCAAATGTTTTACCTTTTCAACCCATAATGCTGAGTAAGCAATGGCAACCTATTGCAGAAGACTTACCCCAAGCCTACAATAATGCCGCAACAATTGTCTATGGTACACCGCAACCCCCACCATCCATCGATCTTGTGAATTCGCCCATAAATTGCGATTCTTCCAAAGCATACGGTCAACCTACTAATGCTTGCTTATCATATGAAAATATTGCCAAACAAGAACCCGAACTCGAAGTGGGGTCCGATAATGCTGCTGCTGCAGTACAACAGCAGCAGCAACAAGAGTCTACATCTACGAAGGAGCACCAAAATGCTAGAGAGTTTCAAGAACCTTGCGTTTCCACCTCTTGCAATAAACGCCCTCGTATGTCCATAGAAGAAATTTCGGATGCATCCATGCCCAACACCCCGCGTCCACAGATAAAAACTGAAACCGACCTGAATGTAAAAGATGATGATTATTATTTCGTTATGAGTCTTTTACCGTCGCTGAGGCAGATACCAAGAAGTCGAAAATTTCCACTGCGAATTGGTATAATGAGCCTCATAGCCAAGGACCTGGAGGAGGTGTGCAAGGAATAGCAACTGCATGTATTTCTTTTTGTTTCTTTTATATTTTTTACTAAAGATAGCTTAACTTTAAAAATGTAAATGAATTAGCTTTATGATGTTAAATTAAATAAATTTAAAATTAATTAAAGTAGCGATAATTATTAAAACAAGTGTTCCCAGCTGTCGACTCAATCGACCGCATTCTAGAAATTTATATTAAACATTTACATAAATACATACGATAAAAATAAATACAAAAACAAAAAAAATTCTAAGTAAACAACTCAAAACTCTGTCTGTCTCATTTCTGTGCAAAAGCAAATTGGACAAACACACATGCATGATTTGTTTATTTTGCAAGTTGAAGCTGATACATGCATGTGTAAAAAGTGTGCATGTGTTAGTAGCAACTTTAAATACTTATAGCTCCCTAAATATCGAACCAATTGAAATAAAATTAAGATTGTGCACATCTATGTAAGAAACCGTTTAAAAACATATAAATCCTTCCAAAATCGGTTCAGTATTACGGCCGTAAAAGGGATCTAAATAAAAGTGTTTGCCTATTAATAATATTTATTATTATAACAGTAATTACTACTTTATAAACAGTTGCAGAGTGCCGTGAAATGACCGCCTTTGGCTTCTAAGCTTTTTATTCTCAATAAAATATGTAGAAAAACTCCTTCAGTTTTACATTTGCAGTGGACTTTTTTAAATCCTTGTTGTTTTAAAGTGGATAACTATAACTTTTATTTTACTTTAATATCATGTTAAATTAACATGAAACGCTTATGAAGCAAAATTGTTAGCAAAACTAGTTAAATCAACCTTGTTTTAGTTGATTTTACAACGATTGTTTTCTGTGCGTAATAATAATTACAAATTACAGCCACATGCAAGTAAATTGCTGCACTATTTGTCATGCGTTCTTCTTTTCTTTTTTTTTGGTGACTCATAAATTTGAGACTTGAAAATAATTTCTAGCCTTAATAAATCCTTTTCCTATCAATAAAAGAAGGAAGAAAACAAAACACACATTAAAACACCTTTAAAAGACACACAAGAAACTATTTGTAGTAATTCAGTTTAATGCAGTCTGCCTTTCAAATGCCATAAAATAAACAACAACAAAAAAAGTTCAAAAACCCCTAAAATTTTATGAAGAAAAAAAAATATGGTTTATGTGAACCTTAACCTGTTTTAACACCCAACAAATTATTGACCTGCGTGGCTATTTTTGTTTAGAACAATGCAATGAAAGGATATTTCCACAGTGCAATAGCAGAGGTAAATATATTTAATCACCCTCAAATCGTTCGGGTGCATTGGCCTTCGCTATTTAATGAGCTGGTTTGCTGGGTGCTCAAACAATGACCCATTTTTATGCAATTTGAAATAAGAAAATTATCTACTTTGGACTTTTTAGGCAGTTAGTAAGTGTGCGTGCATGTGTGCAGTTCTTGAAGAATGTTCACCACTGCTTTTAATTTTCATTGTCCTTTCTTTGAAACAACATCCTTTTATGTTTCATTTTATTAACTTTTTTGTTTAAGAAGTTCATTAACATTCTTAATGGCTTTTCTTTTCAAATTTTTGGCATTTATTGTGTTTGTTTTTTTATTGACCGCAAGAGTACTCGTATTGAAAAAAATCAACCAGCTACATTTTTTACGTTTTTTTTTCTTCTCTTTTGTATCTGTATAGTATTGCAAAGTTTTAGCCTCTTTGGATTGAATTTTAATTAGCTAAAAACGAAATGATCAGGGAATTTCTTTGTTGAGTTACAAAATAAAAAAATAAAACAATCGAAAAAGGAATATGAAGATGCTTAAAAGCGAAAGCCCACAAAAAACAAAAAAAAATAAACAAAATGGAGCAAATATTATCAGGAGCTTTAGCTCAAAAAGCAATATTTAAATACTATTATAAAGTGGTGAAGTCAACACGGGAGGGAAATCTGTGATTCCAGATTCCTACACGAGGGAATAGGTCGATGAGAGTTCTTGGAGGAACCTTCTAATTAAATTTTGGTGGCGGTATATCCCATAGGATCAGCCAAGTAAATCTGCTATCCATCGAATGATATTAGATTAAGGGAAAGGTCAAAACTTAAGTTGGATCCGAACCCGTTCTGGATCATGTAAAAAACAACATATTGTCGCAAAATTGCTCTCAACTATTTAAAATCAAATTCGCCGCTATATTTTTTACAGATTTCTGTTGCGGAAAATATATTTTTTGAATAATTTACATGAAATATAAAATAAGCAACTTCAATTAATTAATTAATTTTTGTAGTTAACTTATTGGAAAATTTTAAGGGGAGGGAAAAATGGACAAATTTCTAATTTTAAGGAAATTATAGGGAATTTTTAAAACTTTGTTTTTATTCCTTTTATATTGCGGTGTAATTCCGTAAAACATCCCACACAAAAGTAATAATACATATAAAAATCTAAATTTCAAAATCTTAATTTAAAATTTTGTTACAGTATTACGCGAGATATTTCATACAGACAGGAAACATATTTTTGTAACTAAAATATAGAGACAATGTGTGATTCATGTGAAAATAGAAAGAAAAAAAATAAAGAAAAATATGTATGCATGTATGTATGCCTTGGAAATATGTGGATATAAAAATGGTTAAGGAAAACTGGACATAGAAAGTATTTCGGATGCGATATCACCAACCATATAACGCAATGGCACAAATACGCTGGTACGCTGGTTGGAGGTACTGCCTCAGCTATATAGTCGGCTGGTATTGATAAGCAACAGCAAATAAATAATTTATAAAATATATAGAGCTCAATGTAAGAAGTTTTTTATATGAAACGTTATTTAATATAAAAAATCTTTTTTGTATTAATATCATGAATAATTTTTTTTTATTTTTTTTGTAAACAAACAAAATAATTTTAAAAAATTTGACAGCCAAAATTAAAGCGAATTCAGTCACCTGATCTCTCGAGGCCATCTGTTGTGAATTCGCCTTGACTTTTTAAAAATTTAGAAGAGTATTTTTAAGTAGATGATTGTATAAAAAATACACCTCCAAATGAAATTTTCTACCATAAGCGTAAAAATTTGTTAAAAAAAGGAAGTAGTTTATATTGGTGTGTATGTAAAGAGAATTGTGTTATCAAATAAATAAAGGATATGATTTCGATGACAAAATTATGAAAAATTTAAATGTAATTACACCAGCTGTGATTTTGTAAAAGAAACTGCGAAATTCTTCCTTTATTAAAAGGTTTTTCTAAAATCATGATATTGAGCATGAAATAAGAGAACTAGGATTTTTGAATTTTGGAGACGGCGCATTAAATTTGGATATATTTTGGAAAAGAGGAAAGTCAATTAATTTGCCAAACAATGAAGCTGTTTTTCCAAATTTATGTGAATTTGTAAATAACATAATGACTTTGCCAAACTCTTCAGCTAATGCTGAAAGAAGAAAGAAATTCATTGGAAACAGGAACCCTTCAGAGGACATAACTATGATAAGTATGTAAAGTATTTTTATTTTGTAATTACCCAATTTAAATCAATATCGTATGTCCTTCTTTCGCATTTTATATGTAAATATGTATGTTTGTACGTGTATAATATCGAATAAATCAAAAAATTCATTCGATTCTACACATAAGTTGTATGAATTTCTATTTAAATTAAAATATAAAAAATTATTTTGGAAAGTATATAAAATGTTTCGACACAAAATATCTTCAAATCATGCTTTGAATTGAATAAAATATTTAAAGTTTTTGTTGTTTTTAATAATTCTGTAGAATCATTAACTTTTAATTGAAAGATTGTTGTATAACACAGAGGATTTTTGAGTGGCGATTTTTTGACGACTTCTTTTTTAAGTACTGACGATGTTGACGATTTTATTTACAAAATTAGACGATTTTTGTGAAAATTTTACTGGCAGCCTTAGATAGGTCTGCAGATTTCATTTTCGCCAATTTTGGTAATTTTTAAGCTAAAGTTGCCAAAACAAATAAAAATATTTCCAAACCATGTTAAAATTTTTAAAACAATATGACAATAGGACACTCTGTGAATCTCCTAAATATTGATAATTTTCCATTTATTTAATGTACTTTTACAAACAATTTCAAGAAAAAACAAACTTATTTGTTGAGCCATGACACGATTTTGTGTTCTTTAATCCAAATTGCATTTCTTTTTTATTAATTCATATAAATTTGCTTATTCAATGTTTTTTTCATTTTACGGCTAAATGCTTAACCTTAAAGCAAAGACCTCTAAATATTTAGTACATACATTTATGACCCTGGTCGAGTCATGAAGGTCCTTTCACATTAAATATAGTTCAACAAGGTTTTTTGTGTATTTTTATTATTAAAAAAGAAAATATTGCTGTAAAAAAATATCTATCTGAATTAAAAACGCTCGATAAATTTACAAAAATTAACCGGCCGGAGATTGGATTGTTGTCCAAAATCATACGATTTTCTTTTAACATGACAAGAGCGACAAGAGAGTAGTTTGAATAACAAAAAAATCCTTGCAAGTCATTTACCTTGTTGCATGCGCATGCTTAAGTGTCCTTGCCCTTGTGAGTTGAATTTGTGCAAGTATTTGCAACATGTCTAGTGAGATATGCACACACAAGCACACCTACATACATATATGTGTAAATGCTTGTGCATGTGTGTAGGCAAGCGAGTTGGCATCCTTGATTTTCTGTTTTCTATACCTTGAATATGCACGTGTGTGTTCACTCACATATTTCATGCCGTCTGATGCAATGTCAATGCATGCATGTCGTTGATTAACAAATATTTTTATGTGAATTTCATCCTTTGGGGGTTTTTATATACGAACATACATAAATATAAATTTTTAAGAACATTTTGTTGAATTTTTTTAAATATTTTTGTAATAATTGTTATCTTTTTTATTTCCCATGTCAATTATGCTGATGTACTCGTATGTACCATGATCCAATAATACAAGTCTGTTTAGTACTACAAAAAATAAAATAGATTCATATCGAATATAATAATTTGTTTGTTGGGATTTTCAAGTTTCAAAGCCTACTATGCTTATACTATTGTAATTTTTGTAATTCTCATTTAGTTTTTAGAAGTTTTTGTATAAGAGGTTTGAAACATTTCAAAATATGGTTTAAGGTCTACTGATGATTTGGCATTAGCACCAATGAAATGCATGTATATAGTCTAGCTAAAAAACCCTCAACAAACAAAAGTTTTTTGAAAATCTTTGAAAGAAGATACCGAGGCAATCTCGATTAATAAATTTAAAAAAATACTACAACAATAAAGCAATAAAAAAAACAAGAGGCATTTTATTTTTGTTTAAAATCGCAGGGAAGTCAAAAACACTTGAAGAAAATTGTATTTTATGTTATTAAGGGAAAATTAAATTTTTCTTCGGTACAAAAAAATACTTTAAATAAATTTATGTAAATCTTTGTAATTTTTTCTTTACTAACTAATAACATATAATGAATTGTATTTGTTTTCGCGTTTATTTCATGTTATCGAAACAAGTACAATGGTTTTGCCTGATACCAAACATTATTCTTCATTTTCACACCAAGCTAAAGGTTTGAGATTAAAATTTGAAATCAAATTGAGAAAAACCTAAACTTTTATGCAAAATCCTAATTTTCAGAAGTTTACGTTCAATTTATTTTCAAATGATGTAACACCCAAAGAAAAAATAGTTGAGAATTATCACTATCACATTTTCATATCCGTTTTGGGGAGTTATTTACTTTTTGTGAGGCTTTTGAAATTGGGGAAATATTGGAATTGGCAGTTAACTAATTTTTGCTTGGGACTTTTTTAATTTCATTCAGACTTATTTAATTTCTTTGGGAGTTATTTTATTTGTCCTAAAATTGCGGTTCATACAATTCTTTTGTTCTTATTTCATTTGTGTCGAGACTTTCTGTATAAGGAATTCTTTCATTGGAAGATATTTAATTTCTTTTGGAATTATTGTATTAGAAATCATTCAATTTGCAAATTAATTAATTTTGTACTTCAATTATTTCATTTTTTCCCGTTGGTTTTTTATCGTTTTGCATGGAAATTATTTCATTTGCGAGCTGTTATTGCAAATCGTTCTTAATTTTAGATCAAAATTGTTTATTACTGGAATATTTTGCGAGACCTGTAAAACCATTTTTAAAGACACGCTTAAGACGTTGTACTCTTTTAAAATACTTTTACTATGTTATATGTATATGGAAAGCGATTGTTCAACACGTACAAGTCAAATTAGTGTGAAAGTACTAAATGAACCGAAGGAGTAAAACGGGTCAAAAAAGTACTATTTAAAATGTTTTTTTGTACCGAAGAAAAATGTAATATTCCATCACTGATTTCAACACAAAACTTTTGACAATTTCACAATTTTTGGCCATTAAAAAACACAACGCTGCAAAAAATCAGCCGGACTATTAACAGATCTGTATTATTGGATCATGGTATGTACAAACATATTCCAAAAGGACTTGTAACTGCAGCTGAAGCTTATGATGACACAAAAGAAATTTGCTTGATATAAAAATGTTAGTGTCTGCAGCCTCAATTGACTGCTAAATGTCTTGAAAATTTTAAGATCTTAAGAAATAATTGCAATATGTATTTTTAAATAGAAACTTTCTTACCACTCTTAACTAATTTATCGCTTTGTCGTTTTGGCCACACCAGAAACTATTTTAGCTGCATGAAACAACAACCATTTGCAAGTTGAACGATATACCTAACAACAAAAGATTGTAAGAAATATGGAAACCATAAAGCTGTAAGGGAGGATTCGGCCAAAAGTTTCTGTGTTCCTTCAAACAGATTAAACAAACACACACACACATTTTTTAACAAGCACATTTACAAATGACTTAGAATAAGCATAAACTTTTTTTCCAATAACCATTGTAAAGCCTTCCTGCCTTACTTCTTTCTCAGTTGACACAAAACTTTCCATATTCATATACATACATACACACATACATACATACACCCGACACCGTACCCCCACTCACAATAAATAGGTTATATTACCAAAAATTGCAGTAAAGAAAGAAAAAAAAAAGAAATCCACAATTATTTCAAACAAACAAAACAGAGAAATCAACCCTTGCGAAAGCAAAGAAAATTTTGCAAAATTTCTATTTTATTTGCAGTTGCCGGACAGACACCGAAGAAGAACTTGAAACTGCGACACTGACCTCATACCCTAAACTTGAATTTCAAACTGGAAACAAAATCAACAACAAAACTACAATAAAAAAACTAAATAAATAAAAAATCCATAAGAACCATCTCGTAAGTACTCGTAACAATAAAAAAAATTTTCATCTCTGGCAAAATCAAGCGAACGAGCAAGAATTGTGTAAAGGAAATCAGGAAAAACAGGGAACGTTCGAAAATAGAAAGAGCTGCGACAACTAGACAAAAGTGCATGTTCTAAGCATTTTTATTTTGGAATAGTTACAGGGTTCTGGCAAGACCAACCCAACCCAATCCAACCCAATTCCATCCAAGCCAAGCATAACACAATTTTAAGTTGTTAACGTAAATGGTAAAGTAGTATTTCTAAAGGCAGCTGTTCTCAAATGCTTTTCATACATTCTTCTTTTTCCCCCAAAACATTCTTTGGTATACATGAAAAATGTGTAACAAGACCAGACAAACGACACTTTTTTCTTTGCGTGTCTATCTTAACTGGAGACTCTTTGTGATCTGTAATTAGAGACCTTTGCCAAACGCAAACTTTACTTTGACAAAGTCTTTTAAATTTTCATTTAAACTTTCTATTAAACACACATGCAACCAAATACAAGTATGTACAGTCTGTCAACAATGAGTTTCCATATTGAAAATAAACACGGTTTAGTTAAATTATTAGCAATTAAATTATACTTATTGTTCAAAAAAAAAATATTTTATTTATGTATCTATGTATATCATAAATTTATAGATATTTAAAGAGATCATGATGAAAAAAACTAGTAATCAGTTTCAAATAAGAAAGAAATACAACAAAAACAAATGTATACTACATATCACATAATCAATCAACTTTTCGAGTTTGAATAGTACCAAAAAAAGTACAATTGTAGCAATTTTGCCGTCCCTGATTCTTATACGTTGCCAACGTTGGCACAACTTTTGAGGTGTTTTTGCATTCGATTGTAACGTCCATGGGCTGGTTGTCTTTGGTGTACGAATTTTGCCTGAATTTTTTGACATGTTATACAACGCGATCTCAATGTCGTACTACCTTATCCTATTTTGTGCTTATTTTTGCGTTGGCTACATAGTACAGGATGCTCAAAAGGTGGCCGTGTAACAGCTTCGGCAGATGACAAGTAGACCATTAATAAAAATACAACAATGTGCGCTTCAACAACGCTTATCATTTAGCTTTTCTCCTTTTAAAGCAATTTAGCATATTTTTTACCTAATTAAAATTCTTCTAGTTTTATATTCTGGCAACAGTGATAACGAGCAAATAAAATAAAAGTAATCGTCTCTAACCCCTCGTCTTGACTGGCAATAAATATGTTGGCAGTAAAGCAATAACGCCGGCAGAATAACGGAACAATATTACTTATTGCTTTGATTATTGCTTTTCTATGGGTAATCAATCGTATTTATGTTAACGCACAATTTACATAATTTCAAACAGAAAGGATCGACAATAAAGAAGAAGAAGCTGAAAGAGTTTTTAAATTTTCATCTGATAAACTTATCCTGAAATAATAATAATTTTTGCAAAAAAAAATCTTCTTTTTGTTTTATGGCGCGTCTTTTTTTTCTTATTTTATTTAGAAATGTCAAACGCTTTATGTTCGCAATAATTGTCAACGAAAAAGTCTTGCCGCAATTATTGCTCATTACGAAAAAGATGCGTTTTCACTGGACATAACATTATTTTGACATTTGCAGCAATATAAGTATGTCAATGAATTTATTGCCAGTCAAGACGGTGGGTAAAGTATGATTTGACATATTAAAAAAAACTAGAGTGAATCAGAATAACAATAACAGGGGATCATTACCAGCATTGATCTGACGATAAGTGTCGGTTTTGTATTCTTAAACCTGCAACAACTTCTGCTGCAACTCCATTAGCAGCACAAAACCAATACATAAACAATTAAAAAAAGCATGCAAATGTCAAATGAATACAAAAAACACTAATGCACACAAATCTATGATTAATAATCATACCGTGTTTTATGAACAGAACAAAAATTGTTTTCGAGTGTGAAGGCCCACTCAAGACGTGCCATAGTTCTAAAAATTGTTTAGGCTACGTAGAGTAGGGTCTTATAGACATTTCCACTCGGAGCTCTAGTAGGTGTGATTCTCTTCTAGGGGACCTACAGAAAATAATTTTTCCCCAACACAAACCAAACAAAGAAATCCTAATCAGTGACAAAAACAAATATTCACGACACCTGTCGCAATGTTTTGCATATTCGATTTTCTGCACAACTTTAAAATAGCTTGTATATTATGTAAATGAGTATTTATTTACTTACTTACCCGTACAAAAGACACTTAGCAAAAGATCCAACTAATTGATGTGAATTGTTATTAGTGGCTTCAATAATCAAATCAGATTTTATTCTTGTGAATGTATTTTTTTAAATTTATTTTCACTATTTTTTTTAATTTTGAATTTGGTCACATTATCTTTTTTGTATACTTATGTATTTATATTAGTTTAGTTTTCAAATGTCACTTATTTTCTCTTCACAATTTCTTTAAAATACTTATGTACACATTTAATTTTTTTCCAAAGAAACACCGCTTGTTTTAGGCGCAACATCAAATAAGCCGTTGTCAAGCCGACGGATTTCGTTTGTTCGGCTTAGTACTTTGCCAGTTTTATTTACACGATTACAGCCGAGTGTTTGTCGTCAATACATTCTTTCTTCCACAAAATTTTACGCAAAATATCACATTACGAAACTTGCATTAATATTTATCACATTCTGTTTTTAATATTTTATTTCTTTCGGTATTTTTTCGAGTTTTTTTTTTTTGAGATTACAACAATTTGTAAGCGATGGTCTATCGTAAATCTATTCATTACAAAGTGGCAAACCAAACTAACTACAAAGCAACTGTCAGCCATCAAATAGGTTGGCAATTCAAAAAACATCCTTTATACGTAGGCATTTTATATGTACATAGATAAATTATTGGCCTGACCAAAATAACTAATATTGCTGTCATTTTTGCTTTTGCTTCTATTTTCACTTGAAATTCACAAAAAGTTGGGAATCACTTGTACCAATAAAATAAATCATACGTTTTCCTTCGAACTCAGTGTGTCAAATCGACAGTTTGACTAAATGACAAACTGTTTCGTTGCAATTTTATGCAAGCAAACTCATGTGGGAGTGTGTGCGTGCACATTTCTGTCGTTTTGTCAATTTTTTTTCTTTTATTTTTGTCCGAATTGTTTTATTTTTATTTTCATATTTCTTGTTTTATGTTATAAAATTCATTGACTTTTCTACATTTCATTTTGTTCTTTTATCCCCTAATGTTTTGTTGTTGCAATTTAAAATGTATTTATTTCGTTTATTTTCCCCCACTCTCAATTTTTACCAACAATTCCTTTCATTTCTTTTGTGGTTGTGTGTGTGTGTATGATATTTTTTGTCGGTTTTGCATAAAGAACCCGGTCTCGTTTTTTTTGTTTTTGTTTTGCTATTTTTTTTATGATGGAACGACTGTGTTCTTATGTGTGTTTATGTTTACTTTTCAAGTTTGCATGAATTTGCCTGTCTGCAAATGACTGTTATATTTTGTTTTACTTATTTAGTTGCTGTTGTTATTGTTTTTGTTGTTGTTGCTGCTGTCTATTCTGCACTTGCTCTACTCGTCGTTAAACTCTCATACCACGACCTACCCATACCCCATTCAACTTAAGCTTATGCTGTTGTGTTCGTTGTTACAGTCAGTATGTGCAGCTTTCGGTTCTGTTCTTTATATCTACAACAAAAATATAGCAGCAACAAAAATTATGCACATGCAATGAGAGTGTTTGTGGATGCGTATATGTATGCTTTTGTTGGCTTTCGATTTGTTGTTGGCCAAAATGAAAAGTATTTCACTTTTTTTGCAGCAGTTCTCAATTTCAGTCTCGTTAACGACGTCATGTCGTACATTTGTCGCGCTTTCAATAAATGTGAAGTGAAATTCTTTAATATTTTTTTGTTCAATTATTTTTTTTTTAAATAAAAATCACACAAAATAAATTTTAGTAAAAAGTAAAACTAATAAAAAACGAAATTTTTACAAGTTAATAAATACTTTTACACATTTGCAAGAAATACTACTTATCAAATATAGTTAATTATTAAAGTGGTGTGACAAAAATTGATACATACATACATACATATACATATATGTATGTATGTACATAATTACATGTTTGTTTCTGTAGTAAAGAGATGTGTATCTGTTTGTGCTTGTAAATAAGAAGCAGAAGGGATAAATAATGGAAATAACAAAAAAAAGTTTGTGTGTGTAAAAATAAATTAAGAAAGAAATTGTAATGAAATTAATGATTAGAAACAAAAAATAGTACAACAACAAAATTATTAAATCTAATATGTATGCAGGCCGATTTGGAACAATGTTTTGGAAAATAAAAGTAATAAAATCAAGCCAAAATGAAAAGGATTGATGCAATTATATAAAAATATATATAAATATATATGTACATATGTATGTATGTATATAATAATATACATATGTATATAAATATTATAAGAATATAATATTAGTGAATAAATATGTGGAATTATTTTGATTGGAAAATTACTAAACATAAATAGTTACCACATTTTAAAATTAAATTTATTTCGATTTTCTTGAACCAACCGACCGACGGCTTTTTTTCGTTCTGCTTAATAAGAATTAATATGAAACGTTTCTATCCAGATTCTTCGAAGAAGGTGTGAAATTACATATGTACATACTTACATATTTATGGTGAATTAAATGTTGGAAATATTCGTTGCAATAATCGGAGACCTGAAACTAAAGTTTGTAAATCACAAAATCATGTGCGTGGAATATTATGTAGATAGATTAGTAGAATCGTTATTTATTAATCATTGTAAAATTGGTGACGCCCTTTGTTCTCCGTGAACATTTTAATTAAATATTTTATTTTACATCTTTGTACATATTTATATTATTATTATTAGATATGCATGTAAGTATATAAAATTGTCTCATAATACTTACATATGTATGTACAATTGAGTACATACGCAAATTATTTAGCAAACCCAAAGATGGAATACAAAAGTGGCAAATGTCAAACGTGTTTAGTAAAATGATAATTTCAATTTTAATCGATGAGGTTAAAAAAAGAAACTCAAAACAGGAGTATCTTGGCTTAAATAAAATTGGATCAAAACTACAAAAGGAATATACATACCTACCTAACTTAAGTTACTTGACCAAAACTGTCTCCGAACGTATGCCGAACTGTTTTTGGTGTATATCCTTGAGAATCGGCAATCAAAAACGATTCAAAAAAGTTTTACTGTCACCGAGTTTTGTTTCCGAACAAGAGCGAATCGTAAACGGTACGCAATCCGATAGATTTCGATATGGCTAAAAATAATTTTTCGATCTTAGAAGGGTGCAGTTTTTATCATTACATTTTTTACAGTGAGGCCTCGATTATCCGTGAAACGTCGAAAATTTTTAATAATTTCTATAAAATCAAATTTGTTGAATCGATTAACTGTGATTACCTCTATTAACCGGGATTTTAGAATTTGCATCGATTAGAATAAGCATTTTTTAATGCTTTTGAACTATCAAATTAAACAGGGCTCCCAGTTTATATTATTTTATATTTTATTTTAACCTTATTTCCAATTTGCAATTTTTCACTCCCCGAATTCCCCAAAATAGCTAATTTCTTATCCCCAAAAATCCCCAGAGATCTGTAATAAGAATTTTTAAGCTTATAAATTAACAAATAACAGAAATTTTTATGAAATTCAATATATAAAAATTCTTTAAGCAAGATAAAACTTGTTTTCTTAACAAAATTTGCAAAATATTAAATATAATCAAGCTTTTTGCTATTTTTTTAAATTTATAAATTGGAACTTAAGCAAAAGGTCGAACTAATTATAATAATGTCATGCCACATATCCTTAAAAATGAAATAGTATTATATCGAAAATATCATTTAAAAAAAAGTATTATTTATTATTTGAGAAGAAGGAATAAATTCGACACATCAAACTGAATTATTTTTAAAGTGTATATTTATTCTAAGAAGGTCTTCTAATATGTCATACTGCATTCTGTTGCGAATATAATTTGTTAATATGTACATGAATTTGAATGCAAAAAAACTAAATAACAAGATTTATAATAATATATTATCCTCAAAAATCCCCAGCGAAAAAAGAGCTTTTTCCCCAAAAAAAACCACTGAGGATTTTACCGAAATTGTTATCCCAAATCAAAAAAAAAATCCCCTATTTGGGGACAAATCCCGAAAACTGAGAACGCTGAAACTCAATATAAATACACAACTCGAAAAAGGGGAATTGCATCATTTCAATAAAATGAGAATGTGTAAACGCATGTCGAACGATGTCGAACGAATTCTTACTTTCGCAATATTACATTTGAAACAGAAACAAAGAGTACGTGCGACATCGTGAGCCTGGCAGTTAATTTAGACGTTTGATAAGTACGAATTGTACTTATGATGAACCTGAGGATGAAAATGATTCGGAAAATTCTGATGAGGATGATTAAATTGTTCCTAAAATAACTTTAAATGAACCAATACATGCATCCAGTACATTGCTGAACTTCTTAGAGAGCTATGGCGGTTCCGATATTACAGAGTAAGATGAACTCAAAGTTGATAACGAAAATATATAAAAATGTAACATCATTTGTTTCATTACGTAAAATGAAATCTTTTGATCTTTTCCAAAATTGTCATTTTTTTCTTATATTATTTAAACATTTTTATAAAATGTTTAATTAAATGAATTACATATAAATAAATAAATAAATTCCTATCAATTAACCGGGAAAATTAATTATTCAGAATGCTTCCGGTTCCGAACATTACGGATAATCGAGGTCGAACTGTATTTGTTTTTAATTTTTTTTTAATTTAACGTAACAATTTAAAATTATAATAGCAAAAGCAAGACCCTTCTAAAATTTTAAACTAGAGATGGACACCGCTCACGTGATTAGCGTGAATAATTATCATGATTAGTTTTTTGTTTCAATCACGTGAGCATATATAAAATTGACCGTAAATGAGGGTGCATGAGTAGATTTTTAGCGAAATTGTTGCGTGTTTTTTTTGCTTTATTGTACCGTTCTTTCATATAATTTTTTGAATTTTAAAAATTATTTTTTATGTATTTTCGAGAGTATTTCATGAACGTGAGCTTTCGTGATTGTGGCTAATTTTGTTTCCACTAACATGAGCGTGCATGAACGTGAGCTAAAAATGCAAAGTCTTCTTATGGTGAGCGTGAGTGAAACGTTGATTAAAAACGTTAGATTAAAAATTAACATCTCATTGTGTTGGCACTGAGAATTTAGATCAAAGCTGACTGGCTTATTTTTTTTTTTGAAAATCCTTTATTCAGCTTCCATTTAACTATTTTTGCAAATTTTAAAAATTACTAAAAAAGTACAATTGTGATCCTACTTCCTGTGAATTGTTTTATAAATATAACTTACTGTTTGTTTTAAATCTGGCTTAGAAGACCTTCATGCCAATTAATCAATTACGAAATGACATTAAAGTTTTAAAGCAATTATTCCTTTGATTGGCCTTACACTTTACTGCAATGTGAACTTGATCATGCACATGCAGCCATACATACATAAATGCATTTTTGGTGATTTGTTTGTAATGCATTTTGTTTACTGTTTGTTACCCCTTAAAAACTTAAAAAAAAATTTCCTTGTCGGTCAAATGCGTAACCTTACAATGAGTGTTTTAATATCAATGCTACTGACTGACTTATCATTTTGATGGTCAAAGGACAATTGTAATGTATACTCGTACTAGTATTTATAAATTAATGCAACACTCGTATACAAGCAACCTTTAACGCCGAAGGATATAGAAATTTTGAAGTAGCACGCAACAATATTTTAATAATACTTTCTGTTATTGATATCAACTGAGAAATACATTTTTACGAGTAAATATGGAAAGGATACACATGTACACAAGCAGAGATTTAGAAAAATAGTTAAAAGTAAAAAAAGAAAAAAAATTAATTCAAAAGCAAAGTAGTTTCAAATGTTACCTCAAACAGATTTATTTTTGTCTAAATGTTTTTTTTTCAATTTAAAAAAGTTTGCAATAAAAAAATACGCAATTTGAGCAAAAAAAAAATTTCTTCGGCCATAACAGCGTATTGTTAGACTTAACAGACATTTAACAGACTCTGCTATTAACATCTGTTAAGTTATAATATTCGTAACACCTTGAATTTTTAATTGAACTTGAATTTGAATTTATAAGTTTTTCCTCTATACAAGTTGCACACAAGCAAATATGCACTCGCTTACATGTCGGAGAGCACTTCCCAGCGAACATTTTTTATGTCTGTTGTATGGGGAATGATCTGGAACTTTATGACATAATCAGCTGAGTTGTCTGAAATTCTTTTTACAGTAATAACGTGCACATATTCTGAACTGTTTTATAAAATAGCTTCAGATATTTATCCAACAAGTCTGTATCTGTCTGTCACGTTTAAACTGGCGGTTGAATTTTGACCACTAGGTGTTCTCTAGTTTTCTTAAAAGGGCGTGAATAAAAAACTCATGCTCATGATTTTCAATAACAACTTCAAATGGGAATTTCAAAAAAGTCTTGTCTGAAAACTCAGCATCTAAATATCGTCTAAGACAGCGCAGCTCGTCCCATACAACAATTTTTGGAAAAAATTTACACACATTTGTTACGCTCTTTTAAATACTTTCATTCATTCATCCTTGAGCAAGCGATGAAAACACATGCGGCGCACTACGTCATTTTTTTCAGAAATTTATTAAGCATTCTTGTTGGTTGAAGCAAAGCAAACACACGCTTTTCAATTACATTTTAACAAAAAAAAGAAAGTAAAAAAGTATAGTAATTTTTAAAAATTTAAGAGAATTTCGACCGTAAAATGTTTGTTTTTCTCTTCCTTACGATTTAAAGTACATTCATTTAATAAGTTGGTTATATCTGACAAAAATTCTTAATCTAAACTTCATTTCTTGTTTTCTCATTTTAAGTGTTTGACATTACGTGTGCTGGGCAACTATCTCAGTAATAAATCCTCATTTTTATTTTTAAACACCACTGGTCTAAGACATAGGTATATGTATACTCTCTTCGGAAATAAAAGTTCTCGTGCAATTAGTCCCCTTTCCCTAAAAATGCGATCGCCAATTTCGTATTGCTGACGTGCTTGTGTATTATTTTGTTAATATTCTTGGAGCATTTTTCGTTCATGTGAACTATTTCATGTGAACAAAATGTTGGCCTTTTATTCAGACATTCTGAAAGAATTCGCCCAAAAGTTTTTGCTGGGTTGTAGCATTAACAGACAACCGACATTGAGAGTTTCGTAAGTTCTCAACCATGGCTCTCACACACTCGTAAATAAAACTGTTAATTTTCAAGTTTATTCTTTTTTAAATGAGAGTACATTTTGCCTGTTTTGTTTTGCTTCAATGCGAGTGTATTCGTGAAACTGTTCTAATATTTTGTTAAGCAATTTAATAGAGCAGGTAATGTGTGGGGGACTTATTATTTGGATCTGTAACAGGGATGCAAAAGTTGGTACAATTTGAATTACACTATTTGAAAATACAAAGTACAATAACACCTCCATGCCTAATTTAGCACTATTTTATAATTTTCCTAGTTTTATTTCATTACACGAAAGTATTTTAAATTATTATCCCATTTTTTATATGGCAACTTCATATTAACCATTCGCTGTGAATTGTTGTATACCAAAAGCGGAATTATACAGATGGTGGCGATTCTACAACAGGTACAACATTACAATAACAACTGACATCTCAACTCCTAATTTAACATATAAAAATTTTGACATACGAGCCTCTAATTTGTGTAAAAAATTAGGACACCTATTTATATAACCCTTGTTTTGGACGAAGGAATCAGATATTAAAAATGAACCGACGTTTACTGATATTTCAAGAATTGCTAGAGGAATATTATCCATCCCACATTCTGCTGCAAATGTGGAAAGATTTATTAACGTTTCAAAATTTAATAAAAACAAAAGAGAGGAACAGGTTGTTTGTTTCGACTGTCTCTAATCTAATCCAAAAAAAGGATTTGCTGAAGTCATCGAATTCGTGCTGCTACAATTTAGAAATGACTAAGAGTTTGCTAGCAAGAAGTATATCATAAAGTATAATTTTATATCCAGATCTCAATAACTGATAGTCTTTTGTGTAACATTTTGAATTAAGCATTAAATTTAATCGTAAACTTTGTCTACATAATATATATGTATGTAAGTACTAAGTACAAATGAATTTAAATTATATACATACATATGTACAAATGAATTTTTATGTACCTTTTTAATTAATTGTTAAAAAAAAATATTTAAAAAATAAAAAGTACAATCGGACTGAAAAAAGTACACTTTTTCTTAAAACTTAGTACAATTTGAAAATTTTATTTTGCATCCCTGATCTGTAACAGAAAGCAAAAACTCGATTAACACTTGTAAAATTCAGTGTTAAGGTCGTGTTGCATTTTACAGCGTTTTCAATTACATATTTATTTATCTTTTTACTTAGCAACGAGAAATTTATAAATGCAATCGACAATTTGTTCTTGGCGGCATTTTGTGTTGTCATGACTATATTATTTGTTCTTTTTTGTAACAAAAAAGGGTGGACTCTTTAAGATAAGCCTACGCTTTTCACATTTGAGAAGGGCCTGTTCTCTAAATAAAAAAAGGTCAAATCAAATGGTTTCCAAAAATTAATAGCTTCCAAGTTAAAGTTTTGTAGATCGCGCGAAATAGTATACCATTCAGGGATCAAATAAAATGTCATATTGTAAATGCCAAACACAAAAAACAACAAAAACTTACTCTTTATTTTACAGCACAGGCCTGAATGTTGAACTTTATTCGCCTGGTAATAGGCTTTTTACACTGAACAACATCTTTGTGATACGCATGAAAAAGATGTTGAAAACGTGAAACATGAATTTACTTTGGGGCAACATCTTCCATCTTTAATTTATTTAGCTGTCAAAAAATAAAAAATAAAAGAAAAAGTCACATAATTTTTGTTAAAAATTAAAAATATTAAAAAATGGATTTGGAAAAAGCATTAATCATTGGAGTGTAGTTCTTGCTTTGCAAGAACAAACCCAAATTTTAATGCGGTACATTGAATATATTGAAGGCACATTCTGGAATAAGATGACAAAGAAGAATAATTTTTGGTATACATACATAAGTTTGTTTATTTTCTGCAACGTCAGTTTGCTAGTGATGGCACAAAGAAAATCGATTTTTTTGGACATTTTATTAGTGATGACACTTAAAATAACGAAAAATGTAAGGTAGAATAAAATGAGAAAAGATCAAATTCTGTAGATGTAGAAAGATGTAGAATTCATATGGGAAGATGTTAACATCTTTGCAAATTGTTGAAAGATGTAGGGCAGTGGAAAAAGCGTATAAGCGTAAGCTTTGTAATGATATAACGAAGGTGGTCACACTTTTCTAAGTTAAAGTGTGTTTCAGTTTTACGTTTTAGTTCCCTGGCAAAGGAAAGTGTTTTTTTATTTATGTCGTGTAAATATGTAAATATGTATGTATGATGTCATCGTGAAAACAAGTTTTTAGTGCGTAATTTTTTATTTATTAATTTCCTAAACGAAATCAGTTCAACTATTTTTTACAATTAGTGTGTAAACTTGAATTCTGTTTCGCTTTAAACCCCTAAGATCAACAGAAATATATACTTTTTTGCAATTACAATTAAAACAACGCTGTAAAAACAAAGTCATAAAAACACTATTCGGAATAAAATATACATGTACATACACGCATACATACGCTTATGTGCAAAAATAAAGAAATGTTACTCATAAATTATAAGCCCCAACCTACCTCAACTCAACTCAAGTGAGCGAACAAACAAAACATTCATCGTTTAAAATATATGTGCCTACATACATACATACCTATGTATGGATGTGTGTACATGTGTATTTAGGTGGATACGTAAATAAACTGTAGTGACAAAATCGTGCACGCACAGGCCCAAAAATAATAAAATATCAACATACACACACACACACTCTCGCTTGCTTGCTTACTTATCCACCCAATAGGTCTTCCTCTGAAAAGTTTACAGAGAGAAAAGTCTACCTAACCCAACACACTTTTACTTACGTACACGAAGTGTATGAAACGATGTTTAATGCAAGAGCCGAACGTGAGCGAAAGAGAGCAATGTTTATGTTATATTAAAAAAAACAACCAATAACAGAGAGTGTGGGGGAGGCTTTACAAAATAAACTAGTACCCGACTTCCTGTTTGTGAAACTAAAATAAAAAGCACGCAAAAACACGTCTAGGTACAATCGTATGTTCGTGTGTGTTTTAGAAACTGAAATTTTAAGGAAATGGAAACATAAAGTGAGAGAGATTCTTATAGAAAGAGAGAGTGAGAGAGAAAGACACAATGAGTGTTATATTAACAACAGCAATGTTAAAAGCGAAAATTGGTCTAACCTTTAATGTTAACTCATGGTCCTTTGGACCAACCAACAACTTTGGAACACTAACGCCAAATTCAATGTCAAAAATCGCCGAAATCGCCAAAGCAATTTTTGTCAGTTTTTGACAACAAAATATATAGTTTTTAAATTATTAAAAATATTTTATTAAAAAACTTCTCCAAGCTTAAGGTCAACAATAAAAAAAAAACTTTATTATTTTTCCAATATTACACATTCTCAGTGGAAATCTTCTTCAGGGATACATACATGCATACATATATTTAGTTGAATCAATCAAGTATAACCTTATGGATTTGTAGTACTTTTTTATGTCAGATATTTTTACGCGGTGTCCTCCGGAACGTATGTACCGTGTAAAAACAGGATTGGTCGCATATTACATATTTGTAAACGTTTTATTTTTTATTGCATTTGATCTTATTTTATATGAATTGTCTTTTTTTATTTTTTTTTTTTATAAAAATATGTTTCATTGTATTTAAAATGAGTATTTTAGTATACCGATTTTTTCAAAATGAACTGCCGATGTGCCGATTTCTTTTTAAATTGCCGATTTTTTATCGTGTGGCACCCCTGTCTGACAGTTCTGCTCCAAAGAACAATTTTGTTGTTTTGTTATTGAAAATATACCTATTTAATTACAAAAATTACAAATGCTAAAAGCCACCATATTGCTTTTCTAAGCAGGAAGAAGCGCCCGAAACGCTTTAAATATTTAAATCAATAAAAATTTATTTAAATATTTGTTAAGCGTAAATTATTTAATAACAAATTATATTTTCTACTTTCATTATCTACGCACATTTGTATACACATACGAGTAACATACACACATACATATTCGGCTTTTTAGTTACTTTTACTCTTAACATTTTGAAAGAGTATCCCCGAGTAAATAACAGACTCTGTTATAATTTTCACTTTCATTTAACACACGTGTTGTGTTGGTCGGGGGTTTGTCTCCACTGTTAAGAACTTTTGTTCTTAATGAGAGTGAGAGTATTATTATTGTGTTCTATTCTAATTTAAGCTCTTTGCCATATAAATGTTTTTTACAGTGGATCTTTTGAACGTGTGTTCTAGTGTAGGTGAGTTTCTTTTAAAGGGGAGTGCTTAGTGTTTGGCAAATCAAAGCAAATTTCAGTCAGAGAAAGTACGTTAAATGAAACAGTTAAGAAACGCGTTGTACAAAAAAATATTAATTTCCTAACGAAATAAATTTTGTGAAAATAAACGGATTTACTATGAAAACGCCAAATAAAAATTTTTGAATAGCTGGCAAAAGAAAAATAAAATGTGTTTTGAAAATAATGCAATAAAACTTGAGAAATTTCATTTAAGCAAAAAATAATTGTTAGAAAAAAATTCAGAATAACCACAATTAAATAAAAAAATTTTGTTCTTACAAAACAGTGTTTGTTACTAAAGGTAATTTCAAGTGCTTAAAACAAAGTATTTCCATATAAATCTTACACGTACTAAGAGAATATTCTTGGCAAAAATATTATAAATAAAATAAATTAAAAAAAAAAATAATAATAATAATAAAAAAATTAAACGCAAGTACATATTGTCTATAAAAAGTGTCCTTGTCCTTGGTTAATGCTAAATGTTATAACAAGGCTTTAAATAACAAATAAAAAAGCCTGCCCTTAACAAACAAAAAAAAAAACGTTATCAAGAAATACTCGTAACATAAAATTGATTTAACAGCAGCTGCTGGAATTCAATGAAATTTAAATAAAATCTTAATAAACAACAACAAATACAGTGAATAAAATGTAACAGTTAACAAATTGTGAATAAGGTCGTAATAAATTACTCTTTATAAATTCATTCTCTTACACTGTTGTAACCACCTCGCTCTACTTGTACAATGTACATACAACTTTTAATAGCTGCTGTTATTTCATTGTTTTTGCAATAACATTTTCAATGTTAGATTACACAAACATGTAGGCCGCAAGTGTGTTTGCGTGTTGTATGTAGTGTAATTTTCCTCATTGTCGTCATTCACTGTCACTGCCAATGTCAAAGTTGGCTGCTATGCCTTCTGCATGTGTATGAGTTTTATTTATTGTTGCATACAAACACACAGTTGTCGTGCGGCGGGTCGGCATTATATTTTTTACATGCTTTGTATACATTTGTATTACAGCCAGGCATGGAAAATATATTATTTAAAAAATTATAATGAACTTGAACTAAAACATGGGTGAACAGATAATACGCACCAGGGTTACCGTTCACCAGACTAAAGTCGCAATTTGAACCGTTTTTTAGCGGTCTGCGACTTTTTGTGAGACCTTTTTTATTACCGATTTTTGCGACTTTTTTAATTTTGTTGCGTTTTTTTGCCCTTTTTAGTTTCTCACAAAAAACATTTAATTTGCAGTAAATTTATGAAAAAAAGTAGTCAAATGTATATAGAAGAAAATTTCAGATTATTATTCATTTGGGAACACTTTTATCACACTTTAATTTCTTTTCAATTGTTTACATTAATCAGCTGTTTATTATTTAATTATTGATCAAGCCATTTAGAAGACGTAACTGTTGGGCTCAACAGTTGACAACAGTTGAGCTCAACAGCTACCACGTCTTATGAATGCGCCCATTGACAAAAACACAACTAAACTTATTGTAAATGCTATAAAATAAAAATAAAACAATTATTAAACAGTAACTTTATTTAACAAAACTCTTGAGAACTAAAAGCGAACATGGGGTCACATGATAATGATTTGTTCGTCGTTCGCCGGTGTAAGAAATACAAATAAATCTATTGCAGAGTTCGCTGCGTTTAGCGAATTTTGACGTCGGCCAAAATATTCGTTTTATGTTTTTATGTAAAACTTAAAGCTCTTAGACAAAATACTGTTGCATTGAGTTTACCATCCCTGATTACAGTCATATCTACATACTGTGTTGTTGTTTATACCGTTATTCGTAACAGCGGAAGTGCGTTGAAATGTTAACGCGTCTAATTAAAGCAACGAATGTTCTTAGAATTGAAGCTAACAGCTTTTGTTTCATTTAACAATTAATTGTAGGAAAATTTAGGTTTTTATTTATAGTTTTTCTTTTTATTTGTTTTTCTTTTTCTGGAAGTGAGAATGTAAATTTGTAAATTTACTTGAATTAAAAATTCTAACAAGCAAGGAAATACTTAATCGTTTATTTATACAAAAAATAGGTTTATTTGTTACTTTGAAAACGATAGAAAATGCTAAACGCTTTAGCTAAAAAACTGCCACCATGTTGGATTTTTATTTTTTAATTTTACGTCTCCGATTTTTTTAGATTATTTTTATTAGTAGCCTGGTTTACAGCTGCTTGTTTTAATTGCAGGTCTTTGGCCGTTCGTTGCACTAGATCGAGTTTGCCAATTAAAACACCCACCCATCCGTGTTAAATACTCGTAAATATTTTGAAAAAGTTCACTTTTTGTTTTTAACCCAACTGTAAAAAAATCACCTTATCAGTGGGTTTCAAACTTTGTAAAACTTTTCAAAACTGTTAATTGTCTAATTCATTAATTAATTTGTTCTGTCACTGCTGCCTTCGTTCTAATTTCCAATCACTGATAATTTCACACTTTTGCACGAAAATTTATGGATGACAAAAAAAAAACAATGGAATTAATAAACAATTAGAATAATAAAATTAATTATATTTCCCAAATTCAGCAAATTAAATAACAAAATAAATATGAAATAAAAAGAAATATGTGTTTGCTGTTCAAAAAAAATAATAATAATATTAATAAAAAAATAATTAAATAAATAAAAGAAATAAATTATTCATAAGTTTGCGGCAGCAAAATATTTCAAGGTTATCTCACTTAAAAATAAATAATACACCTTAAATTAAAGGAAAAAAAACACACAATATGGGAATTTAAATAAAAATACACTGAACAAAATTACAGGATTTAAATGACAAGTGAAATAAAAAAAATAAATAAATAAAAAAATAATTCTGTATGGACTAAATTAAAAAAAAGAAAATAAAATAATAATTAAATTTAAAGCTAATTTTAAGCAACTGAAATCTAAAAAAATTTTCTAAATAAGTGAAATAATAAAAAATCTTAAAGAAGTATTAAATGTGCTTGAAAAAAAAATTATTCTTAATATTATTCTTGTTTTTTTTAGGTTTAAAAATGGCTAAAACTAGAAATTGTTAAAAATCATAAAAACTACAATTATATGAAAATAATCAAAAAATGTTCTCCAACTTTACAGTTCTTGATAACAAATTGTTAAAAAAAACATAAAGTAAATCAAACTAAATTTTATATATAACAATTATATAATCACATAAATTCAAAAAACATATTATATATACTCGATCTAATCGCATAATAATTATTTTTCATAATTAAAAACATATATATAATTTAATTATATACTCGTCTTTATAAACTTGTGAGTTTTTGGAATATTATTTAATCATCATCTTTAATAAATTCAATTTAATTAATCAACAACTTATTATTAAGGTGAGCGAACAAAATCAAATTTCATTTCATAATAAATGTCAAAAAAAACTATAAATAAGTTGGATGGTGCTCAAAGAATTTTCAATAAATATTCGTGTTTTGTTTTTTTTTTCAATATTTGTTTCGAAATTCTTAAACCCGATATACTGATTATGTCAAATTTTAAATTAATTTGTGGGCTTCTAAAAATTCAAGTGGTTGGTCGTGGAATTTAACAGAGAAAAAATATTTTATCCCTAAAGTTCCATATGTCGGTCACAGGTCGACAACTATAAAAACGGAAACAGGAAATAGAAAATACTATATCCGTTTTTTGTTTGTTTGTTTTTTGGTTTTTTTAAGTTTTTCATTTCTTATTTTGACAAAAATTTTTTTTTCAAATCTAAAAATTTTTATATAATATAAATTTAAATGACAAAAAAATATTTATTTCTTGAAGAAGCCAATCAACGATATTGGCGAAATGTCGATATAAAAAATTAATATACGTTTTTTAAATTTTTTTTTATATAAACTGACCTAAGGCTTGAATAATTATTAAAAAAAGGTCGAAAAATAATGGAATATTATTAAATAATAATAACTAAAAGAAAAAACAAACAAAACATGAACAACAGAAACAATGCAACATCACTACATGCATTGCTCTAACAGCAAAAGTGTCGGTTTTTTATTGTTACGCGGTTTTTTCTATACACTCTTTTGCCACGCACCATAAAAGAAACACTATGGTTCTAGAAACCCCATAATTTTTGTATTATAAAATTAGAAATAAAATCAACTAAATATCAATAAATATAAAACATTAATTTATTAAAATATTTCTATGCTTTCTTTTTCCTTTCTTTGCAGTTTTCTACATCTTATAATATAATTATACGTTAAACTAATATTTTACATAATTAATAATAATTTAAAGTCTCAAAACGTAAGCGTTAAAAAAAGCAAAACTTAATTTAAATATTTCTTTCAAAGAAAACCAAACTACATCATCATCATCATCTACCACTAAAAGTATTATTATTAGCAGCATATTAAATGCCAAGCCCCCCAAGATCCTTTACATTTTACTATAAATATTTTATTGCAACATTTATGGAATAATAATTTTCGGATTATTGTTAATTAAGCAGCATACAACTTTAAACAATAATTCATAACTACATAATTATACTCATTAGCAACATATAAATAAGTTTCAACAAGCAACAGCAGCAGGTTTTAAGGACATCGTGGACAACAAATAATATTTAAAGGAACCACTGAAACCAGGAAAACAAAAAGAAATTGTTCATAACAAAATTTAAGCAAAGAAAAATAAACAACTAAACAAAACAGGACACCTCTTGTAGCATAAACAAAAAAAAGTTAAAAATATTAAGCATATTTTTTACAACAAAAAATATATTGTTTAAAAGGATTAAACTAAATTAAGGATTTTTGTATTATTTTTGCTAAAAAAAAACACTTTAGTAAGAAAATCTAAGATAAGAGAGAAACTTTGAAGGCTGATTAAGAGAAACAAATAAGAAAATTAAACAAAAACTTCTCTCAAATTAATTAATAAGAACAAACATTTGCAAGAAATAGAAACGGTTAAAAATCAAGCAGAAATATTTCAAAAAACTAAAGAGAAGAGACTGATTTTTTTAAAATTAAGAACAAAAAATAAAAAATAAAATAAGCAACAGCAACAACAGCAGAAGAACTAATTAAGCTCTTAAACTAAACTCATTCATTATACACACACACACACACACACACACACACTCACACTCTCATAAAGCCGCAAAGGATTAATTAGAAATTAAAATCACAAGCAGCCATTAACAATAAAACTCTACAAGATCAAACAAGTGATTGGGATTTAATCCACTTTTCTCTGCCAAAACTTGCGTGGGTATATAAAATTCAAAACATAAAAAATAAAGAAAACACAAAATGTTGAAAAAATTGAAATGTCTGGAGGCGGCCAGTAACTTTGCACGCGAAGCAACAGCGTCCAACTCCCAAATACAACACAATCATCATAACAACAGTTTAGCACAGACCACAACCAGTGTTAAGATCATTAAAACTGAGCCATTGGATTTTGAAATGTTGCATCTGGAGGAGAATGATTTACGAGAGCGTAATTTGACCAGAGATAATGAGACCACCACCACAATAACGTCGTCATCATCATGCTCTAGCAGCAATAACAACAACGCATCAGCCACACCTCCACAACGCTATCAACATGTGCAAGTGCAAACTGTGCCACCCAGACAGGGCATAACCAATTCTGGGGCAAATCAAAAGGTGATATTAACACCACGAGTGGAGTATGTACAGATACCGGTTAACAGCTCGGAAAGATCTTTAACAAACGGAGTTGGTGGCTCAAATTCATCACCGCAAATCATTATAACGCGCACATTGCCCACAAACAACACATCAGTCTCTTCAACCAACAATATGCAACAGCAACAGCAACATCACCTTCATACAAATCATAGACACTCGGCCAGTCCCTCGCAATATCACCGGGTGTCTCTAAACGTCTCACACAGCAACAACAACAGCAACAATAACAGTCATTCAGCGCCTTCATCACCACCGCCTTTACATCACCAGCAGCAACAATTGCAACAACAACAACAGCAACAACAAACCGTTCTTAACTCAGGTTCGCAACATGTGCGTGTCATACGAGATGGTCGTTTGTATGAAGAACCGCACACAAACTCAAGTATGCCCCTGCGCAGACATTCGGTATCGCCGCCGCCTTTACAACACTATACGCGTTCCGGGCCGGTTTCGCCAGCCAACGGGGTTGGTCTCGTACGCCGCTATACACCGCAATCGCCGCCTTTGCCACCTCCGCCACCGCCTGCCAATAACGCCAGCCAACTAAATGCTGCCTCATCTTCAACTTCAGGATCAGCAACAGGTCAGAAATATATCATAACCAATCAGCCGACCACACGAAAGTATGTGGTCAATTTAATTTCTAATTCACCATCATCAGCCTCAATCTACAATACAGCTGCGCCTGCATCATCATCATCATCCTTATCATCAGCTGGCTCGCAACAACACCAACATATAATAATATCGACTGCGCCACAAACGCAACATCATCAAACGCATCTTCAGTCACAACAACAACAACAACAACACATAAACCATCATAGCTCCTCCTCGCCATCTACCAACTCATCCTCGTCATCCTCCTCCTCCTCCACCATGTATCACAACAATCACACAAATAACCATAATCATCATTTATCAGTTCATCACAATTCGCCATCTTCTTGTTCTGCTTCATCATCAAATTCTTCTTCATCTTCTACTTGTTCTACTACTACAACAACACATATCTTTCGTACTCCTCCTGTAGTGTCCAGCAGCAGCGGTCATCATTCCTCGTCCTCTTCCTCTTCAACAATGTCTTCTTCGGCCACAAGTTTAAATCAATTAAATAACTGCAGCACTGCCATGCGTCCACCACCGCCACCACCGCCTCACAAAATGAAGCACACTTCGATGGGTCTGAGTAGTCATGCCATCACAGTTGGCAACAGTGGAAGTGGCAGTGGCAGCGGCAATATGGTCAGCGGTTCAATGTCTTCGGCAACGTCAACTGCACAATGTATCCAAACAACTTCTTCATGCTCATCGATGGGCAATTTGAACAGCAACTGTGAGGAGCCCTCAAGTTCGATACCGGATTTAGGTGAGTCTTTTCAAAATATTTCCAATTGTTCTTGAAGTAGATTAAAAATTGCAAATAGAATTGGTTGTAGCTCCTACGAGATCGCGAGATAGGCCCATATCAGCCCAGCATGCCATCAAAGTTTGTCTCACACAGGGAAGGATACCTGGTGACAAACGTCAATTCGATTCAAGTCGATTCGATGCGATTACTCTGCTGCATGAGGTCAGAGTTTGTAGGTATTTGTTTTGTAGGATTTTGTACGATCCCTGGGTCGAACCGCTCTAACTCTTCTTCAAGAGTAAAGCACGTTAGTTGCCTCCTTAATGCTCTCTATGACGTAGATTTAAGTCCAAAATGGTGTTGCAAAGATCAAGTTTTTTGCGAAGCTGGAGTTACGTTCTATTAAGATTAATCGAAACCGTTGAGGGCGGGATATGTCAAGCAGAAGATTTATTCTTTTGTTACATATCTGTATTAAATGCCTGTGTTTTTATAAAAAAAAAACTAAAGAATTCTTAGTGTGCACCTTAAATTTAATGTCCATTTGGTCCATACTATCGGTTTTGCTATGCCTAACAGCGCTATGTTATCATTGTAACAGAACTCTGTTAAACTCGTTGGTTTGTGTCTAAATTGATATATTTTAAAATTTAACTTCACATCCATAAATCCACCAGCAGCAGTTGAATTTTATATTGTTGTGTGAATTCATGAAAATCTGCAATATTTTTTCATTTGCACTTTTGCAAGAGCAATTGCAGCAGACCATGAACGCGGCAAATGAATTGTAATTTATCCACAAAGTTCACAACTTAGCAAGTTTTTTTACCCGTGTTTTTCACCTACAATGCAACGGACATGCATTTGTAAAGTGCATTTTAATGCAATTTCATTTGATTTATGACTTAATTCTAACGGTATTTCGTTTAAAAGTTATTCAAACAAAAAAACTTGTCTTAAAGCAGCCATAAGGTCTTTATAAAAAAACAATAAATAATTAACAATGATTGTTATTGAAATTAAAACTAAAATGTAAATGTAATAGAAAAATCCCAGACTCAATAATTATTATTCTATTATTCGATTGATTTAATAATAAAAAGACAATAAACCAGTTGACCCTGTGGACCTCAAGATAAATATTTAGATACATTAATTTAACACACATTTATCTGTAAGATACTCATACTCCTATGTACTTTCAGGCAGGTTGTTGCCTGACATTAAAAAAATAAATAAAATTGTGTACAAAATTTTGCAAAAACAAAAACAAACTGCCTTCAAGTTGACAATAGAATTTAATAGAACAAGGAAATGAATTGTGCAACAATTGCAATGTTAATAATAATAACAATAATTAAATACCTGTATTTAGAAATATGACGGTTAAAATTAAATAAAAAGAAAAAACAAAATAGTATAATTTATAACAAATTAGTCTGGTCGAATTAAGGTCAGTGCAAAATATTTTTTTTTTATTTAAGCGGATGTTTAGTGTTGAAAATATTGATTCCCGTATTTCAGCTGATTTTATTTTACAAATATTCATTCAGAGCAAAATAAGCCAGCATGATGTACTCGTCTCACTATTTACAAATCTTGCCGTTATTGAATCTCGTAATTGAATATATTATTTTTTTAAATAAATTTCTTTAAAAAAAAATTGAAATCTTGTGAAATTTCAAGATTTATTTTTCACAAAAGCAGTTTGAGTGGAGTTGTTTTTAATTTAAACAAAACGAAAGAAAAAAATATTGAATAAATAAACATTTTAATGAGAAGATACACTGCAAGACATATAGAAAGAACTTATTCAACAAAAGTTAATTGCTGTAATGGCAAAAAGTGTTGAGTTTTTGATTGTTACATGCTTCATTTTGCTACCCCCGCAGGGACAGTATGCGGTATAAAAAAAATTGTGCTGAAGTTTGGTATTCTGCTCAGCTAAATATGAGATGAAAATTTTATATGTATTTCGGAAAATCTTGATTTGACGTCATTGGACCGATGAGTAGTTTCTCCTCCCAGGATGTTTAAAGTGGCAAATTCACTCGATTTGCCTGCGGCGAAGGTATAAAACTAAGTTGATATTATTGTTTTTCGTATTTTTTGTTGCTAATTTTGTTCTTTGTGCAAATAAACCCAGCGTTGCCCATTCAGCATATTACGCTGTACCTTGCGTCGTTTTTAGCTCATCTTTGAGTTTTAAGTAATTTTTAAACATTTCAAAAAGCCTGTTCAACTAAACACGGAGCACATACATACTAAATTTTCATTTGATTAAAGAATTGTGTTTAAAAAAGAGGGCAGTGCCACGCCCATACTAAGTATGCGTATAATTACAACTATTTCTACTAAACCGATTCTTATGAAACTTTGCAAACACATTGATTTCATGCTGAAATGCAATTTTATGGTAAAAAAAAAGAAGTGCGCCGCGCCACACGCCCCCCTCCAAAATGTGTTTAGAGCAAATGGTCTTGCAAGAGTGCAAATGCAAAATATCTTAGATTTTTTTTTTTTTTTAAATCCAGCAGCATATTGTTGCTGGATTTCATAGAAAGCTGCAATATTTTGCTATTGCACTTTTGCAAGCCCATTTGCAGCAGACTCTGAGCTCCACAAACATTTTCCTCGTGATATTCTAAATAAATCAGCTGAGAACATCCGTAAGCCAAAATGCGTAACACTTGGGTTCGTATGCAAAAGTAGTGTGGATGGCGCCAGGGGAGACTTCAACCCCTCCTAAAATAAAACACAGATGTGAACTCAAAAGTAAATTATCAGAAAAATTTATTCATAATTAAACAAATTTTTGAAAAATTTATTTTTTTTTTGTAAATTAAATTTCAAAAGTATTTTAAATTCGATTTTCGATTTGCTAAACAATCGAAAAAAAAGTTGAGAATTTTTCTCTGTATACTTTTGCTTATTGTTCATAATTTTTTTATATAAAAATTTATAATTTAAATCTCATGACGCGTCTTTTTGTTTCATAATTATACAATATTTTTTTTTCTCTCTCGCTTTTTGTTTAATTGTGTATTCAGAAACAGATACTTGTATTCAGACTTCTATTCTATTTTAGATTTTGTTTATTTTGTTTCAGCTGCAGTTTGTTTACTTTGATGGCATTTATATGCACTTCGATACACTCAAATGAGAAGCTGTTTTATTTAAAAATAAAACACAAATTGCTTAATAGTTTTTCATTTTAATTGTTAATATTTGCTCCGTTATTTTAGTTGGTTGTTGTTGTTATTGTTGTTGTTTTTTTTGCAAACACGTCTAGAGCGACGACAATAAGAATAATAAGTTATTTTTATTGTCTAGCGATTGTTTTGTTTCAGTCGTCTCGATTTAGGAAAATCAGGAAGTAGAGTTTTTTTCTTGAAGTCAAAAAACAGTGGGCGAGAGTCAAATTATGAGATAAATTTGCTAAAGTTTAAAATTTTTTTGTTGAAAATATGCATTGATTTCTAAATAGATTTTTATTTCTTTATTTTTTATTTTTTTGAAGCCTGTAAAATTTTAATATTGTCTGTGGCATTTTAATTTAATTTTTTAGCGCACTGTATTCTTGAGAGCTAAGTTATTTTGAAAAAAAAAATATGAATTTAAATCGATTAAATGCGAAATAACTTTTTATCTCTGAGTAATTTTTGCTGCCTTTATGTTGCATATTACTCAAGTTACCACATTTGTATATTTTACAGTAGATAAATTGCAAATAAATAAAGGGTGATTTCTTTAGAAATTTCCTTTTTGGCAACACTTTTTCTGGCAGATCAGCTGTTTTCGTGCAGCATGTTACTGTTAAACATGTTCAGTTTGGTCTGCAATTTAACCATGAAGCGACTTACAAACGAATAACGCTTGCAAGTTATTATTTCGGTTAAGAAAGTGTATCGCGCACTTCTTCCATTTCATGGTCAGCTTGGGCGACCTTCTGAGGCGGCTCTTCGGAATCTTGTGACTAAATTGGAGATTACGCCAACACGCATACGCAGAGTGCGGACAGAGGAAAATATCACAGCTGTATCCGCCAGTGTTGTTGATGATCGTTAGTTATCGAAGGCAGAAATGTTAATGTGAGTAACGAGCGCTACCGGGCGATGATTAAAATTTTTTTTCCCCAAAATCGAAGAGCTGGACTTGGCTAACATGTATTCTCAACAAGGCGGTGCCACATGCCACATAGCACGCGAAACATTGGCCCAATGAAGAGGAGAGTTCGGTGAATAGTTTATTTCACGTTTGAGGCCGGTCAATTGGCCACCTAGATTGTGCGATTTATCGCCTTTAGACTATTTTTTGTGGGGCTGTGTTAAGCCTATTCTATTTCTGTCGTGAATGTGTTTATAGCTTTAATCAATAAAAATTATAAGCTTTAATGAATATTTAGAAAAATAATTTTTAAAAGACAACTTCTTTTTTTATTGCATACAAATCAATGCTTTTTGTGATCTCTAAATAAATAATAAATCTTTGCAATGATGTAATATGAGTTCAAAAAGTTCATATGTTTTGTAAAGGGTTCAGTTTGATTTGCAATAAACTACAATTCGCCCTGTAAAGGGTTCAATTTGATTTACAAAATGTTCTATTTGTACTGCAAAACCTATAAACATTTGTTGAGAAACATGTTTATAATGAAATTGCAACTCACACAGTGAATCAATTCCAATGTAATTCGTGTGGAGACCAAGAGGAAGTGTGGAGGAACAAATTAAACAACATAGACTGAAGAGTGCACCTTTAATTGACAATACTCAAGCCCATCTTTTTGCCACCGCTCCACATGAAATTGGGAATTGTTAAACAATTTTCGGGAAATTTTTCACTTTTGCGGCTACCTAAACGGTATTAAGAATCATTCCTAGGAAGTTCATATGTTCTAGAAAGTTGTTTATTAAGATCTTAGGTACATTTTTGTTGTTAATTGTTTTCTTGAATTTTTAACGGTTTGCTACTCATGCTACCTGAACAGTGGAAAAAAGGTTAAAAAAAAACCAATTTTTTGAATTTTTTGCGATCTTCATCTTGAAGATGAAGATTTTTTGATTTCATATGTTCACAATTTTTGTTCTTTATGACAAGATCTACAACTTTTCCCTAGAGAGTAAATCAAAATTCAGAACGATTTGCAAGATATGAGCCTGAGAAAATGGTCAGTATTTTGTAAAAATGACACCGAGGCCCCAAATCTTTGGGGGCCGATAAAAAAAGTGCATGACTTTGGGCAAAACTGGGAGACACGGGTCTTCTTTTTTTTGATCTTTTATCTCGTAGTGGTGTCCGTATATGGTTATTTTACCAGGACTTAAAAAATTACACACGGTGTCATACAAAAGAATGTAAATTAAACAAATTAAATTCGAAATTAAATATATAATACAAAAATTCATTAATAGAAAATACGCTGTACAAAATCGACCCCAAAACTTCATTTAACTTTTATTGCTGCCACAATGTTGTTGCTCAGCTCATTTTTAACTTTGCATAATTTTTACTGAAATCCTGTCCGTGTAATTAAATAATCTTGTAGATTCTAAATTAAAACCAATTTTTTGAATTTTTTGCGATCTTCATCTTGAAGATGAAGATTTTTTGATTTCATATGTTCACAATTTTTGTTCTTTATGACAAGATCTACAACTTTTCCCTAGAGAGTAAATCAAAATTCAGAACGATTTGCAAGATATGAGCCTGAGAAAATGGTCAGTATTTTGTAAAAATGACACCGAGGCCCCAAATCTTTGGGGGCCGATAAAAAAAGTGCATGACTTTGGGCAAAACTGGGAGACACGGGTCTTCTTTTTTTTGATCTTTTATCTCGTAGTGGTGTCCGTATATGGTTATTTTACCAGGACTTAAAAAATTACACACGGTGTCATACAAAAGAATGTAAATTAAACAAATTAAATTCGAAATTAAATATATAATACAAAAATTCATTAATAGAAAATACGCTGTACAAAATCGACCCCAAAACTTCATTTAACTTTTATTGCTGCCACAATGTTGTTGCTCAGCTCATTTTTAACTTTGCATAATTTTTACTGAAATCCTGTCCGTGTAATTAAATAATCTTGTAGATTCTAAATTAATTACTTTATTGCACAACAAATATAAATCAATATTTATTATTTAATTTAATATTAAGCTCGTTATAATTCAATAAGCCAAATAAATGGAACACTTTCTGTCTTCACTCAATTGAACATGATTTTGTTGCCGGTTTTTTTTTGTTCCAAGTGATTCAAACTCTTAATTAAAACTGGTTATTTAATTATTCTAAGAAATTCCCTGCTCGTATGCCAAAAAAAAAAATAAAACTAAAATCACTGAACAAGAACAACAGAAAAAAAGCAAGAAAAAAGTGTGTTATAATTTGTCTGTCCGCCTGTATGTCTGTCTTCTGTCTTTTTTTTCTGGTCAAATAATCAACGAAATTAAAAGTGACAGTGTGTGTTCGTATTCAAAGCTTCTATTTCTACTGTTCCCAGAATAAGTTAGGTATTTTGTTTATTTTGTTTTTTTTATTAAATAAAATACAGGCATTTAAATAATTCATATAAAACAAGGCAACTGGCTGGCAACATTTTGTATCTGCTGTGTGCTAAAATGTAGTGCTCTCAAAGTTCGTTAAGCCACTTCCAGCTTTTAACTTGATTTCATTTGATTTTTTTTCGTTTTTCTTTTTTTTTCATTTTTAATATGACACATATTGATGTTGTTTTTATATTTATTTACTCGTATTTTGCGTTTTTTGTTATTCAATTTTATTATTATTATTATTTATTTATTTTTTTATATAATTTTTTTTTCTATAAAAAGTCAAGGTTGTCCACATTGTTTCGCAGAATTTGAAAAGGAACAAATACACACACACACACTCACCACACACACACACACACAAACAGCCAGACAATGATTAGAGAAATACAAAAGAAAAGGAGTAAGAATATTAATTTTTGTGTTTTTGTTATTCCCGAGGGGAAAAGTAGTGTGTTATTGTGCTGTTGTTACTTTTTTTTTATTATAAACAGGTCTTAAGTCACTGGTTTATATTTCTGATTTTTAATTTAACACACATATTAAGTTATTTAATGAAAACTGAAAGCGCAATAAATCAATTGGGCTGCAAAAAAAGAAATCAAATTAAATCAAAATGTGTTAAAAGTTTTATAGAGCAGTAATAAAATTAACAACAAAAAAATGTTGCGGCAACATGCTGCTAAAAACTTTTAAAGTAAAAAAATATATACATAACTATTACTGTTTAAAAAGCAAATTTGAAAATTTTCAAAATTTTATTGCAAAACCCAGTTGTTGCCTATAAAAAAATTTAAATCAACATGTTGCTAAGCATCAGTAACTTAACACATGTTTTTCTATTGCATTTTTAAATATCTTGATAACGTTTCAGATAAAATTTTCTAGAAAAATTTATTTCTTTTTAGAAAAAAAAAATAAAAAATTGCAGCCTCATGTTGCTAAACACCCACAATTAATTCAACACATTTTAATCTATCTAAATATTTACAAAAAGTTTAAATGAGATTTTTTGTTCCAATGACAGCTTAAATGCAATTCTTCTAATAAATCATGGAAAAAAAATATGGTGAAACATGTTGCTAAGCAACAGCAACTTAACACAAGTTTATCCATTACATTTTGGAATGTCTAAAGAATGTTTGAAAATATATTATTCTCACAAAACTCAGTTTTCAATAAAAAAAAATTTTGGAGCAGCATGTTGCTAAGCACCATTATCTTAGCACATGTTTATCTATTACATTTGAAAATGTCTATAAAATGTTGCGATGCATATGTACAGAAAAGCACAATTGGAAAATATAATTTTTTTTATTTGTGTTCTACAAGTTGAAAAAATGTTCTTTCAGTATTGATTGTCTGTATTTGTGCAACGCAACATTAATGTTGCAGAAATGTTTCGATCCCAACAAATATTTTAAACACACGTTTGTGTATGCTTAAGCAGGACTCTAGTTTCGATCGTCAATTGGACTTGTTCTCAATATTTGACGGTCGGTCAACAACCCTCGTTTACATAAAATATTTCAATGCACACTTTGTTGTACATTTTTATTTAATTTTTTAGTTTATTGAAAAAAGTGTTTCCTGGCAACATTTTTTTCATTTTTAAATATTCCATGAATTCAACTCAATTCGAAAGTAAAGTTATGTGTAAAAATTCCTATAAAAATGTCGTTCTTACCTGGTGTAATTGTTTTTTACTGTTAAAAACAACAAAACGTAACGGAAATATCAAGCTGGCATTAATTATTTGACACAATAAATTAAAAATTTAAATTGTCTGTCTGGAAATTATTCCAAAACAACACAAGAATATTAAACAATTAAATGTTTTTTTTATTTTATTTGTAAGAAAAGTTTTATATTGTTTCAAACAATAAATTATAAATAATTAATGAAAAATGTTGTTGAAACATGTTGCTACAGCGTTTTGTTAAACATCTAATTGCAAAGATTCTATTTTAAAATGGATTTATTTTATTTCAATTTGCAAAATTTGAGGAAATGCAATTTTAACTACAAGAGTTCTATTTAAGTGCCGCCCACACACACACACACACACACCTTCAACTTAATCAGACCACCCCACCCCATCTGGACCGAAATAAGTGGAATTTAATTAAATTAATGCAGTGCAGTTGTGTCAGTTGCAGTGTAACAATAATTTTAAACCCACTTGTTGCACTTTGTCGCTTTGTTAACTTTGTATTTGTTTCTATAAAATATCAAGAGTAAGCAAATAGCATAAAAAAGAATTTAAAAAGAGAAAAATAAATATATAAAAATAAAAATCTATAATCTATAAACATTTCAAACATGACGAATGCATGTATGCGACAGTTCAAGATTTTTTTTAAATACTCCATACTGTTTTAAAAAAATAATTAAAATATATAAAAATATACGATGTGTTATACAGCGGAATGGAAAGACATTTGGAGGGTTCGAAGGGGGCGAAGTGTTTTATATTTAATTATTATTTCAATTATTTAAACGGTTATGCAACATGTTATATTTTTTTATTTACTAAAAATTATAATTGCTCACGATAGTAGATTTGTTTCAACGAAGATAAAGGCAAAAGTAAATATAAATGCCGCTTAGTAAACTTGAATATATTAAAGTTCAGGGCTTGCAACATTGTTGCGCAGCAATTTAAAGAGGTATAATAGAATAAACTGTTCAGTATAGAGTACACAGCACAATTGTCCGGATTTTGCAAGCATATTTAATATAATTCCCAAATTTATTACTGAAATATTTTCGCCAGCGCTAGGAAAACTTAAATTTTGTAAGCAGTAAAAAATATTTTCATATATTTGATTAAAAAAAATAAAAATTGAAAAAAATAAATATTTGTTTTGTCTGGATGTTGCTGCAACGTTATTTTTTTCTTTTTTAATGCTGAAGTTTTTCAAAGCAAAACCCCGTTTTTGACTTTATTTGCCGAACCTTTTTTTAAGCATATTTTTATAAAATTCAAATGCAACATGTGGCTGAAACATATTTGCTTTAAGCTTAGTACTCTGTTCAAATTTGTGAAAAATGTTGAGCAACACTGATTATTTCGCTTGGAAGTTGTCTCTTCTCTTCTCCACTTCACTAAACTTTTCTTTTTCAATGTTTGCCATTTATTATTTTTATTTGTATTTATTTATTTCTATCAATTTATTTTAGATTAGTATTTTATTTTCATAAAGGCCATTCGCTTTATTTCACAGCTTTTGATAAAATGTTGCCAGAAACATTTCATATGTTTTTCCACAAGACAACACAGTACTACACGGGCAACATTTTTTCACGAATTTTTCACACATATTTTTTTGACAGCATTCCGCGTGGAAAACTGAACACAGTACCCGCCTTAGCAAACGAGGTAGGAAAATTAATTTTGTTTTATTTTTTAAATTATAGAAAAGCTGTTTGTTCCCTTTCCTAAAAGTTCAGAAAACTAATGATGACCATAGTGGCTTTTGGTATATTTTCTTGGCAACATTAATGTTGCCAAAGCATTTGTGAAATAAATGGAATATTTGAAAAACACTTCTTGTCCAATCCTGTTAGTGCATGTCTCTTGTCTTGTCTCAATGGTTGAACTGATTTGCTTAAAATTTTTCTCACTGTATTTAATATTTATTCATATAAATAATTTCGTTTTATTTTAGCCGCTTATTATAATTCATGCCCTGCACTTGTTCCGCATTTATTGTTATTTCTATTCTTATTCTTATTATTTTACTATTTTCTTGTTTAATTAAATTTTTTTTCCGTTGTTAGTTCGTATGACTCGGAATGTGTAATCAATCTATTTTATATATTATATTAAATTGTAAGGTGTTTCAACTGTACTATATTTCAGTTAGATGTAAATCTATCTGACAGATACATTTAAGTTTTTATTACAAGGTCGTTTACTTTTTTTTCTCTATTTTGCAAACCCAGCAACTGTAGTTAGTGTTTGTTGGCAGAACGTAAGTGTATGTGTTTGTGTGTGTGTTTGTGTGGATGTGTGAGTGTGTATGCATTTACTTTTACTGTTATTTTTATAACATAGATTTAATGAATGTTTCTAAGGAAAGTTTATTAAACAAATATGGAATGAAAAGAAAAGTGCAACAATTGTTACGAGTTTCTCGTTACATTTAATAATAATTAAGACATTTAAATGTGCCTTAAAATATGGTTAATGAAACTAAAATATTTTTCGCTTTAAGCATGGTACTCTGTTCATCATTTCGTGCGAACTGCTGTCAAAAGTCCGTATAAAAAAAAATTCATTCATATAATAAAAATCACTACAGAAAGAATTTTGTTTTTGGAATTGATAAGGCTCTGCACAGTCCACAAGAAAAAATATTTTCCTATATTGCCTTTCAGTATATTTGCATCGCAACATTAATGTTGCGAAGGTGCTTTTCTTATACTCTCGTTTAGTAAATTATCTGCAATATGTTGACCCAAAATAATACCTAAACAAGATGTTGCATGTTCAAATGTTTGCTTTATGTTTCTTACTTTGAAAAAAACACGAACAAACAAAAAATCTCTTGCAGTATCAAATCATTTAAATCTTGTATAACAAATTCATTCTGCGCATTTTCGTGTCTTTTCTTATTAATAACTCTCATTGTTCTCACCAAATGAAAAGCGTGTTATTGACCTAAGTCAAGGGCACTGCACTTGTACCAGAAATCTATATAAAAACTTGTTTTGAAACTCTGCTCGAGGACGAGAGAACAAAAGCAAAATACAAATGCAACAAATAAACTATTTTAACAAGCCTCTTTTAAACCAGTTTCCCAGCTCAACATAAAGCCAAGAATTCTTTGCTTAAAATAAACCATGTTGAACATCATCTCATATTGGAAAGAAACAACAACAACAACAAAAACAAAGCTTGCAAAACTTTTATCACATTTTTTTTTTAAATACTTCTTCGTTCGGGCAACGTGACTTGATTTATGCGAAACCAATAAATACAGCACCAGGCTTAATGCTGATATTCAGAAGGGTTTCTTTTTTCTTTTTCTTCTTTTTTTTAAGTGTGCAATTTTGTTGTTCAATTTCGTTATTAAATAAAATTCAGCAAACCATGACGAGATGTTATTAAGTTTTACTTTTGTTTAAATCTCCATGATAAATGACAACAACTGGCAGCAAAGAGTGAGTGCTGCTCGACTGCTGCTGCTGCTGCTGCTGCTGCTGACTGTGTCGTGCTTGCATCATGCTGAAACAAACTATAAAGCAAGTCGTTGACAATATCAAGGTCTTTTGCTCTGTACTTTTGTTGTCTCTAAATCTTTTCCTTTCAGAGATTTTCTTTATAAACAGCCTACAGAATACAAAAAAAAAAAACAAATAAAAAATCCCTTTCCTCTTAAATGTTCACAAAAAAAAAAAAAAAAAAAAAAAAAAAAGTGACGCACTAATTTAAAAATGAGACATAATTTTAAACGTATGCGTAGACGAGTTTTGTTTATAAAGTGTGAGATCATTCATGTTTAGAGTTCATTAACTTGATATTGCTGCAACACCACCGACCGACCGACCGCATGTTGCTAAAGACTCATTTTTGAGTTCTGACTGTTATTGTAGTCTTATTTTGCAACTAAAAGATTCTAGAATGTTTAGTCGAAAAAGAAATACAAGTATGTGTACATGCCTGCATGTATGTGTGTATGTATGTGTGTGTTTGTGTGTATTTGGACAAAGCGAAAAAAAAATCCCTTAAATTAACTTCTGTCCCAGTTCTGTATTTTATTTTCAGTCTGTTTTATTTATTATGTGGTTGAAATACTTCACAGTGTTGTTGTTGCTGTTGTTTATTCAACTACAGTACCCTACACAAAGCATTTTTTTAATACACACTCGCCTAAAGCCTTGCCTCCAGCCATCCATAACAAAATCAATAAACAAGTTTAAGTTGCAATTTTAAATACTAAATCAAAATTCTGTATGTAATTTTCTTGTAAAAAACTAAACAAATTACAAAGTATAAATAAAGTAAAACAAAAATATATTCCTAAAATAAATGGCGTAAAAAATGTTGCAGTGCTCCAGCGTGTTGTTGCTAAACATTTTCAAACAAGTTTTTTTTAAATAATCTTTGCCATCTTAAATTAACAAAAATTTACGATATGCTTTTCAAACAATTTCTCAGTAGTCTAGCAACATGTTTCTAAATATTCTGAAAAATCCCAGTGTTCTTTTTATCTCAAATCTTTGAAAACAAATTAAAAATACGTTATTTAGCATTTCTAAAAGTATTTGTAATGCTCACGCAGCATGTTGCTAAACATTTTGAAAAAAAACCCACTGCTTTGCAAAAAAAAGTTTTTTATCTCAAATTTTAAAAAATAAGTAGAAAAATATATTATTTATCTGATAAAAAATTTGCAGCACTTTAGCAACATGTCGGTAAATATTTTCTAAAATTCCACTGTTTTTCAGGAAATGATTTTTATATTAAATTAAAAAAGAAAACAAATAAAAAATACATTATTTACCATATAAGCTCTTCTAAAAGTGTTTAAAATATTCCAGCAGCTTGTTGCCAAACATTTGAAAACCCGCCACTGTTTTTCAAGAAAATATTTTTATCTCCAAATCTTTAAAAATTATTTTAAAAACATGAAGTACCATACAAGCTTTGCGAAAAACAGCAGCGCTCCCTCCTATCAGCATTTCGCTAACCACTTTTTAAGTAATTAAAAATAAACCTTTTTCATCTGAAATCATTAAAGTACTATTAAAAAATAAGTTATTTTGACCATAGAAACTTATTATTTTAATCATATATACTTATAAAAGTAACAGTCTTTTAGCAACATGTTGCCTAAGCTTTTAAAAAGAAGCTTTTGTTAATAAAATATATTTTAAAAATACAAAAATTAATTAAAAACACATTTAATTTAAAAAATACACATATAAAATAAACCAGTGCTTTTCAATCAAATCTATTTACGCAAAATAACAAAAACAAATTGAATAGAAAATTACTTGAAACATTTCCGCAACGTTAATGTTGCAAAGCACATATACTGAAAATTACTACTGAAAGAACATTTTATTTCAACTTGTAGAATAAAGCTGAGGCTCAGCACAGTCCGGAAAAAAAAATATTTTCCAATTGTGATTTTCACAATATATGTGCATCGCAACATTAATGTAGCTCTAGTGTTTTAAACACACATTTAAGTATGCTTGTGCATATACTTGGTTGATTAAGGAAAATTTAGTTAAAAAAAATAAAACAAAATTAGGCGAAAATCTGCTGCAACATGCTGCTCGATATATAATTACTCAAAAGTGTTTCTTACGAATATTTAAAAAAAGTAAGCAAACTAATAATGAATATTTTTTGAAGAGTACAGCGTTTTTGGCAAACATGTTATGGCAACATGATAATGTTTAGTCACATGTTGCTGTACATATTAATAACACATGTTTATATTTCTAATCATAAAGAGTAGTTTTATTACTTACTAAGAATTAATGAACAATAAAAGAACACGATCAGAAATATTGCAGCAACATGTTGCGTAGTAACTATACACTTGTTAAAGAGTTACAAATCACAAATATACATTTATATTTTTTTCAGATAAAAATATTTTGTGAAAAATGTCGCCTTTAAAAAAAGCTTATTTATATGAAGAAATTAACATTAAAACATTTCCACTAAAATGTTGCTAAACATTTAAAGAGCAAACTCTACCTGCTATAGATTTCTTAGTACCTTTTTTTAATAATATTTTCTTTATTTTTTACTTTAATTTTCTTCTTATTCTGCTCTTTTTTTCTGCTTAAATGAATAAAAAATTTACTTTTTTTATAAAGTTCAAGGTTTTTCGAATTCATTTTCGCTTGTTCTGCTTGTTTACGTATTAAATCTGCGTTGTTAACTTTCTGCTGTTGCCCAAGTTGTTGTCATGTCTGTCTGTTCAGGCATTTTGAGTTGAGTCTGATTTTGCCGCCTGTACTTTGCCTTTTTATGCATCAGCCAACATTGCACGTCTGTGTGCAAAAAAAAGAAAATAAAAAAATGATCAATGATTTTCTGATGATTCAATACAGACATTCTGCTTCTGCTTCTTCTGCTGCTGGTGCTGCTGTTATGTGTGTTTTGTTTATTCCAATTGAATTCTTATAATCGCATTGAGAAATGAATAAAAATTATTGAATAATTTTGCCTCAAAAATGTGTTCATTATTTTGTAATTTCCCGTTTAAAACTGAAAATTGTTCTCTTTTATAGTCTATTTCCATTTCATAATCAATATTTCTTAACAACAATTTATATTTTGTGTTAATAAAATTATTCAATTATATTTTCTTCTCTTATTTTCTTTCTATTAAATTTCTTGTTTTCTTGTGTTGGAAATTAATTGATGGGTAACGACACTCTGCTTAAGTTTGTAATTACAAAAGCGTATTTTCTAATGTTGTGATGTGTTTTATAGACAGGCAGTTGTTCTTAAAGGTTGATTGTTAAAATTTCTAGCAACCTTTTGGCATTTGAAGTGGATTTTACTTTTATTTATTAAAAGATAAACAAGCGGTTGTTTTAATTCATATTTGTGAAAAATGTTGAGCAACATTGATTCTTTTATGTAAAAAAATTGTCGTGCATTGAGTGTTATCCCTTGTCCCTTGAAAGTATGCTACAAAACACGCAATATGTGGCTGTTCTTGAAAACTCCTCGCCAAGTAAATGCCGCTAGCATGTTGACTCAAAATGTTGCAGATACTTAACAAGTGTTTTTCTCACAGAGTACTGATGTTGCAACATTTTTCATGTAAAATTCTTGTTCATATTTTTTACTTGTATTTTGATTTATTTTTAATTATTTATTTATTTATTTATTTATTTCTTTATTTATTTATTTATTTATTTATTTATTTATTTATTTATTTATTTATTTATTTATTTATTTATTTATTTATTTATTTATTTATTTATGTATTTATTTATTTATTTATTTATTTATTTATTTATTTATATATTTTTTTATTTATTTATTTATTTATTTATTTATTTATTTATTTATTTATTTATTTATTTATTTATTTATTTATTTATTTATTTATTTATTTATTTATTTATTTATTTATGTATTTATTTATTTATTTATTTATTTATATTTTTCACAGCAAAATTTTAAAAATAAAGAAAATTTTAATATTCTGTAGATGAAATTAAATTTTAAAAAATTTTGAAAAATTTTCAGCTACATGTTTCGGCTACATTTCTATTAAACAAGTTTCTAAAACATTAAATTTTATTTTGTTTAGTTTTGATGCCTTGTTTTGCTGCTCTGAAGATTTTTTAAATATTATTCTTTACTTAAGTTAGATGCATTTGAAATATCTGCATCTTATTGTTGCTGCAACATTTTTAGTTTTTTTTAAATTTAACAATGAAACTGTAGTATTTATTAAACTCCTGCTCAAGCATACTTAATTATGTGCTTAAAACATTTGTTTCGTTTGTAGTAGTTCCGCAACATTAATGTTGCAATGCCCATATACAGACAATCAATGCCGAAAGAACATTTTTGTTTCAACTTATAGGTCACAGATAAGGCCCTGCACAGTCCACAAATAAAAAAAAATATTTTCCATTTGTGATTTTCCGTGTATAAGCATCGCAACATTAAGGTTGCGAAAGTATTTGAAACAAAACAAAATGTTTTGAGCACATGTTCAAGCATCCTTGCGCAGGGCTTTAATAATGAATATAAACACAGTTAAAAGTTGTTTTTCAATCATTATTTTTGGTTAATGAAAATAGCAATTTTCTCTAAAATGTGAAAGCAACATGTTGCTGAAGCTCTTATTTAGAATTGAAAAATATAAAAAATAACTTTTTTTGTATTCATTGTTTTTCAAACAATAAATATTTATAATTTGTGGTGTCCAGCAGCATTTCATTTGCTCAAAATGGCAGCTAACAATTTTACGAACATTTTAAGAAACGCTGGTTCCTCACCAACACGTTGTTGTAGTAATTCCATGCAACCGTGCAACAAAGTCAAATAGAATATGACACTGGATGGAGAATGCTACTAAAAAAAATTAAATAAAATAAAATAAAATATTGCCATCGAAATGAACTTGAACGTTAAAGTCCTTGGCCTTGTATGTTTATTATGGCCCGATATATATGATCTGCCGCCATCTTTCACTTTTTTGCAAAACCAATCCCTCCCCCACCCAACACACACAAAAACATCAGCTACTTACACTTTTACGAGAACACACACTCACACACTTATAGCAACTAGAGATGGCTAACGCTCACGTGCTTAGCGTTTCAAACACGTGAATGTGCATGAAAGTGAGCATAATCAAATGAGTGTTCATGAGTAAATTTTTCAAGTGATTTTTGCGTGATTTTTTTTTGCTTTTTTTTTGCTTTTTTTTATATAATTTTTTAATTTTTTTATTATTTTATAGTTTTTTTTCGTGAGTAACGAGTGTCTCATTTAAGAATGCACTTTTTCATTTTAAAATAAACACATGTATTTTTTGAGATAGTTGTGATTTTTTTTATTGAATCGTAAAGAAGATATGTTCCGATTCAGTATGGAATAAAATATCCCTGGCCTTTGGCAGGCTCGTTACTCTTTTCATGAAGTTTTACACAGAGATGTGACTGTATCCCATCGATGACGCGTTATGTCTCGGACTTGAGCTCAGGAATTGTTTCTGATTTATTCGCATAAGCCCGAGATTTCACAAAACTCCAAAGAAACGAATTGCACGGCCTTAAATCGCATAAACTTGGTGGCCAGTTGATATCAGAATTTCTTGAAATAATTTTTTCTGGAAATTGTTGCTGCAATAAATCGGTTGTTTCATGTGCGGTGTGGCCGGTAGTGCCGTCTTACTGAAACCACATGTCGTCCAGATCCATGCCGTCCAGTTGAGGCCACAATAACTCCTTTAGCATGTTCTTGTAACGAACAAACCGTTCACAGTCACTGTAATTTCGGTCTCATCTTCAAAAAAAGTAACGCCCACGCCGTTAGGTCACCCCGCCTTACCGAAATTCGCACCTTGGAGTTGCTCATTGTGGGTGAATTTCTCTCTCAAGAATTGCATGAGGATTTTCTGAATGCGACAATTTTGTGAAATGAATTTACGAAGCAATTCAGATGGAAATGCGCTTCATCGGAGAAGATGACTTCTTTTCGAAAAATAGTCATTCACTTTGTAATAAGTTCTCACAATTATAACGAGTTTTTGTTTCGTAAAGCGGTCCATTTTTAATAATCGAAATACACATGTGATACAACGGCCAAAATACAGAGTTGCAACTTGCACATAAAGCAGATTTACTCTAAATTTCAAAAGTTCATTTCTACTGAGATACTTTATTTTGTGAGCGTGGGGTTTCGTGATTGTGACCAACCTCTTTTTTTCCACTACCGTAAGCGTTCATAACCTTGAGCCTAAAATGTAAAATTTTTTTTATCCTTAACGTGCATGAACGTGAGTGAAAAGTCACTCACAATACCATCTCTGATAGCAACACAGTGTTAGAAAATCAAATCTCTAAAAGTACTAAATAGACATCAGCTGGTGTAAATTTAAAATTTCAAAACGAAAGGGCGGCAGAAGAAGGCAGCAGGCAGTCGCCTAAATTGGTCACATTAAAATTGTTCTTTCTTTTTCCATACGCGTTAGAGAGAGAGACAGAGAGAGAGAGAGAACTTCAAAGTTAAACATGTTTTACCGGATTTGACCATGAACAAGAACTAAGCAATGTCACAGCCTAAAAAAAGACAACAACAACAACAGCAATAACAACATCAACAACAACAAGAAACATTCGTGAAAATGCAATTTAAAATAGCGATGATGAATAATGAAAATCTTCCTATTTTTGCCTCTTAAAATGACCTTCATATGGATTGAACTGCCCGATGATGAGTTGTGGAAATGTACAAGTACACTTTTGCAAGAGAGAACGAACGAACGAACAGCTTTTCTTGTTGCTCTTCTTAGTTTTAATTTTCTCTGCATTTAAGAGTGAAATTGTGCATGTTACATTCATTTTTGTTGCTTTTATTTATTTTACTAGTCGATTTCCAACGTTTAATGACTGACATTGAACATGAAAATTGTAGTTTTTCTCTGTTGACATTGAAATTCTATTTTATTTTATTATTTAGTTTTTTTTTGTTTTTAGTAGCACTGAACTGCTATTTTATAACAAACTGTTAAGAAAAAAATACGCTAGAGCCGTCATTTCATTTGCCCCCATTAAAACGTCACGTTTTTCTCGTAAAATTTTAAAATATAAATTTTTTTATTTTAATTTCTGGGGAAAGCAGAATAAAACGTGTATTTTTTGCAACTCTAAAATTTTGTAATTAATTTTATTTCATTTTCTGTTTTTAATGCAACTGCAGCTTTATAGCGTTCTATATTATCGGTGTTTATGAAGGCGAAGGTTGCTTTAGGTCATGGCCAAATAACTTGACATTTGTTCAAGAGCAAAGTAGTTAGTTATACCAGCTACAAAAAAAAAGAAAAGAAAAAAGTAACAAACTACAAGAAGAATTATAGTATGTGCAGGTAATATTGATATATTTACTTGAAAGTAAATTAGTTCAGGCAGCCGAGAAGAAGAGGGAGGACTACCAAGAGCAGGGCAAACAAAACAAATAAAAATTAAAACATTATAAAAAGATTTTTTATGCCCGTAAACATATTTTAATTTTTTATTTTATTAAGAAACTTTTTTTAAATTTATTAACCGAGATTGCCTCGGTATTTTTTTTTCTTCAAAAACTTTTGTTTGTTGAGGGGGGTTTTTTTAAACCCTCAACAAACAAAAGTTTTTGAAAATTTATTAAGAAACAATATTTATTTTATCGATTGCTTGAAAGAAAAATTAATTTAAAAAATATTTTCAAATATATTCATTCCAGTGTAAGAAAAAATTTTAAAGATATTTCGTAAAATTATTAAAAATCAAAATAATAATAATGAAACTTCTTTGTTTAAAATTTTTTTTCTTCTAAAATGTTGTTGCAACATGGCAAAATGCAAATCAACATTGCATAAGCATTGCATTGTTGTGAAATGTAGTCTGAATGATAAAATAAATTATATTTTAATAAAAAAATATTGGATTTTTTTCGAAAATGTTCCTGAAACATAAGAAAATGTCTAGCAACATAACAAAAATATTCTGCAATGGTCTGATATGTCGTCTGGATGATAAAGTAAAATATATTTTAAAGAAAAAATTTCGGAATTATTTTCTATAATGTTGGTGGAACATGGAAAAATGTCTAGCAACATAACAACAATATTCGACAACGTTGTGAAATGTTGTATGAATAATAAAAAAAATTATTTTTATTGAAAAAGTTTTGGAATCTTTATCCAAAATGTTGCTGTAACATAGCAAAATGCGAAGCAACAAGAGAAAAACTTTCTGCAATGTTGTGATATGATATCTGGATGATAAAATAAAAAATGTATAATGAAAATATTTTGAAATTTTTTTAAAAAATGTTGCTGGAACTTTTAAAATTGTATAGCAACATAACAAAAACTTTCGGCAACATTGTGAAATGTCTGAATGATAAAATAAATTATATTTTGAAGAAAAAATTTTTTAATTCTTTTCTAAAATGTTGCTGCAATACGGAAAAAGTCTAGCAACATATCAAAAATATTCTCAAATATTGTGATGATAAAGTGAAATATATTTTATGTAGTGGTCTTAGAACTCTTTTCTAAAATGTGGCTGCAACTCAGCAAAATATCTAGCAACATTCTATAATATTGTGAAGACTTACAACAATTTTGTCTGCGTAATAAAATAAAATTTTTTCAATATTATTATTAAGCAACGTATATAAATTTAACCAATATGTTGCTGCAAATTTAAAACTAAGTGCTTAAAAATTTCTCCCTTAACAATTGTTTCACTGTTTTGAAAAAATAGTAATTTTTTGTCAAAGTTTCTCTGTCAACATTTTATTTTTTTAACACTAAATTTTTAATTGATATGCATACATAAATACTAAAGCCCTACACAAGCATACTTCAAAGGGGTTTTAAAACATTTGCTTTTTTTCCGCAACATTAATGTTGCATTGCATATATTCTGAAAAGCATAATTGGAAAATATTTGCGTTTTTTTATTTGTGGACTGTGCTGAGCCTCATCTGTGTCCTGCAAGCTGAAAAAAAATGTTATTTCAGCAGTGGTTGTTTGTATATGTACTTAGCAACATTAATGTTGCGTATGTGTTTCAAACGAAACATATCTTTTAAACACGTGTTTAAGTACTCTTGTGCAGGACTCTAATATTCACATTCATTACACTAAGTTCATTTTATTAAACCAAGTACAAGCAGAGTAGCATGTTGCAGCAGCATTAAAGTTGAAAAGAAAAACATTTTATGTGCTATTGTGTTTCTCATGTTCTTTTTAATTTAATTATTTAAGACTTTTATCTAGCAGCATTTTTCAAAAACATTTATACAATCTAGAGTTTCTTAAAAAATGTTCCGCAACATTTTTCATAAAAATATTGAATTTCTACTGCTTTAGTTTCGTTGAAAATATATATTTTAACAACACAACGCAAAAAATGCTTCTTTTTATAGAATTTTTTCTAAATAAAACTCTTTTCAAACATTTAATTTTGTATGTCAATATGTTTTTCTAATAAGAAAAATATAAGCCAAGCAACATATTTGCTGCAATATGCAAAATATTTCTGTTATATTAAAATTATAAAAGCAAAATTTGTGTGTTAAATGTTTTCATTTTGTTTTACTTGAAATTAATATCTATCAGCATGAATCTAGAATTTTTAAAAAATTTGGGTACAAAATTCTTCATAAAAATAACCAAAATTGAATATCCAGTGTTTTATTTGCATTGCAAAATTACATGTTTCAGCAACATGTGACCACAATAAGTATTTTTTTTTCTACTGTACAATTAATTTCTAAATCAAATTCTTTAAAACATTCCCACTGATTGAATTTCATTTGAAAACTTAATTTATTTCTTTGATTTACTTATTTATTTACCACTAACCCAATTTAAAACTGCTCTACGTTCGTTGTATCACAGTTTTCTATTCAAATTCTATTGAAATTAAATAGAAAAAGACAAATGCGAATTTATTTCCTGATTACATTCAACTCTTTTCACTTTCATCAACAATACAAATGATTTGTTGTTGCTGACGATTTTACAATTAAACAAAAAAAACAAACTGCAAACTCAATTCTAATATAAAAAAGCGCTTTTGTTTTATTTGTTCGTTTACACTGAAATTCAATTTCAAGGTCATATTAGAATTTCCTTATTTGTTTGTTGAATAATTAAAAATAAATAAACTTTGTGTTTAGTTTGCTTAATGTTGTGTAAATTACTTACAAAGCGTTGAATTAGTTGGTGACCTTTGAGATTGTTTCACTTCCAACTCAATACAAATATGTATGTGTTGCAGCAACAAGTTGTTAGCAACACAAATATGAACGTATGTAAAAAAATAATGAAATTAAATAACTTGTAGCTGAATTACTAGTTCAAGGAAAATCTGACTTGGCTGCTAATAAGCCAAGCATGAAACAATTGCTTAAAATGCTTAGAACTCTCGTTTTCTTTTTTGTTTTCTTTTGAACAAATTTTATTTTTAGAAATTTATTTCTTTTCATTCTTTTAATTAAAATTTATTTAATTTATTCTTTTATTAAAAAACATGTTCTTTTTAAAAATATTTAATACTCGTTTAGCAATTTTGTATTTTCTAAATGGCAAACACCCACTCACTATTTGTTATTCGTGGCTTAAACACGTACCCCAGTAGTCACTTGTGTTTACATATATGTACATACATATAAATATATACATATAAATGTATACATATATATATATATATATATATATATATATATATATATATATATATATATATATATATATATATATACTTTTTATTGCACTTGTGTGTGCATTTTGTTGGCAATTTGCCGACTATGTTGCATACAACAAATAAATCTAAATGGAAATAAAAGCCACCAATATTATAAAACAAACAACAATTCAAGCAAAAAAAAAAAACAAAAAAACTACGTCAATATCAATGACCTTAAGAAAATTATAAAAATACACGAATACTTTGAGAATATTGCAGAAAAAAATATTTCCTGGTGACAAAAATTTATTAAGAAATTTCGTTAAAGACAAAATTAATAGATGGAATATTTGGTTAAGTGCCATTAATCGAACAATATCATGAAAATATAGAAAACAAGATTTTTTTGTGCAGAACCACAAATATTTTTTAATGAATCTTATTGAAATGAAAAATAAATCATGAAATTATTCGATTACCCGATTATTCTGCGTCTAACCGATTATTGGTCTAAGCGATTATTCGTCTAGCCGATTATTCGGCTACATGTTTATCATACTACTCGCTTAGTCTTAAATAATAATAATTAAAAAAATAAGTAATAAAATTATTTGATAACCTGATTATTCGATTACCCGATTATTCGTTCGTGGATTATACGGATACATGATTACTATACAAATCGCTTACTCTTAAATAATAATACTTAACAATAATTAGTAAAACTATTTGATTATTCGAACACTCGAATATTCGTGTAATCAATTAATCGTATATACGATTATGCGGATGCATGATTACTATACTAATTGCTTAAATTATAATACTTAAAAATAAATAGTAAAACTATTTGATTTTTCTATTACCCGATTATTCGTGTAATCGATTATTCGTCTAGTTGATTATTCGGATAAAAGATTATTAAATTCTTAAATAATAATGCTGAAAAATTAATAATAGAATTATTTAATAACCAGATTATTCGTCTAACCGATTATTCATCTAATCGATTATTCGTCTAGTCGATTACGCGGTTACATGATTATCACACTACTCGCTTACTCATATGACCTTTTATACAAAACTCCATCTATTCTTATAGCTTACAATTATCTAAATCCTATCAAACCCGATTACTCAGTATGCCAAACTAATCGAATGGCTAATAAAGCGATTGAAATACCAAAAATTTAATTAGCAAAACATAACTTTAGCCTAATAATCACTTTGAAATAATTGTTCAACTAAAGTTTAGATGGGATTTCGATTAATTGATTATTCGATTAAAGTTATTCGCTTAAGAGCCATATACAAATAGTACATATGTACTTTCAAGCAGTAATAACAGTAATAAATAGCCTTTTCAAATTATCAATCAATTATCAATTATCAATCTACTTATTTAGAAAAAAAAAAATATACCTATTTCATTTTATATGTTTAAAAATTAACTTTAATCAGTTACATAAATTTAACGAACTTTTCCTTCATTGCTGTTTTGATTCATAGATTTGTATCTCTGAAAAATTTTCCAAATTAAAAAGTTAATATTAAAAATTGCTAGATGTAATGGAAAATCCGTGTTTATTTGTAGTTTAAAGCAAATTAATTGACATTTGAAATATTTATTCATACAAAAATAACTGTGAACAAGTGAACAATTTTAAGGCAAAAGACGAACATCAGTTACTCCAAAAATATTCTGAGTGTACATATGTACATATGTATATATGTATTTTACTACTTATTCTTTTACTGAAGTAAACTTATAAAATAATTAATTACAGTAGAATCCCGATAACTCGCAATCCCGATAACTCGTAAATCTCACTAACTCGTAATAATTGGTCGGTCCCTTGAAAAAATCGCGGTAACTCGTATAAAATACATGCATTTCGGTCCCCTCAATAAGTCGTAATTTTTTTGCAAAGTCAATTTGGCAAAACGTCTTATAAGTCGTAATTTCTCACTAAAACTTCTTCTAACTCGTAATTGTAAAAAAAAAAACAAAAAAAAAAACAAAAAAATGTGCCAAATCTAGCGTTCAAAAAATTCGTGATTTTCTTATGCAAACAGAAACTGATGATGCATCCTTTGAAGTTATTTTTAAACTGGACAATATAATTGATCGTTTAAGTGTACAAAAATCACATCAAACACAAATTACAGATTTTTTACATTAATATGTATTGACATTGTAACTCTTTTCATTACTTTATTTTCTTATAAATTCTCATAAAACGTCAATAAAAAAAAATAAATAAAAAATCCCTCTAAGACGTATTTTTTAAATTTTACTCCCGATAAGTCGAAATCTCACTAACTCGAAAATCTCAATAAGTCGTAATAAACGGTCGGTCCCTTGCGACTACGAGTTATCGGAATTCTACTGTATCATTATTATTTACATGTAAAATTTATTAGAATAACATTTTTCAAGTTTATTTTTAAATGAATTTTTATTTTAAATTCGTTTAATCGCTTATTCATTTACTAATACGTTTAAACGATTAATCGCTTCAATCACCAACGTTTGTTTTTATAAAATTAATTATGCAGGTACTTGGTAGATAGTTTTTGATAGCCTGGTGTCTAGAAAAAACGGCCAATATTAGTTTTGTTTTTATAAGAAATTATAGGTACATATGTACCTACTTATTTAGTTGTTGTTAAAATTTTCATCAAATATTTTGTTATTTTATGGTTACATATTTGGTTTCTCTATTAAATTTATACTACAATGCATAAATTTATGCATACATTTTAGCCTAAAATTTTTCTAGGTGCAACTTTTTATTTCCAATTTTTCTCCCTCAATTTACTAATCAATTTGTTTTTTTTTTTTTTGTTTCTCTACGTGTATAATAAGTTTCTGTTCAAAAATTTGAAATCATCAGTTTTTTTCCTTTTAAAATATTAATAAACAACAAAAATTATAACAACGAATTAAAGCAAAGCAAAAAAACGCAGCAACAGCAAACACAGAAAGTAAAAATATTATAACAACACACCAAACATGCACACACACAGCCACACACATAAATCGAAAATAAAAACAAATTATTGTGATGGTCAAGGTCGACAGAGGCGCTAACGTTCGTAGTGATGCCGAATACTTGTACGTAATCGGCTGTGAGAGTATATTTTTTGTTTTTACTTCATGAGTAAGTAAAAATAAATAACAACAGTCTACTCTTCTATACACAGAGCCTTGACTGATTTTGCTGCATGTATTTTCGTTGCTGCTTTTCTTTATATGTATATGTACCTATTTTTTTGTTGACTTTGTGTTTTATTATGTATTTTATTAATGTTTTATTTTGTGCAAAAATTGTATTAATTTGTTTGCATATAGAACAAATTTGTATAAAAAGCATTTAAATTCGTTCACACATTTTACGTACAATAATCAAATACAATTTTAATAGGTTTTTATATCCATACATACATACATATGTTCGTACGTATGCATGTAGGTACTTATGTACGTACTGAATAAATGAAACGTATTATTTTGTCAGAGAAATTTTTTTATATTCTTACAAATTACCATTTTGTTGTTAATTCTATTCATCTACAATATCAGCTGCTACAAAGTTTTATGACACAAAGTCATACATTTTATCGTGTGACGCAAATTATTTTTAAGAGTCATTAGTGTCCGACCAAACGCACCTTTTCAGTCCGAACCCAAACTTCGGTATACATATTTTTCAGACCGAATCCGAACTTGAAACTGAACGTCGATTTTTGATTGAATATCATGATACAATAACAAGGTCTAATTTCAATATGTATGTACATACATATGTACATACATACATATGCTTTTTTGAAGCTCTTACTTTTTTGCATAATTAGTTTCTTTAAATGTTGTAGAAATCGCGATTTGCAAAGATTTAAAAATCAAAACTATAAATTAAGTTAATGCTGGATTTAAGCAAAACATGATTTGTGATAAATAAAACAATTGCTTAACTCATAACCCTGAAGGAAGCATGGGGTTGATTGTTTCAGTATCAATATTTTTGTCAGCAATTATGGTGTCTTTTTGGTGACACTGTCAACAAAATTTTTTTGGTTTTTGATAAGTAGAGAAAATGTTTGACGGTTAAAAACAAAACATTAATTTAAAACGAAACGAAGTCCCTTTTATGTTATTTAACAATAAGAAAAGTATACCTCAAAAAAGACTGTAATATATTTTATACTTTATTTTACTTTTAAATATTATTTTCAATAAATTAAAATAATATAGTATTGGTGGCATCGTTAGTATAATTTTAATATTGACATTTCCGGGAGATGGTGACAACGTATAGAGTGCATCAGTACAGTTTCACTACGGACATTTCCCACAGTGTGGTGATTTCGTCAATAGTAAGTCAGTATAATCTTACTGTTGACACCTAGTCCGTACTGACGCAGTCTACTGGTAGATTTCGTAGGACAAGCCTGTGTTAAATGTCAATAGTAGATAGCATTAGTTGGGTTATAATTTGTCAGTATTACTGGTGACATCGTCAATAAATAATCAGTGTAATTTCACTACTGACATTTCTTGTAGGAAATTTTCAAAAGGTGTACAACACAACACATTCATAAATAATAATATTCAATAAAAAAAATTATCCGTTATGAAAATTGTAAAGAAAAAACTTGAGCGACAAGCTTCATAAGCACCCAAGATTTGGGAGAAAGGCCTGGGGGCAAATCATGGCATTCGATATCGAACGAAATTTCCATACAAATTCAAAAAATTTTATATGGGATTTTACTCGATATCGAATGCCGTGGTTTGCCCCCTGGTAAAACTACTCCAATAAAAGATAATTTAAAAGCAAGCGGGTTTAAAAAAATATCCAAATATTTCACCCCCGGGAGGTTATCAATAATCTTAGAATAGAAATTAGCTCTGGCAGGGTTAATAAGGCTTGTAGTCTTGGTTGCCTGCAAAATAACTTCTTGCATCGTTTAAAATTTGCCAAACAACACTAGTCAGAAGTTATCATATGACTCTAAATAGAATTTAAGCGGCAGTAATGGGTTCTCCTCTTGTAAGTTTTAAAAAATTGTTTTTTAAAAATAATTATATTTTCATGTATAAATTAGGAGTCATACAAATAAAAGAACTTGTTATTTTTTTAAGAATTACCTTTCTTTAGTCGTCTTGTTTAATGTTCAACATCTAATTAACAATTAAATTTCTTTTCTTTGCAGGTATGTACTCTCATGTACTCATGTACAAATATTATGTAAGCTTAAACAAAATTCAATATGTATTACAATTTCATTTTTTTACATTTAAACAAACAAACTTTGGCTCGCTCAGGCTTAAGCACAAACTTATGCATCCTAATTAAGCCCAAGGCGACGAACCTTCATTTTCAATAGATTCAATTAACTTTAATAGTTTTTGTAACAACAAAAAATAATAGTCCTATTTCAATGTCAATGCCAACAAAGATGTCCAATGTCATACATCAGGGACTTAAATCAAGACCAACTTACCGCAACTATCTACAAATATATTCTATGAACTTGTAGTGATTTTTTTTCTTATCTTCTTTTTCTCCATGTAAAGAGTTGTAACCTTAACTTTGAGATTTTTCTCTCTACTAACCTTCATGGCCTTCCAAATTTTGCCTTGACGTTTTTATTCATGCCGCCCGCCCGCCTTCAGAGTCAATACACTGATTTTTTCCTAAACCAAACCAGAGCAAAAACAATTACACATCATACGACTTTTACTTCCATTCATTCTCCCATAGTTTTCAATTTAGTATATTTTCTCTCCTGCTTTCTACGCTTAAGTCAAGCCGGCAAGTTCCTCTTCCGGTTAAACTACCATTTTGAAACAGAACTGCAACTTGTTAGATTTAGTTGTTGGAAGTGTGAGCGCTGAACACAACAACAAAAAACCATAAACAAACAAAATTCTACTTTTTCTATTAAAAAAGAGGAAGATTTTTTGAAGGTTTTATAACTGTAACTGTTCATAACATGAGCAGAGAAAGAAAAATATGGATTTAGATTTAAAAACAGAGAAACACTAACTTATTTCTGCTTTTTTTTTTGTCAAACACTATGAGAGAGAGCGGGAGAGAGTACACTGTACACTGACATTGTTTTTCACAGCTTTTTTACTGTTAAAATCATTTAAAATAGAACGTTAATCAATGTAATGGTCTGTAAATAGTTTTATAACTTGTGTTATTAACATTAGCAGCTAATGGCTATTAGCCAATTAGGAAATAAACGCAATTTATAAATGGAAAAATTAAAAGAAAAAAAATGCACACACAATTTCTAATTTAATAATTAAAATTTTGACTTGAAGGAAACTGAATTATAAAAAAATATAGAATTCACAAATTGTTTCTACTTAAGGAAAAAAAATTGTACCCAATATGACGTATACTTGGAGCATACTATATTTATATGCACACACCTGCAGACATATCTGTGACTTTCAACAATAACCGCTTAATTATATTTTTATGGATTTTGAGTTTTATATGCGAAATTGCTTTATTTTAAATGCTCTATCCAAAAGTGTAAAAATCAACAACCAGCTCGCAATCAGTTAATGCTAAATAGCTTAACAGCCGTATTTTGCAATAAAATCTATCAATAGCGACTTTAGTTTTACATATTTCTTTTTTGTGTAAACGCGCGCCAGCTGTTGTTATCTCTGAACATATTTTGACATTATTAAATTGTCTTCTAATGTTTCACTCAGTACATACGAGTTATATCGAATAAGCGGTCTGCACACTATTTTATTTTAGCATCTGCACACGATATTATTGATAAATTTCATACAAATTATAAAATTGCAAAAATAAGTTTTCTGTTTTGTCTTTCCTGAAATATCTGATTTAAGACGTACACACGTCGTTATTGACGAAAACCACAGATATGTTTAAAGTGAAACGGACTTACGGAGAAATTTTGTAAGATTTTCGTGAGTTTTTCCATGTAAAACGTATTCCCATAAACGGATACATTAATAACCGGATGCGGCCACTAAATTTAAAAAAAATCGCGCTCAAAATACCTCTCATAAGCGGACTGAAGTGATAATATTCCTGATTTGCAAAATGATTTCAACGTTTTTCCTTAAAAAAACTGTTCCCACTTTAATTTTTAGATGAAATAAAAAGTTCAGCAGAACAAGAACGTAATAAACATCAAGCAATTTATTTTATAGACATTTTCAATGTTTTTCTGAAAACAAAAAAAAAAAAACAGTTCTCACTTTGAAATTCTTGAATTCCACAATAAAGTGAATTTCTTAAGTGAACTTATTGAAACCATTGATGATTAGATCACTTCCTATAGATAGATGTCTTGCCTTTTTGCAGAAAATCTAAATAGTTTTTATGTTAAAGTAATCTGTTCCCATTTTGTTGTCCCGCCAAAATAGAGAATATGTTCGTGAAACTTGTATTCCTTTGTGTGCTATACAGACATGCATACATACATGCTTAAATAAATTTTATGATGGGAGGTGGAAGATTTAAACACATGCCATGAATAAAAAACTGTTTCCACTTTAGTTTTTATATAATAAAACATATTCTGCGGTCGCAGCTAACAAGAAAGCAGTAAATAACGTAAAACTAATTATTTTCCACACGCATTTAGTTTAACAAAAAAATATTTCACAAGATTTTTTTAAGCTATTGCATAGCTTTTATCGCGGTCTTTGAGCGCAGCGAAAGAATCAAGAAATTCCGTAACGAAAAAACCTAACACTAAGTTTGTTTCTTAAGTCTTTTGTTTTTTTTTTAAGTATTTGAATCGTCTTGCGTATGTTGACTCCTAAAGTATGCTATTGATTTCATTAACATACAGTATTGCCAGAACAGATTTTTACATGTAGGAAAACACAAAATGGCGTAGTTACGAGCAATCGTGGTTGACATAAAATTGTATACACAAACAAACAGACAATTCGTAGGTTTTTAAGTGTAACTTGAATTAATATCAAAGAAAAAACTTGAATTAATATCGAAGAAAAAAAATACTGCATAAATAAAAAATAAATAAATAATTATAATTGCATAAGTTGATAAAAAAATGCTATGCAATAGCTTTGCCGCGGCAGTCCCCAAGTGTAAGTTAAAAAAGTACTAATAACGTTGAAAATGGTAAAAGGAAAAGAAAAATTAATGTTTAAATATTTAAAAAAAAAATTTAGGTCTAAATCATGAAAATTTTAGTGGCAAATATGACTGTCAGAATGACAGAATATTTTTTTCTTATCAGAGTAGAAAATAGTTTTCTTAAAATTAAATTTCTAATGCATATTTCTAAAACAAAATAATCAGGCATACGATGGAAATCAATCCATTTCAAATCGCTCAATTCCAGAAACTGAATTCTGTTAAAAGCAAATTAACTAATACTTTTTTGTTGTTTTCGACACTTACAATATTTTATTGGAACTTAAATTCCATTCCAGTATAATATCGTTCGATTTACAGCACACGTATTTGGGCCATTAATTATTGGTCTTGCGTAATCCTGTGCTTGGAATCGATGGGTTTCCATCACATGTCTGACTGAATGTAGCAATTTGCTAGTTTTAAAAATGTGTTCTTTCATCTGTGCAAATTGCTGATTTTAGTTGGTATTTTGTTTTTTCTAATTTCATTTTTTAATAATACAAAAGATTAGAGCAAAAATTGTCTCTCTACTCTTAGCTTTACGCTGTGGCTTGAGAAAATGTTGCAACTTATTACAAATTTTGCTTAAAATAGCAACGAATTATAAATAAATAACTTAAAAGTAACTAATAAATTCGAATAGTGGTTGCACGTTAATTTAAATTTCTTTTAATGTGGCAGCTTTCCCAAAAGTCTTAATTTTACAGCAATAGAAACTTTTATATGACCTGCATATGCTTGCACTTGCAATTAAAGCTTTTTTTTGACAGTGTGCAAGCTTTTGTGTTAAAATCTAATGCAGCTTGCATTCGCCATTAGATTCCGTTGCAGTTTACAGTGCAAGAGAGCAGCAAAGCTTTTAAAATATTGCAGCTAGACAATAACCGGAAATGCACAATATTGCCAAAAGTTTTAGCCAAGTTTTAACAGATGGCGCTTTTTAATATTTCAATTAATATATAAATAAAAAAATTTAATGATGGGTGTAACCGGCAATAAAGAAAACTATTGCGCAATTGAGTACGTATAAACGTATTTGCAACTTAACAATAAATATAATTTATTTGCTTTGCAATGAATTTCAATATTTATAGCACAAACACCATCATCATACATCATATTAATTGCTAAAAACACCCTAAGAAATGTACATCCCCAAATTTTAGCTGAAACGAAATAATAAAAAAAAATTAAAAATTCTTGGTCAATACATTTTCTAATGTCTAAGATGAAAAATCATTTCCCTTTCTTGGTAACAAAGCTAAAATACTGGGCCAAAATACAAAGCTAAAAGTAACTCTCCCCTCAGCTGAAGGCATACAGCAAACACCACAGGTTATTTTTTTAGCCGACAAATTGCGCATTTATATGTACATATGTATATTCCACAGGCATTGTGTGTGATGTAAAAGGGAACAAAAATAATGTTCCACGTGTTCCTTGTTTTACACTCTTTTCATTCCCTTGAAAACTGGATATTCGGTTGAATATTTATTGTGTATGGTTAGGGCCAAATCATGCTCCATACAAGTTCAATGAACAAAAGGGAATTTTTGGTGGTTGATTTGCTCTGCTTCTTGACAGTTTTGATGCCGGGTGGAAGGAAGGAAAAGCAAACAAACAATAATCAGTGGGGTTGCGGAACGGCTAGTAAAAGTACTCGCTCGTTGGGAAGTGTGAGTTAGCGAGTGACTGTTTGAACAGTATTTCCTGGCAGTTTTATTTTTTCCCCCATTTTTTTTTATTATAAAGACTACAAACTGAATGTCAAACAGTTTTGTGTTGTGCTACAACTACACCAACAACAACAACAACAACAGGACTTGTTCATGCCAGAATTTGGAATTTATCAAAAACAAAAAAAACCTTTCAATTTAAAGGGGGAAATAGAATGCGTCAAACAAAAAAATTTTTCAATCAGGGAGAAAAAGTTTTTATTATATGATTTTTTTATTCTCAGTAAAATGGAAAGTTTTTTGGACATATTGTATGCTAATTCCAATGGGGCGGGGGCAGGGACAGAGTAAGAGCCCAGCAAAGTAATAACCACTTTGTGTCGTTTTTTATATTTCTAAATAAGTATTTTAAGCATTAAAAAAAGCAAATAGGAACAGTTTGTTAAATTTCTTGTAATAAAGAAATGTGCTTAGAACATATAAAAAATATATGAATTTAAGTTACACAAATTTTTAGTTATATAATATAAAATTCAAAAAATTATCACAAATATATAATTTTGTGAAAAAAAATTCAAGTAGGAACAGTTTGTATTAAGAACCATTACACAAATGACTAAAGTTTTTGATTTATGTTTCTAAACAATTTGACAACATTTTCTAGCATCTTTCCATAAAAAACAGATAATATTTTACACATAAATATGTGTTAAAAATTCACTGGGAAGAGTTTGAAAATTAAAAAAAAATAAAATTCATTATTTGAAGAGGAAAACCTAACTGGGAATAGTTTCCAAATTTTGCTTCACATACATATGTACATGTATAGAAGATTTTGCTATTTTCCCAACGTTTTTGCGCCTAAAAAATCGGAAACATTCAACAGAAATTTGTGTTCAAAATTATACAGTTTTGGTAAAATTTCACTGGAATCAGTTCTACAAAATTACAAATATATCAAAAAGTTTTGCTTGTTGAAATAAGATATCGAGGCATATCTCGAATAATAAATTTACTGATGTGTGTGTGTGTGGTTTTCTCGTTATTTTCTTTCAAATCAATTTTGGGAACAGTTTTTGTAAGCTTGCAAAAATTTTTCTTAATTAATTTTAAACATTTATTATATCAGCAGATTCAAAAATAGTTTAATTCAACAATGGGAACAGTTTTTTTTATAGTGAGAACAGATCAAAGTTTTTTGGGAAAACATTTTAATAAAGCAAAATCTTTTTTTAATTTCTTTATGTATTATTAAATAAATTTATTATTCTAAATATTCTTCCAATTTAATTACAAAAATTTTTGCTTGTTGAGGGTTGAACTAAATAGTTGAAACAAAAATTTTTGCAATCTATTTAAGTTAATTTATTTCTTAATTGAACGATGCACTTTATGCTATTATTTTTGCACAAAATCAGAACGATGTACAAATCTGAAGATCTTAAAAATATAAAGTCTTTAACATGCAATAATCCCTTAAGACTTTCTTTTAATCTTATGAATCAAACTTATTTATTATCTGCGATAATCTAATATTTCCGCGTAAATAATTTACAACATACATACTTACATAAATTCAATTTGTAAAAGTTACACGTGTTTCAGCTTAAAGATTATCTGTCATTGTATGTATTTTTGAGTTTTCTTTCCTTCCCCTCTCTCTCTTTCACTCACTCTCACCACAACTTTTTGTTGATAACAATTTATTCACAACAAAGTTTTAGGGGCCAAAAAAAAACAAAAACATTTCCCAAAAAATAGAAAATAAATTTGTTTATATATTATATTTTTTACATACATTCCCACATATATACATACATACATGTACTCACATAGGAATCTATACAAATATCATCACATTTATATTATCTACACACTTACACATACATATGAACGTACTCCTAAATACGCACATGCATGCATACTTACGATACATGTGTTTGTGAGTGTGTGCTCTCCTGCCATTTATAGCCTAAATTTGTGCGTTTTTACGTATTTGTTTTGTTTTTGTTATAAATACGAATATAAAAAAAATTAAAAACAGTAAATAGGTGAACGACCGTAGATAGAACTCGACCTTCAAATTCAATCTGGGCCAAGTGGAATATTATTTTGTTGTTTTTTTCTTGAAATGGCGCGCGTGGTTGGGTGAGTTTTTTTTAATTCCATGAATAAACTCATACTTTCTTCCCTTTATCTCGCTCTCAGCTCATATCGGGGATTTTATCTATTTCTTGGAACTGGCAATGCTGTGGCCATGTTGTGTTTTACAAACCAGGAATGGAGAATTCACTACTATTGTACTTTGCAGTACCTGTTCTCATCTCCTTAAAAACATACTGATAAAATTAATTTGCAAAATAGAACAAAAACAAAAAATATGAGTGGGAATCAATAAATATTAATTAATTTTGTTGAACATATCGATGGCTTAAAATAAAAAAGGCGTAACTCGATTTTTTGTTACTTTATAGGCGAAAGAAAAAACTTAATAAAACCCTTGTAATTTTAGATATAAAATAGTTTTAAAATTTACAGTAAGATCATCGATACATCTGCCAAGAAAAGGAGTATTTCTACTTCTATTTTGAAAAAGAGCAGGATTTCTACTACTATTTAAAAATAGTAGTATTTCTACTACTATTTAAAAAAGTAGTATTTTTACAATAACTTTTAAAAAGAGTGGTATTTCTACCATTATCTTAAAAAACTAGTATTTCTACTATGATTTAAAAAAATGGTATTTTTCGTACTAGTTTGAAATAAGTAGTATTTGTACTACTGTTAAAAAAGAAGTATTTCTACTTTTATTTAAAAAAAGAGAGAATAAAAGCTCGTATAATCATCTTGCTAAATATTAAAATTTGTGAAAAAAATTACAAACGGCTTAATAAATTTAATGTGGGTTTCCCATATAAAAATCCAACAATAACAGTTTATGAATAACGTAATAAAATGGTAATTTGGTTACATATTACATGATTACTAAACTTAATAATACATAAAATTTAGTACAAAACATTTGACACGTTTTTCGATACAGAAAATTCATATAAAAAATATAGATAACTATAAAAAATCACACAAAAATAACTAGAAAAGTGATTTGAGTAATCTTTAGTACAAAAAGTTGTATAGACAAAATCTTTAAATTGAAAAGTTCTTTATTGGATACTAAATTTAGCTTTTGAAATTTCGATATCTATGACCTTATTCATAATATATTGTTGATTTATAAAAGCTTTATAACTGATTTTGTATAGCAATTTGTTTAATAAGCATTTAATAATTGTTCAATAAACTGAAAAATATAAGATGCTAACGGAATTGAAATTTGTGTATTAAAAATTTTGTAATGAAATTCTTTTGTAATGAAATCTTTTACTTCTATCACTTTTTTTTAAAGTAGTATTTCTCCTACGATTAAAAAAAATAGTATATCTGCTACTAGTTTAAAAAAAGTAGTATTTCTACTACTCATAAAAAATTAGTCTTTCTAATTTTATATATATAAGTAATATATATACCACTATTTAAAAAAGTAGTATACTAATATTAAAAAAGTATTATTTTTACTACTATTTAAAAAAAGCTGTATTTCTTACTCTAATTAAAAAAATTTTATTTCTAGTATTTTTTTTAAAGTAGTATTGCTACTACAATTTAAAAAGGAGTATTTCTACTACTATTTTTAAAAAACTTTGCAAATGCCTTTTGTTTTCAAAGCACATGTTTAAGCGAGGTCTCATTAAGTTATTAAAAAAATCATTTTATGAATTATGCGAACATTTGAAAGAGATTACACTGAATACTACTATTTTCAATTTATTACCTTATTTTTCTCCTTTCAATCTTGTTATCCTTGATATGGTTTTCATACGAAATGTGTTTACGTCATTCTCGTTTTACAATATTTTATTTTTTTTCACTTTCAATTGTGGTTTTATGTTCTATGTTTTTTTTGCAAAGCGGTTTCTTCGTGCACTCGTTTATGTAGTCGAGGCTTTTAAAAAGTCATTGTACGCTTTTGAACTTTTTGTTAAAGTATTGTTGTAATGTTTGTCTGTTTTTGTTGCTAAAAACTACAAGGCAACCACCTTCAAAAAAATAAAATAAAAAATAATAAAAAATGTATAGTTTCACATACACAATCACTCACGTCACTACAAACAAGCCCAAAGCACTAGCAGGCACTACAAAACTAAATAAATAAATTTTTAATGCCAAGTGACAATAACAAACACCTTCTAAACACATCGATACTCAATTCTTCATGGATACTAAATATCACCTACAAATAGTTACAATATTGTAATTATAAACTGCAACAAATGCGAACAAACACTGGAAAAAAACCTTAAAAACCAGCTTCATTTACAGCGTAACTGAAACTACGATAAATAACAATTAAACACGAATCGTTAAAATATGATACAATTATTGGCGGGGAGAAGGGTAATAAAAAGGTAGAAGGCTGGCAGATGACGTGAACATTCATTTATACAGCAAAGAGCAACATGCAGCAACAACTAGTTGCCATGATAACAATAGTGTTCTGCTGATCTCAAAACTGGCCAAACGCCACCACTCGTTTGCAGGGTTGTCAAATTGTATTTTACATTTTTTAGGTTTAATGCTGAAAATACCCAAAATCGCCATAATGTTTTTTTCCGGTTTTCGATAATAATTTGGAAATAATCTCGACAACTCCATTTTTACGCTCGTCAGTAACGTTTGATAAAAGCTCATTGTGAAACTGCAATCAAACTGTGCACGACTGCGCAACAAATCATCCATACTGTTACATGCGGCACGAAGCTTTGGCTAAACGTTTTGGCACGAGATGGCGTCATGTTTATTGCAGCGTACTCGCAAAGCCGTCATCCCTCTGCAAAGCATGTAATTTTTTATTGCGATTGCTGTCCTGGCCAGAATAAAAATTCTTCTGTTGCAACAATGTTGGTTATATTCCTTGCAATTCATAAATGGACGACACATCAGATAAATTTAAAAATTAATTTTTAAATATTTCTTTAAAAATATTGCAAGAAATTCCAAAAATCACTAAGAAGTTGACAAACAATTTAGAAAATAGCCAGCCACGTTTTGCGAGAAGTCGCCACATCTGACAACCCTGATGTGTTACAAACACACTACCAACACTTGTGTGATGTTGCAATTGTTGTGTTGCATGCTGACTACACAAATCTACTCACAAGTAGTGGTGACTGCTGTTGTTGGGTGCTGTTAAATGTTTAGCTCACTGTTTGGCTGGCTGGCTGACTGGCTGGCTGTTTGTCGTTGCACTCTTACGATTATAATTGTTCTAAAAATATTGTATGTCGTTGCACGAGTTCAGGGCCAATTTGTATGGTTTGGTTTTCTGTTCTGTGCATTCTCGCAACATTCAATTTAACCTCCTTTTTATAAGTGAATTGTATTTAAGAGCAATTTAGGCGTAAAGAAATACAAAAAAAAACAGCGGGATCAAAGTTAGAAAATTTGAAGAAAAAAAAGTTATAAATTTATTAAAATTTTCCACAATTTTTTTTTTTGATACTTTTGTGCACTTTGAATTTAGTACAAAATTTAAAAAGTTTTGTTGCCATCCTTGTCTCAACTTTTAGTAAGGAAAATCGTGCAAACCTTCTTTAGTATTAAGTTTTATGTTTTATGTGTACTATTTAGTAAAGAATTTCATTAAAAAATTTTTAATACACAAATTTCAATTCCGTTAGCATCTTATATTTTTCAGTTTATTGAACAATTATTAAATGCTTATTAAACAAATTGCGATACAAAATCAGTTATAAAGCTTTTATAAATCAACAATATATTATGAATAAGGTCATAGATATCGAAATTTCAAAAGCTAAATTTAGTATCCAATAAAAAACTTTTCAATTTAAAGATTTTGTCTATACAACTTTTTGTACTAAAGATTACTCAAATTACTTTTCTAGTTATTTTTGTGTGATTTTTTATAGTTATCTATATTTTTTATATGAATTTTCTGTATCGAAAAACGTGTCAAATGTTTTGTACTAAATTTTATGTATTATTAATAATCATGTAATATGTAACCAAATTGCCATTTTATTACGTTATTCATAAACTGTTATTGTTGGATTTTTATATGGGAAACCCACATTAAATTTATTAAGCCGTTTGTAATTTTTTTTTTCACAAATTTTAATATTTAGCAAGATGATTATACGAGCTTTTATTCTCTCAATTTAATTTCAAAACATCTGCATTTGTTGTCAAAGTGTCAAACGTCACTTTTCAATAATGTGCTTTAAGCTGTACTGATGATTTGCCATTTGCTTTCTATGAAATGCAGGCATATCTATCTATATATTATTAATAGGCAAACACGTTTTTTGAGAACCCTTTTACGGCCGTAATACAGAACCGATTTAGGAAAAATTTATATATTTTCGAACGGGGTTTTACACAAATATGCAAAATCTTAATTTTATTTAAAACGGTTCTTTATTTAGGGAGCTATAAGCGTTTAAAGTGGCTACTAACACATGCACACTTATTACACATTCATTTGTCAGCTGCAACTTGAAATGTTTTTTGTTTTTGTATTTTATCGTATGTATTTATGTAAAAGAATGCAGTCGATTGATTCAAACGCTGGATACACTAGTAGAAAATAAATAACTCAACCGACAACAAACGAAAGTATTTTAGATCTTGTGATCGTAATTTAAAATTAAAATTAGTCTTAATTTTTTTAAGCAAAATTTTTTATTGCAAAATATTTAGAACAAAATATTTTTAGTATTTACTTTTTAGTAAAAAAAATTTGCGCACATATTTAGTGCAGAACTTAATACAAATTTTTTAGTACACCATATTAAGTTCTAAATTTTTAGTACATAATATTTTGTATCATTTAGTACTTAACTTTTAGAACACAATATTTGCAATAGTTTTTATTAAAAAAAATATTATTAAAAAAATTTTTATTTGTAGAAAAAAAATTATTTAACCAAAAATTCTGCTACTGATGATGTACTAAAATAACTTCTCTTCAATTTAGCTTAATTATTTTAATCAAGCGAAACTTGAGACAGGCTTAGCACGTTACACACATACATAGAAAGACATTGCACATTTTCCGCATACTTTCCTCCTGCATTCCTTCCTTGCTTGCTTCTTTTGTCCTTCTGTACACATGTATCCTAAAGCGCTGAGTTGGAAAACTTAATGCAACGCATGCACGTTCGTTATTTTTTTTCAGTTGTGGTTCTCATTGTTTTTATATTTTGAAAAAAATATATTTTTCAAATATTTGATTATTTAATATGATAAAATAACGCTCGTTTGTTCGTAACTTTTCCCGCAGAACCTCAAAAAAAAATGTCTTCTTACGTTACCAAAATAATCTATTTTGTTACACAGTTTGTGAGTGTGTGCCTGTGTGTGTGTATGTGTATATTTTGTTTGTGACCTTCTTAAGTTCATTTACCTTTTTCTCCATCGAATGAACTAAAATGTCGCAACCAAAATCAAAACATGCGCAGACCTGCCCACTACAAAATATGTGTTGAAATTTTTGTTGTCATATAATTTTTTTTATTATTTTCAATTAATTTCTTTATCATTAAACAAACGATAAAAATTAATGGAAGTTGTTCGGCACTACAGCAGGTTTTTTCTAATGCAGTTGAATATTTTTTTTTAATTGTACATATTTCATAGTTATAGAGTAAGAATACTTAAGAGACGAAAGCTCTAAAGTAATACGTGTGGCTTGTTAATAACAAAAATTGAATTACGCCATTAAAATTTTAAGTTGGGCCCGAGTTCGAATTATTATTTTCGTTTGGTAAAACAAGAAATTTATCACAACTAATTTTCCGTTCTGATTTCGAAGATTCGTCTCTGTACATAAATTCATACTCTATATTATAGAGTCTATAAATTCAGTAGTTGTTCATGACATTTTAAATTTGATAAACATGAAGTGTGTGTGTGTGTGTACATATGCAGCTTTAAATACATTTATGTGTTTATTTTTTTTGCATTTTATTTATTGTTCTTTCGATTGGCAAAGTACTTTTAGAATAAACTTTTTTCTAGATTCTATTAAATTTGCATTAAATGTGTATTTTAGTTCGTTAGTTTGTATCAAGAGTAGATTGTTGCGCGAACCAGGGCTTATTTTGGCTACTTTGTCTATTAAATTAAGTATTCAAATGCGAAATTGAGAACGTTACTTTATTTTAAGTTCAAGCTACAAATATTTTTATGTATGCATGTTTGCATATGTGTGCCTGGGGGTGTGTGCGTGTGTGTGTTTGCTCTCAAATGTTCAAGTGTATGTAAATTTAGTTGCAAAGTTTTGTAAAAAGTCATTGATTATGTCGTTGAACCGATTTTTCGTGCAATGACATCCAACAACAACAAAAACAACAACAATTGCTCGCATAAAAGTTTAACAAGCACATGCCTGTACACACACACACACACATTACATTTTGTTAAATTAAAAAAATATGAATTAAGCTTAATGCGATAAAAAAAACTAATTTAATTGTTATACAGTGACATTGCAAAACTTATTTTTTTATTTCTTTGTTGTAATTTATATTAAATTATTTAACTTTTTTTTCCTTTTCTAATTGTATTAATAAATTAGATAAATAATCATTAAATGGGAGTAGTTTTTATTAGAAATAAACTGATTTTTTCAGCCTCCCACAGTCAAGCGAATATTTTATATCTTTCAAATTCAACTTGAATTACTTCTTATGCTGAGTAATAAAAAAAAGTAATTTGATCACAATTACAATCCTGACTTGATTTTAATTAAATCGGGTCGCGGAGTTCATACCTGCTAAGAGGGTGGGTTTTTCTGCAGACACCCCAAAAAGATTTAAGCAGATTGATTTTGTTTTATAATTTAAGGCAGAATATTTGTAATAATTTTTATAATTCTTTTTTAATTAACTTTAAATAAATTTTGTACACACCAAATTAATTTGCCATCAAATTAACGTTAGCAAGCGACAGTGCCTTCAAAACTTGTTTTATTACTGAAATTAAATTTGGATCCTTTCAACGAACGGTTTTTTAACATTGTAAAAATACTAAGATTTTTTTAATATTTCTTAAAAATATATGCTGTAGATTTTGTTGTAAACTGAAATTTTTGTACGCAAAACGTGCCTAAAAATAAAGAATAAGAAAACCCCATCTACTGAAAAAGTTAAATTTTATCACTTACGTTAATTTGGTGCTGAGGTGTCGTTATATTGCGTTTTTTAATAATTGAAAAGTATTTAAACGTAAACGTTAAATTAAATTTCTCATGGAAAATATGTCGAACAAAGCTTAATATTTTATGTAAATTTGAATTGGTACTAAAATTTAAGTACATAATTGCTGGCACAAAATATTTGCTACAAAAAATTTGTTTTTAAACTTTATGTACAAAATAAATACTTTTAATACAAAAAAAAAATGATACTAAAATTTTAGTACATAATTTGCTGGTTCAGAATGTTTGGTATAAATATTTCTACTTTAAAATTTTAGATAAAAACTAGAGACATTTCGTGCAAATAAGTTAGTTAGTGCAACACATTTTTGTATAAATAATTGAAGTGCACAATTTTTAGTACAATTGTATGCTCTAAATTTTTAGTAAGAAATTTGTATTTAAAAAAAAATTATACTGCTTAATGTTAAATACTACGTTTTTAGTACAAACATATTTAGCGCAAACATTTTAGTATAAAATTTCTATTAGTAAATTTTGAGTTCTACATTTTTAGGCAATTTTCTTTTGTATTGAACTTTTTATGTTAAATGATCATTCAAATATTTCGAGTGACTTGGTGTTTAGTAAATAATTATTTTTTAGCACAAAATTTGACTCAAAGAATTTTAAACTATGATTTTTTACTTAATTTATGGTTGGATCTAAGTAAGACATTTTTTAACTTTTACCGCTCAGAAAAATTTACATGCCTTATTTTGAGTACTAAGTTTTTAGTACAAAAATTTGTTAGTACAAAACTTAGGACAAAACATTTTTATTAAACGTTTTTAGGTTTTCAATTTTAGACAATTTTCTTTTATATTAAATTGTTTATTTCAAATGATCATTAAAATATTTCGAGTAATTTTAGTTTTTAGTAAATAATTGTTTTTAGGACAAAATTTGACAGAAAGAATTTATAACTACGATTTTTTTTACATAATTTATGGTTGGGATATAAGTAACACCTTTTTTAATTTTTACTGCTCAGAAAAATTTATTTTTTTATTAAACATTTTAAGGTTTTAAATTTTAGGCAATTTTTGTGTTTATTAAATTGTTTATGTTAAATGATCAGTAAACTATATTGAGTGACTTAATTTTTAGTAAACAATTATTTTTTAGCCCAAAATTTTACATAATAAATTTATAACTTTGATTTTTAATTCTTGCTTGGTATTCAATTAAGGTTTTTTTAAGGTTTTACCGCTCAGAAAGTTTTACGTGCTAATTTCGAGTACTAAGTTTTTAGTACAATAAATTTTCAGTACAAAAAAATTATATTAAAATATTTAAGGTTCTAAATTTTAGGCAATTTTCCTTTATATTAAATTGTTTAGGCTAAATTTAATTTAGTTTTTAGTAAGCTGATTATTTAAAACCTGCTGAAGTTTCTTTTCATTATAATTTTTTAATCTCTCACTACTCCATTAACCTTGAGAAATCTCGAAGTCCTTTTTTTTCTTTAGACTTCATTTCAAAATGCAACAGCGACCAAAAGAAAAAATATAATTTTGAAATTGTAATTTTTTTCTTTCTTCTTTTGTGCAAAATTAAAACTGCTCTACATGAAGGAAAAATTTAGAACAAGGCAAAATGTTATTCAGATGGCTCCGTACATTGGCATTAAAACGCTTGTGTGCACTTGTATTTCAATGTGTGTGCATAACTGCAGCTCTGTGTGTGTGTGTTTGAGTTTGCAAGTGGAAATGTGTGTTGGTTGACATGGAAGGGCATCTATTTCAGCTCACAGCACACTTGTGTGTGTGTGTGTGTGTGCTTGTGTTTGTGTGGTAATCGCGTTTTAAAAGGACTACAATAATTCTTCATACAAAGATATTTTGTTTATAACACACACAGATGCATACAATAATCGCACATTTCCTTGAAAAGTTTTTGGACACTCATCTCCACAGCCAGCTCGTGTCATTGGCATCTTTACAGTTCATTTAACTTTAAACAAGGAAAGGACAACAAACATGTATTGAAAGAATATAAGGATTTTTTTGTGGGCATTAAAAAACGAATGATAATGAGCTGAGCACATTTTCTTGGGGCAGAATGTTTATTTGTTTGTTTTCTTCTTATCTGAGAATATGAGGAGGAATCCTTGTATCACCTTCTAAGTTTCAATTTCCTTTGAATACAAACACAAAGAATAAATTTTGTGGGCTCTACCAGTCGTCTTAAGTTGGGCCTTTAATCTGATTAGCAACTACTCGAGTGGCTGAGTCTCTTTACTGGTCCATTATTGTCTATCTAAATTGTCCGCTTAAGTTTCAAGATTTATAAGCTTTAGTCAAGATCTTTGTGATTATTTATTTTCTCGTTGCAAGCTTTAATTTCCTTACAGTTCAAAATTAGAGCAAAATTACCGCCACTTAGTCCAAAATGCGACAGCAAGCGATTGCGAAAAATTGTATTCCAAAAGCTAATTTTTTTGCCAACAATAAAACTTTACGACAATTGCTCTATACAACAAAATAACACTCAGTGATAATTCATATATAAAAAAATATAAATAAAAACGAATTTATAAATTAAAAAAAATATATATAGGACATCATAATACTGATTGCTGTAAACAAATAAAAAAAGCTTTTAGCATCAAACTCATTTAAGTTCATACTAAATAACGCACGCGCTGCAACAAGTTCGAGCACAAGCAGCTTTTGCCAGAACAGTAACCAAATGAAAAGCTTATTTTTATATTTTAAGGAGGACGTTTGTTTCTTTTTTGCATTTCTGAACAAGTTTGAACAATCAACTGGTTAAAAAAATTCGTGTTTCTATTAATGCTTCTAACATGTTGTAAGCACATTGGCAATTGCACAGCCAAAAAATAGTTTTTTTATTCCACATACGCCAAGCGCCAACGATACATCAAGCGGAGATAAACGAAAACAAAAGCTTTTCAAGTAATAATAAAGATTATTATAAATAAAATATTTTAAAAAATATTCAAAATAAATAAATCGCAAATAAAAGAAGAAAAGGCGGCAAATTTTTAAATTTAAAGAAAAAAAGCATGTCACTGCTGAGTCAACAAAATTTAATAGTACTAATTTCTTAATAGTACTAAATCCATATAAAAACAACCGCCATAAACATAAAAGTTTAAATGAGTAAAAGTCATAAAAAAGCTAAAACAAATAAAAAAGTGTTTGAAGAGATAATAAGAATTTTAATTTTAAATAAATTCAAGGGGACTAAAAGCAAAGTTAATTAAGTACAAAAATAATCTAAAAAAAGGTACCATAAACTAAACTAAATAAATGTGTGAATAAGAAGGGAGTTTTAGACTTGAAAAAAATATATATTTTAACGTTAAAAGTGCTTTTGAGGTACGATAAACAAAATTTTAAAAATAAAAACTTTGAACGCTAAAAAAAGTATTAAAAGAGAAAGTAAATTACAAGTACAAAAGCTTAAAAAAAGTACCAAAAATAATTGAAAATGTACCAAAAAACTTATAAATAAAAAAGAAACACACACCCATAAAGAAAGGAAAAAAGAAAAACTGAAATTCATAATACCAACAAAAAGGTACTATTGTGCAAACAAAAGTACTTATTACCAAAAAGAAACAATAAACATAACCAAAAATAAAATTGCTGGTGTTAAACTTTTAAATTAAACAAATAAAAGAAAATTTATTTATATAAAAGGTACAAACAAGGTGTATTTCCCGGAAAAGTATTTTTACTAAAAAAATAATAAAATTAAAAATAAAACTGAAAAAACAGTTTTTCAAAATGTTTAAAAAATAACGAAATTAAACAAATAATATTTCCTTATTTTAATTTTCAAGTACCTAATTAAAAAAAGTTCTTTAACTTAAGGGAACCCCTTAAATAAAGAAGAATCTGAAAGATCCACCTCTAAAAAAAAAGGAAAATTATTGTAATAAAACTGAGATTTCAAAAAGGCGCAACAACGAAGACACGTAAAGAAATATTTTAAAACAATAGAAAGAACTACAAATTTCTCAAAAAAAAAAATTTCACCAAAAGTGCTCAGGTTTCGCGAAACACGGCAAAAACTTATAAAAATAAATTTAATAAAAAAAAACAGTTGAAGGGGAAAATTACTACTAATTAAAAGAAATGTTGGTACCAAATTTTTGATTGTTAAAAAAGCAAACTTTTTAAAAAAAAAAGTGAATAAAAAATATAAACTTAAAAAAGTACAAAAACAAAAAAATAAATAAATAAAAACTTTCTGTAACCGTATTGACTTAAAAAAACATTTTATAAATTAATTGCAAAAAATTATCAAAACATAAAAAGTTTCTCGTGAAAAATAAACATATGAAATGAACATATTTTTAAATACTAACAAAACTATTTCAAAAACACTGCGTGAAAAAAGTATGCATTTAATAAAAAGTACCAAAACAAAATAAAGTACTTTTTGTAGGAAACAATAAAAGAAAAAATTTAAGAAACTAATAAAACTACTTTCACATAAAACGAGAGAATAAAAAATAGTTTTTGTTCAAAAGGTACCAAATTTGAAAAAAGGAAACTAAAAAAATAAAAATAAGCAATAAAACTATTCATGCATAAAAAGAAAATAGTTAAAAAAAAACATTTTGTTCGAAAAGTATTAAAATAAAAAAACGTGCTTTTTGTAGAGAATTAAACAAAAACCAAACTTAAAAAAAATAATAAAAATATAACTGAAAACACTTTTTTCCCAAGATAATAAAAAATAGTGCAAAAGACTTGAAAAAACTAATAAAATTACTTGTACAATAAAAATACAATTAAACAATTTTTTTAATCAAAAAGTACCAAAAAAAAAAACATACTTTTTGTGAAAAATATAAAAGAAAAACTCAAAAAACTAATAAAACAGTTTTTACAATAAAAACTACCAAAAAGTACCAAAATAAAAATAGTACTTTTTGTAGAAAATAATAAAAAAAATTTAAAAACTAATAATAGAAGTTATAAATTTACCTTGACACTAAAGGAAAACAATTGAAAACACAAATAAATCATAAAAATAATTGCAAACACTTTTTTTTTAAAAAAGCACCAACATTAAAAAAGTACTTTTTTTAATATAACATAAAAATATATTAAAAAATTTAAACCATAAAACAAAACGAAGTTATAAAAAGGTACTTTTTAAAAGTGGATGTTCAAATGAACCGTAAATTAAAGTATAATTTACAATAATTTTAACAATAAATAAGCCTGAAAAACTATTGTTTTATTCTACATCCGAAAAGGTGCCATAAAAAGTATCATAAATTTTTGAGAATTAAAAGAACTTAGCAAAAATACTTTAGTTCCAAAAATACTTTAGTAGAAAATATGCAAAGAGTTCGTCAGACACAAAGTGCTTTCCTTCTAGCTGTTTTGTTAAATAATAAATAAAAATAAAACAATTCTTTTTTTAAATATGATAAACAATTTGAAAAGGTTAATAATATCAAAAAAGTACTTTTAGCGAATAAGCACAAAAATTAAAAAAAAGCTCTGTACGAATTAGTATAAATTTAAAAAAATATATATATTTATAGTTAAATTTTACAAAAACTTATTACATATAAGATAAAATAAAAATAGAAAAACTAAATAGAAAAAAAATTACCAAAAGTTCAAAAAAGTACCATTGACGTAAAAGTATCGAAAAACTATAATAAAGCAAAAAACAAATATTTTTTTTTGAAGGACTAAAACTGATAAACAAAGTATATATTTACAAAAATTAGCAAAATATTGAAAAAAAATTTTTAAAAAATATAAAAAAGAAACTAAAAAATATTTAAAAAAAACTAGTGAAAAATCTTCTTTTGGAAAAAGTACCAAAAACTTACGATTTAAAATCAAATGAAAAACTATTTTTGTTAGAAAACTGTTAAAAGTATAAAATCCATATACAAAATATCAAAAAGCTTGTTTTTAAAGAAAAAATAGCAAATTGTAGAATAATTTCGCCTAAAATACAACAACTTTTAAATAATTAATCTTTAAATATAATGTTGAACAACAAAAAAAAGGTAAATTAAATCTGCAACAAAATAAAAACTAAATAAATTTTTTAAAACTTTCATCGAAAGAATGCTATTAAACGTTTAACAAGGACCCCCACATTTGGCTCCTTGAAAATTTGAATAATAAATTTTTTTCAAATGTTTTCGTACTCATGAAAATGCATAAAGACTTGACAAAGAATAAAACCCGTAAAAAACCTGTTTTAGTCAAACGAAAAAATTGTAATTTGTGATAAAATTAGTAATAATTTATTGTTAAAAAATTTCATTTAACAGCATAAATAAATAAATAACAAAGAATAGTAAATAAAAAAATCTGTGAAATAAAATTCCTTCAGTGCAAAAATAGCAACAAAAGGTGCCATATTTTTAAAAAAGCAACAACAAATTTACGAAAATTAAAAGAAAAATAGCGCAAAAAAAGCTCAAAAATTTCCACAAAACAAAAGTTCAAATCCTTAACACTGTTAAGTTTAGTTAGAAAAACGAAACAAACAAACAAACAAAACTTGAATAATAAGTTAAGCTTTGGTTGTCAAACGCTGCACAAAAATTCCCTCAAAAAGCTTTCAAAAAAGACGACTAGTCAAAATGACAGTCGGCTCACGAGAAGATCTCTTTGCCAACGCAAAGCCCATAGACGATGCGGAACGTTTGATAGGACGTGTTTTAGCCGGTGAGTAGGAAAGGAATCATTGAAAGCTAAACTTTTTACATATTTAAGGCGCTGGGGTGGGGTGCTAAATAATTCTGTTGCAAATTAAGGTTTTTAGAAAAGTTTATTTATGTACTATATGAAACAGTATTTTTTCAAGAAAATATGCGCTACTTCGAAAAAAGTACTTCTAAAAAGGTATTTTTTATACAAAAATTACTTATTGAAAAAACAAACACTTTTGAAAGAAAAGGTGCAGAACTTCCAAAAAATATTCCTAAAAAAGTACTTTTTCACAAAAGAACAATTTTTTATAGAAAAATTCAATTATTGAAAAAAGTACTTTTTATAAAAAATAAAATAAAATCTAAAAAAAAATTTAAGTTTATTTTATAAATAAACTTATGAAATTGTATTTTTTTTATAAAAAAATGTATTTGTTATATAAAAAGGTACTATTTATTAAAATTCGTAACGTTATTTTTGTAAAAAATGTATTATTTTTAAACGTACTTTTTATTTAAAATGAATTTATTATAAAGAATGTACTTATTAAAAAAAAGTATAAATAAAATCTGTTGCAAATTGAGCTTTTTACAAAACAGCAATTTTTAAAGAAAAGATGCAGAACGTTAAAAAAGTCACTTTTAACAAGAGCGCTATTTCTTGTTAAAAAATTTCTTATTGAAAAACAGTATTTTTTTATAAAATATTAAAATAAAAAATATAAATATTTTTCATAACAAAATAAGAAAAATATTTTTTATAATAAAAAGGTATTTTTTATAAAAAAATTATTTTAATGAAATTATATTTTTTAATAAATATGTTTTTTTTTAAGTTTCTTTATAAAATTATTTTATATTTTTATATTAACAACTTTTTATTTAAAATTTATTTATAATGAAAAATGCATTTATTTTTATAAAGTTAAATATTTTTAAAAATATTTTTTTGAAAAAAATAATAAAAACATTTTTTATAATAAAAATGTATTTTTTATAAAAAAAATAGTTTTTATGAAATTATATTTTTTTTCAATAAAAGAAGATGCGTGCTACTTATTTAGAAAAAAAACTTTTTTAAAAAAATTATTTTTTTTTACAACTTTTTAACTAAAATTTATTTATATTGAAAAATGCATTTATTTTTATAAAGTTACTTATTTAAAAAAAACTTTCTCTTTATTAAAAAGATACTTTCTACTTTTTATAAAAAATAAAATTTTTATGGAAAAGGTACTTTAAAAAAGTACTTTTTATATAAAATTTAATTTTTATGAAAAAGGCAGTACCTTCTTTATAAAAAGTACACATTTTATAACAACTTTGTATTATGAAAAGTGTACTTTTTATAAAAATATATTGAACGTCTTTCTACGTTCTCTCAAACTATCTACGCACACGTGTAATAGTTTCTTTTTCGTTTTAAATCTACAAAAATTCATTTCTTCACTAAATTTTAAATTTATTGTGAGTACGACAACGTATCCTACTACTGAGTCCCAAAACAATCTCAACCGCAGAGTTTGAGTAAATGAATTTCGATTAAATATTTCGACAGCTTTGAATGATGAGTTCATTGAACTTTTCGCCAACTTTATGGCCTAATTTTTTGTTTTGAACTTTAATTTTTATTAATAATGTTGATCATATATTTTTTTTATTTGCCATCACTTTCATTTAAACTACTGCTTATAATAAGTTTCTATAACAAATGAGATAAGCTGTGAGTATTTTTAAGCTACGATTGAGTGTGTTTCATAGTTGCTACAATAATATTTGCTGATTAAAGTGGTTAATGTTGGTAAAATAATTAAAAAAAACAGTATAATTTTTAAGAAATGAGGTGAATATTAACTTAATTAAGTTAATTGCGTCAATCGAATTTATAGACATCTGTTGTTTTTTTGGGTCAAATTAAATTTCGAAATGGAAACTTCTAGTGGTTGTTTTTTCTTTCTTATTTAAACAAATATATTGTTTTAAGCAATTTATTTTGCGACTGCTGTTACAAGTTGGGTTATAATTTTTCGAAGAAAAAGTTTTTTTTCCAATAGCATAATACTTTTTTTCATTTTATAAAAAAAAGCTCTAAGAATTATGGAGGATTATTGCGAGCTGTTACCTTTTTTTAATTTTTATTAATGTTACAAAATTTGTTTTGATAAATTCAAGACAGATTTAGTAACGTAATTTTTGTTTTATTGAAAAATATGAAGGCTTAAAGTACGGTCACATCTGACAAACATTTGCCAAAAAAAAAACGTAACCACTACTTTTGCTTAGGGTTAGTGGGATTTAACTTGGTTTTTATATCGCAAAATGAAGTTAATTATGCCGCAAAATGGTATTTTTATATTATTTTTAATAAATGCGAACCTATATTAAAAAAAATATTGGAATTAAAGAAAATGCAAATTTAGCTTGTCTGTTGGTCACGTTTTTTTTCGGCAAATGTTTGTCAGATGTGACCGTACCTTTAGATTTTTTCTGTTTTTTCTTCAAATTAAAATTTATTAATACATAATTAATAACTTCCTGGTTTATTGTGTACTCGTGTCATGAACGCTGTTTTCAATATGCTTACATTTTTCCCAGAAATTATGTTTAATAATAAGTACATCTACATAATTCTGTTTTTACGCGATACATATGTATGTATATGTTAAATCATATTCGCGTAAAACAATTCGCGTCGAAAAAGAATTGGGTGTAATTTGAATTCATCTACTTATTAATGAAAGAACGCACTATTTGTTTCTCTTCTTCTCTTTGCTTAACCCATAAAACAAATATTTAATCCTACTATTTATGATTTTTATTTTATTTGATAAAATTAATGAGCAAACCATGACAAAACTTCAGCTTCAGATTACAAACACACTTGAAAATATACAATTGGTTCCCATAAGAAACAAACTATCAACCATTTCCAAATGAAAATGAAATTTACAATAGAAAAAAAAACAAGAATTATACAAATATTACACATACGCACTATTTCTCTCCCACTCGCACTCACTCACACTCACTCACACTCCCAAACAGGCAATAAAGCCCATATCAACGAATTCGCATTCGTTTATTAAGTTCGTATTCTCGTTCGACTTTACTTTTATTTTCTATATAAAATAGTACAAAGCGACATAAATGTCACACAAACAAGAACAACAACAATTTCTAAATGTATACACGACTACGGATTCCCTCCCGTTCACGCAAAAGTTCAATGGCCGCAAAAATCCATGGCCTAGTTTGTTCTGAACAAGCAAAATTGTTTATTAATACAACAAACAGCCACAAGATTATTTACAAGAAAATATTATTCTCTTCACTCCTCCTCCATCATAATTTCTATAAAAAAAAACTAACTTTTCTCAAAGCTTGATGTCACACACATACACACACACACATGCATGCTCAAATAGGCGCGTGCATCGACATTTTGCGTAAACATTTTGTGTAGGGAATCATGGGGAAAACATCGCACATACTAAACATAAACAAACGATGACAAACGAAGTTTGTTTATTTTTATCAAATAAGTTTTCTTCGTAACTTTTGATTTCGTTTGGACTAAAAACACGATTGTGGTTTCGCAATAAACGAAGAAGAAGAGGAGGAAAGAAAAAACAACGCAGTGTTTTAAGGTTCTATTGACGTTGTTGCTTTTAAGGAATCAATGTGTGTATGTGTGTGTGAATTTTGTATGTAATCATGGTAGAGGACTTTCTTACAGTACAACCTTTATAATACAGACGGAACCGCTAGTCCGAACTAACCAATAATGCTGCGGACAATGCAATGTTTCGGACCGTTTAGAAATTTTACATATCGCTCCTTTATTGTAACATAGTGATATCTCAAAAAACGTGATTTTTGAGTTAAAAATGCAGAAATGTTCATCGTGACGTTCTTCATTTTGTGTCAAAAGTGTATGCAAATATTTTGTTTGCTCAACTCTTGAGGGATTGGAATTATCGATATAATTAATAGCACCGTACAACACATGATTTTGGGACTCAATTCTGAGAATTGCACGTGAAAGTAGGAAGCCCCAAAAATAAGAAGTTCTGCATCATTCGTTTTGTCGACTTGGCTGCATTAATAATTTAATGGCCATACGAATTTTTTTGTTCAAGGTGGATTTTTATCACTTTTTCTATATTTTAATACGGTTATATCGGTATACCGTACGTATACTTGTTATTTTCCATATGGAAATATTCAATGTTCTTCTGGGGTCTAATTAGCGCTTTCGATATCGAATGAACTATCGAGCAAAAACAAAACTCGTTACCTATCGAGTTGCCTCATAATGGCATTCGATCGCTATCGAATCTAGTTTTCATACTGATTGTAAAAGATGTTATACGCGCTTTTATATTATAATACAACGCCGCTTTGTTAGATGGCGACTGCAAATTAATTTGTTAACTTTTGCAGTACAACGAAAATAAAAAAATACAATTAAAATACAAATTTAATTAAATGTACGTCGGTTTATTATGGTGTCTATTCACATTAATTACACAATTAGTTCAATATAAGGTTCAAAAATGGCGGCTTAGCGTTGAAATATAAATACTATCGGCGCAGGTTTATCATTTTATTGGAGTATTTTGCTGCGCAATTTTATGTTGCGAATATTTAATTTGTGGTGCAGATTTTAAAATAAAAATGGAAAATTCCTGCCAATAAAAACTCCATTGTAAATTCTATGTTGTCCATACCTTTTAAGTATAAGCCAAACTAATTTATTTAGCAAATTTAATTAATTAATTAAAATTATTTCTCTTGCATCACTTTTATTTCTTTTTAATTGTTTACATTAATCAGCTGTTTATTATCCAATTATTTATCAAGCCGTTTCTAAGACGTAACTATTCGGCTCAACAGTTTCACAACAGTTGAGCTCAACAGCTACGTCTTATGAACGCGAACATTGATTTTAATAAAGAATATATATTTATTATAAAAAAAACGTTACATTTGAAAATAATCTCTTCACATTTTATTTCATAAACATAAAAATAATTTTGAATTGAAAGGCCCGTAGCCGTAATCATAAAAAATAATTTGGATTTGAAATGTACATATTTTAAGACAAATTTTTCATACAAAATTATTTTAAAATACATTTCAAACGCAAATTATTTTTAAACGGTAATAAAAATACAATTTCAATAAAAATATATTTAAAAAAATAACTTAAAATTCTAGAGGAAATAAAAAAAAACTGAGAATATTAAAGAAACAGCGGAAAAATGGAAAAAAATGACAATAAAAAAATTGTTGCTGGTATCAACCAGATCAGTTGCGACTAATGGAGGCTTAAAAGAAATTTCTATATTTCAACAGAAACCAACTAAAAATACATAGAAAATCTATTTATTGCAACCATATCCATTGCGCTCCGCTCTATTTGCATCCACTGCATACTCATTCATACCTTTCATTAAAACTGCAGCAACAACAACAATGCAAATGCAAATGAACACTCAAACTTAAATGCACCGTTATACAGAAAATTGTTTATCTTTTTTCGCGAACACTGGCACGAACTCTAATATTGTCTCCCATTCTTTTCAATGTTGTATGTATGCGACACCCTTTTCGACCCACATTTGAATTTTACTCTCACTCTTTCTTTTCTATTAAAAGAGCCTCGCTTTGGCGCACACAAACATATACACACACACACACACAGAGAGAGAGATTCACACATCCCCTAGTAAAAGATACTTCAATGGCTTTGGCCTTGGAATTGCTTTTAACAGCAAATAGCGTTCGTTGACCCAACCAGTCATGTAAAGTACACAACTTTCACACATACATTCATAAAAGCTTAAATAAATGTTACAAACACATGCAAGTACTGTTATCTAAAATTAATGTACATACCGTACATAAACACATACATACATACATGCATACATACTTATTTATTGACAAAAAAACAAAAAACACCTGTTCATCTAAAATGTGGATGCATGGTGTTGTTTTTGTTTTCTAATTTCTAAATATTAAAATTGATTGATTGTTGGAGATCTGTCGGTGATTTTCTGCTGACTTTTGTTATTCGTACATACATTTTTAATCAGGACTAAAAACGACTAAGAACACTAAATAATGGCATTTTGTCTCTCAGAAAAAAATGCAAAATTTGTTGCCCTTTTATTGAAAATTTTCCAATATAATAATTTTTTGAAAAAAAGAGTTTATTAGAAATTGTTCTGTCAACACTTACGAGAAATAATTGTTGTCTTAAGAAAACTTTGATTTACAATTTTGTTGATAAATAGTAAAAGAAAAATTTTTTTTTAGAAAAGAAAACGGCATAAGTCGAAGTATGTCAAAAATTTCGTAATTAAAATTTCTAAACTAGAATTAAGAAAATTATTTTCGTAGCTATTTTTTATTATAAAGAAAAAAGCGCAATTTAGGGATTTTTTAGAGACTAAAATCGTAAATTGAATATAAATATTAAGAAGTAAATAGCTGCCCTCTTACTTTTTTTATATTTATATTCACAATAGCTTTTAGTCAGTCAGGCCAGAAATTTGGTGAATAAAAACGTTTTCATTTAATTGTTACATCGTACCATTTCGCCAGGTTATTGGAGTACGAGTATTAAAAAATTGCTATATTCCTTAAAAACATTTTTTTTTCAATTCATTTATTTAAACTTTCACTTTTTTTAATATTTTGTGCTAACTTAGAAAAAAAGTGTTGGAACCAGAACTAAGTGCTAAAATGACAAGCCTGATTTTGCTCATTTTAACCATTTTTTTGTCTCTTTCTGTCTCCCAGAACGTGAATTTTCAATAAATGCATTCACAAATTATTCACCAACTTGGAATTATATTAAACTAAAAGTAAATAGCCTAAAAGTTTTGTTCGACAGCGGCAAATCTTTGACGAACAATTTATTTTTCTTTTGTACACAAGAAACGCTAAAGTTTAATAAAACCTATTAGCATCCAAATTTTAAACGAACTGTTTTTTTTACTTGCACACAATCAACAATTAGTGTGTCATTCAAAGTTGTTAGCAATTATTGAGCAAGAAAAAAAATACAATTAAATCAAATATTAACTTGTGTTGATAGCGCTCGTTTGTTTGTTCGCTTGAATCTGACCTAATAAGAAAATTTTCTATGTTCGTTATTTATCATTCTAATATTATTATTTAATAATTTAAATTTACTAGTAAATACATTAGTGTATGTTTATGATGGTAATCCAGTCGCACTGTGTAACAGGCCATTGCACGACCTTCGGCTGATTTTATGTTTTACAGCCTGACTGGAATATATTATTTACATAAATTATTTGTTTTTTGTTTGAAATTCTGCTCTAGATTATTGAAACTTTACTTAAATGTTATCACAACACGAGCAACAAAAAGAATTTTAATATAAAATTATTCAAAACATTTGGAACAGAGAAAAAAAAAATAAAAAACAAAACAAATGCACATAATCTCTTTGCCTGTGTCTGAGAACTCAGTTTTACTTTTGCATGATGCAAAATAAAAATTTTAAATTGAAACTGAATTTTCAACGTATAACATCAGGAGTAGTAACAATATATCACTGCATGCATTGCTCTAACGGCAAAAGTGTCAGGTTTTTTGATTGTTTCTCGTTTTTTTGTTTCTATTAAAAACTAATTAGGGCATTTTTTATTATTGAACATAATAACCATGACGGATATTTATTAACTAAAATTTTGGCAGCAACACATTACTACATGTAAACGGTAAAAGTGTCGTTTTTTTAATTATTACTAATTCTTTTCTATTAAATGCTAATTAGCACATTTTTTATTATTAAAAAAAGAACCATTCCGGATATTTATTAATTGAATATTCGGCAACAACACATTACTACATGTAAACGGCAAAAGTGTCGTTTTTTTAGTTGTTACTGCTTTTTTTTTGTTCTAAAAACTACTTAGAATATTTGTTTTATTATTAAAAAAAAGAAACATTCCTGATATTTATTTACTGCAATTTCGGGAACAACACATTACTACATGTAAACGGCAAAAGTGTCGGTTTTTTATTGTTACTAGTTTTCTTTTCTTCTAAAAAACATCACAGAGTATTTTTAATTATTAAAAAAAAGAACTATCCCAGATATTTTTTTACTTGAAATGTTGGCAAACATGATCCATTCAAAATGCAATAAATCGTGAACGAAATATAATCCCATAGTTACTCCCGCCTATAAAGTAGACCATTTTCGTAGTCATTCATTTGAACTAAAATATATTTTGCGTTTGCAATTGTTCTTTCGTTTGAACTGCATGGAAATTGTGTAAATGAGCGTGAATCGCATTAAACCGAGGAAGCTCTTAAACTTACTGCTTTATTTCGTTAACCAGAAACAACAGTGCCACTGAACTTTCCAGCCCTGGCATATACATACTTATATGCATAATTCTCATGCTCCCGGACAGGGCATATGTATGTATGCATGTATGAGTATAAGTCAAATCCATGTGCATTCTATTAATGTTTGATAAATAAATATTTCTAATAGATTAATAATAAAGTTAGAGAGCATGCGAGAGAAAGAGATGGATGGAGCGAGCAACCGTTGTTAACCTTCAATCAAAATGATGTAGTTATTAAAAATTTTTTTTTCATGAGTAAAAGAGTTTATGCGATTATTGGAAAAACAACTTATTGCACATAAGTTGCATGCATGTGCATGTGAACAAACGAGCCCATAAATACTTACATATATTGAGCGAGAACGAACAGATTTGCTTTTTGCCCACCAAAGCGTTTGTTGTGCGTAAATTTGAACTTTTTCGCAACCCTGAAACATGCAATGAAGTTTAACTTTGTGGCCTGTCTGATGGATTGATGGATTGCTTTAAGCTTTGTAACTGTTATTTCTCTTATTTATTTTTATTCTATTTAAAGTTTATTAACAAAGCATCTCAATGCTGACAATTGAAAGCTTCGCTTAGGAATATAGTTTTATTGAAAATTCAAGGTGATGGGAAAGAAGTGCTCAACTTTTTGAAAGTAAAATTTATTTTAAAAAATTTATTAAATGAAGAAGTATTTTTTGGTTGCTTTTTCATCTACATCGAAGTGTAATTTTTAAATATTATTAACAACAACAACAAAGCATAGCTTTTTAAGGTGCTTCTTTGTAAAAAATACTTATTGGCATTTTCTCTTTTCGAGATTATTTCTTAGACTTTTTTTAGGTACTTTTATAAAAAATAGTTTTTTGATAGATATTTTTTCTGAAAGGTGCTCTTTAAAAATGTTGTAATGAAAAATAATTTTTAAAAGTTCTATTGTAAAAAGTACATTTTTAAAATTCTTTTTAAAAGTGCTTTTTTAAAAGCTAATTTTTAAAAAGTGCTAAATTTTAAAAATCCTTTCTCAGAATACATTAGTAAAAGCCACTCTTTAAAAGTACTTTCTGAAAGTACTGTTGTAAAAGGAACTTCTTAAAAGTGTTTTGTAAAAGGAACTTTTTAAAAGCAAACACGTTTGTAAAAAGTGCCTTTTAAAAGTACGTTTTTAAAAGGAACTTTTTAAAAATATTATTTTGTAACAGAAACCTTTTTAAATTGCTCTTGTAAAATATAATTTTTCAAAATAATTTTATAAATGGTACTTTTTAAAATTACTCTTTTAAAATGTAGTTTTTAAAGTACTCTTTTAAAATCCCATTTTTAAAATACTTTTGTGAGAGCTACGTTTCAAAAGTACTTTTGTAAAAATAACTTTTTAGAAGTACTTTTGTAAAAGGAAGTTTTCGAAAGTACTTTTGCAAATGCGCTACTCTAAAATGTAATTTAAAAAATTTGTCTTTATAAAAAGTACTTTTTTAAAAATAATTTTCAAAAATGTACCTTTTTCAAACGAACTTTCTTTCCTGAAAGGCACTTTTGTAGAAATGGAAGAAGGCTCATTTTCAAAAGAACTTTTTTGAATTTTACTTTTGTAGAAGTAATTTTTTTTTGTTTAACTAATTTTTAAAAGGTGTTTTTAAAAACAAACTATTAAGGCGTTTCTTCAAATGAAATCTTTTTTGAAAAGGACTTTTTGAAAGGTACTTTTAAATGTAGTCTGTTAAAAGTAACTTTGTTAAGAGACACTTCTTAAAAGGCACTTAAAAAAACTGAATTTTTAATTACGTTTTTGAAAGTAACTTTTTAAAAAGGCAGTTGTTTTAAAGTTGTTTGAAGCTTGATGAGCATCTTACTACATTTTACAATTTCAGCAAGCAATTACTCTCGCTCACGTTTTTAGTTTAATGTTTCATACTTGAAAAGCACATTTCTATTAAAATAATTTAGGTTTATTGCAATTGAAAATGTTTGACTTTTTAGTATAAAATAGAAGAAAAAAATAATAGTTTTAACAGCCACGTTTTTAATTTCATTTGCTTTTTAATATTGTCCTGGAATTCTTTTTCAGCACACACACACACACACACACATGCAAACACACACAATGTTGCTTTTAAAACGCTGAAAAATTGCAAATAAATGCTGACAAAAAATGAAAAGAATACAAGCTAATGGTTTGCTTGAAGGACGTGCAAATTGTTAAATATATGAAAAGGAAATCAAGGAGCTAAAAAAACCAACAACAAATAAGCCCTTTAAATAAAATCATTTTCAATCAGTTTTAGAAATAATTTTTTTAAGGATTTTGGTCGCTGTTTGTTTGTCGCTTGCCAGCAACATTTAAATATTTCTTTTTGAATTCAACCTAAATTACAAAACTACTAACAAAAATTTTAAATCATCAAACGCGTTTTGTGTATATCAAAAAGAAAAGTGAAATAATATTTTTTATGGGTTTCCGGAATAACAGCACATGTCTTAAAGTCAGGCATTTCAGGAGAGACAAAACAAATTGTCTTTGTATGAAATTTGTTGAAATTATCGTTAAAAAAGTATAAAGATAGAAATCGCTTATGTCGATATAGATGGTATTTATTGAGTCAAAAACTAGAAAACAAGTTAATAACAACGTATGTCTGCTGGCCCGCATTTACACAAAACAAATGTGCAGAACTAAAGTCGTTAGCGATGACAATTTATGGGAATAAACACATCAGTTGCAACCATACCATAACAGCCATACCTACATATCGTTGGCTTAATATAGAAAGGACGTATCTCAATTTTTTTACTAAGCGCCGTTTTTAATCTTCTCTGTCATTATAATTCCAAATAGACAAGAAAAGCTTAGAATCGCAATTAAAAAAAGCAAGTTATGTCCTTTCTATATTAAGCCAACGATATGTAAATCAGAGCGTTGAGCGTCGCGATAGCTACAAGGTACAATATATTTTAAGAAAAAAATATACTCTGAATGTACCGCAAATACGTACCCTGTTGCTAACGCGACGCAAAACGCTGTGATTTCGGTATGACTGTTAGGCTGTTAAGCACACAAAAAAGCCGAGCTGGTTCTTGATATGCATTTAATATAAAGCAGTTTGGCGCATACAAAACTGAAAATCTACAAAATTTTACTTATGCGGTTATTCATGCAAACCACAGATTTCTAAAGAGCTAAAAAAATTTAACAGTTTTACTTGAAACAACAACGATGACAAACAAACGACTCACCACTATTTCAAAAGTGAATAAACTTTTGCATCCAATGCAGCTCAATAACCTCGATCTAAATATACGAGTATGTATGTACGTGTGTGTGTGTGTGTGTATGTGTATGTAGTACACTGCGAAAACTATACTCTACACTTGCAAACATTTCGCGCAAATGCCTTTTTTGTTTACATGAACATAAACATATCGACCCCTGTGCGCGATATTATCGTATGTTACAAAAACTAAATTTTAAAGGAGAGCGTTTTTATTACTATTTTTATGACTATTATATACTATAAAACTATTACATACGATAAAATGTGCATTGTGTTACATCCATAACTATTATATTTATCGCTATAATATTTTGTCAACGGATGAATTAATTGATTTAGAACCGATTTGCATAAAAAGTAGATTTCGAAAAAAGTGTAACATACGATAATTTCGCGCACAGGGGTCGATATATTTACACACACCCATGCAAAATCGTTTTGTTTACAGTCGATAACAACAAGAAGGAGTACAAGTAGGAAAATATGTGCAAGAGATGTTGCAGGTGTGCAGTGCATCTGTGTTTGTGTTTGTATGTACATATGTGCTGTGCTGGATTAAAAGATTGTAAACGGCAATTTTTATTGTAAAAAAAATATTTTTATAGAATTGAGAAAACTAAAAGCTTTTCCATAAGAAGCTTTTTAGAATTCTATAACGATAATTTAGCAACCTTTTGAAAAAGATCTTGAAATGCTGGCTGCCTGTTGAAAAAATTAAAATTCCACGTAAAAAAAATATTTCTTAAAAAAGTTCTCCTCATTTTCTAAAAGTCCAGTTTATTTAAGTATGTAATTTGTAAATGACATCTCTCCACTCTGATGCTGCTGAAGCCTTAATGGCTTTGATATAAACGGGAACTACATGTGCACATATTCATATACATATGTATGTATTAGAGATGGGATCGTGAGTGACTTTCCACTCACGTTCACGATAAAAAAAAATTTACTCATGAACGCTCATGCTCGACGTTATATTTTTGGCTCAAGTTCATGCCCGCTCACGTGAGTGTAAGTGAAAGTTAGTCACAATCACGAAAACTCACCCTCACAAAATACTTACAAAAAAAAAAAAAACAAAATTTTAAAGTATACGAAAAGAATTGCGATGAAGCAAAAAAAACACAAAACAATCACGCCAGAAATCATGTGTGTGAAGTTAAATTTTCAGACTCCTTCAAATCCCATTTAATTTTGTCTGCCCATGTTGACTCCTTCCCAAAAAAATGTGACAACTGGAAATAACTCGTTGAAAGTCCAACTGTTAAAGAATCCATTTATGAGCAATAAGAGAGAGACATTTTGTCTTCAAATCCCATTTAATTTTACCCGCCCACGTTGACTCTTTCCCAAAATAATTCCATTTTCAATGCATTAAATAAGATTTTATGTGTGTACAGAGTCATGTTAGCATGCTAACATTTAACTTCACACACATCCAGAAATCTACTCATGCATGCTCGCTCACGCACAATTTTTTAATACTCACGTGATTGAAACAAAAATATAATCACGATGATGCATGATCACTCCGGATTGAGACATTCACGTGAGCGGTGCCCATCTCTAGTACCTATTAAAAGGTACATAAATCTGTCTTATTCATACAAATTCCCTACAGCTTGATTAAAAAAACAAAACTGCCTTTAAAAAAATCCAACTATAAATATAAAATTGTTGCAATTACAACAAACATCATACATATTAAAAAAATAAAAACCACGAAACAAGATTTTTTTCCTAAATTAAAAATGAATAATAAATTTCACTCAATAACACGGATTTTACAATTTATTGAGACAAAAAATTTTTTGGTTGTACTTTCTCAGTACAGTGAGAAGAAGTTTGGTGTATGTATGTATGTATGTATATTTTTTAGTATACGTGTGCGTGTATTTATTTTCAAATGTAAACAAGGCCGCGGAGGACAACGCGAATGCAACAACAAAAATAATGTAAAAAGAGCAAGATTACGAAAAAAACGCATCCAACCGAATGAACAATGAACGACATTGAACTCGTTTCCCATATAAAAATAACATGAACAAAATTACAAAATTATAAAATTTCTTTCTTGTGGTTGAATTGTTAATTTTAGGCTCTTGGCAACATAGAAATATAATTTTAAATGAAATAAAATGTCCACTAAGAGGCTGTTCACATATTACGTAAAGCAAGTTTTAGGTTTTTTCGGGGTGGGGAGCAGCCCCTTCGCAACCCATTTCAAGATTTTGTTACGTTATGAATTCTCCTGAGTTTGTTACGTAATATGTGAAGAGCCCCTAAGTATAGATACAAATCAGAAAGAAATAAGAAAACAGCAATAAATAACATATTAAAAAGCTAAAATAAAACGTTTTTGATGAAAGGAGTATTTTCGGATCGAGTTCAAATCATGAATTCATAAATTCTTGTTTTATTAGGATTTTTTTTTTTTTGATAAATTCAAATTATTTTTGATGATTTTTATGGGAATTGCTAAAAATTTAGTACAGTACAACCTCCATAATCCGGACAGATATAGTTTTAGCTACTGTCATAAATGTACATACATACATATATGTATATAATTTATTTTTATTACCGAAATGAAAAATAAGAATTCATTTGTATATAATTTATTTACAGAAAACATAAAGAAACATACTAAAAGTGACCAAAAATATTCATTTTGAAAAATAAGAATTTTTATGTAACTTTTCAGCTTTATTTTTAAAAATAAAATGTCCTTATCTGTCGCTTTGGTTTGTTCAGCACATAAAATAGGTTTTGAAAACAGTTCGCCACGCAAATTTTACTGAGAAAAAAGAACACTTGTCAAGACTATAGAGGAAAAATTTCTAAACTGTCGGAAAAATTTAAATGTCCGGTTTACTGGATAGTCCGAATTAGCGAGTGTACGGATTAGGGAGGTTGTACTGTATTTTAAATTTACTAAATATGTAAAATATTAATATTGAGAAAAAGTGCGATTAAAAATTTAAAATACTCAAAATATTTTTATTGAGAAAGTTTCAGGGCAAATATTTTAATCAGCAGACAAGCAGAATGGATCTGTACTGATTTCGAGGTCACTACAACACCTTCTCACTTTCATTCTTTCTTAAAATTTTCCCACTTGTCACGGTGAATACTACTGAGTAGAAAAAAAATCAATAACTTTCTTATTTATTAAATTTAATCTTAATCTTAACAAAAAAATAATACACGATCTACGTTGCTTTCTTTATAAAGGTATTTTTTGAAACGCTACTTATTGAAAAGGTACTTTCTTAAAGTAATTTTTTTAAAAAGTACTTTCTTAAATGTACTTTTTTTAAAAATTTACTTTTTTTTAAAAGGTACTTTTTTCAAAAGTCTGATTTTTTAAAGGTACTTTCCTTATAAATCCTTTTTTCAAAAAAGTACTTTCTTCAAAGCTACTTTTTTCAAATGTACTTTTTTATTAGATCCTTTTTTTAAAAAGCTGATGTTTTAAAAGTACTTTCCTAATAAATACCTTTTAAAAAAGTAATTTTTTCAGACTTTTTAAAAGTTATTTTTTTAAAGTACTTTCTTAATATATCCTTATTCCAAAAGAGTACTTTTTACAACGCTACTTTTTTCAAATGTACTTTTTTAAAAGATACTTTTTTTAAAAAGCTGATTTTTTAAAGGTACTTTTTTCATTAAATTATTTTCTTAAAAGGCTTTAAGGACTTTGTTGAAAGTACTATATTCCAAAGGCACTCTTTTTTTAAACGGTACTTTTTTAAAAATACTTTTTTCCAAAAGGCTTTTCTTTCTTAACTCTAAAACGTTCACCTTATTTAAATATGTATGATTTTAATAAGTTTTTTTTAAGATGTAATTTCTTGAGTTATTTATCTTAAAGGTATTTTTAATAGGTACTTCTGCTTTAAGGGGTTTTTTAAAGGTACCTTTTTTGAAAGGTACATTTAGCTAAAATTACCAGTTTTGAGAGTATTATTTTAAAATGTCTAACGTTTTTTTTTTAACTTATTTATTTGTAAAGGTATTTTGTTTAAATGTACTTCTGCTTTAAAGGGGTTTTTCAAAAGGTAATTTTTCACAGGTACCTTTATTTTTAAATGTACATTTCGCAAAAAGTATTTCTTTAGAAGGTATTGTTTTTTTTGAAAGTTAATTTTTTTAAAATCTAATATTTTAAAACTTTTTTTTAAATATTATTTTAAAAAGCGCTTTTTGCAAAACTCATATTTTGAAAAAGTTCTTTCCATAAATGGAAAATACAAATACTGTGCTGGCTTAAGAAAATTATTATGATATTTCTTTGCTGTACACTGTACAAATTTTGTTTATTTTTTGTTATTACAAAAAAATCTTTCATATAAAATTGCTTTTAGAGGTCAATTTAAAGCGGGTCAATTTAGTTTATTCGCCTTCATTTTATCAGCAAGCTTTGACAAAAAAACAAACAAAACACCAATTTTTCTTCTTCCCTCCTGTTGCTAATGAAAAGCTCGCCCACCAAGTGTCGTTTAGTGTATAATTTTTGCTATTGTTGAAACAACAATAATGTTTGTGAAAACAATTTTCTAGTTTAAATATAAAAACTAAGTGACCTTGCAAAGCGTAACGACCGACATAAAGCAAAAAATTTCAAATATTAATAAAAACTTATTGAAAAGCATTAAGTGCATTAAGCAAACATGTTGCAAACTTTGGAAAAATATTGAAGAAAAATTCAGATTATTGTTAGGTATTATTCTTAAATATATTTGTACGAAATCTTATGATTGTTTAAGAAGAAAAATTTACTACAAAAGTAAGATCGGATTTAGCAAATATTTTGCAAAATAAGCTCAACCAGCAATTGCTGAGACAAGTTTCTACTTAAATTGCATTTTTCAAAAATACAGTTTTCATTTACATACATACATATTTATTTTTAAGAAAATCTGTTTCTTAAAAATCGTTAAGAAAACAAACGCTAAATTGTCCGTACTCTTGACATTTTTATTTTAATATATCGTCATATAAAATCCAAAAGGATCGATCTTCATTTTGTGTTTAATTTCCAAAAGAGATAAAATATGTAATAAAAAGCAAACTATTATGATTACAAAAACGGTTTTATCAGAATACTTTATTAATAAAAATAAATAATGAGCATAGTTTGCTTTTTATTAATTTTTTTATGTCTTGTGAAGTGAAAAAATAATTGTTGAAAATTATGATATATAGATCCTTTTGCATTTTATATGACGATATGCATAACATAATACATGCGAATGCATGCATGTGTTTCTTTTTTTTTTTGCTGTTATTTTCAGTAACTGCACGTGCTTCGCCGACTGGCTGCTATTTCGCCCATTCCTTCATTGGCACGAGTACGATTGCATTTTCTATTGTTCGGCGTCGCAAGCTTTAACGTTGATGCTTTTTAACGTTAAGCTTTTTCTCTATTTTTTTGTTACGATTTATATGCGTGCGTGTGTATTTGTTTGCATGTGTATTATGTTTAAGCTTTTTTATTGTTGTTTTTGGTTAATTGTAACGTATTGTTGCTGCAGTTGGTGGTTGTTGTTGTTTTGATTTTCTATTTTACTCATTCTATTGGGATTGCTTGTGTGTTTTTGCTGCACTTTATCAATCCTCGTAGTTTTGCCAATTGAAGTCGACAAACGTTCATGAACTCAATTTGTATGAAATGTTTTTTTTTTTGTTTTTTTTTTGTGAGTTCTTCTTTCCAATCAAATTATAAAATTCGTTGTAATGTGTGACGTCAATTAGAAAAAAAATTTAATAATAATTAATAAAACTGAATGTGAGTTTCTAAAACCGATTAAAAAGAGGTAAAAAAAAAATTTGGTGACAAAAATGCAATACCTCCAGTTGTGGTAAAAAACTAGCACTATATAGATTCCTTGTCTTCACAAACATATTGGAGTTATTTTATTTAGTAAAAATATTGCACAACCAGAATTAAATAAATAAATCCGTTAAACAAAAGAAGTTTCCAGTACGATACACTAAAAATGCCGCGTAGTTGAACTGCAATAACGTGAGACCCTGCAACCTAAAAAACATAATTATAAAAAAAGACAATTACTTTTTGTTTTATAATTTTCGTGCTCCTTATTTCATGTCACATAATTTTGCTTGGAAATTTTCTTATTAAAAAATGTTGAAAAAACAGCTCTCCTCCATCTTACATTTAAACAATGAGCATTGTACTGCCACCTATCGTCAGTTAGCAGCATACATGCGTCTAATGTTCTGTTACACTCTCATGCTGCCTGTGTCTCATACACGCAAAAGCTTTTCAATAAAAAGTTCATAAACTTACCGCTTGAATTATTGTGGCGCTGCTATTTTTAAATGTTAATAACAGTGGTCGTCTGAAAAATCGTTTTTAACAGCTGCTTTAAACCAAAAGCTTTTACTTTTTCTCAATATGTTGATGTAAGGAAAAGCGTTACACATAAAAAAATATTTAAAATTATAAATAGAATTTCATGGATTCAAAAGTGTTTTAGAAGACGAAGTATTTTAAGGATTTGCTGTATGAAAATATAATTTCGTGTGAGTTTTTAATTTTGGAAACAAAACCAAGTTTTCTTAGTTCATTGTTGTCAATTATCGAACAAAATTTTGCTTTCTTTATATAAAAAAAAGAACAAATTAAACGAAAATTTAGTATTTTTAATTTTGCTGCTAGATTTTTTTGATTAAAATTTAATTTTTGAATTTAAATTAATTTTTTTCGACTTAAATTTTTGGTATTAAAATTAATTTTTTTGGGCTGAAATTTCAAATTAAATTAAAATTTGAAATAAAATTTAATATTTTTGGATTTATTTTGTTTTTGGAATATAATTAAATTTTTTGGATTGAATTTTTTTGGTTTAATATATAATTCTTTTGATTTAATTTTTGGGTTAAAAATTACATTTTTTGGATTTAACTTTTATATTTTTGGATTAAAATTTATTTGTTTTTTTTTCGAATAAAATTTAATTTTTTTGGATAAAAGTTTAATGTTTTCGATTAAAATTTTTTTTAAATAAAATTTAATTTTTGAATTCAAATTAAATTTTTTGGATTGAAATTTAACATTTTGAGTTCAAATTTATTTGTTTTTTTTTTTTTTTGTAATATAACTAAATTTTTTGGATTAAAATTTAATTTTTTTGATTAAAATTTTTTTTAAATAAAATTTTATTTTTGGATTTAAATTAAATTTTTTGGATTGAAATTTAATATTTTGAATTAAAATTTATTTGTTTTTTTTTTTGGAATATAACTAAATTATTTGGATTAAAATTTAATTTTTTTGATTAAAATTTTTTTTAAATAAAATTTAATTTTTGGATTAAAATGCAATTTTTTGGACAAAATTTAATTCTTCCGATTAAAGTTTAATCATTTGGTTTGAAATTAAATTTTTTTTATTAAAATAATTTTTTTTAATAAAATTTGATTTTTGGATTAATATTTATTTTTTTTAATAAAGTTTGATTTTTTGGATCAAAACTATTTAATTTTTTGTATTGAAATTTAATATTTTGAATTAAAATTAATTTTTTTTTGGTTTAAAATCAAATTTTTTGTATTAATTTTTAATATTATGGATTAAATTATACGTTTTTAAATAAAATTTAATTTTTGTGCTATTTTTTACAATGTAAAATTTTATTGGGCTTGAGAAAAAAACACCTTTTAGTAGTAGTGGTATGAGCTGATATGTGTGTTCTGTACGAAAAAGTGACTATCAGTCAGCATCATACCCCAGCGGACCAAATTGAGTCGCTTTACGCCTGAACAATGTGGGGAAATATTGCAAAGTTATAGAATTTGGCCCAAAAATTATCGAAAAATCAGGTTATTAGCCGTTTTGTCGATCCCCGTAGACTAGTGAATAGTGGGGGACGCAGGTATGATTCCTGACTAGACCGCTGCTGTGCAGCGAGTAATCCAGAAACGATCCACAACCTTAAGCCTAATCTCGTCCCGAGGCATTCTTGATATAGAACCAGAAACGGTCAAAAAAGTTTTGGAAAATTGGACTGACAGGAATCGTGTCGCATAAATAATAATTTTATTATTTCTACTAATAAAAAAAGCTAAGTTTAGTTAATTTTTTTTAATTTTAAAAAAGATACTTGGAGCACCCGCTGTATGCGTTCAGATTTATGTACATAAAACACGCGTGTGAGTATGATTGCGGAACAGGTTAATGAGATCGAGTAAGATCCACTGCTGAGCGTACTTGTCTTGTTACAACGTTGACGCTGTTCAACGCTTATTGAGCTTTGATTTTAACTACAGACACACTTTTTAAGCAGAAAAAGTTCTAACATTTAAAATGTAAAAAATATTAATATATTTTTTTCACATCGTAATTGTTCTATTTAACAAACATACGAACATACAAACTAAATTCCTTCCTTATTGTTACGGAAATGTTGTCGATACAGAAAAAAAAAACAAAAAAGAATGACACACTCAGCATAAATTATTACACAAAATAGACGTCTAGAATTTTTTCAAATTTTATTTGATGATTTGTATTGAAAACATTACAAACATTAATTATTTAATGATTTATGTATTTTTCACACGTTAATTTTGTTTGACTTTGAACTTGATAAAAAGCAAATAATTATTATCGTCTGATAAATCTGTATTCGAATATTGTAAAAAAAATTTAAAATTCAACGATTTGTATTTAGATATATGTATGTATGTACATTAAGCTGATTCCTGTTGAATCATTCGTTGTTTTTATATAAGAAAAATATCACTATTGATAAGCAGCCATAAAAGAAAGTAAATAGAAAAGAAAAACAAACAAGAATCTAAAATTATAAAAAGAAAGTCGGTATGTGTATGAACCACGCTATTATGTAATCCTCTTTATTTAAAATAAAAACAGGCGCGACTGCGCAACAACAATATTAAAACTATCTGCTATAAATGACCAACAAAGAAAGTAAACAGAATAAAAAGAAGACACACACACAAACACACAACTCACGAAGAAAGCCTTAAAGAGTAAAGAATAAAGAAGGAAACAAAAATACCTACATGACTTTTGATTTCAACATCAAGGCTGAAGATAGCAGACGGAGGCACTACAAAGAATCGAACACGCAATAAAAATAAAACAACTTCAAATGCTCCATCTGACACACACACACACACACACAGATAGACTTTTACAGGCGTATTCATACAAAAAATGAATTTGTGTTTGAAATGCATTTTAGAGGAATTCGTATAAAAATTTATTTTAAATAAAATATATATCAAATATAAAATATATTTTTTAAGGAATGCGGGGGGCCCTTATTCTGTAAATTAGAGATGGGATTGTACTTCAATTTCTATTGAAATCGCGAATTGCGCAATCAAATAAGTTATTATTTTTTTAATAAAATAAGACAAGCTTTTTTTTGCTAATTGTTATTGCAATAAACAACATAATATTGTCTGTCTTACATTTTCGAATAAAAAAAGTTCTCTATTACTTCTCAATAAAATAATTGCTTACATACTACATTGAGAATGTGCTTTGAACGTCAACTGATGCAAGAGGATCATATTCAAAAGATAACGAACACAGTTCCTTAACATCGTATGTATTTCAAAACAGCTTTGCTTAATTTGTGTGCAAAACAGAAAAGCCTGCATGCAAGCTGTTGATCAGAATTTAAAACGGATTTTTCGGGTTTTCGTTGCGAAAATATTTGTAAGCTTATATAAAAAATCTCAAGTAAATATCAAAATATCCTCTAAAAGGGACGAAGAGGATCTCTAAAATAAAAAAATACAGCAAATATGCTCTTAAAATTAAATATGCAAAAATATGCACTAAAAAATCGATGCCAAAATTCTTAAAAATCTCTGAAACGGATAAATATTTAATCTATGTCTCCTTAGGTTGCTCAAGAAAAAACATGCAATAGCTTATTTGCCGTTTCGCTGGTTACAACGTGTGTAAAGTATGTTTAGTATACCGGGATTAAGCTGAGGCCGCCCCTGATACACATACATAAATATACATACTTATAAATGTATGAATAAATATGTATGCACATATGTGTGTACTGACATCAATTAAATTTTTTTTGTTCTCTTCTAATTTTCGTGCGTGCAAAAATTTTTTTCTTTTATGTGATTTTGCCAAAAACTCATATTTATTTCTTCAATTCGCCAATTTTTTATTATACTTTTTTGCAAAAAACAAAAAGAAAAAAATGTTTATTAATTTGAAAGAATCTTTAGTTGGTTTTTTATTTATTTTTTTAACACAAAAAAACTGCTGACTTTGTTGAGTTCTTTCAAGGTTGTTGGGACATTGACATTTTTCTTGTTTGCCAAAACCCAAATCGTTCTTGTCAGTTCTCTTTGCTGCTCGTTTTGAAACTTTGTTTTAAAGGTGAAAAGAATACAAAAATACTTTTTATTTTTTTATTCCCATAATTTTGAAGGCAAAAGAAAACAGAAATAATGATTTAAACCTGCGTATGATGGAGGTTGGTACATATGTGTGTGTGTATTAATATATGTGTATGTGTACATATCTATGCATGTGTGCAGGTACATACGCACAACTTTATATGCATAATCACTAAATGCTTTAATTTAATTAAAAAAAAAAAACAAAAATAACTTCACAAATAATTTCATTGCTTAAACTATCCAACGTAATAATAGAATTAATTGCCCCGAAAAAGATATGAGCAGTTTGGAATCTATTTACGACTTTGCATGGGCGTGGCTTTGCCCTCTTTTATTATCATTAACTTGTATTTTAAGGCGAACTCAATATGTTCGAAAAGTTTAATAAGAATCGTTTAAGCAGAAGTAATTCATAAAGAAATTTTTCTTTGCATGGGCGTGGCATTGCCCATCATTCTTATCACTAAATTGTATTTATTTTAAGGGGAACTCAATGTGTGTGCAAAGTTGTATACAAATCGTAAGTAGAATACAAAGAGTATTATCCTCGTACGGGCGCGGCACCGCCCACCGTGTCGCATTGCACGTCGCCCACCATCAGCTCACTGTGAAACTGCTTGGTAAGCACACATGTTGTATTTTTTACTAACCTGGTGCGTGAGACCGTGTGTAACGTTTATGCAAGGAAAATAATCACGGATTAAAATTAAGGATAGAAATTTTTGTTTATTTTGTGAAAGTTTCGAATGTCGAAAGATTAAAAAACGTCATTATTCTTTATGATTTTTGATTTCTTTCTTAAATTTAAAAATATTTAATATCAAAAACTTTGTTATTTTTTATGCTGTAATCAAAAAATTTTATTAATTTTAATATTGAAATAACAGAGTTTAAATTGATTAAATATCTTTGTTTTATTATCAAAGAGCATAAATTATATAAAAAGATAAAAAAAAACATGAACACGTTTCGAAAAATCTTCAGTTGAAGACCCAGGCGCGTGAGACCGGCGTCACCACATTGATCAAAGTCACATTTGCGTTACCTTTGGCGGCTTAAAACGCTTCAAAGAACGAAAGAAGAGAAGACAAAGGAAATAATTTAAAAGAAAAGTTGATTGTAGAGTACAACACTGTCCGACCTGTACAGCAAAACAAAGTTCCTTAAATATAATTACCCTTGAATTAATGGAATACTGAAAAACAACCTGAATGCTTGAAATACTCTCCTCTGATGTCAAACATAAAAATAATGATCTTCAAACCATAAAAAAATGTAATAAGACTCTCACCACACACACAAACAATTTTTTTTTTCTGAACTAAATTAAAAATGCGTATAACGAACTTGAACTTAAAAAATCAGTACAAAGAAGAAGAAAAAATACAATCACTAAGTACGAGTATAGTGTAAATATAGACGCAAAAACAACGCAACGTATTAGACCTGGTTCACACACAACATAATTTCTTGAGCAAATTTCAAATTCAGCTGGAAGAAAAACAGAAATGAATTACGGCGCTCTCTCTCTCTGTCTTTCGGTTCAGCTGATTTAAAACCTGCTCAAGAAAACTTGACCTTTGTGAACCAGGTCTTAGCAAACGCTCTACATCATGTGTCTGTGTAATGGCATGAATATATAAATTTGATTTTTCTCCCTCTCTCTCTATCTCTCTTGATCTTGATTGAAAAGATTTTCAAAGCCAAGGTGTTTACAGACACACAAAACTCGATTACTTTTCCCCTCCGAACGAACGAACCCCTTCAATTCAACATTAACAAACAATTAATTATAAATCATTTGTGTTTCAGTCCCCAACTGCGTACCCGAAATATTTTTTTTAAATTGTAATAGAATTAAAAACAGAAATTTTAACAACTATTTTTGAGGTGTTGGGAATTTTATAAATTATTCCTTTCACAATTTACTGAATTGTGTGGTCAGAGAAACTGCAAGTGTATGCAAAGTGTCAATAATTTACTTAGAGCAGAAGTATTTGAAATGACGTATTTACTTTGTATGGGCGTGACACCGCCCACTTTTCTACTCAAGAAATTGTATTTTCGAGAACCGCCAAGTGTGTGCAAGGTTTCATTGAATATTTTAAAGCAGGAATATTTAAAATTTTTTATTTATTTTGTATGGGTGTGGCACCGCCCACTTTTTAAATGACTGAATCGTATTGTTAAAGAAAGTGTTCGCAATTTTTCATAAGAATCGGTGCAGCAAAAGTAAATAGTTGGAAAAAATATTTATTTTGTAAGGGCGTGGCACTGCCCATTTGTCAGATCGTTCCATTTTTTCAGATCGTGAAATTATATTCTTAACAGAATTCGATTAACAATATTATGTAAATAAAACTTGATTCAAAACATACATATATAAGGACGGATAGAAAAAGAATGGATTTTAGAGAAATTATATAATTCTCGTATTCTATTTCTCCATATTGTTCGGTTAAATAGAACTTTAACTAAGTTGCGACTTCCTTGTTCGTTGTAGGCTGCATAATCCTTTTAGAAATTGCATTTATTTTCATTAAATTTTCTCGCAAACTTTATCAAATACTGACCTCTTCCATCTATTTTAAAAAAGTAATTTTTAGAAAATTAATATTCATTTTTGTTTCTCTTTTGCTTTCTCAAAAATATATGTGTCGTTGTTCAGTGTGTTAATAAATTATGAAAAGAAACAACACCTTTCAGTTTTTGTCTATTTAATTTTTCCCTAAATATCTAATAAACTATATTTTGAAATCAACTTGAAAGACAAAAAAAAAGAAGAACGAAATTCGCCATATTTTTTGAATAAAGAACTCAAATCTCGTAGAACAAAAATTAAGTTTCTAAACAAATATTATTTAAATTTGCCGCGTTTTTTGTTTGACACACGCACTCACACTTGAGCGTTAATTCTAAAGAACACATTAATTATAAATTTATATGCACGCTAGAGATGGGTAACGCGCACGTGATTGACACGAAAGTACACTTAAGTACATACATACAAATGTACGTTATATGGTGATCACTTAATATGCCGAGTATGCAATTCTTTTAATTAAGTGACAGTAGATGTAAGTGAGTAGAGTTTTCGCTTCACTGCTTCGAGTTTTAAAAAAGAAATTACATAAAATAAAAAAAAATAAAATAAAATCGGAAGCTACAATACATTTCCTCAACTTGACCTCAACTTAAAAATAAAATGCATAAAACAAATTTCGAAAATTTTGTAAATTTCAGTTCAGCTGAATTTTTAGTTATAAGTTTCTTAAATAGAAGCAAATTTTACTTATTCAAGTGATGAAACTCTTATTCAGCGCTCTAACATTTCTATAAATAATAAATAAATAAATATTTTCAAGCGAAAATATAATCAAGAACACCTTATTTTGCTATTCAGCCGAGCAAATTTTATAAATCAATTCAAAACTTAAAATTTTTTTGCTTAATTCAGCTGACTGAATGGTCTACGAATTTCATTATCAGTCTGATGTAAATGAATTTGTTATGGTTAACTACCATTCAGCTAACATATTTTCCTATTCAGCTGTGCAAATTTAGGATTAAGATTTTTTTATTGAGCAAAATTCTGCTGGCTTAATCTTAAAACAGCCTTAAGAAATTTATCATTTCAATATTCAACATACATTTAATTTTTTAATTCAGCCAGATAAATCTTGATCGGTCTTACATTGCAAAACTTTAACAATTTCAATTGTTTTTTTTGTTAAGAAATTCCAATTCAGCTGAAGTTTTAGTTATGAAGATTACGCAGTTATTTTTCTCACACAGATTCAGCAAGTTTTTTAAAGCTTTATTTGATGTTCTAAAAACTTAATTCATCTGCCAACAACTTCTCTTCAGCTGGGATTTTAAGCAAACAATCTCTAGAAATTTTGTTTTTCTTATACATTAAATAATAAAATTGATAGAAAAAACTTCGCAAAAAAAATACGAATGGAAATAGTGTATCGTGGTCGGCAAGTCATTAACAAGGTTTTCTTTTTCCTATCGTCACTTAACTTTTTTTCTACTCACGTAAACGCGAGCTGTAAAAATCACACAATGTCGTGCATGATCGTACATGAGGGTGCATGATGGTGAGAGAAAACTTATTCACGATAACATCTCTATCTAGTACTCATACACAAGTAATTTAATTTTTTTTTGTATGAAGTTCAAGGTTAGTAAACTTGCTCTCGTACCCGCCATACACGAAAACTATTTTAAGTAAAAAAAAATCTCTCACATTTATCATTTATATGGAGATACGTATACAATCCCATAGATACTTCTGCTTTCACATGCTCGTGGAAAGAAGCGTTTTAGAGAGGAATTTCTAAAATAAATTGTGGCTTGTGGCTTTTTTTTTTTTTTGTTTAAATATGTCAGTTGAGTTTTTTTTTTATGATGTGATAAATTGTGTTTTTTAATAAATAAAACAACGACAGCAACAACATAAATAGAAGAAGAAGAACAAAAAATACATGCGTAACTAGAGATAGAAATCACACGTAGCTGGAGGCGGGGAATCCAAAATATAAACGAGAGTAAAACAAACACACAAGCGCAAAAGCAAATTAGAACGCACATTTGAAAAACTAGAAATATTAGAATTTCGAACAGAATCACAAGGGGGTTACAATACAAAATTTTATATTGAAAACAATTTACAATTCTACGTCAGCGGGAGGGGGATTTTAAAACGAGAATTCAACAAAGAATCATTAAAAGAAAAACATAATAATAAGTACATAATAAAATTAAACACTAAAAACATTTCGCTTAGATTTTTAATGATGAATGATACCTTGAATCTTGGACATGATTGAACCGATTAAAATTTTTATCAAAAGCAACAAAATCTAATGAAATAAGAATAGAAAATCGTAAACAAAAGATTAAGGAATAAAAGCTATTTACAAAATACACTCATACCCCGGTTAGCGTCGCTAATTGGGACCGGAAAAACGAGACGCAAACTGAAACGACGCAAACCGAATAATAATTTAAGTAAAAAAAATTATTTTTCAATAGAAAATACCAATTTTTTATTATTATTTGTATGATAGTAGTTTTTATTAAACTAAAAGACTTCACTTTACCAATTGTAATTTGAAACTACCAACAAAGACAAACTTGTAGACAATTTTCACATACAAATTGGCATTAGACTTCGACGGGAAATCCCCTTTTTCTATTTTTGCTTTGTACATGCAAATATTTATTTAACGACCCAAATCGATTCACTAACGACGCAACTTCGAAGCCATGCAACGCAAACTGAAGCAAAAACGACTCAACATCGAAATCGCGGAAATTTTAAAAAGATGCAACTTCGAAACGACGCAAACCGGGGTATGAGTGTACATACATTTTTAGGCAAATTAAATCAAAATGTTTAACTTGATTTTTTGCAATTCAGCTTTATTCAGCTCTTACCTGTTCAATTTAGCTAAATTATTTTCATGGAAAACAATTAAATTTCAATTTAATAAATATTTTGCTCAATTAATTATTTAATTTAATCGAATTAATCATTTAATTAAATTAATTCTTTAACTTAATTAAATTATTCGGCTGCTTAAAGTTTATTTAGCCCCGCTTCACACCCTTAAAATTTTGCTCCACAACTTGTAATTCAGCTGTAAGAAAAAAAGAGATATTTGTATTTCCTTCACCGTCCTTCTTACAGCTGAATTACGAGTTGAGCAGCAAAAGTTGAAGTGTGTGAACCGGAGCTTAGTTTCACTCAGCAACAATGTTTTTCCATTAATTCAGCTTAGTAAATAGCCACACAATTATAATAATTATAAAAGATTTCTCCAAGCTTTAGGTCAATTTATATAAAAAATGTGTATTATTTTTTTTTTATATAAATTGACCTAAACCTTGGAGAAATCTTTTATAATTATCAAAAAAAAAGGTCGAAAAAATAAGATAATATTACACAATTATAATTTTCAATCAAGCCAAATAGATTCAATTCAGCTAATGAATTTCATAAGAATTAATAAAATTCGGCTGACTAAATTTAATTTAAACTCATTAAATAAAAAACGTGTTCGCAATCAAGCAAATTGCGAGCGTATCTTATCTGTATTATTACAGATAAATATTAAACATATTTGTTACATTTACGCTAAGAAAAAATGATTGCTCGCTTGTTTATTTAAATGGCACAGCTATACCGATCTGCAACACTGTAAAATATTTAGGCCTTCATCTTGATCGAAGACTTACTTGGAAAGAGCAAATCAAAAAGAAACGTGAGCAACTTAAATTAAAAACAAGAAAAATGTTTTGGTTATTGGGGCCCAAGATCAAGCTAAAGCTTGGAAAATAAGGTTCTGTTATACAAAACAATACTAAAACCTATATGGAGATACGGCATCCAACTTTGGGGAACTGCAAGTAATTCGAACGTTGAGATATTACAGAGATACCAGTCAAAAACACTCAAACTTTTAACAAATGCGCCATGGTTTATCAGCAAAAAAAACATACACAGAGATCTTCGAATTTTAATGGTAAAAGATGAGATCAAGAACTTCAGTGAAAGATACCTTAATAGACTAAGTAATCATTCCAATCTGTTAGCAATAAACCTGTTAGATGATAGCAATGAAATCCAGGGACTTAAAAGGCTTCATGTTCTTGACCTTCCCTTCCGAAAATAGAAAATTTTAATTTGTCAAATCCTATTTAAATTACAAAAGTAAATTTAGATTTTTTTCTTCTTTTTTGAGTTTTAAGGAAAACTCAATGTATGTTATTTAAAAGTCATGAAATTTGCTCATTATTTTGATTGCAATTAAAAAAATTTGTTTTTTAACTTATTTGCAATTTGGAAAACATATTTATTTAATTTAACAATTTAATTTCATTTGATATAAATTTCAGCAGAAACTGAAAGACTTAGCAAAATTGAATTTAAATGTTTTAAGACGATCTCCAGCATTATTCAGCTAAAATGTTTCCCACTTCAGTTAAATTTGACTTAGAAACAAGAAAACTATATTTAACAATTATTCAGCTGTTTTTGCAATATATTGTTCATTGCTGCTAACTTAAAACAGCTTATTTTATAGCTTTTATATAGTTTTTTTTACAGCTTAATAATGCCTAAATTCAGCTAAGTAAAGTTTAATAAAAAAATTTACATTTGCTACACATTTTTAATAATGGAAAATTGTTTGTATTGTTATTTACCATTCAAGTATTTATTTATAGTTCGTTATAGAATTTACTAGATAAAACGTGATTTTATTAAAACAAAAATATTCAATAAAGTTCAAAGATCTATTTCAAGGCTTTTTGATGCTGAATTATTTTTTGTTTTATATATGTATGTATAATAAGCCTGCTCTGCTCCGATCACAATTGTTTTAAAATGTCGTTAAGTTGTCAAAAAAAACAGAATTTTTGTGCGTTAAGAGCGTGAAAAGGCACGCGTTGTCAACAAGGAACGAAGCATTTTAGTATGAATTTGTTGTTCTCTTAAAAGATTTATTTTTGTTAACTCTACTCGTCATCTTTCTTATTTTTTGTATTGAAAATATGATTTACAGCGTTTACATGATCATGATTGTTTTTATGATCTCAAATGAAACAAAAAACCATTTCGATGCGCTAAATACGAAAACTGAGCAGCGTAAGATGGCGGTGCGAGTATTCGAATTGGTTTTTTTTTTTTATTTATTGCTCCATTTATGAAATGGAATGGTTTTTATTTAACGAACTAATTATAAATTGTACTATTAAATAAATATTAATTTTAGTTTTTAATTTTTTTTCTTTTCAGGTAAGTGCTGACGTTTTTAAATTTAATTACGAAATATTTTCCAAAATGTAAGTAAGATTTGGAAATTTTTATTATTGAAAAATATTTTCCAAAAAGAATTGTTGAATTGCAAACAAACACATGCATGCCGTCCTGGCGTTACCTGCCTGCCATCAATAGCAGTATCCTGTTTCAGCTTAGACAACACAACTATTTATTTTCTTTTCTTAAATACTTGTTGGTCTTTCAAAAACTTTCATTTAAATTTTTCATAATTCCTTCTCTTTTAACACTTTTTCTTTTCCTTTTCTTTGAAATCTTTACAAAAAAAAAAAAAGAAACAAAAAAACAACTGAAAAAACCACATTAAACTTGATTCGAATAATAAAATATGTACATAGTTCAATAAAAACATAAAAGACCGTAAATTAATGCTGAAAATTTTTGCTAACAAAAAAAAAAATTTACGAAAACATAAAAGAAGAAAAAACGAAAAAATTAACGAAAAAACTTCCAAAAAAAACTCAAAATTTGGCAATGAACTTGAAACACGTGTAGAGCGTATGAATAATTTTAAATTTAATTGAAAATTACAAACACAAGATACACAACATGCATATGTGTGTATGTTTGTATGTGTTCACCACCAACACAACCGAACAATGTTCAAAACTTAAAAGGTAAATGTGTGTAAGTGCGTGAGCACTAGATACAAGCGATAGAAGATGGTGAAGAGCTAAGAAAAGCAAAGGGAATGCTACTTTTAAGTTTGACAAGTATTAATCCATTTAAGCTGAAAATAATTATTGAACACAAAAAAAAAAGTTGAAAATTGTATAATTCAGCCTAAAATTGTGTATTCAGCTGCATGACTTGCTTAAATAAAAGCGAATTTTACTTATTTCGCTGATGAACCACTTATTCAGCGCTCTAAAATTTTCATAAATCATAAATAAACAAATACTTTCAGGTGAAATTATAATAAAAACTTTCTTATTTTGCTATTCAGCCGAGCAAATTTTATAAATCAATCCAAAAAGTAGCAGTTCAGTTGTAGTTTAGGGTTTTTAGAAATTATTTCTTAATTCAGATTTCATTAGCAATGTCATTTAAATTAGTTTTGATCTGGTTAACTTCCATTCAGCTAACATATTTTTCTATTCAGCTAAGCAAATTTAGCATTAAAATTTTTTTATTGAGCAAAATTCTGCTGGCTTAATTTTAAAACAGCTTTAAGAATGTTAACATAGGCTATAAGGCAGCTACAAAATTTCAATATTCAACCTACAATTAATTTTTTTAATTCAGCTAGATAAATCTCTATCGGTCTTACATTGCAAAACTTTAGCAATTTCAATTGTTTTATATTTTTTTTTGCTAAGAAATTCCAATTCAGCTGAAGTTTTTGTTATGAAGATTACGCAATTATTTTGCAGCGGCTACAATTACCAGTTTAGCTGCATTGTTATTAATTCAGCGAAAAAATGTAATATTAAGCAAACAGAACTTGGGGTGCTGCTAATTTAGCATTTGTAAGGCGGTGTGCTTACAAGATTTCTATTCAGCTAGCTAAAATTTATATTTAGCCAGTTAAATTTTAGTTTGAATAACTTATTTAGCTATTCAGCTAAATGAATTTGCTACTCATTTCAGTTTGCATCTATTCAATTGAGTAATTTATCTCTTCAACTAAGTGAATTGTCTATTCAGCTCAGTAAACTATGTATTCAGCTAACTAAAGCAGCTGTTTAGTTTAGTGAAGTTGTTATTTCTAGTTATTCAGCTTTCTAAAACAGCTATTCAGCTTGATCAACTTGTTATATATGTGAGAAACAAACTTTTCAATTTCGCAAGACTTCTATTCAGCTCTGTATATAAGCCATTCAGCAAAGTAGTAAAAAAAGTGTAAAAATATGGTCAGTTAGATCGAAATTTGCATGTGTTATAATCAGCGTACTGCTCCTTTGGCTCGCACAGATTCAGCAAGTCTGATTTAAAACCTTAATTGTTGTTCTAAAACTCAATTCATCTGCCAATAACTTCTATTCAGCTGAGATTTGAAAATAGTTAATGTATCTTTTGTGTCTTTCTTATACTCGTATTTAAATTTTATTTGTATTCGTATTAGAAATTCAGATATTGGGGATTTTTATTCTATTGAGGTTCTTCCTTCACAGCTTCAGATGGGTTAATAGTGTGTGTGTATTTGTTTGTATGTAAATAAAAATGTTTGACTTTCCAAAAACCGAAGTAAGAATGAATTATCATAAAAAAAAAATTAAAAAAATTTCTTTAAAAAAAACTTTAGAACAATAAAATTTACCAGCAAAACAAAATTTAAGGTAGAATATGTTGTCCGTCTGCTTAAATGAATTAAATTTGAGTAAACAACTTTTTTTAAACTTTAAATATTGTTGTTTTTCTTTTCAATAGTTTGTTAACTTTTATTTATTTGCGACGTAATAACCCAGATATTTTTAAAATGCTGAAAACATTATGTAAAGCAAAAGAAAGAAAAAAATTGTTTCGGTAAATATTTTCGGGAAGAGTTGTTGTGGTATTTTCACAGGTTTTTTTTTTGTACTGCAAACAAAGGTTTTTGTATATATTTTAAATAAATGTTGTTTTATTTATTTATTTATTTATTTTGTTGTTGTTATTGTTGAAGTTGAAGTTGCTATTACAAATTCTTCATAGTGATTTTTTACGGAATTATTTCGAGAAATAAGTCATCATTGAGCTTCGTTCATATTTATTTGCTTTGGGTTCCTTTTACATGTTATCAGAATTTGAAGACATAATTTGAAGCCAGTTTTGTTTAAATTGGCGTTTATTCAATAAATTGTTTATGGGATTACAAAATATGTATTTAAACAAACACTTGACACATGTCTTATAATATGAAAACGGGTAGTTTGGCTAGCCTTTTTGTTTGCCATTAAGCTGAATATATGTTTCTGCCAAAGCTAAATTTCGTAACAGAAAGCCAACGATTCTTAAAATAGCTCGTATTTTCTGCTATTCAGCTGCTTTAAAAACTATAATAAGCACAATTTTCCAAAGGAATTAAAAGAAGATAATGTAGAATTGCATTTTAATGGTCATTATCTAAGATTAACGCAATTCAGCTAGGAAAATTTTTAAGTAAGCTAAAAAACTATCACAAAATATTCAAGAAAATTATATTAAAATTAATTTAATTGAACATATGTTCCAATTCAACTACCTTTATATCTGTTAATACACAAAACTTAAAATTATTTTTTGTAAAAAGAAGCGGAACTTCATTTTAAATGAATTCAGCAAATTTTTTTATAATTCAGCTGATGAAATATTTGACAAACTTAATTATAGCCAACAAGGTTATATAAAATCTTTATTCAGCTCTCATCGAACTTGATTAAAAATTGCGAGTTCATAAAGTTTACTGTCGGGCCCACAATGTCGAACGAATTCTTTCTTATGTGTGTACATTAAAAACAGAAACAAATTCTAAAATGTTGTTTTTCTTTCAACAAATTCTAAAATAGATAGAAATCGTTCCACATCGTAGGGGCCAGGCATTTAATATTTTAAAAATTTGTGAAAACTAAAAATTTTTCTTGAACAAAACGATCTAATGTCGCAATTCTGCTGCCCTAATATTTTTGTATATTTCTACAAAATTCAATTCACTCACATATGACGTATGTACATATGTATGACGTTTATACTTCGCTTAATTTTATGCCATTCACCCAAAAAAATTCTTTACCGGCATACAAATTAATTAAATCATACAACCTAATTCAGCTTATTCAATTTTTAGTTCAGCTGAAAAAAATATTTAATTAAAATATAAATTATTTTAATACCCTTTTTTGCATACAAAAGTTTACAAATAAAAATGTTTTGTAAAATTACAATAAATTTAACTACATATTTTATAATAGGTGCTTTTTATGGGAATCGCTAAAATTTTAGTATTTTAAATTTTTATTCGCACTTTTTCCCAATATTAATATTTTACTTATTCAGTAAAACATTAACAATTTTTTTAAAAACAAATTGCAATTGATTATTGAGGGGTATAGCTTGTTTCTATGCGCATTTCACTGTTGCTAATGCAGATCATCAGGGAACTTTACCCAAATATTTCTTAGAACAACTGGAGATATTATATTAAACTTTCATATTTTATTGTTTTCCCTTAAAAGTGTGCAAAATGTTAGTTCAGCTAAAAATTATGGAAAAATTCGCATAAAATACAATCTAAAGTAGTCATGTGAGTATTTAGAGAGACATACATATGTATGTACATATGTACCTACTTCTTTTCTCTGTTTTTCTCGCAGCTGAATTAAAAAAAACTTGCTCAAAAAATTTGGCTTGTGTAAACCAGGCCTTAAGAAAAGCGCATCGTTTTAAAGTTCAAAACAAAATATTTCAGTGGAAAATCATGCACCAACACAACCCCAACCAACACTTTTTTTTAAGTGATAGCAACTCATTTATTCGCAAACAACAACAAAAAAACACCAACATGTTAATACAATAAAAAGTGGTAACAAGACGAAAACGTCCTGATGACATTCACCCCAATTCATTAAAGCTGCAAAAAATGCAAAAACAATGTGTAAAAATAAATGCAAAAAAAAAAAACTCCGACAAGCAGCCAACCACAAAATACAAATGAACGAACGAACGAGTCATTAACGTTGGATGGCGAATGAATTTTATTTCGGCTTTTTAATGCAATTGCTGTTGCAGTTGTTGTTGCTGTTGTCGTCGTCTTTAAAAATGCAAAAGAGGAATGACTGCATTCTGTTGTACAACGTCATCATTATTCATAATAATTAAATTAAATTAAATTTAAAAATCATTAAAAGCAATGAGCTTCATTTAAATAAAGAGGCAGAGTAAGAAAGAGCTGCTGAGTTTCTTGTCCAAGAAGGGCCACGGCAGGGCTGCCAGATGTGTGGTGGATGGTTGTATTGCGATTTCTCACCAAACTTATAGATTTTCAAACTTATTTGGTGTCATAAGGATTTATAAAATAGTTGACGATATTGTTGGCAATTTTCAGTCTTTTTTTTTTCTTTTTCCTTTTTGCCAATTGTTGACTTTTTGTCAGCATACTCAAAAATTGCTTTGAAAGAATTAATAAATAGACTGCCTTAAAATATAACTGCGCAAGTTCATGGAAATCTTTAGATTTTCAAATGGGGTGGTAGGTTCCCTAGAGTCAAGAGAAGCTGCCACAAAATAACTTACTTAACCAGTTTCCACGTGGTAGCGATCGGCTCTAGCTCTAAAATTTTGTAAGAATGGAAACCGTCACTTTTACATGACGTTAATAATTATTACAAGTAAAATTCGTTGTTTTGATGACTTTTAGACGGAAGTTTTGTATGTAATTTAAAAGACTAGGCAGTTAAATACCATTTTGAAGAACCTGACTGTTCTTTATAGCCTGGTAATTCCAATTAGTAATGGCCGTGTTAATTAAAAGCTTTCAATAATAATTTCCACTAAAATTCTTCAGCAAAATATAATTTAATATCAACTTCATAAGGCTTTATTTCGAATTATAAATTGTTTCAATGCAAATAGTAAATATTCCAGTTATATTATTGAATACATTCAACTACCAGACAACTTTTTGAAACCAGAAATTGATGGCGAACGTCTTCAAATGCAATGTAACTAAAAATAATTTTTTTTTTAAATAATTGATCGCAGGTAGTTCGAAATAAAAATTACATTATTATTAGTTTATAGTAAACATTTGACGTTTTCTTGTTTCACTAATTAGTGAAAAAATCTGATGAATGGTTGAGAAAATATTATATAAATTGTTTTGTTTCAATCGCATCAATTATAATTGAACAACAAAAAAAAATATTTTGTGATCAATTTATGTTTGCTTGTATTATTTATTTAGGCTAATTATGGTCAGTTTTATCTTCTACATAAGATGCGAATGAAACAAAACAATTTATTTGATATTTTTTCTCAAACATTCGTCAACTTTTTTCCACGTCTTCAGGAGAATTTTTTATTATTGATAAATTCCACAAAATTACAAAAACTGCTTATTTTTAGGTACATGTATGTGAATAATATTATGTTTTATGCCCGACCTACGATTTATTTTCTGCGTTTCATCACTAAATAAATTATTAAAAGATGGACGACATATGTACAATTTAAATAGCAATAATAAACGGAGAATATTACAGTCAAACTTAAAACCTATACTATACTTAAAACTTAAAACCTAGAGCTATACTTTTCAGGTTAATGCAATCGAGTGTTGCAGTTTGAAATTGTCTTTGTCTTCTTTCATATTTATAGGTTTCGTGATATGTTGTTGTAAGCTGTGCAGTATATACAAAATATTCCTTTTTCTATCAGTCTACTGCTTTGACTCCTGCAAGGATAAAACTCCTACAGATAAAACTGACCGTAATTACCCCAAATACCACAAAGTAACATAAGAAAAATATATCTGGCGAGTTGTATTTTCTATATTTTTTTTGTCAAATTTTAAGTATTTTTAAACAAATTTATTTATGCTCATTTATAAAAAAAAACTTTGTAATTGAGAAAATAAACAAAAATGGGGAAATAAATTGTTTTGCGATTTTGACGATTTTTTCTCATTGAACTAGAAAAAAAAAACAGTCCGACAGCCCCGAATTCAGATGAAAGAGGGCATTATATTATTTTTGATTTCTAATTGGGTGATGTTGCTTTTGTTTTTGTTTTGTTTCTTTATTGTTTATTTTTTTCTTTATTGGCTAGTACATTAAAATGGCTGCGGGTTAACGGGTGTGTAAGTAAACAAACTTTGTTGGACTCCTCTTGTACTCTAGAAAGTTTTATTTGTTTGTTGTTGCCTTTGTAAGGTGCGTGTTGTTTCATGTACATATGTATGTGTGTATTTAAGTGCACATACATATAGTCATATAAATTCATAAAAGCCCTAAGTTACATTGAAAAAATTTTGGAGGACAAGCAAAAAACTCTCTAATATGAAAACTTAAGCAACATTTTTCAACATTTCTTATTGACGAATTAGTACAATTTTAATAAATAAAATTTTCCAGGGACATGCATTTTAATATGGTGGATCGAAATCTACCAAGAAGTCCTTTTGGAATTTTTTGTAATTTAGGGCTTTATTGAAATCATATGACGATATACATATGTATGTATGTATCTTTTCCAACTTTTTTATATTAAAATAAATATGTGCAATCATACATTGTTGCGGAGAATACAAATAGGTATTTATGAATGGTATAAAATTGTTTTAGCCACAATATCGGACTAACCTTAAGTACTAATATGAGCATAAGCCTTAACTTTTCTTAATATTGAAGCAGAATACAGAGAATGTTCTTAAAGGGCCTTTCACACTATAATACTTTGTATTAAGACTTGTCAAAAACTGTAATAATACGTGCAAGTATGATAGTGTGAAAACAAAATGTAATGGTGCGTTAGATTTTTTGACAGTCGCAACAAATCCCGTTAGATTTCTTTCGCACAAAATCTAATGAAAATTTTAAGACTTGTATGATAGAGTGAAAGGCCCTCAACTATAGCGCTGGCAAAGTATTGAGTAGTGGGTACCGAGTATCGGGTATTTCCTTTTTTTGGTTACTCAATACTCAAAAGTAGTAGTTTAGAGTTGTATTTTTAAGCAAGTTGAGTGGCTAAAATAGTGCTTAAAAATACATCACTATATTAAAAGACAACTAGGTGTAAGATTCTTTATCAAATCAATCTTAATCAAAACTAAATAATTTTTTTAGAGTAATTAAATTATTTCTTAAGTTGTTGTTAACGTTAAATTAAAATTTAGCTTTACATTTATTTTTTATTCAATAATAAAAGACATACAAAACCAATAATAGTTGAGAATCTATTTTAAATTTTTAAAGAAACTACTTCAATTTGCAGATAAAAACTGTGCGTTACAAATTCAAAAAATCCATTAAAAGTATTGAATAGTAAGTATTGCGTACGCAAATGAAAAGTATTGAATATTATTGAGTAATGAAAAGTAGTAGAATTTGCCAGCACTACTTAACTAGCATTTTTAGTTTAGATTTATTTTATAACAGAAATAAAATGTACGAGTAGATATCTATTTATCTGTAAGTCTATTGTACCTACATATGTATCTCATATTTTAATGGGGCCAAGTTAACAAATTCTTATGATCCTTAGGAGATCTGTGAGATCTCTCATAATAACAGGGGCGGTAGCCGGTCTATGAAATGTGAATTTAAATATCTACGTATATTGTTGGGACACGAGTTAATATCCATTTACATAGTATGTAGGTATATATAGGTATTTAATAGCTTTTAAAGGGAACGATTTCAACTATAGCAACAACAACAACATCTGCATCATACATTAAACTTGAAATTCTTGGCGAGAAGAAAAAAATTGAAAGAAATCACAAAACAAGGCGCGACAAAAAAGAAAAGCCAACAACAACTTGAACTTGTTTCCCTTCCAAACTGCAATCAGTGCAATCCCAGGCTCTGCCGAGACTCGTAAACTTGGGGAATGTTATTTTTAAATGTTACACATCACAATATTTGCTTTTCTTTATTTTATTTTTTTTGTTGTTAATAAATGTGTTTATTTTTATATACTGCTCGTATAGACTGACTTGACTGCACAGACAAGCGTGCGAGGGCATTAACTTTTGTTGTGTATTTTCTGCAACACATGAAAATATTGTCTGTCAGCGTGCCAGCCAGCCAGCATGCCTGCCTGTTCAACTGCCGGTGTTTATGTATTTGCTTTGTGGTGTATTGTATGTGTCACACGCACAGTCATCTCAACGAGCAGCAGCATTTTTTTTCGCAACATGATTTCAATTTGTAACACTGGAGTTGACATTTAGCTTCGTCCTGCCTCTCCCCCATTTATCACATAGAAGGAAGTAGCTATTTGTTCTTTCAATGACTTTTGCTAACTAAATTATCGTATGAACTCTTTAAGTTTATTAAACTTTTGCAGTGAACATTTCTCAATTTCTCATTTTTATTTTTGTTACAAAATTTCTGTTTACTTTTTCTTTGGCTTTTTTGGCCAATTTCACCTTGAAATTTGTTTTGTTTGTAATTTATTGGCATTTATTTATTCCTTTAAGCTATATTTTGTTTTTGTGGATAAAAAAAATTTCTCCTTCGCAAAATATGTTTGTATCTACTTCAAGTTTTTTAAAGAAAAATTATGATTATCTTACATTGAAAAGTCAAAGTTAAACTGCCTAAAAATACACAGGACAACAAAAAATTTCCTGAAAAAATAACAAGAAATTTAAAAAAGTGGAGGGCTGCCAGAAACATAGTTAAAAAAAAGAATATAATTTTATGAATAAGAAAAATATAAGCAAAGAAAATAATAGTAAAATTGTAGTTAATGATATTTTTTAAATTAATGATTTATGCCTAATTTGTTGAACTATTTAGGTTTATATTGAAATGAATTGTTTGTCTTGAGTTCATATCAGAGTTTACCCATTTCTTCTTAATTTAAGAAATTGTTTTTGGATAAATTCGTTATTTTATTAAGAGAATACTTTTTTGAATAAAAATATTTATATTATATTGAAAGGAATTGTTTGGCTTTGAACTTAAATTCAAATTAAAAAAAAATCTTAAATTAAAAAGGAAAATAAGTAAAGTCAGATTTGAGCGTAAGCCAAAGAAATCCTTTCAACATAAATTTAAAACAGTTCCATTAATTATGTACAAACATTAATTATCATTTTATTAATAATTGCGTTTGAAAAATACGATACGAAAAAAAACTTCAATTGCCTTCCAATCGTCAACAAATAGCTCAAACCAGTTAGCAAATACGCAAAAGTGTCGTTTTTAAGTCTTGTAACATTTCTTGTTTCTGGCAAAAATTTACCAAAAACCTCGTTTATTTACAATTTTCTTAAACTTGGTTGTCCGGTGTTCGTTTTTAAACCCTCCTTGACATCAACTCTTTTAATTTCAAAAGAAAAAAAATCATGCACACAAACATTTTCAAGATACAAAAAATAGAAACTTTCCTCAAAAATTTTTCCTAAGTCATGCAAAACTTAAAAATTTTTAATAAAAAAAATAAGTACAAATACAAAACAAAGTTCAATAACGTGAGCTTAAACGCCCAGTCAATTTTTTTTTCTTCTGCATGAAAATAGCAAAACACAACTGCCACAAGCAACTCTCATGTGGCATGAAAAATGTGCCGCCTGTAGTACAATACTTTTTCCACAACCCACTCACTCTAAAGAAATCATTGAGGGTTTTTTAAGTTGTGCAAGTGGTCCTTGTTGTTGTTATTGTTGTTGCTTAGACGATCGCCGTTTTCTATGTTTAATCGATAACTAAAACAAAAAAAAACTATTTAAATGTGGCTTTCTTTATTACGTTTTTTTTTCTTTATCGCACTCGTTTGAGTATAAATTTTTTTTAAGTCTTCCAATATAAAAATAAATAAAAAAAAGAAAAATAAAAATATGTTGCTCTCTGTTGTTGGGTTAGTTACCCCGTGCTTGATGGCAATGAACCAGAGCACCAATGACCAGTTAAGCCAACACAACAAACACAATGCAAACAAACCAACAAAGAGACCAGCAAGCAAACGTCAACAACAAGTATGACTTGAATTGCAACAACAGCAACAAAAACAACAGCAAATTACATATAAAACATCGTCATCATAGTCATCACCAACGTCATCTTCGTTATTCTCTTTGTAGTAGTATTCAGTGGCATGTATGAGTTTTAAATTTATTGTTGCATGGTCGCAGTCATTTCGTTTTTCTTGTTGTCTTGCTGCAGCAAATCGTCATGTTATCATGCCTCATGCCTCTGTGCAGTGTAATTTTGCATGTAGTTTTTTTTTTGTCTGTTTTATTCTCAGTTGTGTTGTAAATTTCTCTCGCAATCCCTGAAAACTTCTCTAAACGTTTCGTTAGAGCGAAGTTCATTTGAGTTTTTTTCTTTCTTATAAAAACACAAAGTGCAACGATCTCTGGTAATCAGCAGGCAGGCAATGAAACGTATTTTTTAGCTGCTTTCAAATGTAGGGAAACATTTTAATGAGTTCAAAGGCATTAAGAATGTGTTACAAAACCACAAAATTGACAAGACAATTTTTGAAAAAGGAAAAACTCTTTAAACGATACAATTTATAAATAAGAACTTATTTTCTTAAGTGTCTCAAAAAAAGTTTTTTTCCAAAGCAGAGGAACGATCTGACGGATACACATACGGACTTATAAGGCGAAATAGAAAATAAAAAAGCGGGACCTGGGGAAGTGAGACCTTTCAAACTTTTTGCAAATATTCATAAAAATACAAGCGTCTTTTGTAGTTTAAAATTAAAGTTTAAGTCGGTTAAAAATATTCCTAAACTCAAGCAGGAATTGTTTGTACTACAATTAAATTTTCTCCCACAAAGTTTTTATAATTATTTTGTTTTTCTTTTAAATCTACACCGTTTCTTATAGAAACTCTAGTTATAGAGTCTCTAAGCAAGCACAGGGGACAAATTACGGCATTCGATATCGAACGAAATTTCCATACAAATTCAAAAAATTTTGTACGGGATTTCGTACAATATCGATTGCCGTAATTTGCCCCCGGTTTTTATTTTTGAATTGTCTTTAATCAAAAAAGGATTTTTCATAGAAAAATTGTCTCTGGTTGTCTTTGATGAATGCAGTGTTTAAATCTGTTTAAAGACACCATCGTCTTTTACTAACAGAAATTTTCTGTAGAAAAATTATGCTTAATCAAACATTGTCTTTAGAAGAATTCTCTTTAAAAAAATTCTCTTTGATGAAGAAAAATTTTCTATGGAAATTAAAAAAACTCTTTAGGAAAGAAAATTGCCTTTGACCAATAGAAATTTTCTTTAGAAAATAGTCTTTGATGAAGACAAATTTTCTCTGATAAACACAAACTTTCTTTAGATCAAGCCAAGTTTGCTATAAAAAGAATCATTTCTGAGCAGCACAAATTTTCTATAGAAAAATTAAAAAAAATTAGTTTTTGATCAAGGCAAATTTTCTATGGAGAAATTATCTCTGAGCAAAATAAATTTTCTAATGAAGTCAAACTTTCTATAGAAAAATCATTTCAGATCACCACCATTTTTTCATAGATTTTTGATTAAAAAAATTTCTATAGAAAAACTTTCTATAAAAAAATTGTCTTTAATCAAAAGAAGTTTTCTATAGAAAAACTGGCTCAAAAAGACTGTAATCAAAAGAAAGTTTCATTGGAAAAGTTCCCTTTCTTACAGATAAACATTTTATGGAAAAATTCCCTTTGTTCAAGAGAATTGTGTATTAAAAAATTATCTTTTATCAAAAGAAAGTTTCATTAAAATAATTTCCTTTCTTAGAGATAAATTTTGTTATAGGTAAATTGCTCGTGATCAAGAGATACATTGCTCAAGAGAAAGTTTCTATAGAGAAATTTTCTATGATCCAAAGATAGGTTTCATTAAAATAATTTTGCTAATTTTTCTTTGCTAAAAGCCCCCAACAAACAAAACTTTTTGAAATTCTTTCAAATAATTTCCCTTCTTGCAGATAAGTTTTCTATAGGAAAATTGTCTGTGATCAAGAGATATATTGTCTTTAAAAAATTGTTTTGCTGAAGAGAAAGTTTCTATAGAAAAATTCTCTTTAAAAAGTAAAACTTTTCTTTAGAAAAAGTTTCTTTGGTCAATAGAAATTTTCTATAGGAAAGTTATAAAAAACAAATTTTCTATAGACAAAAGTTGCCTACAACTTTTCTATGGAAAAGTTGTCTTCGACCAAGACAAATTTTCTACAAATCTATTCAAGTCATTTTTGAGTATGACCAATTTTCTGTAAATAAGATAAAACTTGCATTTGATCAATAAACATTTTCTTTAGAAAAATTACATTTGATCAAGAGAAAGTTTCATTAGAAAAGTTTCCTTTCTTACAAGATAAATTTTTTTAAAAAAATAATTGTCTTTGAAAAATCGTTTTGATCAAGAGAAAGTTTCTATAGAAAAATATACTTTGAAAAATATTAATTTTGTTTTGAAAAATCTTCCTTGTTCTATAGAACTTTAAAAATAAAAATTATTTTCTATAGAAAAAAGTTGCCTAGAACTTGTCAGTGAAAAATTGTCTTTGATCAAGACAAATTTTCTATAAATCAAGTAAAGTTTTCTGTAGAAACAGCATTTCTGTGTAAACCCGATTTTCTATAGAAAAATTGTCGAGATTATGGGGTTAAAGTTTTTATTTGAAAAAAATATAAATTAAAATTCAGTTGATTCAAAACAATTTTCTTATATCAAAATGTTGTCAAACTTTCATTTAAGGCTTTGCTTTGTTGTTTTTGTTTTTTTCATATTAGTTCAAATTAAAAGTGAATAAACTTTGTAAAATGTTTTTGTTTTTTGTTTAATAAAATGCCAAAACTTTCACGCTGCTTGTTGTTTAAGTTTTCTCAGCCTGAAACATTAGACGACATAGACAAGAGTCTCATTGTGACTTTTAAATTAGCAAATCAACTTAAATAGTTTGTTCGTTCGTTCGTTTATTGCATTTATTACCTTTTGCACAGACAGACAAACAGATGGACAAACAGACAGACAAACAGACGAACAGAAACTCTAACAAAATGCAAAATTGTTCAAGATTAAATTGCACTCAAATTTAAATTTTGTCTTTATTTAAACATTTCTGCATTTTCAAAAGTAAAAGAAAGGCTTTTTTTGTTGCAAACTATTGTTAATAGACCAAGACAAATGGCAACAACAACAAAAAAAGAAAAAAATGCAGCCATGAACTCCAAAAGTCAACTGTTTACTTTCAAAGTTTCCACAACGAAAAAAAAGAGAGCAATAAAAACAAAAACCTTTAAAATTTAGTTGGACGATGATTTTTCTTTAAGCTCAAGGTGGCCTAGGTTCTTAACCCTTTCAGGAATGGTAGATGGATGGATGGGCCATTTTGTAGATATTTTTTATTTTTTAATTTCGTAAGATCTCTGTTTATTTCTGTGAAATTTCTTTTTCTGTGTCCTCTTTACTCCGTCTGTTGCTTAAACGATCTGCGAAGGATTAATCATCTCATTCACTTTATTGCCGCCCCCAGCAGTTTGCAATAGTTTGCATTAGCACTCGCTTGTGTTGCTGGTGTGTGCAGCACCAAAAACTACCAGTTGCATATTTTCACTTTAGTTTGGAAGGTCAAAATCCTCTATTGTACACTGCATATTATGCAGTATATTAACCTCTCTTCGTTGCTTCGTTTTTTTATGTTTAATTTTGTTTTGTAAAGCACTAAAACGATTTAAACGAAATATTTAAAATTTACCCAGTCATACCCAGTTGGTCTTTCTTTGCCTGTCAGCTTAGCCTGCCTTAACCATCCATGCCTTGGCATTTTGTTTTTCTCCATAAGTCAGTCAACTTTCATTCAAACGATCAGAGTGCCTTTGGTTTGTTCGTCGACAGGCTTTTTTTGTTTTTTTTTTTTAAAAGGAAAAAATAAAATTGCAATAACAATGCAGCAGCAACCAGCTCTAAACGACACACTAGAGAGTCAGTAGTACATTGAACGTCATACTCATCGCATGTATAATGTTGTTCATATGTTGTTGTTGCTGTTGTTCTTGCTGTTGTTGCTCGCCACAGTCTGTCGTAGAGCCGTAGTAGTTGTAAAAGGCCCAGTCAGGTAAGGAGCAGCAATGGGATTTCAGCATTTGCAATTTATTGTTCAAAATAATATTTATTTATGCACAATGTGCACATGCAGTTGTTGTTGTTGTTGATGTTGTAATCAATAGTTTAAGGGGTCTTTTGTTGTGGTTTGACTGGCTTTTGGCTCTACAGCAGTTGGGAAAATTGGCTGGCATTGGCACAATCTCTCCTGTTGGAGTGTGTTTGTGTGTGTGTGTGTGTGGCTGTTGGAGCCATAAAAAATTATGTGGGTTTGTATTATTTGCCACTGCTGCCAGTGCTGTTATTGTATGCAACTCATGGTGAATGTCTCTGTCACTGGCATTGTGGGCTTCAAGTGTTGTTGTTGTTGTTGTCGTCTTGTCTTGTCTTGTCTTGTGTGCATTGTTTTTATGGAGAGTTTAGTCACCTTTAGGAAAAATAAATAAATAAAAAGAAAACTAAAAAACTGCAATTGGCGGCACCTTCACTTGGCAACACACTCGATTAATAATTTGTTGTTGTTATTTATGTTAAACAACAACAACAACAACAACAGCAACATGTTTAGAAAATTATAATGCGTAATTTATGATCGATATATTGAACTTTCGTTGCAATGAGAAAGTTTTTTTGTTTTCTTTACTAAAAAAAAAACAAATAATATTACAACATGAAAACTATTTGAAGAAAACACCAGAAAATAAAGCAATTGTAATTAAATGATAGAAAATTAAAAAAAAATTAAAAAAAAAACAATAAAACTTAAGATATTTTCTGAGCCAAAGTTACATATTTTCTGATCTATTAGATTTCAATTGAAATCTTTATCAAAATTAATCTAGGCGCAGGGTAGTGCATCACAAGGTCTCCTTACAGAGGTAACCTCTTGGGTGAAATTTCAAAGTTCTAGCGTAAAATATGTAGCTGTGAAGGTAAATCAAACAACAGTTTTGTTTCAATAGAGATTTTCATGAACACCGTCTTTAAACTGGCTTAGTGACTTAGTCAAGGAAAATTTGTTGTAACGTTTTTTTTACCGAAATAATATGTAATCGATATTACTCCTTGTATTTTGTAATAACAACTAAGGAATTTGTCGATTTACAAGACTATTTCAAGAATTTCGCTCAAGAATTGCAAAAGAGATCTGCGCTTCCATCCAAAAACGTTTGGTTGGTCGTCCGTCATTTGCTGAACAGCCAACCGGTAGATTTCTTGTTGAGAAAAAACGTTTTCACCTGTGGCTAGAATTAGAGTTCACAATGGCGCTCAACAAAAAATTTGAAACTGTATAAAAAATCCGCTACACACTCGTTATGTCCTAATTTCAACATCCACCTATGTTTTTCTAGGACTAAAAACTGTTTTAAAGAATACCATTCAGATGCATAGAGTTGAAAATAAAACTAATTTTCTTCCAATTAAGCATAATATTTTATTTATTTCTGAAAAAAATTATCCCCTAAACCACGAAGATCGTTTATAGGCGGTCTTCCTTGTTTTTGTCCAGGAGATTTTTTTTAGCAATTGAAATTCAAATTTTTAATTTGCAGCAGAAAAATTTACTAAAACAAAAATTATTGCCGCAGCTTAATTCGTGTTTCAAATTCAGGCTTTTAAGGGTTAAATTTTTTTTTGTGAATTTTGACAAGAATTATGTGTAAAAGTCTTAAATGAGAATTGAAAAATAATTTGATGGTGTGAAGGGACTTTTTCACTATATGCGGTTCGGCTACTATATTTTTTTTATCTTTATATTCACTTGTAATTTCAAACTCTTATACTCCCGGTTTCGTAGAAACATTTTTCTGTAGAAAAATATTTTTTTCTTTCAAATAGAGCTCCCGTTTCCTAGTTGACAATTTCCTTAAGCGAATTTTTTTTTCAGAAATCACGATCCATTAAACCCTGATCGTGCACAAATGCAGGCCAACTTTTCTTAGTCACAATAAATTATTTTGTTTATTTGGGTCATGAAGAATGTTTTTACGAGTTTCTAATTTTTTATTTTAATTTTTTCAAAATGTGTTGTTGTCTTGCTGTTGTTTGGAAATTGTCTACTCTCTCTCTCTATCTGCACATCTGTCCGTCCTTCATTTCCTGACTGATTGTCTAATATTATCCAACTGAAAAATTGCTGTCATCTAGCATTTACTTTTAAACCAGCTCTTCCCGTAATGTTCCCTTTAAACGAATATATTCTTTAGAATTTATTTATTTATTTAATTTTGAAATTATTCATTTTTCATTTTCGTTTTCTCTTCATATTTGTTTACAACTTTAAGTTGTTTTTTCCCTGCTTTTTTCTACTTTCAAAACATGTTTTTTTTTTTTTTTTTTTAATTTTTGGCAAAATATCCATCAAAAACTGATGTCATAATATAGTTTTGTTACAGCCGAAACGAAAAGAGTAGAACAAATTTAAAATGGCTAATAACTACATAGAAAAAAAAGAAAAAAAAGGAAAAAAACCATTAAGTCAGTCTTTGTGGCATAGTTTTTGAAAGTGGTATTAGATTCGTGGAAGACGACGAGTAGAAATACGAAATAAAAAAACAATAATAATAACTTTATTAACTTGTTGTTTTGTATCTTGAAGAATGAAAAAAGAAAAAAATCCAACATACTTTCAACTTGTCTCAAAGTGCTTTAAAAAATTACGCAATATATTTTTTTATTTATGTGTCATAACAGCGTCATATTTTTTGTTTGAAATTTGTTTCAATTAAAAAATATTTAAGAAACTTTCAACTACAAAATTTCTTTTTTTTTCTAACTTTAATAATTTCCCTTGACATTTAAAATTTCCTCAGGGAATTCAATTACAGCTGTACGTACAGTTTGTTGCCTTTATATCCTCATAAAGATTTACTCTTGTTTAAATTCCACTCTGAGGCATTTGCCACTTAACTTCTTCAGCCCAAAGTTCCTTTTGTTGCTTCTGGTTAATTTTTCTTACCATATGGCTGACTGAGCGCTGAATGAGCCTCTGATGTTAATAACACAAACGCACTTGTAGTGCGAGTAGCGAAATTTCCAAATCATCACGTGCAAAACACTTGTAATAACAAATCAAGTCCAACACAGAGCCCATCATTAGCACCCCAAATGCAAAAGCCATGCAGCACAAACATCAACATGCAACTCACACATTATTGCCGGCCCGGCCATTGGGAGAAAATTTCTAGAAAACCATAGAAGAAGAAAGAAAAAAAACTAATGGCAAAAAATATATAAAACAGGAATTCCAGAAGTACGTGGCAGGAGTGGCCAAAGGGGAATGCACCAGAGTAGTCAGTGATCGTTAGCAGAGAAATGTGTGTAATTTTCAATAGAACAGTTACAAAACTGTGTTTATATGTGAATTACACTAAAGCAACTTGAAGCTGGTGCATGTGGCAAACAAGGTATGATGAGTATGAAAAAAAAGCATTTAAATATTTATGAACGTGTGTTGAAAAAAAAAAACGTAAACTTGGCAGTAAAGCACAGTCACACGAGCACGCAAAGCGAAGTTATTAGACTTGTTAAAGAGTTCCCTGGTGCTAAAACACAGTAAGCAGCGAAATGCAAAGACAAAATTACAATTTTAAAAAATCGCTTTTGAAATAATAATTACGAAAGGTCATAAAAAAAAATCATTAAAAAAATAGTTATAAAAATATTTCAAACAAAATTTAAAAAAAAAGTAAATTCTTTGTAAAAAGTACTTGAAAAAATTCTTTTAAGAAAGCGATTTTAAATAAAGGACATTTAAAATTGTACCTTTTAAATTAATGACTTTTAAAATAAAGACTTTTGCAAACAAGTGGATTTTTTAAATATGTAAACTATTTTTCTTTTGCAAAAAACTCGCTTTTTTAAAAAGTATCTTTGAAAAATAAAAAAGTACCCATTTAAACAATGCACAAAATTTCTTTCAGAATATTTTTAAGAAAGCGAAAAAGTAATTTAAAAATTAGCTTTTCGAAAATTTATACTTCTTAAATAAAGTAATTTTTTAAAAAAGTACCTTTAAAAAAATTATCCTGTTAAAAAGGTTCTTTTCTACCGAAAAAATACGTTTTAAAAAAGAACTTAAAACACATTAAAAAAAGACTTATTCAAAAAAGTAAATTTAAGAGAAGTACCTATATAAAAGTACCCATTTAAAGAAAGCACAAAATTTCTTTCAGAAAGCGAAAAATTAATTTAAAAATTAGATTTTCAAAAATTTATACTTCTTAAATAAAGTAATTTTTTAAAAAAGTACCTTTAAAAAAATTATCCTGTTAAAAAGGTTCTTTTCTACCGAAAAAATACGTTTTAAAAAAGAACTTAAAACACATTAAAAAAAGACTTATTCAAAAAAGTAAATTTAAGAGAAGTACCTATATAAAAGTACCCATTTAAAGAAAGCACAAAATTTCTTTCAGAAAGCGAAAAATTAATTTAAAAATTAGATTTTCAAAAATTTATACTTCTTAAATAAAGTAGTTTTTCTAAAGTACTTTAAAATATCGTGTTAAAATGGTTCTTTTCTACCGAAAAAAGTATTTAAAACACATTAAAAAGGTACATTTTCAAAAAGTACAATTCTCAAATAAACACAATATATAAAAAAAGTACTTAAAACACATTAAATAGACCTTCTCGAAAAAGTAAATTAAAAAAAGTACATACCTATAAAGAAGTACAATTTAATAAAGTCTATTAAAAAAAAGTACTTTTTTAAACATTTAAATTTATAAAAAGTACATTTCTGAAATCAATACCTTTTTATAAAAAAGTATTTGAAAAGACAAACGAAAAAATAATCTCTTATAAATCTTTCCTCTTAAAAATTATTTTTTTGTACCTTAAAAAAATTTTATGTGTTATAAAAAAAAATTTTTAATAAATGTCTGCTTATCAAACAAAAAACCGGTTTTAAAACAGTAAATTTTTTAAAAAGTTCCCTGTTAAAAAAGAATCATTTAGAAAAAGTATATTTCAAAAAGCGTAAATTTAAAAAAATAATGGAAAAAAACAATTTAAAAAATACAATTTTAAAAAATACAATTTAAAAAAAACTTCCTTGTTGTAAAAGTACCTTCTGAAAACCAGTACCATTTTATAAAAAGTATTTTTAAAAAACACCATTTTAAGGCAAGTTCCTTTTGAAAAAAGCAAGTTTTTAAGAAAATCGGTTTTTAATAAAGTGCCTGTTAAAAAATTAAATTTTTAACAATAGTTTCTTTTCAAAAAACTACCTGTACAACAAAGTACATACAAATTTAAAGTTTTTCATAAAATAAAAAAATTAACTTGTTAAAAAGAGATTCTTTTACAAATTTTACTCAATAAGATTTACTATTTATACAATTTTCTTCTGAGAAAAATTACATTTATGTAATTAATACTTTTTGAAAAAATACTTTTTAAAAAAGTACTTTTTGTGAATTTTTAGCTAAGAAAATTGCAACACAAATTTTCCTTATCAGACTTCTTAGTTTTTATACTTTTATGATCCTCACTGTACACACTTAATTCATAGTAATGTAATTTTCTTTTAATGAAAGGCATAAACAGCAGAGTAGTAGAAATGATCTTGCAGCAACAAACACTAGAATAATTGTAAAAATAGAAGAAGAACCAGAAGAATTGTAATTCGCAATAGAGCATTAAATGATGACGTTTTTATTGTGCCTACAACAACACTTACTATTCGTATGCGTTTGTTGTTGTTGTTGTTGTTGCTATCGTTGTCAAGAAAAAGTGCATTGAACGCTTTGTGCATGTTAACAAAGGGTTAAGGACCCAGAGAATTTAACCGACACACACAATCTGTATAGTGAGAAAGAAAGGCGGACTGGAGGACAGGAGGACAGGACAGCCTGACGGACTAGTTGGCTGGCGGACGAGCGAGCATTCATTCAGACCGGCCAAATTAAAATTAAACGTGTTTCGATTTCAAATAATCGTAAAAGAGATGCATTTGCTTTTATTTTTATTAGCGTTTGTTTGCAATGATGCCAATTGCAATTGTAGGTGTTGGTTGTTTTGTGTTACACAGCCGCAAACTTACAATCATCATTTATATTATGGTGATAAAAAAGCTCATGGGCTTTTGTTGTACAACAAGAAATAGCAAAAGAAAACTTGCTGATGGGTATGAGTGTATGTGTGTGTGTTTGCATGAATGTGTGCAACAATAAAAAAATGTGCCATTAAATTTAACTATGATTTTTTTTGTATTTTGTGTTGCTGTTGATATTGCTGTTGTTGTTGTTTTTGTAATTGCTGGGCTGCTGTAAATTGTTGAACCTACATCAACATTCGAAAAGTGAGCAGAACACGATAATGGTGATGACGATGATGATGACGATGACGACGACGATGATGTTGTAAATGTTGCCTCGGCAACTTATAAAAATAATTTCATTATCATTTTCATCTTGAATTTATTGTTGTTGAACTTCTTTTGATGCAGCCAAACAAACACTCGGTCAGAAAGAAATCTAGTGGCTTTGAACTTCAAATGAAAGAAAATTAAGTGGAAATAATTTGAGAGTTGTCTGTGTGTGTGTATGCATGTGTTACATATTTTAAAAATGCCCTATAAAAAGAATGTTTACACGAAATATGTTTATTGTGTGGATGGTTCCTTTTGTGGACATGACAAATACTCGTCGTATAAACATATTTTAAAACCACAAAACAATGCTTTATTTATCTGGTTAATTCTTTTTAAACTTTTTTTGTTAAAAGTGCACTTTTTCCTTCAAACTTTTGTTATCGATAACTTAAAGAATTCTTATCGATAACTATTTTTATTTAAATTTCAATAACTTTGTTTATAAATTTTGATAATATTAAAATATTGGAACAAAATTTATTATCGATAACTTCAAAATCTTATCGGGAACCATTTTTATATAAAATCCATATTTTTTGTTTGTAAATTTTTAAAATATTCAAAAAGTTCTGTTGATAACTTTTTATTAAAAAAATATCGATTACCATTTTTATATAAAACCAATATTTTTTTATTGAATTTTTCTGTATTATTGATAAAGTTTTGTTATCGATAACTTTTTCAAAATTGTTTTTATTAATAATTAATTTAAATATAAAATCAATATTTTTTGTTTGTATGTATGCTTTTGAATATCAAAAAAATTTTGTTATCGACAACTTTTTTTAATCTTATCGATAACCATTTTTAAGTAAAATCTATATTTTTTGTTTATAGATTTTTAAAACATTGAAAGTCTTTTGCTATCGATAACATTTAAAAAAAAAATTTATCGATAACTATTGTTGTATAAAATCATAAATTTTTGTTTGTAAATTTTGCCATTATTGAAACTATAAAAAAGTTTTTTTTTATCGATAACTTACCAAAAAATTCATTGATAAATATTTTTATTGAAAATTGCTATCGATAACTATTAGGGTTTTGCAATCTCGTTGAATTTTAAACAAAAAAATAAAAATTAACTTTTTTTAAAAAATTTGTGGTTAAATTAAAGTTTTTTTTTTGCAAATGTTTCAAGCATTTTTAAATTTTTGGCCGATAAATATTTATTGTAAACTATGAACGTATTAAATATATCGGAAGTTTTACCAAAAAAAATAGCCCTTTTTGTTTAACTACGGATCTTATTTAATATAACAACTGTAGCGTTATGGAGTTTTTATAACAATTCCAAGTCTTGAGATAAATTGTTCACTTCACATTGAAATGGAAAATCTAGTGAAAATGTTTACAACTACAACAACATTATTAGAGGCCAACAAACAAACACACAAACGCTGAGAAACGAATCTACTTAATCAGCAGCCAGCAGAAATGTTTGTAATAATGAACATTAAACTAATGATCATAATCATAATGATGATCTTGTATTTCTTCTTCGACTTCTTCTTATTCAATACCATCATTATCGCCATTTATAAGATCAATGGCTCTTGGATCTCGGTTCCTCTGTTGTAATGAGTTGCAGTAGTCACATGAACAACAACAAACGATGTGTGTATTTAGGCGGGGAGTGAGGGGGAGTGCAACGATGTGTTTGTTGTACAATAAATCTGTGGGTAACTTGTAAATTGTAGATGCCTGTATCTGTGTATGTGTGCGTGCATGTGTGTGTGTATATTAAATATCTTTGTATTTTGTAGTTTCAATGTCGAGATCATTTTTAAAGATCACTTTTTATTTCTGTCCGAAAATGCTTGCAACCACAAAGTGTTTCGTTTCTGAGTGAATGCAAGTGTGCTTCTGTGTCAGTGTTTGTGTGTGATGTGCTTGTGTTTGTGTGCGAAGCATCTGTGTGAATTTGGAAAAGAAGAAGGCTTTTAAAATCTCGTTTCCATAAGATCATTGAACGTTTTGAAGTGAATTGTAATCATTGTTTTTTTTTCTTTCTCTCTCTCTCTCTCTTCCTCTTACTTCTTTCTGCTTCTTTAAAAGAGGCGATTTACTGCATGCAGCACAACAAAGTACAATGATCCATTATTGTAAAAAATAAAAATAAAAATCAATCTTTAGCACACACTACTACTGCTGGTACTTTACAGTCAATGCAAACTCAAGAGGAATTTTTATTTCGGTTTTTATTTATCAACAATTCAAAAGCCAACAACCCACATCAATGGCTTTAACAACAAGACAGACAACACATTTTCCAGTTTTTCCTTCTTCGTTCTTCTATTTTTTTCTATAATTTTCTTCAAGAACAAACCAGATTGTGTTTTATATTTTACTCTTCTGCTTCAGCTGGGGTTTAACGTTAAGACTTCCGTAGAAATTTCCATTAGATTGGCTGCATTTTAGGAAAACTTTAGCAAAAAAAAATATTATGTTGACTTGAATGTTTTTTTCTTTCTTTAATATTTCATGATCACGTTTTGTTTCATGATCATGTTTCATGTATTATTTATAAGTTTGGTTCGGTAATCTGGAATTGAGTTCAAGTGCAATGATGTTGCAACAGCAAAAATAAAATAAAAAAAATAAAAAATGTGAAAAAAAAACTTTATAAAACTAGAAGCTTTTAGAAGAAATTCTATTAAGAAAAATACATTTCAATGGCACAAGTAATGACAAGGAAGTGAAGAAAAATGCTAATAAATCTGGTTTGTTTGGTTAATAGTATAAAATGTAAGAAATTAAATATCTTTAAATAGCATTTGTAAAGAAAAGTTTAAAAAAAATTTTTAATCATTAAATTGCTGGCGAAAATTGTAATTTAAAGTTTTTTTTAAACAAAGTTTGATTATTAACAAAAGTTTTGTTATGTTCTCTTCATTATTTTTTATTTAAAAATATAAATTCTATTTAAATTTTTGTTTTTAAATTTTACATTATTTTTATCGAAGTTTTTCTGTATTATTATCGGTAAAAGGTCTTCAGTTTTTATTTACCGATACCTTTTTACAAAATATTTGTACACATTTTTCTTAAAACAATTTTGTTACTGAAATTTTTATTAACAATTTCCAAACAATAACTTTGGGTTGGAAAATATATTTTTCTTTGTCTATTTGTGCTTAAAATAAAAAAAGCTAAACGATATTTTAAAATGTTTTTAGAAAATAATTAATATTTGTAAGTAATTAGTCGAACTTAAGTTTGGTTTATATGGAAAGGAAGCTTGAGCCAATCAATTCTTTTCAATGTAAACTTTTTAGAAAATTATTAAATTAAATTATTTTTTCGAAAATTTTTTCATAATTTTCATCAAGAACAATGATTTTTGATTTCGATAATTTTTTTTTCGAAACTAAAGTTATGTGGATGCAAATATGTACATATATCATCGATAGCTTATAAAATTTTGTTATCGAAAAAAATTTTTTTGGTAAAAATTCTCCTTTTTTTAAAATATACGTAGGCTTAAGCATGTTCTATCGGTAATTTTTATAAAATGTAATTCACGCTAACTATTTTTAAAAATTGTATAATAGATAAGTTTGTTTCCTTTCGATAACTGTTTTCCAAATTCAGATTGGTATATTCAAAAATATAAATTATTGATTTTTTTTGGCAAAATATTTTTACTAACAAAAAATTTTCATAAAAAAAATATTTTTGATTTCGATATTTCCTTTAAAACTAAAGGTATCGAATTTATAAGTTATCGATAACTTCAAAAAAATTTTCATCATTTTTTTTTAGTTATTGCATGTTTTGAATACAATTGTTCTTTTCCTAGGGCGTTTCTCCTTTTTTAACTTTTTCAATTTTTATTTGTTATCGATAACTTTTTTATTTTAACTATCGTTAACTTTTTTTAAATTTTAATTAATAATAATTGATTATTTTATAAGCTTTGAAAAAGTTTTCATAAACAACATTTATTCTTGATTTTTGATAACTTTTCCGTCAAAACTAAAGGTGTGTAAATGAAAATATGTTATCGATAACTTGTGAAAATCCTCTAACGATTTTTTTTTATTTATTATATATATTGAATATTTCTTTTCGTAAAATTTATCGTCTTTTTTAATCTTTTGTAATATTTTTGTTATAGATAACTTTCTTTGACTTTAAGTATCGATAACTTTTTTTAGAATTTTATTTAATAATTAATTATTTTAACAGCTACAGGTACCTATATAACTTAAAAGTTTTGCTGCCAATTTTTTATTAATTTTTAGCAAATTTTTTTGAGTTTTTGCATATTTTGGATGCAAAACATGTTCTTGTTTTGACGTTTATAATATTTTAATATCGAATACATTTTTTTTGACGTTTATAATATGTTAATATCGAATAAATTTTTTTTAATTTTAATAATTAACTAGAGTATCCAGCGGCCGACTCAATCGACCGCATTCTAGAAATTAATAATAAACATTTACATAAATAAATACATACGATAAAATACAAAAACAAAAATCATTTTAAAATTTAAATAAACAACTTAAAACTCTGTCTCTGTCTATGCAAAATCAAATTGGAGAAACACACATGCACACTTTGTTTATTTTTCATGTTGAAGCTGATACATGCACGCGTAACAAGTGTGCATGTGTTAGTAGCAACTTTAAATGCTTATAGCTCCCTAAATATCGAACCGATTTAAATAAAATTAAGATTGTGCACATCTATGCCAAATCCCGTTTATAAACATATAAATCTTTCCGAAATCGGTTCAGTATTACGGCCGTAAAAAGGTATCTAAAAAAACGTGTTTGCCTATTTATTATATAGATAATGGACTATTTGAAAAGCTACAGGTACGTAAATTAAAAGTTTTGCTGCCAATTTTTATAAATTTCAAAATTTTCTCAACTTTTTTAGAAAAACTGCTGGACTCAGAGAGTTGGTAATTTTTCATGATACGTATTTGTATCTAATGTTGTTTTGTCTATTCATTTATATTATCTCATTAACAATTGTTGTTACACATTAAAGCAGGGCAGAGTAAAAAAGCCAACAAAAACCGCGAATTGGCCAACAACCACGACACTTTGTTTTTGCAACTTTTAACAAAGTTATGTAAAAAATAAAAAATAAAAAATTTAACAAACAACAAATTAAAACACGCGATTTTTTTTTCTGCAAATTGAGGTTCTGTTTTCTTTTCAATTCATGTGGTGTTTTGTGTTTATTTCAATAAAATTATATCAAATAAAAAAAATCATGAATGTTAAATAATACCAAATGTGAGTGTGAGTTCTGAATATCTGAATTGGCTGTCTGTCTGGGCAGTGTGTGTATGTATGTCCGTCTGTCTCCATGGATGTATGGATGTATGCCTGAGTGTTTAAGTGTTTGCTGGATAAACTATAAAATGTGTCTGTGTGTGAGTGCGAGTGTCTCTCATTGTGTTTGTGTATATTATAATGGCGGTTAATGGAGGTCATTCACTTTCGCACGAATTGTAATGTTTCTGTTTATTTTTGCCATTTGCTGAATTTATTTTTTCAATTTTTGCCAAAGACTGTCTTCCAAAGGCGGACTTTGATTTTTTCTGCTGTTATTTTTTTTATATATTTTTTGCAATACAAAAAGGTTTCAAACTTTTTTCGTTTTTTTTTGTTTTAATAACCAACTTGGTTTCATTTTTGTTGTTGTTTTATGTTGTTTTTTTTTTGGATTTATTTTTCAGTATTATAAGTTATTAGGTCTTTTGCTTTTGACTTCTTTATTCAATTGTTTTTATTCTTCGGTTTCTTGGTTTTTATGGGCAGGGTTTTCAAAGGAAATTATTTTTTTCATATACCTACCTACATATATTTTTTGTTAATAAGTTAGTGTGTTAAATTTTAGTTGATGCTTTGGGGCATTTTTCAGACATTTCTATTCTTTATTTTCAAGGAACAGGTGGTAAAATATAAGTGGGGGAATTTGAGTTTAAATATTTGAGTAGTAAAATATAGTGACGCTATTCCTATAGACGTTGGATGGGCAGTTGCTAGCTTGGTGCAGAGTCTAAGGCGCTTGCTGGGGCGATTCTGTACGGCCGATCAGGTGTTGAGGTATCACTGAACTACAACGGCCACGTATTACAAAATTGTACAAATTTATTAAAACTATAAAAAGTATGATTTGCGTAACTGGATGCGAAAACATTGTAAACATTTCAAAAGGAAACGTAACACGTGCCTTCAATTTAAGCCGAAAACACCATAAAATATATTATCTTTAAAAAAATATATAATATAATTTATAAGCAAATGAGATAAAAAAATTTTTAGTAAACGCGCTTAAAACTATTAAACAAATAAATAGACCTAATTGTCTACAAAATTTTTGATCATTTTGTTGTCGTGCAAAAAAAACACCAGAAATGGCCTACAAATTGATACCAACAAGTTCTTGGAACTGGAACATTTGTGTCAAAAAATAAAAATAAAAATTGAGCTTTACTGAAAGATCAGAAAAAATTTTTCTAAACAGACAAACAGATGAGATTGAACAAAAAAACAGTGGACAACCTGAAAGCAGAACAAACAACAAAAACATTATGATTAAAAGCCTAATTTAAGAACCTAAAAATTATTTAAAAAAAAACTCAATAACCAAAATCGGTTTTTATAAAAGTTAAAAAAGTCGCCCCTCTTAACTCTTAAAATCTGCAGAATTGTCTACGAAATAAACCAGTTTTTACTCATGAGCAGGGTTTGGAAAACGGGAATTGTCGGGAAAGGACATCCTCATATCGTTTGGGAAAACTTTGTCCGTTTCGTCGGGAAAATCACGCAGTGAATGCCAACTCTTCATTTTGCCACTTTGGCCAATAATCCCTCACTGGTCATATATGTATGATACATGGCAGAATAATACAGATAGTGTCGAAGCGTTAACGGACTTTTTTTTGGGTTTGGGTCTTCCAAAATTTGATTATGTATTACTAACACACACCCACACTACTAAAAAAGCACACTTTAACATGTGTACCAAATGCAGATAAGAAAATTATATATGATTCTATCGTGAATTTTGCCAAACTCTTTTAAATATATTCTGTATTAATTAAATTGTATATTAGACTCATTTTCGGTCAAAAGAACTGTGGAAGATAAGTCAAGCAAGAACATCAATGTTAATGAAATAGTAGTTTTTAATCCAAAGTGATTATTATTTTGGCTAATGTTCGTAACATTTTTAGTCAGAAAGAATTGGACATAAGACCAATATTCCAAAGGAACAAGGGAAAATATTAACATCAATTAATTTCAACTTAAACGACAGAACAGAAACAACGTTGTTTTTCGGGAGCCGCTACACTCCCATCATCAGTATTTATGTGTGTTTCCATGTATCCGCCACTTTCCGCAACTTCAAATTAACCCATTGTAACACGTTGTAAAGTTTTTTGTTGTCTATAGAAATTAAGCTTGAAGAAGTTTTTTATTTTTAATAAAATATTAATAAAAAGGTCGAAGAGTTAGAATAATTTTATTTAAATAAATTCTAAGCAGACATTCCAGAAAAATAAAGATCTGTTGTAAGTGTCGGCGAAATTGATTTTGATTCATGTGAAATCATTTAAAAACAATTGAGTTCTCAATATTTATTTAAGACGCTACAAAAGTGCACGTGAGCCAAAAATATAATGTTGTGCATGAGTGAAATATTTGTATGCGTACATGAGCGTGAGTGAAAAGTCACTCACGATCCCATCTCTGGCGAAAAGTAATTAACTTAGTTTAGAAACTTCATACTTTCCGGGATTCCCAGGAACGCATTCTTTGCGGCCTCCCATTTCCCATTTGAAGTAAAAAAGTTCCAAATACTACACATGAATTTCTGTGTTCTGCGTTTGCAAAGAATTCGTTTCGAAAATGTTTGCTAGCAATTCTCTAAGCGACTTGCTCGCTGGGTAAACACAAACAGCATTTAAATGTTTTATGAATGAATTCTTTGTGAAACAAATTCTTCACGAATTCTATTTTGTTTTGCAATGTCAATATTTGTTTAAATGTTTGCAAAATATTTTTTTTTGCTGAATCTGTTGAATAACACTATTGTTCAGCCAAACCATTAAGTGTGTGTCGTCTTATCTTATTTTAATACAAATAATATCGCATAAAACACATTAAATAAAAAATAAAAAATGAAGGTCACCAGCACAAATTCCTAAAATAAATATTTATATAAATCTATCTCTAATAAAAGTTTGCTTCCTTATCAATTATTTAAGCAGTAAAACCAATTTGTGTTCAAAAATATACGCTCATTAAAGGTATCATGAATTTGTTCGTCATTTATTTTGTTAAAATGATTAGAAAATTAGTTTTGAAAAAATTGTTTACAAAGATGCCAGATTTATAAAATATGCGGCATTCGATATCGAACGAAATTTTCATACAAATTCAAAAAATTTTGTTTCATTCGTTATCGGGTGCCGTAATAAAAGAGATGCGAATTAAATATCGATGAACATGTTCATTACAGTTTTGTTGCATTCGGGAAGAACTTTGTTTATATAGAAGTTTAATATTTAATTAATTAAGCTTGAATATGGTCGATTACGTCGCCCATAGGAAATACTAGTAGCAGTAATTATATTTTAACCATTCGTTAAATTAATATCGAATTTTTTAAACTTAATTTATTTTCCCGGTGAATTGTTGTGCCCAAAAGTTTTTCCGCCAGCTACGAATTCTCCTTCTTTTCATTCCCCGAGAAAATTTCAAGTGAAATTTTTGGGTATTCTGGGCGTGGCTTATGGCCTATCTTCGTCTCTGTTTGTTGTGAAGTTATTTTTATTGAAAATGTTTTTTGTTGCCATCTAAAAGCTTTAATTCGTGTAAAAATTGAATTAAATAATATACAAAACATTAAGGGTGAGCCCGCACGAGAGATTTCGATCTGAGTTCATAGTCTTGGAATATTATTTATAAGTATGTGGCAATCTTTGCAATAAAACTTTTATAAATCAACAATATTTTTTATGAATGAGTCCGAATACTATTTCAGTAAAACAATAATTAGGGAGGTGAATATAATTCTCTAAACTAAGAGAGAAGACTGCAATATCGCAATTTTTCTTCAAAATGCAGGAAAGTGCTCTAAAATTAGTTTTTGTAATCTGGCAACCTCTTCTTGGGGATTCTATATGTAGAAACAAAAATATGGACTCATAAGCAGGCCATCGGAAAGGCAGGGGAAAAATTCAACTCTTATGATTAACAAAGCAAATAAAAAATCTTTATTAAAGAGCTTTTTTGCAAAAAAAAAACAAAACAAAAGGTGAAAATTCGATAACAGGTTCTCAAGGCTGGTATTCGAAACAAATTATCTAGGAAGAAATAAATAATACATATTAGAAAAATACATAAACAAGAAGAATGGCAAGAGAGGCAAAAGAGCAACAGCCGCATCTATAAAAATGGACATTAGAATAATTTCTAAGTGACTACAGAAATTTGAAAGTCTGTCTGATGCTTTTGCTGCAATTAGAATTTGATTATGAAATATATCATTCAGTTTTTATTTTTTTTAATTTTTTTTTGTAATTTAATTAAAATTTAATTATAAAGGGCGGGTGTCTCAATAAGAATGCACTCTTTAATTGTAAAATAAACACATCTATTTTTAGAGATTGTTGTGAGTTTTTTATAGGGTTGTAAAGAGCACATGTTCCGATTAAGTATGGAATAAAATTTCCCTGGCCTTTAACAGGCCGGTTACTCTTTCCATAAAGTTTTCCATGCCTTCCAGAGATGTGACTGTATCCCATCGATGACGCGTTATGTCTCGGACTTGAGCTCAGGAATTGTTTCTGGCTTATTCGGATAAGCCCGAGGTTTCACAAAAACCCAAAAATCGCATGATCTTTGCAGCTGCCTAGTTGACATCAGAATTTCTTCAGATAATTTGTTCTGAAAATCGTTGCTGCAATAAATCGATTGTTTTTTATGCGCAGTGTGGCAGGTGGTGCCGTCTTACTGTAACTACAAATGGTTCAGATCCATGACATCCAGTTGAGGCCACAAGAACTCCGTTATCATGTTTCTGCAACGAACAAACCGTTCACAGTCTCTTCAATTTCCGCCTCATCTTCAAAAAAGTTACACCCACGGCCCCTGACACAAATCCGCACCAAACAGTTGCTCGTTGTTGGTGCATTTGTTTCTCATGGATTGCATGAGGATTTTCAAAGCCCCCAAATTCGACAATTTTGTGAATTCACGATCCATTCAGATAGAAAAAATTAGTTTTTTCGAAAAATTTTTGTAATAAGTTTTCAGATAGGTTGTTCTTTCGTAAAGCGTTCCATTTTTAAAAATCGGAATATGTCTTAGCTGCCAAATTTCAGTGTTGAGACTCGCCCAAAACAAAAATTAACTCTAATGGCGATTTATTTTCTAGAAATAAGTGCAACATTTTTTAATATTTTTACTGAAAATTTGCAATATGATGATTTGTTGAAATTATTAAAATTAAATTATTATTTTTTGAATTTATTAAAAATTATTGTATCATCACATGCATACGTGGCAAAATTTTTGTCTTAAGAAATCTTTTAATTGTATTTTTTTTAATAAAAAGTAAAAGAAATGTTAAATTTGTTTAGGAAAGAAAACGCCATAAATTTAAAATTTGAATTCTTACTGAAATTACAAATTTAGGGTTTTATTTTTAGTCTTTTTTTTTTAATTTATCAACTTTGAAATAAATATAAAATTTTATTTAATTTTTGCCTTGGACATGGAAAGTCTGCTGTTGAGATGGCTTTAATTGGATTTTTCACTGCTTGATATTTTTTTTTTTTGGTTTCACTATATATTTTTTTGAAATGTGATTAAAGCTTTTACTACGCCAACCTGTTTTCTCTAACTGCTCAAAAGTAAGTAGGAATAGGCAAAGACTAATTTTTAGATCCATTTTTCTCTTTTGTTTGCAACCGATTTTCTTATTCTTTTGCCAAAATGATAGACTATATATTATTTGAATCGGCTTAGTATTAAAGGAATAAAAGGCTTATACAGTTGACACCACTACAAATGCTAAAAATACACACGTACATACATGCATTTACATATGTAAGTATTGGTTCAAATTAAAACATAACCAAAGCAATTAGAGTGTTTAAGAGTACCTACATACACACATACATACATATGTATATGAGTAATAAGATTTTTTATAAATGTGCGTGTTTGTATGCAATTTTATTTCGTTTATTGTTTTTCCAATGGGTATGGAATAAGTAATTAATAAGTAATTTCTCTTTAAATGAATGATACTAAAATAGGTATACATTTAAACTGGCGGTCGAATTTCGATCACTAGGCAGGCGTACTCTAGTATAAATAAATCTTTTAAGGGTTAATTGCTGATTTTCTTGATTATTCGATTATTAACTTTAACAATTGATAGTGCGTAAAATTTCAACAATAATCAAACCTTGATGAAAGATATTTTGTTGAAATAGTTCAATAACCGAATATATTTTTTTGTTTGCAAAATATTTACTACTTGTTGTATATTGAGTACATAATAGTTTATTAGCACAGATAAGAAAATTATATTTGTGTCATTGAAAACGAAACATGAGCATTATATGTCGAACTTATATTAATTTTCTAGACTTAATAGATTTATGAATACGATATTAAAAAAAAGTAGCAAATGCAGAAAAATTAAACACGGAAGTGATATTTTAGATCTTATGCGTTTTGTTTTTTCTATTAAATTTCTTTGGAAACAAGCCACTTAAGAACGCTTTAGAAGCTTTAAAGTGCAGGTGCTTTGAGCCGTATTTTGTCAGCAGATGGGCATGGGGTCCACGTTGCTGCTAACTGAAGTCTGCAACTTCATCGTTAAAAGCATTAGATTCTCTAAAATGCCCTAAAAGCTTTTCATTGCAATTTTTGCCTCAAAAACTTGTTTAAAATTGTTTAAACTTGATATTTTTATTGCTGCAATTTGGGGCCTTTCAAAACACATTTATGAAGAATTTATCTTTTTCATAAAACTTCCTTATTGCTGGCTGCATTTACAAAAAAAAAAAAAAAACAAAAACAGAAAAAAAAAACAATTACAAACTCAGAACATCGAATTTCGATTGTTTAACAACAAAAAAATATTAAACCATATTGAATTAAAATTTATACACCAACCACTTGATAACAACTGATGACGAAAACAACAACAGCAAAAACAAAAAGAACAATAGCAACAAAAATCAAGATGATGATGAGAACGACAATGTCGTCGTTAACAAGCTTTTTATTTTTTTTACAGCAAAAAAGCAAAGTAAAAAAAATTAAATAAAATAAAATGCATTCCCATTTTTAGCCAACAAAAGGTCAATGGTATGAAGCCAAGTTCAGTGGAGTATTTTTTCGCACATTTTAAAATTTTTATTATTAACACAAGAGACAGACAGACAGCCTGACAGACACACACACACACGCACACATAAAAGTTAAGTGCTTAAACGTTGTGAATAAAATAAAATATGAAATCTTGGCATTTCCTTACAATACACAATAAACGCTTTTTGTTTATATATGAAATGTGAGTAATTTATATATATATTTTTTCTTGTTTAAAAAATATTTATAAATAAAGCAAAAAGATTCAGCACACAAACTGATTGCAACATTATTGCATTTTTTTCTTAATATGTATTTTTTTCATTTTCATATTTATTTTATTTGTAAATTAAGATGAATAAACTTTCGTAAAAAAGCAAAAAAAAAAAAATAAATAAACACAATATAAACAGTTTCACTTTAATGCAAAAAAAAGTTCAAAAACCTTTTGCAAAAATATTAACAAAAAAAACAACACATATTTTTCGAAGAAAAAATATTTGCGAAAAAAAATTCAAAAATTACATTATTAATGTTATTAACTTTTGCGTTTGCAGTGCAAAACTCCTCTTGCAAATCGCCACAATAATAATAAAAACAAATCACCTGCATTTGAAATTGAAAAGCCAACTTTTGATTTGCTTCAATCATTTGCTTTAATAGTTTAAATTACTTTTGCATCTTTTTCTCTTCATTAACTTGATTCAATTCCAATTTTAAGCCATTAAAATTAATAGTGCAAGAAAGAGAAATAAATATCTGTTAACGATGAAATGAAAATAAATAACTGCCGTGTATAATTTTAAATGACTTGTAAAATGTTGAAGTTTGTGAACAAAAACCACCAAAAATTTTCCACTCAAATTGGGGTACTGGAAAAGATTTGGTTCCAGCTTAATCTTCATAAAAAAGGACCACAAAAATATGGCAAACTTTTTTTGAAATTAAAAGATTTCAAAAATTTTTCAGTCTGTTTATGATAAAATAGCAAAACATAAACTTTAGAAAGTAGTTCAAACAAAGCCGTTGATGTTCATTGAAGTTTCCGAATTCACTCCTTGAGCTCCCCTCATATAATTAAACCAAAAGAGAAAAAGGGATCTAAAAATTTGTCTTTGCCTATTAAAATTACAATAAATCAAAAGCTAAAAGCACTAGCAACAATTGGTATCGGCTTAGGAAAGTTACAAAATAGTTTAGCTTCAATTATTATGCCAGGCTTAATGTTCGGATGAAGAAATTTTTGATTATTAACCTCAAAATTCATTTTAATTTTAAATATTTTTTTATCCTTAAATTGTCCGTAAGTGCTGTTTGTTGCAGTGTAGCAGCGTACTCGTTAAAAAAATTTACACTTCAACGTTCAATGACATTTTAACTTTATCAAAAAAAAAAAACAAAAAAAAAAGATCTGATATTTTGTTGTTGTTGCTGCAGTTCGTTGTTAATGTTGAAGTCATTGTAATTTGTTGTATTATGTTGGCGCGCAATGTCATGGATACAAACTTGATCATACACTTCACTGCACTCTCACTAAAGATCAATGCCATGTTTAACATTTAACAGCATGTTTATTGTATAGAGTATGAGTGTTATGCTATTGTGTTGCTGTTGTTGTTGTTGTTTACATGCCGCATGATATATTTATTGTTGGTTGTTGCTATAAATAATTTACTATTGCATATTTTTTTGTTTTAGTTGCTGTTACTATTATTTAGATTATTGTGATTAAAAATCATTTGCCACAAACTAAGAGCTGCCATATAAAATGCTAAATTGTTTTGTTTTTGCTTTGTTTTTTTTTTTGTTGCTAATGTTATTGCTCTTTGTTAATGTTGCCTGTTGCTTGGTTGGTTGGTTGGCTGGAATGGCTGCTTATGGAAAATGTCATTAAACCGCTTGATTTTTATTTTCATTAGTATTATTATTGGCAGCATATTCATACATTCATTGAAAATAAAACTACATATTTTGCAAACAAATGGTTTTTCAACACAATCAAATTGTTGTTGCTGATTTGCTTAGCTGTTTGTTTGTCGATCCCTCTATTGGCATGTGTTTGGTTCATTGGTAAAAAATAATATAAAAAAATAGTAAAAATTTATTTTCTTTTAATCTTTTTTATTTCTTTAACTTTTTTCTATGCATTTTTTTATTTTTTTTTCGTTTTTTTTTATAACATCAAATAAAAAAGAAAGTGGTTGCACGACTTTGTTTAAAACTGAAATGCAACATTTAGTTTTATTGTAAACATATTTTTTTTGGATGTGTTTGGAGGATTTTTTTTAATCTTATTTTAAATTTTGTGCTTCGAAAGGTTAGAAAGTACATAATTGTAGGAGACTTAAATTGTTTGAAGAAATAATAAGCGGTGTAGTTTGTAATTCCTAAATATTTGCCGAAAAAAAAACGTGACCAACAGACAAGCTAAATTTGCATTTTCTTTAATTTCAATATTTTTTTAAGTATGGGCTCGCATTTATTAAAAATAATATAAAAATAGCATTTTGCGGCATAATTGACTTCATTTTGTAATATAAAAACCAAGTTAAATCACACTAAACCTAAGCAAAAGTAGTGGTTACGTTTTTTTGGGCAAAAGTTTGCCAAGTGCAAGTGCTGCAGCATTCGAAATAACTGGAAATTTATATTTAAATTATATACCAACACCCACCGATTTCGAAGACCTCAATTTGCCTCCAGATTTTTTATAGCATTTTTCCGACAAATTTGAGAAAGTCAGTCGATTTTCTGAAACAGCCCTCTTTCAGTTTCTAAAAAATGATTCATTTTAGCTTTAAGCATACATTGTTGTGTTATTTCATACAAAAACTCCATTTAAAATACAGCAATTCATGTCAACGACACTTTTATCGAGGTAAATATCGAAATAAAACTCTAAATTAAATGAAACGGAACAAAAATAAAAATAAAACATGAGTTAATTAAATTTACTTATGAAACACTTATGTACTATTAAATTCACGATCAATGAACTCTGTCAATGAATGTATGTACTTACAAACCTACAAGTATGTACTACATACAAAACTTATAAAATATCACAATGAGTTCTTATAGATCATACACACACACACACACTCGCACACAGACACTCCACAACAAGGCAACAAAATTTGAAGGGCAAAAATAAGTTTATTAAACTAAAAATATTAAAGAAAAAACTACATTTTTTATAAAAAAAAAGAAAAAAGGAAAAATTTACTTTTATTTACTTTCAATAGGTATAAATATAGAAACACACACACATGCAAAAGAATGCAGTATCTGTAAAGGGGCGATTGTATCTGGAAGTTTGGGATAATACAATATTTTTTTTTCAAACCTAGGACAACATAGAGAAAGTTACAGGCTGCTTAGAGCTGTATTGTTACTCATACACACTTTAACACAAACTAATATAGACACACACACACACACGCACACACTTATTCAAACAAACCAAAAATGAATGAAAAATAGGTATTCCTATTTTTGAGGGGGAGGCATACAAAATGTATATTTTCTGTGTAAAAAATAAAATATATATAATTTTAGAGTACAAAATCCATACTCACACGTGTTGGTTAGCTGCTCTCCCTTTAATATATATTTAGCATTGACTACTCACTCACTCACTCACTGAATAACATTAAACAGCCCCACTCATCAATACAAATTTGATTGAATAAGATGAAAAGCAAAAACAATTGTACACCGCGTTATAGAGCATTAAATTTGGTTATTCTCTTACAAGGGAACACACTCTAACTCTATTTTGTGATCAGTGCTGGCAACTTATCCGAGGCAAAATCGCTTTATTTAAAAAAATACGACTTCTCACGTGTTTCAAACTTTTTTTCATGCTTGAATTATTCCAAAAAAAAATATTAAATTGACAAAAAATTTTGTAAAAAAAATTTAATGACTAATTGTTCACACACATCAGTTTTGACTCTTCAACAGTGTGCCCATTTTAGCAATTTTGGTGCTAGATATTTAGTTCGCACTTCCTTTGTTGATTTAGCTGCAAAATTTTCGATTTAGCACTTAGCACTTTTTTTTGGTATTTTTTAGATTTGAGTATTTTTTTTATTTTACTAATTCACCCTTCATTTTAGCCTTTTAAAACAACCAATAAAATGTTTCGAGCTCTTGTTTATTTATATATATGTATTTTAAAAGATTTGTAGTAACAAAAAAAAGTTTTGCTCGATTATTTCCATTTCAAATTGCATAATTTTTAACATATTTTTTGCCAATTAGGAGGAGCGGTTTATTAATTTTGTTCTTTTGCTGTTTTGTCATTCTGATCAATCAGCCAAAACTCTTGAGTGAATTCTTTTTGCCGCAATAGTAAATAAGAAACACCAAATCTGATGTGAAAAAAAGCGCTAAACAGGGCATCACTGATTCTGATCAAAATATTAATACAAAAAAAGAAAAAAGCTATTTACCATGACTAGGCAAACAAAGCTAAACAAAAATTTATTTTTAATGAGAGTACAGCTGAAAGAAACACATCAGAAATGTGTGAATGTTTTCTTATTTTTGTATTCAGAATTTCAAGAGCACGAGAGACTTCAACAGTTTGTTTGGCTTATCTCAATAAAGAAAGAAACAGTGAGAATTACAATAAGAGAAATAATCACAAACTCGGGGTTATTAACAATAAGGGGTGTCAGATACATTTGCCTGAGTGTGTAGTTCAAAAAAAAATAAAATAAATAAAAAAAAAATTATGTACAGCAGTTGAACTGAAAACGAACAAGATCCAACGTAAATGTTGATTTTCCTTTCATTGACAAGCGGCGCTTCGTAATGTACAGATCGTTAAATACGGTTGACGGAATAAACGTAAAATTTTTTTATTTAATCAAAAGTCCCAAAAAAGAATTTAAAGAAAAAACTTAGTGAAAGAAAAATAAAAACAAACAACTGTCATTTAAATGGAAAATTTTTTTAATTAAAAAAAAAAATTATGCAATTTAAAAAACCCTAAAAAAAGAGTGAATATTTGAAGAAAAAAAAATATGACATGTGTGTTTAAAGAAAATTCTTTAAACAAAAATAAATTATAAAAAAAAGAAAAAGTGAAAATTTTTATTTGTTTCAAATTGTTATTAAAAAATGAAAATGGTCATGTCAGCTGACAGTTCGGACTGTCATCCTTCTAGCAGTAGCGTTGTGGTGAAAACCGAGACTCCAAGCCAAAGTGCAAAAATTTCGGTTATCTGTCATATAACAAATCAAACGCAACAACAACAACAACAAACGGGTACTAATTCACAGCCATTAAGTGTCGTGGAGGCCTCAGCTGCCTCATCTACTACCTCATGTCCACAACTTGTTATGGGTCGTTCCCATTTAGAAAATGCTTTAAAGCTACCGCCCAATACTAGTGTTTCGTCATACTATCAAAACACCAAACTTTTTAATCAGAACAATTCCCATATGGAACTCCAGCCACAGCAACAAAACAATAATAACTATCAAAACTCTTTGAATATAACAGAATATCAAAACAGACATATAAACTTTTTAAGAGCTCCCTTGGCCTCATCGAACACACCTGTCACAGACATGGATACTGTGCCCACAGGTGCCCCCACGTCCTCAACATTATCGTCATCATCAACAGTTCTTATGTCACTTAAACTTGATCCATCCCTTTCCACTTCTCACCTGCCCACCAACTCCTCGGGCTCCCCAAGTTCCCAAGTGATTTATACTCCAAAAACTTCCCATAATGCCTTAATATTATCACAAGCTTTGCAACAACCCAGTATGGTAAATGCCAACAGCATTTACCATCATCACACACACAATAACAGTAACAACAATATTGTATCCACTTCGGAAAATCTTAACTCCTCCTCATATGATAATTTCCTTAATTATCATCATACAAATCAGAATGCGAATGCTGGCATTTATCAGCAACATCACCAGCTGCAGCAGCAACATGCAACCAATTTGCAGCACCAGCACACATCGAGTGTTGCAGTAGTAGCTGCTGATTCTAGACCCCAAACTCCGGATTATATTAAATCTTATCCCGTCATGGATACAACAGTGGCCAGTTCGGTTAAAGGGGAACCAGAACTTAATATTGGTAAGAGAAAAATTCAGTTTTAAGGAATTTTTGAAAAAGGGAAATTTAGGAAACTTTAGAGAAACTTCTGGAACGGATGAAATCGTTTTTGTTTAAAAAAAATGAGAAGAAAAATTTAGCTTGAATTTTTTAATGAATTTATAAAATAGGCAAATTAAAATTGTAATAGGATTCTAGCGTTCGTTCATGGGTCAAATTACTCTCTATTACATAGAATTCAAATAGAAATTTTTGTTTGATATCGAATATCGAAACTTGGTTTGATTTTATCGCTAAGAATTGTTTCATTATTTTAATAAAATGTTTCGTTCTATATAAATTTATTTTTAATACTTCCAGAAATTACAAAAAAAATGTAGAGAAAAATAAAAAAATAAAAATCATAAAAAAAATTTAATAAAAAAAAAATTTTATTAAACAAAATCGTAAATTGTTATTGTCGTATTCATAATTTGGGTTTTTAAAACCATTTTAAGGCAAATTTGTATGAAAATTTATCTTAAAATACATTTCAAATACAAATTATTTTTTATGAATACGGGCCTTAAGCTTTTCAAACAACTTCTATTTAGTTCAAGAGTAGTTTAGTGAACATATTTTTCATATTGCTCGAAACAGTAAAAAGTTTTTCTCCTTAACCTCAAATGTAGTGTTTTCCTTATAACTACAAAATTCTTCAAACAAATCTTCTAATAGTGGACGCTAGCATATAGCTACGACAAACAGTTTTGAAAGCTTTTTGTTCGTATAAACAAAAATTTTAAGGAAAATAAAATAAAATTAAATAATAAAAAGAAACTTTTAAATTAGGATAAAAATATATTTACTTTAAAAAATAATATTAAATATGTACAATATTTAAAGCATTTTTAATATGACCTCTTGAATTTGTGTAAAAATATATTTTTATATAAATAATCAAAGAAGTTTTTCTCCTTAACCTCAAAATATTTAAGCCCTGATAAATCCTAAACTACTGGAGCTAACACTATAATATTCAATACATTAAAACTTAGAACCTAGCGGTGTAAAATGGTTTCTATTTTACTATAAATATATTATTGGAAAATTATAAAAAAATATTTTTTTGTAATATGTAGTGGTCAATTGATCAAGAAAAGTTTTCAGCAAGAAAATCGTATGCTATTTCAGGAATTATAATAAAATTATTAAACGAAAGACAAAAAAGGTGTTTCTCCTTGTTTGTACTTACTGCCAAAATCCTTAGAAGTATTTAAAATTAAATTTTTAATTCCAAGATATAGTTACACACAAGGAAAAATAACTTGAATTGATAAAAATCTTTTATAGAAAAATTCTAAATTGAATTAATTTTATTACGAATACCTTTTTTCAGTATAGAAAAAGTTTCTTCCTTCTTTTAAAAAAATCTTTATGGTTTCTAACTTTAAAACTTTTTGAGTAGTTTTATTAATAATTTAGGTCCCCTGATAGAATGGAAAGAAAATAAATAGTTGACTTTTCAAGGATACTGGCGCAAAATAAGTTTAATATTATTTTATACAAAACCTAGCATGCTTTAAAAATAATTTTTTGGAGTTGTTGTCTTCTTATAAATAGTTTTTTCAAGCTAGTTTTCTATTTTCGAATTACATATAATAATATTTTTCACCCTAACCTCAAAAAGAACAATTTTATTTAACCCCAAAAACCTATTTAAGTTATATTTAACAGAGTTAAGCTGTTATTTTAGAGCTTTGACATAAAAATTTTGGCTTTCTATCAGCTGGCAAAAATGTTTTTCTCCCTAACCTCACAAAATTAATTATTTAAATCCTTTAAGGGATCTTAGTGATATTTGGCACTGAATTTCTTTATTATATAAGAGTTAAAATGGGACTTATATTTTTTATATATATTAATATCTACTCGGGGAGGAGCGCACTAGCACATAAACTTGTCACGTGACTAGTTCTTGAGTGATTTTTTTTTATACATACGGGTTTTAATCCTCTTTACGAAAGGTACTTGGCCAGCTTTTCATAGCGCAATTCTATGTCCCTTGGATACTATTCATCAGCTCTATAATATATCTAGCACAAATGAGTTTTTTTTGTTGCACCCTCTACTCACGCTTAAAATTTTTTCATTGTTCCATTCTTATCCTCACTAGTCATGTGTTATGTTTTTTTTTTATTTCAAAACCCTTAAATTATATATTTCATATTTAAATTATTTTCAAAATGCAGTTAATTATCACTTAAAAGGTCAAACTGATTAGCCAAGTTCATTGATTTTTATATTCATACAACTTAAAAGTCAATACACCCGCAACCAGTTTCAAGTTTGCAAATACGGAAATTCAATCAGTTTGAGCGTGTTAAAAGACCAGATAACAGATGGACCGCACCAAAAATTGTTGTATGAATTTCAATCTAAAAATCCCATTTCAATACAAAAATTTGTTAAGCGTTTTTTATGATTTTTTTTTCATTTATTTATTTATTATTATTATTGACAAGGTCAATTCTCTTAGTCATGTTCATATGAAAAGAATCAGCTTTTGATTCCGCATATTTTGAACTCAGTTGCATTTTAATATTGTGTGTGAATTTTAATTGAATTAAAGTTCAAAGCAGTTCATTTAAATAAATTTGTGATGTGTGTGTGTGTTGAAAAAAAAAGTTCAAAAAACTTTTTAGAGGAAACAAATTAATATTTTTTTAAATAAACCGGTCTTTATAAAATAACAGTAACAATGTAAATATAAAAAAATTTCAATAAAACGTTTTGCAAGTTAATGAAGAAAAAGTTTGTTGATTCGGCTTTATTGATGGAAAGCAAAACAAAAAGTTTTTTTTATTAAAAAAAAATTCACATGCACTTGAAATTTAAATAATAACCAAGAAATATTTTAAAAACTCTAGTAACTTCCACGGAACAGAAGGCAACCATATTATCAGTTCTTAAAGCTTACATGTCTATAATGCGGGTGCTGCCTCTCTTGCTCCACTGTACAAATATATACCCCCAAAAGAACCAGGAAGAGAACCAGCTCCCTTGACGATTTATATAACTATTTAGTTGTAGAACTCATCTAGTTTTATCTGCGCAATTTCATGTCTTTTTAAATTTATAATTTTCTCTAAATATTTACTAACGTTTAACATCATTTTAGCTCTTCTTTTTTTTACACTCAGTCTCCTACACAAGAAAGCAGAACAAAAAACAATTAAAAGATTATTAATAGATTTCAAGTTCACGTTAAACAATTAAAACTAGAAATTGTTTCTGGTTATTATATGTATTTACTACAAGTCTTATCAATACCAGAAATTTGGTTAAACACTTACAGTCACTTACGATACAAAAAGCATACAACAACAACAACAACAAAAATCCCTTAACAAAAGATAACACATATACATATTAGATAATTGAAAAATGTTTAGGAATAGCAATAAAATCAATTTAAATAAATAAACAAATGCTATCTTTATGTAAAAATAAAAAAAAAAAAAACTAAAAAAGAAAATAGAAAACTGATAAGAAATTTAAAAAGTTGTTGCCCAATAAATTTTGTTTAATACGACAGAAATCCCTTACAAAATATAAATCAAATTCAAGATAAATAAATTCTTTGCAGTAAACAGAATATTTTTTTTTCAAAAAAAAATTTGAAATGAAAAATTTTTTCTAGTTAACCTCACTAATTAAATAACTCAATAGCGCCTTGGTTTTTGAAAATATTTATTTCAAATTTCAGACAATAATAGTTAATTATGTGTTTAAATATTCAAATAGCTGAAATTCTAATTTTTATATTATTTTATTTTTATTAATTTAAAAACCAAAAAAGTCAACTTGACCTTTTTTTTAATTAATATCTCAGCTATAATACCTAATTCAATTTACTACAACACAAACTTAATTAATGCAAAAAAATTCACTTGTATAAACAATTTTATACAAAAAATTTATTATTACTTCACAAAAAATGTTAAAAAGAAAGTAATGAAAGGTCTTATTTTTGAGTTATTTCTCTTTATTGTATTTTTCTTTAGTGCCTAAAAATTTTTTGCCAAAATAATTGTATTCAAAAAGCTTAGCGAAAAAATTTTTTTCTACCTAACCTCACAATTTTGTTTGTTTAACAACTCCTAAGCCCCTTAATAGATTTATTCAAAATTTCGTACATATAATTTACTAAGATTTTCCGATTGAAATAGCTCGAATTCAGATTTTTATATTGCATTTTTAAAATATTTATTTAAAAATTAAATTTTCAACTTAACTTCAATTTTTAGTTAAAAATTAAATATTCAACTTAATCGCAATTTTTTTTGTTCAACCGAAAAACTTGTTAATTGACTTTCTTAATAATATTTAAATATCAAATAAAATTAAAGCGTATGTTAATAAAATATTCATTTATGAAAAAAATGTTTGCTACATATATTTTTTTGTAGTAAAAAAAACTTTCATAGGGTTATGAAGATCGTAATTTTATGTTTTTTTGTTTTCTTTTTTAATGAAAGATACAAATAAAAAAAATTTTGTTCGAAAAATGTAAGGAAAACAATTTGTTCTACCTAACCTCACAAAGCTATGCGTATGAAATTGCATATCATGATTAACATATATATATATATATATATATATATATATATATATATATATATATATATATATATATATATATATATATATATATATATATATATATATATATATATATATATATTTAAGAAAATTAAAATTATTTAAGAAATTAAAATTTCGAATTGACCTAAATTTTTATTTTATTAAGGGTATTCATTTCACAGTTTTTTTGGTTGGAAAAATGGAAAAATGAAAAATTACACTATTATTGATGTGAACGGTATTTTTTTAAATAAAAAGTACAAAAATTTTAACTGTCATTACAAACATTCTGCCAAATAATTCTTGCAAATAATTAATATTATTCACGATGCCGAATAAAAGTGTTAAAAGTGAAATAATTGATTATTTATTCGCTTCACGTTTTAAGCGGAAAATTACATCTTTTTATCCCGATTTTTTTACACATGGTTACAGTTTCTTAAAAATTCAACTTTTAGTGGAATTTTTTTTCCTGTGTTTGTTGTAAAAAAAATTACATTTCTACATTTTTCCAACAAAAAAACTGAAATTAATACCTTTATTGTAATCATTTTTAAATCAAGAAATAAAATAAAATTTATTTACAAAAATTTCTTTTATTAACAAAAATCTTCATTTAAATAAAAAAATTTGTTTTTTTAATGAAAAAAATTTTATGAACATCTTACACATAATTTTCTTTATTCTTCAGTGATTATTTTAAAATTAAATTTTATTTATTTTAAATTCTGTAAAAGCTAATAATTAAAAGCATTTAATTCCAAAATATTAACATACAAAACTTATTCAATATTTAGTTAAAAAGTCAGAGATTTTTCCATTTGTAAAAAATTAAAAAATAAAGTTTAATAAAAAAAAGTTTACAATAAAGTTAAATGGACATTAAATTATTCTAATTTTTTCTCTTGCTTAAAGATTATTTTTAAGAAAAATCCTTTCAATACAACAGAAATTTCTGAAAAAAATGTTGTTTTCAACTTAATCTCACGTACTTTTTAACTTGTTATCTAAAAAGCATTTAATGAGAAGCTCTTGAAACTTTATACAATAAGGTTTGAGTGTCAAAAAGATTTTAATGGCATAAAATATATAATATTTGTATGGAAGTGTGCACAAAAAGTATTTTTTTATGAAAAACACAACTTTACAACAATTTGAAAAATTTAATAAAAATTTAGATCAAGTACTTTATGCACCCATTATGGACCTTTCTTTGAGTTGGCTTGTACTCGTAGTTGACGACGAACACGATACTGCAAACTCAACGAAAACAATTTCAGCATTGACATTTCTATTATTTCAATGGCTTCTGGTACTGCAAATTCCGCTTCTGAATATTGTACCGGTATTAGGCGGACTTAAAAAAATTCTACAATATGTGACACAAAGTATTATCAAAATAATCATTGAACAATTTGTTTCAAAAATCAGGTACTTAAAAATAATAAATAAAGTCAAAAACGTTATTCGTTCATTCTAAAAATGTGCAGATAAATTTATTTGCTTTCAATTTTGAAAATTGCATGTTTTTGCTTCTGCTAACCTTATCAATTGAATTTTTAAAGTCATTCACACCACAAGCGAATCATTATTCACTTTTTATTACTTTTTAAAAATGTACAGACAACAATGTAGACAGATATTACATAATTTTTATACAAAATGTGTATTTTCAATCAAATTCATTCACCTTTAATTTGTCTTTATATTTTGACTAACAAGCCCCTTTACTACAAATTTAAACAACAATTTTGCATCTTGCATACTCAAACAAAAAAGTTTATTTACCTTTTTTTTATACTCGTATTCAATGAAATAAATAAATTCGCTTTTCAAAAACCAGCTGCGTTAATTGTGAAAAAAAACGCCAGAATGACCTTACTGGAGGTTTTTGAACTTTTATGTAAATTTTTGCTAACTTAAATAAATACATTGGCTGCCATTTACTGTAGACTAAAAGCGAATAATTTAAAACAATTTCGACTGTTAAAAATTTGTTCAAATAAATATTTCCGCATTTGTTTAATAAAAAAAATATGTATTTCAATTGTACGTACTCGTACATATTTGTTTTAAGCTTATTTGGCGAATATAAAAGTATGATGTGGTTAGAGAGATGTATTGAACTTTTAGTTCGATTCAATGTCAAAATTTATTGAATTATTCTTGTCTTCAGAAGGCACATACATATGTAGCTTTCAGATATGTATTAGAAAAAAACAATTATTTCAATAGTTTTTAATTGCGCACGTATTTTTTACTAAATCATATCGGTGTGATAAAGATTGCGCACCGATTTCGTGAAAGAGTGAATGAAACTTTCAAGGTTGTTGATAAAATAAGCAAATAAAATTAAAATACAATTTGGAAATTGAAAAATTGAGATATATTACGAAAATTTTTAATTTTAAATTATGATCGTAAATTTTTATAATATCGTAAATTTGTATAATACCGTAAATTTTTTACAATAACATTAATTTTTTATAATACCGTAAATTTTTGTAGTATCGTAAGTTTTTATAATATCGTAAATTTTTTACAATATCTTTAATTAGCTGCAATATCGTAAATTGTTTATAGTTTTGTAATTTTTGTATTATATCGTAAATTTCTATAATATCTTAAATATTTATATCATACACTTTTATAATATCATAAATTTTTATAATATAGTAAATTTTTATAATATTGTTAGCTTTTACAATATCGTAAATTTTAATAATAATTTATAGTTTCAGTAATATTGTTAATTTTGTATAATATCTTAAATTGCTTATAATATTGTAAATTTTCTATAATATTGTAAATTTTTCTTGACATCATAAATTTAATTAATATCATATTTTTTAAATAATTACAATAAAGTAAATATTATCGCAAATTTAAATAATATCGTAAATTTATATAATATCGTAAATTTAAATAATATCGTAAATTGTTTATATTGTTGTTAATGTTTTATTATTAATAACTAAATTTTGGAACTTTTCTTGATATGCATATTTATATAAATTTCCAATAAAATAGCGAGCTTGAGGTCACTTTTCCATAAAATAAACTTTTCTACTCCTTTGTGTAGCTTCCTCAGGATGGCAAACAAAATAGTGTAAATTAATAATTTCCATTCCCGTTTTTATCATATTAAAATCAAATAACATTTAAATATTGATAAATTTGAATGTTTTTTAATGTATAAGTGACCTAAAGCTCGTTATTTAATTGGAAAATCGTAAAGTATTGTTTTATAATATCATAAATTTATTTATATCGTAATTTTTTATAATGTGATCGTAATATATAGTTTTAATTGATTACATTAAAGTGAGTTTTGTAAAAATTAATAATTTGTAAGATTTATTAATGTGTATAAACTATTAGAGACCCAGTCTGAAGTTATTTTTCAGGTCGGCTTTAAACTTCAGGGGCGTAGTGAAGTGAAATGTTGACTTTTGTATAAAGAGTTTAAACAATTACATAAAGAAAAAAAATTGCTTAAATAAAAAAAAATACTTTTCAGCATCAGCACCAATTTAGGTAGTTTCAAAATATGCCCTCTTTTAAGGTGCAACTTATTCCAAATTTCCATTTTAATCTACTTGATTAACGAACAGGATCGAATAATTGAACTTACTAAATCCTTTGCCGATTAAATAACTTTCAAATAAAATATTTTGATATAAACTACTTAAAAACAATTAAATTATAATAACATTTTATGTAATAACATTTACAATTTCTCATGAGCTTACAATTTTTCTTTTATATAAACGATATTTGGAAAAATGTAACCAAATTGAAATTATAAAATTGATCATGTTTCAGACTATTTTTATAAATATTTTTAAAATTTACTTATTAAATAAATTTTACGGTATTAAATAACATTCAAACGATTTCTAGAGTACTTGTATACTTTCAAAACTTTTTGCAATCATATAAAATATGGCGAATTTTGCTAAGAAAAGCAAACTAATGAAAATTCCTTAGAAAATAATTAGTTGTGCTAAAATGTCATTAATGGTGTTTTAATAACGCACATTAAAAAATATGTTAAAAAATATGCTTGCTTTTCTTTTTCTATTGAATTGTTAAGACTTTGCTGCCTGTTAATTTTTTCAACATTCAAATTCAAAATTCATTGTCAATGTAAAAAACTCAACACGCCAATTTACGTTTAATGTTTTGCAAATTTTCTTGCATTATTTTAAGTGCATTGCACTCTTGGCAAGCAAAACATTGTGCGTGTTGTATGTATTAAAGCCAAACAATTGTGGTAGTATTAATAAATTGAAATATAAATATTTTTTAGCCGGTTGAAAATAAAAGTGAAATTTTGAATGCAAACAAGTGAAATTTTTATTTGAATTAAAGCCAAAAATTTTTTTGTGATTCAATTACACAGTTGCAAAAATGTAATGAAAATATACATATGAATGTATGTGTGTATAAAATAAAAAGACCAGTCAGTTTTAAGTTCAAATAACATTCAAAATTACCCGAAAAAATCTTATAACTCCAAAGAATATAACTTAAAATCCAAATTAAATATGTAGATAAAATATAAAGAATTATTTATTTATTCAAATTCCTATAAATTTTCAATCTGTTATTTGAAGTTATTTTTAGTAACTTGATTTTTCTATTTGAACGCACACTCGCACACACACACAGGAATTGATGATAAAACTGCATGGAATTTTCCATAGATACACACTTGAAATTAAATTAAATTCTTTTTCGGTTTGTGATAAAACTAGTTTCGAATACTCTAAATGAACTGAAAAATATTCCCCCCCAACTTCTTTTAACTATTACCAAAGCGCATATTAGATAATACTATTAACACAGACACACACTCATAGAAACACACTCACACTTCTATTAGTGTTATTACATAAATATAAAAAAAAATTTCAAGTTCACTCATACTAATACAAAATAAAAATATAACGTGGCACTTTCTTTCAGAAAAAAAAACACACACAAAATAAACATCCATAACCACAGATAACCGAAATGTATAGAAATATGTACGTACGTAAATATGTAACATGCACATACATACATACATACAATCCATGCATGCATACACACACACATATTCTAAACACTCAATATGCACGATCTCCATAGAATGAATTGCTGAAGAAAACAAGAGAAAGACTTTCTTTTGTTGTGTTTAACAAAAACCCAATAAGAAGAACCCTGGTATTTGTTGTAGTTGTAAAGCAAAGAGCGTAAATCGAAACAACAACAACAACAATAACAACAAATTCTAGACCTTTCTTGTGTTTATCTTGTAACACTAACAAATGCTAACAGAAACAACCAGTTCTTTTGTTTTTTTTTATTTGTTTCTTCTTTCTTTTCACGATTATATTTATGTACTTTCTTCGTTTAAAATACGATAAAACTTGTTTGTTTTTTTTTTGTTTTTTCAAGCGAGTAAAAGATTATTATAAAATTTGTTGTTATCATGGCATGAATGAGCGAATGTTTTTATGAATGAAAAGAAAGTTATGTAATACTGTTTGAGCTTAAATTCTTGCTGATTATGCTTTCAACTTTCTTCTCAGCTTAGGTTTTTTTTTCTTTTTTTATTATTGGCTTATAGCATATCTAAGCCAGTCTTCAGACGATTCGTTGTGGTATGGCACAGCAGCATGTGTGTGTGTGTTTGGCTTTTAAAAAGAAAGTAATTTTTTTAGGTCTGTGTTTTATGTTTTATTTTTAGTACGAGTACAAGCCGAGGGGCAAGAAAGAAAGTAATGAAAACAAACAAACAAACAAGTGGAAAAAAATATTATCATGGATAAAAGTAAAATTAATCATTTTAAATGTTTATAAATTTTTCAAAATACACTGAATTGGAAAACTTAAAAAAAATCAAAAGCGAAACCATTCACTCTATCGATAGTAACTCTAGTGATTAGTTCACTAAAGAGGAAGGTTAACTTAACGCGGGCCCACTGTACTGTAAATTGTATAAAATAATGCAAATTTTTTTTAATTAATATATAATTTTCGACATTTTTAAAATATTAGTTTTATTCTTTAAATTAAGCTTGAGGTCACTTTTTTTTATTAAAATCTTCCAAATTTATTTTTTATATTTTTTCTCGATATTACATTATTAACCTTTGGGTAACTTCTTCAGGAGGAAAAAAATTAATAAACAATTTAAATAACAAAAATTAACAAATTATTAGTCAAAAATTTCTTTTTCCGTTTTAGTTTAAAAATAGTTTGACAAAGAATAAAATCAACTTTATTTTAACATAAATAATATTAATTAAAATATCGTCTATAGCACAAACATTTCCAAGTATCGTAAATTATGTTAAATATCGCAAATTTTACGATAATCGGGCATGTGAGGAAAATCGATCGATTTTAAATCGGGTTATCTCTCAAAATGCATCTACGTGTGATATAAATTGGACGATGTAGAGGAATGGTAATAAAATGTTCTGAACGTTGAAAACAATAAATAAAAATCAGTTAATTTTACTTTAACTTGAATTTTATTTTTGAAATCGATCGATATGTATGTAAAATATGTATGTATCATAACTATTTGCCAAATATCGTAAACGTTTTCAGTTACATATCGTAAGATGTTAAATGATATATTAAATATCGTAAATAGTTTAGGCAATATCGAAAAATGTGATCATCACCCTTTTAAATTTTTTTTTATTATTTTTATGTTTCGTAAAACTTGAAAACTTTGCTAGTTTCATAACGTAAATATTGAAATTATTGGAAAATATCGTAAAGCAATTTAAAATATTGTAATTTTTCTAAGTTTTGTGTAATAAAATTAAAAAAAATTTATATCTAAAAAACTTTTCATTGGTGCTAAAGCCAAATCATCAGTAGACCTTAAACCTAATTTTTAAATGTTTCAAACCTCTTTACTTATACAAAAACTTTTAAAAACTCAATGAGAATTATAAAAATTACAACAGTATAAGCAAAGTTTTTTAAATCTTTGAAGAAAGATATCGAGGCAATCTCGATTAATATAAATTTAATAAAAATTTATATCGTAAAATTTGTTATTTACATAACGTAGGTTTGTAATTGTCATTTGTTGAATATGAAATACAGTAGATACATATCGTAAATTTTTAAATAATTACTATAAATCGTAAACATTTTTGTTAAATAATATAAATTATTTCAATTATATATCGTAAATAATTTTTAAAATATCGTAACATTTTTTAATTACTAGATTAATTAATCTACTACACACTGTCGCAGTCGAAGAAGAAAATTCGCCAACCGTAGCAGGTTGCTGGTTGGATATCCAACGAAAGTTTTGGTGCTTTTGCAGAAAAGTAAAAAAGGCTTCGCAGTTGTTGGTATTTCTTGGAAAAAAAATTGTTTACCTTAATTTTTGATAGAACAATTATTACTTAATTTTTATTTCTAATTTCAACTTTCTTTAAATATCGTAATTTCATAAAATTTTATAACTTTATCCATAAATAATTGTCTTGTAGAAAATGTTATTTATTTTTCTTCTCTTTGTTTTTCCTTTTAGAATTTGATGGTACCACCGTGTTGTGTCGTGTTTGCGGTGATAAGGCTTCTGGTTTCCATTATGGAGTCCATTCTTGTGAAGGTTGTAAGGTAAGTGATCTCTATAACTTTGATATTCATAACATACTAGATACACACATGTGTGTGTATGTATAAAAAATCAAATAACCTTCAAAAATAAATAAAACGCAAAAACCCAAAAATCCTTTTTTGTTCGTGCTGTCTGCAATTTGACATTGAACCTAAAGTTAAAAGTTCATTTTTTAAGCAGGGCTGTTTGTTTGTCTGGCAGACAGACAGACAGACAGACAGACATAAATAAATATTTATTTTTTTTTATCAGAACAATTTGGTCCGATTTCACTTTTTTGTGTTTTTTTAACAGGCGAAAAAAAACCAAAACCCTTTTGTTTTGGCAGCAATGTTTTTGTTTGCTGCTTCTTGATTTGTGCCCCGTCTGGCACCCTACCAACTAAATGGTGGCAAACAATGAGCTTGATTGTATTTGGTAAAGGTTGGTAGGCTTCTAGCTGCAGCCGTATTCATATTATGCTGGTTTTGTTGACTCTTCAGCTATTCAGCTGCATTATACCCCCATTTTAATTAACATATTGCAATTTGTAATTATTACATACATATAGTATATAAGTGTGTGTGTGTGTGTGTGAGTGTGTATTATGCCGTTTGTAGCTCCCTGCCCGTTCTTTGTTATTATTTTCTCTTTTTTGCTAATCTGTTGAGAACAAAAAAAAAATGCAAATAAAAGTAAATTATTGCGCTCGTGGACAACCTTGAAAAAGTAGTTTGCCCTATTCCCTTATATAAATGCACAATGGGTATACAGTCATACATACATATTTTTTACGCTTAATGCTATTTTTTGCACACACATTGTTGTTGTACATACATACACACATATTTATTTCTATACCGACCAGACTCAATGTTCTATAAATGTCTCAAAAACGTCCTTGATTTAGGTTAAATCACCATACATGCACGATCATGCACACACATACCAACCACATGCCTCATATTCATACATATAAACTATACTACATTGTTTTCACTTTATGAAAAGAAGAATGCTAAACAGAACCCTTCTTATTAATGAACCTTACGACCAACAACAATTGCAATACTATAGAATAATAATAATTTTATTGTAAAATGAAAAAAAAAATAATTCAACAGATTAAATTGATTATTACAAGTGTTTTTTTTTATAACGAAACAAAAGCCCGTTTTCAAAATCGTACAAAGAAAAACCACCCCAGTTGTAAATCAAACTTGGCCACATACATACAAACATACATACAACATTAAATGAACGAACACCTTTTATGTTGTACTTACTCCACTCCACACGATCTCTATTTACTTATTACTAAGCTGAGTAGGTACTCGTGTATTAACAGCAACAACAACATGGGAACAAATTTTTGAAGTTCAAGGTTAAATAAATTTTCTGCTTGAACTCAACATTTTTTTTTTGTTTTTTGTTACTTTTGTTCTCTTCTCCAATCATTGTAGTTTGAGACGATCCACAAAGTCTTCTTGTTTGATGTTTGTGTGTATGTATGTATGTATGTATGTATGTACATGGATATGGGAGCTTTGTTGTTTTAGGGCCTTCTTTGTTTTTAGTAGTTGTTGTTGTTGTTGTCGAAGTGGTCATAAAACAAAATCAAACATAAAATATATTTAACATTTTTGACCATTCAAAAAACAATAACTAATCGTACATACATAAATATGTACACACATATCGCTCATTTACTTGAAGAACGTCATAACTCAGAAAACTTTTTTTAAGTAAAAAATGTAGAATGATTCGTCTTATCGTTTTTTATGTTGTGTAAAAATTGCATAAAAATATTTTGTTTACTCACCTCTTGAGAAGAGAATATGTTGTTGTTTCTTGTTTGAGAAGTGCGTAATTTTAAAACTTTAATCTCGTTTTCTGAAAAGCGAACTTTTTTGAGTTATGACGTTGTTTAAGTAAATAATGAGCCTCACACTGCCCTGGTCGGAAGTATGACGACAGCGATAAAGTGCGTGAGTTTAAACATGTGTAACTATGTACATATCGTTATATGAAAAGAAAAACCATGTAAGTTTTTTTTTAATTTTGTAGGAAAAGCAAAACTACTTTTTAAAATCGGTCAATTGGTAGTAGTTGAGAGGCGTTATTTTTGTCTGTGTTTAATCAATTATATCACCACACAATAATTAACGAAAAACGCAATTTTGAATTTTCTTCATTGACATGGTTTTTTATTTTATAGGACGATATGATTATTATACATAAATTGTTTTGTTAGTCAGGAAGCTTTAAAAAAACAGAGTTTTTTTAAATGGCCTTCATAATGTGTATTAACCTTTAAGGTTGCAGATCTTCTTTTGCGTTTAGAGGGTAGAATTTTTTTTTGGCAGTCGTATTTTTTTTTGGGAAATAACTAACAAAAGAAACTGGTTAAATGTTGAACTAATTAGTTTTTAATATTTTTAAATAAGCAAAGGACAAAGAACAAAGTCTACAAAAAAAAAAAGATTGTCAAACAAATACAGTATAACCTCGTTAATACGGACCAATAGAGTTTCAGCCTTTGTTCGGATTACTAAATCGTCCGGACTACAGTTAGAAAAAATCAAAAGTCAAAACAAAGTTAAACAACCTAAAGAATTTACATGTTTCCAAAGTGATTAAAAGGAATTTTTGTTTGAAATGCGAACTAAATTTAGTTTGAATACACAAAAAAACTCGAGTGTAAGGAGCAGTATTGACTTCGGTTTCTTTCAAAAGAGCTTTCAATGGCTGATTGGCACCAGTCAGAAATTGCTTAACATTTCTGATAAAGAATTCCTTGACCGATTTTAAATCATGAAAGTCGATATCCCTTTTTAGTTAATTTATAATTATCAAGGAGTTCAAAGTTTTTACATTAGGACAAGCGGCATATTACGATAGCTCGCTCTAAAACCTTTTTTCATAAGAGCTTTTAAAAAGCGACTGCTTCACTGTTTTTGAACAAAATTTATGTGGTTTCCGAACATTTAGCGGATTTTTTTTCGAACTACAAGATTAATTAAGGGAATTCGGACAATTTTGAAGCGCCATACAATTTTTATTTTGTACCAATCTTAAGAAATCCTAATTATTTTTAGTTAGAGATTTTATTAAGTTAAAATCGAAATTTAAATGATTTCTTTTCTTCAAAACCAGAAATTCTATTTTTTAATAAAATACGCCATAATTAAATAAATAATAAATAAAATTTCCATTGCATACATATGTAGATATGTATGTACATACATACAAACACACACACACACACTTGTACATATTTAAATATCGGTGTAGACTCATAAACAATTACAATACGGGCGGTTTTACGTTTTATTTGTAATTAACTTTGTTTATTTATTTCAGTAAAAATATTTATTTGTTTTGTTTTTGCGTAATCGGTAAAATTTAATTTAATACTTATACACCAGAGCCACGGCTTGCGTCCATCGTATTTGCTTCGTTCCGATTGCGTCGCTTTTTTTTAAATGTGTGGCCTTGTTTCCGATTTTGAAATTGTCTATCAGTCCGCTTAGCGTCGTTTTGCTTCCGATTCACGTCGCTATATACCATAATGACATATGAAAATAGGATTTAAATTTTTTGATATTTTTATATGTGGAAATAAATGAATTAAATCAATTTTGGTTATTTTTTGAGTTTGTATCTATTTAAATATATTTTTTCTTCTTTCTTTAAATATTTTTATATATCTTTCTTAAAAATATTAATATTTTCAATTACATATTTCTTTATAATAATAACAAAGACCTGCTGAAATAAGTAGTATAATAAAACGTATCATATGGCTTCTTTTAATCAGAATAGAATTTTACTTGCTGTCGCATTAACGCCGCAAATCGGGGCCCTAATGTACACTACAATGCAATAAATATGTAATAAAATTATTACGTATTTTACTGCTTCGTCATTAAACGCAAGCGTAATTATCAAATAACTAACTAAATATGTACATACATATGTACATACATACATATGTATATGCATATACACATACATATGTATTTATGTATTTGTGTGTGTGTATCTTTAACTTCTCCCTAAAATAAAAACATTTTCTCCCCCTATTTTACTTGTAATTAAATTACATACAAAACATAGGTTTGTGTATGTACTACAGCGTTTCCCGTTTAGGGGTCCCTATCGCGAAAACGACAACATTTTACATATGTATTTCGGAATGAGCATTTTTTTATAGAGAATCTATGAAGTTTTTGGAGATAATATTTTTGCTGTAGGAGATTTTTTTTCGTAGACTATTTTTATTTTCATATCAATAGAGTTTTTTTAAAATAATTTTTAAAGTATTACAAATACTTCTGAATAAAATAATAATAATAATTTTAAAAGCGTTGAAAAAAAGTCGAAGTACAGGTAGACCACGCTTAACACATGCTTCCTTGAACGCGGCCTCGGTGTAACACGTTTCATATATTATTACATGTTCTTGTTTAACCCGGAAAAAATCTCGGTTTTACACAGAGTTTCTATAAACAGTTTTTCATTCATAAATGTAATTTTATATCCCTGATCCATCTTTTGAACGGCGAATAACATTTCATCATACATACAAAAAAGTTTACACAAATCTTTCGATTGACGAAACAAAAATAACATTAAAAAAAAATAATATGCGGTGATGAAGAATAAGTTGTTTGATGAAATTTGGTTTTATAGTTTTATGTACTGCATACACTCGTATTTAAAATCGCATAAAATATGAAATAAATAAATGGCTGAAATTGTGTTTTTTGTTTTTGAAAATCTTGGAACGTAATCCTTCCTTTTGCAGTGGATGTATCGTTTAACACGGTTTTGCTTAACATGGCTTTTTCGTGTTAAACCAGAACTACCTGTACTGCTAAACTTTCGTAGTTTTAAATTAAAACCCCAGCAATATTTGAAATAAATTACATCCATTTATATCCACTAAATATGCATTAAACAATGATATAAAAACTATTGTTCAATTCGAATTTATTCAATTATATAAAACTCTACGACACAACACATTTTGATTATAAATAATTAATAAAACACAACCAACAAATAGTAGTCAATATGAATTTATGTATTTTATTTTATTTACAACCTTTACACAATTCGTCGCCCTCTGGGTGGCAATAAAAAAATTTATTTAATAAAGCAGAACGAAAAATAAAATCTTAATTAAGTATTTAGTAAATTTATTATTTGAGATATGCGTCGATATCTTGTAACAAAAAGTTGTTGTTTGTTGAGTCTTTTTTTTTTTTTTTGAAAAACAAACACAAACTGCGAAGCCATTTTTGCTTGTCTGCAGAAACACCCAAGGTCTATGCAGGAATCGAACCTGCGACCCCTCGACTAATAGTCTAGTACTCTACTAGTCTACGGGGCTCCCCCATGTACATACATACATACATATCTACATATCGTCTTCCCGAAGTTATCTTCACGCATCTCCTCACGTATGTACACACACATATGTATGTATGTATCTTTCAAAAAATTTCACTTTGGGAAATTAAGCCAAAAGTTTCTACATTATATACAAAGAAACTTATTAGATGATCCGAATTTGCACTACTTGCGGAGCACAAATTCACGATCTTAGACCCGGTTCACACACATCAGCTTTCACTCGTCATGTCTTGAGTTTTTAGGAGAATCGGTCTTATATTTTTTGTTGGATTTTGTGATATATGTACGTGAAGATAACTTTGGGACGACGATAAAATCCTTCAACAAAAAAACTTTTTGGTAGAAGATATCGAGGCATACCATTTTCGAATAATAAGTTCACTAAATAATTAATAAAACTTTAAGTAAATCTAAGAGGAAAAAAATAAAATACATACATACTCGTATAAGTAAGTTCAATTAATTTCTAATCGAAATCTGTTACATCTTCCGATTTCGTCTTTAAAAAGTGTGACGTTAACTTAGAACTAAATCTGTATGAGCTTCATAGTTGTTGTACTAGATTACAATGATTGTGAATTGATTACATGCCTTTCGTTTCAAAATGTTGCAACAGATTTATAAAAGATTTTTGGGAATGAAAATTCAAAAAGTGGCGACCAGGCTTGAAAAACGTAGTAAAATGTTCTGATTGGCATTTGGTTGTATTATACAGGTATATACATATATATATATGTACATATGTACATATTTATATGTAGTACATACATACATAATTACACACATCTTGTTATAGTTATATTATTTCTGTAGTTACATATTTTGTTGTGTTCATTATTTCCATTTTATTCTACTTTACTCATTATGTAGTATGTTGACCAAAATGAAATAATACCACCCTTAACAACAACTACAACAACAAAATGCTAACAAAACCACACGCATGCAAACACAAACACACATGCATGCCATCGAATATATAGTATAGACGAAAGCAAAATGGGTAATCGACCAGACCCAAAGTGTGAATGAACTCGTTCAATGTCAACGCGTAGTTGTGTTGTTTTTTTTTTCTTCTTGTTTTTCATTTATAAACAAGCAAAAAAAAAACTTAAATTCTCTCATACTAAATGGTTCAGCGTTGCCAGATCGCAGATTTTAACGCATATATTTTATAATATACAAATATATATTTTTTAGGAAAAAGAGATTTTTCCACATGTTCTACGCTTTTTGGCGTCCTACGTGCCTCTTCTAAAAGTTAAATCAGAGTATTTTCGTAAAGCAAGTTGCAAAGCAAATGTTTGCGATGCCTTTGACACGTAAAAAGTTAAACAACTTTCTACTTTTACGCGTACCGACGCCTCGTATACAATATATTAGTAAGCGCTGCCAAGTTCCGAGTCTAAAGTCTTATTAACATTGAACACTTAATTATTAGAAAGCTATTTTCGTAAGTAGTTGATGAAAAACGAATTAAAACGATTTAAAGAACATAAAATTTATAAAAGCCAACAAAATTTACTTGAAATTTGAGAAGCGAAAAAAATGTATAAATTGTTTTATGTTACTTATAGTTCTTAAAGCTTGAAAAACTTAAAACGAATAAAACGCGTTGCCGCGTTACCGCGCGGCATGTAGCCCCAGCTTAACAGCCTGTTTCTATAAAATGAAAACAAAATTTTTAGTGAGAATTTATATTGAAAACAAAAACAATTTTTCGTATTTTATTGTGATTTTCAATATGAATTCTCACTCACAATTTTGTTTTCATTTTATGAAAACAGGCAGTTAAGCTGGAGCTACATGCCGCGAGCTGATTCGATCGAATTTTCTTAGTATGAGATTCCAAATACCGGTTTTGTTTCTGGCAACGCTGTCGGTTTTAGTGAAAGATACCTAAAATAATTAAAAAAAAAAATACGATAGTGTGTATCTGTGTGATAATTTAATTGAAGTAGTGTAGTGTTATTGTGTTGGTTTTCAAAATGTGGGTCTTTCGTTCTCTCCCTATCTAGCTCTCTTCAATGAGGGTCTCTGTCTCTCTCTCTCTCTCTTTGATGTTTTTTATGTAAACATTTATTGCTTTATTATTGAATTTTACTTCCTTCTTTTTGTTGGTGTTGTCGATTCTACATCTTTTAGATTCTTTCGAGCATGATTTTCGGTATTTATTTTTTGTTTCGTTTATATTGCTTATGAGCAATATTTATGGCGGCTTATAGGTACTTACAGACATATGTATTTGTTGGCTTATAAGTTTCAGTAACTCAACATTAATTGTATTTATGGAAGTATGTGTTGAAGCTTTGTATGCATGTATGTAAATAGCAAATTATAGGGAAGTAAATAAATTGAAATTAAAAAAATGGGAAAAAGTGCATGCGCAGGCAGGTAGCTTTTATGAATATTAATCATATTTGTGGCGTACAGAGAACAGTGACTTATTTAACGTCATAATTACAATATAAATTGGTTAATAAATACCTATCATATCTAATTTAAGTTAATTCGCCTAAAGCTCTCAAGGCCGTCAAATTTCTTATGTTACGCAGTCACGATATTTATTTTCGGCTCATTCCTCATCTGCCCGCTGTTCTACCCTCTAAAATCAGTTATTGAAAATCCATATCTGAAATGTTCTAGAAATTATGGGCTGACTGGCAAAACGTATCACTGCATAGTTTCTATGCAGATCTGCTACACGGTATTTAGATTACTTTACTTTACTTTCGATGGCTATTACAACCGGGAGTCGGTTGCAGCCTGAAGTAGAATAGAACTCCAGCTATTTCAGTCTTCAACTTGCTGGTGCCAGTTGGAGACAGCAAGCGCTGTTACCTTTTGTTGCACCTGATCGTTTCAACGGAGATTGGGTCGCTCTTTTCTACGTTGCGCCCAACGATGAGTTCTTCCTTGTATGCCTTACGGACCGGAGCAGAATTTTCCATTCGCCAAGTGTGTCCAAGCCAACGGAGTCATTGTATTTTAATGCGCTTGACTATATCTACATCGGCATAAAGCTCGTGATTCATTCTGATTCGGAATCCATCATCAAGGCGTGGAGGGCCATAAATCTTGCGGAAGATCTTTCTCTCGAACACCGCGAGTAATGTCTCGTCGCTACTTAGATTCAATAAACAAGAAACAAACTTGTGTTAGATTTTATTTTTGTTACGGAATTTTTCAATTCGGTCGCCGCGCTCAAAGCCCGCGATAAAAGCTATTCAATAGCTTAAAAATTTCTGCTAAAAAGCAACATCTCGTAAAAATTTTGCAATATCGTATTTTTCTTGTAATATCGTACTTTTTTTGCTATTTTTAATTAATTAAAAAATTAAATCTATTCAAAGCAAGGCGAATTCAGAAAATGTGGTCTTGACAGCTCAGCTGATTATTTTTTGCTCCCTGCATCTCCTTGCATTTTTATCTGTTTTGTTTGCCAAAATATGTTTATGTTTGTTTTATATTATTTATAAATTAAATTTATTTTCGTCGAAATGCATTAAAAATTTAAAAGTAATTAATTTTGTGGCACAAAAAAACTCAAGTAAAATTAGCTGTTTTACTATAAATTAATCTAAAACCCTGCTTAACGTACCTTGAGTCCAAAGACAACACATCGTAAGTTTTATAAATTTTTAATTTAATATTTATTTTTACAAAAGTGTAATTTTATTTTTTGTAGAGCGGGTAGGGAAAATTGATCACCTATTTAACCCTTTTGAATATTTTTTTATTTCCCTTTTGTGTTTTTCTGCTCTGCTTTATTTCTGTGTTTGTATTGTAAGTAGAGCTAAAAATGTGTCAGCATTATTATTATTTTCTTTTGCATAACAGTCTGGTTGAATGACCGATAATGCACTTGAAACTTATTGTAACAAAAGTGTTTAAAAGGAATTCGAAAGAACATATTGAAACAAAATTGCAAAAGTGTGAGTCAAGAAATAAAAAAAAATCATGATTATTGAAATAAGAATGTTTGAGATGTGAAATTTTGAAAATTAATAAAAATTTCAGACTGTATATATTTTTATTGTTGACTTTGTGAAGTGTTCTTGCTGTTTTTTGCATTCTTACTTTTTATCGTTCCATATTTTTTCAAAATTGTCTCAGTTTTATTTTTTGCCTGAAATAAAGTTCAACGACCGAAAATACACTTGAAACTCAATAAAACGTTTTTTTTTTCTTACATTTATACAAAATCTAAGGGTTGCTTGCTAAACATAAACTAAACCCCCAAAAAAGAAACTCAAATAAGATTCTTCTTTCGTTTACAATAGAAATTTCTGGGCATTACAAAATTCGAGCAACAACAAAAGGCAAAATCCCTGTGCAAAATCATTTAACACACACACACACACACACACACACACACACTCTCAACACGCAAGGATTTTAAAGCATTTTTATTTCCCATTCTATGTGTTTTTGCTTTTACACAAAGAGTTCAATGCACTTTGCTATTTAGGTCAACAACCTTAAACAACCGTCATCATCATCATCATCAGGCAAAGAAGTGTTTGTAAGAGTGTATGTGCTATTTAGGTTAAGACCAGGCAGGGATGAATACAAAAACGTTTTACATACAATAAAAATAATGCTCACACTCTGAGTGATACCAATAAAAGGCAAACAAGAAAAAGAAAAATAAATGCACTACACATTTACAACAATAACAACAACAATGATTGGCATAAGTAAACAACGTTGCCGGCCTTGTTATTTTTTAAACAATATTTTTCATACACATATTTCTGTAATGTGAAAATGTGTATTTTCTTCACGTTTGGGTTTGGCAGGCAAACACAGAAATTCATAATACAGTAGTTTTCCGATTTTACGAAACTAATTGCTGTCAAGCCTGTTCGCTAAAGCCAATTGTTCGTTATATCCAGTACTAAAATAAAAATTAATTGCGTCATCTATTTTATTCATAACTATAAATATTTATTGTGTTTTTTTAATATTGCATTGAAATTCAAAATAAATATTTCATTAAAAATATGTAATATGTACAAGAAAAAATTCATAAAAAGTTAATAAGAGAAAAGTAATTTATTAAAAAAATTGGATAAACACAGTTTGCTTTTTAAGATGGATATCGTTTTTAATCTTCTTGAAGATCTCTCAAAAGCATTAAATTTGTATTGCTAACATTATTTTGCTGATTCCATTTAATACAAATTTCGAAGTGTTTCATGACATCTTCGTATATTATTCTGCGCCCTAGAATTTCAGATCCATCAAGCTCTTCATAATTTTCGTTTTGTGCATCGTTTTGTTATACATTTGTTCGTTACACCGAGTACAAAATAAAAGTATTATTAGTAAAAGAAGGCACTTAATGAGTGAAAATAAAAAATTGGGTGTTCGTTAAATGCGATGTTCATTAAATCGAATGTTCGTTAAAACGGAAAACTACTGTAAATGTAATGTAATGTAATTGTACATTTAAAATTATATTAAATTTAAAATTTTATTAAATTTAAAATTTTATTAAATTTAAAATTTTATTAAATTTAAAATTTTATTAAATTTAAAATTTTATTAAATTTAAAATTTTATTAAATTTAAAATTTTATTAAATTTAAAATTTTATTTATTTTCAAAAACTTTTGTAAATAGACTAGCTAAAAACCCTCAACAAACAAAAGTTTTTGAAAATCTTTGAAAAAAGATATCGAGGCAATCTTTAATAATATAATTTATTTTTAAATTTTGCTTTAGAAAAACTAAACAAAAAAACTAAACTAGTTGAAAATGTTTAAAACTGTTTAAAAATGGAAAACCTCGAAAACAATCGCACTTGAACAAGAAGAGAGCATTAACTCGAAATTTTAATATTTTCGCAGGAATGCAAATACATTTTTATTTATTTCATCATTCTTAGGAATTAAAATACGTAGTTCTCGCCTAAAATAATCAACTCCAAAGCCAAGGGACATGCGTACCTTTCATGCAAAATAAAATTTTAAATTAACGGGACCAATCTTTGAGTAAATCCATTCCAATAAAGCAAATATTTTTAAATCGGCTCATAAATGTCGAAATTTTAAGGGAATATAAATTGCAAAAAAATTTAACGAGTGTGTGACCTTCTTTATATATTAAACATATTCGCTAATATAAATATTCACATTGTAATAAATGAAATTTTAAAGTAATACTTCTAATCCGAAACTCAAAGTTAATTATTCTATAAGAGCGCTAAACAATTCCTAAAGAAACTTGTATACAATAAAACATTGAAATATTTTATGAAGAGCTTTGCTTTTAATGTTTGTTCTCATTAGCTTTTTTGCAATTAAAGAACAAAAGTAAAAGAAAAAAGGTGCGAAATTTGTCAAAATTCATTGAAAATACGAAAATGTTGAAGAACCTAAGAATATATATTTAAATAATCGCTGAAATTTCAGGAACTAAATTTTTAATTCTTTCAAAGCCAGAACAAATTTTGTAACCAGGAGAAACGCAGAAACTTTGTCATTACTATTTATTTTCTGTTGTTGTTTTACAAAAAAAGTCTAATATTGACTGATTTTATCTACAGAGCACAAATCGCAGCAATGAAGTTGTTTTTAATAAATAAAATAAAAAATAGAAAGGTAATTTTTTTCTTAATTCCGTAACATGTCAAAAATTATGGTTTTAAAAATTTTTCGATCGCGGTAACACTGCTGGCTGATGTTTGGGATACAAAAAATAAAAACACATACATACATGCACGCACAGATTTATTTTCATTTCAGAGCGTGAGAGAGCATATCAAAAAAAAACTATAAGAGAGTTAAATAGATATAACTTTTTAACGTCATTATTGTCTCGAAAAAAATACTCGTGTAGCTTTTTTGTTGTTTGTTTTGATACTTACAGTTTTCATAGCCTACTTTTAGCTGCCTGCTACTTGAGCTAAGCGCCCCAAAGTAGGCTGTAGATTTATTTTAGTAAATAAAAGCACTATGATTTTTGTTTTTTACAAAAAATTCGCAAGTTTTTAGAGGCTTTTTGTTTTTTTGTCGAAAGCTTTTAATGACGTTAATTAATATAAGAAATAGCTTTTTTTCATTTTTTTTAATTTGTTCTTATATGAAAAATGTTTTTTTGCTTCTATTTTAATTTAACAAAATATAGCAAAGCAACAATAAGAACAACAATAAGTAAAGAAAAAAACAATTGACAAGTACGAAGTTGATTGCATTTTATGTAGGTTGAGGTAAAATTGTTAGTAATTTTTTGTTGTCGCCGATGCTATTTGTTGTTATTGTTGAATATGTTTAGAAAAATAATTTTCAAAAAAAAAACAAAAAAATATTTGAAACAAAAATATGATGAAAAAAATCTTAATTTTAAATAAATCAAATAATTGCTCTTTTAACGAAAGCAGCAAAAGCGCTTGAACAAAAATTTATAATTTTAATAAACCTTAAACTTATTTGAATTGAAAAGTATGAGAAGTCATTTATTTAACGTTTTTATTGTCCTTAAGTTTTTCAAATTTTAACCGCCGAACTTCTAGCTGCAAACATTTTTAATAAAATTTTTTTTATATTATTTTCATGTAAAGTTTTAAAATTTTTATACATTTAAATAACTAAATGTCTTTTTATCGTTATTGTTGCCTTATATGTGACTTTGGGCAAACGCGCCGTGTACATGATCTGATTGAAATTATAATTTCTAAATTCCACTTTTTCATTATTTTCAAATCAAAAAGGTGTTTGAATTCTATGTTTGCCATTTATAGCTTTTTTATAAAACTTAGATTTTTTTATTCAAAAATTTTCTTATAATAATCGTTATGAAAGTCTTGAAATCCTTTTCATGTGTTTTTTTATAATTTTTTCTAGTTTGATAATATTAATTTTTTTCCCAATAACGATTTTGATTGTTGGTGTTTTTTATGAGAATTGCAAAAAAAAATTTTACTGAATATGTAAAATATTAATTTTGGGAAAAGGTGTGAATATGAATTAAAAAAAAATTTTTGATTGTTGTAGAAGTTTTTGCAAGGAAATCTAAATAAATTAAGGGTTAATTAAAAAAATATCGTCGTGGTGAATGCAATAGGCTGTATGTCACTAAATCATACTTTTGCAGGAAAGACAAAAACTGAATATTTCTGAGAAAAATTGTTTGTTTTAGTTTCGCTGGCTAGAATATAATAATAAATCGCCACGATTCACACTGTATCCAATGTTAGTATCCAATGCAGAATGACACAATTTATAGGTTTTATCTCGAAAGAACACTCCACGCCACTGTCAAATCAAGCGTGCGATTGACATACGTCCTTTTGCAGTAACCAAAAGAAGCGCGCAAAAGCTCTCTTCTGATTGCCTGAACGGCACGAGATAAATGCAAGTTGTAGGAGCCCCAATTTTGGTTACAACGCTACAATAAAACCAAATTCAATTTTTTTTGACATACAGCCTATTGCATTCACCACGACGATATATTTCTTAGCGATATTTTTTTTTGGCTTTTTTTATAAGTTTTGTGCAAAATTTCCTCATAACGAGTTTTGGCGTTATTAAAGGTATAAATGGTTTATGAGGCCTTACATTTTTATGATTTTCTTGGAAATTCTGAAAGTTTTCCTATAACTTTTTTTTATATTTTTTTTTTGCTAACAATTAAAAGATTCGTTGTGTTTTTTTAAATTTATTTAGAAGTAAAATAATTTGGTTTGTAACATTTTTTTAACGTTAATTTTCTATATTTTTTTATAATTCCGAATAAAGGTTTTACAAGATTTTTGTACTTTTTGCTTGTAATTTCATGCTTAATTTTTTAGTTTTTAATTGCTGAAATTATAGAAAACTTGTTATGAATATGAATTTTTGTTTAATTCCAATTTCAATTATTAATAATTTGTTAGGATTATGTAATATTTTGTTTACTTTTCGTTAGATTTTTTATTTATTATTTTTTTGCTTTATTATGTTCATTATGTATTTCAAGGTATTCAAATCAAGCTAATTTTGTTGTTTTGGGTTTTTTGTTGTTGTCTTGAATTAAACAATCATAGACATTCAAAGAACTACACATTGCTGCACTTTTTAATGTAATTTTGAATATAATTTTTGGTGTGCGAGTGTGTGTGTGTGTTTGTTTTTAAAAATAATATTTGTTTAACAATCACCTTACAAAGAAAAACGAACAAATCTATTATAATTCTCCAAATATTAATACTCGTATGTTGTGCAAATGTGTGTGTGTGTGCTGCTGCATGTTTTTTCTGCCTGCCTGCCTGCCCACCCGCCCGCCAGCTTACTCACTACATGTCTTTTGTTGCGGGCTGTTGCTAGTGCTGCTGATTTTGCTACTGCCACTACACTTTTAATGTTGTTGCTCCAAATCTGGGGCGAGGGCATAGTGCAATGAACTAACCTACTGCCTGCTGCAAATCTATCTACAATTGTGCACTCAAAAATGTATGCTTATATTCTTACACATACACACACACACAGTTAGGCAGTTAGTCTCACAGCCAGCCAGCCATTCACTTATGTTAACGTGATTGCAACGCCGAACAAAATACTAAAGCAGCTGCTGCTATTTTAAGCTGGGCTCTGCCTCGATTTGAAAACACTTAAAAAATCTAAAACAAAACTGATAAAATCGTCTTGGTAATTTACCATAATTTTCCAAAAAACAAAATAAAACAAAAATTAATTCAAAATAAAAATGTATTTTGCCTTGGCAAAATTTTTGTAGCTGTTGTTTGTTTATTTATTTATTATTTTTGTTTGTTCTATTTATACAAATTTTTGTTTGTTAATAATTTATAATTGCAACACAACAACAACATCAACATCAACTCGAAGTACAAGAAAAACCTACAACAACCCTTAAGAGAATGAAATGACCCAAATATGGGTTATTCACCTTTTTACCACTTGTAATCATTTCATTTTATTTCTTAAAAAGGGCGTTTTGGTAGCAAAAGAAATATATTAAAAGGTGTAGTGTGAGAAAGGGAGAGGTAGAGCGAGCATACATAAAGGTGGTAATTGTGTGGGTGTGAGCAAAATATGTAATGAGTGTTTTAAGAAAAGAGGGGTGTTTTATACTTTCTTTAGATGGAAATCTAAATCATTTGTTTGTTGTTCTTATTTCTCTTTGATAAGAAAACTTTTGTTATAAACTAATCATAGTAGGTATGAATGTACATACCTATATTTTGGTTTTATTTGTTTCACTTTTGGGTGAGGGTCATAGAAAATAAGAGTAAAGAACACATACATACATATATACATGCATACACACACAGATGTAACAAAAATCTAAAAAGCAAAATCATTTTAGAAATATTTAAATATATATTTTTTGTGTTGCAAAAGAAAACTTGAGGACAATTAAAAAACACATAAACACTAAACATATTCTTTAATTACTTAATGGTGTCTTATTCTATAGAACAGAAAATTAAAATTTGTTTGCCCATAAAAAATTGTAAATTTAGTATTCATTAGTGAAAGTGAAATTATTCGAAATGAACATAAGATTTTTTAAGAGGGTGTTTTATTTTTAAATAGCAGGCCAAATTTACACAGATACAAACATACATATTTATGTACATACACTCACAATTAGATACGTATATATGTATGTATGTATGTAAATGTTTTGTGAAATTATTTCCATATCAACAACATGTTTCTTTGATTTCGAAAATCAATTGGAATTTTTGAATAAAATTTAAAGCATTTCATTTGCATTTTCACGTAAAACCTAAAATTCTTTAATACCTATTGAATAAACTTTAAAAATATGTTGCAGCAATTTCAAGCATAAGTTCGAATTTTCAAACATTGTAAAACTTTGAATTTTGTCTGCACATAAAATCAAACGTCACTAAACTAAAGGCCTCATTGTATTTCACTTTTCGTTGCCGTTCTGAGCCGTTCTTTTCTCTCGAAAATATTTTTGAATTACCTATTCTGTGAAAGGAATCAGCTGTTTTGCAAAGCAAAAAAGAAAAACATTAAAAGTCAGAAAGAATTGGTCATGAGACACAACATTCCAAAGGAACAAGGGAACATTTTAACAGCACTTAGGTGGCTCGGTTGAATGTCATTTCAAATTTGTATTTATACAAATAATGACTCGAAAAAGCGTACGAGAGTTATTTGTATTGTGGAAGCTATTATTAGTTGTTTTTACAGCAAAACATTAAAATTGTGATCAACAAGTTTTCGTAAAAATTCTTTTGTTAAATAATAATTAAAAAATTAATATTGTTTATCATTCTGACTTTAAACTTTCCGATGTGGACGATGTAATTGTTGGAATAAATTTTATGAATGTGTGCAAAATGTACCAAACAATAGTGTCAAAAGAAGCGTCGTCAGTGGAGATGGTACGCCAGACCGGCTATTCAGCTTTTCATCGTTTATTATTTTATATTTGACAAAAATATAAATCTTTAAAAAATCTTGAATTAAAAAAATTTTTTCTGACTTTTAACAAAAAATGTGTTATATTTGACATCACAACACACTAATACATATGTACGCACTCTGTCTCGCTGTCACTTAGCGTTGTGTTCTATTTTCTACTGATTTGTCTGCAACAGAACAATTGAACAGCAAACAAAACAGCTGATTCATAACAGAACAGAACGTACAAACTAATTCTGCTTTAAGGCTGCATAATTTGTATTCTTTTCAATCCGTAATAAAGTTCGAAATTTCGCATTGTATTTTTTTTTTAACTATATTTTTTTGTCATGTTGGCTGGACTCTGAATTTGCTTTGTGTTTTCATTTTATATTGGTTTAGTTTTTATTTCTATTTTCAAATTCAAATTCTCGCCTTTACTAAAAACCACTTGATGTTTGAGTAACATCCATTATAATCTTGAAAGTTCATTTTCTGTCAACGTGCAACATATGATTTTAGGTGACGCCACATAAGATATTTTCTTTGTTTAACTAACGTGTGATAATACAGCGATTATGCAATGCCATGACGTTATGAAATTATAGCTGATGACGTTTCGATTGTATTGTATTGCAGAAGAAGAAAAAAAAACTAAACCAGTTGTAAAAATTCTGAAGATAGTTTGACTAAAATCAAAATATTATTAAACTACTCGTAGATAAAACATACATACATACATACATATGTATGTATAGAAACACACACAGGAAAAAGTGTTTTGCACTATTCCAAGAGGAGTTACGTGAAATAAATTGTTGTTATTTGTTAACATGCAAGCAATCAAGTTAAAGAAGCCAATAAACCTTATAAAAAACACACACGCACACAACTCATGCAAATACATATGTACATACATACATGCTCGCACGAAGAAGAATAGATAACATTTTACAACCAACAAACAAAAAAAGAGGAGTTCATAGAATAAATTTTTATTTTATTTAATTTTTTTTCTGCACAAAAAACCCCATGAACAACACTAACTATTAAGAGAGAAGAAATGCAGTTTACAAATAAAATCTACCATCATGATGATGATTATTATTGTTGTTATATTTATTTTTTTCTTTTCATTTTTGCAAACAAAAAGTCATTAACCGTTTGTGCAGCTTTAATAGAAGTCTTCTAGTAGCACAGAATAAAATACAACAACTAAGCTGTGAATTGTTGGAACCGTGGGGAGGGAGGGAGACTAACAAAAAGAATGCGTGCGAATATTTCAACGATAATGATGTTTACACTCATGTTAATGATGATGACGTTAGTGGCACATCTTCCTGTTTTAAAATAGGTTCTTTTTGGCTCTAAACAAAAGTCTATACATTAAATATACTAAACATACTCACTATTTTCCTATGTCACACACACACATGAACACACACACTCTCAAATATACAAAACGTTCTTTCTCTCTTTTAGTTGCTCTCTTTATACATATGTGTGCGCGTGTGTGTTTGGCTTACCATTTTAATGAGTTCAGTTATATTTATATGCATTTTACTACTACAACTACTATTTCTAGTAGTTTCATAGCAGTTTATGTGTATATATGGTGCATGTGTGTATGTTTGTATGTTCATGCTTGTGTGTATTTTAACTAAAGGCATAATGAAAGTCATTGCACTTTGTTGAGGCAGCATGCTACGGTACTTTCATTGCTGCCTCGTTGAGGTCGTTGACATGTACAACAGCAGCAACAATTCAATGATGATGGTTCATAAGCAAATAATAATAGTATATTTTCTAGGCTTTTTTGCTTTGCGAATTTCATAGATATTAAGAAACTAACTCCTTGCGTGCAGATCCATTCACATGGGCTTACGTGTGTGCGTGTGTGTGTGTGTGTGTGGGAAGAGCTGGCTTTAAATTATGATAGCTTAAGGGATTTATACCAAGGCACAGAGGATCTTAATAAATTTTAAATAATCTAATTAAAAGAACATTTGGATTGATTACTAAAAATAGGTTTTTTTCCAGCAAAATTAAATAAGTACATATGTACATATGCCACCAACAATTTCGTGACCCACCAGTTGTTTGTACATTAATTTTTGTTTCAGCTTACGGAAAAAAATCTCCGTATTTATTTCACTTGGAAATTTACTTGAGAAATTCACCAACCTAAATTTTCCGTAAATTTTATTATACACACAGCAGGCTTTTTCAAGAAACGTGCAGTACAAGAACCAAAAACAATACTTTTTTGTCTTGGCTAGCTGGTGCGTGTCTCTGCTACATGTCGGCGAATGTAAGGTGATCGTGTTATTTTAATTATTTTTTTTCTGTTTTTTTTTTATCATAAATAATAAAATGTTTATTTTTATACTTAAAACAAAATTTTCGCCAGTTTAAATTTAAGTAAAAAATTTTCATTATTGTGTAATTGGTGTTTTTTTACTCACCGCTTCATAAGAGAATAGAATTTTATTATTTATTTTTGGAAGAACGGGTTTTTTTCGCGTTCTGGCATTGGTAGCGTGAAGCAGCGATACGCCCATTTTTAATAGATCCAAAGATTTTTATTATAAATTTATGTTTAATTTGGTACTAAAAAAGAAGCACTTAAAGTGTAGCACTACAAATTGAGTACTTAAAATTAACAATATAAAATATACTACAATTTCCAGATAATTTTAGTATTAAAATTTAGAACTCAGACTTGTACTAAAAATTAGTACACACTTAAAATTTGCACACAAAGCAACAAAAATGAAGCACTTAAAATGAGGCACTACAAATTGAGTACTTAAAATTTACTAGCAAAAAATAGAGTACAATAAATTTTAATTCTAATTTTTATACTACAAACTCCATATAATTTTAGTACTAAAATTTAGAACTAAGATTTGTACTAAAAATTAGTACAAACGTAACATTTGCACACAAATCAATAAATTAAATTAGCAAAAAAAAAAATAACGGGCGAAATTTTATGTTCTACATTCAAAAGAAATAAATTAAATAAATAAATATGACATATAAAGGCGAATTCATACCGGGCGAACTCGAAAGCACAGCTGGCTCATTGTGTTATATCATCATTGTGCATTGTCAAAATGTGCTTTTTCGCAAATTTTTCTGGTATTAAATTCGCCTTGAACAGTTTCTTTTGACATCCAAAAATGATAAGGCGAATTCTATAGCGACTACCTGTATGCATTTGCCTTGTTGAAATATGAAAAAAATGAAAATAAGACACGATCAGGCAAAAACAGTAAATAGATATTGTTTCTATAAAATATTTTAATATTCAATATTAAGTCAACAAATACAGGCAAAGCTCGCTGTAACGAACTTCGCTTTAACTCAAATAGGATCTAAAATTATTTTACCCTTTTGCTTTAAACTCTTTTCGGGCATGCATATGCATGTACATACATATTTATATTGCACCTTATATATTTCTGTATAGCGTTTAAAAAATCCTTGCTAAAATCTGCGTTTCCGTCCTGACAATACAAAAATGTGTTGGAGAACCTTTTGTTTAGAAAGGTTTTTATTTCGGCATGTTTCTGTTCTTAACGGCTTTAATATTGTTGCTTTTGTATTGTCCATTGTTATTGTAAAAGTGTTTGTTGTTCGTGGCCATTTGTTTTATGGCGTGGTGCAGCGCGGCGCGGCTTTAGTTCTAAGCTTTTGTTTTGTACTTGTTTAATTCTTTTAATTTTAAAGCTTAACTCTCAACGTTGTGCGTTAGGTTAGGGTTCTTTTTTTCCCTCTTTTTATATTCTTAACATTGCTTTCTTGTTTTGATTTGGCCTGGCTTAAACTGTAAACCGTAAAAGTTTAACGAACTCATTTTTGTATGTTAAGAGTGTGTGTTTATGTATTTTTCGTGTGTATGGAAGAGTGTGAGTGTGTGTGTGTGTGTGTGTTCGGATCAGTGCTGTGGCTACAACCAAGTCTTTGACTTGACTATGATTATGGGTTTGTTGGAAATTGGCTGAGGTAATGGTTATGAATAGTTTGTGTGTGTGAGTGTGTGCGTGTGCTTGAAGTAATAAGTTTATTAAAAATATACATACATAAATTTTTTACGTTTAAAAGAAGAAACGTGATAGAGTTTTTAAAACGTGCTCTTTGTTTGTGCGATGAGGTAATTTTTGTATGCGTAAATATTTTCTATGATAGATGCTTTTTTGTTATAAAAAAAAACTTTATTTAGGTTGCTGACGTTTACGAGCAACAATCCGGTTCGAAGGACTAGAAATAAATATAAAATAATAAATTCTTAATGGGTTCTATCAACGTGTATTTAAGCAAATATATGCAACTTTACAACCAGACATTAGCAATACATCGGACGTTTGCAAGACTTTTTGTACATTTAGGATTTCTTTGACTGTTTGACGATCTCAAGTTTTTGTTATAGAGATGCATATATTTAAATAAATTAACTACTTTGCTTTGTCTCATACATACAGACGTAGATCCTTGATAGTTTTCTGTTGATATTTTTAATAGCAGCTTATTTTGTATATAATTCGTATAACCATTTTTATTATGTATTTCAAATTGTTGCTAGTAGTAGCCTACGACGTTTTCTAAGCTTATGAACTTTTTTGAGGTGAATGATTTCTGCGGTAGTTGACTTTTCATCAACATACACATGTTCTCTATGCATGAATTTAAATTCAATTCTGTAGACTGAAACATTTTTTTTCACTGAAATTCGTAACCAAGACTAGTTTTTTTTCTTTATTTGTAATTTTTCTTCTGTGTGTGTGTGTGAGTGATTTTCTTAAGTAAATTATATGTTGTTTCTTTTAATGTTTGCATTGGTGCCGTCAAAAATGCAAATTTTTTTGTGCTTAAATTCAATTTGTTGAAAAACAGAACAAGACGTTGAGGTATAGAAAATATAAAAAAAAAATTAAAAATATTTTATTGTTGTTCTGAAAATATCATTGATTTTTTTTTGTTGAAAATTTTCCATTTAGACGCACCCATTCTGTTGAAGTAGTCACGTTTTAGATATTTTTTTTGTCTTCTTAAAACTGCTAACAATTTTATTTTATTAAAACAAAAATAAATATTTTTAAGACTAAAGATTTATTCACTTATTATTTTTTTCATATTTCAAAGCACAAACGTCAATTTGAAAAAAATTAAGAAAAAAAATTATCTTGAAAATTTTCAAGTATTTCATTTCAATAGTTTGCAAAATCTAATGCTCCGACTGTTGCACTATTTGACTATCTGTCTGTACCGCCTGTCTATCTGCCTCAGTGCTGCCAGTCTATACGCCAAAGCAATCGTTTCAAGTGGAGGTTATTGATTGTTTAGTTTATAAGGTGATTGTACCAGTTAACAAGACGAATTTTTTGAAGGCTATTTAATATATTATTTCTATTGCATTTTTACATATTAGTCTAGTTAAAATATAAAAATTGTTTATGCTTTTTAAGCGGGATTTATTAGTAATTTTTTTTCTAAAAGCCTTAAAAGCTGTAAATTAAACAACACAAAAAACATTTTGTTTTAAGACAAAAAAATTTAGGTTAAAATTGTTTCACATGACTTGAACACAAAGTGACATTCTATTTTAATTCGTTTGAAAACGAAAAGAATTGATTATGACAGGCGTTAAAAAGAGGTGTTTTAAAAGGTTTTTTGTTTCTGTTGAAAAAAAACAAAATAACAACAAACAGAAATTATGTCATTTTGAAAAAAAAAATAAAAATATTAAGAAACTTTGTTAAAAAGCTAAATTGTTTTAAAAACTAAACGAAACTAAAAGTGACCAATGTTAAATGCAACAAAGTTATGCTATTTTGATGTATAACAGTTTTTGTAAAATATTAAATTGTTTTATAAAATTGTCTATTTTCACCACATTTATTTATTCGAGTTTACTGTTATATTTCTCACTAAATACTGTTGTTTGTTTTAGTATAAAACCTTTGAGTGATTTAAAGTAATAATTTCAAAAATATAATCGATGACCTTGTTTGTGTCATAAAAATACATATACATATGTATGTATGTAGTTAATTGAAATATAATAACAGAAACAAATATCAGTATAAAAGTATGTTCGCAGCCCCAGTGATCAGTTACATAATATAGTATTAATTTTACTTATTTGTCTTTATTAGAGAGCAAAATAATATTCATAATGGCGTCCCATTATGACAAAAACACCTTTGTACTGAAGTGTTTTATGAAAATTTAGGAACTTGTAATATAAAAATATTAAATATTTGTTTTGTATAACAGTTGTTTCTTGGGGAAAACAATAATTGTTATGTAGTATAGTTACATTTCAAAGTATAACAGTTCATTTTTCTTTAAACTTAATTAATAATTCATTTTTATTTGTAACATTTGTAAATTTATAATACAATTAGTTAATAAAAAGAAAATTCTCATTATCACAGTTAACGTTTAACAAATTTTGAAACCTCCAGAACAACAAATATAAGAGATATTTATTTAGTATAACACTTTGAGGAAAATATAGAAATAATTTTTGGTTTGGAAACTAACTGTAAGTTGATTAATTGTTGTAGTAACATTATGAGAAATTTTTAGTATGATAGTTTTTTAAGTATAAAGATTTGATTTTGAAATGCAGCGGATTTATTTAAGTATAACAGTGAATATAGCAGTTTCTAAATAAGTACAAAAGTTTTGTTTAGTGTAAATTGTTTTTAGCTTTGAGATTGTATAACAATTTTATTTAAAAAAAGGTCTGGAAAGTTAATATATAATACTCTATCCGGTTACGCTTTGATTTAAAAATGTTCTTTATGCTGGAAAATATTTGTAAATTAGTTTGTACAAGTTTCTTAACTGTTTCTTTAAAACGTGCCATTATTTGCTGAATTATGTTTCTAACAGTATTTTTATTTATTTAATTTTTGTGTGATATTTTGTTGTTATATTTGTTGTTGTATATTTTAGTTCTATTTCTTCTCTTTTTTCTGACCAAAATTGACGGCCGGTGCAACATTTGTCATAAGCCTGACTCTCCAATCTAAACAATAAAATACAGCGCAATTTGCAACTGCATGTACATGCATACATGGGCATGCATACTCATGCCAGGCAGGCTTGCAACTAAACTGTAAATCAGCTAAAATAAAAGCATGTGTTATTAACTAACTAGCCTGGGTCGGTAATCATATGAACACTAAGAAAATGACCGTTGGTTGTATGTTACATGTTCATGCCACAAAAAAATGCCTTTCAAGTTTTTTACGCACATTTATTAGATTTTTTTCTCACTTATTGAGGAGGGGATTATAACATGCAAATAGCTGCCGCCAACACCGAACACCGCCGCCAGTAACGCCTTTCAAAGAGCCATTTGTCGCCAAGTGCGTTCGGTCGGTAGTGATAGCGATAAACCATGCCGCCACTAGCACTACATTTTTTAACGATCTTATTTACTGCATAATTATGCAACCGAACATTTGAGCGTATGAGTGCTTAATGTGTGCGTGTAGTATGTTGCTCATACTTACACGCATGCTTTATTGTTTAATGTGATTTTGATTATAATAGTTCATTTTTATTATACGCATTTTTATTTTATTTTATATTTTTTATGACTAAAATTCGTTAAATGTGTTTCTTTTAGATGTTGTTGTTGCTTTCTTTATTAAGTGGCGAATGTTTGCTTTGCAGCACAACAAGTCTTCAAACATACATACATGTATGTATTTGCAACTAAATCATTTCCGTCACAAATATGCGGCACAAGCATATTAAATGCCTCCCCCTTTTGTCGTTGTTGGAATAACTCCTCCGCCCGCAACTTTTATTTTTGATCGGCTGATTTGCTAATACTCATTCTCAAAGAATTTTTTGGATTATGGTGTCCGTTTGAATGGCCACAAAAACTGAGTCATAAACCGGAAAAATATTAACTACACATGCGGCACATTAATTGACAGTTTTTACTGTCAAGCTTGTTTAATAGTTGCTGCGTTATCTCAAAAAAATTATAAAACCCAAAAAGAAATATATATACATATGTATATAGTATATATGTATATATATTTTTTAACAGCAACTTCTAATTAATATTTTTCCCCCTCCACCCGATTACACTGTTCTCTGCTGTTTATTTTTTAAAATCACTTGTTCCCATTTTGAAACGACTTAAAGATTTTTGTCGTTAATTTTCGAAAAAAAATTAAATTTTTCTTTCCTCATCTAAAAATAGTTGTTGTGTGCCAGCGAGCAACACCTAACCCATTTTCGTACTTCAGCGCAAACGAATATTAATTTTTAACAAGATTTTTGCATATTTTTTCTTGCTTCATCATAAAATTTTTGAAATTAGAACACTTTTGACTTCGTTAAAGTGGATGATGATATGAGACTGTGTTGCCAAAAAGGCCACCACAAATTTGTAATGACAAGCATGACGTTTAATGATCTTTTCGCTGTAGAGACCATTGCACAAAATTACTTTTAATTACCTCGTATTTGAAAATAAAGCAGACGAGAAACAAAAAAAAAAAAAATAATTAAAAAAATAAACGAAAATACATCAACCTTTTAATAAGGTGCTGAGTAGAAATATTTCGTAAGAACGGCCAGTGATTCTTTTTCAATAAGACGAAACAGCCCAGCGAATTGTTTAATAAGAAATTAACTTCAAGTCACTTCGGTTTGCTATAAATTCTCATTTTTATCAGTTCTTCAAAAAAAAAAAATAATAATAAAAAAACTGGTTGTAAAAATTCAATCAACAAAAATATATTTTTAACACACAAAAAATCTGATACAAACATTTGCTTGAAAATATTTAATTTACTAAAAATAAATGGTAAAAAAAATTTTATTTTTTATTCTTAAAATAAAGAGTCCTATTCTTAGTTGTAAAACATAAAGTAAAAAATTTTCGTACTAAAATATATAATACAAAATTTTAGTACTAAAATATAGAATACTAATTTTTAGTACTAACATATAGTACTAAATTTTAGTACTTAATATAGAGTACTAAATATAGAGTACTAAATTTTAGTACTGACAGTTTACGGCTACAAAATTACCAAAAAAAACTACTACTACAATTTTTGTGATTAAAAATTTCTTGTAAAATATAAGTAATTATCTTTTGAATTAAGAATTTATAACTTCAAATTATTTTTAATGAGGAACTTGAGCCAAACAAGATCATTCAGCTTAAACCTGAAACAGTTCAACTAATTACCCATAAATATTAATTTTGTAATTAATTAAACCGCGTGCTGTAAAAATTTCTTAATTTAGAAAGAACTTAAAGCTTATTTAAAATTTTTTACAAAATTTTATTTCAGTTATACATACTTACTTACATGTGTATGTAAATACTTATTTTAAAATTTTAGTACAAACTTCTTCAACTGTGCCTACTGCACATTTCCTATTTCTTATTTAACAAATCAATATTTTGCTGGGTTATTTTTATTAAACTCAAAACTAATGATAGTAGGCCAGTGGAAAATTTTTTGTTGCTGTTTTTATATTTACACAATATATAATTTTATTTGGTTTTTTTTAAATTTATTTTTTTATTTTTGAGACAATAAAAAAATAAAATAAAGAAATTGTATTTTAAAATATCATGCAGTTTTATACAGTGAATGTTGTTGGCTGATTGGTTGAGCGGCTGGCTGGTTCGCTGACTGTGCTTATTTACACGTACACCATCGTTCTTCAGCACCTAAAATAAAACGACAACACCAAAGAACATACGTAAAAATCCAAAAAGTAAAAAAAAATATTAAATAAATAAAAAAAAACAGACAGCAACCAACAACAAACAACCTACCTCACTAAACAAAATATTTTAACCACAGCAACAATAACAACAGCAACAGCAGCAGCAACAAATATGTATATTTTTGTTGGAAAAGAGAAGAACATCACGAATATCAGTAAAAAAAGGAAATGCAACTTTGTTGCTTCTTACGTTTTGTTTCCTTTTTGTTTTTTTTGTTTTGTTAACTAAAAAATATATTTTGTTCTGATTCTTGCCTGTTAATAATAATGCTTATTGTGTAATTTAGCTGTTGTTGTTGTTGTTGTTTTTGTTGTTGTTGTTTTTGTTGTTGCTGTTGTTTGAAGTAGGCCTAACTAACATAATGACTGAATGACTGACTACCAAGTAATTGACTGTAGTAACTGAGAAGGAAATTTTGTATACACGGTTTTGGTTTTAGGTCTATGAGTGAGTGTGGCTTATCACTTCTTAAACACACAGACACACACACACAGACAAATTTACATATCTACATGTATGCATAGTCGCAATGGTAAGATGCAGGAGCAAAGGGGCCTTCTGAAAGGCCTCATTTAGCAGACACAAGATACCATGTACCCTTACTTGAGCCTGAGACTGAAAGTGTTAGAAAAGGCAGATTTAATATAAAAAGTTTCCAGGGAGAGGATAATAGAAGGAAGATCTTGAATGGTCTTTCATTCAAGCTTTGCTGAAATCTGTCTTACAGACCTTCAGAAAGGGCAGAACTTCGTAGGTCTTTTAAATTTCACCGCTGGGTTGTTGTTATATTATGTGTGTGTATGTGTGAAAATGCATGAATTTAAACTTGTAGGTCGTAAGCGGTCGTTGGTTTACAATTTTATTTATTTTGTTGTTTTGTGTAATACAAGCTTCAATTTATTTAAACACACTCACTTACTCACTCACTCACTTACTTACTGACTGACAGACTGGCTGACTGGCAGAGTAAATGCTCAGGCAAAAACCAAAAAATAGAATTGAGTTTATGGGTTTTTTTGTTGATGTTGTTGTTGCAACTACTTTTTGTTCTTACTTAATAACAAATCAAGAGAAATGTGAAAACTCAGCAACAACAACGGCACAATACTGCTTATAAGTCACTGAACTTTAGTCAAATCCAGTGGGAGAAAAGTATTATAAGTACTAAAAAACTTAGTAGTAAGCACCTAAATAAATAATAAAATAATTTTGAATATAATAATAGCAATGATTTGTTGATGATTTGCGTACTAAAAGTTTTTCTAATAGATAAGAAAATATAATACATATGTATTAAAATTTGTGTCACCAAGTTTTTTAGTACAACTAAATTAGTACATAACAACACAATAAGTACAAGCAACTTCAAATTTTCATAAAATGTAGGTCGTACGAAAATTTACCACTTACATACATATGTACTAAAAGTTGTACTAGTGTGATTTGAGAATTTTACTTATATTAATTTGAAAATAAATTAAGTGCTAAAAATTTTATAACCGGCAAGCTAAGAAGTCAAGTTTAACTACATACTTAAGTATGCAGATGAATAACTACTCTATATATTCTAGTAATAAAAATTAAAAAAATAAATAAATTAGAATAAATAAATGGGTAAATTCGGGTTTGAACTTGAGCCAAAATTAATCGTTTCAATATATAAAAATTAATATTGGTAAAATTTATTCATTAGACTAGCATAGCGGGTCAGTAGTACTGGGGGCAAATTACGGCATTTGATATCCAACAAAATTTCCATACAAATTCAAAAAATTTTGTATGTGAATTCGTTCGATATCGAATGCCGTAATTTGCTCCTTGATTTCCAGGACGCTACACCATCTCATTGGCGTTCTTTGTACGATTTGACCACTATAGAACAGCGGATACTAGTGACTGGTTTAAAATTTAATAAAAAACATTCAATACTTTTCTACTCAAATGTCTTCTGTGCCATAAATTTCTTCTAGTGTTTTAGACTTTTTACATTTGTTCTGTGACTGCCTAAACGCCTGCATTTTATTGCTAGACCGCGTTAAGAATTTGTTTTAATGAATAAAATAATTTCCAGCTTATCACAATCCATTCATTGTTTGTGTAAGTGAGCATACTCGTATGCATCTATTTCAACAAAACATACTACTCGCATTTCATTTGTTTAATTGAACTATTTATGTATGTAGAGTTTGTATTGTTGTATGTTGAAACATTCTTTAGCTAATCAAAAATTTACAGTCTTAAATTTAAACAAACACTGTTAAGCGCATGTAAACCGCACATAAACGGTTGGCAGTCAAATGTCACATACTTGTACATACATACACACACACACATACATGCACATTAAAAAATTTATGCAAAACTCAAATTCAAATAAATGCATAAATCCGATATGAGCAAAATAATAAATAAATAAATGTATGAATTTATCATGCATACATTTATAACTCACTATGTGTTTGTGTGTGTGCGTTTTTATATGACTGATTCTCAACAGCCAACAACAACAACAACGAAGACACGACTTTTTAAACAAAGATGATAACGAGATTGTTAATAATACTTATAATAATGATGATGATGATGGCGAACGAATGGTGATGACGATGAAGTTCTTTTTTGTGTGTGCGAGCATGTGTGCATAAATTTATGCATTTCTTTGTAAATTCGCACTTACGTTCACACTACATACATGCATACATACATACTTGTAGGCTTCCAGTGTTTATACTGGGCACTTTGTTCATTCTATTCTAATAGAATGCATGCATACGTGCGAGTGTGTGTGCTTTTTTATTGTTTTTGATTTTTGTGAGTGAATTATATGCAAGTATGACGACAACTTTAATAATGTGTATATCAAGGGGTTTTTTTATAGCTGTTGGCTTCGTGCGAACTACAATGCTTGATGCGTAAGTGTGCGTGTTTGTGCATGATTATGATACTTTAGTAAAGGTTATTGACCACCACAATGGGTAATTGGGTTAAATAAGAGGCCTGATAAGCTTATAATGAAAAATAAAATTAAAAAAATATAAATAATTATAAAATAAAAATGTAATTAATAATCAACACCAACACTGACGCAATGGACTCAACACCAAAAAAGGGGCACAAATTTTTTTAAGCATTTTTTTTATTAATCTGAACAATAGCAACAACTTCATATAGTATGTGGAAAACACACATTTTAATCAGACAAATGCATAAAACAAAAGTTTAACGAGTTAACGGCCTAAAACATCCAGAATATTCTGTAATGGAATTTTTAAAGTTTTCTAATCTATTGATATGATAGGATCTGTTATTTATTTAATATTAATGACTGGATTTTTCTAAAACTTAAATACCTACATAAATAAGCTTTAAAATTTTCTAAACTCTTTTTCTAAATTTTTTTTTAATAAAGTTTTGAACTTTTATTTTATAAAATTTTTAAAAAAATATGCCATTTCAAGACCATTCTTTAATTTAAAAATATTTATACGAAACTATTCAAAATGAAACAGTTGCTTAGCATTTAAATTAATTTCGAATATTTGTGCATAAACGTTAAGTCCCCGTTTACACGTGAATTTTTTCAATTCTCTTTTATAATATGTGCTATTTTCGTTTTGATTGCATATATGTAATTCCTTGTTGTGTTCAGTTACGAAAAAAAAAATAAAAGCGAGTAAATGAATCTGTGCACTACTTCCCATTTTACTTTCCCTTCTCTTCTATAAACTCTAGAATTGCAGAACAAAAATTGCATATGTATATAAAGAGCGGCAGCGACCTGCGAAAACAACAGTCTTATTTTATGGTAATATACTGCTTTCAGAATTGAAAAGCTTTACCTATATTTCATTCTCTATAAAATAAAATAAATTAACGAACTTTGAATAAAACTATCATTAAATTACATCTGCTTTTAATGTATTTTATTAATAAAAAAATTATATAGCGACAAGCAAAATTCTTTCTAAAGCTTTTCCTCATTTTAACTTGTCAAGTTGCTTGAAGTTATAAAAACCTTGTAGAGTTGCTTGAAATTATTATTAAACTTATTTTGTTAACTTAAGCAATTTATTTACAAGAAAATTATTTAAAAAAATATAATTATATTTTGTTTTTAGTTTCATCAAGTTCTGAAAAAAATCTTGATTATCTTTTCCAAAAAATTCCTTTCTACAAAATCGCTGCTTCTGCTTACCTGCATTAACTATTTCAATTTCCTAGAACCATTTTTGTTAATAAAAAAAACAAATACTTTTTTTGGTCATCATTTCCTTTCTAACTAATTTCTATTATTTTGCTAAAACATAATGTTTTTGCGCATGACTTTTACATTTTTAAATCAAGCAATTCGACGACCAAATTTTTTCACTCAAAATGCATTTTACTTGCTTGCCTTGCATATTTAGGTAGATTGTTGTTGTTGTTTTTATTGTTGTTGTTGTTGTTTTTATTAGTTTCAGTTGTTGTACAATTTGATTGTACTATTTTTGTAGTGCACACAATTTGAGTTTTTGTTGTAAATATTACGTTGAGGTTATTGAACGCCAGCGACCTAAACTTTTGCTGACTGGCTGGTTTGTCTCTAAATATGCGAACGTTTTGGCTGACTAAATGGCTGGCAATAGAAGCAAAATGCAACTTGAAATGACAAAAAGTGTTTCTTCTTTTTTGTCGCAATAAAATTGAATTGTTTTATTTTATTGGGAATTTTGTAAGGAAAAAGGCGGAATTTTTGTTAATAAATTTAAATTGTTAAAAAATATTTTTTTCAAATGTTTCAAGTATGAAAAAAATGCAATTATTTAGTCTAAACCAAAGAAATATTGAACTGAAATTGTTTTGTACTAAAATTTATAGCACTAAATTCTAAATTTAATATATTGTAAAGAAAATTTCCATGTAAGAAACATATTATTTTTAATAAGTTTTAGTTTATAAATCAAACATGTTTTATGTTTAATAAGTTTTAGTACTAAAACTTCAGTACTAAAAAAATTTAGTACAACAATTGCTCGTACTAAAATGTTTTGTAATTAAATTTTGATAGCACCACTAACAGTTACAAACATAGTAAAATGTTTAAAATTATTATGGTTTTATAAAGGACATTTCCTTTCAACATTTTTTTTTTGTAAATCTTTTAAACTCAAGAAATTTTAGTACAAATGTTGGAAGAAATTTACAAAATTATTCGAGCAGCAGTAAAAAATATGTAGTTTAACAAAAATTTTTGATTTTAAACAAATTACATATTAAGTAAAACTTTTAGAACAAAAATGTTGCACTAAATAATTGTTACTAATACGAAAACTTAATTAAAAATTAATTGTTTTAATTATTTGAGTACTAACATTTTTGCGTTTAGTTTTGATTAATATTAAAAAATTGATTACTAAAAATTTAGAGCCTGAAAATTGGCTTAATAAGTTGATGTATAAAATGAAATACAATTTTAGTATAAAAATTAAATTTGTTTAAAAAGAAATGTTTGTTTCAAAAATTACAACAAATCAAAATGTAGTTGCTAAAAACTACTTTAATAGAAAAAAGCTTAAAAACTTTAGTACTTGAATTGATTTGTTAACAAATTTATGAAAACAAAAAAATTAGGAGATAAATTTTTCATAATTAGAGTTCGGACAATTGCTTTTATTAAAAAATTGTTGCTCCACAAATTGTAGTACATATTTACTAGTTTTTACTCTGTTCTTACCACTTACCAACTTAGAATTTTTTTATTTTATTTTTTTAGCCACCAATTAAGAAAATCTAATACTAATTGCCTCATGAACGGCCATTGACACAACATGTCAACATTTAAAATCTGCTTAAACGAATTATTATTAAAGCACATAAAAATCCATGAGCATAAAATGTCTGACGTGTGTTGATAGATTAAGATAAAAAGCTCTAAAAACCATTAATAATTTATAAAAAATATAAATTTAAAAATATTAAATCAAACATTTTTATAAAACCATTAAAATGTGACTCATAATTTTATTATTTACTTAGTTTTTTTTGTTGTGTTCAGCCTTTATAAGTTTAAACAAATAAATTGCTTTTGTTGATCAACATTATGCAATAAAACGCCCTAAATATTCAAAATAAAACCACTATAAAGACCAGGTGCATAAAAGCCCCACATTAAAGCACAAAAGTGTGCAACTGTGTTGGTTCTTGTGACTTCAAAACTTCATTTATTAATAAAAATAAGTTTCAGATAATGAAACACAAAAAAATCAACTCATTATTTTGTTTGATTTTGGACAATTTATTGCATGACTCACTTTGCAGAAAAAAGAGTTGTATACTTTTTTTTAGTTATTTTTATTTATTTATAACGCATTTTTGTGATTTAATTTAAATCAACATCTACGCACACATGAGAAAATGTAAACAAGTTTTCGTATAGAATTCTCAAAGCGCAATATGAACGAAAAAAAAATATAATAAAAAAATTGGCAACTAACTTGGCTTAGAAATAAACTTTATTGTGTACATTGTATCTACAAATGTATCTGAACAACTTAAAAGTTCATTAAACTCTAAGCCAGTTGACTTTGTTACAAATTTTTTTTTGAAAAATGTCAAGACTTAAGACAAACACCCAACAGATAAGAAACTTGAATATTTCTTACAACAATATAACAGGGATTAAGCGATAAAAAAAATCGTATTAATTAAAAGTTTTTATGAAAGAAACAAAAAAAATTAATTTGCATAAAAGTCAATTTAGTGTTTTTTGGCTTAATATTTAGTACTTAAATTTAAATACTAAAATTAAACCATATAATTTTTAGTAGTATCCTCTAAGTGTTATATATTCTTTGTGTATAAATATGAGAATTCTTCAAATTTAGTACTAAAATTTTCAGTGCTAAATTTTTTGAAAAATAATAATTTCAGCACTCAAATTTTAGTGCTCAATCTAATTTTGAGACCTTGAGGCTTTTACTTTGAGCTTACAAATTTTTAGTACAAAAAAGATTTTGTGATTAAATCTTTGGATAGTAAAACTAAAACCACCAAAAGCCATAGATTTGTAACCCTAAAATTTAGTACACAATTTGATGCCTTTTAAATCTAAGCATAAATACTTTCAGTACTAAAATATGTATTGCAAATGTATTATTTTAAGTGCTAAATATTGAACAAAAAGTCGTAGCAAAACAGAAGTTCTTGTATTTTAATTCGCGAAATTATGATTTCAAACATATTGGCACAGATGACTCAACTTTTTCGCTCAAATGATTGGAGTAATGACAACACATTTCACATACTAAAATTATTGGTGCCAAGTGTTTTAATGTTATTCTTTAAAGTGCCCAAAATCAACACATATATGCTGTTAGTCTATCACATTGTCTTTTAGTAATATCGCCTGAAATTCTTTTAGTACTACCAATATTTAATTATTTATTTTCACTGGTACTTAAATAATGTCAATAACTATGGCGAACATTTTTAGTACTAAGTTTTCCATATAGAAACAAATTTTTTAATAATATTTTTTTCCAAAATTTTGATTGCTAAAATTTCATGATATAATTTTTAGTTCTTAATTCTTCATATACTCAAAGTATTGTATTGTTTTTAGTTCAAATGAAAAAATCTTTTTTGTGTCATAATAATAATAATTTATTTTAATTGTTTTAGTACTAAAAGTAACAGCAACACATTTGTAGTAGCTCTATTTTTATAATTATTGTTGTCAACAACGAAGATTATGATGCTTATCTCTGAAATTTTAAAAACAAAAATTTTAATAAATTGTTAAAAAAAAATAATAAATTTTTATCTGGTATGTACTAAATTAGTATGTGCTAATTTACTAGTTTGTATTATTTTTAAAAACAAATTTTTTGCTATATAAAAGTTGCAAAAATTAAAATAATAGTATCATAATATCTTCTTCTAATTGTTTTCGTGCTAAAAATATGAGATAAGTATTCATAAATCGAAGTGAATGTTTGCTTACAGCCTGTTTTTTGAATATAAATAATATAAATCTAAAATAGTTTCACAAATTTTTTCAGATAAAATTATATTTAGCGCTGCAGTTGTATTTGTGTCTAAAATTTTTCGAAAATAACAAATTCTTCTCGCTATAAAACTTTTAATAACAGAATTTTATTTATAATAATACAATTTCTAGTACTCAAATTTCTAGCGATTTATGTATGGCACTTAAACGCGTAGTGTTTTAGTACATGTATTAGTGTAATAAATTCTCGCAGTAAAATTATTAGTAAATACTACCGACATTTTCAATACCCCGTTTTGATTACTCAAATTTTCAGAGGTAAAATAATTCATGCTTAATATATTTTAGGTAGCTAAAATTTGCAGAGGGTTTAAGAAATAAAATTTCTTGTACTAAAATTGTACTAAAGCTTTTTTAGTACAAACTTTTTAGCACAAAATTTTTTAACACTTAAATCTTCAGATTTTTAGTATGCAAATATTAGTATGAATATTATCAATTTCAATACTCAGGTTTGATTACTAAATTTTCACAGCTGAAATAGTTCGTAACTAATTTAGTTTCAAAAGCTTTTAGCGGTATTTGAATATGGTTTACTGGTCTAGAATTGTATATGTTTTTAAACTTTGCGAAATTAAATTTTGTATAAAATAAAACTACATACATACATCATTTTAGAACAGGAATTTCAATAAAAGAAATATAAGAAAAAATTATCTTTTTACAAAGGGGTTCTGATTGTATTCGAAATCGAACGCAATAGAAATACGTTAGTGAATCTTCAATAGATTTAAGAGACTTCAATAGACTTAAAACTCAAGTTTATCTTCAATTCTTTAAAAATGTAAGATATTTAAAAATAAATAACAAATATTTATTAAACTTATCAATGTGCTCGCCTCGCTCCCTGCCAACAAAGTAATTTTCTTTCCCTTTTACAAAAACAAAAACTTTAACTTACTTTAGCTGCAACATTTTTGTTGCATAAAAAGTGAAAAAAAAGATGAAAAGTAGATATAGTATGACCAGCTCAGTTCATTGAACTACTCTGTGACATTTTGCTACAGACTTTAATATAAATTGCTTGTTACTGTTAAGTCCTTTATTTGTTGTTCTTCTTCAAATTCCTTAAAACAAAGTATTTTTTCAATTCGCTATTTCTATTGCGAATAAATGTTCGAACTGAAAAGAAATTTTATATTTTAAGGTTGCATAGTCGCCTGTTAAAAATCACCCTCTACTTTATTTTTAATCCTTTTAGTTCACATACATACAAAAAAACTCAATCCTTTTAATAGCTCTTAGCAACATTCTGAACACCCAGTCCAGTTAAATCCAGTCATGCATGCTGCCAAGCAAAACTAACAAGCAGATCCAACATTTAAACATGTATGCTGGCGCACGAGTCATGTGACGAACCCAACAATCCGCTCTACAAAACGAAGGCTAAACGACTTTTAACGAATCTCTTGTTAGAAACATTCAGTTACAATCATGCACAAATAATGTTGCTCGTTGCAGCAGCAGCGATTGCGAAAAAAAAGAATGCAAGCTGCTGCTGCCTCATAGCTGCAGCCAAAGCTGCTGCATGTCGTACTATGAATGTTCTGAAACACTGACGGTCATTGAACGCTAAGTCGGTCAAAGCAAACAACAACCCCTGGCTGCAAAAAAAAAATAAATAAAATAAAAAATATTCAAACATAATAAAAACCAAAAAGAAAAAAAAAACTAAACTGAGCTGAGCTGAACTCTATCAATATGAAATTTAGCACACTGAACTCTAATGACATCAAAGCTAAGTGCAACAACAACAACAAAAGTGCTTTTTTATAAGACATCAGTTTTAATTTTTGTAGTGAAAATTGCAGAATTTTATAGAATTAATACTCAAGCTTTTGTTGCCTAAAAGCTTTCTTTGTTAACGAATTCTTTCAAAGTAATTGAATTTAATTAATTGAAATTAAAAAAGTAGGCTTTTTATAAGACACCAGTTTTAATTAATGTAGTGAACATTTCAGAATTTTATAGAAATAATACTTAAGCTTTTAATGCGTAAAAGCTTTTAAAGTAATTGATTTTCAAATTTGAAAAGTTTTAGCATATTTTCGGCTTATTTGAACTTTTTGCTAATGCAAAAGCTTTGCAAAACTTTAATTTTATTTAAAATTTTTTCGAAAGAAATTGCAATATAACAAAATTTATTCGGTTGGTCCTAGAAAACTGTTTTTTGGGGGAAAAATCTAGATAATATTTACACAGCGTTAGCCGATATAAATAATTACGTAACTAACAAAAAAATAATAATTTGCAATTTTCCGTAATAATAGTATTTAAAAAGCAAGCTTTTTTTTTAACCAATTTTTTTTCTCTTGAAAGCTTTAAGTGTTTATTATTGAAACATAGTTTGCTTTTAAGAAATATTTATTTTTGATTTAGAAACTAAACAAGTTAAGTTAAATATTTCAATAAGCTTTTTCAGTTAAATTACATATATATTTTAAAGCTTTTTTACATGTATTTCCTTCATTGGAAATATAGTTTGTTTGCCTTTACTGAAAGATTTTTCTATGCTTTTACGGTATGGAAATAAAAACATTAAAACAAAAGGTTATTTCAGTTTAAAGTCCTCAATTGTGCAGCACAACAATTGGGTGGCAGGCAGGCAGGCAAGCAAGCAGTTACGCTGACTGGCGGCTGGCTGACAGCACTACAAGCAGTCAGTCAATTTTTAGTACAAATATATTATTTTTAAAAGGGAAACAAATCAAAAAGAAAAAAACACAAAATTGTACGAAAACAAAGAGGAAAAAGGGAGGGTAGAGCACAGCAGAGCAGAGTACTTTAAACATTTATAAGCACAGGGACTGATAGACAGTATAAAATATCAGCAGCAGCAGCAGCAGCAGCAGCTGTTTGGCCCCATCAAAATATTATTACAACACGCTAAACACTGAAATACTTTTACATATAAACATTTCCGTTTGACACACACACACACACTAGCACACGCACTTATTTGTTCAATTGAAGTAGTTTTAGGTTTAATAATGATTTGTCAATAATATTTCATAAATATTTTTTTATTTTGTTTTCAAAACAACTTTTGACATTTGTTGTTTATAAATGAAACGCTTTAATTGTTGTTTTATTGAACTATGTATTAACTGGGCTACAACACACTTTTCGAACACGATAGAACAAATAAACGCCACAAAAAACTAAATTAACTAAATATTTATATTTTAACTTTTGATATTTTATGTATTTGAGAAATGAATTTTATTATTCTATAAAAAGGCCAATAACATTTATTGTTCAATGTTCGAAATTGACCAACCCATTTTTGAATTCGGGGCCAAAAAGCAAACGAATGTAACAAACAAGCAGCGAGCGCGAGCAAATGAAACGTGGTGGTAGCAAATCAAGCAAAAATGTTGACATTTCAATTACAAGCTTCAGTAAGCACTCCCTGTATAAATATGCTACCTGAATGTACACACACAGATTTACATAAATATACATATATGTATACGAGTACGAGTATATTTTTAATGTGAAATTAAGTAAATAAAGGCCTAAATAAATATGCTAGATGCATGAATATTTATATTATTTATTGAAAAAATCTAGCTAAAAACATAAATGGCTTTAGCGACATCAAACAATGGAAATTATGTGTTCAAAGGATTTTGATCCTGAATGACTAATAAAATATTTTGTTCCTCGAATGTTAGATGTTATTATATTTGAAGAAACAAGTGGATTTTTTTCTTTTAAGCGCTTTTAATGTTTAATTTTTTTTTTCAAATTTATTTTCAAGCGAAATTTTTAAAAACATTTAATTTGAAGATTATCAATTCAAATTAAAACATTTGGAAATTATGTACGAGTACATGTGATTAATGTTTGCACTCATGGTTTTTTCGCCTCATTTATTTCAAGTGCAAAAAAGCCGAGTGTTGTCAATTAAAAATGTTACGATATACCAGGCGCGGCGGCCAGCAAGTTAGAGGCAATAAAATCAAATAAATAAAACAAAAACAGTTTTTTTTTCATTCCAAACCTGCATTGAATGAATTGAACTGAAATGAATTACAGTATTTTTCGTTTAGCTGCACATTGAAGTTTGTAGGAAAATTCGTGCACATACGCATAATATTCGGTTATGCAGTTTCACATAGCAGCATAAATAATGCTGCTAAGTAAATTCTCTTATCTGTCTAAATATGCTCTGATCTAAAAAAAAAATTTTTTATTGCAAAAATAAATTTAGTCTAACCATAAGCATAAGAGTTTTGTAAACTTTTCAAATGTGGTTCATATATTAAGTAATTGATAGTTCTTCCATTGGAGTTCATTGGAGGACAACAAATGTGGAACTGTTTTTAGAGATCTACTGATGAGTTGGCATTAGCAGCCACCGAAATGACGGCATATAGATTAGCTAACCACAACAAATCAATTTAAATGTTTTCAATTTATTATTAATGAAAGCACCAAAAAAAGTTGAGAAAGTCACCACCCCCTGGGATCAATGATTAGTTAAAAACAATTTCCAAAATATTTTTTTTGCCACGCTTTTGGATACCGTCCTTTTAGTTTTTTGAACACTACCTCACTGGTGACTTTTTAAGCCGACAGAAAATTCTGGCCGCCACTTATACCATCCGGATCCTTCTCCCTAATATCAATTTTTTTCACGTGGCAAAGAAGCTCTTCTAAAACTTAATATGTCTGCTTTTTTAATGGCGATTTTGACATCGTTGGCATAATAATGATTTTTTGTTTTATGAGGCAGACGAAAATGCAGTTAAGCGAAATGCAGCTAAACGAAAAATACTGTATAATGCAAATAACTCTCGCATTCTTTTTCTAATCGTGATTGTGAACAATTTTCAAAATTTATTTAAAAAAAAATTTCTTTATGGCGTTTTCTTTTCTAAAAAAACTTTTTATTAAAAATTTGCAATATAATTATTTTTTTGAAAAAGTGACTATTAGAAATTATTTTATCAGCACTTACGTGGCAAAATATTTGCCTTAAAAAACTTTGAATTGCAATTTTTTTGCTAAAAAGTAAAACAAATGTTTAATTTTTTTACAAAAAAAAAATACGGCATTAAAAAATAAAGCGTTTTTGGCGCAAATTATTAAATATTTAAAATTTCCTTAAAGACATTTTTCTATTTTCCTTTCTATTCCGCAAAATAACTTTCCCCAAAAATTTATTTCATTTCAATTTGTGTTTTGCAAAATATTTAAGGGACGAATGACTACAAGCGAATCTTTGTTTGCAAACCAGGTTAAAGTTCAACAAACTTTGGCCACTAAGGATATGAATGAAGAAATAAAAAAAAAGAAAGCATAGAAATTTTACACACACTCTCTTCAACTACTAATTACCCTGGTTTTGTATGTTCTACGGGTAGCAGAGGAGGTGGTGCATTTGGCTACAAAGCTTCCTGTATTAAGCACAAAATTATGCACATACTCAAAAAAAAAAAAAATTAAAAACTTGTAGGACAATTAAAGTTGAAAGCATAATAGAATAATAAAAAAAAACTATTTGCCACACACAAAATCGAGAGTGTAATTGTTAAAAAACATTATTTCCTTGAGAAATGCTTTCCAGCAAATGTAACAAAAATTGAGGGATTTTTTATATTTTTTTTATTGTAGATCCTAAACGAATTTGTTGTACCCTTCCTTCAGCAATAATATGGCGCAAGTTATTGTAAGTTATTTCTTGCCTTAATTCTTAGTTTGCAGCCAGCCTGGCTCTTTATATTCTTGCTCGCAATTCTTGGCACTTTTTTTCTAATTGCCACCATCTCCTTCCCAATTTAACGCCCCTTTGTATTTCCTCCATTTCACAATTGGGCCTCTTCTCTTTTTTTTTTGTTGTTGTGTGAGTGTGTGATAGTGTGTGTAAGTGTAGTTTCCACCATCACTCTGCTAAATATACAATTGACGTCATTGTGTGCAGTTACGAGAACAAGTAGACAATAACCTCGAGTTCATTTACCTTTTTGTGGTTACAAACAACTTCATCATCAACGTCATCATTATTATCAATATCATCATTATGATGTGCGTTGTTGTTGGTTGGTGCATCATGTTGTGCACCATAGTGATTTGTTTGTTGTATGTTTGTTGCTGCTCCTGCTGCTGCTTGCCATGGCCATTACTCTATGAGCTACATTTTCTCTGTTGGACTTTCGAATCGTATACGTTTTGTCTGTCATTTTTGTTCTGAGTGGAAGAAAATCGAGTATTATTTGGTTGTTGAGCTAGAGAGAGAAAGTTTATTGCAATATTCAGTTTTCTAGTTGTAGATTTATTCATACTGAACGAAAATGCGGGATGGGGGGGTTGGCTGCCAAGTGTGTATAGAAAGAATAATAGTAGCGTTGAGTTTTCTTTTAGTGCTCATTGAGTTGCATGCTTGCAGTTGTTGTGCAACAGCATATTTGAATATGGAGGGAAATTTTTTTTTGTATAAAAATAAATGGAAATGTGATGGTATTTTTTATTATTTGAGCAGGGATGTGGTCTACAAGAATTTTAGAAGGAGGCTCATATCATAATTTATTAGTTTTTTTCGAGTATTCGTATTTGGCGAAATTTATTTTGTGCTAAATATTCGACATTTTGAATTTTCGAAGAGTTTCAAGTTTTTTTTTTACGCAGAAACTTAGTTTTGAGCGAATTTTCAATATTTTAAGTGAAACTGTATAAACTATTGCTTAGTTTTCCTATATAAACACTTATGTCAAGTAAATTTATAATTTAGCTGAGGGCCACTACCATGCAGCCTGCTCGAGCGTTGCAACTTCTTAACAAATATCCAATTTCAGACTAAAGCGTAAGTTTTTATTATTAACCGCCTGGCCCACGCTATCGAACAAATTCTATCTTTCATACAATCTATATACATACATATAATTAATAGGCAAACACTTTTTGATCCCTTTTACGCCTGCAACACCGAACCGATTTCGGAAAGATTTCTATGTTTTAAAAGGGGGTTTCTTAACATAGATATGCACATATCTTAATTTTATTGAAATCGGTTCAGTATTTTGGTAGCTATAAGCGTTTAAAGTTGCCACTAATACATGCGCACTTATTGCACATGCATGTGTATACACTTCAAGTTGACAAATAATTAATGTGTGCATGTGTATTTGTCCAATTTGCTTTTGCATAGAAATGAAACAGAGCTTTTTCTCTGTGTACTTTGTAAACAAAAGAGTGTCAATTAGTTTTTTTAAGTTGTTTATTTAGAAAGTTTTTTGTTTTTGTATTTTATCGTATGCATTTATGTAAATGTTGAATATTTAATTAATTATAATTGGAATATGGTCGTTTGTGTCGGCCATAGGAAACTTTTGGATTTGTTTTTGTTTTACATGTAATTGTACAATATAAAGTTTTCTTTCGACATTGTGGGCTCGCTCGGCAGGCAGTAAAAATTAATTTTTGTTATGCATGTTAGCTACTTGACCAAAATTTCTAAACAACCAGTTACATATTTTACTTCAAAAAATTTTACACTCTTAAAACTGTAACTTATGTATCTTCGAAGTTTGTTATTTAAAACTTTACTAAACTTGTTTTAAAATCTATAACTGAATACATTAACCATTAAATAGTTACAACTACGATTTCATTGAAATATTTCCTTTATGACTCAATTTCTTTCTCTTAAATAAATTTATGCTTTTAAATGATTCATTTGCTCTAAATTTTTAATAAATTCCATCAAATTTTAAAATTAATTTTTAACATTAAGATCTGTTAAATCAAACACAAAAATACCAAAAAAAAAAAAATAAGAAAGAAAAAGAAGAGTTCCACGAAAATCATAAAGTTTCTTTATGTCTCTGAAAAAAAAACATAAACAAATTATGAAACAACCCGTCTATGGTTTTCAAATGAAGTAAAACGAACGAACCAACGAACAAAAACATAGTGAGTGACAAACAAACAGAAGAAAAAGAGAAAAAGAAAGGCAACAACAACACTAAACGAAGTTCTCGGATGATGTTTTCATTGCAGATGATTATGATGACGATGATGCTGTAACGTAAATGTCGTTGGTTTCTTTATGATTATCGTTGTATGCGCTGAGCGTGAGTGTGTGCGTGTGTGCGTTATGTTATGAAAATTTTGCTCTCACTTTCTATGAATACAAGTTTTTTTTCTTTAACTTTTTCATGGGGTGTCAAATGTAAAAGATAAAGAGGGGAGGGAGGGGAGCAGCTAAAGAAAGCTGGGTTTTTATACTCGTACACAAGGAGAATATCGGTCGCATCTGCTTTTGGCAGCTCTGTTAGCCTGTTTGTCGTTTTTATGTATTTCTGTGTTATTTTCAGTTAAAAAGCTACTGAACTCATCATCGGCATGACAAACAACATGATGAGGTAGCAAAGAAGAAAACTAAAAACAACTTTAGCTGAGTTCATTCACTTTTGCTTCAGCAAAAAAAAAATTAAAAATGAAGAACATACAACAAAAAGTTGTAAAAAGAAGAAGAAGAAAAAGGGGTCGACACTTGGAACAAATATGGCGCTAAATTTTTGAAATAAGTTAAGCAGGGGGATAGTGGGAACTGGAGAGAGGAAGAACAATTAAATGAGGAAGTGGGTCTTAAAGGGAAGTTGGGTTTGTTTAGAATTTATGGTTTTTGTAAAACAATCAAAAAAATGGATCAGATAAATTGAAGAACTGAAGGTTCTGAAGGACAAAGTAAAAAGTTTAATATGGAAATTTTGTGTAAGCCGAAATTTTTTAATGTTAATAGAAATGAATATCAAGAAGTTAACAATGCTGGTGTTATCCCAACTACTGGCAGCCAACTGAAAAGTGAAAGAAACAAACACATGAGCTTTGATGAGCGGCCATCGAAAACAGTGACTGTTAAATTTTCCTATTAATATAACAGTCAATAGCTTTTCCTGTATTATTTTCTTAATAATTTTAACTAAGGAATTTAAGCCTCGAACTCAAGTCTGAGGGTCTGTACCCTGTACCCCGAAACGAAACAAAGAGTTTGCCAAATAATATAAAAATTTTATAGGCCCTGGAAGCGGCAATTTAATCAATCTATATTTATAATTGTAAAAGGAATTGCGGGAAAGTTGTAGGGAATCCTTTTATTTTTATAGAAAAAAAAACAAAAGTAGTGAAACTGTTTTTGATTCCTGAAATTTGTATAATATTCAATTGATCTATTTTTATAATTGTAACAGAAAAGTTGTAGGCGGTCCTTTTATTTTTATCAAAAAAAAAAATCCAAAATATTGAAAATGTTTTTTATTCCTAAAATTTTTATAATATTAAGAAGAAATTTTGAATTTCTTTTAAAGTTTTAAAAATAAAAAACTACGAAATGTGTCGTGGGGCCACCCATTTGGAAGGCAGTTAGTTAGTTCCTTTCGTTGTATATTTCATGTATTAAATAACAGAGAAATAAATTGAAAATCTTTCGAGAATAGTTAAAAAAGAAATGAAAAAAATTATCATCTTACGCATAAAACTAAACATTTTCTAAACTTAAAAAAAATAATAAATAAATAATAATTAATAATTAACAATTACAAAAAGCATAAAACAATAAAAAATTCAAACGTATTGAAGTCGTCGATAGATAGCAGTGACACGCACCAGTTAGAGCAGACACACAGTAGCGAACACTACACTTTTCTATTTGCAGACGGTAAAGAGCTTCATTCAGAAAAATCTGTAACATTTTTATTTTCGTATAAATAAAAAATAAATAATTTTTTATATATATAAATTTTTATAAATTTATAAATAAAAAAATAAACAAATTTTTATATTTATTATTTTAAATCAAAACTAAGAATAGTTTTCGTCTAATGTGCCAGCACAGTTAAGAAAGTGTCTTTTTAAATAATTTTTATAGCTTCCAGTGAGTTTTTCTTAATTTTTGAAATTCCTATTTTTCTAATTTAGTTTGTAGAATTAAAAAAAATAATATCTTTACATTATTACACTTGGTAGGTCATTGAACTGCTGTTAGCTGAAATGAACTTTGTTTTTTTTTTTCTTTAAACACACAATTTTTATTAGTATGTACGAGTATGATGTCTGTGCAGAATGCACTTTATCTAACTCGAAAAGCAATTTTTAACTCACTCAATAATGTGCTCAAAAAAATGCAACAAAATCCCCTACTCACAAAATTATAAGGCTCTCTCTCTCTCTGGCTCTCTGAATATATCATGCTCTTTTAACACAACATCATGATGACAAACTTATACAATCGATTGATATGCACAAAATAGTGCATTTATTTCTAGAAAATAATAGAAGAAAATATCATTGTGAATGAATATTGTAAAAGCTATCCATCACACATACGCTCCCGATTACTCTCTAAATCATAATTTGTAAAATGCATCATTGATAGTGTTTATTAAGAGTTCGTTTTTTCAGTTATTTTACATCGTTTAAAACGAAGTACAAGCAAGCAAGCAAAAAAAAAAAGAAACGAAAGACAACATACACATACGCGCGCACACACACACACAACAAACAAAATACAAAATAAAAAAGAGCTCCACATTTCGAGGTTTTTGACCGAAATGTGGGTCACGACAATGGCGAGTTCGATGAACTAAGCATAAGCACAGCAATACAATCGGTCGGTCGTATAATAATACACATTCATTCAATTTGTTTTTTATTATTATTTTATTTTTTGTTTCTGTTTTTTTTTCGTTTTGTGTGATGTTGTTAATATTTGTTTGTGTGTAAGAGAGTGTCGTTTTTATGTTTGTGTTGCGCCTGAACCCAGCAAACGCAAAGACAAACATTTGGTTTTGCCATTAGATTTTAAAGGCGATAGTCAATGTAGATACATATCGTCATATGAAGTCATAAAAGCCCTAAATTATATTGAACAAATTTTACAGGACAAGCAAAAGATTCTCTTATATGAAAAATTAACAAACATTTTTAAATTGGAAAAATTTTAATATGAAAAGTTTTCCAGTAACATACATACATACATATATTTTGAAATGGTTGATTTTGATTTTTTTGGCTCTTTTGAAATCATATCGCTCCTTTATTGCAGCGTAGTGATATCTCACAAAACACGATTTTTGAGTTAAGAATGCTGAAATATTTTTCATATCGCTTTTCATTTGGTGTGAAAAATGTATACAAATATCTTGTTAACTCACCTCTTGAGGGGAGAATACTTTTTTATTTTTCCATTGATGTGTGTGTAAATTAAAAACTTTAACTGCCTGTTCGTCGATATCGAAAGAAATTTTTCTTTCGAATTATTACATTTAAAATAAAAACAACTTTTAAAATTTTGTTTATGTTTTAAATGTAATTATACTAAAGAAATTTTTTTTTTGATATCGGCAAACAGGCAGTAAATTTGCTACCTGCCGAACGATTTTTTTTGAGATATAACTACGTTGCAATAAAGGAGCTATCGCTATATTTTTTAAATATGTAGAACGCTGTGTTTTTTACTGAACAAGCTAAACACATTGGTTCAACGTATGCATCATGTGGAGTCAGTCGTCTGTAACATTCATTACGCCGGGAGTTGTTTTTGCCTAAAAACTTTTCTCGTTAGAACTTGGGAATACTGAAAAATATCTAGTGACTTTTGACAAAAAACGGGAGAAAACAATTGCGAAATGTTTGAGTAAATTGTAGCAAAAATTCAGTTTTCTTTAAAATTGTAGAAAAAATTTTTACGTAATAAAAAAATTCAATGATAAAGTAGCTTAAAACAAATTAAAAAACTTTAGGTAATATTTAAAATATACAACCGCCAAAAGCTTATGAGAGATTCAGGCCTTAAGGTCTACATTTCTGCAATAAGTTCCCACCAACCTTTCTCTTGACATTTAAGCAGACTTATTGATTTCAACTCTATTCTCAATTTGAGTAAACCTGCATGTTTGCTGGGTATATTACATTTGCTGGGTGGTGTGTATGTGTATCTTTCATTTCATTTCGTTTTGTTGTTGTATGTAGTTTTAAATAATAATTAATGATGTTAAGAGTTCGACAAAAACAAACAAACAAACAAACGAAAAAAAATGTTTTTTTTTCTTTTGTGTGAGTTCAAAGCCAGAGCAGGGAGTGTAAATATTTTTATGGGAAATTTGTGCTAAGAAGTGGAGGTGTAGATTAAAAGTGATTAAAATATATTTTTTTTAAAGAAAATAAACTTTTTAAATATATCAATCTATTTGAATAATTGCTGGAACTGTTTCTGTAAATTTTTATGATACATACTTCCAAAATTAAGTTATAAATTTTTTTTGCCAGAATTTTTTGAATACGAGTATTAAATATCTACATACATAAATTTAATTTAAAATAAATTTTGCAACGCATTGGCTGGCATCAAACAAAAATAGAATAAGTTGACACGCTTAATTTTTCCGAACCAAAGTTTCGGGTCAGCCATTTCAGACAGTTCAGGGAATTTCATATAAACCGAGTTATTTCATGTTGTAAAACGAATATGAAAGACAGATACGAGTTATTCCTGTATTCTCTAACATTAAATCATTTGGCTGAAATTGATATTCTTAGCAATTGACAGCTTCGTTAAAGGTGGAATGTATTTATTTATTTATTTTTTAATAAACAGAAAAAATACTTTTTGTGTGAAACTTAATATATTTTTAAATTTAAATATTTTTTTAATGATTATTCAAAGATTTTTTAAAAGCATTCAGTGTCTGACAAAAATTAGTATTTCTTTTTTTTTTTTGATTTTAAATGTTTTTGAATATTCAGATTTACGACATTAAATTAAGAGTTCTGTAATTGAAAAAAAAAACCAAAATACTTCATTTGGCTCTCAATTTTTATTATTATAATTTGTTTTTTTTTTGTGAGATAGTTATTATAGAACAATTTTGTAGTTTATTTTTTGTTCTTCATGTTGTTGTTGTTGCACATTTATTTTGCAAAATGTGAATGTCCTCTGTTAGCCCACAAAAATAATCAAAAAAAGCAACAAAATTAAAAAAATAATGTAGCGCGAGGTTGACGACTGCTCAGCTCAACTCAGCTGGCAGTCTTAAATGCAAACAACAACAACAAAACATAAAGCCCCCTTTTACAAAAACTGCACAAACACATTGACAATACACACATACCAAAGACTTAAAGTGCATATGCAAAAATACTGCACTAACTAAAACATAAATAGAGCCTTCACTGCACATGTACTCGTGAGCTAAAGCCCCTCTCAACTCCGCAGGCCCCACTCATTAAAATAAACTACAATGCTCACGTGTTTATAAGACACTCATTTACACACATTTATACTCATGCACTAGTATAACAATAATAAAGTATGTGTATTTGTAGCAGTTGCTCTCCCATTTAACATTTTGAGTGTGTGTTTGTTTTTTCTTCTAGAAAATTGTTTGAGTGCTTTTCAGTAAATTATCTAGAGAAGTTGAATTTAAACAATCATTCGCAAATTGTGTGTCAAACGTAGCGGACGTGTTTACGTGAGAGAATCTTAACAATAATAATATAAATCAAATTGAACACAATTTCAAATAAATCAATTTTACAGCAAAAGCAAGAAAATAGAAATCAAAATAAATGCAACATAAAAACGCGCCGTATTAAAATATTTTACAAAGTTTATTTTTGGAATGCACCAACAGAAAAGTTTTTAAACAAAAGGAATATATTTATTAAGATAATAACAAACTACAAACCCTTTTTAAAGGGAGAAAAATTATTTAATAAAAAAATAGAGTTTTAATTAAATTTTTAGCGAATTTTTTTTTAATTTAAAATACAAAATTGGCGCGTGATTTTATAAAAAAAATTTAAAAGGGAAATATATAAAACAACAGGAAATTTCCAAAAATTAAAAAATGTTCCTCATTAGCAAATTTTAGAAGAAAAAAAATATAAAAAAGGAAAAAATATTTTTTCTATCAAAGTGTCATTTAAACCAAAAAATTAATTTAAAAAAAATTAAAGATTTTTGATATTAAAATTTTTAAAAATGGTGTGTGCTATGCAAGAACTAAATAACACGGCAGTGGCCATAACCGATCCTCAACAACATCATCATCATCACCATCAGCTACATCAAGCAACAAATTTACAGCACACTTTACACCAGCAACAAATGACACAACAGGTTGAAATTGTAAGAGCTTTGCCCACGCAATTTAACAGTAATAATGTCAATCAGGCACCGCAACAAATGACCACTATTGTGGTCTTGACAACTCCCACAAATGCGACAGGTCAACAGCAACAAACTGTTATAAATGTACAACAGCAGCCTATGCCACAACAGCAACAGCAGCAGCATCAGCATTTATGTAATAACAATAAAAGTCAACAGTTGAAAAAGCAACATGCTTCATTGGTTAGACTTTTGGAATCGGCGCCCATAACAAAGAAATCTGTTAAAATGAACAAAACTCAATATACTAGTCCTCATTTACAGCAACAAATTGTAATACCTCAATTACAACAACAACAGCAACACCAGCAACAGCAAATTATCTATGTGCAACAACAGACGCCGCAGCCGTTAACTTTAACGCAACAGCAGCCACAATTAGCTCAACAATTGGCACAACCAAAAAGACTGAAAATAAACTCCTCATCATTATCATCGTCATTAACAAACGCCTCAATCAGCCCATTAAGGCAAACTCAACATCAACAAGTAGAAGTATTACCGCCAGCAACAACAGCAACGAAACTATCAACATCAATATCATCAGCGTCAACTGACAGCAGTAGTGATAAAAGCAACATTATAAAGACATTAAACACCTCCCCCTCCTCTAATCACAATTTAATTAGTACAATTACAAAAACAAATTCAGCCAGAAATCAGGAATATCAAAAACCTCAAGAGCAACAACAGCAAACGACGAACTATGAACAACAACAACAACTGCCTCTTAATAATGACAATGAAACGGGTATAGATGACGAGACAGCAGAACAAAAACGCGCTCAGCATAAAGACAAATCTTCAATGGATTTGGCCTTTGAGTCGCAACAGTGTCCGTGGAAGAAAATACGATTTGCCAGAGAGTTGAAGCAAAAGGAACAATTGCAAAAACAGCAGGAATTCAAAGACGAGTTGGCCACAAATAATAAATGTGATAATAATGACAGCAACAAACAATCTAGCATTAGCATTAACAACAACAACAACAACCACACCACCGCCAGCAACATTAAGACAACCTCCAACTCCTCAAATACAAATTACGAATTAAACCTCGCCGAACAAACCCACAAAGAAATTGCCATTTTGCTACAACAGCAACATCAAAACTACAAGCAACAACAACAACACCGCCGAGACAGCTCCGATAGCAATTCATCTCTGATTAGCAACAGCTCCAGTACACATTCCCTTGGCAATGGTTGTACCTGCACTCCACAACAGTTACAATCGCACAGGGGGGATAGCAGTGATGATGATCTTTATTTGGACGTAGCACCGATACCGAATCGACCGAATTCCCGACGTTCTAGTCTCATACAAGAGGAAGTCGATGGTGTTCTAACGTTACCCTGCCATTGCAATGACTGTCTTTTGGAACACATGGATGATTCAGGCTGCGATGATGATCAAAAGGAAGAGGAACAGTGTACTTTGAATTATTTGTGTCAGAAATTTGATGAGAATTTGGAAACGGGCAAACACTGCAATGCAAATATAAATACCACCGACATAGATAAAGTGGCCATATTGATGAGTGAAGAAAAGTGTAAAGAGAGTGGTGCAGATATACAGCAGCAGCAGGAAAAACAGCAAAAGGATGATGTAGGTTTTTAAGGGCTTAAATAAAAGGGTTTCTTTCACAGCGGGCTTTTCTAGTAATTTTGAAAAAAAATTCAAAAAAATTTGAAAATTTCGAACCTGAAACTTTTTACATCGAGAGTTTTAAATTATTAAAATTTTGTTATTACAAAGAAAATGTCTTACGCAATAAGATTTTTCATTTCGAAAAATATGGGCTTTTTACTTTAACGAAATTTATATTAGGCCAAAGTTCGTAACATTTCATTCAGAGTGAAATCGAAATAATTAAGCTGTGTCTATTGTTTCTTGAAAAATTCGCTAATTTCCTAAGCCTAATATAAATTACTTTGGCTGGAAAATTATTCTATATTTTAATTAGCCGACGGAAAATTAGTTCGAAATTATTTAAAGAACATAAAAATATATATCGTCCTAATTTCTGCAGAAAACTTCAAATTATGATAAATTTTCGTAGAACATTTCCGAAGACCATTACGTTTTCAATATAAATTTTAAGTATTGATATTTCCAATGAAGAGGCAACAATTCAGCTCAAGATTTCCACTTATTTTTTAAAACTAACCTCAAAAAATTGTAATTCTAAATTATATTATTTCTGGCATTAATCAATTGGAAAATCAAAATTTGGTAAAAGAAAGTTTGCCGCAAACCTGCTTATTTTAATTAAAAAATATTTTAACTTAAAAAAACTTAACCTCAAAATTTATATTTTTAATTTTATTTATTAAAGTTATTTTTTACATATGGAGCTCTAATTGTTACTAAAATCATATGAAAATTCAAGTATGATTTTTCTTAAATAAAATAGGATATTTAAGAAAAATCATATATAAATTTGGAGTAAAATATTTTAGTATTTTTTTTAATTGCAGTCTATTTTGCCTCCGTTTTGATTTACATGTTAGAAAATTTCCATTGACAATGAAAATCGTTTATTTTTGTTAAAAATCTTTTTTAAGTATTAAATGTTTAAAATTAAAAAAATCCTAACCTCAAAAATAATTTTAATAATTTTGCTCATTTAAATTAATTTTGTTACTATGCATTATTAGATTAACACATTTTTATAAATCAAATTTTTAAAATGGATTATTTTAAATTTATTGCGAAATATTTGAATATTTTAAGAACCTAACCTCAAAAGAAATCCATTTTTGGGAATTTCGTTAAAGGTGGATTTTTTTTAGAAATTAAAGCGGTTATACATACATAAGTATTTTTCGATTTCCCAGTTTTTGCGTTTTGATTTATTTTATTTTACAATATGTAGAATATGTTGCAATTTTTAATATAACTCACTCTTCTCCTTTTTTTTCTTATATTTTTAGGGTTTTTTCCGCCGCTCCATTCAACAGAAAATTCAATATCGTCCCTGCACAAAAAATCAACAGTGCAGCATTTTGCGCATTAATCGCAATCGTTGTCAATACTGCCGCCTGAAAAAGTGTATAGCCGTTGGCATGAGCCGTGATGGTAAGTTTGAAAAAATTTATCTAATCAATTAGGGTCATTTAACAAGAAATTTTTGTGCAAAAAGTGCCAAAAATAAAGCAAACATGTTCCAAATAATTAAAAAAGAAAAACAGGAAAAAACCAAGAAATTTATTTAACACTCCATTTGTTTAAGCAAGTGAGTGTGTTTCGTCTTCATACTCAATCAAGTTCAATAACCCGATCTTCAAAAGTGGGAAACACAAGAACTTACAAAGATTTAAATCAGGTTTGTTTATTCTTGCTTTCTTAAGAATTTCATCAAGACCCAGCCAGCGGTGCAAGGGTACAGAGTAGAGAAAATTAAAATGACAAACAAAACAAATTTATTTAGTTCAAGATTTTTTTATTTGCCTTTTTGTTATTTAATGATAAATATAAATACATTTTATTTTGTTGTTGCTTAAAATGTGTTTTTGCGTAACGTTTATTTTTTTACTCAGTCTTTTTAAATTGTAAACAACCCGTGTTCATAATAAAAAAAATGGCTTGTTTGTATGAGTTTATCAAACACTGTGCGGGTGGGTGTTTAGTAACACTCTTTTGTTGTTAGTTTTATACATATACATAGGTATGTATATTTTTTTTATATCAGTCTCCTCCGCATGATAAATGGCTGCTGTTTATAAGAGAGCAAGTGTAAGAGTGTTTGTGCCCGTGTTAATGATGAAATGGTGCTAAAAGTTGAATGAACGCACTTAACCTAAATTTTTGCAGGCTACTTTTTTCAGTTATTTATATAAATTTTAAACAAACACACATGCACACACATACTAACATACTTATTACTGTTGTTGTTGTTGTTGTTGCTATTATAATAATTATATGCATGAGCTGTACTGTTAAGATTTTATATATGAAAACAACAACAATAACTCAAAGTGGTTAGTGGATGATAGCCCCACGGTGGAGAAAAGAGAAAGAGACTAGTGCGAGTGTGTTTTCAATACAGAGAGGCCTTCAAAATAATAATGGCGTGTATTTTATATTTTATATACACAAAATTTTGCTCTTTTGTTAAAAAAGAAGTTAAACTTTGGGGTTTTGATTGTTATTAATAATAAAATGTTGCTTAACACAAATAAAAAAAAAGAAAATACATAATAAACAGGAAATGTCTATTAAACAATATAAATAATATTAAACTAAATTTTGCTAAGTGCTGAAGTACCAACATACCTACTTAAAAAATATAATTTCTCTGCTTTAAAAAATTGAACTCGTGTGGATTATTAAAAATTAAATACACTTGGAATACCTAGTAGGTACCTACATACATACATATGTAGGTATATTGTGATTATATTTCAAAATCTTTGAGAGAGCATGTATGTACATACATATATATGTAGGTATGTATGTATGATAAAATGAAAGTTTTTTATTTTATTTGCTTTATTTTGCTATCACATTTGTAGAACATTCATTTGATAAATTAGCGTATAAAATTATTTCTTTATTCATTAAACAAAAACTGATTATAACAAAAATTGTGGCCATGTGCTTATTTCATTCATTATCTTTCAAGGAAACTTACGAAAAAAAATACTTATTTTCATATACACAAGGTCTTTTTTGCATGTATAAAAAATAGCTCAAATTGAATAATAAAACACTAAACTAAAACGAATAAAGGAAATCCCTATAAAAAAGGCATATGAAATCAGTTTTAATATTTTTTAAATTCTTCGTAGCAGGTTTAGCAGGGAAGGGACATTCGTACTAACCTAGTTTCCTAATGTTATAAAATTAATATGAAATAATGATCATTAAATAATTTGAACAGGAAACAAAACACATGAGCGATTATGAGGGTGTAGCGACCCCTGAAAACAGCATGTTGTTCGGTTTCCCTGTATTTCTTTCCTAATAAAACCATTTAGATTACTAATTGGAGCTAAAAACTTATCTAATAACTTACAATTGCGCCAACAGAACTCGAAAAAATTGCGCAAAAATAATTAAAATTTAGTATAAAAAAAATGTAGTTCAATTTAGTTTTACCGACACAAAACACTTATGTTAGATACATATTCAGGCTTGTGATGGAAATCCATCGATTTCAAATTAATCGATTTCAAAAATCAAATTAACTGATGTTTTTTTATTGTTTTCAGCGCTTCGAATATTTTATTAGAAAATAAAGATCATTTTGATACGACATGCGATTTACATCACACGTATTAGGCAATGATTCGTTTAGCAAAAATCGATTTCCATCACTGCCCGATTATTTTTACTGTAATTTATTTCCCGTTTTATGAAAATTTAACCTTAAAATCTTTTTATTTAATTGATTTTTTTACTTTGCAAAAACAACGTTTTAAAAGTATGTAGGTACCTATGTAGATATTAAATGTTATTTCTTTATAATTTCCTAAAACTATCAGAATACTAATTAAATAAATAAATAAATTTTACCTATTAATTATATAGATAATAAACTAATTTTTAAAATTATTTCTTAACAAATGTAGTATGGCGAGCTTCACGAAAACAAACATTTATGTAAACGCACTTTGCAATGCTAAAGCCAAAGAAAAACTTTCACTTTCTTTAACAGACAACTATTTACCACTTTCTTTTTTTAACAACAACTGCACATTATGTATGAAAATCCCATAAAAAACGAATATGTATTTTGAACAATTTATAAAGAAATTTCGTAAGTGCAATAAATACAAAAAAAACTATTTACTACAAAAAAAAGCCCCAAATGAAACTGAAATTTCTTTCCAACACAAATTCCCCTGCGCGTTTCCAAATTCCTCTCCAGTCTAAAATCGCACATTGATCACCACTTACATACATATTCACCTAAATGAAACGCGGTGATAGTAGTAGTAAAAGAAATTGTTATAGTAATAGTTAAGCAACAACAATATTAATTTATTGTACATACGTGCATACCCTGTGTGCGTCGTACATACTTATGTATACATATATATATGTACATAAGTATGTATATGTATATGTACCTATATATATTTTAATTTGAACTTATTTTTGTAGAGCTTTTTTCATCATTTCAATGTTCATACATATTTGCATCCACATGTTCGTACATATATATGTACGTACATAAACACATATGTATGTTCGTAAAGCTACAAAAACAACACCACCACAAAATGAAATGAAATACATAAAAAAATGAAGTTCATTGACCGTTTGTCTGACGTTGTTTAAGTAAAACTAGGTCACAATCAACCAGCCATTTTTATTATTTTTTTTTATACACTTACAAATTTCTTCTTTTTCACTCTTACACACAGACTTTTTCTACCCCACACAAGCAAGCAAATAACACAATACACTAGTGTTTCCAAATAAAAAATAAGGCGAAATGTTAGGAAAATTATAAAATATGTACCTATACAAAAAAAAAAACAAAAATTATTTAAATAAAAAGAAGAATTAATGAAAGAAAGAAAAAAATATTTTATAGGTTTGTGGGGTTTTATTTCATCTAAAAAAAAATTCTATAAATTTTTATTTACTTTAGTATTGTTTTAATTAAAATGAACTTAAACTAGCACGAGGTCATATAAATTGAAAATAAATACAGAAATCTGAAATTGTTTTATTTTGAACATTTTACATTCTAAACAAAGAAAATTTTAAATGGTATTAACTAGAATGAAATAATTTTAGAAAATTTTGAAAATAATAATGTCAAGGAGAATTTCAAAGAATTTCGTTTGCCATGTAAAATTGTTATAACAGTTTCATAAATATAGCAATCAGAAGAGACTTAGCGGTATATTAGTTTTGTAAATGAAAGGAAAATTATAAAGATTTTTTTAAGCAAAAAATATCTATAAATTTGAAAAAAAGTTTCATTATTTAATTTTAAAAAATTACAAAATAATTTGAAAAATTACCTACATAAATCCCATATAAATTATTAAAAAAGATAACAGCAATTTTTTTATAAATGCTAATATTTTTATTTGAAAATATTTTTTCGTGGCACCTGTAAGAGTTTATAACAGTTTTTCCTTACAGACAGTATTGTGTTTTAGATGCGTTTAATTATGATTTTATACTCAAAGAGTACTTTTAGTAAGTTTTGAAATAGTGTTAGAATACCAGTTTGTAGCAGTGCTACAAAAACCAAAAACCTGCCACAAACTCTGAGTTCGATTTAAAATTTCAATGCTTATAACAGTTTCTGACAAAAAATTTACTTCTTTGTCAAATAAAAAATAGTTTTAAAAAAGTTTATTTTAACAATCGAAATAGTGTGTATGTACATTATGTATGTATGTATAAATATATGTATGTATATGTTATTTTTGCTTAAAAAAAGATAAGTATGTACCTACATTTATTTCCAATTTTCCTTGACTTGTTCTCCAAAAATTTGTAAATAATGTTTTTTTAGATGTTGTTTTTGTTAATCAGCATATTATTTATCCTTGTAATTATAAATGCCTTTCATTTTCATTATTTCGTTGCTCAATTATATTTTTTTTTCGAATTAAAAAAGCCTTATACAAAAATACACATTCAATCAAATACACTTTCATGTGCACACACAATAATAAAGTAATCATATATGCATACTCGTATAAGTATGTATGTACATATGTATGGAAGTGTGTGCCTGCCTGGGTAGTGTGTTAGTTTTGAGGAGCAGACGAAGAAAAAGTAGGAGGGCAGGTTTCAGTGTTTTCGTTTTGTAAAACATAAAAGTTATTTGAACTTTATTCAGGTCAATTACAAATATATTACGTATTTTTGCTGCCAGCCTGCTGCTGTGCTTGGCTACATTTAAATGTTGCTGTTGTTGTTGTTTTGTCATTTGAGTAGACAGACATTTGTACTCACAATAACAATATTAAACTCTGAATCTATGCATGTATGTATGTATTTGTGGATGTATGTATCTGCAGCAGCAGCAGCAACACAGTAATATCAATGATTGTATAACACACATTCAACATACGATTACATTAAAATGGAGGCTACGCATTACAATAAAAGCAGCAACAACAATACATTCATAAACGGCCTCTACGAAAAACAAAAACTAAATAAAAACCAACAATTTTGTACTTACAGGCAAACAGATATTGAAAGTTATACACACTTTTATACATAAATTTACACTTAATGAGAGCAAACTGTCATACAAATTAACGCAACTAAAGTGGAATCAAAAATAATGTGCGTACATGACTTTAACGAATAAAAAAAATATGTAAATAAAATAATAAATCAAGTAAATGACGAAAAAGTCGAAAATTTTCGAAAATGAAAGGGAAATCCAAAAAAAACTTGACAAAGAAAGATCTAGAAGAGAAATTTTAAATGACATAAGGTGTCAGTAAAACTTTAGTTAAAACATCAGTTTTTTAGCAAAGTAGAAGATTTTTGTGAACAGTTGATTAATGTGCTTTTCCGCTTTAAGTAGACCCAAAGAATATAACGATTTATATTCTTTGGTAGAACTGAAAATTATGAGTTTGGTTTTACGAATCTTGTTTTTAGGTCAAATTTTGTGCAAACGAACGGGGTTCGTTTCATGCTGTTGAACAATTTATAGCAGTTATAGGAAATAAGTATAATAGATATAATTTACAAAACTGTTATACAATAAAATTGTCGTACAAAATCATAAAAATTCCTAAAAGTCCTAAAAAATGTATAGTCGCTTGTTATACACTTTGTCTTATGCTATATTGAGTTGATAAAAAAAATATTTTGAACATTAAATAAAAATGCATAACGTCACATATGTAGTTAGATATTTCGTTTAAAGTCAAAAGTTTTAATAGGCTTCATAAAGTGGTTAACATTTAAAATAAAGTACTTAAATATTTTACAATTTCAATTGGTAGCTTTGTGTAACACATATGTAGGTTCCTTCAGACTCGGGATTAAACATGTATAACAGTTTTCATGAATTTTAAAAAACCCCAGATGAACAATTTTATTACTTTTTTTGTTATTTTATGATAATCTGGATTTAATTATTGAAGACATTAATTTGAGTGGTGTACATATAAGCACCACCAAATTTTGACAAAGCTAAAATTATTATATAACAGTAAAATTTTTGTTTAAATATTTTAAAAAAATTATTGCAGATTAAAGTCTAAAAATTTTTAACAGTGATTTCCTGCCTTTTTTTGGCCTACTTTTCTTTAATTTCCTGACATTTCGACAATTGTATCTTGTACATGTTTTTAAACAGCTTTTTATTCCTGAACTTTCTTTTTGTAAAAAATGCAATCTCTTGAATAATCCCCTTAACTTCCTCATTGCGTTAGAGAAATTATCAACTTGTTTTGTTAATAATAAAATGTTGTTAATCGGTTTTTTGTATCGTTTTTTTATTACATAAATAAATACACACAAGTAAATAAAACAGTACTTCAGTAAAGAAGAAAGGCCTGGTGAAATTTTTGCATTTTTAATGTCTCCACAAACACACACACACGCACAAAGAGCCCAAAAAATAAATAAACAACCTCCTCTTTCTTCTATTAACGTAATAACAAGTTTATTTTGTGGCTTTTTGTTGTTGCTCTTTTACAATAAACAAAATTATAAAACTTTTTTCCATTATTATGTTCATGCTTGTCTTTTTTTCCATTATTATTTTGCTTTACTATGTTAACTGAACCTTCAAAAAGTTCATTTACCTCAGCGATAAAACTCGTTTTTTACTCTTGCTCAAATAAACTCAGTGGTCTCTGAGTAAAGTGTCTTATAGTTTTATTGTTTCGTAAAAATCACTCAAATTTTGAAACACTTTCATTTTTCAATGCCTCTCAAACTTGTTTTGTGCTCCATCACTCTTGCTCCACTTCGCTTCTTTGGCTAAAATAATACCCAAGAGAAACCATACCCTACCTTACTATACTACACATCAGCTACTGAAATGCTACTCTACTCTCTCTCTCTCTCTATCTCTCTTTAACTCAATAATGCTGAGTTTTTGAAACACTCTTCCCTGTGTGAAGGCATTTGTAGTCTTATCACGTTGCATTGCTCTAGAATTGTCTTTTAAAAAAATGCATTTTTTGTTTTGCGTGCGTGTGAGTGTGTGTGTGTTTGCATGTGTGTTGGGGAGTTCAACGACTTTTAAAAATTTTCTCGAAGGTTTCAAGTGCTTTGCTAAATATATTAGCAACAACAGCAACGATTGCATAAATTTGTATTTTAAACAATTTGGCGCTCTTTTTCTTTTGTTGTTTGTAATATGTTTGAAATGAAATATTCGTTAAATGCAGCAAGCCATTGGCAAAGCTTCGTTGCAGCAGCAGCAGCAACAGCAGCCTACTAGCAATGACGTGCACATGCTCATTGTTAAATAAATATGCAGTTTTATACAGCGACAACAACAACGACAATGAGATAGAAAAAAAATGATTGCGCTTAATGCCGTTCATTGCTCTTTCGATGAGACCAATCGTATTTGTTCGTTATATAGTAAACGATGTTAATATTTAGCCTCGTTTTTTTTTTTTGGTTATGAAACGAGGGAATGGTTTGGGGGAGGTTAAATAAAAAATCAAATTGCAAAACGAATACGTTTTTTTTGTTGTTTTTGTACGAGTTAGTGACAAATACGAACCGTTTTTTTTTCTTTCATTTGCAAAAAAACTGCACTGAGTCTTTATTGCTTTTTATTACATTGAGTTGTTGCTGTTGTTGCTCTGCTGCCATGGCTGCTTGCCGTTGTCTGTGCAAAAGTGCAAAGACATTTATGTGGGTCAGGCGCGGCCATTCAACTTTTTGTTCATCATTATCGACATCATCATGAGGTTTCATTATATTTTTGTTTGTAATTTTTTGAATGACTGCCAGTCAAATGAGTAGTAGTCGGTCGGTCGACTTGATCTTAGTTTCTGTTGGAGTTCGTTAGCTTAACTAACTTAATATCGTTTTGTTTTATTAAGTATGACTTACTTTGTTTTTTTTAGTTTATGTGTGTGTGTGTGTTATTTGAGTTGTGTGAAAATTAATTGTCTGTTGCATTGATTGATGCCCGTTTGGTTGAGAAAAGGGTCTGTCTGTGGCTTTTTTAAGCCAGAGTTTAAAACACTTGATTTTTTTTACGAGGACGGCAATAAAATTACCCGAGTTAAGAAAAATATATATTTTTTAAATTTAGGGGTTTTTAATCAAAAGTAAAAGTAACATTTTTTTTAAGTACACACATAGGTAGTTATTACAGTATAAAAGTTTTGTTGAAAAGAACACTTAAATTATCGAGTTAGTAGGTATAATAGTTTTATTAAATTTGGTTAGTCTCCTTAGTCTCAATTAATTTCAAAATTATATTTAAAGTACCGTAAATGTTTTTGTATTATTTATTAATATAAAAAAGCTTGGATAATTTTTTAAAAAAATTTATTTATAAATTTATTTATAAATTTATTTATATATTTTTATAATATACTTTTGAACAGTAATAAAATCTCTGAAGCTGGTGCTGTAATACATACATACATACATACATACATACATACATACATACATACATACATGTGTACAACTGTTTCAGATGCCATGGATCATAATATAAAAGTTTGTTGGCATTCATTTTGAAAAATTTCCAAATGAGTAAAAATTTTTATTGAAAACAGAGGTTTATTATTCTTTAGTTACTTGTATAACATTAAACAGCATTATTGCAGTTTTCATATGAAGTTCAGTTATCGTGGTATAACAAATTGTTTGATCTTATTTTGGGGAATTTTTAAAAAGAATTTTGTTTATACATACTTACATTTTTTATAAAAAGAATTACAGAATTAGTTTGCAAATACTGGTGTAGCAGCTGAAGTGCTTTAAGAACGCATGTATATATCGCTCCTTTATTGCATCGTAGTCATATCTCAAAAAACATGATTTTTAAGTTAAGAATGCATAATTCTTCGTTGTACCGATTGTATTCTTGTGCAAAAAATTCATACAAATATTTTGTTTTCTCACCTCCTGAGGGGAGAATGTTTTTTTTTTTTCATTTTTCCATTGAGATGTGTCTAATTTAAAAACTTTAAAATCGTTTTCTAAAGAACGAATTTTTCGAGATATGACTATGTTACAATAAAGGAGCGATATGTAAAACAAATATATTTATGATCTTGTAAATTTTGATTTTGAATTTTATTAAAACTTTGAATAATACTGAAAACATAATTTTATATACATATATAATATTTTTTAGTTTTCTTTTTCGAATTCGTTTCAAGCGATATCCATCATAATTGTTTCTTATTCAAAATAAACAACTAAATTGCGGCACCATGTACGAACGAACACTCTATGGCTCTAACCCAGAAAAATTTTAATTTTAAATGAACTAATTGCCACACAAAATAACATAAAGACGTATTTTTTAATAGTATTTTTATGTCATCCAAATCGAATCCATCAAAATCGAATCATTGAATATACATTTGAAGGAAATTGAATAATTTATTTATTTCATTTTTTTTATTTGAATTTTAAATTTCCGTTAAAGAGAAACAACAAAATGCTTTTTAAAATTCATTTACGTATAAAAAAATAACAGACGTGTGTTGCTACAAAATACTCTTAGCTGGTCATTGAACCAAAGGTAATGAGGCCAAATAATTTGAATAAAAAAAAAGATTTTGATGTATTATAATTATAGTTTTAAACAAAAATAGCAACAAATGTTTGTTTTCAACAAAATGATGAAAGCACATCAAAAATATAACAAAAAAAAAACATGAAAGAAGAGACGCAGACACGTACACACTTCTGTAATTTTTGAACATTTTGTTTAATGATGCGAAAGTAAAAGTGAAAGTTTTAGTTTCTTTAAACAAAATGCAAAACGTGTTTTGTTTATTTAACATGTTTTTATTTTTTACTCTAGTAATAATTATGTATGTATTTATTTCTTAACATTATTATTATTTCAAGTCGTTGACTTTAAGTTTCTATTTCAGTCACTACTCGAAGAAAATAGTTTCACTTTCAGTTGTTTAGTGGTTTTTTATTTTATTCAAAGAAATAATAATCAAGCCAAATTAAAAAGCTATTGTCAAAAGTACGAGAGGAGTGCGTAAAATCCATTAAAATATGTTACAGCTCAAAAACAAAAATATTTAAATTTGTTGGTGCTCTTCGAAAATATTTTGTTTCGAATCGTAATTATGGATTTTTGGAAGATGGCTATTCTATGAAAGCTTTTAAATATCACGTTTAAAACTATGTAAATAGATTTTTTTCCGAAACTGTAATTAGTTTTTTTTATCGCGCTTGTTTAATTTTGACACCGCCCTCGTAGTTGTTTACAGTTGTTATTAACCTGAATTTTTGAAATGTCTTACAAACGTAAACAATTTATGGTTACAAAGCAGCTGCTTGCACAGCTTTCTTTAATTTACTACATAAAAATAGTTTGACAATAATTACGAAAACAAATTTAATTTTATTTAATTATCGAGGTAATAAAGAAAAGGTGTATTTGTGTTTGTAATCGGCATACATACATACATAATTCTGATCATCGTTAACCCCATCTCGCATCAAATATTTAGATTTTAAATCTGAAATGACATTCACTATATTTTTTTTTTGAAAAACAATAACCACAACAATATTCATTGTTAAATCTATAAAACAAATTGACATTAATTTGTCCTTAAGTCTGGCCAACGAATAATTTTCGTACTACATTTCACATAAATTAACCTTAAACGCTTATTTTTTTTATTTTATATTTTTCTGATGATCACATATTAACCTCATATTTCTCACATAATAAGCGAACGAAACAAAAAACCTACATGCAAAAAAAAATAAAAACATTTTGTACATATTTGTACAATGCTTAATAAAACAATTATTTACTTTTAAACAGTTTGTTTATTTAAAAAATTTACAATATATAAAAAATGAATAAATTTTTTTCATTTCAAAATGCTCGCAAATCAAGTAAATTAAGTCATTGAACCCAAGGCAATATTCTATAAAACACAATCGCTCACGAAAAAGCAACAAACTTTAACCTCGTTCTACTTTTAAATTAAACATAAACACACACATGCAAATTCACTTGCACTCACACATTCGCACACTCACCGAAGCAAAAGGACAAATTATAATTAAACGTAGTAAACTTTATTTAAAATTAAATCAACAATTATTTTTTTTAATGTTTAAGTGACTTAAAATATTTGCATATAAAAATGTCAATTGAAGTTCAAGGTGGCTTTTAACTTTTTAATTTGTTTAAACTATTAAAAAAAATTAAAACTTAAAATTCTAAACATGTTTGTTAAACTACAAGAGTAAACAAAAAAATATGTATAATGCGAATATATTGAACAAACATTCTTTTGTACAAGTTCACAACTTTTGCATAGTACACCAAACTAATTAAGCTTTTGAAAAGCTTTTTAGTTTAAATCCAACACGGCTATACTGTTATATTTGAAGAAATCAATAAGCTGAAAAGTTTTACTAAAGCTTAAGCTTTTCAACACTAGTGGTAGAAACACCATGAAAAGTTTTATATATAGTGTTTTTAAGAGAGTTAAATTAAAAGTACTAAGAATTGCAATAGTTCAAACAAAAGAGGAAATTAAGCTTTCCAATTTTTTAAGAGCAAAATTGTTTTATGTTTTGTTTTAAATATAACGAAAAAAAGCCGGCATGGCGTGGCTTGAATGTTTGGAAAACACAATTTAACTTATTTTGTAAACTTTTTAGTTATTTTTAAGGAAATATAAAAAAATGGTAAAAGAAAATTGTATTTCAAAATTAATTCAAATCCTATAAATGATTAAAACTTATCAGCTTAAAATTAATTTTTGATAAAAGAAATTTAAATAAAAAAATTCCGTTGAAAAAAGGAATTATTTTTCATAATTTTTATTATATTTAAAAATAGATTTCAGATCTAAATTAATTTGTTTAGATTATTTTCCGTTAATCATAAACAAAAGTTTGAATTTATAAAATAAAATGCAGTAAATTTTAGCAACCTCAACTTGTCTGCAAACTATTGCAACAGTAAATAAAATGTTTAAATTTAAATGTAAATTTCTACCACTATGAATGAAGCTTTTCACGAATGTTCGTTCGTTCAGCCAAGTAATGCTTTTGGAACTTTGATTTCTCCAAAATAAATTTAGTTATTATAATATTTCAGCAAAAGGATGTACAAAAAGCATCATTGCAATCATAATTTGTGTAATCTTCAGGTTAATAACAATTTTAAATAACTATAATTTTTCAATTCTATTAATTTAAATCTTACGAATTTTTTATTTATGCCAATAAACTTTTAATCAGTTAGCTTTGGAGTTTATAGACACTTTTTTCTGATATGTAAAACGTTTTTAGTGTTATCCTTCTTAAATCTCTGCATTTATTAATTTTTTTTTATACATTGAAATGTAACGTTTTTCCGTTAAGTATTTTTCTCAAGCATTTTATTTTCCTTTAAAAAAAAATTATTTTTATTTCAAAATTATTTTCTAAATAAAGCTCTTTGCTTTATACTCTCTTTATTAAGAGAGAAACACAAGTTATCTGTTTGCTGAAAAACAGTGATGCTAGTTTATTTAGTTGGAAAAAATTCTTGAGGGGTAAATTTAAATTTAAAAAATTTATTTAGAAAACTTTTAAGAAATTTTCTTATTTGCCTGTCTAGAATATTTTCTAAAAAAATTATCATATATTTTACTTCTTCAAAAAATAGCAATTTAAAGTTCTCTTAAGGCAAAACTTTTGCCTCGTAAGTGATGCTACAGGAATTTCTAATAAGCTCACTACTTAAAAAAATCATTATATTGAAAAACACAAATCGGCTCCTTTTCCCTAAACCGTTTGCTTCTTTGCGCAGTTCACCAACAAACTGAAAACTCAAACAAACACTTGAAAAACTCAACGTGTAAATGCCTTTTAAGTATCAGCATATTTTACAACTGATCTCAGTATTTTCTTTTTTTACTGTTTTTTTTCACTAGATTGCGTTTGTGAACACAAAATACAGTAAAAGAGCACATAAATTGCTATAAAATATACATATTCACATATTTCTAAAGATATTTCATTAAATAGAAGTGTTCGAGTAAATTTAAAAAAAATCCTTTAGGTAGAGTTTCAATCAAATTGATTAAATTTAGACGAGCTTTGCTTTATTTGGGGTTTGTGACAGTTGTAAGTTAATTATTAATCGATTTATTTATTTATAAAATCAATACAAATTTTTAGAATTTTTAAAATATTTGCCAAAAAAAAAATTAGCCTGGCAGCACTGTTTCGAAATGCAAAGCTTTTAAAATGCTTTGCTTCTTGATGATTTAGCTTGAAAGAGCTTAACGGAAGAACTGCTCTTATTTGTTCTCTTAAGCGTAGTACTACATTAAATACCCTTAAAAACACAAACAAAGTGACTTTGTGTTTTATTTTGTTTGATTTGTTTTGTTCTTTTTTTCTTTCCTTTCTACAAGTTTATTGTATTTTAATTTTGAATGGGAGTGAATATGATGTGTGTGCGCGCGTGTGTGTGTGTATGCGTGTGAGTTTGTGTGCGACTATGTTTACAACTGTGAGTTTGCATTGGTTGTGTTGATACCTTTTTGGTATAATCGTAACGTGCTTAAGATTTTTACAGTTAGTCGCGTTCGAGACCTTGTCGAGTTTTGTCATGTTTAAGCTAATTGGAAATAATAAAAAATAAATTTATTTTATATACAAAACTACATGTTTTTAACAACAACAACATTGACATAATCACAAGTAAAAAAATTGAAAAACGTCAGATACAAATTAAAAAGAAATAATTAAAAAAAAGCTGGTTTTAAAAAGTTTATAAAAAAATAATAAAAATCTTAGTTACGAATAAACCTCAGCAAGAGCAACATTGTAACAAAATAGTTTAAAGAAATCTTATAAAAATATAAATGATATAAAGAATTTTATATAAAATTACAATAAATACAACCAGTTTTGCAGAAGTAGAAATTTAATTAAATTAAATTAAAAACAAAACATAAAACAAAGTGTAAATAAATTAAAAATTTTTGGATTTAACGCAATTACCCAGAGGATTACGCGCTAAAATTCATTTAAATCCAAAAATTACTTTTTATATAAAAAAAAACAAAAACAACAAAATAAAATTAAGCCAAGAAATTAAAAGTTCCTGTTTTATAACAAAAATTTACAAAATAAAATCTAAAATATCTGTGGAAAAATTAATTTAACATTAAAAAGAAAACCTAAAAGTAAAAAGAGAAATTGCTTTGTTTAAAAAAAATTGCTTTTAAAAGAAAAATTATCTGTTTTACTGGCAAAAAAAAATTTTTTTTAAAGAAACACATACACTAAAAGAAATTTCTTGAAGAAGAAGAAAGTGGAAGTTTATTTTTTTAAATAATTGTGCCAATTTTTTTCTTTGGAAAATAAAATGTTTTAACATTCAACTATATATTAAAATAAAAATTTACCAAAAATTATAATTTTACACCAAAAATTAGACCCAAAAATGGCAGAAGAATTACCTATTTTGAAAAGTATATTAAAAGGCAATGTCAACTATCACAATGCGCGTAAGTTTAAAAAAAAATTAAATTAAAATTTTAGCAGTTTGTAACTCATAAATTGATTGTTTAGTTGTCCGAAGAGGGAGCGGAGCGGTTTATTAATAATAAATTTTTTATATTAAATTTATTAGGAAAATTGGAAAAAATAAAAATATAGTTCAATTTCATTGTTAAAAACATAATTTATATAAAATGGTTCTTGCAAGAATTTTTGAAATATTTTTTATTTTTTTTTTGAAAAGAATAATTTTGAAACATTTCCACAATTTTTATACATAACATATTTTATATTTTTTTATTTATTAGGCTTGATAAATAAACTTGAATTTGGTAAAAGACAAAAAATAAAAAAAATAAATGAAATCGGAAGGAAGCTTTTCTAAAAACTCTTTTTTAAAAGTAGTCGCAAAATACTTTGCTAAATTAAACATTTTAAAAGATCATGCTTTAAAATACAAACAAAAGCTTTCATATAAACTCTAAGCTTAAAATTCCTCAAAAAAAAATCTTGAAAAAATGCATTAATTTTCTCAAAATTTTTCAAATATTCCGGCTTCTTAATTTCTTATTAATTTAGTAAAATGTTTAAAATCCTTAAAACAAAATTTTAAACTTAAGCTTTACAGCAAACTAAAACTTGGTATAAATTTTAGATAAAAAAAACTTAAAAAAATTTTGAAAACTTTCTAAAATATTTTTTTCGCCCTTATTCCAGTCGTCAACATCGACGTCACGTCAATACAATACCAAAAAATTGGGGCTCTCGAGAACATTTTTGTGCCACTGACAGTCTATTTCTGTTCTCTAAGGTCTAGAAAATAACAAGAACCTATCAATATTAGGTGCTTGTATTCGACAACGGGTAGACAAACCCCAGTTTTTTGGTATTGTATTGACGTGACGACGACGTAAACAACTGGAATAAGGGTGATTATTTAGAATTTGTTCAAATATTTTCATGAACACGTGGATAAAATTTTCAAATTATTTTTGCTCAAAAAGTTATAAATATAAAAGCTTATGAAATTTGACAACAATACAGCAGAGCAGTTGCAGTTTTCTGGAATCACCACTTTAACCTTCTTTGAGCAGCATTAAGCGTGGGCTTTTCTTTCATTTTTAAGGTGGCTGTCAGTTATTAAGAATATTCTCTATTTAACACAATTATTTAATGATGAAAAATACCTGGGGCTGCTTACTTTGTCCGTAATTCGATTCGAAAGGAAAACTATTCGAATTTGTATTTGCTTTCGATTCCAATTACAGAGTAACCCCACCCAATTCCTGAATTATTACTTCTGAATCTTCAGCTATTTTTTTCAATTACATCTTTCTAATCTATCATAAATTGAAAGTATGTTTTTAAGTTTAACTTAAAAACAAAACAACTACGAGTATATCTAATAAATATTTAAAAATTAAATTTAGTTTAAATATTTTTAATTACATTTTTTAGTGCAAAAATTTTAGAGAGCTTTTAAAATTTCTTGAAAATATTATTGACATTTAGTTTTTAATATTTAATTTTTTAGTAGTTTTGAAAGATTAATTTTATTTTTTTATTTTAAATCAAAAAAAGAAAAAAAGCAAAACAAAAATTTCTCTTTATTTATTTTCGTTTTTGACCAACTTTTTCGCTGGCTCTTTGCAGGCATCATCACAAGAAAGTTAGTTGCTTGAATAGCTAAGCGTGAGTGTGTATTCGATTGTGTGTGTGTGTATGTCTGTTTACAGCTTGTTTAGTTAATTTTGAAAAGCGCGCTCCAATTTTTTTGTTTGATAGTATTTCTTACTGTTTTCATGTCTAAGTTTGTAATGCTTTTTTTAGCCAAGTTTTCATTTTCATTTGACCTGGTTTGTTTGTGCAGCCTGTGTGCGAAGTGGAGTGGAGTGGAGTGAGTGTCTGTTTCAATAGTTGTAGTAAAACACTCGTAGTATTTGATTTGCAAAAGCCGGCTTTTTATTGAACAAAAAAAAAATACAGAAAATATTTAATAAATAAAGAAAAGAAAAGTATGTCAGTGGCACTCGGATGGTTATTTGAAAGCTAGTTTTGGTTTGACTTGATTTTTTTTACTTTTTACTTTTTTTTAAGAGAGATTTCCTCTCACTTTATGTCGCTTGTTTTTTTTGTTGCATATGAGGAGTACATATCTTTTGTATTTGAAATCAATTATTAGTGTAAAATGATAGAAATCAAATACATAAATTCCATGTTTTTTTTTTGATAAAGTATTTCACTTTTTTCTTGGTTTTTTTAAAACGCTTTTTATTGTTTAGAAAACATGAATATAAATTGAAGACGGACCAACTTTGTTAGTTTAGATAAAAGAGAAATTTTTGTTTGTGAAATGCATTTCTTTTGTTTGAAAATTAAAAGTAAAATTAGGCGAAATTTGAATAAATTAAAAGATTTTGTTGAAGAAGAAATGTTTTATGTTTTAAATAAAACTTTACAGGGCAGTCTCTTCCTTTCTCTCATTTTGAAAATTAGTCAAGAAGTCGAGATGTTTCTGCGGCATCGTTCTTTGCAATGAATCGTACTTCTAGAAGTTTTTAAAGTTCGATAGTCTACGTTTTTCGAGTGCTAATGTTTTCTAAGGAATTATGCTTCTAAGAGCGGCTGATTAGTCTAAAGAGGTGCTAAAAAATCCTGCTCAAAAAATCAGGCTCAAAGCATTAAAACGAGACTTTAATTAAATAGTCTGGACATTTGCTGTTGCCCCGAAAAAATATTCATTTAAAAAGGTTTCAATAACTTTAATAAATTTTAAAGTTTTCCATCTGCTTGTCTCGCCTAAATTCGCTTTTTTACTTTCCTGTTTAAAATCAATTTTCTAAAACTCCCCCACTAGCACACACACACACACACATTTCCACATAATAAATTTTAATAAAATGTGGAAATTTCATAAAAAAATAAATATGCAAAATAAATTACATTTTGCTATTGATATGAAAACCTACAGCTTCTTGAAATTATCTCTACTTTTTTTTGCAGACCGTCAAAAAAAATTAAAAAAAAATATATGTTGTAAAAAAACTTTCTTTCTTGTTAACAAAAACATCACTCTCTTAAATTCACACAGACTCACACACTCCAACAAAAAGGCATTCAACAAAATTTTACATACAAAATTGTTTGTAGGTCATGACCTCTTATTTGGAGTTTCTAAACTAAATTTCAAATAAAACGTGACTTTAGATAAAAACAAACTCCCAAATGTGGGTGAATAGTTTTGTTAATAAAAACACACACAAACTCATATACAAAATATGTATTTAAGCAGAAATAAAAAAAAAACAAAAAAAGAGAAAGTGTAACAAAACAAAATATACAAAACAATGACAGCTGTAAGATACAATTTATAATAACAAGATTCGTACATTTCATTTAAACATCTACCAGATACATTTAAAGTCTCTTAAACATAAAAAACAACATAAATACAAGGCAATGACCTACTTAAGTTCAAAAAGCACACACAAACACACCCAGCCACAAACACACTCATAAGCTGGCCACATAAATACATAAACTCCTGTTAAATGGAGAATAATGTAATAACATCCTGTGTAAAACATTTTTCTACAAGCTTCAACCCTTAATAAAAAGGTCCTTAAAAGCTTACAGCTGTTTGCTTTGTACTTGTTCGGGTATTTTTTTCTTTTTTTTTTACAAAACCACCTGTTGTTTTAATTTTTAATAAGTATGTATAATTTTCACAACTTTTAATACATTTTCTGTTCTCTTGTCTTTGTTTATTTTTAGCGGTGCGATTTGGTCGTGTGCCGAAACGTGAAAAGGCTCGCATATTGGCCGCCATGCAACAGTCAACACAGAATCGTGGGCAACAGCGGGCCTTGTCCGGTGAATTGGATGATCAGCCGCGTCTATTGTCAGCCGTTTTAAGAGCTCATTTGGAAACCTGTGAATTTACAAAGGAAAAGGTGGCGGCTATGCGACAAAGAGCGCGTGAATGCCCCTCCTATTCAATGCCCACATTATTGGTAAGTTAGATCGAAGAAGCATTTCAAATTAAATAAATACTTTTATATACGAATAGACTTTTAACTTGAACGATTTAATTAATTAATTAAATATAAAAAAACGTCAATCAGGCAAAAGATTTGATACAATTAAGCATGACGGATAGCGGGAAGTTTTAGGAAATTTCTCATTATTTTCATAAATATTTAAATTCTTTAGAAATGCTACATAGTGATCTAATTTTGTGAAACACAAACTTTTTACATGCTTGAAATTTACATCGGAAAGTATTTTATTTCAAACGAATTCCCAGTATTTTATGAACAAATTTGTAGGATTTAAAAGCAGATCATAAAAAATTGCAAAAAATTAATGCCGGAAATTTGTAAAAATGAAAACTTATTTAAAAAAAACAAATACCGTTATTTTCAAATAAAACAAAACAGTCACATTTTAACAAAAATATGTTAAGGTGTGTGCATTTATTTATTTTTTGTTAAATTTATACTTTATGGAAAAAAAATGTCCCTGTATTTTTTTGAATGAATTTCCGTCATCCGTCGGAAGAAAAACACAACACTTCCCTGTATTTTGTTTAGTTTCCCTTTATTATTCTCTTAATTAAAGAATATTGCAAAAGGTTTTGACTTTGCAATATGGAAAAGTATATGTAATGTATTAATTTAAAGAAATCTCAATTTTTTGCGAGAAAAAAATCCCAGTATTTTTTTATTTTCCCCCTATTTTTTAAAACTGCTTAAATTTGCTGTACGTATTTATAAAAAGCTTGAAAACTTGAAACAGCAATATTAATCTAAAATTTCTTAGTATTCCCGGTATTTTTTTAGATGATTTTTAAACAAAACAGAGATTTTTTTGAGTGTAGTGTGTTGTTTGATTCGTTCTGGTTTAAGTGTCTTTCTCTAGTTTGACTTTTATTTTTTTGTTCTGGTTAAATATCAATTTTAAAAATTACTTTTAACAAAACATCAAGGTTAACCGCTAGTTGTTGTAGTAGTCAGTCTTATTAACATATTTGTTGTGTTTTTAAATATTTAAACTCATACTAGAAGAGAAACCTTTAGATTTTCAATGTTTTAATTTTTATTTTTTTTTGTTTTCAAAAGTTTTTAAGCATAAAGACTGACTGACTGTGTGATTCTTTTTGGTTTAAGGTCTCTAAACCAGGAAATTATTTTATTTAAGATTTTTCATTTCAATGAAAAGTCATATTAAACTGTCGTTATTAAATCACAGCCTTCAATATGAAATAATTAGTAATAAAGTCATTTTAATATACACAGAGAAGTGAAACAAGGTTTTTCCTTAAATAAGTAATACAGATATAATTATAATAATTTTTATATTTTTTTTTTGCAATTTGCAAATGACTCAAAAGGCAAAAAATAATTTGTAGGTGAATGTATTTTTTTTTTCAAACTGATAAACGGAATTATTTTTATTTTTTCTCTCTATTCCACTCTCTCTCTCTCTCTCGCTAGCTTATTTTTGTTTATGGTGCAATGTAAATGTCATGTGAATAATAATAATAATAAAAAAATATAAATAAATAAATTATAGCTAACTAATAGTACTTTGTGTGTTAGAAATTAGAAATGTTTCCTCATTTAATTGTAAATATGCAATTTTACAAGGTCGTTCGTTAATTTAACGTCATGCGAATTATTTTCTTCACAGTTGTTATTGTAAGCAATTAAGAAAATTATTAATATTTAAAATACCCTTTTCTCTTTTTAATTTTTGCTTTCTAAAGACCCACTGTTTTCTTGTTTAAATGTGTGTTTTTTTAATATATTTTTTTTTCGTTTTGCTTAAATTTATTAAGTATTTGTACATATTTGTGTTTTATAGCTTCAAAGTCTTAATTTTTAGAATTCGGTTACCGTTCTTTCTAATTGTTTGTATTGTATAGATACGACTATAAGTATATTTTTTGCAAAAACAACAAAATAAGAATATTCAAGGCTAATAAATAGCACTCATCAAGGTCGTCTGTGCTGCGTTTTTTATAATTAAATGAAAAAAAAAATAAATTCTGACATGTGCAAATTTTATATAGAAATAAAAGTTTAAACAAGAAATAAGATTAATAACAAATTGGTTCCACCAGATAGCGAAACAATGAACAAGAAAAAAAAATTCACAAACAAATTTGAAAACTAATTTATTTAAATTATTTTAAAGTATTTAAATACCATAGAATTTTCAAACGTAGTTAATTTTTATTGCAAAAGGTTCACATTTTCTTTCTGAGCACTTCGCTAGGAATTTGAAAACAAAACCCTGTAACTCATAATAAAAAGACAAATATTTGACTAAATTTATAAATATATTCAACCTTGTAGTTGACTACTAGAACAAGTGATTAAAATACTTATTATTGAGTTACAAAGCAAAAAATACTTTTTATAAAAAAATTTAACATTTTTTAACATTTTTAAATATTTTTAAAACAAATATTTACGATTAAAAATATTCTGTTTCAAACAGGCAGCATAGCATTTTAGCTGACTAAAAAAACAAAACCGCAACAATACACGAAATATTAAAAAATAAAAATAATAATAGAATACTTCTATAAAAAACAACACTGAACACTGATGTTCCAACTGGCCTTGGCTAAATTCGAAACAAAAACAAAATTAATATTTTTCATAAATGTCGAACAAAAGAAATAAAAAAGTAGGGCGTGCAAATAAATGCGGGGGAGAAACTATACTCCACATAAAGGTATTTCCGCGACGATTTTTAATAAGCCGAGAGGCGCCGAAAAAAACTTCACTTTAAGTCCTTTTTTATACAAATAATTGCCGTAAACTTTTGCTAAAATTTAAATTAATACTAGCATTTCCTATGGCCGACGCAATCGACCATATTCTACTTATAATAAATTAAATATTACAGATTTACATAAACACATACGATAAAATACAAAAACAAAATATTATTCTAAATAAACAATTTAAAACTTATTAGCTGTCTTTTGTTTACTAAATATGCATAGAAAAAGCTCTGTCTCATTTCCATGCAAAAGCAAATTAGGCAAACAAACACACACATACACTTTGTTTATTTTTCAACTGGAAGCCGATTCATGTGCAATAAGTGTACAATGATTAGTAGCAACTTTAAACGCTTATAGCTCCCAAAATACTGAACCGATTTTAACAAAATATAGATTGTACACATTTGTGAATAAATAACTTTAAAATGATGTAAGTTTTGTAAAAATCGGCTGTATAATATGAGCGTAAAAGGGATCTAAAAAAACGTGTTTGCCTATTAATTATATAGACGATGAATAGGCATGAACATTCAAAATAATAGTTAAAAAAAGGCTGAGCATTTTTTTTGTGTGTCAAAAATGCTGACTTAAAAATACTCTGCCCTATTTTTGTTAGACTATTTTTTTTACTTTGTTGTCATTGTTTCATACTTGTGTGATTTTAAAACATAAAAATAAATTTTAAGATTTTGCCAAAAATACTGGGAATTTTTATTTTTAAAAAACTTTTCAAATTCGTATATTTTTGTTTAATTTAAAAATTCTTAAATAAATATTCTTTTTTTAAAAATAAGTAAATATAAATATTCTTTATTAAAAAACAAAAATAATGAGATTTTAGAAATAAAAAAAAATCTTGAATTTTTTTTTGGGAAAAAAATTTTCAATAAAACTTTAAAATATTAAAAAGAGCAGGAGAAGATTTAAAAATATACTGCTTTAAGTTTATTTTTTTTATATATTTTTTTTTATATCGTAGTTTTGTTTATAAAAAATAATTTAAATAAAATTTATTTTTAATTGTTTTTGCGAGCCTTCAAACTTTAATAGACTTTTTGTCTTTGTTTGTTGAAAATTATAGAAAAATTCTTCAAACTTTAATAAACTTTTTGTTTTTTTTTGTTGAAAATTAAGCTAAAGCTTGAAGAATTTTTCTGCAAATAAAATAAATAAATTAAATAAAAATTTTTTTGTCTTTTGACAAAAAGTGTTTGTAAAATTTATGTTTCTTTTTGTTTAAGAGTTAAAAAAAATATTTTTTTTCATGCCGGTCTTCTAGCATTTCAAAAACGTATTTTTAAATAAAATGTTTGCATGTTTTTTTTCCACCAGAAACCCTTCAAATAATTCTAACTTGTTCTATTTCCGGTTTAAATTTCACACACATGTTTTATTAATTTTTTTTGGTTGGCTGTGTTTTTGCACCGGTTTTTATATCAGTTTTGTTAACACTACGATATTTTTTTTTCTTGAATGCCGGCTATTCGCACTTGACCAAGGCTAAATATTAGTTGTTTTTGTGTTCTGCCCTCCCCCGTTCTCCCACTATCTCTCTCTCTCGCTCCCTCTATCGCTTTCTTTCTTTAATACGTACACAATATGTAGTCAAACACACCTCTTCTTTCTAATTCTTTTTTTTTGCAACATCTTGTGCCGTGTTTTTACAAAATTTCTAAACTGTTCCTGGCATCGGATCACGAGAAAAACCGCATAATTTTTTTAGAATTTTCGTAAACAATTTATTGTTTTTTTTAAGATGCTTTGCACGTGTAGTGGTATCAATTTAAATACACCGACAAAATTTTTGCCACTTTTATTATTTAATTTTTTTCAATACAAAAATTTCAAGGTTAATAATTAATTTATATTGCTTTCTTACTTGCTGTTGTTGTTGCTGTGCTCTTATGTTTGAATTTTATCTATTATAAAACAAAATGTTAAAGAACTCATGTGTGTGTAGTTTGGAAATCGTTGAAATGACGTCACAATTTTTGCTAAGTATTTTTTTTTCTAGTGACAGTTTGTTATTTATTTCTTGTTGCAAACCGGAAAGAAATCTATAGTAGTTTCGTTTTGAGGTACAACAAATTTTGCAAATAAAAAAAAATAAAAAGTTTTACCTTGAACTTTTGAGTTTATTAACCTTGACTTTTAATAATTTACATTGAATTTTCTGCACTTTTTCCTCAAGCTGTAAATTAAAAGCTTTTGATTTGTTTTTATTTATTTTTTATTATCAACTCTGTGTTTACAATCGTAATTATTATTATTTTTATGTTTTTTGTAACAATAAATATTATTTTTCCTGCTGACCTTCGTGTGAACGAACATATTTTATAGCGGGCCTTTTTGTAATGAAATAGATTTGACATTAATTTTTATTAATAATTTCCTGCAAACATGCAAGGTTTTTCCGCGCTAAACAGACATTGACTCTCAGACTCATACACAAGATAAGGAAATAAGGTTGGAAGCGAACATTGTGTTAGATCGATCGAACTTTGCACATTTACTAGAAACTATACAATCCTTTAATTTCATATTGCTTGTTAGAAAACTGTAAAACTAATTGTGTTGTCTTTGTATTTTTTAATCTAATTTTAGGCCTGCCCCCTTAATCCCGCCCCAGAACTACAGTCCGAACAGGAATTCTCTCAGCGTTTTGCCCACGTTATACGCGGCGTTATTGATTTTGCTGGCATGATACCCGGCTTCCAGCTGCTCTCGCAAGATGACAAATTTACCCTGTTGAAGGCGGGACTATTCGATGCCTTGTTCGTGCGTTTGATTTGCATGTTTGATAATTCCATTAACAGCATAATCTGCTTGAATGGGCAGGTGATGAGACGCGATGCTATACAGAATGGTGCCAATGCCCGTTTCCTAGTTGATTCAACATTTAACTTTGCCGAACGCATGAATTCGATGAACTTGACAGATGCCGAAATCGGTTTGTTTTGTGCGATTGTGTTGATAACGCCCGATAGGCCGGGCTTGCGCAATATTGAGTTGATAGAGAAAATGTACAGCCGCTTGAAGGGCTGCCTGCAGACTATCATCAATCAAAATCGTCCCGATCAGCCAGATTTTATGAGTAAACTGCTGGAAACGATGCCGGATTTGCGTACTTTGAGCACTTTGCATACCGAGAAGTTGGTGGTATTTCGCACGGAGCACAAAGAGCTTTTGCGTCAGCAAATGTGGTCGATGGAGGATGAACAGCCGTCTTTGTCCAAAAGTCCGAATGACTGGGAGGATCATCGTATGGATGTAGAAGCCAAAAGTCCTTTGGGCTCTGTTTCCAGCACAGAATCAAATGATTTGGAATATCAAACCGCCACCACGACCACCAATAATAACACGGCTTCGGCGACCAGCTCAAATCATAATTTAAATCATCATCTTAGCCAGCAGCAGACCTCCTCTTTGGCTTCTTCGGCTCCCTTGTTGGCCGCGACCTTATCGGGCACATGTCCTCTACGCAATCGTGCCAACTCTGGCTCTTCTGGTGATTCCACCAATGAATTGGACATAGTGGTGGGTACTCATGCCCATCTGACACAAAACGGTTTGACTATCACCCCCATTGTTAGAGCTCATTCCCACCAGCAGTTGCATCATCATTTAACGGCCGGCAATGCTGCGCAGAGATATCGTAAACTGGATTCACCCACCGACTCGGGCATCGAATCGGGTAACGAGAAGACTGAGTGCAGTAAAAATGTTAGCTCAGGCGGCTCTTCCTCTTGCTCCAGTCCCCGCTCCAGTGTTGACGATGCTTTGGATTGCCCAGACAATGGCCAAAACGCCTCCACCTCACAGGTCACAGTTTCCGTGTCGCCGGTACGTTCACCTCAACCGTTAGCTCAGCAAGCCAGTTCAACATCGCATACGACGAACTCCTCAGCAACATTGAAAAGACAAATAGTGGATGATATGCCGGTCTTAAAGAGAGTATTACAGGCTCCACCACTATATGATACTAACTCCTTGATGGATGAAGCTTATAAGCCGCATAAAAAATTCAGAGCGTTAAGGCACCGAGAATATGAGTGCGCAGAAGGCGATGCGAGCAGTTCTACAAATACGCCCATACCCGCCGCTGCAAGCAGTCCGTCGCAGCATAATAATAGCAATGCCCAAAGCCCACCACCACAGTCAGTAGCCACCAGCTGTAACACAACGGCCCAAAATCAGGTGATCTTGGTGCCACAAGCCACGCATTCCCCGCAAGCTCCCCTGGCCGCCTCACCACCAGCCATTGCTCAACACCAAAGCCAATTGCACATGCATTTGACCCGACCAACACCCACCAATTCCAATATTGGAGCTCAGCAGCCCTCTTCTTTATCCAGCACTCACTCAGTTTTGGCCAAATCCTTGATGGCCGAGCCCCGCATGACACCCGAACAAATGAAACGTTCGGATATCATACAAAACTACATCATGAGAGACAGCCAGCAGGCTTCTTCCAGCGGCAGTTTGTTGGTCTGCTCACCCCATGGCCCGGGCAGCCGTAGTCCTGCGCCTTTGCATCATCAAATGCAACTGCACAGTCTGTACAACAACAATAATAACAATAATAATAATGGCAGCAACTCACCAAATTCAAGCACCTCACCCAATTCTCCTTCAACGACCACCAGCATAAACAATGCTTTGGCCTCACCGCCCAGTGCGGCTAATAGCACCAGCGGTCCAGCGGCCGGACGTTGGTCAGGACATTCCGTTATCACCACCACCTCGATAAATCAACGCCAACAGTCGGTATCACCCAGCAGTAATGGCTCCTCATCATCCTCCTCATCAACGTCGTCAACATCGTCCTCCTCGTCAGCTTCGTCGGCCTCATCAACAGGATGTCAGTATTTCCAATCACCCCACTCCACCTCAGCCTCAGTCTCACCGCCCAGGCCCTCACCCACCCAAATGACCACACCGCCCCGTTTGCTAGAGTTACAGGTGGATATTGCTGATTCCCAGCAGCCTTTGAATTTGTCAAAAAAATCTCCCACTCCACCACCCAGCAAACTGCAAGCTTTAGTAGCAGCTGCCACAGCGGCCCAACGTTATCCCACAGTTTCGGCCGATGTGACAGTGACAGCCACATCCACGGCCAACAATTCAGCGAGCAGTTCAAACAGCAGCACCACCATTCAGCAGCAAAAAGTCATGCTAGAAGCGTAAGTGTAAATTATTGTGTCAGAGAGAGAGAGAGAGAGAGTAGCGAGCAAGAGAAAGTGCAAGTGTTTGTTTAGCGAGCGAGCGTGAGAAAGAGAGAGAGAGAGAGAGTACAAGACAAAAGCTTATTACAGTATTCATGTTTTAATATGCTTTGCTTGTTTATTAAAAGTTCTTCTTTCTCTTTTGGCCCCTCGCCAACACTTGAGGATTTCTTTTCTCTTGTTTTTTTTCTTTTTACAAAAATTTTAATGATTGAGACTGAAACCATTAAATTACAATTAAAACCTAAAACACAGAAAATCATTTAACTTGAAAAAGAGTATGCAAAACAAAAAAGGGTTTATTTATTGTAAAAATACAAATTTCCTTAAGCTACAAAAGAAACGAAAACAAAAATAAAACTCTATAATTTACAGGGGCGGGCAAAAATATTTTAATTCATCAAAAAAAAAAAGAAAGTTATAAAATAATTTTTTTTATAAATTTTTTTTTGCTGTTAATTATAAATATAAAAATCAACTATAAATTATAAAAAGAAAATATTTATTGTACAAAAGTAATAATAATTAATTAATTTAAAAATATGCATGCAATTAAAATAAAATTGTCCTTCTTAATAATAATTAAATGTTATTTAAAAAACAACAACAAATATTTTTAACTTTTAAGCTTGTATTAATTATTGAAAACAAAAAATGAAACTAAAAAAAATTACACACATAAATTTGAAGGAAAAAAACCGTATAAAAATGTATTATATACTTTTCGTTTCCAAACATACTTAATTCCCAGTCAAAATTTTTAGGTTTCAAACTCTTTTGATGCCGAACTACTTTTTAAACTCAGTAAAAAGTTATGACAGATTTTGCTTTGTAGATTTAAACGCATCTCTTTGGCCTGCCAGCCAGACCCAAAACTTGTTCTCACTTTTACAGTTTTATATTTTTAACTGGGCTATAATTGATTTCAATACAAAACTATTTCCTCTTTTAAGCTTTTAATAATGATATATATTATTTTTAATAATTTTAAGTTTTAACTTTTCTAAAAAAAAATGGGTTATAAATCTTTTAAGAAATTTTTATTTGAAAAACATTTTTTTAGAAATGATTTTTTTTTATTAAAAAAAAACTCTGCGAGTTTAAAATTTATTTAAAAAAGAAAATGTATTTGACTTCTTTTCAAGGATGTAATAAATAAATGGCAAAAACTAGTTTTAACAGAAAGAAAATTTGTAACTATTAATTTAGAACACACATACACACACACACACACCCACACGCATGTTTAATTATAATATTTTTAATGTTTTGTTTTATTATTATTTTTTTGTTTGTTTTATGTATTTAATTATATTTTTTTATTATTATTATTTAATTTTAAGTTTAATTGTTTAAGTTTATCACATTTAAGTTTGTATAGAAACAATTTTATTATTAATGATGAAAAAAAACAACAAAACTAAAAAAAAACTACATATTTCCAATTTTATTTTCTTAAATAAAATAAAAAACAATTTTTTTAAAAATCCTACAAAAACATCTTTTTTCTTTTAGTATTATTTTCATTTACTACGATGATAGAAATCATAAGACAGACACGAAAAAACTCGTATTTTTGTTTTCCACGTTTTTTTTTGTTTGTTTAATTTCATTCAGTTTAAAAAATAAAAAAAATATATGATTTGTAACAAAAAATACAAATTAAAAATGCAAGAAAGCGAATTTCTTCAAAGTCGAGGGTTAGAGGCTGTTCACATGTTACGTAACGCTTTTTTCGCACTTTTAGAATAGTCAAAACTCAACCACTAAAGCGATTTTAAGCCCCAATTTTTAGATTCATTACTCCTGTATTTGTTGATATTTTCAATTGAAATTTCGCACACAGGTACACAAAAGGATGCTCTTTCAAATGGTTTTAAAATGTTTCAACTGCGCCATGAATTAATTGACTTATAAGCGTTTTTCCTAAAAATTTAATATTAAAAAAGAGGGCGTGGCAAAAGGCGTAAATTTTTTCCACAGCCAGCAAGTCGAAGCTTTACTCTATTCAACAAAGAAAATGAAAATATCTCATTTCGTTAGGAAGTTATAAGCAAAATTGCAAAATTTGCTGCAGGCAAAAGCGCCTTTTACAGCACTAAATTCTTTAGCGGGTAGCACCCGCATTTGCGAAGATTTTGGAATGAAGTTACGTACACAGCTAGACAAAAGGGTGCTCTTTCAAGTGGCATTTAAAGTTTTGGATTTCGATATTCAGTTAAGCATTTATAAGGTTTTTAATTAGAAAACTTCAAAATACGTACAGAAGGCGTGGCAGTGGGCGTTAATTTTTGACATTACCGAAAAGCTGAAGTTCCATTCTACCCATAGCAAAAAAAATCTGCTCAAAATCTCTTAAAACCAACGAGTTATAAGCAAAATACTAAAACCATTTCACGAAAATCACCTCCTGCACGATTCTGTTGGCCGGGTGTTTCGAAAAATTGCAGAAAAAAAATTTCAAAAGTTTTTAGTTTAAAAAACTAAACAAATTTAAAAGAGCTGCAGTTTATTTCATTGAAGAGCTATTAAAGTGAAATTTGGCATGGCTAAAGTAGAAGACGTGAACTTTTATCGAAAATAAAAATCAACATGCCACGCCCCCTATTTTGGGATATTTAAGGCGTCAAACATAAAGTGGCGAGTTACATAAAAAGGGCGTGGCACATATTCGCAAATATGTATACCAAATTAAAGCTGAAGCTTACAGCTTTTTATATCAAAAAGAATTTTCGAAATATTTTGAAAAACAAAAGAGTTATTAAGAAAATTGTGGAACCATTTATAAGCAGAATCGCTCACCCAGTCTTAAATTCTTAAGCGTATAACTCTATTGTTTGTGAAGATTTTTAAGTAAAATTTGGTGTACATATAGAAGAGAGCATGAGTGTTCTTATGAAATTGAAACATATATGCCACGCCCCCTAACTTAGAAGGTTATTAGTACTAAAACTTAAAATGCAAATTGCATGTAAATGTCGTGCCACAAATTCAAAGCATTTTATATTCAAAAAAGGCTGAACTGATATTTGTCACACACACACACACACCACACATAGAAATAGCAGACCACTTTCGAAGTGTTACAGATTTTTGGTCATTTAAAATGTAGTTTCTTATTTATCAAATTTTCATAATAAAACTCAATAGCTATAAAGGCAGGTGTGGCAAAACACTTTGACCTTTCTACCATTCAAAAGCTGTTGTTCCAATCTATTTGTTACAAAAAAATTCATTAGAATACCTCAAGACAATAAAAAGTTACACACGAAACCGTAAAATTTGTCAATAGTCAAAACTCAACCACTAAAGCGATTTCATGCCCCAATTTTTAAGTTCATTACTCCTGTATTTGTTGATATTTTCAATTGAAATTTCGCATGCAGATACACAAACGGATGCTCTTTAAAATGGTTTTAAAATGTTTCAACTTCGCCATGTATTAACTGACTTATAAGCGTTTTTCCTAAAACTTTAAAATTAAAAAAGAGGGCGTGGCAAAAGGCGTAAATTTTTTCCACAGCCAGCAAGTCGAAGCTTTACTCTATTCAACAAAGAAAATTTCATGAAAATATCTCATTTCGTTAGGAAGTTATAAGCAAAATTGCAAAATTTGCTGCAGGCAAAAGCGCCTTTTACAGCACTAAATTCTTTAGCGGGTAGCACCCGCATTTGCGAAGATTTTGGAATGAAGTTACGTACACAGCTAGACAAAAGGGTGCTCTTTCAAGTGGCATTTAAAGTTTTAGATTTCGATATTCAGTTAAGCATTTATAAGGTTTTTAATTAGAAAACTTCAAAATACGTATAGAAGGCGTGGCGGTGGGCGTTAATTTTTGACATTACCGAAAAGCTGAAGTTCCATTCTACCCATAGCAAAAAAAATCTGCTCAAAATCTCTTAAAACCAACGAGTTATAAGCAAAATACTAAAACCATTTCACGAAAATCACCTCCTGCACGATTCTGTTGGCCGGGTGTTTCGAAAAATTGCAGAAAAAAAATTTCAAAAGTTTTTAGTTTAAAAAACTAAACAAATTTAAAAGAGCTGCAGTTTATTTCATTGAAGAGCTATTAAAGTGAAATTTGGCATGGCTAAAGTAGAAGACGTGAGCTTTTATGGAAAATAAAAATCAACATGCCACGCCCCCTATTTTAGGATATTTAAGGCGTCAAACATAAAGTGGCGAGTTACATAAAAAGGGCGTGGCACTTATTCGCAAATATGTATACCAAATTAAAGCTGAAGCTTACAGCTTTTTATATCAAAAAGAATTTTCGAAATATTTTGAAAAACAAAAGAGTTATTAAGAAAATTGTGGAACCATTTATAAGCAGAATCGCTCACCCAGTCTTAAATTCTTAAGCGTATAACTCTATTGTTTGTGAAGATTTTTAAGTAAAATTTGGTGTACATATAGAAGAGAGCATGAGTGTTCTTATGAAATTGAAACATATATGCCACGCCCCCTAACTTAGAAGGTTATTAGTACTAAAACTTAAAATGCAAATTGCATGTAAATGTCGTGCCACAAATTCAAAGCATTTTATATTCAAAAAAGGCTGAACTGATATTTGTCACACACACACACACACACACACCACACATAGAAATAGCAGACCACTTTCGAAGTGTTACAGATTTTTGGTCATTTAAAATGTAGTTTCTTATTTATCAAATTTTCATAATAAAACTCAATAGCTATAAAGGCAGGTGTGGCAAAACACTTTGACCTTTCTACCATTCAAAAGCTGTTGTTCCAATCTATTTGTTACAAAAAAATTCATTAGAATACCTCAAGACAATAAAAAGTTACACACGAAACCGTAAAATTTGTCAATAGTCAAAACTCAACCACTAAAGCGATTTCATGCCCCAATTTTTAAGTTCATTACTCCTGTATTTGTTGATATTTTCAATTGAAATTTCGCATGCAGATACACAAACGGATGCTCTTTAAAATGGTTTTAAAATGTTTCAACTTCGCCATGTATTAACTGACTTATAAGCGTTTTTCCTAAAACTTTAAAATTAAAAAAGAGGGCGTGGCAAAAGGCGTAAATTTTTTCCACAGCCAGCAAGTCGAAGCTTTACTCTATTCAACAAAGAAAATTTCATGAAAATATCTCATTTCGTTAGGAAGTTATAAGCAAAATTGCAAAATTTGCTGCAGGCAAAAGCGCCTTTTACAGCACTAAATTCTTTAGCGGGTAGCACCCGCATTTGCGAAGATTTTGGAATGAAGTTACGTACACAGCTAGACAAAAGGGTGCTCTTTCAAGTGGCATTTAAAGTTTTAGATTTCGATATTCAGTTAAGCATTTATAAGGTTTTTAATTAGAAAACTTCAAAATACGTATAGAAGGCGTGGCGGTGGGCGTTAATTTTTGACATTACCGAAAAGCTGAAGTTCCATTCTACCCATAGCAAAAAAAATCTGCTCAAAATCTCTTAAAACCAACGAGTTATAAGCAAAATACTAAAACCATTTCACGAAAATCACCTCCTGCACGATTCTGTTGGCCGGGTGTTTCGAAAAATTGCAGAAAAAAAATTTCAAAAGTTTTTAGTTTAAAAAACTAAACAAATTTAAAAGAGCTGCAGTTTATTTCATTGAAGAGCTATTAAAGTGAAATTTGGCATGGCTAAAGTAGAAGACGTGAGCTTTTATGGAAAATAAAAATCAACATGCCACGCCCCCTATTTTAGGATATTTAAGGCGTCAAACATAAAGTGGCGAGTTACATAAAAAGGGCGTGGCACTTATTCGCAAATATGTATACCAAATTAAAGCTGAAGCTTACAGCTTTTTATATCAAAAAGAATTTTCGAAATATTTTGAAAAACAAAAGAGTTATTAAGAAAATTGTGGAACCATTTATAAGCAGAATCGCTCACCCAGTCTTAAATTCTTAAGCGTATAACTCTATTGTTTGTGAAGATTTTCAAGTAAAATTTGGTGTACATATAGAAGAGAGCATGAGTGTTCTTATGAAATTGAAACCTATATGCCACGCCCCCTAACTTAGAAGGTTATAAGTACTAAAACTTAAAATGCAAATTGCATGTAAATGTCGTGCCACAAATTCAAAGCATTTTATATTCAAAAAAGGCTGAACTGATATTTGTCACACACACACACACACACACACCACACATAGAAATAGCAGACCACTTTCGAAGTGTTACAGATTTTTGGTCATTTAAAATGTAGTTTCTTATTTATCAAATTTTTCATAATAAAACTCAATAGCTATAAAGGCAGGTGTGGCAAAACACTTTGACCTTTCTACCATTCAAAAGCTGTTGTTCCAATCTATTTGTTACAAAAAAATTCATTAGAATACCTCAAGACAATAAAAAGTTATACACAAAACCGTAAAATTTGTCAATAGTCAAAACTCAACCACTAAAGCGATTTCATGCCCCAATTTTTAAGTTCATTACTCCTGTATTTGTTGATATTTTCAATTGAAATTTCGCACACAGGTACACAAAAGGATGCTCTTTAAAATGGTTTTAAAATGTTTCAACTTCGCCATGAATTAATTGACTTATAAGCGTTTTTCCTAAAACTTTAAAATTAAAAAAGAGGGCGTGGCAAAAGGCGTAAATTTTTTCCACAGCCAGCAAGTCGAAGCTTTACTCTATTCAACAAAGAAAATTTCATGAAAATATCTCATTTCGTTAAGAAGTTATAAGCAAAATTGCAAAATTTGTTGCAGGCAAAAGCTCCATTTACAGCACTAAATTCTTTAGCGGGTAACTCCCGCATTTGCAAAGTTTTTCGAATGAAATTACGTACACAGCTAGACAAAAGGGTGCTCTTTCAAGTGGCATTTAAAGTTTTGGATTTCGATATTCAGTTAAGCATTTATAAGGTTTTTAATTAGAAAACTTCAAAATACGTATAGAAGGCGTGGCAGTGGGCGTTAATTTTTGACATTACCGAAAAGCTGAAGTTCCATTCTACCCATAGCAAAAAAAAATCTGCTCAAAATCTCTTAAAACCAACGAGTTATAAGCAAAATACTAAAACCATTTCACGAAAATCACCTCCTGCACGATTCTGTTGGCCGGGTGTTTCGAAAAATTGCAGAAAAAAAATTTCAAAAGTTTTTAGTTTAAAAAACTAAACAAATTTAAAAGAGCTGCAGTTTATTTCATTGAAGAGCTATTAAAGTGAAATTTGGCATGGCTAAAGTAGAAGACGTGAACTTTTATCGAAAATAAAAATCAACATGCCACGCCCCCTATTTTGGGATATTTAAGGCGTCAAACATAAAGTGGCGAGTTACATAAAAAGGGCGTGGCACATATTCGCAAATATGTATACCAAATTAAAGCTGAAGCTTACAGCTTTTTATATCAAAAAGAATTTTCGAAATATTTTGAAAAACAAAAGAGTTATTAAGAAAATTGTGGAACCATTTATAAGCAGAATCGCTCACCCAGTCTTAAATTCTTAAGCGTATAACTCTATTGTTTGTGAAGATTTTTAAGTAAAATTTGGTGTACATATAGAAGAGAGCATGAGTGTTCTTATGAAATTCAAACATATATGCCACGCCCCCTAACTTAGAAGGTTTTAAGTACTAAAACTTAAAATGCAAATTGCATGTAAATGTCGTGCCACAAATTCAAAGCATTTTATATTCAAAAAAGGCTGAAGGTCTTAGCTTTCTAGCTTAAAGACAGGAATACAAATATCTCGAGTTATTTGAAAGTTATAGGAGCACTTTTACCTGGCACAACTTTGCCCCCCGAAGTATGCAGTACTTTTATACCTGTGTGTGTGGAAGAGGAAATAGGAAATTTGCGTACTAATTTCGCCAGTTTTTGAGGTATAAAAGATATTCGATTAACTTTTTGTGATTTTTAAAACAGTTTATTCGGTTTATTAATTTTTTTCTTTACAAAAATATATTTCTTATATTAAAATTAAATTCTTAAATTAAAATGTTGGCTAAAAAAGTGTGTAATACAAAGAAATATATAAATGTTATTAAATAACTTCTTTCAGCTTAAGGCCAAAAATATAAATTATGTATTTGCTTTATATATATTGTTGACCTTAAGCTTGAAAAAGTTATTTAATAAATTTTGATAAAAAGTTCGATAAATTAAAATAAAATATATAAATATTATTTGTATTATATGAAATTTAATTATTAAAAACTTTATAATTTTATGTAAATTTGTTTAAAAGAATAAAAAAAAGAAAAACTAATGTAAATGTAAATTAAAGCACAAACAATTTTTAAAAACTAAAAAATACAAAAAAAAATTAGTATTAAACAATAATTTTAAATTTTAATATTAAAACAAACATAAAATAGCATAGAACAAAAAAAGCAACAGTTTTTAAAGCAAAGAGAAAATTTGAAAGTAAAATGTTCAATAAAAAACGTTTATGAAAAATATTTATAAATATATAAAAAATAAAATATTTTCTTATAATTATAAACAGAAAAGAGTCTACAAAAGAAAACAAAATATCAAATTTAAATATATAAAAGAATAAATCATAAAAAAACAAATAGTAATTTTATGTGTATGAGTGTAATTTGTCCGTTAAATTAAAAAATAATTGAAAATAAATATTATAAATAAAAACCCCTGTAAATTTGCAAACAAAAAGGATTAACAAAACTGAAACAATGAAAATGATGACAATTTTTAACATTAAAATTAAACAAAACCAACAGAACACAACAAATTTGATCAAAAATCTTAACAATTTTTATTTTTTGTGAAATAAAATTTAAAAGTATTTTGTTAAAAGAAAGAGAGTAAACTGTGCAAAAATATTTAAAAAATATCTGCAACAAAAACAAACGTAGTAGTTGTCTAACAAATTTAAGCCATTTCAAACAAAACAAATTTGTAATGAAAATTAATGTTAAAAATTGTTAATAAAATTAAAAAAAAAAAACAAACAAAAAAATGAAACGAATTATTTAAATGCAAAAAACACTCTAAATTATTGTTTTGAGTGCAGGTTGAATTTAAAATATTGAAAAAGAAAAATTATATAAAAAATTCAAAATATAACAAATTATTTCAAAAAAATTTCTTTAAAAACTTTTAAATGAAATGAAAGAAATTTTTCTTTAAAATTTTTTTTTTTGCAGAAAAAGTAAATCAAATTCCATGCGAAATTCTTTCTTAACCGTAAATGGACAACAAGTCTTAAGGATATAAAAAAAAACAAACTTAACCTCTTGATGAGAGCGAGCAGGCGTGTGTGTAAAAGAGACAAAACCAAATAACAAACAAAAACAAATGTAAAAGATTATACATACATTTAAATAAGTTACAAACTTTTTTGTTTAAAAAAAAACATTTAAAAAAAACCAACAAAATGTGAATAAAAACAGTAAAAAATAAATAAAAATAAAAAAATTGCAAAGTATTTAAACATATAAAAAACAAATAAATTAGTTTTATTATTGAAGAAAAAGAATTTCAAAGGATAAAATTAAAAAAAACACATACGGTGAGTATGATTAATTTTCTACAAAATCAAGTATACGTTTGGGGGATTGGACCGAAAATATTCATAAAGCATACGTCCAGGTGCGCTCTAAGACTTTGATTTGTACTTTTGCAGGATGTCAATAAAGGAGTAGTTCCAGCTTATAAATTATAGGAATTGCTTTTTTCAAGCTATTAATAGCTAAACTTTTTGTAAGATATAGTAGCTAAACTGTTGAAAGAAAACTAATTGATTTGTTTAGTGTCACTTACCTTTTCATTAACTTTTGGTAATCAAACAATTTCGGTTTAGTCTTAAATTTAAAATTTATTTGATTTCTACAAGTGGACATTTTTTATTCTAAACTTTTTTTTAAGGTTTTATTTACATTTAAAAACATATTTTTAATATAAAAAAAAACTATAGACTTATAATTTTTGAAAATCCTGTTTATGCAAGTAGAGCCAGACACAGACGTGACAGCTGAAGTTGAAATATGTTACAAAATATTTTAAATACATACATACATACTCGTACATAAGTGTGGTTCTGTTTAAATTTCTTTCAAGGCTTCATAGTGATTGTTTTCTCAGAGTTTAAGATCATCTCTTCATGCCCAGTCGCAGCAATTACTTTCACAAATAATTGGTTGAGCATCCATAAAATCAAAATTTTCCACCTGAAAGTATTATAGCAAAATTTTTTAAAATTAAATTTAAGTTTTCTGTTGAGAATATTTTACTAAAAACATAGAAAATAAACTGAAATTTCATAATAGGCCAGAGACACAGAGCTTGACCAATTGGACCGAGAATTGCAAAATTTTTCTTAGTAAATTAAATTATAATAAAATGAAATATTTTTGAATAAAAGTTATTCCAATGGCAATTATCGAATAATTTTATTCAAATATTCGAATAATTTTATTCAAGTATTCGAATAATTTTATTCAAATATTCGAATAATTTTAATAAAACATTCGAATTACAAATTTTTTCAAACACTACAGTGTTTGAATGCTCGAATAACTTCGTTCGAAGAATTTTATTCGCAAAATTTTGAATTGAATATTTTTTTAAAAGTATCTTCTAGTAATTTTTATTCATATAATTTTAACTGAAAAACATTGTTCGAATAATTTTATTCTAAGAATTTGTGTTCGAATAACTTTTATTGGCATAATTTGCAATCGAATAATTGTTTTGGATTAATGTCATTCGAATAATTTTAATGCAAATAGTTTTAATTAAAATAATTTTAATTCAAATATTCAGTTCTATTTGAAGAATTTTATCGAATAAATTTTATTAAATTCATTTGATTCGAATATTTTTAATTAAAATAATTTTGTTGAAAAATTTTGTTAGCAAATAATTTTATTCTTATAATGCTTAATCAAAGAGATATAGTTAGATACTCGTATTTGAATAATTTTTATTCAATTAATTTGAATCAAAAATTTTTAGGGAGAAATATTTTGCTAAAATAATTTTTTATTAAATAATTTTATTCTTATGATTCTTAATTGAAGAGCGTTTTTTAGATAATCGTATTTGAATAATTTTTATTAGAATAACTTTTTTAGAATAATTTTTATTCAATTAATTTTAATCGAATATTTTTAAGTCGATTATTTTTGCTAAAATAATTTGTTATCAAATAATTTTATTCTTAAAATTCATATTTAAAGATCTTTATTCAGATACTCGTCTTTGAATAATTTTTATTGGAGTAACTTTATTCGAACAATTTGCAATCGAATATTTTTATTTGCACAATTTTAAATGGAAAAATTTAATATTATTTGAAAAGTATTTCATCAAATAATTTTTATGCAATTTAATATTAAAATAATTTTTATCAGAACTAGTTTATTCGAATAAACTCAATCGAATAATTTTTGTTCAAGTAATTTTTACTTACATATATAATAACTTTAGTTCGTATAATACGGAATAAAATAATTTGTTTAGAATAATTACTAAGCGAATAATTTCAATATTCAGAATATGTAAATTTTTAGTATTTAGAATTTTTATTCGCACTAATTTTCCCAATATTAATATTTTACTTATTCAGCAAAACGTTAACAATTTTGTTAAAAAACTAATTGCAATTGATTATTGAGGGGTATAGCTTGTTCCTATGCGCATTTCACTGTTGCTAATGCAGATCATCAGGGAACTTTACCCAAATATTTCTTAGAACAACTGGAGATATTATATTAAATTTTCATTAAAACAAATGAAAAGTTTAAACAATATCAAAGTTGTAACAAGAACTCAATAATCAACCAATTGTTTTTGTTTTCTTACTTTACCATTACTACCTAGGTTGACTTTTTTTCAACTCTAATTGTAGTTGTAAGAGGTTTGTAGAAAATGTACAAACAACAACTGCTATACATTTGTATAGAGTGATGCCAAACAAAATTTTTGTGACCGGGTGCTGTCAGGTTAATAATTGGTGCTGTTTTATGGGAATCGCAAAATTTTAGTATTTAGAATTTTTATTCGCACTAATTTTCCCAATATTAATATTTTACTTATTCAGCAAAATCAATTGCAATCAGTTTTTTAACAAAATTGTTAACGTTTTGCTGAATAAGTAAAATATTAATATTGGGAAAATTAGTGCGAATAAAAATTCTAAATACTAAAATTTTGCGATTCCCATAAAACAGCACCAATTATTAACCTGACAGCACCCGGTCACAAAAATTTTGTTTGGCATCACTCTATACAAATGTATAGCAGTTGTTGTTTGTACATTTTCTACAAACCTCTTACAACTACAATTAGAGTTGAAAAAAAGTCAACCTAGGTAGTAATGGTAAAGTAAGAAAACAAAAACAATTGGTTGATTATTGAGTTCTTGTTACAACTTTGATATTGTTTAAACTTTTCATTTGTTTTAATGAAAATTTAATATAATATCTCCAGTTATTCTAAGAAATATTTGGGTAAAGTTCCCTGATGATCTGCATTAGCAACAGTGAAATGCGCATAGGAACAAGCTATACCCCTCAATAATCAATTGCAATTAGTTTTTTAACAAAATTGTTAACGTTTTGCTGAATAAGTAAAATATTAATTAGTGCGAATAAAAATTCTAAATACTAAAATTTTGCGATTCCCATAAAACAGCACCAATGTAAATTTTTAATTAAGCAATTTTATTGAAAACACTTATTCAAATAATTTTATTTGAATTATGTATTTTGTATATTTTGTTTAAATAATATTTATTAAAAAAAATTTATACGAATAATTTTATTCAAATTAATTTTCAACCGAATAATTTCGTCTGAAACATTTTTATTCAAAGGACTTTTTCGAAAAACTTTTATTTTAATCAAATAATTTTTTTAGAGGAATTTTAATTAAGATCATTTTTTTCCTATAATTTTTATTCGTATAATTCCAGTCTGAAAATTTTGTATTCGACTAGTTGTTGTACGAAACAAATTTTATTAGATTACACAATTCAATAAAATAATTTTTATTCAAATAATGGTATTCGAATAATTTGCAAACAATTATTATTAAAGCAATAAAACAATTTTATTCGAATAACTTTTATCATAATTTTTTTTTTTAATTCTCATAAGAATATTTTTTTCGATTAATTTTTAATTAAATAATTTTATTGTACAAACCTTATTTAAAATAAATACTTTTGGTTTATACAAGGTTTTTTTCATAAATTATTATGATTGAGGCAGTGATCATTTTATCAGAATAATTTTATTCGAATAATTTTTCTAGCCCATCCAACTAAAGAACGTGTTGCTGTGATCGCTAAATTAACTGATAATATAATTTATATTATATTTGTTACATTTTATAAACAATCAGTTCGACTAAAATACGTAAATGTTTATAGAAAAAATATATTTAAAAATAATTTTTGGCCTTTCTTTCATATTTAATATTTTGTAACAAAAAAATATTCAAATGATTAAAAATTCTTTCTTTTTCAATATTTCAAAGTTTTCTATTTTCCACAACCTTTCTCCCATGATGTTGCATGATGCTAAAACTAAGAAGAAAACAGAACACAAATATAGTCCTTATGGAACTTAGATAGGATTCTTGTTTTATTTATGGTACCACATAATGAATCTCCAATTTTTTAAAAATTTCTTTTCGTAATGCTAATTTAACCCGTTTTTATTTAAAGATTTTGATGAGTGATTAGTATTTTTTGTTTCTTATTCAGTATTTGAATTTAATAAATTCTGGATAGAATTCTTTTATGTTTTTTTTCTTTTTTTCAATTTTGGCTAATTTACATTTTTATCGGATTTACATACATACAGATGTGCACACACACACACACATATATATGGAATTTTATGGAATTTGCCCAATAACATTTTATTCCACCTTATTGTTTTCGAATTCTGTTTATCTTTTGTGCTCCTGTTGTTGTTGTGGCTGTTTAGAAGCCAACACTACACTACACGCACACATTTCCAATAATTATTATTTTTGTTGTTTTATTATTTGCGATTCTCTCATTTATTGTGATAGAACAACACTCGTTTGTGTCTAAGACTGTTTTGTTGCTGTTGCTGTTATTTTCATTACTCGTGTCTGTTGTTGACTTAATTTTTTTTTTATTTTCTCATTTCATTATTAATTTTATAGCTTTTTGTTGTAGTTGTTTTATTTTTTTGCGTCTGTTATCTCAAGGTCACGGTTAAAATATAAATTCGACATTGAGAAGCCTTAGGAAGCGAAAAAAACCCCACCGCAACAACAATGCAATAAAAAATAAAAACAATTTACAATTTGTGATAACTCACACCATCAATTTTAGAAATTACACTCACATGCATTTTCCTCATTATTTTTTATATATTTTTTTGCACAGAGTAGAGAAAAATCATAAACGCCATAGCGCGCGCGTGTGTGTGTGTGTGTGTGTGTTTTTCTGAGAGCCAGTGTTGGATGGATGGAGGTATAAATGATAAATGATGGCGTGCGATGTTTGTTGGTGATATTTACCGGTTATTTTAATAGTGTTGTTGCTGAATTGTTTTATTTTTGTTGCTGCTTAAATGTATGTTGTTGTCATTGTATTTAAAATGGTTTCTTATTATTTGAGGGCGGCATGCATTGAAGTTTCCAGGAATTATCATTTAAGTTAAAATTAGTTTTACGAGGAATTTGTTTTGCAATTCATATTTGTTAGATATCTAATCTGGAAGAGAAGAAAAGAGGAACTTTTATTAACTTCAAAACTATTTTAGAAATATGTATGAATTTAAAAATTTAGGAAATTCAGTAAATAATAATTTGGATTATAGAAAAAATTACAGCACTGAGACTGGGATTTATTGGTGTAGTGGTACCGGTACCTAATTTTCAGAAAAGAAAAAATATCACTGAAAAGTTTAGATTTTTTGGAGCAGTAAAAAGATAGTTGTCTTTTTTTCATTTCATGATCAATTGGTCCAAAGTCTTTCCAAAGGCCTTCGGCAGGGACAGCAGCATTCGGAATAGAATTTTGAACTTTATTGGCTTATGCAATGTGAAAGTGTGAAAGTAGAAGAGTAACAACAGCTTTGGTGATCAACTACGTTCTAATCATGACACATAATGGAAGAATAGAATTAGTTTATAAGGATATTATTTCGCATTCCGTTTCTATTGATTGTAAAGTTAAGACTATGTTTGCCCTTAATTCTACTCAACTAAAAGCACATAAAATTTATTTTCATCACAATAATTAAAAACAGAAAACCTATTGATAATACAATTTGAAATATGATAAAACTCTCATATTTCAAAAGTTTGACATGCGTTTGCGGCCTGCTCGCTCAAAATATCTACCATAATATTTTTTGCCGTAGTTTTTGCGTTTGTTGAGTTCTTAATCAAAGTCTCTACTTTATAATTTTTGCTATAGTTTTTGCCGGCACATGTTTTGATTAATATACATACGTATGTATGTACATACTTATGTATATAGAAATTGCCTAATAAAAATAAACAAATGAGTAATGCAAATATTAAGAGTATTTTTTTTTTGCTTCATGTATTTGTGTTAGTGCGTGTGTTCTAAACGTGTATTTTTTTCTTACTAATTCTATAATGAGTAGATGATTTTGCTAGAAAATTAAACACGCGCTTTTATACTGTAGTAATTACTTCAGTTTTTTTTTTCTGGCGTTAGTGGTAAATTGTTGTTGACGTTTTTATTATTTGCTTCATTTTTCTGTTTTCCTTATCGTCAAAGTCAATGTCAAAGTTAATTTAAAAATACAAAAATTTATGAAATGAATTATTGTTAAATAAGAGGAATAGAAATACCACAAAAAGCAGCAAACAGGGAAAATTTAGTATTTCAGGCAGGAAAGTTATCGAAAAAAAAGTCCATTGTTGAACTTTAAAAAAAAATACAATTCTCACTAAATCTTTTTTTCTTAACTATTCTAATTTGACTACTATCGTCAGAGATGGAAAATGCTGTACTATTTTGTATTATTTGTTTTAAGAAATACCAATCTGAAACTTCAAATTCACAAAGAAAAATTATATCTTCTGATATATGCATGTGTCACGGTGTTTGTGTTTGAACTCCTCCAAAACGATTTTTATTAAATTTTTTACTGTATCGGTTTTTGGTCTGTGGGCGGAGGGGCGTACCAAAATCAAATTTAAATATTTTAACACAATTTTTCGCTATACAAACCTAAATATTTCAACGGATTTCACTAAAATTTGGGCAGGGCCGTAGAATACTTTTCGATAGACCACACCCACTTTTACGCCCAGTTCTCTCATATATCTAAAATACCTATTTACCCCAATTCATTCTACATAAAAATTTTTTTCTTCATAGAATCTAGTTAAACTTGGTGATAATGATTTCCTTACCTGGAAAAATAACCAAAATGTTCACTAGAAATAAGTTATATGGCATAACTTTGTTTCTCGGGTCACCTGGTTGTGTGTATAAAAATATAATTATGTATATAAATATCAATTAATTGTAGAAGAGATTTTTCTAATGTCTTATTATCACTAAGATTTCTGGCCCAGTAAAAAAGAAGATTGTGCTTTTGCAGCCAAAAATTATTCATTAACAACTCCTTAAGTTCGGTAGCATTTTAAGATCTCTGATATCCATCCCTGTTCAATATTGCAATCGCGAAAGTTTATTTAAAACTGCGAGAGAGATAGAGAGAGAACAACGGCAATTAATTAGACCGGCAATCTAATTCTAAACGTGCCGGAAAATTCTTTATGTGAAATTATTTATTTTGCGATAATAAAATGGCGCAAAATTTATTGAAAAAAAATTTATATAAAGCATTTCGACGTAGTATTATTGAGTTTATAAAAATGAAATAAAAAAATGGCATGACCGGCGACAAATTCCAAACAAAATAAAATGCAACCAATAAATCGAACTTATTTAACTTTTGTATATAGATTAGCTAAAAAAACCCTCAACAAACAAAAGTTTTTTGAAAATCTTTTAAAGAAGATATCGAGGCAATCTCGATTAATAAATATAAAAAAAGAACTTTTTTAACAATATTTTATTAGCTCAAAATTTTGAAATTTTCAATAGAAGAAAAATACTTTGCGATTTTACAGTGAAGATATTTATATGAAAAATAATTTTTAAATCTTCCATTTTGCCATCAAAATGTAGACAAAACAATATGATTTTTTTCCAACGCGTAGATATAAATATTATCTGTGAAGTTTTCATAAAAAGTGAAAAAGTAAAAATTTCGAATTAATACACTATTGTTGAACACGTGCGAAATAGAAAAACAACTTTTAAAATTTTTGAAATTTAAGAATTTTGTTTTTCAATATTGAAGCTAGAAGTTTTTCATGAATTTTGATCATATAAATAAATCATTTTGGACAAGTAAGGGGCTGTTCGCACATTATTACGTAACGCACTAAGGGGCTGGAAAATTTATTACGGAATTTATAATTCATAAAATAAAATTATTAAATACTTCGCCTAACGGTGGTTTTGGGTGAAGAGGGGTATGGGTGTATACGAATACCGAAAATGGCGTAACGTAGTATGAGAACAGTCCCTAAGCATAATTCTTTCTTAAAAACACTGTATAATTGTTAGCTAAATTTAATTTTTGTTGCAACGGCTTTACTAGAAGACAAAATTTCAAATCAAAAAATTTTTAATTAGGCCCAGGCTCGTTAATTTTTTTTATGAAATAAAATTGAAAATTTACTCGAAATTGTTAAATATTTCTTCGTTTATAAATAATTTTTAATTTAGTAAAAAAATCAATTAAAACTTTACTCGAAATCGTTAAATCCTTCTTCGTGTACAAAAGAAATTTAATTTCGTAAACAATTAAAGAACTTCAGCCTTACGGCCTCTTCCACGATTTCGGAAGATTGCTTTCTTTCTGGAAGAGACAGTAATTAAAAATGGTTGAATTTCAATCTATATTTACAATTCAAAAAAGAAATTACCACAAAAAAAGATTTTCCTAAAATAATTTCGCAATTAATACAAAAACTTGACAAATAAACTCAACAAAAAGAAATATGCAAATTTAAACTTTTATATAATTCGCATTTTAATGCAGTCAATAGAATTAAAAAAAAAATAAGAAAGAAATCACAATAAACGTTATTTTGTTCGAATACTGTTTCATTTAACATTGAATAAAATCAACAACAATAACAACAACAACCAACAAACCAACAGTCAATCTACGCGCATTCATATTCCCGTACAATACACTTTTACAGCACACTGCAGTTCAAGTTCAATGTCAAGTGCAATGCATTCACTTCCATTCCATTCGATTCCATCAGTTCACTTGTTTGGCTGTTGATGGGGGGAAGAGGGAGGGATTGTTTTCAATTCTTTTTTTGCATTTGCGTTCTATAATATTTATTTTTGATTTTCTGTGAATCAGTGTCTGTGTGTAAGTAATTTTGCTTTAAACAAACAAGTCTACGTACATATGTACCATACCTACGTATTTTGTTAACTGATACTGAAAAGAATTTATTAATTTTTAGAAGAAAAAAGGTTGTGATTTCGGTAGTCTGGATTAGAGATGGGGTCGTGAGTGTATTTTTACTTACGCTCATGCAGGCACAGGATGAAAAAATTTAACTCATGCACGACCGTATATTTTTGGCTTAATCACATGTATACTCACGTGAGTGGATCAAATAGTCACCATCACGAAAACTGACGCTCACAAAATACTTTAAAAAAATTTGAAAATTATTAAAAAATTAATTGAAAAAATTTACAATAAAGCAAAAAAAATTACGAAACAATCACGCGAAAAATTTACTCATGCACGCAACTCACGCTTACGAAAAACCTGCAAAAAAAAAACATAAAATAATTGAAATCGACACAATCACGCCGAAAATCTACTTATCACGCTCACTCACGCTCATGAAATACTTGCAAAAATAAATATATAAAAACAGAGGAAAAAATTACAATAAAGCAAAAAAAATCACGAAACAATCACTCCAAAAAAGACGCTCATGAACGCTCACTCACGCAATAAAATAATATAAAATATTTAAAAAATTAATTGAAAAAATTTACAATAAAGTAAAACAAATTACGAAACAATTACGCGAAAAACTTGCAAGAAAAAATTAACTAATTCAAAAAAAATACAATAAAGAAAAAAAAATTACGAAATAATCACGCCAAAAATCTGCTCACTCTCTCACTCACGCACAATTTTTTATGCTCTTTTACTCTAGACACATGCGTATAACTTGTTGGACTTTTCTTTAATTTCATTTATATATTTGATCACATTTAGTTGAAAAAAAAACATCATATATTTTCCAAAAATAAACAGAAAGAAAATCTTCCTTAACGAAAACTGAACTCCAATCAATTAATTCCTTCAACTACTTTTACTCTGGTTTCCCTTTGAAACTGTATCTGTCATTCAAGATGATTCAAGGTTTGATTTTAAAATTTTTACATACTAAACAATTTCTAACAAAAAAAAATTAAATAAAAATTTCACAAATAAATATCGCTGCCTCTGCGCAATTTTGTTTTTAGCCCCTTTTTGCGCCACATTTACAGATTTTGCGTATTGAAATTGAATAGAAATATAAATAATTCCATGATCATATATTAGGAATATATATTACGTTGGTTGACAACACCTAACTGATTTTTATTACATTCAATATTATTACCCCAATATTACTTAATAAATACAGTTTGGGAGGGTTTCACAATTTGTTGCGGAGTCAAGAATTTTGTCTGTCTGGAAAATTATTAAAAGACGCTACGAAGGGAACCAGCCCCTTAGCTAATTTCGTTTTTTTTTTATTTATTTCGTTCTAATGTTTTTTTTTGTAGCGATAAGTGTACATACGAGTACATACATACATATTTCTGTAATATGTTTTACGTTGCCTACAAACTTATAAAAAAAAGTAAGTGACATGTACTCAACATCTGTATGACCATCGAATTTTTGTTTCTTTCTTTGTTTATTTTTATATTTTTCTTTAAATAAGAAACCCTTGTTTGCACAACTTGTCTAAATTATTACGCGTCGTTGTAACATTCTAAGAAAATTATTTTCACGACTTCCTACTTAATCAAAATAGTTTAAATAAAAAATTAAAAAATAAAATATTCAAACTAAAATATCCAGCAAATCATGATTAAATGTCTTTGAAAAAAAAATTAATCATATAAAACGATTGCTTTCTTTTGGAATAGAAAAAAAATTGAACGTTATGAAAAATGAACCGGTGCATTACAATCACAGGAAAAATAAACCAGGGGCTAATTCCGGGACTCGTGATCGAAATAAATTCGTATCGAAATTAATTTCGATCGTGCGAGTTTTTCTGATGATGACACTCGTTACCTTACGAATCGATTTTTTAATAAAGTGTTGTAAAAGATAAAAAAAAGCCTTAAGCAACACTACAAATATGTAAACAAAAAACATATGCTTACAAAGAAAATTAAATAATTTATCAAAAGAATTGCGATTTTTTTTATAATTTTGAAAGTTTTTCCTTTTTTTTATCGCGGTCATGGACGTAAATTTATTTATAACTAAAATAGGAAAGCAAATAAGAGATAATATTAAAAATTCTTTGTTTCCAAACTAAATGTTTAATTTATAATTATTGTAAATTTTATTTACGAACAAAAAACAGAAAGGTAAACTTCAATACGAAAAAAACAAAAAACAATTCTTAATAAATTAATACTTAAAAGAAATATGCTAAACTCCAATGTCAGTAATTCATACTAATTTTTGTTTAGCTGCTCCAATTCTTTTGTTCGTATATTTAACTCTATCCCCTTAATGTCCATATTAATTTGGTGAAACTCCGTAGCCATTTCCATTTTCTTTTCTTTAATTTTTATTATTTTATCCAGTCTTTTTACAAAGGTGCAAAAAAAGGGAGTAATACAAAAAAGTACGAAAATCTATACGAATAATTAATTAATATAACAATTAAAATCTTAAATAAACACTTGTTATCCAACGAACTATTTAAAAATAAAATTTCGACACCAAATTTGGTATCGAATAAAACTCGCACGGTTACATTCGATCGTACACTCGCTATCGAGTGCCATCATAAGAAATTTCGATACAACTGACTCGATAGCGAGTGCGAGAATCCCAAAATTAAAAAAAATCGCAACTTCGATTAAATTTCGTACGGTATCGACTGCGAGAATTAGCCCCCAGTTCATTGGAAATAAGTTTTGTGTGTTATTTCAAATAACACGCAAAACAAATCGATTCTTTGATTGAACAAAAACAAAAACGAAAGAGGTTCTTACAGAACTATAAGAAAATTATGCCGATTCTTTTAAAATGAACTTCAAAAGGAACCAGTTCATTCAATGAATAGGGTCTTTAAAAAATACAAAACTCCAAAAAAAACATACCGGTTTATTTAGAATAAAATGTCAAATAAACTGATTCGTATGAAATAAAAAGAAAATTTAACCGGTTCATTTAGAATAAAATAAATTAAGAATTAAATTGAAAATTTATGCTATTCAAATGGACCGGTTCATTCAGAATCAAAAAGAAATTTTGGATATTTATATTCAGATTATATTACGAAACAAATTAAAAATGAATTAGAATCAAATTAAAAATTCAGGGAATTTATATTTACAATAAAATGTATTATGAATCAAATTAAAAATGAACAGGTTCTTTCTTTCAAAATTAAAAATAAAAACAAACCGAGGCATTTAGAGTCAAATGAAACTTAACCGGTGCATATAGAATGAAATGGAAAATCAACTGGTCCATTCAGAATTAAATAAAAAATTTAGGGAATTCATACTCGTATTTAGAATAAAATGTATTATGAATCAAATTAAAAATTTAGAGGTTCTTTCTTTCAGAATAAAAAAAAAACCCGGATCATTCAGAATCAGATGAAAAATGCACTGCTATTTTTAGAATAAAATTCAAAACTCCCGTTTATTTGAACAAAATTTGCAATCAAATAAGGAATAAATCTTTTTATAATATTTAAAATATTAAAGAACCAAATGCAAAATAGGCCGGTGCATTGCAAAAAAAACATTTTATTCAGAATAAAATAAAAATAAGCCCGTGCATTTGCAAATAGGCCAGCACACTAAAAGCAAAATGAAAACTTAACCAGCTCACTTAAAATAAAATAAAAAATGAACCGGTACATAAAGAACATCGAGGAAAAAAATTATATCATAAACTAATTTAATTGAAACGAAATTAAAAGTAACAAAAATCAGAGGTAAACAAAGTATTTCACCATAAATTTATTAAGAAATATTTATAATGCAAATAAAAATACCAAAAGAAACATACGCACTTTCAAATGGTTTTATAAAATATTTATAAAATATACAATTTATAGGAATTCGAAGGTAAGAACGTAATGAAACAACAGTTGTTAATTCATAAATACAAAATTTTTGGGGGGGACAAGAACAGGCACCAACAATTTTCAATCAAAGTTCAGCCACACACACACCCATACACACTCACACATGCACACTTGAAGTGAAAAATCAACAGTTTCGCTTTAAATAAAAAGAAAACTGAACCGTTTGATTTGAAACAAAAGTAATAACAAAAAATTAGTGAGGAAAATGGTACATGAGATAAACCAACGTGTAATAATGGGTTAATTTAACGTTAATTAGTGATGGCGAAATTTGAATATTGATAGTGGTGAAGTTGTGTTTGCTGTAAAAACAACTAATAATACCTTCCACAATACAATTAACTCTCGTATGCTTTTTCGAGTCATTATTTGTATAAATTTAAATTTGAAATCACATTCAACCGAGCCATCTAAACAGTGGCGGATACATGGAAACACACATGAACACTGATAATGGTAGTGTAGCGGTTCCTTTGGAATATTGTCTCATGTCAAATTCTTTCCGACTAAAAATGTTACGAACTTTAGCCAGAAAATAATAATCACTTTGCATTAAACAAAACTACAAAATGAAAAATGTTGTAATCACTTCTTTGAATTTGAAATTAAAAATGAACCAGTTCAATTGAGAGACAAAATTAAAAACTCACCGGTCCATTCAAAATAACACAGAAACTTAATCAGTGCATTGAAAATGAAGAGGAAATAAAACAGTTCTTTAGAAATAATATAAGAATCAACAAGCGTTAGGTTGCACAGGCCGCCAGTTGCAAGCAACCGTATAACTTGGGTCCAGAAATCGGTCCCTGATGTGGATAGGCAAAGATTTCTCCCCCGCATCCTACGTTAGGGTCGGTGTTAAACCACCCAATTTGCATTCCATAAGGTGTATGAGTTCGGATGAAGTTCAATTAACTAGATACATGGCTCTGTAATAGGACAGACCGGGGCATGGACAGAGGAGGTGCTTGACAGTTTCTTCCTCCTCTTCACTTTTGACAACTTCTACAGAGGTCGTTGTAAAGAAGATTCAATCTTCTTACGTGGGCACCTATGAAACAGTGAACTGTTAGGACTGCCACGAGTATACGTAGCAGATGTCGAGGAATCCCCAGTATGATGGCAGCTCCTGCTCCATCATAACGGGATCAGGTTGATCTAGAGACCGCATATGTGGTTTCGTGGGACAAAAGAATTAAATAGCTCACATAAAATTAAATAATACATAAAACGGTTTATTAAAAATAAAAAGAACAATCAACCAGGGGGCAAATCACGGCATTCGATATCGAATGAAATCCCATACAACTTTTTTTGAATTTGTATGGAAATTTCGCTCGATATCGAATGCTGTGATTTGCCCCCAGTTCAATTAAAAGAAAATGAAGGGCTCTGAGCTGAAGTGAACCAAGTCATAAAATGTGAAAAATTTCAAAAGTATAAATTTAACAACTCTATTTAGTTCTATGACGGACTAAGTTCAAAAGTGTTTCGTTTCTAAGGTAACGGCGGTGAAAACTCCAAGTCAATGGCTATCATATTAAACGCAGTTCATTTACTGAAGCTCAAAATATCTTTCAATTGTTGTGAGTTAGTTCACTTCAGCTCTGAGCCTTCCAAATAAACAATGAGCCAGTTCATTTAAAGTAAAATTACCAATGAACCAGTTCATTTAAAATTAAATAATATATAAACCGGTTCATCAAAAACAAAATGAACAATGAACTGGTTCATAAAAATTAATATGAAGAATGAATCAGTTTATTTTAAATAAAAAGAAATATATAAAATTGTTTATTTAAAATAAAATGAACCACTTCATTTAAAATAAAATGAAAAATAAACCAGTTCATTTAAAATAAAATGAACAATGATCCGGTTTATTTATAATAAAATAAACAATGAACCATATAAAAAATAAACTAATAATAAAAAACTAACCATAGAATTTAACAGATGGCAAGAAAAGAACCACTTCCTTTAGCTTATAATAAAAAATTAATATACTCATTTATAATAATGATGAAAAAAGAACCGGTTCATTTAGAATAAACTGCAACATGAACTGAGTCATTAAGAACAGAATGAAATATGATACAGTTTATTAAAAAAATTAATTACCAGTCCATTTGACATGTGCAGAAATGAACAGGTTCACTAAAATTTAAATTAAAAATGTCTCAATTCATTTAGAATGAAAAGAACCTGTTCATATAGAACATAAACTTTAAAATTTATCTGCAAAACTTTCGACTTTATTATAGTTTCTTCGAATTGGAACGTAAATGCGTAAATATGCGTAATCGAAAACGTAATAAATTTTAAATTTCTTTAAAAAAACACACACACTATTTTTGCGTATAATCGGCAATAAAACTCAAAACAACAATTTTAATCTAAATTTGCTACAAATGATAAAAAGAAATTTAATTATACTCCTCTACAACCGGCTTTAAGAGTAAACAAAATATTTCAAGGTCAAATTATTAAGAATTATAAAGAAAAAAATAGCAAATAAACCATACGCACTCACAAATTGGTATAATAATATTTACAAAATATAAAATCTACAGGGAGTTGCCGCTAGGAACGTAATGAAACAACAACAACAATAGCAACTATTAATTTCTAAATGGAAAAGAAAAGGAAGGGGGCAAAAACACGCGCCAACAATATTTTATACTTCAACGATACACAAATACACACAAACACACAGACACTTGCTTAAAAAACAAGAACTTGATTATTAGAAAATCTAATTCTAATACATTGATAATGAACATAAACGACATCCATCCATCCAGCAATAACAATTATGCTTAAATGTGTGGTAGGTAACATTCTTGTTAATTAAGGGGTTTAAGCAAGTATGTATGTTATGTATTAATATGTATTTACTTAAGTGTCACACGCATACAAAATAAAGTCAGGAACCACACACATGCATACATGCACACATGCACACATTCGAGTAACACAAATTAAGCAGAAATCAATCTGCCCCCAACTTAATAGTTTCACACGTTTTAGTTTTTAATTCAATTCTATTCTCTGGCACTCACACTAACGCAACTACAAATAACTGGTCATTAACCCTGTTAAAGCGTGTTGAGTGCGTAATGGGGGAGAGAACATTGATAAGTACCGCAATAAAACTATTGTGGGCAGAGGTGCCAGATGATTATCGGCACTTCAATTTACAAAAAAAAGTTGGCAAATAATCGACAAATTAAATATACCCATTTTAAATGCAATAAAACATATTTTTATTAATAAAAAATAACTAAACAAAGCAATTCAACATTAACTATTGTTTATAACACAAATAAATTGTAGTAAATTTAAAAAAAAATACATACATATTTGCGGCAATAGGGCAAAAGTGCTTAAGTCATATTGTACCGTTTTGTTGGAGAGCACTTTTCAACTTAAGCTAGATTTACACGAATGAAGGTATTTTGAAGTCTTAACAAAATTTATTTTGATGTTCTATTTACACGTTTCAAAAATTTGATCAAAATATACTTTCAACATATTTCAACATCTTTTGATAAAAATTTTATCAAAATTTGTTGAAGCTAATTTACACTATTGGTAAACTTTTTATATTGAAAATATTGACTTTGATCAGGTGTTTTGCCTCTTTTGTGAAATAATTTATTATAAAAAATAATTTATTATTATAAAAAAAAACAAAAATTAATTAGTATGGACGATGACACAAACATCATAGCATCAACATTTTTAATATTGGAGGAAGAAGTGGCTGATAATAATGCAAAAAAAAGAAGAAAACAAAAGGAACATTGGGTTCGACCTTCTCTTTTGGAAGGTAATGGTGTGTATGTCTCTATTAGGGAGCGATTGAAAAGCAATTTCTGACCAGCATTTCTCCTTTTCATTTCAGTTTCTGTACCCATCAATTTTAAAATTCCAAATCGTTTCGCGTACTTCAACCATTTTGATGAACAGTCTCAGTTTATCTCCTGTCCACTTTTTCTGTTGTTTGCGATTGTTGCGCAAATTATCATTTATGGTATCACTTTTAAAAATATTGATATATTATTTCACAAACATATAGTTATTAAATATGTAATACTTAGCAACTAATATTAATTTACTAATTTTAATTTTATTCTTTAAGAAATTTATTTACATTGCAACTTGCCGCAACAACCATATGCCGGTAATATGTATTGAATCAAAAGAATGAACATACTGTCAAATTATTTATAGTTTTTGATTTTTAGATTTTGAGCTTATTTACACGGCATCAATAAAATCTTCAAAAGTTTTGTTCAATAAATTTTGAAGAAATTTTTCTGTTTACACGAGTTTAAAGAAATTTTGAAGAAAATTTCAATCGTGTAAATTTAGCTTTACAATTAGATTTTTAGAAATGTGTTTCTATTGTAATTAAAGTTGTCTAATTCATTTCACATTTGTTCTCATTTAGGAATACATTATTCTACAGTTCATAACTAATCTATTCAACTTGAACTATTCCATGGTAGAATAATACAGGTATTGCCGAAGCGTTAACGGACTTTTTTTTGGGTTCGAGTCTGTCAAAATTTTATTATGTACTCGTATTACTAACACACAGCCACACTACTAAAAAACACACTTTACAATTTGTTTCAAATGCAAGTCAGAAAAGGAAAAGAAACAAAATTCTTTGTAGAATAGAAAATGCAACCAATTTGCCCTTTTTCTTTTGTGCCTTTTGACAGTTTCGAACCTAAAAGCAGTGTTGTTGTAGTTTCGACACTACCTGTATTATTCTACCATGAAATATACTAAATTATATGTTAAGTTAAGCTGTTGCTCCACATGAGATTATAAGTTGTGAAAATCATAAGAAGCAATTTGTTACACTGTGAAAAAATTGAGCAAAATAATTGAAAGTTTGAGCCCAGGGCTACTTCTGAATATAGAGATTAGAAAGGAACTATTAACTCAAATTAAGCTTATGCCGACTTAAGCACTTATTCCCTTTATGTCACAGATATATTATTTGTACTTAAAAACAATTTGTTTTTAATAAAAAAAGATGATTTTTTTAACTTTTTTGTATGAATATGTATTTTATAAATACATAACGTTTCCTCAAATGCAAACGGACGTCACTTCACAAAAATTACATATGAAGGTTTTGATTTATTATATATAGTTCGTTATATCAAACTAAATATACAAAAAAACTCCGATTTTATTAAAGAAATTCAAATGGACGTATTCACACGTGCATGCATTTCTTAATGCAACTTAATGTAAAAAGGCGTAACTACACAAAATACAAAATTGTTCTAGAAAAAATAAGTCCTGTCTTGTCCTGTCTTATTACAAAATAAATAACTCTCCATATTATAAGTAAAATTAAAAAATATTGCAAAGAATACTTTATTATTATTAGTGATTTTATAAAATTTTTATTTGCTTGCCCTATAAAAATGAAAAAAATGCAGTTACGTCCGTTTGCATTTAATGTGAAGATATTAAGCTATTGCATAGCTTTTATCGCGGGCTTTGAGCGCGGCGACCGAATCAAGAAATTCCGTAACGAAAAGAACCTAACACTAAGTTTGTTTCTTAAGGCTTTTGTGTTTTTTCAATAACGTGAGCGTGCATGAATGTTAGTATAAAATAATTGAGCGTGAGTGAGTGAAAAAGCTACTCACGCACTGTGGACGCACACTCACGCTCACCCACGTTCACTCACGTGAAAAAAAAGTTTGATTTATCAAATTTTAAATAATCTTTAGAAAAACAAAATCCTTGTAAATATTAATTTTCCTGGGAATATGGAAATTTTGTTTTATTTAAGTTGACCTGTCTACGAATTCCTTACACATTTGCGGCAGCATTTGAAAGGATCATAATTTCTTGAACGCACTTTTTACAGCACTGGAAATGCAACTGTAATATTGACGCATTTTACAAAAAGTTGGCAAATTTAAGTCACTGCTACAAAAATTTCTTCAAAATTTATAAAATTTAACTCTCTGAATTCAGTCTAAAAATTGTTTTCTTTTTTTTTCCAAAATAAAGCCGGGGAAATCTTTCAGAATATTCACAAAAGAATTATTGTATCGGTACTTTAATAATTTTGATGCCAACGATCAGTAAAATGCCGATAAGCCGGCAAATATGGCAGGCCTATTTGTTGCTACTTTTCACACACACACACAATCACACTCACTCCTTTCGCTCTCAAAAAAAATGTGTTTAATTTCCAAGCAAATTCTATGAGAAAAACAAACAAAGAGTTATTTTTTTTTGTCAGTATTGTAGTTGTTTTTGTTTTTTTCTCCATTATTCTTTATTTTTGTTTTTGTTGTTTTATGTGTAGAAAACAATTTAAGATTTGAGTGTCCTTGAATACAATATTCTCAATGCTGAATGTGTAGGTTTTGGTTTTAGCATGTTTTTGTAACCTCTTTCGTCTGCTGTTGCTGTTGTTCTATCGCAAACAGTTTTTTTAGTCGCTACGCAGAATTTTAACGAGTTGATTTTTTTTTCTATGCATTTAATTGCCTTTAATGGAATTTTTGTTACTAATAAAAAAAAAATTCTTGCTCTTCTTTTCAATTTAGGTGTGATTCTTTGCCATATTTAAGTCGTTTCAATTTGCATTATTAAAAAGCTAAGGAAATTTGTACATGCCACCACCCATACCCTTCTTCTAAGATAGAAAAATAGTTTTACTTTCCAGGAAGATTGTTTGTTCAATGAAAAGAAAAATTTAAGTTTTAAAATTTTCTTTGGGAGCTCAACAGTAATAAGGGAGAGGGAAGCGAATATCCTTTTATAATAAAAAAATTGCCCAAAGCAGGCCCATTGCGGCAGCAGTCCCAGCTAAACCAAAGCTGCCTTTCTTTGCCCTCAAAAACAATGAGTTGCAAATTAGAAACGAGTGCCTCTGGAAGATGTTCGATTTTTTTCTTTTCATTCATTTTGATGCAAGGCAAATTCATAGCAGGTGGACTCGCCTCAATTCGTTTTCAAAAATATAATTGAAAATATAATTTTGACAAACAAAACAGATCCAAATGCAAGAAAAAAAATCAGCTGAGCTGTCGAGACCACCTGTTATGAATTCGCCTTGATTTTAATGTCTCAATCAAGGCGTATTCACTAACCAAGTGTCAGCAAGTCTACAGCGAACACAATGGATGCCTACAAACCACTGGATCCCAAACACACAAACAAGTGGAACTTGTACTGAACGTACACCAACAAAATATGGCAAAAAATAATCAGCTGGCGCGATGCAAACACCGGGTAAATGAATTCGCCTTGTTCTGAATTTAAATTCATATATTTTTTAAATATATAATTAAAATATGTATTTATGTATTCATTTTGTTCTTCTCTTAGCGCTCTTATAGTCTTCGCCACTGAAGAAATTCTGTGTAAGAACAAATTTAAGATGAAGAAAATTTTCATCAATATTTAAATTAACACGGAATTAAATAAACGAATTGTTGAAATATTAAATTGCAAGGACTACTCTGTAATTGATACACACTAATAATGAGGTCCATATTCCCAGTCTTTAGTTAACTAATGACAGTGCTTTAAATAACAACTTTTCATATAAATGTCATTGGCTAAACGGCCATCATTAGTTGACTAAAAGGTCGTAAATTTGGGACTAAGTGTTTTGTAATAAATTTTTAATACATTTTACAGCTTTTCAGAAATTTTCCCGAATTAATAAAAACATTTGAGTTTTAATCCTGTGCTATTAATGTCTCCATCAGTGCAGAATTTATCCTACAAATGACACTTAACGACCTTCGCGCGTGTTAGCAATCATAACAAATAAAATACTTTTTAATTTTTTGTTTATTTATTTTTTTAAACGAATATAAATATATTTAATACTTTTTTTTTATTTTACTGACGGAAACTTTGGAGTGAAACAATGACGAACTGACTGATCCATAAAAATAGTATGGACGCTGTGTTTAGATTTTTATTTAGAACTGTGAAAAAGAGCACATGCTCAACTGATATGTTACAAAGTTATTTTCGAAAAAGGGGGGAAAACACGGAATATTCCCAAAAAACTGAAATGGTTCGCTTTTAAATGAAAAAAAAACCAATTAAGCGGTTCATTTAGAAACTGTTTCATTTAGATTAGATGAAAAAGGAGCCGATTTGTGTAGAATAGATAGCAAAATGAATCGATATATTTGGAATAGAGTGAAAATAAGCCATTTCATTTAGAATAGAGCGAACAATAAACCAGTTCATTTAGAACAGATTGCAAAATGAATCGATTAATTCAGAATAGAACCGATTAATTTAGACAAGAGTATTCATTTGGAAAAAAATTCATTTGAAATAGAGTAACCAAGGAACCAGTTCAATTAGGATGCTCAATTAGGATGGAATGTTCATTAATTTGCAATAGCGTAAAAAAATAACCAGTTCATTTAAAATAGAGTAAAAACTAAACAAGTTCATTTATAAAACAGTTAAAAATCAACCAGTTCATTTAAGAAATATTTAAAAATTAGCCCGTTGATTTTAAATGTAAAGGAAATCGTTTCACTGGAATAAAACGGAATTTTAAAATAAAATACGAACAGGATCATTTCAAATAAAATATAAAAAAATACACCAGCTCATTTAGAATAGAGTAAAAAATTAAACCGATCATTTAAAATTCAATTTAATATTACACGGCCGTTTGAAAATAGAGAAAAAAGAAACCAGTTCATTTCTCATAGAGTAAAAATAGACCCAGTTCAATTCGAACAAAGTGAATACTTATCCAGATCATTTTGCATGGACTAAAAAATTAATCAGTTCATTTATAATAAAGTAATAGTGAATCAGTTGTTTTAAGAGTGAAAGCTGAACGAGGTAATTAAAAGCATTTTGAAAAATAGTGTAAAGAATGATACAGTTCACCAGTTGTTCAGCAATAGAGTGAAAGTGAACCTGTTCATTTAGAATAGAGCAAAAGTTAATCATTCATGTAGAATATATTGAAAATGAATCTGTTCCTTTTAGGAGAGAGTGAAAAATTAACCAGTTCATTTATAATTGTGTAAAACATGAACAAATTCATTTGGGAGATAGTGAAAAGTTAAACAGTTCATTAATAAAAGAGTTAAAATGCACCGTCTTAAAATGGTCTGAAAAATTAACTGGTTGATTTAATTTATATAAAGAAACAAAATTTAGAATGGATTTAGGTTCATTTAGAATGGATTGGAATGGAGTAAAATATGAAATGGCTTAAGTTATGAATTTTATCCGAACTAAATGCGTTTTAGTCCATTGAAATTGCAATCATTCAGACTGAAGTTTGTTTTAATTTTAAAAGGAACTCTATTTAGAAAGGAACTCTAAAACATGTACTCGTAACAATTAAAAAATCAAAAAAAATTTTGGCTGCACGGGCATCGAACTCACTTCATGATATTTCGAGGTCAATCACGATCTCATCATCACAACGGTCTTGAGCAGTTTGCTTACGTACCTCTCACAGTAATCCAAGTCTCAATATGACAAGTAGTTAATTAACATCCAACATAAAATTAATTCGAAAGCTCTTGCACGAATTAAAGTATTTTTGCAAACTTGTGGCCAAGAGTTTTTTGTAACTTTTTCATTTCATGTTTGAATAATTTAATTGAAAATTTTAATTAAAACGAACTCAAGTCAGAATAATTAAAATCGATCGGTTTATTTAGAATGGTTTGAAAAATTAAATCAGTTCATTTGGAATAAAGTGTTAATGAAGAGGTTCATTTAGAATAGTTAAAAATGAACCAGTTCATTTGGCACAGAGTGAAAATCAACCATTTACTTGGCTTACATACATTCAGTCAGTACATTCAGAGTAAATTTTTGTGTTAGAATACATTGCAAATATGTACGTACCCTGTTGCTAACGCGACGCTCAACGCTCTTATTTAGGTATGCTTGTTAGAGAGTGAAATATGAACCAGTTCACTTGTCAAAGAGTGAAAATGAAGCAATTAACTTGTCACGGATTGAAATATGAACCAGTTCAATTGTCACAGACTGAAATATGAATTAGTTCACTTAGCTTAGAGTGAAAATGAACCAGTTCAATTGTCACAGACTGAAATATGAACCAGTTCACTTATTGCAGAGTGAAATATGACCCAGTTCACTTAGCTTCGAGTGAAAAGCAACCAGTTCACTTATTACAGAGGGAAAAATGAACCAGTTCATTTGTCACATACTGAAATATGAACCAGTTCACTTAACGCATATTGAAATATGAACCACTTCCTCTAGAATAGAATGGAAAACGTACCGGTTATAATGTTTTACATAGAAAACACCTGCATGTGCGACCTTGCAAGAGGCCAACGGGTAAAATGATGCACAAGTATGTGTGAGTTTATAGAGAAATCCTGAATCTTGTATGTATTTATGCGGCACGTGGAAATACTCAATCAGCCATATTGATGATTTGTCATTCATGTTTGCAGGAACGTCATTGACAACAACAGCAACTTTAAAAACACACACAAACACAAAGTTCACCGAATCCTGAGTTGAGTTGCTTGATGTCCTGGTGGGAGTCGAATCAGCAAATGTTTCCATTCGTTTGTGTGGGTGCAGGGAAGAGATAAACAAGAGCAGTTCAAGTTAAAGGTGTTTTCATTTTTCCATTTTGTTTTCTTTATTCTTTTTTTTTCTTCGTTTCATTATTTTTATTTTATTATAGATTTGCCTGTTGGCCATATTGCACAAAATGTACGAGGAGGATTTTAACTGTCAAGGACACTTTTGCTTTTGCAATTATTGCCATCGTTGGTTGTGCTTTTATTTTTAATCTTATTTTTATTTTATAAAAAAAAAAACGATTCACACAAACATTCTTCAGTTTGGCGTTTGTGGGTGTTTATTTGTGTGTGTGTGTGTGTGTGTTGTGTAGATGAGTGCAGATTTTTGTTTGTTGGCAGGCAGGTTGGCAGGCTGGCAGGCTATTTGCTGATGTGGATGGCTTTGTTAACCTTGACGAAGGAGACTGTATCGTTTTACAGTTCATTCCGTTCTTCCTTCGTCGGCATTGAGGCTCCCATAATGTGTGTTTGAATATTCTTTTGCTCTTTTAGCTTCAAGTATATTTAATAATTTACTTGTAAATTACATGAGTTGTAATGACGTTATTTTCGCATATTAAACGGAATTAAATAAAATAAGAAAATAAACTTACTGCTGCCAGTTTAGAGGTTAATAAAATATAAAATATTCATTTGACATTTAAGCGGCGCTGTAAGCAAAACTACACTGACTTAATAAAATTGTATTTTATAGTGGAAGAAAATATTTATTTGTGCTCAATAGTCGTTCGTTTTTTTACACAATTCCATAAAACTTGTTATGTGCTGTTTATAGAATCCAAGTAATCGACTTGAGTAGAAAATATGTATGGAGACCACTCGAATAACTGAGTGGTTTTCATACAAATTGTTCACTCAATTCGATTGCTTGGATTCTATAAACAGAACATTAATTTTTTTATTTAATTAAAATTTAATTGAATTTTTAGTCGATCTGAAATGAAGTGAGTCAATATCGTCGTCCTTTGATTCAACATCGTAAGCAAATTAAGTTTTTATTTGCTTCGAAATGAAAAGCGCTCTTGTTTTGGCATCCCGAATTTCTGTTTAATCCAAAGGAACTTTTCATTATTATCTTTAATTTTAATTTAATCTAATTTAATTTAATTAGTCGATTTCTTAATTCATTCATTCGATTCAATTGAAAAAAAACTGGGGACAAATCACGGCATTCAATATCGAAATAGGAAAATTTCCATACAAATTCAAAAAATTTTGTATCGGATTTTACTCGATATCGAATGCAGTGATTTGCTCCCTGATATACTTTCTATTTTTTCCCACTAACATTTCAAATTTTTTTTTTACTAAACTCTTAAAAGTTATAACGAATGCTGTGATTTAAGATAAGCTGATCTAATTTCTATACAATTTTAAATGATTCGCTTTAATTCTGTATTTTATTTAAAACCACATATCGTCAGTTCATTAAATAAAAAAAAAATGTGGAGGCTGCAGTGAAAATACAATAAATTCTATCGGTAAAATTTTGAGAGAACTTCATGTTAAACTTCTATATCGTTCCCTTCCATTGCGGCTTTTTGGCATATAAGCCAAACTAATAATGTATAAGCTGATTCTATTCATACACATATTTTTTCACAGTCTTAACATTTTGTTTAATTCAAACCTTTTTTTTAAATTAACAATTCTCAAAATGTGTTCCCTTGCAATCAGTTTGATTTTAATTGGGTATTTTGTCTTTTGAATATTTTTACTTGCAACTTGAGTCTCTTTTTTCTGGGATAACGAAAAAAAAAATAAAATTAACAAAACTTTAATACACGTGTAGAAAATAATTGCTGAAATCAGCCGAAAAAGAAAATTCAATTTTAGCTTATTTCTTTGCATTTTTAGAAGTACGAGTATGAGAATTTAAAATAAACGGCTGTGAGTCTACATTTCAGCAATTTTTTCTTTGTTGTTTTTTGTTTTTTATTTTTATTTTTTTATTTTATTTTTTTTTTGCTGTAAAAAGATCTCCCTCCGCAGACAAGACAAACAAAAAGTGTCTTAATATAAATATTATTTTATTATAAATAAATAAAACAATTTAATTGTGGCTGCTGAAGAACGAGCTTATGAAGAAATAAAAAAGAAAAGATGCTGACGCTTCGGTTTCAGTTTGAGAATGTGTGATAAAATTATTTAAGATGACACTCTCATGCCACAATGATGATGGAAATTAAATTTTGCAAAGCAAAGTATTTCCATATATTCATGGGAAAAACTTAATGGAAGTTTGTCGAGACTTAAAAACACGAGAGGAGTCAAGTTTAGGGGGAAGGAATACAACATTTTATTTTATTTACTTAAATCCCAAATCCTTAACAATTTTTTGTTCTAAGAAAATCATGAAATTCTGCAGTTTCCACACATAGTCAAGTGTCCTTGAGTTTTGCTCCTGCAAAAATTTGATTGTGATATTTTTTGTTATTCTAAATGTTGTCATGCGTGCGCGTGTATCGTAAGAAAATAAACTGTTGCCAAAGTATTCAATTTAGAATGAACAAATTATTTTCTTTTAAACTCGAATACACACAAGCAGACACACAAAAAAACACACACACATTTGCGTCTGCAAAGAATCGAACTTGGTCAAATGTTTCAAATTACAATGTGTGATTTTTCTGTGAATTTTTTAAAGCCTGTTTCAAAATGTCGAACATTATCGTTCGCTGAACTTCTAAACGAGAAATAACTGAATAGCGTCAACCCATTTTATTTATTTATTATCTATTTATTTATTTGTTTATTTACTTATTTATTTATTTATTACTAGCATAAAATAGGTTGTTAGAGGGACGCAAATCGGTTGTTTTTCGGTTAGGACTCCAGCAAACGATAACGTTCGATAGCGTGGCACCGACCATTAATTTTGGTTTTCGAATTTTTTAAATTTTGTCTAAATAAATCAGTTCATTGTTTACTTTATTCTAAATATTAAGTGAAGCGGTTCATTTTTCATTCGATTCATTGAAGAATCCTTAATTTTTCACTCTTTTTCTCATTAAACCGGAAAATTTTTTACTTATTCTTGATGAACGTGCTCATTTTTTGATCTTCTAAAATTGAATTGATCAATTTTTCGGTCTTTTTTAAATGAACCGGTTAACTTTTCAAACTTTTTTAAATGAACCGGTTTATTTTGCAATCAATTTTAAATGAACCGGTTCATTTCTTAATATATTTAAAATAAACCGGTTAATTTCTCAATCTATTTAAAAAACTATTCTAAATAAACTGAATAATTCTTCACTTTATTGCAAACGAATAGGTTAATTTTTTACTCCATTATGTAAGAAAATTTTAATTTTTTGCACATTTTACACTTTATTCTAAATGAACCGTTAAGTTTTTCAATTAATCTAAAAAATTGGTTAATTTTTCCAAACGAACCATTCTGCAAGAAAACATTTGTTTTTTCTCCTTTCTAATTGAATTAGTTTATTTTACATTTTATTTTAAATGAACCCCACAATTTTCAACTCTATTCTAAATAAGCCGGATCATTCATAACCCTTTCTTAAAAAACAATTAATTATTTGTTCTTTATTTCAGGCTCTAGGTCCTACAAATTATTTAAATAAAAGTATTTTTATGTTTTATTAAATAATTTAAATAATTTGTATGACCTAGAACCTGCAAAAAGAACAATAATTAAAAATTTTAAGGTCAAAGAAAATAATTAACATAAAAACAATTAATTTTTCAGTCTATTCTAAACGAACTGGTTCATTTTCCACTTTGTTCTAAGCGAACTGTTTAATTGTTCACTCTATTTTAAACGGACTGGTCCATTATTCACTCCATTCTGTAAAAGAAAACTTTTCTAAGTGACCAAATAATTTTTTAATCATTTTAGATGAACCGGCCAATATTTCGATCTATTTCGACCTTAAAGGACCGGTTAATTTTTCAATGTATTCTAGATGAACTGATTCAATTTTCAATATATGTTTTTCACTCTATTCTATATAAGCCGGCTAAGTTTTCAATTGGTGCTTTTTACGGGAATTGCTAAAATTTTAGTATTTTTAATTTCTATTCACACTTTTTCCCAAAATTAATATTTTACATATTTAGTAAAACATTAATAATTTTTTTAAAAACAAAATGAAATTGATTATTGAGGAATATAGCTTGTTGCTATGCGCAGTTCCCTGTTGTTTATACAGATCATCATGGAGCTTTACCCAAATATTTCTTAGTTTTCGTTCTATTCTAAATAAACTGTTTAATTTTTCACTATTTTCTGAGTGAACCCGTGATCACTCACTTTTCACTTATTCTTAATAAATCAATATATTTTGCACTTTCATTTGAATGAATAAACAAGTTCATTTTGCACTCTATTCTAAATGAACTGGTTCATTTTCAACCTATTCTATTGATTAATTTGTTAGAACATTCTGTAGGAAATCGTTTGGATTTCACTTTCTTTTCTAAATGACCCGGTTTAGTTTTCATTTATTGTAAATGAATCATCACGTTCATTTTGCTGTATATATTTTTCAGATTTTTCTAAATGAACAAAATTATTTCTCATTCAACTCATTACAATTATTTTTAACATGCTTTTTAGTTTTTAATTGAACAAATTTTAGCTAAAACTTGAATTTTTAATTTGATTTTATTGGAAGAAATTTACCACATTTTCACTTTATTCAATAAACGAGTATCATAATTCTCTGGGTTATTTTCCATAATTGCAAATAGAATCATCGAAGCGACTTTTATAAATTTAATCCCGACACACCTCATCTATTGTCTGTCTTTTCGAAGATTTTCTTTAACGAATGTGGGCGGCGGATTGACAATATTTGTTTCAAGGTCGATTCGAAGAATTCCTTTTTACGTACTTTCTGGCTTTTTAGTTTTGTTTTCCACATTGTTTGTCATACAAAAATTATTGTTGTTGTTGAGCCAAATACATACTAATTTTATTAGAATAATGTTAGATGTTAATGTTATTCTATTTTATATGTAATTTTTACTGTCGAATTGCAAAAGTATTCTTTTTTTATTTTGTATTCAATTTGGGAAAGTCCAAGGCCTGTAAACACATTTATAAAGTTGAGCGACAAGCGAAGAAAAACTTTGCTTTACATTCGAGAAAAGAATTAGTCAATCTCTATTTATAAAGAAGAGAAAACAAAAACGAATTTAAGCCTTCATTTGATGTCGTTTGAAAGGAACAGATAATATGATATTTAATTGGTTTGTTTTCTTTTCTTTTTTTTATTTTGTTTAGCTCTTATTGTTAATAAATCATTAAAGCCTCAGGGACACATTGTAAAAAACACATACATATATAAAACGCTAACGAATTGGGTGGCTCTAAGGTGGTCTTGTCAGTTTCTTAAGAATGATTTTTCATTTTTACTAGAATGAAATGAAATGTTTTCAACTAAAATACATAATTATGTATACTTAGAAATTAGAACAAGTGGTGGGAGTTTAATGGAACTCAAGGTCTCGGCTTCATTTCGAATGTTTTAGTGACTACGACTAAAAATAGAACGTTAAATATATTAAGAAATATAACTAGCAGATTGCCAGTAACTTTTTTTCATAAAAAAAGGAAACGGATCCTACAAAAATCAACAGCGATAATAATTATTTTGTTAACTACATTTTTTTATTTCTATTTTTTCATTTAGAATGCGATAAAAAAGGATATTCAGCATGTGTAAACAATAAAAAGAAAAAAAAGAGTTTAAAATGAAAAATAGCTCGCAGTTTTTTGTACAATAAAAAATAGTTAAAACCGTTTATTAAAGCGGCACTTAAATTAAAACGCCTACATTTGCATTAGAGTTGGGTAACGCTCACATGATTAGCGTGACTTATGCGTGATTACGCATGATTGTGTTACGTTTTTTTTTTCAATAAACTGAGTGTACATGCACGTGAGTATAAAAAAATTGAGGGTGAATGAGCGTGCATGAGTAGATTTTTTACATGATTGTTTCGTAATGTTTTTTTTTTGATTTATTGTAATTTTTTTCAATAAATTTTTTAAAATTTATTTTGTGTGTTGTGAGCGCGAGTTTTCGTGATATATACATATATATGCTCCTTTCACTCCTCGAGGATCATAGGGCCATAGCAAGGTGATTCCAATAATCTTGATCTTCGGCTCGATGCTTGACTTCGTTCCATTTTATACGCAATCTCGAAAGTTCCGTTGTTAATTGTCGCTTCTATGTGTGCGCTGGCCTCGCAACTCTTCTGATTCCTTGCGGGTTCCATTTCGGGTTAGGCATTTTTTGGCAATATCGTCGTCTGATTTACGGAGGGTGTGACCTATCCAACTCCATTTCCGCTTACTTATTTTCATTCTAATAGGCTGCTGGTTTGCCTCCATCCAGAGTTGGTTGCTGGATATTGTTTCAGGGCGGAAGCCAGAAAATCCGTAAGATTTTGCGGAGGCATTTGATGAGAAATACCTGAAGGCACTGCAAATCACACGGTGCCATGTTCCAGGTCTCGCACCCATATAATAGAGTGGATTTTATAATTTGATTTTGGTTTGTTTCGAGATATTAGAAGATTTCCAAACCGGGTTTAACTGGGCAAATGCTCTCATTGCTTTATTTATGCGACTGGATATATCTGGTGCTGAGCCACCAGTTGTGTCAATTGTGCTACCCAGGTAAAGGAAAGACTTAACATGTTCAATATCTTGTTCACCTACGAAGAAATTTTGATCTTTCGAACGAGGAAATTGAGTTTTCGTGATAGTGACTAACTTTTTTTTCACTCCCATGAGCGTACATGAACGTGAGTCAAAAATATAAGGTCGTGCATGATCGTGCAAGAGTACAAATTTTTTATCATTGAAAATTGCTCACTATTCCATCTCTAATTTAAACATACTTTTCAACAATTACCATAAAACCAGCACTTAAAACGTCTCTAAGAAAACTTCTCTTAATTCATAAACAAATAATAGCAGCTTTCTATTTTCAAAAGCAATTTGGCGAAACTGGGCCTGGCCTGCCTGGCTGCCACCAAAACAATTGCCAAAATTCGTAAAAAACAAATAAAATGGGACAACAAAAAATGATAGTGAATTTCACTTTTGCTTGTTTTGTTACAATTAAAAGCAAAAAAAAGAAAAGTCAACACTGTTTGGAGAGATACAAGTTTTAGTGTCAAACACGAAGCGAAGAAATAGACTCAAACCTCAAGAAAACAAAAAAGTAAAAATAAAAAATAAATACCACAATATTAGAAACTGTTTAACAGAAGTCACATGTAGATAAACTTGATTCCATAAATATCAGTCATTATGTCTGTCAGTCATATTTCTTGTTGTACTCACAACAACAGCAACAACACACACAATACGATCAGCTGTTTGAATGCAGTTTGTTTATGGCAGTTTCCAGTTGTTGTTGCTGTTGTTGTTGCTGTTGTTGTTGCTATTAATGTTGTTTGCGTTCAGCTGAAATGCAACTTGAATTCACTTTCTCACTGCCAAACAACAGCCTACAAGTGTGTGTTAGTCAATGCACTTTCAAGAGGTGAGGAAATGCGAATGGAAAACTTTTGGGGAGGCAAAAAGGGAAGATAGTTTCTTGAATGATCAGTTTATTTATTTATTTATTTATATATGGCATGGCATAATTAATATCTAAAGGTTCTAAAAATTATACAAAAATTAATCAAATTTAATAGGTATTCACAATCGATGAAACCATTAAGGAAAAATTACAAAAAAGTCAATCGGTACATCAAGAAAAAAGCGAAAAATTAAACAGTTCATTTAGAAAAGAGTGTAAAATAAATCAATGCACTTAAAATAAATCATTTCATTTAGAAAAAAAAAACGAAAGACTAAACGGTTTATTTGAAAATGAATTTAATTTGAAATGAAAATTAAAATATGTTTTAAAAAGGGAATTTCGTCGTCAACTGGTGCCACTAAGGACCACTTATGATCTATGCGAGGTCTATCACGAATCGGTTCATGCAAAAAAAACCAGTTACATATTTCAGAATACAGTAAAAAATTAACCCGTTCATTTGGAATCAAGTTAAAATAAACTGGTTCATTAAAAAAAACTTATTCATTTGAAATTGAGTGAAAAATTTACCAGTTCATTTGATAAGAAAAAAGTAAAATAAATCGAAAACAAAGAAAAAGAAAAAATCTCCGAAAGATCTTTGTCCCTGTTTCAAAATAAACATAATTTCACTTTCATTATATTGTTAATTAAACGACAAATTGTGTTATTTTTTTCGTTGATCGTTGTTAAACATGTTTGAACAGTTTTTTTCTTAGCATTTTTTACTATTTTATTTTTATGCTGCTAAAACTGTTTTATTTTCTTTAATTTTTCTAGTTCAACAATTAAAAGTGAAAACGAAAATAAAGTTTAACGAAATAAATGCAAAACACTTTCGTTTCGTGCGTCACAATTACAGCCAGTTTTTTGTTTATATTTTAATGTGCATCGATTTTAAAACCACAACACGCATGCGCAAAATACCCAAATAAACGCAAATAGTTTTTTATACTCTTCACCATAAAACAAAAAGTGTGGAAGTGGGATATTTAAAAAGTTTTTCATTCCATTTGAAATTTCTACAAAATTTCTATAGATGGGGAAGGAAGTCGATTTAACAAGGTTGGTGTGTCTGATATTGAAACGCCTGGTCTGAAGGCCTGGTCCACATAAGTTACAGACAGCCCTAAATGGTGAATACCTTCTGTTCTGCAATTTGTCCAAAGATTTTTGCTAATGAAAATCAACGAAATTTGATTTGGTTTATTTTTAAAAAAGTGTGGTAAAATTAAATTCATGTAATGCAGAAAATCAAATTGAAAATTAGCGATTGCGTGGAGTTTTCGGGTGATTTTATTTTGTTAAAACATAAAAATCAAAACAATAAAAATGTTCGCCAAAAAAATTAAATAAAAATCAAAAATTATAATTATTTTCGGCAAAATTACAAAAATCAGAAAATAACAATTATTTGTGCAAAAACGAAAAATTAAGATTTTAAAATCTAGTTTAAAAAGAAAAGTAGAACTTTTCAATTTTAAAATTTGAAATTTTAATACTGAATTGTTGTTGCTGCTCAAAAGCCACATACATACATTGAGTTCCGAGCGGCCACAGCCAATTTAATTTATCTTAAATAGAGCTGTCCAATATTAGATATATTTAAGAAACGGTTTAGGAGAAATTTGAAAAAAAAACTAATTATTAAAAACCGGGTTTCGGTTTTTTTCCATTAAAAACCGGTTCGAACAACCGGTTCCAATAACCGGTTTTCGTCTTTTATGTTAGTTTAAGAATTGGGGTGTAAATAATTTTTAAATTAGTTTTTTTTAAATAAATTGAATTAAACTCAAAAAGATGATGTAGGGACCTCGAAATCAGTACTGATTCGTTCTGCTAGTCTGATGAATAAATTGTTTCAAATAAAAAGTACTCTCTTAATAAAATAATGAATTTATCCAAAAATAATTTCTTAAATTTAGAAGAAATGGGTAAAACTCAGATTTGAAGTCAAGCCAAAAATTTTCATTTCAATGTATACCCTAAACAGTTCAACAATTACGTATAAATATTAATGAATAAAAGCTATTAAATTTGTTCGATTAGATTCTACTCCTCGGAAATATTATTAATATAATTTTACCAAAAACCAGCTAAACAGCTGGTTCATCATCTGCCAAGTCATTCATTTATTCATTCAATCATTCGCCTGCACTGCAGTGATCTAAAACTGATTCTTCTCCCTTTTTTTTAACAAATCTTTTATTACAAAAAGAAAAAAAAAACTTTCGCTTAATATTAAAAAAAAAATCATAAAATCTATGAAAGAAAAATCAGGTCATTAAACTTGAACACTAGAAGAAGAAAGTGAAGTTTGACGTTTTGATTAAGATAAAAAATTTCAACATTTAATTGTCAAACATTTTCGAATTAATATGCAGTTTTATTTTTACTCAAAATTTTTTTGGGTCATTTATTATTTATTTCAACATCATTCGGTAAACGAGTCGTTGAACTTTGAAAACGAAATTTCACTTTAAGTTTAACTTAAAGCCCTCAAATATCGTACACACGCTCTAACTGGCAGCGAGTGTGGGTCTTTTGATTCCCAATTGAATGGATTGGCTGGCTGGCTGGCTGGTTTTGTTGTTAATGCCGGGGCTTAGGCTCGATTTAAGTCATTAATATTGTTATTGTTGTGTTGAGCTGGCTAAGAAATACTCGTACATACCTACAAACATTGAAATTAAAGAAAAGTGAAATTTCTATAACAAGCAAAAGGTTTTTGACTTGTTTCCAAACTAAAAGCAACAACAGCAATGGGAACAGCAGCAGCAGCAGCACCATCAGCTGTAATTTCTATCATAACAAGCTTTAAGCGAAAGTGATCAAAAAAAAAAATCAGGCAAAGAACGCGCAAGCAGGAGGGCTTAACTGACTGACTGGGCTGCATAATAAGCAACAAACTCGTTGTACTCTAATTCACGCATGTCCAAACTACTCTTTCCAAGCTGATATGTTGGCTTGCTGGTGCTGTTACTGGTGCTGCTACTTGCAAATCCCCGTCATTGTATGAGTAAGCGCATGTACTGTTAATTTTTTAGAGCGGAACCGAACATAGAAAGAAAGAAAGAAAGAAAGAAAGAAAGAAAGAAAGAAGAAAAACAAAACATCACCGATTTTGTGTTTTTGAGTTTTTACTTTCTTTTAATGAATGCATTGTTGCATTCACTACGTGTTGGTTTACGATCTTTTTGAGTTTTTTTTTTGTCTGAAATCATGATTTGTGTTGAAATATTGGCCCAGGGAAATTTTTATTTTTTATTCGATCGATTGCTTTGGAGCATTCAAAACGAACAATAAATGAAAACAAAAGTCATTGAACTTTCAAAGTACGAGCATTTAACAAAAGCTTTATTGTGCTGGCTGGCTGGCTGATGTGTTGTGTGTTTAGTTGACTGACTTTCATAGCTAAAATGAAAGTGATTTGTGCATGACCCACTTACGATCACTCAACAGAGTTTGATGCATAAAGTTGTTTTCAAATACGACTTATGAGCTCAACTAAAGTGTAAATTAAGAGCCAATAATTGTAGAAAACTTAGACAAGAAAATTGTGAATTAATGAACATTTTTAACCAAAAATTCAAAAATTACACAAAAAAAAGAAATCTCTGAAATGCTGTTGGACAAAAATGTCTATAATATCGCAAATCTGTAACAACTGCATCTAAAATAACTTGAAAAGCGAAATAATACAAACTCATCACTCAGCAATAGTAATTTTTTATGTATTTTCACATCATTTTACATGAAATTCTCACACATTTTCAAACTATTTTTTTAGTAGACAAGAAATCAAATAATACTTTGGCATATCGTAAAGTTTTTTATAATTTTAAATAACAATGAAATGCATATATATAGAGTAGCTAACAACCCTTAACAAAAAAATCTTTGAAATATGAAAAAACTTGAATTTTTCCTAATATCGTAAATTTTCCAAAATTTAAATCAAACTAAAATTTTTAAAAGTATTAAACAACATAAACTTTTCCTAATATAAAAATTTTTCAAATATGTATGTAAATCAATTACATCTTTTTAAATATCGTAAATTTTTAAAGTAACTAACCACAAATATTTTAAGCAAATTAAGTTCTAATATCGTAAATTTTGCAAAATATCAATTAAACAAAATGATTTAATATCGCAAACTTTGAAAGTAAACTAAAAATTGGAAGAGCATTAAGCAACTGAGCTTTTTCTAATATCGTAAATTTTTCGATATGTAAATAAAATTTTCTTTTTTTATCGTAAATTTTTTAAGTGATCTAAAAATTTTAAAAATATGGTAAATATTCCTAAATGAGAACATTTTTTTGTATCGTAAATTGTTCGCACTAACCCAAAAAGTTTTAATATTGTAAGCTTTTGAATATATAAATAAGTTAATATTTACAATATTGTAAAATTTTCAGTTAAGTGTATAATTAGGGAAATATTAAACAACTTAAGCTTTCTCTAATATCGTAAATTTTTCGAAGCATAAATTTTGTCAAATACATAAACTAATGTACAAAACTGCTTTAATAACAAACTTCAGCAAATTTTGTATATCGTATATTTTATGTTTGTATGAACATATAATGAAAATCTTAAAAATAATATAAGTTTTTGATTGTATCGTAAATTTTCTAAGACAGCTTGAAGTGGCTGAAATTAAAAAAAAATATTCTCAAATATTTAAAACCTACAGTAAAACCTATAAAAGTACGACAGATTTTTTATTTATTTATTTAATATCGTATATTTTAAAAATTACATTTCATATGTTGTTAGTGTAAAAATATTAAAATATTGTTTTTAGTTAACTAAATTTTGCGTAAAACAAAAAAAAATAGAAACAAAAATATAGAACATCAACAAATTTTGCGATTTTTCTAATATCGTAAATGTTTAAAAAAAAAGTCCGAACTTTATAAATTTAACTAACAAAAAAAAATTCGCCATGTTTTCAATTGAAGAATTTTTTTTAAGAAATCCAAAATATGTACACATGTATATGTATCGTATTTTTTTTTTGTATCGTATATTTTAAAAATATGTTTTAAGTAGTTTTAAGTAATAACAACAAAAAATAGAGGAAAATTAAAACAAAAATACAAACAAAAATTTTAATTCTGTTGATCATATACATATGTTGTCTAATGCCAATCATTTCATTAAATTTAGAACGTAATTCTCTTTAACATATTTATAGCTACAAGTGAGAAACGCGTAAGTAAAGATTTTAATGCCTTAAATTTATTTTATAACATTAATATGTAAAATTCGCTGACTTTTCCTTATACGAGTAAGCAAAATAAAAGAATCAAAGCAAATGTTTAAGACCGTAAATTTTCTCACGTATGATTAGCAAAAAAATGATTTACGTAACGACAAAATAATTGGACAAGTTCATATACTTATTTTCATGTCAATATATTTAATGTATTTAAATTTATTAACTTTGAGCACGTTTCAAAGACATGAAAACCATTTGACTTTCATTTGCATTTCACAATTAAGGCCCAAGTTTAATGAAATTCTAAACCTAAATACTGAAAGCTTCTTCAATTTCGTAATAAAACTACAAAAAAATAATAAAAAATAAATAATTACAAATAATTTCACGGAGACACAATGACAGAGGAAAATAAAAATTGACGGAATCATCACATTTGTTAGTTCAAAATAAAATAAAAATTAATAATAAAATTTATTTAAATTTTATGTAAACAAAGGTTTCGTTCGATATTTTCTGTATATTTTTAAAGTCTGTTCCAGTTTAAAATCAAAATGAACAGATTTTCTGCTGAGTTACAATTTTTTCTTTAATAATAAGTTTAATTGTTTAAATAACATGATTTGAAAGGAAGGTGATCACATGATTGAGAATTATTTTGGAAATTTTATGACTAAAACTATGAATATTTTACAATAGTATCCCGGTAAAATATTATACATCTAATTTATGATATGCACTATTTGGATCTTAACATGACAACATAAAGTTGTTAATATAATTATGTTTTTTATATTTATTGGAATTGAAAATATTTTTGTTGTAGTTGCAGCATTATATTAAATAGCTGCTCAGCTGCATTTTTAACTTATAAATTTAGCGGATATTTAATTATGTTAGATTCTAAAGCTTACGATAAAAAATTTAACTTATGTTCTAAAAATTTTTTTATCAAGTTTCGCTGCAGTTTAAAAAATTTTACATTAGTGTTATTGCAATTGCTAAAACTTGTGAAATAATACTGAACCAAAATTACGATATTAATAAAACACCATATTAAAAGAGATGTACATCAAAACGATATAATTACTTATCATATACTAAAAACTCATTTTATAACATTTACGTTACACAAATTCTGCAATAATGGATTTCTATTAGATACAAAAAATTATTACAAAACTTGTTATCTATATTGCATTAATTTCTGTTTGCAAATAATTTTTTGCAGCGAAAATATCCATTTGAGTTTTACGATATTAAAAAAAATTTATGATATTCCATATTCATTTAATCATACTTTTAAATAATTTTAGCAAGTTTCTGTTACTTTTACTCAAATTTCTATAAATTTTTTTTTATTGATTTTCATTAGCAAAAAAAAATCACGATATTACAATAAAAAAAATTACGATATTCGAATATTTGAATTTTAACCATACTTTTACAAAATTTTAGCGACTTCCTGCTACTATCATTCAAATTTATAAAAAATTATTTTTACATTGATTTTCATTAGCAAGAAAATATGTTTTTTTACGATATTACAAAAACTTGTTGTCTACATCGGATAAATTTCTGTTTAATAATATTTTTTCTATATAAGTTCAAGCGAAAATATACTTTTGAATTTTACGATATTAAAAAAATTACGATATTCCATATTATTTGATTTTTAATCATACTTTTACACAATTTTGGCGAGTTTCTGCTACTTTCATTCAAATTTATAAAAAAACATTTTTTATTATACATATTACGATATTTAAATATATCAATTTTAAATAATATGTGTAGTTTCTTAATAAACGATAATATGAAAATATAATTTGGCTAATTTATATTTTTATTTCAAATTCATATTGGTTTTTTTCTGATGCTAAAAAATTTGAAAATCTTATTATTTAATTTTACGATATCAGCATTTTTTATATACAATATAAATTCGTTTGTACTTTAAAAGAGTTTCGCTTAATGTGTGTCATTAAAAGTTGTGTGAAAATAATAACATGATTTTGAAATAAATTTACGATATACATACATATATAGCATTTTTAATAGTAACACTTACGATATTACAAATATACTTGAGAGATGTTTTTCAAGGGTCCTAAATGGCAACTAAAAACAGTGTGAAGATATTTCAATTTTAATGATTTAACTGGGCTGGGCTTTAAGAGCACACAGACTCTCCCTTTTAGGTATGAACAGCTTCGCTTGGCACCTGACAGACCTGCCAAATGTTATTCTACGAAATCAATAAATTGCTATTTAAGCCATAAATTTCCGCCTATTTTTTTATAAATAGCTTCCCTATAATTTACATATGCCCTGTTGTTTTAAATGTAATTTAAACTGCGTGTATAGTTTTCATTACTGTCGAACTCATGTAAAATATTTACAAAATTAATTTAAAAAAAAATCAAATTCAATGTCAGCTGAAAAAAAACCAAAGACAACAACAACATTTGTGTACTAAAATTAACAAAAAAATAATTAGAGTAAAATATAAAAAAACATATGTAGTACACTCGTTCGTATTAATTACTAAACGGAATTAAAAATAATTTTAATTTTGCCGTTGTTTTTATTGTTTTTGCTTAAAAAAAAGCTTAAAAAAACCTTGAGCTTTACAATATATAATTTATTTATTTTATTTTATTATAGTTGTTAGTAGTATTCACACAAAAAGGTCAAAGGGTGCAGTCAGGGAATTCTCAATTCCTAAATACTATTTACAATTATATTTCACTTTTTTCCATTTGTTCGCTTCAACAGTGACGATATCTGCTGTAAAAGGCGACAAAAGCGACACAACACAATGAAGTTGCTGTCGTCAGTATGTTTTTTGCTTTTCATTATAAAAACAACAATACAAAATATTGTTATTACGAATTTTATTTCTGAATATTGGACTGCTATGCGGAAAACTATACACGAATAAAAATCAATTAAATAAACCTTAAATAAATAATAAAATTAGCTTTTGTCTCAGTTTTAAGCAAAATATAAATTGAAAAAAAATATTCATGCGCAAGGTTTTTTTTCTATTAAAAAAACTGTCTTTATTTTATTACAAAAATATGTTTTTTAAATTGTAAATATTGACTTTAAAAATTTGTTGATAAAATTTTATAAAGCAGAAAATTATGTCTAAAAAGTTGTTGACAGTTAACAAATTCTGCGGTTAAAGTTATCGATACAATTAAAATACAAAAGGTTGACGATTGACGTTTTACATAATTTAAATTATAAGTCTAATAATTTTTTGTTATAGAAATAAAATAAAAACTAATTTGCGTCATCAAAAATTTTTTTATAGAAAAGTAAACAAAAATGGAAAATTACTTGATCTCAGAGCCAATCACTCTGGAAAAAGCTGGAGAGTATGGAATATTTGGATTAATTAATCATCAGAAATAGAATTTCGTACTAATCGAAATTGATTTAACTTGTAAGAAATTAATAATTTGCACTTTTAGTATTCTAATTCATTAAATAATACAAAAAGAAGAAATGGGTAAAACTCAGATTTGAACTCAAGCCAAAAATTTTCATTTCATACCATAAACAGTTCAACAATTACGTATAAATATTAATTATTTGAAAATTTTAATTACTGAAAAATGTCTGTACAAACTATAGAGAAATGTGTATTAAAAAATTTTGATGTCGAAAAATTTCTATGAACAATTATTGCACTTGAAAAATTTCTTTGAAATGTCTACTTTTGAAAAGTTTATTTACTGAAAATTTGTTTAAACAATTTTAGTTACCAAAAAATTTCTGTGAACAGTTTTACTTTCCAAAAATTTCGAAAGAAAATTTTCGCTTTAAAAAAGTTTTTAGATCAATTCAATATTTCTATGAAAAATTTTTGTTATCGCAAAATTTCTTTAGAAAACTTTTGTCATCCTAAAAGTTCTATAGATAATTTCTGAAAAAATTTTAATAGGTAGAAAATTTTCCCTATCGAACAATTTATTTAGAATCTATCTACGAGTATATACATACACACATGTTCAACAAACAAAACTTTTTGGATTCCTTGAAAAAAGACACCGAGACCTGTCTGGAATAATAAATTTAATAAAATATGTAGGATGTTTTAGCTATCGGAGATTTTTAAAGATAATTTTTGTTATTGAAAAATGAAAAAAAAATTTTTATATTAAAAATTTTTCTAATTAAAATAACACAGTGTTACAAAATTGAATGAAGCAGAAAAACCTGGGACCGGATATTATTTTTCTTGTAGGGCTTGTCGAGTAAAACTAGATTCCAATAGTGAAATATGCCGGACACCTCCAAAATCCGGATTTACGGTTAAAAAACCGGTTTTTGTACCTTTGCGCACTTATAAGCCAGTAATTTTGTTGATAATGATCTGATTTCGAATGACATATAATTTATCTAAGAAAATTTGAGAAATTTGGGTGTTATTGTCGAGCAAACACAAATTTTGTAGGTTTTTCAAAAATTTTTCAACTTTGGACGTTTTTATACATTATTTTATTAAGAAACTATAATACTATTGAATATATTCAAAAAGTACGTTTATTTACGATTACAACGCATATTTGGGTTTAAAAATAGATAAGTTATTGACTGAGTTATTTAACTTTTCATGAAAATAAACTTTTAAACATTTTATAAAAATTTTATTAATCCATTAACACAGTGTGACAAAAAAAAACCTGGGATGTGATATTATTTTTCTAGTAGCTGCTGTCGAGTAGATCAAGATTCTGTATTTGAAATTTCCCCAAAATCTGGAGTTTCGGGTAAAAAACCGGGTTTTCGTACCCCTATGCACTTATAGGTCTGTACCTTAGTTGAATATTAACCGATTTACTACTACTACTTCTTCTTTCCAAATCTAGTAAGAAATTGAAAATCAGATCATTATCAACAAAATTACAGGCTTATAAGTGCGCAAAGGTACAAAAACCGGTTTTTTAACCGTAAATCCGGATTTTGGGGGTGTCCCGGAAATTTCAAATACAGAATCCTGATCTACTCGACAGCAGCTACTAGAAAAATAATATCACATCCCAGGTTTTTTTTTTGTCTCACTGTGTAATATTTTTTTTAAATAATTTTTGTTATCGAAAAATTTCTATTGCCAATTAAATTAACAAAAAATTTCTATAAAAAGTTTTAATGGCCGAAAAATGTTTGTAAAAATTTTTCTTATAGCAAAAGTGTGTTAAAAATTTTTGCTATCGAAAAATTTCTACGGAAAATTTTTGTCACCTGAAAATATCTTAGAAATGTCTGCTTTTGAAGTTTAATTACCAAAGAATTTTTTATGGAAAATTTTACTTACCAAAAAAATTTCCGAGAAAAGTTTTTTTTACCAAAAATCGTGTAGAAATTTTTTTATTGAAAAATTTCTATAGAAAATTTTAAATTTTTTTATAAAACAGGTTTTTAACCCAAAAAAATGTCTAGAAAGTTTTTGTTATCAGAAAATGTCTAGAAAATGTTTATTATCTAAAATTTTCTATACAAAAGTTTTTTTTAATTGAAAAATTTCTTTAGATAACTTTGTTATCGAAAAATTTCTAGGAAATATCTGCTACCAAAAAATTTTCTATAGAAAATTTTAATTACCGAAGAATTTGTTATAAAAAAATTTTAGTTACCAAAAAATTTCTTTGAAAGTTTTTGTTTTTTGACAGAAAATGTGTAAGAAATTTTTGTTATCGAACAACTTCTATAGAAAATTTAATATTTTAAAATTTTTTTTCTAAAACATTTTATCAATCAAAAAATGTGTAGAAACCTTTTTTGTGAAAAATTTTTATAGACACATTTTAAAAATATATCTGAAAAAAATTTTTGGTTTTGAGAATATTTTTTGAAAATTTATTTTAGGTTAGGTTAGGTTAGGGCAACCTGCCAGTGAAAAAAGAAGAGAAAGAGTACCACCCCACTGCGGTGCAAAATAATTATTATTTGTGTTTACCTGAGGAGTAAGGGAAAAGGAAGACATAAGATAATGAAAGAAATTGAGAGTAAAGTGGTAGAAGTGGTGTAGAGGAGAGCAAGTCAATGAAGATATAGAGAGTTTGATGGCTAGAATGAAGTGGCAAGAAGGGAGAAGCGGGAGTCAACGAGAGAACCAACCGCTGCTCTCAATAAAGGAACTGATGTTTTTGAGATTCAAGCCCGACAACTCCGAAAGACTATTAAAGCGTCTTTTGCCTAGGAAACGAAAGCGTTGGTGTTTCCAAAGGTGCAGTGCTCTGTGAATGTAGCCACAAGGAACCGCAGTTGTTTTCTTAAAGTTATTTTATTTTATTAAAAAGCATTATTTATTGAAAAAAAGCAAGTAACAAAAATGTTGTTATCGTAAAATATTGACAGATAACTTCTATTATAGAGTTTTAATAGAAAATAAGATTTTTTTAGAGGAAATTTTTTATAAATATTTGTTTTAGGGGCTGTTCACATATTACGTAGTGTCATTTTGGACGCTTTTAACAACCTTCCTCTTTTCGTAACACATTATAAAAATTGAGTGTACGTTACAAATTATACAATCACAACCCGCCTCCCCCTAAGTGCGTTACCTTAATATGTGAACAGCGCTTATCAAAATCTATGAACAAGATGCCGTAAAAAAATTTTTAATTGAAACATACACATGCACATTTTTTGTTACTGATCATTTTTGAGCCAACAATTTTCTAACAAAAATAGATCGGAACAATTTGTATCCCTCAATAATCAATTTCAATTGGGTTTTAATAAAACAATCAATATCTTACGAAATATGTAAAATGGGGAAAGTGGGATTATGAATTTGAGAAAGTGAAAAATAGACTTCTTAACAAATTTTTTAAATAAAAATATTTTAAATAAAAAATTTGTTATCGAAACATTTTCTATATAAAAAAGTTTGTTAACAATAATATTTTTTCTAAAGAGTTTTCGTTATCTCCAACTTTTCTTACAAACGTTTTTTTTAAAACTTTAAGATCAGTTTCGGTGGCGAGTGTTTCTCTAGTTTTTAATAAAAAAAAAATAAAAGAAAAAGAAAAGAAGAAAACAACAAATAAATTTAAATGGATGAACTATATTAATGAACTAAAAGAAAGTGAAATCAAAATGTTGCAATTGTAATAACGACGAACCAACTCACTCGCATACGACCGACCAGAAGAGAAAGAAATTCATTTTGTATGTATTTCGTGAAAGAAAGTGACATATACAACAATAATTTCAATGAACTGAATGAATTAAACCATAAACACTACAGCTGCAACATTAAAGATACTCGTATTCCAAAAAAAAGGTCTTTAAGTGTAACGCTCGCTCTCATTTATATTTATAAAGTTTAAAAACCATCGTGTTTTTATTTTATTACGAAATCACAGCAGTTGGTTTCTTGTAAATATTAGACCTCAAAACAATCACTGGGAAAGGGTTTTGGAAACAAGACCATTAAATTTTTGGGAAGAGTTTTGTTTACACGTTACTGAGTTCAACAAAATGTTAAGGGTTTATTGAACTTTTTTTTAATAAATTAAAAAAGAAAGTAAAATAAACAACAAGACAATGTGTTTTAGAAACATGAAAACATGAAATGGAAACAGCTCGATCTCAAAGAAACAACTTTTAAATTTTATTAGATTTTGCGGTTTACTAATTTGTTGTACATTTTATTTAAGCGAACAGTTTCTGTGGATATTTTTTATTTTCATACCTTGACCACACATGTTTAGGATTACAAGTTTCCCCTCCCCACCCCTTCATAAAGCATTTTGAATAAAAAAAAAATATTTTATGCTTTTTAAGCACTAAAAGAAACAGCTGCAATTTCTTAAAATTAAAAAAAAATGAGATCCTAATTAAGTTAAAAAGAGTTAATGACTTTTTAATAATTTTATTGAGTCGTAAGAAGTGCGTAAAAGAAGAATAAAAAGTCACAAGAAGAATGAAAAGAAAAATAGGACTGTAATTTGAAACGCGAGATTATTGTCGTTTCAGCAAGAAATACACACCGGACAGGATGTTGCCTCCTGATGTAGGTTTTAAAAAACTTCAAAAGCAGTGTTTTTAAACGATGAATTCTTGATTTGGTAATCAAGATTTTTGGTAGTAACAAAATTCTTAAGATAATTTAGCCATGACAAAAATTTTTCTAGAAAATTTAGTTTTCTTAGCAAACATTTTTCACGACAATTAATTTTTTAGCTAAAATTTTTTATACATAAACTTCTGGTATCAAAATGCTTACATGTAAAATTTATCGATAACAAAAAATGTACATTTTTCGTAGATGAATTCTGAATGTCAAATATGTTCCATAACAAATTTGTCAATAACAAAACCTGTCTGCAGAACAGTTTTCGATTATCGATAAAATATATTTTATAGAAAAATTTAAAACTTATCGATTAGAAACACATTTTAGTTATCGATAAATTTAAAAAAAATTCAAATTTTCAATAATTTATAAAATTCCTTTTTAGAGAATTCTTCTTCAGAAAGACTTGGTTGTCGATAAATTACTTGCTCTGCTTTAATTAATTACTCAGTTGCCAATAAGTATTTTACAGGAAATTTATCAAAAGAAAAAAATTATATTTTTAATTAATTCAGAAAATTGATCGATAACAGAATTTTTCTATAGAAAAACTACAAATAACTGAAGTCATTTATATTAAATTTATTCAGGACAGTATTCTTTTTTAGACAATTCATCGATAACAGCATTTTACATTGAAAATTTGTCAATGTTTATGGAAAATTTATCTATTACGGAATTTTTCTATAGAAAATTTTAACTAATTTTTTTATTGAAGATTTATCGATAACAGCATTTTTCTATAGAAATTTTGTATCGATAACAGTATTTACAATAGAAAATTTGACAATAACAAAATTTGTAATAAACTGAGCTGTTTCACAAAAATGTAACATTTGCAAAAATCTGCATTTTTCTATAACAAAAGTTCATCGATAAATGTATCTTTATCGATTTATCGATAATAGACTTTTTATAAGAGAATGCTTACAAATAACTTAGTCTTGTATACAAAATCTATCGATATTTGTCTGCAAAAATTTCATCGATAACATTTTTTTTTAATTATAAATTTTTTTATAACATCGTGTTTCAGTAAAAAAATTTAAGAGCCACTAATTTATAATAACTGAAAATACAGAAATTTATCGATGGCATTTTTCTTTAGGGGATTAATTCATAATAATTCTTCTTCCGAACATTTATCGATAACAGAATGTTTCTGTTAAAAGTTATTAATAACACCGCTTCCCAATTGAAAATTTTTTCCAATAACTAAAATTTTGTATAAAAAATTTATTGATTACAGTTTTTTTTTCAAAATATTTTCCTATTTAAAAAGATATCGATAACTCATATTTAAAGAAAATTTGGCGATAACAGAATTTTTCCATAGACAACTTATAAATAACTTCATTTTGTATAGAAAATTTATCGATTACAGTAGTTCCATTAAGCAAATGTACACATAAAAGTATTTTTCCAGGGAAAACTTATGAAGGGCATCATTTTTCTTTAGAAAATTTATCGATAGCAGAATTTTTCTGAAGCAAATTTATAGCTAACTAAATTTTTGATAAAAATTTATCAATAAAAAGTTCATGAACAACTGATTTTTTTTTGTAGAAAGTATTTTTTTACGAAAAATTTATCGATAGCACATTTATCGATAACATATTATAGAAAAGTTATCGCCAACAGCACATTTCTATTGAAAAGTTATTATTAACAGAACTTCATAAAAGTTAATTTAAAAATAATAGAATTTTTGTATAGAAAATCTTTCGATGACAATATTTTTTTATAGAAAAATTATCGATGAGAGCATTTTTTTAAGAAAATCTATCGATAAAAGAATTTTTCTATAACATTTTTTTATAGAAATCTATCAGTAACAGAATGTTTCTATTGCAAATTTATAAATAATTGAATTTGTGAAAAGAAAATTTCTCTATGACATTATTTTTTTTTTCAAGAAAATTTATCGCAAAAATAATTTTCCTAAAAATAGTTAAAATTTTCGTTGAAAATTTAAACGATAACAAAAAAATTTCTATAAAAAAATTTTAATTAAATCTTTTTCTCCACAATATTTTGCGCAATAAATCACTCTTTTACATCTCAAAAACAGAAACTGTGACGTTTCTCATACATTTTTCGTTGACCTCATAAACAGTTGTTGTTGTTGTTACACATTATTTAAAGTTGCTGATGTTGTTTTAGTTGTATGTTTGTTGCTTGGCACAATATTGTTGTTGTTGCTGTGGCTGCTGCTGCTGCTTTTGCTGTGTTTATTGACAATGATTGTCTGATTAAGTTGTTGCTGTTGTTGTTGTTGTTGCTGTGCTTGCTTTTGTTATTGTTGGCTGTTTAAAAATGTTTTTAAGGTTTATGGGTTACAAGTGAAAGTTTAAAGCGACTGCTTGCTTACGCTGCTGTGGTGCCGTGCCGGTGTTTGTGAACCAAAAGGTGCAACATGTGTAACAATGACTTTAATAAATTAACAAAAAAAAAAAAAAGGATTTCAGAAATATTGCACCATGAACCATAAAATAGTTAATGTATGATAATGATACCAGAGACAAGAGATCTTTGTTGGACATTTTTACATCTGTGTAAATTTGTTCTTTTTTTAACCCAGGAAAACAATTGAGGTCACTGCTGCTTTGTTTATTAAAGCTCCACTGGTTGATAACTAGCGAAGGGAAAAGCGTTTACTTTTTAGAAAAAGATACGAAAAAATACGTATGTATATTTTTTTCCCACAAACTCAAAAACTTAAAGAGAGAACTGAAATAAAAATATTAAATAATTAGAGCTGCAATCTGAAATGAGGTCAACTTTAATACAGGACTTTTTCCAGCAGTTAACCTATTGACCCCTTGACCTATTTTTAAAAGTTTTTATCTAAATAGTTTAGCGAGTATTGCAACCCCAACTCCTTCCATCTCATTATTATCTGAAAAGCTGTTAAGCATCCCCGTCTTCTCTTGAGTAAAAAAAGAGGAAACGTTAAACGAAATGAACCGACATTAAAGGAAAGCAACAAATATTACTTAACCAAAACATTAAGACTTCATCATAAAACGTTTGTGATTATATGAACATGTACGCACATAATTACCGCAAAAGCCCTCTGATGGTAGAATGTGAAACAAACAGGAAATACGTTTTATTTCCTCTTTAAGCGTAACAGATACATTCATCATATTCATTTCTGATTCGAGAATGTATTTGATTTTACGCAGTAATTTCAAACATTCAATAAAGTAATATTTCCATTTGTGCGGGGTGGCTTTTGGAACATTTCTACTTTGTGTTTTAAGCGAGAAGCTGTATTTCCTTTCAATATAACGGTTGGCAGGATAAAAACTAAATTCGCAATTCATTTCCAACACGTGTCATCCATCAGTTCCCTGACTTCAGTTTGGGTTTTAGTATAATTTTATTTGAATAACCACTTTTGTTTTATGCTAAAATTTTCTTCAGTCATTGTTTTCCTTTTTCATTTTACTTTATTACTTTCGCCTTGCGTGGGTTTCTTCTGCCAGAGTTTATTGCCATACTTGACGTTTGTATGTTTTATGGTTTCCACAACACTCACACACACAATTGTACTCTTCCTTGTAGGTTTAGTAATAATTTATAGGGAACTACATTTGGTGGAAAGTATGTTAAATTTGAGGGTCGGTTTGGCATGAGAACAAGGCTTAAAACAAAATATAAACTTTGAATTAGAATATCGTAAATTTTCAGCTGCTGACTTTAAAATTTAAACAGTTTATTAAATATTTAAGTCTTAAGCGACAACGGTAGTTTTCTAAAAAAAACTATTATTGACCCCATTTGCTCCACCAGATTCTAAATATTGATGTTTCAAATAGAACATTTCATTTATCGATAAATTATCAGAATTAAATTTTAGTTAGCGAAAAATTTGTTATTGGAAATTATAAATTATAATTATTGTTAAGAAATTTGTTAAGCAAGATTTTAAATATCGACAAATTTTCAATCGAGAATTTTTTAGAAATTTCTAGAAAACTTTTATTGTTGAGAAATCCGCTCAAACAGATTTTAAATGTCGATAAAGTTTCAATAGAGAATTTTTAACAAATTTCTAGAAAACTTTTATTGTGGAGAAATTCCCTCAAAAAGACTTTAAGCCTCGATAAATTTTCAATAAAAAATGTATAGAAATTTTTAAAAAATTTGTATTGTTGAGAAATCCGCTCAAATAGATCTTAAACGTTGATAAATTTTCAATAAAGAATTTATAGAAAACTTTTATTATTGAGAAATATGCTCAAACAGATTTTAAATGTCGATAAATTTTCAATAGAGAATTTTAAAAAAATTTCCAGAAAACTTTTATTGTTGAGAAATTCGCTCAAAAAGATTTTAAATATGTATAAATTTCCAATAGAGAATTTTTTTTAAATTTCTACAAAAATTTTTTTTTGAGAAATTCGCTCAAACAGATTTTAAATGTCGGTAAATTTTCAATAGCGAGTTTTTTGGAAATTTTTACAAAATTTCATTTCAGAATTTATAGATATTTCTAGAAAACTTTTATTGTTGAGAAATTCACTCAAGCAGATTTTAAATACCGATAAATTTTCAATACAGAATTTTTTAGAAATTTTTTGAAAATTTTTATAGTTGAGAAATTCGCTCAAACAGATCTTAAACGTTGATAAATTTTCAATAAAGAATTCATAGAAAACTTTTATTATTGTTAAATTTGTTCAAACAGATTTTAAGTGTCGATAAATTTTCAATGGATATTTTACTTAGCGATTTATTTTTTATTGAAAATTTTCCACTAACGATAATTTTTCAATGAAGATATTTACTTATTTTATTTATCGATAAATTTTTTATTTAAAATTATATTTATCAAAGAATTTTCTGTAGAAAATGTTTGTTATAGAGAAATTTGCTCCAACAAATTATAACAATCGAGAACTTTTTACAGAATTTTATTTACCGATAAGTTTTCTATGTTTGTCATCCGTTATACGAGTGGTATACGAAGTTGACACAGGCTGATATTTAATTGAAACAGATTTCTCTGTGTGAACATTAAGGGAACTTTAAAAGAAAACTGAACAATTGATCAGCTAAACTTGATGTGCGTGAACCGGTACTAAATACAAGTTGAGTTTGCAAAATAATTTTATTTAGCATCAAGTTAGAAAAGTTCCTCAAATTTGTAATATATTTAAGTTAATAAAAGCTTTGTTGAGTACAATCTCCAAAATATTGTTTTTGAAAATCATTAAAAAAAATAATTCTAATTTTTTTCTTTATAATAAAGTGTATTTTAATGCGCATTAATGTCTGATAATTCTTGTATTTTTGAATTATTATTACAACATATTACAAGTTCTTTCAAATTCAAGGTTAACAAGAATTTCCTTGTTCCTTCAATTGTTGTGTTATTTTTATAACGAACAACAACAAATCTACAAACACACGCGCTTGGTGCGGTGCGGTGCGTCCTTTTCTTTCTTCTCTTAATTTCCTATAATAAAAATTATGTTTGTTTTATTTTAACAATTTAAGGGTAATTTTTTGCCTTTTTAGCCACTAGTCATCGTTGGTTGATACACGCGCTTTCATGTACATATGTAAATATTTTACTCAAGAAGAAGCTTTTTAAAAGCCAATGACATGCGTTGGCGTAGCAGTGGCTTTGGCGTTCATGCATACGGAAGTCAAAAGCTTTAATGAATTGTTAAAAGAAATACAATCTGTTTAAGGGATGAATTGAAAAAAAACACACACACACAAACTACATCGTTTGACTGACTGCGATAGTAGACGGGGAAGGCAGGTAAACAAGCGTGTGTTTCTTATTATTTTCAAGGCCAAAAAAGATGACATTGTGTTACAATGTTGAAGTCTAATCAAAGTTCTTGGAAAAATATTCAAATACTCGTATTTCATTTAATGATTATTATGAAGGGTTATAATATCTACAACATCATTAAGACAGACAGATAGACAGCGAGCGATTCATTATCAAGGCCTGCAAAGCAACGCTAATTTGACCCCGAGTAGTGAGTGCAAAGTTAGTGCAAGTCGTAATACTCCCCCCTTTTAAAAATATTTATTTTTTATATTTATTTTTATTAGTAATTTAAGGTCACTGTACGAATACTACGACTGTAAATGAACTCTTTCCATACCAAACAAAGGACTTAGCTTTGCACTCTTATTATTCACTTGATGTTTTCTTTTGGAGCGGGCGATGGCGTTATAAATAGAGTTGAAGGTGATTAAAAGGCACTAGTAGTTTCCAATATATTATTTTCTTTGTTTTTATTCATTGTCCTTGTCAAGACAAAAAAAAAGTCAAAAACAAAATAGTTCTATGATTTTTTTTCACTTAATGACATTAATATAAGATCGTTTTATTGGCTTGAGAAAGATTTTATAAAATGGTAGATGATAAATCAAATTCAGCTAACATTTATTAGCAATTCAGCTAAGTAAATTTTAGCCATAATGGAAAATAATTGATTTTAGGTTCTTTAAAATGGATTCAGCAACATAAATGCTGCTTTAGATTACAAATATCAGCCATGTAGAAAAATTAGAGACGGATACCGCTCACGTGAGTAGCGTGAATCATAGTAATTAATCATAGTAGTAACGCGAGCTTGCATGAACGTGAGTATAAAAAAATTAAAAGGAAGTGAGATTTTTTGGCGTAATTATTTCGTAATTTTTTTTTTCTTTATTGTAGTCTTTTCATGTAATTTTTTTAAGAGAATACTGGGAAAAACTTGGGGTGAGAACAATTTTACTCTACGATTCGTGATGGCAATAGATAGTATATAATATCGGAATATGCCAGTGGGCACTCAAAGACTCGCTGAAATAAGTATCACCGGCACTTTACGTAGTACACCGACTGCGACACTAGATGTAATACTGCACCAACAACCAATTCATTTGGTAGCAGAAGGGACTGCAAGAAAATCTGCGATCCGTTTAAAACAATTTGTATATAGACTTTATGGTCACGGTAGTATTATAAGAGGTGCTAGATATTTCAATACCAATTCGTAATATTAAGAGAGATAGAGACCCGACTATGCCGAGGAAATCTTAGGCGATTTGGGGAAACACCGGAACGTGCAAGATATACAAAGTTATGTGGAGATTCTATGATCCAAATTCGACTAAACTTCTACTATCGCTGGCGAGAAAATACTGTTGACTTCTGGTAGGTTTTATAACGGGTCAATGTTCGACGACAGTATACGCCCAAAGGGCGGGGCAACTGGCAAGTGAAAGCTGCGGATTCTGAGGCGTACCACGGCAAAAAAAGAGACATAGAAGCACTTACGCTACTACTATCCGACACTCATACGCTGCAGAGCGAACTGTCTGGGAGATCAGTATTACCAAAAACTTGGGGAAATCTCTGGAATTGGACTAATGAGATTCCTAGCGTTCGCCAAGGGAGTTTGGAGTACTAATCACGTCGAACTAACCCCTTCATTTATGGACTATCGTACAGCGTGATAACGCTTAGAACCAACGTGGTCTATGCGAGGTCTTTATGAATGGCCATTTTAATCATAATGTTAAATGCGACTACTGGGCTCAAGTTCAAATCGGACTTCAGGAATTTCTTTTTTAATTTAAGAAATTCGTTAGAGAAATTCAAATTATTTTTATTATTAAAAAAGTCTTACTGGAACAATAACTTATTCATCAGACTGGCCGAACGCATGGATCAGTAAGAAAAATAATAATTTTTAAAAACTACTAACAACCAATTTATTCGAAAAATAATCACTTTAAATAATTTTTTTTAAATTATTTTTTTTTTAAATTTATTATTTAATTTTTTTTAAATTATTTTAGTTTTTTTTTTTCGTGAGCATCATTGAGAGCGTGAGTTTTCTTTATTTTCAACTCACGTCAGCGTGCATGAATGTGAGGCAAAAGCATATGATTGGGCACAATCGTTCGTAAGTAATATTTCTTTTCTATACTGTCGAAGTTTTTTTTTTTGCAAAGTTTTAATTCAGCTGGGAGAAATACACAAAGATGAATATTTTCTTATTCTGTCTTTCTCCCAAATAAACTAAACTTTGCAAAGTAAACTTTGACAATGGAAAAGCCGTGTAAATTTTGTTATCTTTAGCGTGCATGAATTTTCACTCATGATCACATCTCTAATTGAAATCATTAACACAGTTTGTTGTTTGTGTTCATGCTTTTTATGGGAATTGCTAAAATTCAGTTTTTTTTAATTTATAATCGCACTTTTTCCCAAATTTAAGTGCCTGGCCCACGATGTCGAACGAATTCTTTCTTTTATGAAATTAAATTTGAAACAACAACAAATTCTAAAATGTTGTTTTTGTTTTAAATGTAAATGTAGAAGGAATACGTGTGATATCGCGGGTCTGGCAGTAATATTTTACGGTTCATATTCATAAAAAATTATTTGGATTTTGAAATGTCTTTTGAGAACAAATTCTCATACAAATTTTCTTTAAAATAACTTTGAAATCCAAATTATTATTGATTTGATTAATTATTCAATACATATTTAATTTAGGAAAAAAGTGGGATAATGAATTTAAAAAAAATTAAGTTTCTTTTTAATTTACTATTCAGCAAGCTCATTAATCTTTCAGCCGCTTATTTAACTTTTAATTAACCTCCAGAACGTTTAAACATTTTCTAAATAAAGTTTATAACAAACATTTAAAAAAAAGTTCACATTTTCATTAATGAAAACTCATATTTGTTGGCGTTAAAGAATTTTATAATTTATTTTAAGTTTTCTAAACATGGAACCAAAAAAAAAACAAAATAAATAAATAAAAAATAGAAGCATATAGTGCACATGCACGTAGTCAAGGTTGAGCGTGGCCAAGGTTAAAATATTATTGCGTGCTAAAAAATAAAAAAGACCGGCCAATTATTTGGTAACTATAATGCAACAACTAAGACCACAACAAAACAATGGATTAAAGGTCAAAGAAATTGAAGGAACTACGTCAAGAACTATGACAACAAGTTGCACAAAAAAAAGAACACTTGACTAAATAGAACACAAAAAAAACAAAAGAATTTGTGAAGGCGGATAATGAAAATTGTATTTTTAACATGTGCTTCCGAGATTGGCTTAATAGCTAAATACTTGGTTTACAAAAGCTTAAAGAGCCCCTAAATATAAGCAGCTCAATGTGTTCACAAGCGATAAGCGGCAGAGCATATGCGATAAATTTAATTCAAAGCATCGTAATATTTTATACGAAAAACAAACGATTCTTTGGTATCCGATTGAAGTAATTAATGATGAAATATAATAAATCTGCAACTTCAGGAACAGTCGCTGATGGACCATAATATTAACGACGGCAGTAACTTCAAATTTTATCTTATTATTGTTGGATTTTCTGTTGTTTGCATTTTTCGTATGAAACATGTGTGTGATTTCATGAAAACACAGTAACATCGTTGACAGAATGAGTGTCTAAAATTGAGAGTATAAGAAAAAGCGCTATAAAAATAAAATAGATTCTATTTCATGACCGCACTCTCTGGCAACATTTTATGTCAAACTTTAGGGAAAATACCGTTCAGCCTGAATGATGAAACAGAACAGACTGCAACTTCAGGCTGAACAAAATTTTCCATACAGTTTGACATAAAATTCTGCCAGAGAATGTGGTCATGAAATGGAATCTATTTTATTTTTACAGCGTTTTTTATTTATTTACTGATTTTTAAAAATCTTATCAGCTGAATTGGAAAAGAAAAATGTAAGCATATATCTTTTTGAAAAAAATGCTGTAAATATGAAACGATATGTTACCGATATGTTTAGTAAGCCGGGCTGGGCTGAATTGGATATTTTAAATTAAAATTGATTATTTTATTTATTATTCGATATTTCGGGAATTTTATATTTTAAGTGACATTTTTCTTTCCCATTAAAAATTTTTTAAATTATTTTCTTATCTCCAATTAGCTAAAACTCGTTTCTACATATCGTTAGCTGAAATGCAAAACTAGGTAACTAACAAAAATATTTAAAATTGTAATTTCTTTTATTGTGTGCTATAAAACACAATAATTAATGAAAAAAAAACAATTGAAATTGTTTTGATAGTTAAATTGTTTTGCATTTCAGCTAACGATATAGTGTTTTTTTTAAAGAAAGTAAGCTTTAAAAGCAAATTTTCAGAATTCATTATTCAATTGCGTAGAAAATTTTCTTGAAATACTTTATTTTGTACGTTTGCTTACATGCTACAGTTGTCGTACATAGTTTTGGTTTCGCTCTATTTAGCCTGAATGTATGCTTTAGTTATTAATAATATATAAATGCCTTAAAACACACCCTAATTGGTTTCATTAGTGTTTTATTTTGTTTGAAATTAAATACATACGTATGTATATTGTACGACAAGCAAAATTATTTATTTTATCATCAATTTTCGCTTTTCCCTCTTTCCTTGTAAGTAATTTATAAGCACAACACGTTGTTTATCTGTGCCTCTTTGTAGGGGAAGAGTTTAAGCGCCAAAAAATATATTCTCTTTTGCACACACACACACACACCCACCCACACTTGGAAAATTTTTGAGGTGAAATAAATAAATACATTTATTGGAGTCGTAAAAAATATACAATGAAATCTTTTGAGCATTAACAAATAAAAAACAAGGTCACTTACACGATACGTAAGCCCCCGCTCCCGCTCTGTTTTCAACAAGAAAATACTTCTAAAGTGTGGCATATTTTAGGGCTTATTATAATTTGAATGGCAAGAATACAAATTGTATCTTTTTAATCGACTTTCCAAGTAACCCATGAAATTTTGTCATTTAAATATTAATTTGAAATTTTACTTAAAAGGAGAACGAGAACTTAAACAACTCTCCAAGAATGCAAAATAAGCCACGATTGAATGAAATCAATTAATTTATATGTATTTTGTTTGATTAAAATTAAAGCATACCTTTAGGGGTCGAAATAAAATTCAAAATAAAAAAATAACGACACGAATAGCGATTTTGAGAGGGATTAATTTAATGTTTCTTTAAATATAATAAACAATAAAATGCCAGAAGTAAAAGGTACAAAAGAAAAAAAGAACAAACAAAATCTATTAGCAGCTTTACCAGCAATTGAACAAAAATAGATGTATCCTTGACTTTTGCGGTCGTCGTTGAAAAGAGTTTACATGATGGCGACCTCAAGCAATGGCAAACAAGTCAATATCCTAGAGAAGGATGAGGAAAAAGGATATGTACAACAAAACGAAAACAACTACTTTATAGAAAGCCTTCTTCAAAGGACAATAAATGTCGAAAAGAGAAAGAGAGAAAAAAGCTTCAAGTTTCAATTCATTTAAGAGTTGTGAGAGAGAAAAAGCTTTGCAGCTTTCTGGTCTTACATTATTTGCAACTACAGGGTTATTAAATGTTCGATTTCAAAACTAAAGTTGAATAAAACTCTTAAAAAGTCATGATTAGGATGAAAATTTTATTTTATTATAATGTTTGGACCTTGACCGCCTCCAGACTGCTTGCTGCAGTCTATCCTTTTGAGGTAGTTTACGATCACTTTTTCATATATTTCGGCTGGATAACTCAACCAATGTTGATTTCCAAATGCTCCCACGTCAGGAGATTATCCGGTCTTTGACGTAGCCCCGCACAAAAAAATCACAACAGCTTCAAATCGCATAATCTTGGTAGACGTCGCCGAAACGTGAAATTACTCATTCTGGAAAGTTCAAACAAGGTTTCTTTTTAAGACAAAACCGAATTCGAAAACTCCCGTATAATTTGAAAAAGGAAAATTTACTTTTAAATTTTTTTTTAATAAATTCTAAAATATTTCGGCTGAATTTTTTTCTTTTTAACTCCCGACCAGCGAAAAAAGCTGCTTTAAGATTCACGTGTGTTTTTGTGTATCCATCTGTAGCATCGTAGCTCCCGAAAGGGCTCAAACGATTTGGATTTAGTTTTTTTTTCACAAACATTATTAACTGAATTACGAACAATTACAGCTGAATTAAATATTCCTTAAATGTGAATCCTGCCAGTTTTTAACAAATATTATTCAGCCTAAAAAATATGTCAGCTTAATACGTAATTTGGAATTATTAACTTATTACTTTTTAATGCAATCAGCTGAATAAGAACAGCCAAGGCAAAATTTTAAATTTATAATAAAAATTTATTTTAAATTAATTTAATAAGTTAAATTTGTTTCTCAAAGTTTCGTTACATATCTTCTGCTGAATTGAAAATTCTCTCAGCTGAATTATATATTTCATTGTAAGATTTTAAATTAAAAAGTATTTGATAATTATTATTCAGTTGAATTGTACAATCAGCTTGTCAATTAATTTAATTTATAGCAATAAATAAAAATTTTAAAATTTTTTTCAGATGACAATTACAAATAAACTATTATTTCTTATGCATTCAGCTGAATAAGAACATCTAAGGCAAAATTTAAAATTAGAAAAAAAAATTTAGTTTAATTTAATAAATTTAATATCTTTTTCAAATTTTCGTTGCATATTTTCAGCTGAATTGACAATTCTCTCGGCTGAATTGTATATTTTTTTGTAAGATTTCAAATTATAGAGAATTCGATAAGTATTGTTCAGCTGAATTGTATAATTTTATAGCAATAAATAAAAATTTTAATTTTTGTCAGCTGACAATTAAAAATAAACCATTATTTTTTATGCATTCAGCTGAATAAGAACATCTAAAGCAAAATTTTAAATTTATAATAAGAGTTTAGTTAAATTAAATATCTTTTTAAAATTTTCGTCACATATTTTCAGCTGAATTAAAAATTTTCCTAGCTGAATTAGATATTTCTTTGTTAGATTTGAAATTAACAAATAATTGATAAATATTACTCAGCTGAATTGTACAATTAGCTTGTTAATTGATTAATTTTGTAGCAATAAATAAAAATTTAAAATTTTTGTCAGCTGACAATTGAAAAAAAACTTTTAAAGCAAAATTTAACATATAGAAAACAATTTAGTTTAATAAATTTACTGTCTTTTTGAAATTTTCGTTAGAAATTTTCAGCTGAATTAAAAATTCTAGCAGCTGAATTAGATATTTCTTTGTTAGATTTGAAATTAACAAATAATTAATAAATATTACTCAGCTAAATTGTACAAAGAGCTTTTTAAATAAGACAACTAATTATCTTTATAGCAATAAATAAACATTTCAAATTTTTGTCAGCTGCCAATTGGAAATAAACCAAGCTGATTTGAAATTAATCCCAGCTGAATTTATTCTTTTTCACTCTTCAACTTAAGTTCAACAAGTTTTCCATTAAATGTATTTAATTTAATGCCTAAAGATGGGCAGAATTACAAATGATATCATTAAAATTTATTTATTTTTTACTTACTCTATAAGCGTAAAGTAAAAGTTGACAGCTGAGTTTCGCAGTGAGGGAACAGGATGTTAGCAAATTATTTGATTTTCCCTTTGCATTTGAAAAAGCCACACATCTCTTTCCAATATTCATTTATGTAATTCCTTTAAGAGCCATTTACTCGTATAAAGTATAAATCAAATGCCGAAAATTTTATATTGTTTTCATTTTCTTTGTTGTTTGCCATCATCAAGGACTTATTTGCTACACTCTCATTCCAATTCAGGCAATTCAGCCTGACAAGGTTAAATTTTTATAACCGAAACGCGTGGCTAGTAAATTACTTTTGCCGCTTTTTTAGTTACTACTTCACCACTCTCTCTTTCTCTCTTTCAATCACTATCTCTCGCGCCTTCTCACAAGTAAATCCAACAAATCTCTCTTTGGTTTGCCCCCTCCCCAAAAACACACACATAAAAAATATTCTTGTTCGTTTTACAAAAACTGCGCCGTGAACTCTCTATGCCTGAAAAGCTTTTCTATTCTAGTTGAAGTTCAAGGTTATTGTCACTGAAGGCTGCATCTGCTCCTCTTATATTTTGTTAATGATGATTTCAACACACGCTATTGCATTGTTGTTGTTCTGAGTGCTACCACAACTTTTTTCCGAATTGTGGGAGTAACATGTGAGGTGGCTAAAAAATCTTCTGAACTTAATAATTTTGTTGTACCTTCTGTGTTCTACAAGTTGTATTGTTTAAGGACCTTTCTCATTCCTAAACTGATTGTGTACACGTTGTGGCCTTACACAGTATACAGTAAACTTTACTTTTGGCTTTAACCTTGAGCTTTAAAAAAAAAACATACACAGCCTACATGTCCTTACCCAGCAACTTGTTTCTACTTTAGTTTTACATAAAGATTTCATACGCCTGTGTCCTTGTTTGCCCTGCATGTGTTTAAAGGATGCTAAGAATTTGCTAAGAAATTCATTTGCGCGTGTTGTTGATTTGATTTCTTTTCTTCTTTTTTTTTTTTTTGATGTTCAATTTGTTTTTCTTTCATCTTGTCATTAAGGTACAATATTCGCTCAAACATTTTTATGCCGAAGCTGTTTTCCTTTTTATTGTTATTACTGCTGTTACGTTTTATAATTCCACTCTGTAGTAATAAAAATATGAGTGGAAGAAACATTCCTTTAAAAAATCAAGCTGTTGATTTTTGTTTGTTTTTTTTTTAATTTTTTTTTAGTAGTTAAAGGTCAATAAAAGGACACTGATGCTTATGCGTCATTTTCGAGTTTCTGTGCGGTTTGTTTTCGCCAGTATTTTGCATGAATGTGTGTAGGAATAGTTTTGGTTTGATAGCCTTTTTGATTATTAAATTTTTCTTGGCCCCAAAGGGAGTGTTGAGGTTTCCTTTAGGACACGTGTTGACATAAAAGCAAGTTATAAAATATTGCGTAAATATCTTTATTGAGAAAAGCAACTGGAAGCTGAAATAGCGACGGAAAGAGGCTTTAAAATCTACAATTTATGTAGAAAAACAAAATAATGCTTCACCGAATATTTTAAATAATTATCAATGCGAGGGCAGTTTGATAATTCCGTGACTTTTTATATTTCCAAAGCACCAACTTTAAGCCCAACACTGGTCCCCTTAACTGTTATCCATTACTAGAATACTGTCGTCTATTAGTTTCATTGTGCCAGCCATTTAAAGTAGACAGACAACCTCCTTAATTTTAACGCGAATGAAAAATTAATGAATTTCGTGGACAGATTAAACTTTATGTTTTTAATTGAAAAAACCATCACCGAAACCAAAGAAAGCAATTTAAATGATTAAAAAGTGGTTTACTGTGTGTCGTTGTGGTCGTACCAGCACAAATGATGCCAAACGTACAGCGCGCTACCAAAACTTCGTCAGGCCAGAAAAATCCAAACCCGATAGAATCCCTTGAAATGGTGTTGGACGACCGGAGAATAGAAGTGCGCGAGATGGCTACAGCTATAGGCTTCTTAGCTGAGCGAGTACATGACATTTTGCATGAATATTAGGATATAAAAAAACCTATCCGCAGAATGGATGCCACGATTGCTCACACTGTAACATAAACGCAACCACAAAAATCCATGAATTGGGCTACGAACTGTGAACTCCATCCAGCATACTCTTTGGATTTAGATCCATGTGACAATTTTCTGTTTAAAAATTTTAAGAAATTGTTGGCTGGTAAAAGATTTGGGTCAAACGAAAATGTTATCTTTGAAATGAAACGACTATTTTAAGGGTCTTCAGAAATCTTATTTGGAGGGAATGAAAAAAAAACTAGACAAACGCTTGACTAAATGTACCGTCGAGCTAAAAGAAGACTCTGTTGAAAAATAAAAAGCTTTTGTTTTGCGAAAACATTCCAAAAAGTCACGGAATTGTCAAACTGCACTCGTATTAAGATAAAGATGTTTTTTTTTTAATTTGTATAAGAAATAATTAATTAAATTCATCTTGCAGAACAGCCGAATATCTTCGCGGGAATCGATTTAAGAAACCAAATGTACAGAAATTAATTTACATTTTGAAAAAATAATAAAAAAATATTTAACAAAAACGTTGAAATAAAATAAAATCAAAATTATATCTTCAAAATTGTCAGTAATAGAAATGTGTGTGAAGTTAGCTTCGTTTGTATCATTGCTGTTAAGTTAACATTGATTTAACTAAGAGACTGTTAAGTTAACAGAATTAAGTGTACGTCAAGATTTGTTCGCAAAAGTACTAAAAATTTCGCACATTATTTAAAGAAAAAGAAAATCATTAAAACAAATAGATATTATTGTATAAAGTTTGTAAAGAAAATAAAATAGATTCATATCGAAAAGTATAATAATTTGTTTGTTGGGATTTTTGAATAAGTTTCAAAGCCTACTATGCTTATACTATTGTAATTTTTATAATTCTCATTGAGTTTTTAAAAGTTTTTGTATAAGACAAGAGGTTTGTAACATTTCAAAAATATGGTTTAAGGTCGACTGATAATTTGGCTTTAGCAACAAAGAAATGCATGTATATGGACCAGCTAAAAAGACCCCTCAACAAACAAAAGTTTTTTTTTAAATCTTTGAAAAATTGTATCGAGGCAATCTCGATTAAATAAATTAAATATATTTTATGAAATTCTAATTCCAAAAATTCTAATGAAAAACTTACAACAGTAGTTCAAATATTATTTGGTTATATTCTTAAGCCTACAAAAATATTATGAAGGTAAGCTTATTATAAACATGATTAGAAAAGTATTTTTCTGTAAGTTTATTCTATAATTAGACTTCTTAGCTTACATTATATTATAAACAAGTAACATTATCGCAAGGGTTCAGTTTTCATTACAATAAACAATTTTTAATAAGTTTTTATAATAGTAATCACAGCACTTTGCAAGGCTTAAGGCTTATGTTAGTAAGCTGGCTACAAGTTATTTCTAAATTGTTTTGATTTTTTGGGTAGTCTCTATATACACACACACATATGCATATGTTTACAATACATACGCATAAAAATTCATAATACATAATTCAAAAATCTATTTCATCCAGTCATGCCTACAAATTTTGTTCGATTCAATGGAGGAAAACATAATTTTTCAAAATCAATTCAACCATTCAATTACATGTCCACTTGACAAATTCAAGGACCTTTGGGGTGAAACCAACAACAGAGTAAATTAAAACTTATAACAATCACAAACAAATTTCCAATGAGAAAAAAGGACATTATTACAAACAGGATTAATAAATACAAACAGCAACCGAAAAGAATATTAATTTTGAAAAATACATACACACATACATAGATGAATGGGTTAGAAGTTGTGTTAAGGGCAGGTTGAGCACTCCTCCTCTAACACGCTTAACAATTTCGTAAAATTATAATGAAAATAAAATAACAAATAAAAACGAAACGAAACGAACTGAACTGAACTGAAACGTAAAAGGCAAGGTCACAACGACCGGCGTATGCGGCGTAGTCTAAGTGAACTGCAATGGTACGAGTACAATAACCAAAAGCCGGGGGGATGTGAATGACAAACCATGAACATGAACTTGCTGTCAACTCTTTATATTTAGCAGGTGTAGTTTATTGCGGCTGCTAGATGGCCGAGAACAAGTTTCATGGCAAAAGCTTTTCCAAAACACCGGTTTGTGGGACGGCATATAAACCAACTGGATGTTTCTGTGTGTATCAATTTGTTTCGGGTAATCAAAGGTAATGAAGGGTACGTCAAACTATTGTCTTTGAGCTTTAGTGAAAATCTTATAACAAAATGTACATAAAAAGCCACCAACAAGAATGGGGGCTGTGTTTGACCTTCGTTATTGTACGGAAAAGCTTTCTTTATTTCATTATATATTTTAAATGAAGGTTAACAACAACAATAGACTACAAAAACCATGTAAACACAAAATGCAGATGAAAAATGAATCTAAGAAAGAGCAAAACCCAATTTATTTATAAAAAAAAAACAAGAAAGAGCAACGTATTCTGAAAAATTCAAAAAAAAAGCTTTTTAGAACAATAAAAGAATTCGGAAACAAAATTTACAAATTGACTATCAATCGGCTGAATTGCAATAAAAATCTTAATTATTTTTTATTGAAAAAATAAGCAAAAGATATGTAGCAGAGTAACAAAGTTACTTAGCTGAATAGGAAAATTAACTAGCTAAATAAGAAAATTACCAGCTGAATTAGAATATCGCCCATCTGAATAGGAAAATTACCAGATGAATAAGAAAATTATTTAGCTGAATAAGAAAATTATTTAGCTGAATAAGAAAATTACCAGCTGAATTAGAAAATCGCCCAGCCGAATAAGAAAATTACCAGATGAATAAGAAAATTATTTAGCTGAATAAGAAAATTATTTAGCTGAAAAAGAAAATTACCAGATGAATAAGAAAATTACCAGCTGAATTAGAAAATCGCCTACCTGAATAGGAAAATTACCAGATGAATAAGAAAATTATTTAGCTGAATAAGAATATTACTTAGCTCAATAAGCGCATAATTTAGCTGCATAAAATGTTCACAGCTGAATTGAAATAAATTATTGTTTTTTACTATCTTAAGAAATTTATGAAGCTGAATTAAATGTTTGAAGAAAAAACGAACAAAATTTTGTGTTTGCAAAAATCTAATCAATATACATACACGATTGACTTTGCTGAATTGCAAAAAGGTCTACTGAATTTAATTGTTTTATATTAAGAATACTTAAGAACTAGTTATACAATTTTAATTTTTTGCATTTATATTATAGTTTTCTTGTTTCACTGTTTTATTTCTTAGCTGAATTAATTAAAAATTAGCTGAATTTAAGTTTTTTTTTTAAATATATGAATTCCCGACGAGTTCCCATTTTAGTTAGCAGTTAGTTAGAATAAGGAAACTATACAGCTGAATAAGAAAATAATTTAACTGTATGGAAAATAATCTGAATTAAAATAATTTTTTTTTACTTTCTTAAGAAATTTATAGAGCTAAATTTAATTTTTGTTAACGAAAGTCTAATCAATGTAAACAATAGTACAGGTTAGGTGAATTGTATAAAGATCCCCTTCACTTAATTAATTTAGAATTAGTTAGTTTTTTCATTTATTTTCATTTTCATTTTATTTTTCGTTTTTTTGTTTCACGGTTGCATTTCTTAGCTGAATTAAATAAAAATTGGCTGAATTTAGATAGAGTTTCTAGTTTAGGTAGCTGTTGATTAGAATATGAAAGTTGTGCAGCTGAATACGAAAACCACCCGGCTGAATATGAAAATAATTTTGCTGTATATAAACTATTCATAGCTGAATTAAAAATAAACAAGTTTTTTATTGCCTTAAGAAATTTGTGAAGCGATATTAAATGTTTAGACAAAAAAAGCACTCAATATATGTAAGTGGAGATATTAGCTAGCTGAATTGTAAACAAATCAGCAGAATTAGAATTTTATGAAGTAATAACTTAGAATTAGTAATTTTTCCCCTAAAATGTTACAACTTTCGAATTTAATTTATCGATTTTATTCTTTCACTTCTGCATTTCTTAGCTTAATTAAAAATCGATTGAGTAAATTTAAATATTTTTTTTCTTTAATTTATAAAGTATTATTGCTTTCCTACTTCAGTTAGCTGAATTTTTTTTTTAGATTTCCTTTTAATTTCATGACAAAACTGTCATCACGTCTTATTCAGCATATCTCTTTTTTTCTTACAGCTGAATTACGAGTTGAGCAGCAAAAGTTGAAGCGTGTGAACCGGGGCTTAGCTGAACTGTTAGAAACAAGTTCAATAAATAAATAAATTTTACATTAACAAAATAAATATAAATCTCTTAAAACTACTTTTGGGAAAAAGAAACTTTTTGATTTTTAAAAATTTCTCTCCTAAAGCTCTAGTTGTCTCTTAATCTTTGTCTTTCCCTCTCTCTCTGTCTCTCTCTCTCGCTGTAGTAAATCCTTGAAAAGTTTTCTTAAGCACTATTTCCTCTAAGAATTGCCGGCCGGTTATGTGCAGGTTTGGAAAACAACAACATTCGAGTATAAATATTTCTATTGAAGAATTCTATTTATAGTTTTCATGGTGCACTGTTGTTTTCCTCTGCACGTACTTTAGTGGCCCTGACATTGACGTCAAACCAAACAACTGCAGTCGGCACAAGAATAAAATAGAGAAAATTGAAAGAAAAGAAAAAATAATAATGAAAATGCAGCAAAAAATATGACATTAGAAAATCTCTTTAATACGAACGAGTACTTTTAGTTCTAAGAATATTTATTTAGTTAGAAGAATTTAATTAAATTTTCAATTTCAGTTTCTGTGTTCTTTATTGTTATTGCACTTTAATTTCTTGCACACTCTGCTGGTGTTGGTGCTGCTGCTGGTGCTGCTGGTTTGTTGTTTGGTTGGTTGGTTCGTTGATTTGTGGTGCTGCTATTGATGACTTTGTCAGCGGTTTTCTTCTGTCAACGACAGTTCAAGTGCGTTCAAAGCGATAAAAAAAAGAGTTCATTTGTTAAGTCAACGGACTGCAGCAATATTTATAATATTTTGTTGCGTTTACGGAATTTTTTCTTTCTGTTGTGCTTGGAAAAAGTTTACTGACATTTCGCAAAGTAATTGCAAAGTCTTGTGAAATTAAAACACCAGGAATATGAAGGAAAGTTTCAAAGAATCTATAGATGAATACAAACTTGTCTTAACGAACTTTAAGATAAGATTCTTTTCAATGCAAACAATAACAAAAAAAAACAAAAAGAGAATGAATATTACAAATTATTTTACTGTGTGATTTTTAAGCAGTTGCTCAGAGTTTTGGAGGAAATATGTCCTGCTGGATTTGGCTTTCATATGTTTGCGGCCACATGTCCTGCTTTTGTTTTGAGGGTTATAAGGATTCCTCTCAAAGAGGTAGAGTTTTTTAAGAGTCAAAGAGAGAAGCTTGGATCAGTTGTAAAGCAACAAATTGAATTCACAGATCAACGTGACCACAGAAAACAAATTAAAAAGCAAAAGAGGCAAGAAGCTGATTTAAGAAGAACTTCAGAATATCAACAGAAAACGAATGAGGAGTTAATATTTTACAAACAAGTGAATTTATTTCCTCCGATGAAGCTGAACAACCAAATGTTGTTCATGCCTAAAGCGACTAATTTTGGTCCTCGTTTTTGTGATACTGACCGATAGTAAATATTTCGGACAGAAAAAACCTATAAATGTTAAAGTAACATATCAATCAAAAACGGGCTTGTACTTGAACCATATTTTATATTAGTTCGTCCTTAGAATATCGCAAATAATTAACCCAAAAGATTTATTATTTAAAAGTATGAACAATTTAACTATTATGGAATAATTTAATTTCGATTACATATAAGAATTAACACATTTCTCAAGTTGAAGAAAAAACGAACTTTTATGGCGAATCCTAGTTTTGAGAAGTTACGTTCAAATTGTTTTCAAACAAGCAAAAATATATATTTGGGAGTTATCACATTTTCATGTCTGTTATGGCGGTTTATTGTGGGGCTTTTTAAATTGGGAAAATATTGGAATTGACAGTTAATTAATTTTTGCTTGCGACTTATTTAATTTCTTTGCGAGTTATTTTATTTGTCCTAAAATTGCGGTTCATACAATTCTTCTGTTCTTATTTTATTTCTGTTGAGACTTTCTGTATAAGGAATTCTTTCACTCTTGTTCGGACTACTTTCTTTCGGAGATATTTAATTTCTTTTGGAATTATTGTATTAGAAATCATTCAATTTACAGAATTAATTCTAATTTTGCACTTTAGTTATTTCCTTTTTTCATTTTTCATGGAAATTATTTCATTTGCGAGCTGTTATTGCAAATCGTTCTTAATTTGAGCTCGAAATTGTTTATTACATGAATATGTAGCGAAACCTATATAAACATTTTTAAAGACAAGCTTAAGAAATTGTTGTACTCTTTTAAAATACTTTCACTATGTTGTATACGAGGGTGGATTGATATTGATGCTACCTAGCGCTAGATGGCAGCACAAACACAAAAGCTTTTGTTTTTAGAAATTGCGATCTGTCCAACGTCAGCTGTTAAAATTTTACCCAAATTCATTGATTAGTTTATTTGTTGTAGTCGTTTGAAATAAGCAACTTTTGTGTTTCTTGAAAATTGGAAAAAAGTGAATTTCGTGCAGTGATTAAACACTATTATTTGAAAGGGAAAACGGCGAAAGAGACACAAGAAAAGCTCGATAAACATTGAGCCTGCTCCGTCAGATTACTTGGTAAAATATTGGATTGCTGGATTTAAACGCGGCCGAACAAGAACTGCAACAATACCATCCAGCAGGAAGGCCAAAGAGGTGGTTACTGAAGAAAATATCAAGAAAATCCTCGATATCGTTATGAATGATCGCCGAGTCAAGTTACGTGAGATTGCTGAAATGGTAAACATATAATATGAAGGTGTGTTCAACATTTTGCATGAACATTTGCATATGAAAACGGTATCGGCAAGATGGGTGCCGCGTTTGGTCAGTGTCGAACAAAAACGAGTTCGACAGACCACTTCATAGCGGTGTTTGGACACGGTAAAGCGTAATCCTGGTGATTTTTATTTTTGGCATCGATTAATAACTGTTGATGAAACATGGTTCCACCACTGCACACCTGAAACCAAAAATTAATCGAAACAATGAGTGGAAGCTGGTGGAAGTGCTCCGAAGAAGGCGAAGACAGTGAAATCGGCTGGCAAGGTTATAGCCACTGTATTATGGGATGCACCCGGATTATCTTGCTCATCGATTATCTTGAAAAAGGATTCACCTTCACAGGAAATTATTATCGTGCATTATTGGATCAATTGATTGATGCAATCAAGAAAAAACGAACACATTTTAAGAAGAAAAAAAGTGCTCTTTCTTCAAGACAACGCACCGGTTCACACAGCATTAGATACGATGCTAAAATTACGTGAAATACACATCGAATTGGTTAATCATCCACCTTATAGTCCAGATTTAGCTCCTAGTGACTTTTTCCTGTTTCCAAACTTGAAAAAATGGCTCGAAAGAAAAACATTCATCTCAAACAAAGAAGTGATTACCGAAACTAACGCGTATTTTGAGGGGTTCCCAAAATCGTATTATTCAGATGGTATAAAAAAAGTTGGAATATCGTCTTAATAAGAGAAATAAGTGGTTTTTGAAAAAAAAAATTTTTTTCTACTTGGGTGGCTTTAATATCAATCCGCCCTCGTATGTTGAGATATGTATACTGGAAAGCGATTGTTCAACACGTTCGAAAGTACTAAATGAACCGGAGGAGTAAAACGGGTCAAAAAAGAACTATTTAAAACGTTTTTTTTTTTGTACCAAAGAAAAATTTAATTTTCCATCACTGATTTCAGCACAAAACAACACAGTTTTCGGCCATTAAAAAACGCAACGGTACAAAATTTCATCTGGACTATTAAACAGACCTGTATTATTGAATCATGAGTCAAATAAAATAGTTTAAGTTCATTTGAGGAAATTGTTTTTCTTAAAATGATTTAATTCACTAAACTCTGTCTTCATTAGTGTCACAAATTCTTTAAAGAACATTGAAAACTCACAAAAATTAAATTAAAAGCAAAGATATTAAGATGCAACATTTGAGCCTTCACATGACGACTACAAATTTTGACCATAGATGCTTTAATAAAAAGCAAATAAATAAATAAAGTTATAAAATATATATTTTTTCTTTTCATTTCACAACTTCAGCGGAATTAAGTTATTCTCCCATAGCAATCGGCAATCAGCATTTAATTTCAAAATTAGCATCAGCATCAGCAGCAATTCAAGAGTCAAGTAATACTCAAGGTCAGTTAATGTCTGGATGGATGGATATTTGTGTGTTTCGGTTGTGCGAGATCTTTTCGTTGAAAATAATTTTAAAAAAATATAATAAAAAAAACATGAATAAAATGCAAAAGACACACTGAGATTCTTAAGCATTTCCTGTGACTGCAAGAGACTTTTAAAAGTGCCAACGTGCAATATGTGCAACACACACAGCAGCACACAAGACAGAAAGAAAGCAGAGCTCTTGAGATGCGGAAGAAGCTGTTGCCCTTTTTCTTTTATTTGCATCTCTGATGTGCCCTTTTTCATTTGTTCTTGGTCTTTTAGATATATTCAATTTTAATAAAGAATACGTGTATAATAAAAGACCCTGGGCTTTAATTTACTGGTATAAATGATTGGCTAGCTGACTGGCCGGACTTGATTGCCTGCTGCAGAGGAGCAATGGCCTTTGAAGTAAAGTTCAAGATTTCCGCTTTAATGTAAATTTTCTTTTGTATTAATTAAATCTCTGCTGCAGTCATACAAATGCCCACATACAAATTCCAAAAAAAATTTCTATAGAAAGCAAAAAAAAAAAAAACAAGCCACCACCAGGCAGGCATTAAAAAATATCTCTCTTGAAGATACCGTCCGTCGTCGCGTCGGCAGACTGCAAGGCTGCCTGTTTTAATAGCATTAACAGGCCATTATTAATTCAATCATTGATTCATTGTCACAGCAAAAGTGCCTACTTGAGAAAACTTATAGAAAGTTCATTAAACTACAAACATTCGAAAGAAATAAATTAAGGCAAACATTCCGGGATTTCAAGGACTCCTTTTACTTCTTTTACAAATTATAAATTTTCTTTAATTTTGTGTGCAAATATTCTCACATTTATGTTCATGATTCATGCACTCATTCATTCATTCATTCTTCATTCATTCATTCATTTCCTTTAATAACCACAAAATCTCATCATCGCATAAAGCATGTTTAACCTTCACACATCCGCAAAAAGAAACCTTTAAAGCTGCAGGATCTAAAACAATGAAAGCAAACAAACGAACAGACTGACAGACAAACGTGCCTACAAATGTATGCACATGTGGCGACATTAAAAAATACACAAATATTGAATCAGTCAGTGCGAAGAATAGTAGAAGTGTGATCATAAATAACCAAATTATTATTATTTTATTTTTTATTATTTAGTTTCTTTTCGCTGGTGAGTTACAATTCCGTTGAATGTTTTATTTCTCTACCACTTCGTGCACGTCCAGAGTCCAATATTTCAAGCAAAACATTTTTATAAGCAGCATTGAGAGAAAAATGTAGACTAAAAGAACATGAACAGTGATTAAAAGGAAAGATAATGTTTTTCCACAGAGACTTTCTCATCCCATGTTTTCGCTGTTTATATGAAATTTTGACAAAATCTGTTCGGAAGTTCCGGTTCTTTGTTTTCGATAAAGTTTTTTTTTTCTACAGACAACTTTTTCGCCAAACTCGTTTTATAAAAACACGGGTTCAGAGATTTATTTATTTATTTATTATTTATTATTTATTTTTTATTATTTATTATTTATTATTTATTATTTATTTATTTATTTATTTATTTATTTATTTATTTATTTATTTATTTATTTATTTATTTATTTATTTATTTATTTATTTATTTATTTATTTATTTATTTATTTATTTATTTATTTATTTACTTATTTATTTATTTATTTATTTACTTGTTTATTTATTTATTTATTTATTTATTTATCAACTTATTTATTTATTTATTTATTTATTTATTTATTTATTTATTTATTTATTTATTTATTTATTTATTTATTTATTTATTTATTTATTTATTTATTTATTTATTTATTTATTTATTTATTTATTTATTTATTTATTTATTTATTTATTTACTTATTTATTTATTTATTTATTTACTTGTTTATTTATTTATTTATTTATTTATCAACTTATTTATTTATTTATTTACTTATTTATTTATTTATTTATTTATTTATTTATTTATTTATTTATTTATTTATTTATTTATTTATTTATTTATTTATTTATTTATTTATTTATGTATTTATTTACTTATTTATTTATTTATTTATTTACTTGTTTATTTATTTATTTATTTATTTATTTATTTATTTATTTCTTTATTTATTTATTTATTTATTTATTTATTTATTTATTTATTTATTTATTTATTTATTTATCAACTTATTTATTTATTTATTTATTTATTTATTTATCTATTTATTTATTTACTTATTTATTTATTTACTTATTTATTTATTTATTTATTTACTTATTTATTTATTTATTTACTTATTTATTTATTTATTTATTTATTTATTTATTTATTTATTTATTTATTTATTTATTTACTTATTTATTTATTTATTTATTTATTTATTTATTTATTTATTTATTTATTTATTTATTTATTTATTTATTTACTTATTTATTTATTTATTTACTTATTTATTTATTTATTTATTTATTTATTTATTTATTTATTTACTTATTTATTTATTTATTTATTTATTTATTTATTTATTTATTTATTTATTTATTTATTTATTTATTTATTTATTTATTTATTTATTTATTTATTTATTTATTTATTTATTTATTTATTTATTTACTTATTTATTTATTTATTTATTTATTTATTTATTTATTTATTTATTTATTTATTTATTTATTTATTTATTTATTTATTTATTTATTTATTTATTTATTTATTTATTTATTTATTTATTTATTTATTTATTTATTTATTTACTTATTTATTTATTTATTTATTTACTTATTTATTTATTTATTTATTTATTTATTTATTTATTTATTTATTTATTTATTTATTTACTTATTTATTTATTTATTTATTTATTTATTTATTTATTTATTTATTTATTTATGTATGTATTTAAAAATTAGTCAATGGACATAATCCTCACAGACTAATTACAAGATACTAAAATTATATGAATTATAATAAAAATTTATAAGTTATGAATTAAGAAAAACAATGATTTTATACTTTATAACATTAGAATTCAAAGAAAAATCAACAAGTTCAGACAAATAATTATATTGACGAAATAATCTCGTGAAAGGAACAGCCATATCATAATTAGACCTACAAAACTTAATGACAAGGGAATTATAATGACGATTACTACGGCAAGGAATATTAAATTTAACAGAATGTAAAAGAAATTCAGAGCAAATGTTACCATTGATAAGGTTTATCATAAAAGAAACATTTAAGATGGTACGACCGACGACTTTTGAGAGTAGGAAGGTTTATTAATGCTAATCTGTTAGTATATGAAGGCAAATTTGTTTGAGAATCTTCATCCAAGGCCACGTAAGCAGAACAACAAGAATGGTTTTTGTACAGATTCAATACGAATATTATGAATGTTGCAGTATGGATCCCATATGATTGAATCGTATTCTAAAATAGGTCTAACTAGAGACATGTACAGCTGCTTCGTAATGTACGGGTCAGAAAACTCTTTAGACCAACGCTCTATAGAGGCAAGAACATCTCTAACTTTATTTACAGTCAAAGTAATATGAGAAACAAAATTTAATTTAGGATCCACTAAAATTCCAAGGTCAAGAAATGAATCAAACAAATCCAACTGATGACCTGCCAAGGAATAGTTAACAGCAATGAGATTACTTCTTGAAAAGCGCATGCATTTACATATTTTTAAATTCAGCTCCATCAATAAAAGTTATTAAGGTCACTTTGAAGACAAACGTGATCAATAGAATGATTAAACGAATTAAAATTTTCAACATCGTCTGCGTAGATCAGTATATTGGCGAATTTGGAAACATTCGGAAGATCGTTTATAAACAGCGAAAACAGAATAGGACCAAGATGACTGCCTTTTGTAACACCAGCTGAGACGTATATGTACTTAGTAGAAGAAATGTTATGAAATCGAATGGTTTGCTTTCTGCTCGTTAAATATGATCTTGCAACAATAAAATAATATTGGATGATAAAAACAAAAGAGGACCCCTCAATTGTTGCAATAAATTATTGATCGCGTAGCTGGAATAATTTTGGAAATTGAATAAATTGATTTTGAAAAAATCAGTTTTTAAGTGATCAAAATGGTCACTATTCTTTTCCACAAATTTCACTAAAAACTGATTTTTTCAAAATCAATTTATTAAATTTCCAAAATTATTACAGATATGCGACCAATTGGGTGCCATTAGGTACCCCTTGGACTACCCTACCTATATAGTGCACAACGTGTGCAATACCATATTTGACCAAAATGGTCACCAATTTTTCCCAGAAATTTCGATAAAAAAATACTTTTTTTATCAATTTTTGTAGTGCCTGCCAACATATATCTCATATTCTAATATTGTAATATCATTTTTTTGGCATGGACTTGATCCCAATTCCTAGATTTTTCGACTTTAATCAAATTTGCGACTACTGTTAACCGTTTTACAGAGCTCTGTTAACTGCAAAATGAGCATCTTAAAAATTTTGGTTCATGTCTCTGCTATTTAAATACGAATTTATCTTCACACAAATGATTTTTTTTAAAATCATTTATTTTCGAATATTAAAAAATAAAAATTTCAACATTTTCGCCCATGGAAAATTATCGATGGTACATAAAACGGACATATGTATATGTACATATAATTCGGAAATATTTTTTAATATTTTTCCAAACAATTTGCTAAATGTCACAAAATGAGACCTGAGGAAAAATTTCCATACAGATATTTTTTTTACAAGTTTTGATAACCTTTCGCAAACTTTCAACCACTGTTCTCCTTCCTCGTGTGCTGTTAAACCATAAATGGTTTATGATCTTTGTTTCAATGTGAAAACATGATCACAAAGAATTGTGTACTCGGATCTGCAAACAAAGACAACAAAAAAAAACAGACTGAAAGACAGACGGACAGACCCCAGAATCAACTCACCAAACTTTGAAGAAACAGAAAACAACAACAGCAACAGTGACGAAAGACAAAAAGGTCACCAAAGTTTCAACAAGAAAAAAAATATAAAAAATATAAAAAAACAAAAAAAAAATAAACACAGACATTTTAAGTAGTTTTTAAAAGTCTTATTTCTTCCTCCTAAAAATAATTTCAAGAAACTGGGTCAAGTATACAAAAATTTCAAAAAATATATTAAAAAAAAAAACAAAAAAAGATAAAGAAAATAAATACAACATAAAAAGTTTGTTACCAACAAAAAGATTTCATAGTTGTTGCTTTTTTCCAGCAAGATTCTTTCCTAAGCCAAGACAATCAGACGACAAACGACAGCCGACCGCCGCGAAAAGGGAGCGAGCATTCGGAGATTTTTCAAAACATTTAATGGATCTGAAGCGTTTCAATTTTACTTTATTTGAACATCCCTGATGTTATGCGAATTCAAGGTACAACAATTTAAATAATATAAATCAAATATCATGAACGTACCATAAACACATGCATACACACATATGTACATACATACACACATATCCATATGAATGAATAATATAAACAAATCTTTTTACACTTTTTGAAGGTTTCGCCCACCAACCAACCAGCCAGCACTCAAGTTTCATTAAAAGAAAAAAAAAACTGAACTGATTTTTTCAAATATTATTTAAAGTTTGTTTCGCCGCATTGTTGTTAAATTGTTGGTTTCATTGAAAATCAATGTTTGTTTTTTTTTGTTTCCAAACAATTTATACGTCAGCATCGACACCAGATGAATGGACGGACAGATACGACGTGCGTAACAGTGATTAGCATCTGTTGAGTTGTTTGTAGCCACCGGCAACTAAGAGTTTATTAAGACAATATTTTTCAAATACTTTTCAACACTTGAAATTTGTCTACTTAAACTTTAGTGACCTCAGCTAAGCTTTTTTAAATATGTAATCATTTTTTAATTTGTTCAGCTTTTTTTTATTTGAAAATGTTTTATTTTTTTTGTGCCGAACAAGTATTTAATATAAAATGCAGCTCGAATAATTACTGAAATACTTATTAAAATAAGTACTAAATACAGTGCAACCTCCATAATCCGGACAGATATAGTTTCAGCTACTACCCGGATTAGTGGATCGTCCGGACTACAGTTAAAAAAAATTTTTTATCACAATACATAATTGTACATATTCATATATAATTTATTTTTATTACCGAAAACAAAAATAAGAATTCAGTTGTATATAATTTATTTAGAGAAAACATAAAGAAACATACTAAAAGTGACCAAAAATATTTATTTAAAAAAATAAGAATTTTTATGTAATTTGTCAGCTTTATTTTTAAATTATTTTAAAAATAAAATATCCTTATCTATCGCTTTGATTTGTTCAGCCCATAAAATAGCTTCAGAAAACAGTTCGCCACGCAAATTTTACTGAGACTAGACTACAAGGAAAAATTTTTAAACTGTCCGAAAAATTTAAATGTCCGGATTACTGGATAGTCCGAATTAGCTAGTGTCCGGATTAGGGAGGTTGTACTCTACATATGCAGTACATATACTATATATATTTCTTTCGTTTTGGAGGGCAATATAATTATTTTTTCTCTCCTAGAACCTCAATTGATTACGTATGATAGGTTTTTCGTGATTGAATAATTCGGAAATTTTTTGAAAAACAATGGAAAAATTAAAAAAAACAAATAATAATAAAAATATTATAATGTTAATTTTAATTTATTTTTCTGGATGCGAGAGTTATAGTGATCATGATTAATTGTCTTTGCACTCACTTGAGCATATAAAAACGTGAGCTAGAAAATATGATCGTAACTTATGAACGTGCACACTCGAAAGTGAAGAGTTACTCACGATCGCATCTCTCTCCCCACTCTTGAAATTTCAAAAAATATATTTAACAAAAACAATCGTGCCATTCTTTAGCTTTTGTTTCATTTAACTGATTGAAAAAAAGTAGTTCAGTGTACAAGACCCAATTAAAAAGGTCAAACATAACAAATTAATTAAATTTGTTGATTAAAAATAGATTTTTTTGAAAATTATGCACAATCATTTCAACAGCTGCACCTTTATTAACAAACGTACTTGGCACAATAAAAAATATCACCGACAAAAACAAGTCAAATATAAAGTTAACAACAGCTCAATGAAAAAATTTTAGTCAGGCTTCAGTTCGTTTTTCAATTATCTATTAAAAACTGAAAATTGTCTTTAGATAAATAATTTTATGAATTTCTTTTGCTGTTAAAGATCGTTTTCTTTAAGATTAATTGGCGAATTATTTTGGGCAAGTTGATCTTTTTTTCAGATTTTCAAACCATATTTGCTCGTCTTTTTTTTAAATTCCGTTTTCCGTTTGTTGAGGAAGTTTGTTTGCTTGTCAATTTCTGTCCCATAAATCAATGACGAACGACAGACATACAGACAGCAATAAAACTTTATAACGTTTGCTCGAATTCAAATTTCCTTTTGTTTGTTAATTATTTTAAATTCTTTTTTATTTTTTCATTTTTTTTTTTTTGGTTTCACATTGATTTCTTTTGCATTTATTAAACATAAAAATGCATAAACCATGAGTTTTTCAATTCGGATTTTTTCATTTTTGATTTTATTAAATTTCATTTAAAATTGAATGAATTGCAATTAAAAATGTGTGAAGGATATCAAGTGCTGTTCGTCACTTTGCCTTTGTATGTTTTGTTTCTTTTTGTGCGTGTTTTTTTGTGTTTTCAGCTTCAATAAATTGATTTTTCTGCTTAGAATTGCTGAGAAAAATAAATGAAATTTAAATTTGATTACGTATCTCAAGTTCATTTGATTTATTTCTGTCTGAAAATTAAGCGAAAGAGGTCAAAAAGTCTCGTAAGCGAAATATTATTGTTTGGAGTTTGAATATTTTAAGGCCAATTAAATCACAGGATGGTCACCTTCCCCAGCCAAAGCGAACAAAGTATCTATTATAATTACAAAAAAACATTTCCTGACGTGTTCGAAAAAATAATATTTTTTTTATCAGCAACGAAAACTTTTACAACCACAGTTTTGAAACTAGCGATAACTGTAAAGTTAAAAAAAAAACTTTTTTTGTTTAATGCACTCTTTAACGTTAAACAAAATAATATTAAATTATCGATAGTAAAAAAAATTTGAAGTTATCGATAACGATAACTTTTACAACTACCATTTTGAAAGTATCGATAACAGTAATGTTTTTAATTAAAAAGCTTTTTTGTGTAATGCACTGTTTAACGTTTGACAAAATAATATTAAGTTATCGATAGCAAAAAAATTTAAGTTATCGATAACAATAACTTTTACAACAACAGCTTTGTTTTTATAGTACATATAATTGGAACAAAAAAAATTTAATATAAATAAAATGTTATCGATACATAAAAATTTCATTTTAAGCAGATTTCATGGCCGGCCGCAGTCCCGCATTAAAGTAGAAGGTCATTTCCAAATACCGAGCTTTATTTTATCTATTTAATCGTTTAAATCTAATTTATTATCAACTCTTAGAATCTACATTTTAAGATAAATAATATTATTGTTATTTTTTTATTATTTAATCTTTGGTTTTTTTTAACTTCCGCCTCAGAGTCCCCCAGCAAGAATGCACTTAAATGTCTACAATTTTCAAATCACAATTGTCAATAACGAACGTTCTTGGGGCCAACCAGCTTTACCAGTTCCAAAAGTTTGGCGGTCAATTTTGCTTTATTTAATTTTCTATGATTTTCATTTTTGGTGGATTGAAAAAACCTTGTTTGAAATTCATGCTTCCTTATCTGTTCATTCATTTGAGTCTCACACACACACACACATGACATTAAAACATTTTTAGCACTTTTCAACTTTTGAAAAGTGTTAATTCAATAAATTAATTATTAAAAGTAATAAAAAAAAACTACACGCATAGAAACTGATTAAATATTTAAAATTGACTATATAATTATTAAACTAAATAAGTTCAAAGACTTATAAACGTCACAACAGCGTTAATCTTTCAAGCAGACTTTTAAATAGACAATCCAAATTTAAATATGTTTGGTTTTGTGTTTGATTTGAAGGTAAAAACTTTGAAGCGGAGGCCTACAAATTGTTGTTAAACTTATTAAAACAAGAGAAGAAAAAAAAAACAAAAAAATTATGACTATTTAAAATCTAAAGCGAACAGCTTAAATCTTGTTTAGACGGAAAGACAACATTTTTCATTGAATATGTTTGATAATGAGTCGCGGCGGCCTTGACCATAAACTATGAAATTAAATTTAACCTTTACATTCATTGTTCAAACAAATAAAATAAAAATATTAAATTGCGCTTAGTAACTCCAGCACTGAATTACGTGTGTACTTTGTTGGCACCAGGGAAAGGTGGTGGAACTTTTAGCAAAATACTTTTAAGCAGCCAGACAAGACAGCCCAGCCCAGCTCAGCTCAGCTCAGTCCCGCCAGCACTTTCTGAGTTTGTTTGTTGTCTATTGAATTGTACTTAAAAATCTTATCAATTGCTTTATAGAATTTTAAATTAATTTTCCAGACACCTTTTTATTTTTGTTTTTTTTTATTGTTTTTTTTTCATTGCAAATCATTTTGTTGAAAAATTCTTTCAATATATGATTTGAGAAAAAGGAAATAAAGATGAAGTATTTAAATTCAGACAGACAGACAGACAGTATATGCATTGAAGTGGAACGAACATATTGGTGAAGTGAAAAGCTAGAATTCGTTAAGAGATCCTCCCGAAAGTTTAAACTGGTAAAAAGTATAAATAGCATGAGACTGCAACATACAGAGTGGGAAAAAATAATAAGTACGCCCTCCGGCTTTGGTTGGGTTAAAATCGTCGGTGTACTGGCGTCCAACAATGACCCGTTATAAAACCTACCAGAAGCCAAAAGTCTTTTCTCGTCACCGATAATAAAAGTTTAGTTGACTTTGGATCATAGAATCTCCACATAACTTTGTATATCTTGCACGTTCCGATGTTTCCCCAAACCGCCTTAGATTTTTTCTGTAGAGTCTGTATATTTTTTAATCACCTTTATTGTGCTTGACGTTTTTGTGGCGAAAGTCGGACGTTTTTAAAAAATGGTGCCGTAGTAGGCGAAAACGACAATATAGTATGTATACGACACAAAATGTCGTTAAAACGGTAGTGTTTGGCGTATTTGTGTGTCAAAAGTTTCTAAAATTGTGGTTAAGAATTTTCTTCACGACATAATTCAATTTAATTAATTTAATTTTAATTAATTATTTATAAACAACTGTTTTTGAAATTTTTTGCAACAAGTTGTTTCATAAACAATATTTTTCTTTTACAAAAATTTTACGGTCGAAAATTTTACACGGTAACATAAGATTTTAAATTCGACAGCAACTACGACAGTTGGCGTAAGGCGACTACAGCATAATTGAACTCCTCGTTTCGCTAATTCGCCCGTCTGCTCGTTACCTTCTAAGCCCTGGTGTCCACGAACTTAAGTTGGTACTAAGTATATCTATCCTTTGGGTCCCCACCCTCTTGGACAATCAAAGAGTACGTATATTCAGCGGAAATTGCCCTGATTAAGAACGCTGGCATTTATGATCAGGTAACTATTTTTCATGGTTGGGTTTTTTTAAATACAACTGCAATTAAAACTTTTATTGGGTAATTTTCGCAAAAAGCTGAATTGTCTTTGGGAAAAATAATAAGAACAAAAATGAATTTACACTAAGACAAAGAAATTTTCTGGTGATGTTTATTCAGTGTTGGTTATATGGAAAGTATGTAGTGTCCTGAACGATGTCACACGTATTCACACGACATTGTGGGCCTGGCAGTAACTATGGTTTTAGCTAATTAAATATGGTGGCAAGAAGTGAACATACTATGTATGTGTGGAAATATTTATGTGCCGACAAGTCGCTAATCTTCTCCCAAGAAGCTTAGGAATGAAGTGGAAGGTACGACCCGCGACTCCCGGTATAGCGCTGGCCAATATAATTTATTACAGAAAAGAGCAAAAAAAATCACTCGGGCGGATATATGTATGTATGTACCTATAATTACCTAAACTGTGAATAGACGATGACATGTGATGGAATGTGTCCCCTCTGGCTGCCCACCGCACCTTGGTTACATATACTATTATAATTTATATTACCCCACATCCAAAAAAAATCTGGTTACTTCACCACATTACACAACAATACAAATATATTTAGGCAGACATTATTTGCATGTAACTTCTTCACTCACATGGAAGCATATTTAAGATTTAAAACGTTATAAAAAGGAAAATTTTATTGAAATAAAAATGGCCTCAACCTAACGGTTGTTTGCTTATAATGATAACAATTTGTTTTGGAACACAAATGCAAATATTTGCGAGGATTTTCGCTTGAGCAACCATGCTAGATGGATCTCTTAACAACGAAATAATTACTGACCTTATTTCTCAGGGAAATTATAAAGTTAATGTCTGTTTAGTAGTACCTAATGCACTGTATCTATTAATTCGAGCAGGTGTGTGTGTACATATCTTGTAAAAAGTCGTATTATCTACTGTAAACTTAACTAATGTTGTGGAGTTTCAAAATAAAAGCTTCCGTTTCTGCTAATATTATTATTTATTTTTTATATTTTATGACGTTTTTTTTTCTTAATGAAATGTAACATTTCTTTTACTTTTTATCAAAAAAATTGCAATTCGATGTTTTTTTAAGATACAATAATTTCTAATAAACTCACTATTTCAAAAAACCATTATAGGTATTGCAAATTTTTAATAAAAAATGGAAAAAATTTTTCACTTTAATTTAGAATTTAAAATGCAATTAATTTTTTTTAAATTTTTTAATTTTCATAATTTTAATTTTCAATTAAAAATTTCAAACAAATTAATTGCTGCAAATTACGTTCCTAGTGTGCTAATTCAAAATACACATTGACTTGGCCATACAAATCTTTCTTACTGCAAAAAAAAAATTGCATGTGCATACATACATATGTACATACATACACACGAATTTACCTTTCCCACCACCCACTAAACATGGGGAAGATAAAAAACAACGATTTAACAAGACAAAATGTTTGTACATACGTAATATGTACATATGTACATACATACACAAAAAATAAAAAATAAAAAACTGATACGCACACACATACTCGTATTTGTAAAAAGCCAAATAGCAACAACAAAAACAACTTAAACAAATTTTAAGTTCGATATACAAATCACATCACAACAACAAAATCAAAAACGAAAAAAAATAACATTGAAAATAAAATACATACAACAACAACAACACATTTTTCAAGGTTAGGGTTATCATGTTGCCAAGATCAAGGCAAACAGCGCCGGTAACAGCAAACAAATCAACTAAAATGTCAGCCAAAAAGCCAGTGAGTGAGTTGCTCAGCAAGCAGCAGCAACAGCAGCAGACGCAGTCGCGGTCGCTTAACTCAACGGCAACAACATTTGTGTTTTTTTTTTTTTTCAACAGTGAAATTTTGTCAAATTATTAAAAAAAACATCAATTACAATAACAATAAAGGTAAAAAAAACAACAGAACAAACATAATAACAACAACTAAAAGTAGTAGTGCAACTTACGAATTGAATGGCGAATAGCGGGTGATATTCGGTCGTTCCATTGTAAGTAAGCAAGCGTGTGTGTGTGTGTGTGTGTGCGTATGTGTCGCCTACAAAACAAACAACAACAAATGATCAATCAATTAAGAAGGGTGATTTGTTTAGTGTAGTTGTTGTCTTTAAAGATATTTTCCCTCCTCTCATACTTCTACGGTTGTCATGAATAACCGCTTATGTGTTAAAATTTAAGTATTTGTGTTCCATCGTAGAAACAAAACGGCTACACCGATTTTGATTTAGTTTTTTTTTTGCTGATGTGCAGTACATTACTTTTCCTACGTCTTCATGATATTAGGGGAAAGCATCCGAGATGGCATAAGTGGCGCCCAGAATTAGCTGTCAGCTTAAAATGCCACCAGCGAGGAAGTGTACAAAAAACTAAAAGCGCGGTATCCAAAAGGGTGGCAAAAAATATTTTGGAAATTGTGTTCAACTAATCTTTAACCCCAGGGGCTCAACTTTTTTTTCGAATTCGAACCACCTTCATGTGCATACCAGGGAACGAAGCCAACATAACACTAATAATTTCCGTCACTATTTTACGTCACCTTTTTTAAATTATTTTCATACAAAAAATCAACTTTAGCTGCGCTGCGTTTTGACTTAACTGCCCAAAAATATTTATATACATATTTTCTGTAATTATTTTTCCTAAACTTTGTTTAAGTGCATTTTGTATATCTGCTTAGGTATTTACCATAAAATATAATGAAAATCAGGTTAAACATACAGGGTGGCCAAAACTAATGAAGGGGTTTGAGTTAATTATAACTTTTTATTTAATTATTTTTATTATTAATTTATTTTCTTTTTTTTTACATACAATATATTAATGGAGAGTATTTTTAATTTAATTATGAAATATTATATCCCGCAAGTGGTGGCCATTTTCCGTTTCGCATATTCGGGCTCATCCCAAAAGATTTTCTATAACCTTTCGCAAAACTTCGGGTGTTTTTGCTTTCGTTGCGTATACTGTTTTTTAATTGCTGGATGGTTCTAAACTTATTAATATAAAATTTTCCTTTCAAATAAATCCAAAGGAAACAGTCTGGAGCGGTTAAATCCGGTGAACGCGGAGGCCAAATAAAATCGCTTGTACGCGAAATAAGTCGTTCACCAAAGATGTCACGTAAAAGAGCCAATTAAATTTTTTGACAAGCTGATATTTGTATGGAAACATTTTTATTAAATGCAAAATTCTTTGCAGCGACTATCGTGTCAAACGTCTCCTGTTTCGGAATACTCTCTTGTACCCGTTCAATATTGTCATCCGTCTACACCGTTCGTCGTCTGCCACCACGAAGGTTTCGTACTGCCCCTTGTTGTGAAAAATTTGTCACCAGACTCGAAGAGTCCAACCCGCACATTCAAATAACGACGATATGCAGTCAAAACAATGGACCGCTGATTTGAGAAATAAAGTTCACGGATTTGAGCACGTTGTTCAATTTCCAATACTGCTCCATTTTAAATTCCCCAAGTATTCTTTACAAAATAATTAAAAGAAATAAAAAAAGACGTGTGGCACTCGGGGACAGCCGCGGCAAAGCGGTGATATTAATTCAAGTTACACTTTCTTGATTCGGTGGCCGCGCTTAAAGCCTGCGATAAAAGCTATGCAATAGCTTAAAAACCTACGAATTGTCTGTTTGTTGGTGTATATAATTTTTTGTCAACCACGATTGCTCGTAAGTACGCCATTTTGTGTTTTCTTCCATGTAAAAATTTGTTCTGGCAATACTGTATGTTAATGAATTCATTAGCCTACTTTGGGGGTTAACATATGCGAGGCGATTCAAATACTTAAAAAAACAAAAGACTTAAGAAACAAACTTAGTGTTAGGTTTTATTTTCGTTACGGAATTTCTTGATTCGGTCGCCGCGCTCAAAGCCCGTGATAACAGCTATGCAATAGCTTAAAAAAATAGCATAGTAAAAAAGTTATAAGGAATTCAAACATCTTTGGTAATTTCGGGTCTTTGAGAGAATTTCTAATGCCCCATGATAAACGAATATCAATATATAAAAAATCACACTTTTGGAGTTATGAAATTGTTGCAGCGAATGAAATGAACGAAATGCTTTTAGTTCCTCTTTCTGCTACTTCTGATAGCTAATTAATTTTGACACTGAAAACATAATTATTTAAATATTTTTGTATTTTGCATTTAATGGCAGAATATTAAAATTATGTGACAAATAATTGTGTTAAATGCCCGTTTGTTTAAATGATTTATAGATATTTAACAGCAGCTGCTGTGAATATCATTTTGAAAAATTAAATAAATTACTTTTGTTTAATTGTTTTTGAAATATTTACACATAATGAATCTTTTAAGGCGTAATAATAAAATAATTAGTATTAAAGTAAATCTAACAAATTAATAAATATTAAGGTATTTAGATATCGTTTCCTCAATATAGAAATGCCCTAACTATTTTTATTTTTTCAAAATCGAGTTTTTTACATATTTCGAAATTCGACCGCCAGTTTAAAGGTTGCAATCATTTAAAGAGCAAAATCCACCTGATTGCTCATTCCCATTCCCATGGAAAGAACAATAAACAAAATAATGATGCATACAAATACGTTCATTTATTTTGCTTTTGCTTGAAGCTAACACATCCATACGTAATGAACATGCACGTCCTTATTTAATTCTCATTCCCTTTCAATTCTGTTCTCTTTTTCTTTTTCAACTTCACTCATTTGAAGAGAAAAAATCTTATTACTCATATAAATATGTAAGTACTCTTAAACAAACACTCATGGCTTTGCTTATGTTTTTACTTGAACCAATACTGAGATACGTGAATGTACGTGTGTATTTCTAGCATTTGTAGTAGTGTTAACTTCAGGATCCTTTTACTTCTTTAATACTGAACCGATTTAAATAATAAATAGTCGGGTCACTAAAGCTCAAAAATGCTTACAATTTGGCAAAAAAGAATGAAGAAAATCGATTGTCAAACAAAAGAGAAAAAGGAATCTTAAAATGTGTCTTTACCTATTTATATTCAAAGAAATATGCAAAAACATAGATTTTGAAAAAGAAAAATAGTTAGGACCTTCCCATATTAAAGGAGCGGTATATAGTTACGCATTTGTGTACATAAAGCAGATGGCAATGCAATGGAAAGTTTTCTAAAGTCATGTCGATTTGTTCGTAAGCAATCGACTACAAAAATTGTTCTAGTGCAGCTGTTCTTAAGTAGCCTGCCATGCAAGTGATTCTAAAAATTGTAAAAGTCATATTTGTTATACGAGTACATAATAATATGCTGACTGGTCTGACGAGTTCCAAATTCTTATCCATTTTGTTTACTATTTCTATTTGTTATCAGATGTAATTTTGTTTATAATTTCATCAGCCGTGGGCCCATGCGAAAACTAAATAATATTTGTTTAAGGTTTTTATTACTGGTTTTTTTTAGTTAATTTTTATTATTTATAGAACTAAAGCCAGTGTTGCCAAGTATTCATATTTATCTATTTAGGGAAATTCGGTTTTCCATAAGAACTGTGTGTAAGAAAAATCTCAGATTAGTAAATTTCTTAAAACAATTCGTATTTGCTAGTACGGACCTCTAAAAGAAATTTGTTTCATTTAATGACTATTACAGATCTATTAAAATAATGGATGGTGACTTTATTCCGTTAAGCATGCGACTCTTTTCATCATACGGGAGCCACCGTTGATTAGTAGACAGCGTCGCAGGTTCGATTCCTGCCTAGACACACCCTGGGTGTTTCTGCAGACAAACCAAAATGGCTTCGCGGTTTGTGTTTGTTCTTAAAAAAATGAACAAAAAAAATTTCGTGTGAACTGCTGCCAAAAGTCAATTAAAAAAATTAATGCGAAATAACTGCAAAATAATACCGCTGAAGTTGTACTCTGTGCATTTTGTGAAAACGTACGAAATGTTTCTGGCAGCATTTTTTTCCAACTATAAAATGTTTCCGGGCAAATATTTTCCAATTGCGAAACAATATAAGTCTGTGTTCACACACGTCATGTCTTATTGACATGATCGCTACTTTATAGGCTAGAGAGACGAGGGGAAAAGAAACGGGTACTCAGCTGCATGTACCGTCATTAATTTTTCCTCTCTCATTCGTAATTTTAAGCCTGAAGATATTTGCAAGTAAATGTTGTCCACAAGGCAGCACTTGTGTGATCATCCATGAAAGTTCAAAGCAGAAAGTGTAAGAATCTTGCCGATAAGACATGACTCGTCTGAACGCAAATTAAGAAGCGTCAATTGTATCGTACGGAATTGAAAACAACAGCTGATCACATATTTTATTTGGCATTGCGGTTTTAATTTTACGTTTGTTGCGTACAAATAATCAAAATAATGGAAAATAGTGTAAATGATCGTCCGATTTACCTGCCTTTTGGAGTCCTTCTTTAACTATTATTGCAGTGAAGGTACACACAGAAAATAAAGCGAATGTAAAATCAACATTGATATCAAGTCATTGTTAATATGTGGAAAAAATCCAAATGAATTTACTTTTAACATTGTTTCAAGTTAAATCAATAATGGTTAAAATTGTTAATTTAGTATTAAAAAATATGTCGATTTAAAATTAATCACACTCAAATAAGATTGTAAATTTTAAATTTTACCTTTCACAGAGTTAAAATAACATTTAACAATGTTTAATTTTGTAAATTCCGTTTTTGTAGTAATAATTACATCTTTTCATGTTATTTCAATATGGCTGCAACATTAATTCTAAATAACTTAATAGTTGATTCGACATTGATTTCGTAAATCTGACAGGATAATCTCTCAATTCAACTTGATTTCTAGGTGTTTTAAGGTAGATAACTATAACTCTTATTTTACTTTAATATCATGTTAAATTTACATGAAACGCTTAATTGTTAACAAAACTAGTTGAATCAACCTTGTTTTAGTTGAATTTACAATAATTTTTTTCTGTGTGTAGAAATATCTTCGTCACCGCCATTAATTTCTTTGGCATCGAGTGTCTCAAGCGCAAAATTAATGATTTGATCATCGCCAGGTGTTTTATCTAACAATAATTCGTTAATATTTGCAGACCAAATGATAAATCATCAAAGCCTTCTAAGCCGGCATCATGTTAAAAGGCACTCGGCTCCTATTTTTAATACAATTTTTTAATTCTGGGGCGCTACTCTCTATTGCGATGCGAAAGAAAAATTATACGAAACCGAACTATTTGTACACTGAAATTGCTTTCGCATCGCAATAGAGAGTAACCCCGCCGATATCGTTAATCCAACACATGCCTGATATAGTCCATAATAGAAAATTTCATCCATCAAATTTCTTCTTTCCAAATTTTTAGTCCAACTCAATTGGCGCCACAACAGAATGAAATAGTTGCTTGGAATCGCCTTAAATCAAATTCGCGTAAAAATAGAATTGGTTGTAATTTGTTTAGAGAAGAAAGCGCAGAAATTTATTTTCTTTGTCCCTGCTGTGCGCATCGTTAGCATAATAAATATATTTTTTCTATTGAAGAAACACTTTAGATTTGTGAATGTCACACTTCGTTCCGTGTATTGTGAACTTTTATTATGACGAACTATTTTTACTGGGCGGTTATTTTCTATTGCGATGCGAAAACGGTTTCAATGTGCAATTAATTCGATTTCGTACCATTTCTCTTTCGCATCGCAATAGAGAGTAACGCCCCCCGGTCCTGCCCTGCTTTGTTCGTTCATTGACAGGTTTCATGGAAAGTTTTTTTTTTTGTTTTTTTATGGCAACCCTACCCGCACTATTAAGCACAAGAATTTTTAAATAAATAAATAACTTTCGGCTTAAATTTCATATTTTTTCGTTTTGTTGACACTTTATTCCGTAAACAAAGACAATTTCATTTTATTACCTATTTATTTACAACAATAAGATGATAATATTTGTATAGTATTTTATCATATTTGTTATACCTGAAGGGAGATAGATCTCTCTTTTTATTATCTATTGTAAAAAATGTTATTATTTAGTTTATTTTTAATAAGAGAAATTAATAACAAAATAAAAGCGAGTAGAAGAAATGTTATCGTACTTTTCTTTTTAAAATATTAATCAGTCAATTGAAACGCTTGAAATGTTGGTTCATTGTTTCAGTGAATTTGCATTTAAAGCGGCCATTGACGCTTCTTTCTGTCTGTCACAATGACAGGGAATTCTTATTATTACTGATATTTTTTATTTGTAATATATTCTTGATATAGAAAATCTATGTATGTGCGTATGTGTGCATGTATGTATGTTTGTTAATAATTTTTATATAAAGAAATAATTATTCATTAGTCATTTTAAAAATATGACGGATGATGATGATGCGCTCGTTTTATAAAAATATACTAAATATCCAGAGATAGAGTTTAGTAACCTAACGACGTTTATTGTTGTTGTTGCTGTTGTTGTTGGTCTTGTCATTGTTTCTTTCTTTCTTTTTTTTTTCTTGTGAAAATAAAATGTGATGAACTCGATTAAAATCGAAACAAACGTGATTGACTTGACTCAAGGACATGTTACAGCCAATAAATGAGATCGAGAGTAACTAATTTTATATTAATTTAACATTTTGAACGAATTTGTAAATAAAGTCGAATTAGAAACATATTGAAAAATGTTGACAATGACTTGAGAAGTGAAAATATTGAGACAAAAAATGAATTTGCAAGAAAAGAAATTAATTTAAAGCGTAATTAAATTAAATTAAATTAAATTAAATTAAAAAAAAAAATTCTAAAACAAAAAAAAAAAACAAGTTGACAAATAAGGCGAATTCATAACAGGAGGTCGTCTTGACAGCTCAGCTGATTATTTCTTGCTCCTTGAATTTCCATGCATTTTGATCTGTTTCGTTTGTCAAAATTTTTTTATGTTTGATTTATAAATAGTGTTTGACGTTGATTTTGACAAAGAAAGCAGGTATTTTTCAAAGCGAATTAAGGCGAGTTTACCTGTTTTGAAGTTGCCTTGGTTGACAAATATAAGTCAATCTAAAGGCTGTCCCAATATTAACGCGAGATTTTAATTTTCCACCATTTGTGCCGTAACGTGTTAGTAAGTCTAAAAAAATAATTTGACGGCTGACAGTTTATGGCTTGTAAAAATGAAGCGTTACACGGCCGAACAACTTGCATTAATTTCATTGAAAAATATCAAAAAATAAAAAACTTTTAATTTAATTAAAATCTTGCGTTAATTTTGTTGTTACACCCTTTATATATATGTATATATATAAATAATAGGCAAACGCCTTTTTTTAGATCCCTTTTACGCACATATTATACCACCGATTTTGACAAAACTTTTATCATTCTGAAGATATTTATTCACAATTGTGCACAATATATATTTTGTTAAAATCGGTTCAGTATTTTGGGAGCTATAAGCGTTTAAAGTTGCTACTAATCAATGCACACTTATTGCACATACATGTATCGGCATCAAGTTGAAAAATACACAAAGTGTTTCGTGTGTGTTTGTCCAATTCGATTTGCAAGGAAATAATGACACAGAGCATTTTCTATGCATACTTTGTAAACAAAAGAGAGCTAATAAGTAAATGGTCGATTGCGTCGGCCATAACACGAATAAAATAATTACGCAATAGAATTCCATCAGAAAATCATTTAAAGGAAATAAGAAAGCCATCGCTATGCTCTTGCTGCACAAGCTGCCATCAAATGTTTCCTTATTTTCTTATAGTTGCTGGCTTGGTCACGCTGCAGGGGGTTTTCTGGCTGTTATACGTTCAAGGCTTTGTGCGAACAACGCCAAATAAATTATTAAAATTTATGACTTAATATTGCAATTTGATAGCACATCCAGTCCAGAGTAATCGCACTATATTTCGATGAAGCGTGCATATCAATCGCTTTCAATCTGAGAACCTCTATACAGGGCTATATGGCATTTATACCACACATCAAAATCTAGTACTTACGAAAGAGATTTCGAGCAAATCTTGTAGATTTTGACTAGATTTTCCATGTAAAACAAAATCTACTTCGCCGCTAAATCTTGACGAAATCCACCCCAAAATCAGGGGGCAAATTACGGCATTTGATATTGAATGAAATTTCCATACAAATTAAAAAAATTTTGTATGGGATTTCAATTTGTTGAATTTGTAAGGAAATTTCGTTCGATATCGAATGCCGTAGTTTGCCCCCTGTTCTTACTCAGTGATGGAACTGATACAAATTAAACTGAAAAATACTACGCTGCTCAATAATGATATTTGGAAAGGTGTGCTCGCCTCGCCAGCTTTTTGCATTTGATTGATAATTTTTTTGTATGGAGTTTGACACTTGAAAATGAAAATGCCAATTAACTATTTTTGCTATGGCTACGAAATCATGAAAAATGTCACGAATAAGCCGATGTAAACGGCACAGATTTTGATAGAGATTTCAATTGAAATCTACTAGATTTCGTGCTGTTGTAAATGCACTATTAGACGATAGCTGGTATTTCAGCGAAAGGAGTCATTTAACTCTCTCAATCATTAACATTCTTTCAATAACAATAAACATTCCAACTTGACAAATTGGCGCATTTCAAACGCTTGCTTGCATTTAAATTACAAAATACGATGTTGTAAGAACGTACGACATAATAACCATAATAATAATAATAATAATAATAGTAAGTAATCACGTATTTTCAATTTAAGATTTTATATAAATTTTCTATTATTATTTTCCATTTATTAAATTATTTAATGTTTCAATTTTTTTCGTTTCCTAATTACTCGGGCATGTGCTTTAAAAAACACACACAACACATTTGCCCCATCACGACACGTGTTAGTTAGTTCATGACGTCAGAAATGGAGGGAAAAATAGTATAAAAAAATACTACCTATTTAAATAAAAAATAAAAAAATAATCAAATTCAGTTGTTTATTTCAGCAAGAAGAACAAGTTCTAAATAAAATACACTCATACACTCATACAGCAGGGGGAGAGAAAAGCAAAAACACATAATAAACTTCTAATAGAAATTAAAATGGGAAAAAAATCTAAATCAAATCAAACTGCTCGTGCTTATAAACATGGAAACAATAATACTTTCAAGGTCATCTGATACTTAAAATATGCGCGAGAATATTAGCAACTACAAAAACAATAGCGACAGTAATAACAATTAAATGAATAAATATTTTTTAACGGCCGCTGACGAAATGCTTGCTAATTTTTTTTTATTATTTTTGGCGTAGGGTTTCTTCTTCGTTTTTTTTTTACTAAAATTATGTGCTGCCGAAAATGAAGAACATTACGAGATTCGTTAGGACGCAGCCATTTGCAATTTTCGTATCGCACGATATCTTTCCGCTAAGCCTTATTCTTCTTATTGCTTTTTCACTTAAATTATGTGCTGCCCAAGATGAAATTTTTTGTGAGATACGTTATGGCGCAACCGCTTGTAGTGACAACGATATCTCCACAATTTCCGTGGCGCATGATACCTTTCCCCAGTCGCTTGCGCTGACAAAGATTTCTTTAAAGTTTTCGTATCGAGCGATTTCTTCCGACCAAACCTTTTTTGTTCGTATTTCTTTTTTTTTACTTAAATCATGCGCTGTCAAAGGTGAAGATTGTTGAGAGATTCGTTAAAACGCAGCCATTTGCAAATAACAGCAATATCTGCACAATTTCCGTATCGCACGATATCTTTCCGTAAAACCTGTTTTGTCTTATTTTTTTAACATAAATTATGTATTGTCGAAGATGAAGATTGTTGTAAGATCTGCTATGGCGCAGACGCTTCCATTGACAACGATTTCTCTAAAACTTCCATAACGCACGATATCTTACTGCCACAAACTCTTCTTTTAATTTCTTTCAAAGAACGAAAATTTTAATATTACGTTGTCGCACGACATCCTTCTCGCAAAAGTGTTTTCTTTTACTGATTTTTTTTTCAAATTATTCTTATATTCTTAAGGTCGAAAAAATACCTTTTTTTTAAATGAATCTAATTTTTCTCGAGCTATAGGTCAATTTTTTATAAAAAAAAAAAACGTTTATAAAATTTTTTTATTTAACCGATATTTCGCCACATCCTTGTGTGGCTTCTTCAGGGAAATATTAATATTTAAAAAAAAAATACATATATTAATATTTCCCTGAAGAAGCCACACAAGGATGTGGCGAAATATCGGTTAACTAATAAAATTTTGTAAACGTTTTTTATAAAAAATTTACCTATAGCTCGAGAAAAATTAGATTTATTTTTTTTTTCTTTTTCTTTTTTTAAAGATATTTACTGTCAAGATTCGTTATTGCGAGAATGTTGGCAGCATATTTCAATATCGTGCGTTATCTTTTCGGCAAAAGTTTTTTTCTATTTTTATTCCTTTTTACTTGTACGATAAGACAAATACAACAAAGCAAGTTAGAGAGTTATTGTGTTGTTTGGTTTTCATTTCAGTTCCAAAATTGTTAAGTCCAATGCCATTGTATAACCTTCACCATGGGTCTACGAATCCATAAAACATTTGTATGTATTCCGGATCCTTATAGGTAGGGGAAGTCGATTTAACGATGATTCAGAATTGTTAAAAAAAATCCTTCATATACGAGTATTGAGGTATTACAACTTGTCGTTAGTTATATGCAGGATTTTGTCTGCCCGATAAATAGCTTTGCATTATTACAACTTTCATTTTTTATTGTTATCATAAATAATAAAAATATTTAATGGCTAAAAAAATAAATGAAGGTTTTATAATGCAAAGCCATTTATCGGTCCGACAAAATCCTGCATTTAACTAACGACAATTTGTAATAATGGCCCTAAATAAGCTAAAAATCTGAAATAAAATTAAACCAAATATCGTTGTATAAAAAGCAAAACGCCCTTAACTCGATTAAAATTATTTTCAAGTAGCAGAAACAAAAAGCATCATAAAATTAAAATTGTCTTTAAAACAAATTTCTTTAATGCAATAAAACAAATTCTGATTTTTTTTGTGATATATTGTGATGAAACAAACCGGAACTAATAAAAAAATCGGTATGGAATTTCATATTAGTTAGAGCGTTTTGCATTTTAGGTAACGAAAAATATTTAAATCAATGATTAAATACCTTCAAAATGATTTTGAAAAGTCATTAAAACTAAAGAGGACTCACGAAGATACTATTTAGATACACAATATCAAAGTAAAGGTATTACAATTATATACTGCAGACAAGCTCTGTAACTTCGCGGGGTTAGATTTAAGAAAACATTGTATGATAATATATGTTTTCTGAAAAAATACGATACATTTGCCAAAATCACATCACATATTATGTTGGAATTAGTGAAAATTGTTTGTATGTGTAACACCGATGATGCCGATATAGATTTTTGGCATGCTTGACAAGCATATATTGCTATTTCCCTTCAAGTACTTATGCATTTTTAACAAGATTGCAAACACAACAGGTGTATTGTCTGCAGCCAGCCATACTGCTTGATAATACAAAACAAAATTAAAAATTACTGCTTGGCAAGCACACGTACACGAACTTGATATCAAGCATTTGGACAAAAGTTCAGCGCCCTTAAGACTCGCAAATAAATCAGTTATACTGCAAGAATGATCAAAACAAAATAAGAAAAAGATTATTAAATTAAGAAGAAAAAAAAGCAAGAGAATTCTTTAAAAGCAGCCAGACATTTTCGTCAGCATTCTCGCTGACTTTTCTTAAGTTTCGTTGATATTAAAAGATAGCGGACGCCTATCACTGTTGCAATTTGCTCTGACACAATTTCCAGCATCAGACATTTACAAAGTATAACATTTCAGAAAAAGTTTAAAACGAAAGTGAAATTCCTTAAAATGTTTGTAAATATTTTCACTTGGACCACAAATCAATGCGGTGGCTTCCAAAAAAAAATTTGTTACAAACTTCGCACAATATCTGCATTCAAATTCTCTTTGTGAGTGTAAACACTTCGTTATCAAATTTTTTGTGTTCTATTAATTTATTTATGATCAAATTATATCATTAGAATATCTAATACTTTATTGCGTAAAAAATCATATCGCATGCTCGTATTAAGACTTTTGAGGGGCAAAGTAATACGAGTACACGCACACAAATTCAAGTATTTTTCTATGGATGTAATTGTATGTAAATGTAGTAAAATATTATTAAATTGGGGGCTGGTTGGAAAACAAATCTTATTATTTTTTTGTTTTGGTGTAACTGAAGGCCGAATGAAATAAATGCCACACAACTTCCGCATTTTAAACAATTAAATGGATGTGGGGGAAATACAAAAAAATCTTTGCGTACAATTTATTGAATTATTAATTAATCTACTGTATTTAGATAAAATTGTGTGAACAATTTTGTGCATATTAGGAAATACACATACGTACATATGTGCTAGAGATAGGATCGTGAGTGACTTTTCAATCACGCTTATGAACGCTCACGATAATATAACCGTAACCACAGCTCCAGTAGCTGTAGCCGACGCTGGTGTAGTACTAATAACTGGCAATCGAAGTGTTTAACATTAATATGGCCGAAGCTGTGCGATGATGAGATTTGTATTCCTGCTGGTCCAGCATTTTCCAATTGTTTTATCATCGCAGCTCATCGCGCAGTAAAGTCGAAACTTTGTTTGCGTATACATCTTCTCGACTGCAACTGCTGCTTCCGCCACCTGTCTGTCGAACAAACTGACATAAGAAATCATTGATTATATTCTTTGTTGGTAACAAATTTCGCACTATTTGTACCTTTGCAGATACGTTTCGAGCTGTCGTATGCGAAATACTTCCAATTTTCCTCAACATCTTTTCTTTTCACATTTTCATTAGATTTTTTCTTTTAATTTTCTTCAAATTTGTCAACCGTTTTTTACACATCTGTTCAAATTTTTAAAGCAAATTCTGATGCAGACTACTTGATGTGAAGCTGCCTTGACTTTTGTTGTGTGTCACAAGCACAAAGAAGACCAGAGATGACACGAGACTGAATGCTGTGGAGTTGTAGTTGTTGTTATTCTATCCCTGTCGCACAATAATCTAATATTAACCACAAACTACTAAGTCCCATTTCACATATCGGCAATTGAAAAACAGACAGACGAAGTTTGTGGAATAAGGAGCGAAGTTGCAGAGTGTGTAGTACACGACCCTCTGTACCGAAAATTTTGTTGTTTCTCTTTTGTTATTTTTGCAATTTTCACTTTTTTGCTTTACATCATAATTCTCAAGCCCAAGCCGTCTTCTTCGGAAGAATCTTTTGTGCAATAAACTTGTTTTTCCTTTTTTTTATCAAATTTCATTTTTATAAAAAATTGTTTTATATGTTTTTGGTAATTTAATTAAGTCACAGAATAAAATAAATATGTAATAATGAGTAAACAAACTGCGAAATGGATGAAAAACGAATATGAAAAAATTTCTGTCTGTCTATTAATTTCCAATATATGAAAGCTTCAGGCAAAATCTAAAATATAGCTACAGCCATAGTTGGGCAAAATACATGATTTGTGGTATTTAAAATAAAAAATACGTATTTGTATTTCAAATACTGCCCAGCCCTGGTGGCTACAGCCAACTTCAGGTTGACAGCAGTTACGAGTTGCAAAACCCAAGAGAATTTCAAAGAACATGAAAGAGCGCACCCCTTCCCAATTTTCTCTCCTTACTCACCCACAAACTAAGACTTTCTTAGTGTGAACCGAGACTAAACTATTTGCCTTTATTTAGTTCATTTCTTTTATTATTTTTTCTACACAAAGATCTGTAACAAAGATTTTTATTTTTTATTTATACATATATTTCATATGATTATCTTGAAATTCGGGAAATTTTTTATTCAAATGAGTAGAGAATCGTGTTGCAGAAATTTCTCAGACGTCAAAATTTTTTCCGAAACAAATGGGTGAAACCAACCTTTAGGAAAAACAACTTTCTCTATAGTGCTAATTTTTTTAACGCAACTGTGTGTGCATTTATGCATTTCGTTTTAAGGAATTAATTCCCATATTTATTTTATTTATTTTTTTTTTGTTTTTTTATAAACAATATTTTGTTTAAGCAAACAAGTTCACGTTGTTTTGAAGTGCAAATACGGAGGTCTAGTTATAAAATAAAAATTAAAATAAAACGAAAATCATAAACAATAATAAAAATCTTTAGCTGAAAATGCATTTTGCACCCGGCATTTGTTAAGACAATAATGAAAGTGGAGCAAGAAAAAAACAATATAGAGGACAACAACATAACGATATTGATATTGAAATTCAATATGAAGCGATTTGAATCGAAAATACGCAATAAAATTAATAAACAACACAGAACTCCCTCTCAGGTTGTTGAAGAGATTAAGCAAGAATTGCAACCGAGGCATTTAAGGCTACAATGCCTGTTTGATGTCCAGGAAGGTGGGCATTGTCCCTCCCCACAGCCTTAATGTAAACTGATTACCAAGCCGGATTGGTCTCCATACTAAAAAATAAAGTTTGTACAAAAAGAGATTATTAGCCTTGCTGAAGGTGCAAAAAAACAATGACACGTCGCATAAATCAGCCCTTTCTGCGCGGATTTTAAAGTGAACCCCCCCAGTCAATACTTTAATTAAGAAACTGAACAAAGTCTGCCACTTCAGGAGCAATCGCTGATGGCCCACAATAAAAATCGTCGGCAGTAACTTCAAATACTCTCTTTTTTTTGGCATTTTTCATATGAAACATGCATGAGATTTCATGAATACACGCTAACATTGTTAAGAGAATGAACGTCTAAAATTGAGAGCATAAGAAAATTTGCTTCAAAAACAAAATAGATTTTGTTTTACGACCGCATTCTCTGGCAAAATTCTAAGTCAAATTGTATGGGAAACATCGTTCAGCTCCAGTTCTGTTTCATCATTTATTCTCAATGAATACACAACCTATTTTGTAACTGCAAAAGCTCCAATCTCCAAACAGTTTTAACAAATTCAAATTAACTGCTATCGCAAGACAAGCTCTTCGGAACTTGTCCACATGAGTTTGAAATTTGTTCATACTTTTCGTACTATTCTACAGCTTACTGTCGGCCAAAGTTCGCCATAAATTATTATGATTTTCATGTGTTTTTTACATGTCTAGCTGATGATGATTTAAAGGTCTTTGAACTTTTACTCGGTAAACTTAAAAACAATACAATTTACCTTTCAGTCACAACGATAGTTTCAGTTTCAATATATATTTTTTTTTTCATTTTTGCATACTTTTTAAAACAAAAATATACAATAACAAAAAAAAGTAATTTTGTTAATTCAACATTTCAACAGTAAAACACACATTTTTTTATTTAGCCCTGACATTAAAAAGGTTTACTTGCTAATTTATAAAAAAATAGAAATAAATGACTTTTGAGTTCAATAAAATTATTGCAACGGAATGAAGAAAAAAAAAAATAATGAATCAAAGAAAAAATAAGCAAGAATGCTACATTCGGTTGTGCCGAATCTTATACACCCTTCAGCAAAGTCTGCATTGAGAAATATATTTGGCGACGAAAGAATTTTACTGTACATAATTAAGCAATATTAAAGCAAGAACAGCTGTGAGAATAGAAATACAGTACAACCTCGTTAGTTCATACGAGTACAGAGCTTCTTCAATACGACAAACAAATCGGCTAAGAATTAAACGAACAACTAAACCAATTAGTATAAATTAATTATTTCCTTTTCCGTGATGAAAAAAACTAACCAGTCTGTCTATACGTTGCACCTTTCGAATCGGAGGAAGTTACATAATAAACCTACGGGAAATATTTTACCAATTGTCCTGAACGTACCTGTCCTATGACTGGTGAAAATGGGCAATACCACAGGACAAGTACGTAAAGGTTAGGTGTAGAACCTGTCACCGAGTATTTTAGTTATTGTCAATTGACACCCTCCAATGACAAAGCCTTACATGGCCTTGCGGTACCTCTCATATAAAGTTCCGGAACTCGAACCGGTTGCTAGTCCCTGGAAACCAGTCACGTGACGTATCCTGTGACAGGTTCCTTTTTCTCTAGGGAATTGTAATTGTTTGCTGCTGCAACATGTCTTGTGAGCCGGCAGATGCTTGCGAACTGGTAGACGGTTGTGCGGTTGCATGCTACGAGCCTGTAGAGAGCTGTATGCTGGTTGACAGCTGTTGATCTGCTGGCAGTCGCTCTGAGCGCGAAACTGTGGCTATCTGACGCTGTAGTGACCGAGGCGTAGAGTAGTTCCCCCCGTAACGCTTAAAGAGGATTTGCAATAATTGCATTTGACACGATTTGCTACGCCCCACGGTGGCTGAAAATCGTTTTTCATTGGCCAAAAGTCTTTTTTTTTTTTGTCACCGATTTTTAAAATTTTTACGCCCTTTTGCAGCTAATATATCCAGATTAAGGTAGCCAAAAAATTAGGTTAAACTATTGATAATTGTGAGCGTGGCATGCTGTCAAACTCAACGGTTTTTTTTAATTTCAGAAAAAGGTGTTTTTCTTTTGTTTTTTATAAAAAATAAATGGTTACTACTCGCAAGATATCATCGATAATGGCCTGCGGTCTTTTTTATAATGTTGGTAGGATTATAGTCTTTAGTTTTTGTAAGTGGTCAGAGCTCTAGCGTTTAATATTAAGGGCGTTACGGAATATTTATGAAACTACTATATTTTTCTCAAATTTAAACTTTAGTGGAATAGAACTTCTAGGGAACAAAAGGGAACAAGAAATGTATACCACCCGGAGAAAGGTGAAAGTGTCCTCTTTACCGCTATATATACTTTTGCACCCGTGACGAGCCGTGTGTAGAACACTTTTTTCATTTTAATGAAATTACTCCAAAGTACTCGTATACAATGGTGTATATAATTTTCACTTTTTTGCCTAAAAGTTTATGTTTTTTACTTTAGACTACGTAAAACTAAAAAAATTAAATATAATACCTGCGAAAGGGTTTAATGGCTTTGTTTTGATCAGCCAAAAATTGGTAATAAAATTATCACAAATTATCACAAAATTCTACAGTAAACATATGATCTGTTTCTAAATTTACCTGTTATCAAATGTTAGGGTCAACCAAAGTCATAAGCAATTTTATAACAATAATCGGGACATTAAACCACTAAAAATAAAAAAACAACCCAACAACAAATATTGGCGAGATACTAATCAGTTTTACCTGATATTAAGGTCTGGACAACATGTGCAGTTTTGTGCAATTTAAGCACTACCTGCTATTAAAGATCAATGTGTGAATAACATGTATCTAAAAATGTATAAAACTACGGATTCGATAAGGGATTACTCAGTAATAAGTTAATCCTCTAGGTGTACGGGTAAAACATAACAGACGCAAATAAAAATATTCACAAAAATATGGAGAGCTTCAGTTATAAAGAACTGGCGGAAGAGTATTTTAGAAACAAAAACCAGGAAGATGTTCTTAGTTACGTTAAAATAAAATTAATCTTAAATTCGTGTAGCACCGAAATGCAAGAGCAATTACATAATTTCGTCAAAGCGCTAAATATACGCTACAAAGAAGTTAGCTACAGTAAACAAAACTTTCAAAAAAGAAACTCATGATGCCATTAACAAAGAAGTTAGTGATATTAAGGCCCAAATTGCAACACTACAGCCATTACAATTACAGTTAGATGGGCAGCAAATTGAAGTAAGCTACCAATTAGTGCTGACAATGATAGATGGAAAAGTAGGTCAGGCTTTGACTAACACGAAGGCTGCATCCAGCTGCATTATATGCCAAGCAACATCAACCCAATTAAACCAAATACCTACAAAATCATTAGATAATACCGATGCATATGAATTTGGATTATCACCACTACATGCAAGAATACGACTTATGGAACACATACTAAAAATCAGTTATGATTTGGATTTCGGGTCTTCAGGATCAATAAGAAACAACGAAACCAACAAAGAGTTAAGAAGTTCAAAAAAGAAACATGTTCAAGATGAATATCGCAAATTAGGATTGATTATAGATCAGCCAAAACAAGGGTCAGGCAATACAAATGATGGCAATACCGCAAGAAGATTCTTTTCAGATCCAGAAACATCATCTGAAATAACAGGAGTGGATTTAAACCTTATTTTTAGATTTAAAATAATCCTAGAAGTACTTGCGTGCAATGAATTACTTGACTCTAGAAAATTTGGAGATTATGCTAAGGAAACTGCAAAAATATATACAACCAACTACCCATGGAGAAATATGTCTGCAACAGTTCACAAAATCCTTTATCATGGAGAAGATGTCATTAAATATCATTTGGTGGCACTTGGAGATCTATCAGAGGAGGCTCAGGAAAAAAGGAACAAGGATTACAGATTTTATAGAGACCACAATACTAAAAAAATTTCACGAAATTCAACAAAAGAAGATCTATTTAATATATTATTGGCAACGTCAGATCCGTTTATCTCCAGTATTCGAAATCAATGGAAAGTGGAACATCGGGATTTAGATGAAGAAGCCAAAAAACTACTAAAGAATAGAGATAGAACAGAACAAAATATGGAATATTTGCAATCAATATTTGAGTCAAATGAATAATAATTATAATTGCCTTTCATTGTTATTTAAGTAAGAAAAACATAGTATTAGTAAAAAATAATAATAAACAGAACCTACCATTGTTGCAAATGCTATTAAAATTTATTGCAGTTTTTATTTTTAAAATGTTTTTAAAATTATCAAATTTGACAGCAAAAAATAATACATTTTTCTGTAGTAATAGCAATATTTTTAGATAATATTATTAACGTTTTTCTTTAAGTGTAACCATTCTTTGAGTGTAAACAAATTTGCAAATTTGTCAGCAAAAAATTTTTAATTTTTCTGTAATAGCAAAATCTCCAGTTGATTTTACTATTTTTTTCAGTGTAAAATTTTTTTTAAGTGTAACATTAAAAAAATTCCATTATTACAAAAAATATTTATAATTATTATTAATTTCCAAATATTAAATTTTTTAATAAATAAAAAAATAATAAACCCATATTTCACTCTAAAAGTTAAAAAAAATTCAAAAGTTCAACTTTGACCTAGAATTCCTTAAAAAGTCCTCAATCAATTTTAATGTAATTTAAACTGAGTCAAGCTGAACTAAATATCTATCCAATAAAATAAAAATTACTTCAATATTTTGATCGGTTCAAAAGTTACAGAATTTTGGCCAATGAAAAACGATTTTCAGCCACTGTGCGCCCTCTGTGAAATGTAACCAAATTTCGCTGCTCTTTTTTAATGTAATTTTTTTTAATATTTAATTTTTTTATCATTAAAACACTTTTTAATAAAAAAAATACTTTATGCCACAAACACTTTTTATGAAAAAAGACTGTTAAATCAAATCAAAAAAAAAAAATGATGGCAGTGCCACGGCGATGCTCAAAAGATATACCAACTTTTTAAAACAACTCTTCTTTTCTCTCTTTCTCTCTCTCTCTCGTTATCAATACACAAAATCTCAACTGAAACAAAAGAAAAAGAATTTAACATAAAAAGATCCATGAGCGAAAACCCATCTACAAAATCGCACGGTACACTATTGAATCAAAAGCGTTCTGTAAAATCGCCGGATCACTTCGTTCAATTGATATAATAAACATTTATTCCATGATGGAATAATACAGGTGGGGTCGAAACTGCTTTTAGGTTCGAAGCTGTCAAAAAGCACAAAAGAAAAATGGTAAAATGGTTGCATTTTCTGTTCTATAAAGAATTTTGTTTCTTTTCCTTTTCTTATTTGTATTTGAAACAAGTGATAAAGTGTGTTTTTTTAGCAGTGTGGGTGTGTGTTAGTAATACATAATAAAATTTTGACAGACTCGAACCCAAAAAAAAGTCCGTTAACGCTTCGACACTGCCTGTATTCTTCTACCATGATTTGTTCGTTAAATCGAGAACGTATGTTTATTCATAATAAAGGGTGTCCTAAAATTCCGGCAAGATTTGAATTAAATAGAAAGGAAAGTTTTTAGTTTTTTTCGTTAGTTTTGAGATTTTTCAATGAAATGAAAGTACGTGTTGTTCTTCCCTAAGCTGTCAGCTGTGAAATTATTTTTTTTAGGCTTGCGAACACTTTACGGTACAATTGGCGTAAAATTAAAATCTTGCGTTAATTTTGGGGGACATCCTTTATAAGGTAATCAGTAGAAAATATTTGAGTGTTCGTTAGATGCGATGTTCATCAAATCAAATGTTCGTTAAATCGGAAAACTACTGTACTAGACTCTTAAAAATTTGGTCGCTAAAGTTAGTAAATTGTTTAAACGAATATCCATAAAAAAAGTTATTAGTGGAAGGCAAATCACTTGATTTTCGTTCAGAATTCCAGCAAACGATAACATTCGAGATTGTGGGACAGGTCGGTAATTTCTAACAATTAAAAAAACATGTATGCGATGGAGCTCTTAAAAATATAAAAAAATGTGAAATATTTACAAAACAAAACTGTTTTATTATAAAAAATAAATTATTCTTTTTGTACATCGTTAAAAGAGAACACTATTTAAGAGCGCGTGGTTTTGAAATGCAATTAAGCTTTTAAAATATAAAATATATTGTTTATCTTATTGGCAAAATTTATTAATATCAAATTAAAGCTCTTTACAAAACTTTTTGGGAAAAGCTTATCTCAAACGGACTTAAGTTACATATTTTTTTTTTTAATTTTTTAAACTGCCCTGAATTTAGTCACAACATTTTTAAACGTTTGAAAATTGTTTTAAAAAATACTGAGCACTTGCTTGAAATTTTAATACAATTAATTCCTATACTCTTTTCAAACGTGTACATTATTCGTGTGTTCTGTTGGCCAGTGTTAAACTGTGATTCAAATAGTATTTTTGCTTGAAAATTTTACATGAAGTTTTTACGACTTACATAAGTATCTATATTATTAATAGGCAAATACGTTTTTTAGATACCTTTTACGGCCGTAATACTAAACCGATCTTGGAAAGATTTTTATGTTTTTAAACGGGTTGTTACACTGATGTGCACAATCTTAATTTTATTTAAATTGGTTCTATATTTAGGGAGCTAGAATCGTTTAAAGTTGCTCCTAACACATGCACACTTATTACACATGCATGTATCAGCTTCAGGTTTTAAAATAAAGAAATTGTGTATGGGTTTGTCCAATTTGCTTTTGCATAGAAATGAGACAGTTTTTTTATATATTCTTTGTATTAAGACAAAATTTTAAGTAGTTTATTTAGAATGTTTTTTGATTTTGTATTTTATCGTATATATTTGTGTAAATGCTTAATATTTAATTACTAGAATGCGATCGAATCGCCGTCGATCGCTTGATACACTAGTATTTATAAAACGTAAAAAGAATTCGTACAATTTTATGACAAGTGACTTTTTGACTCTTGAAAGTGCTTTCAAGCATTACTTACGCGTTTCTTGATTTAAAAAAAAAATAAATATTAAAAAATTAATGAGATATTAAAAATTTTTCGCCTTTAAAAACTAAATTTCATGCATTAATTGCAAATAAATAAAATGATCAAATGGAAAATTTCTACTTTCTGTTAAGCAAATATTCTTTTAAAACTTGTTTGCTGGGTTGCTAAAGTATATTGTACGAGAGCTTACATTACACCTCACCTTTTTCACGAACCATATCCATATCTGTGATTTTGCTTTTGTAAATTTTCAACAAATTTTTCATGTTCCACAAAACTATCGACCATCTTTGTAGGTTTTCCTCTGAATTTTGTTACAGTTTACACGTTTCACAGAACACTAACTTGAAATTTTTATTAAAAAATGTTTATTAAACATATTCACACATTTTAATTGCTTAAATTTGATTTTAATCAATAATATTTTGCACATTTTCATAACTTTTACAATTTTCACAGCCCTCGATTATGTAAAATTAAAATAATACTGAAAAGTACCGCTAATTTTGTGAACAGGGTGTAACAAATATCAATTGTATTGCGAAGTACAGCTGTTTTGTTTCCATGTGTTTGTGTAAGCAAGAGCGTGGTTAGGAAAGAACAAGCAATAAATAATAATCAAAACAAAACATTAAACGTTTTTAAACGTGGATTTTAATATAAATTTTTTATTATTATAATCGTGAAGTGCATACAAAAAAGATGCAGATTAACTTACAATATTTGTGTAATTTTAATGATCAAACAGAAGCAAAAGGTAAAGGCTAGGAATTATCATTTACTATAAGTAGTTCACATCAATTTTTGTTTCAAGATTTGTCCAATGATTCCCTTAAACGTGTTTGGTTTGAAGAATGGAAAGTTTCGCACTTAAAGGAACTTTTGCCAAAGTGGATGGCCCAGCAAGAATCCCTGTCAGTTGCAGCTACTGACATGATTGAAGATTTTCAAACATTTGCTGTGGAATTATTGTTAATTTTTGCCCAATATAATTTTACTGGTCCTTTTGGTGACTTACAAGAATTTGAAATGTTTGTTAAAGAAAGTTTAGCATTCGTGGCCGATCCCTTTGAAGAGCTAAAAGAAAATGGTGAGGAAATTAACTCTAACGTTGTGTTAGGTGAATTTTTGCTGTTGGCGCGAGACATTTTGAAGAAATTATTGGAACACCAGCAAAACTCTATTGTAAGTTTATGGACTATTGCTCAATAATTCCATATTTACGTACTTTAACTTTCTATAGGTGCTGCACTGGTGGTATTTGCGTTATTTATGCTTACATCAACATTGCATTGATGACCTAACCGCTAATCTCTGGGAACAAGTAAAAAAAGAAGCGGAATGGCTATTACAACATGTCGCACATTTGGAAAATAAAGAATATGAGTCTTTGCTTTACTTAGAAGTAGCGAATGTTTATCTTCAATATCACAGAGGGGAAAAATGTAAAGAGATATTGGATAGTTTGTGTGCACATTTAAATGTACAACTAAATGTAGAAGGAATATTCGGTGTGCGTACAAAATTCCAAACGAAACCTTTGCCACAACTGTGCTTGAAAGTACAACAAACAAACGATGAACAATTACCGCCTGCCAAATTCACCAATGGTAAAACAGTGATACCAAAACTTCTGCTGTTAGAGGACGATACACGTTTAGAAAGAATACGTTTTGTAGAGCAAAAAGATAATGAAGTAATGACACTGCCCAGTGTTTTGCAAGCCCTTGTATTAACAAAGGTGTAAGTACAAATTTGTTTGTAGCAGAAACATGATAAAAATTAAATTAATTCATTTTTATTTTAGGCGTCAATTGAAGCGTTCCCAACCGAAAGATCGTTTGGCCGATGAAGAATTGGAGCCTTACACTCAAACTCTGCTGTATCAGGAACACGGACCTCTACAAATCAGGCAATCAGCGCTACTCTTAAACTGTGTGCAAGAGTCCAATCATCGTCGTACGGTAGAACGCAGTTGGAAACAATGTGAGCAGGCTGTTAAGCTGCTGTCGGAAAACGTGTTTTCTGTCAAAGATCGTTTTTCTTATGCCTTTGCTGCTTTTTTACAACCCAAATGGCAAGTTCAATCTCAACTATGTGAATTGTTGCTGTCGTTGGGCATGATCAAGTCTGCTTTAGACATCTACCTTAAAATTAAATCTTGGGAACAAGTTATTTATTGTTATACAGCTTTGGAGTTACAACACAAAGCTGCCGAAATTATAAAACAGGAATTAAGCAAAAAGCCGACAGTTCTGTTATACTGCTTGCTAGGGAATGCTACTGACAATCCCCAATGCTATGAAACAGCTTGGGAATTTTCTAAACATACAAGCAGCAAGGCCAAAGCATTTTGGGGCAATTATCTATTTGCCCATAAAAGATATGAGGAGGCTATACCGCACTACGAAAAATCGGTAGAAATTAATTCTCTGCAAGAAAAACTTTGGCTGCGTTTGGGCTATGCAGCCATAATGCTAGAGAAATGGGAGCTGGCTGTCCATGCTTACATTACTTACACGCACTTAGAGCCTTTAGGCTTCGAATCCTGGAATAATTTGGCCAAGGCTCTTATTAAACTGGGCGATAAGCAAAGAGCTCATAAGATTTTGGCTGAGTCTTTAAAATGCAATTACACTAATTGGAAAGTTTGGGAAAACTTTATGGTGGTCTCTGTGGATACTGGCCACTTTGAAGACGCCATGAATGCCTACAATCGTTTGTCTGAATTGAAAACTCACTATCTTGACTTAGAGGTTCTATGTATTACCATAACAGCCATAGCCGACGGTAAACCCGATGCTAATGGTCAAACCCCAGAACGTTTACTCAAAAAAGCTATCACTCTAATGGGTCATCAGTGCATTAAGCATGGTTCAGAGCCTAAAGTATGGGAACTGGCTGCCCTGTTAGCACCCACACCTTTAAAAAAGGCCGAGAAATTAGTTAAAGCATTCAGGTCTTATACCGCCAAAGAATTATTGTGGACCACCAAACAACCCTTTACCCAAAAAGCTTTAGAGTTGTGCGAAGAACTAAGTCAAAGATCTTTGGAAGCCATTGCCAATCACCGCGAAGATGAAACTGAGGTGTTGATTACGTCCCAACTAAATTCTGCACGCTTGGCTAATCAGGCATGTATAAGAGCTATAGAGAAGGAAGTCATTAAATATCCGGAAAATGAGGTGTTAATGCAAAAAGTAAAAGGGTTGCTAGAGGAAATGACCGCACTTGTTAAACAAAGAATGGGAGTGTGACATTAATAAGTTTAATACATATGTACACATATGTAAATGTTTGGTCAAAGGAAAAATACAAAAAAATATCGAGGGATATCTCTAATAATAAATCCATAAGTTTAACTATTGAAAAGTATTTTTATTCAACATGCAATCGATTTTAACTCTCAATAAAATGTTTTACACATTTATTTAATATAAATTAAGTTTAGTGGTCACTAATACTCGCACACTTTGATCAAAAGCTCCACAGACGGATAAACCCATTTTATCAGGATGCCAATCAAAACAATGAACGGGTTGAGTGGACAGTGTAGATGCATGCAACATATGTACTGTACCCGTTACACCTTCACTGTAGCCATCCGTGTCCTCTTTAGTTCTTTTCTCAGGGTACTCGTAATTCCATAGACGTATAGAACCGGTGCCACCACAAGTCACAAATATATCACGATTTTGTGGCAAATGCTTAGCACACCAAACTGTGGCCTTCGGACCAGTAATAACACCATTTGATCCCACCGAACGTCCAGCGTTACGTTCTTCTAAAAATGTGAAACCCTTTGATGGATGTTGGGTTCTCATGTCGTATACTAACAAGCCACCTTCTAAGGTTGTCACTACCATTTTATTCATGGGTATGTCCTTACGATCAAATTCTATATCACATATGCCATTTTTAAGGGATGTTTCCCATCTAACAGCAAGTTTCCGCAAATCGAAAAGCTTTAAATCACCATTATCATAACCAGCAGCCACACAACGTTCTTCATTGTTATAGCTATCGCCTATGGCCACGGCCCAGCAGTCTCTCGTAGAGTTAATAGCTCCTGAATCGCCTTGTGAATTTTCAGGAGTCATATCTACCACAGGAGCTTTTCCTTGTCTTATGTCCCATACCTTAACGGCACCATCTCGACTGCCTGTTACAATTTCTGGAGCACCGCATCCTATTTGTTTGCCGCCCAGAGCGTCTATGCAATTAATAATGGACGAATGTGCCTCCACATTATAAACGGGAAGCTCTGGCCGTTCCAAGTCTCTGTATCGAAATATAAATATATGTTTATTTGATATTATTTAAAAATTTATTGAGAGCTTACAAAACCTGCATTCTTCCATGAAAATCCCCTATGGCCATATGTCTGTTTCTGAGTGATGAAGCACCAAACGTACCACATTTAAATGCTGATTTCTTCTCTATGGTCTTTATCTTTTCCATTTTATTTTCATTTAGTTCGTATATCTCTAAAATGCCTTGACTGTTTGGTTTTGATCCCAACACGACAAATTTAGCCGAGCAGGGAATCCACTTTGTATCGTACACTGTATAATTGACCGCTTGGTGCAAATGTTCAATTATTTGCGGTTTATCCATGTTTACTTCTCGATTCTTTCTTCAATTGTGACCTAATATATTTATGTACTTAAGCTTTCAAGAAATTTATTGATATATTATTTATTTACCGGTTGCTATGAAATTTCCTAGCAATCGTAAGTGCATGTTTACTAATAAAAGCTAACAGCTGTCATGGAAAAATATTGACTACCCTGTCAACAAAGATGCCACTGGAAAACATTTTTCCCTACCAAAATGTTCTCTAAATTAAAATAAAACCAGCCATTTCGCTCAAGAGAATTAGCCTCGGCAAATATTCTAGAATGTCTATATAAACTGTTCAAGATGTATTTTCAATCAGAAAAATATACAAATGATATGATATATCGAGTTCACTTAGTATGAATTAACCAAGATGCAGTCTTTTCGGTTTGAAATTTTCAACTTATTATCTTACTATACGTTCTATTTAATTTGTTTTTTATTTATTTATAAAAAAAGTAGCACACCTTAAATTGATTAGTCTCAGAAACAAGTGTTGTAGACACGATTAAATTATACATTATAAGTAAAAATTTTTCTATAATTAATATTTATACGTAATTTTTTATCTATATTTCAAGAGAATACAAAGAAACGAAAAAAATAAGTAAAATCACTATCATTTGCACACACTTTTCATTTAGATTTTACAAGAACTTTTTCCCTATCCCTATCGCTAAAATGAACAATAGCCGCTTACTAAGGGGATTTTCCCATAGTAGGTAACCCCAATTCAGCTTTTTTTAGACCCTTACACCTCTTTTTTAACATAAATTATAAACGTTACGTAAAACCTTAAAACCTTTTGCGGTTCATTAAAAATTAGTGGCCACAATCAACAATCAAATTAAATTAGAGCAATTCATTCTATAGTATGTAGCGTACTATGCTAATGGTGGAAGCGATTGTAGTTTTAAATGTCAAACACCAATTATGTAATTAGTACTGTGTATTAATTTTTTAATCGAATTTGTTTATATTTAATTAGACAGCTGCAATAGAAAAATAAGTCATCTGTGCCATAAATCACATGACACTTAAATCGGTTTTTTTCAAAATGGTGATCTGTTATTGTTAAAACGTATAAAAAATGCCGGTTAATATTTTTCTGCTCTGGTAGCGCTGCTTGTTATTTACGCAAGCTTATATAACTTTGAACCACCTTGTTTAAAAAATGTGGTTCCTTCAATCTGGTAGCTTGGTCTGTCAATTTTCAATTTTTCATCTTTTGGAAACAGCTGTTAATTTGTCAGTATTTTTATAGTGCTTGCAAAGTGAAAACGGAAATGTAGTAAACGCAAACAATTTACAAAAATTTAATTTAATTAAATGTATGTGTTAATCAAAATACAAGAAAGATTTTGTATTCAAAAAGAAAATATTATCAATCTGTGTATGCATAATCACTGTGTTAAAAGTGGAAATAATTTTGTAAATACCTTTTTAAAGAGCTTTTATTAAAAGAACTACATGCATACTTATGCAAATAAACATGTATTATGTTTTAGTTGGATGTAGTTACTTTAATATTTTGCTTTTGTTTGTATAAAATAATTTTTTTTGTTTGATCGTATATGTGATTTGGGGTCTACATTGCTTCCGTTACCCCAAATCGATGGTTAAACGTTTAATATTCAATTAGTCGGTCAGCCGCTGTCCATTATATGAATACAATGCGCGCGTTTTGATATGTGAGCTTAATTTTTGTCTTATTTGTAGACATACATACATACATACTTATACTTATATTTTTGTAATGTAAAATAGTCGTTGCAGTTGAATAAAAAAAACTTTTATTTTCGTTTATATGAAGGGGAGAAAACAAGTGTGAGTCTCAATGGCTTATTTGCGTGTTTTAGCTAACTAAATAATTCGTCATTAAAAACCACAACAGCAAACGTACATATAATTACAAAAATATTAGAAAACAAAGAAAATAACAAAAATTTCCACATTCATGCAGGATATTTTTTTTCACAAATATTCACAAATATTTAAGATTATTTGAAATTAAAACAATTAATGAAAATCCTGTGTAAAAACGTACTGATTATAAAATCTATTAAACAAAAAATATCAAGTAATTTAATTGTTTTTTTATTGATACTTGTGTTGTTTTCCTAAAGAAATTGGCAACAGGCAGATAGTAAACGCTACAATACCAATTATCTATACAACACAACAAAAACAAAAAGCCATGAAATTCTCTTTCCAACATCGGCGACTGCTTAGCAATACAGAACAAGAACAATAAATTAAAGGAAAAGCAAAAAAAGCAAACTCATCATCACCATCAACAGCCAACCAAGCGATAAATAATATATACATTTATTTATATACCGACCGATTGGTAGATTTTTTTTAAACATTCGACTGTGATATCAATAAAAACAAACACAACAACAGCAACAACCAATTTCATTAAATTTTTAATACAAAAACAAAGCGGCGACTATATAAAAACAACTAATAAATAAATTATTTTAAAAAAGGTAAAATTTATTTCGTTTGATTTCACATAATAAACATTTAATGGTCTTTCTTTTTTTACATAATTAATTATTTCTTGGTTAAAATTTTGTTTTTTGAAATAAAGTTCTTAAATTTTTCAGAAATAAAAATTTAAAAAATTTTAAATGCCCTTAATTTCTTGCCAATTAGAAACATTTGAAATTAAGCTCGTAAATAGCATTTATCTTATAAGTTTCAGCTACACTTTTCTTGGTTTTAATTAAAGAAAACTTACAAAACAACAATTTCACTTCAAAATATAGAAATTATTATTCAGCTTTTTAGCCCATCAAGTTAAATGCTTCGAATATTAACAAAAATATAATTCAGCTAAATAAATTTAAAAAAAAAATCTGAAATTGTATATCTAGTTCAGTAAGCTTAAAATAAACTATCGGGCCCACGATGTCACACGTATTCGTTCTTTCGTACATTTTACATTTAAAACAAAAACAAATTCTAAAATTTTGTTTTGTTTGATATCGTGGGCCTGGCAGAAAGTTTTAATTATTTAGGCCTGTTTTGAAATCACGGTGATTTCAAACCAAGTGATTTCCAAAACTAAATTATTATTATCGCTGTTTTTATTACTGTTTTTTACGTTTTTGGTGTTCACGTTGGAACATTTTATTCGAGCTTCGAATGTCATGAATCGTACGATTTACAAAGCCCTAAAATAACTGATTTTAATATTTAGAAATCACGTGATTTACAGAACAGGCCTGATTGGTGTTTTTTTTTAATTCAGCTAGTGAAACTTCTGAGCAAACTCACGAGCAATTTGTTATGTGCTTTAATTTTGTAATTGCTAAAAATTTTATTAATTATAATAAATTTTATAAAATAGGTATTCAAAATAATATTATTTCGAGACTTAAAATCAATTCAGCTGATTTATTTGGCTATTCAGCTGTACAAAATTGCGAAGAAACAGTTTTGTTCTTTCATTTTGCACAAGAAAGTTGCAAAAAAGTAGCTCAATTCAGAACTCAGCTGGCAGAAAGGAGCTAAAGTCTTTATACCTATAGTGTGTTTCCTTTAAGGCCGTAGACAAATGGCCACATATCGCTAAAGAATAATGTAATGAAGTTAGATCGCACAATCTTGATAGCCGACTAAAAAAATATGTAAATTTTTTTTTCGTTGGTTTTACGACAATTTGTAAGCGTAGATCAACCAGACAGTACCGGTTCTACAACAATACAAAATTTGTTGTAGAAAATACCTGATTCACAGTCAGCACAGATGAATCTTGAAGACAATGTCAATCACCATATAAAACTGAATACGTACAAATGTATGCATGTGTGTATATAGTGTTTGATAGTTTGATGTAATCTGTGATGGTATGAGTTTTTCATCAACTTCAACGGAATTTCACACCATTGGCATGTATTCAGATTAGCCAGCTGTTCTAGTGCTACTACATGGTAAATCTTCGTTGATCGTGTGTGAATCTATTTATTATAAAATAGCAAAACAAATCAACCACAATGCAACTGTTAGCTGTCGAATCGGTGGTCAAACAAAACAATAGTGGTATTCACACCAAACTTGTTAATTTGTTAAAGCTACCAACTGTGAACGACCCCCTTTTTAAAACTTTGTTAGTCTGGTAACTTTCGTAGTAAAACAGCTGATTTATTGTTCTGACATATAAACATATACAAAATACAAAATAGTGCTACATTACTTCAATGTCTACATTTTCCAACACAAAATCCAACAGCAATTTATGCTCCACTTCACTCCACTTTTTTTGCATTTTTGTTCGAAAGCGCTTTTTCTTTTGGTTATCCACTATAAGAACATTTTATGATTTATTAAAATAAAATAAAAAATCATTCAATTAACATACTTACTCTCAATGTACATGAAAATTACCAAAAAACAAATATTTTTTTTAGAAATGTATCACAAATGACTTTTTTATTATATTTATTTAGAAACTGCAACAGCTGATTGTGAGTTACCAACTAACAGCTATTTTATCAGGGGTGCCGTGTCGTTAATTTGTTAAATGTTAATCCAGTAGCGCGTTAAATATACAAAAACAAAATGGGTGTAAAAAAGTAACGATTAACAACTAACAAACTAACAAGCTCGGTGTGAAAACCCCTAATGTTGCCAATTCAGTCTTATAAACACCTTGTGTTCTGTCTCATCTATCACGTATGTACACATAAAAGTACAGCAATAAAATTTGATTTGTATGAACCAGGATTTATTAAACATATGTACATGCATATGCAGATATGTACATGTGTATGTACCAGCGATGCAAAATGAAATTTTAAAATTGTACTAAGTTTTAAGTAAAAGTGTACTTTTTTCAGTCTGATTGTACTTTTTATTTTTTATTAACAATTAACTAAAAACGGACATAAAAATTCATTTGTACATATATCATTGGAATTCATTTGTACTAAGTACTTATATATTATGTAGACAAAGTCAAGAATTAAATTCCAAATTAATTCGAAAAGGTACACAAAAGACTATCAGTTGTTGAGAGCGAAATATGAAATTATACTTTTATGATATACTTCTTGCTAACAAACTCTTAGTCAAATCTAAATTGTAGCAGCACGAATTAGATGACTTCAGCAAATCCTTTGTTTGGATTGTATTAGAGACAGTCCAAACAAACAACCTGTTCCTCTCTTGTTTTTATTATATTTTGAAACGAAAATAAATCTCCACATTTGTAGAAGAATATAGGATAGATAATATTCCTCTAGCAATTCTAGGAATATCAGTAACCATTGGTTCGTTTAGTTCGTTTTTCATATCTGATACCTTCGTCCAAAATAAGGCGTATTTAAACAGGTGTTCTACTTTTTTCCACAAATTAGAGGCTCGTATGTCAATCTAGGGGTTGAGATGTCAGTTGTCATTGTAATTTTGTACCAGTTGTAAAATCGCCACCATATAAGTCCCCTTTCACATATCGGCAATTGAAAGACAGACAGCCGAAGTTTGTAGAAGAAAGGGCGAAGATGCAGAGTGTGTAGTACACGACCCTTTGTAAACAATGTTTTCCTTTTTTTAATCAAATTTCATTTTTATAAAAAATTGTTTTATATGTTTTTGGTAATTTAAGTAAACCACAGAATAAAATAAATATGTAATAATAAGTAAACAAACTGCAAAAATTGATGAAAAACGAATATGAAAAAATTTCTGTCTGTCTATTAATTTCCAACATGTAAAAGCTTCAGGCAAGAACAAAAGAGAATTAAAAATAAAAAATAGGATAATGATTTAAAATACTTTCGTGTAATGAAATAATATTAGGAAAATTATGAAATAGTGCTAAATTAGGCATGGAGGTCCTATTGTACTTTTTACTTTCAAATAGTGCTAAAAAAAAGTACAATTGTACCAACTTTTGCATCCCTGGTATGTACACAAAGCTTTAAGATGGCATTGCGACATTATTGGTCACTATTTTTACCACCATAATAGTTTAATGGAAATTTGTTAAATTTACTTTAATCCACTTTTAAATTTAATTGCTTTTTTATTCATTTGTTTATTCTGAATCAAATTTAAGGTCATTAAAATGTAGATAACAAATACGTATGTACATATAAATATATGTACTATGTATGTATGTTGGTATGTAAGGCAAAGCGAAAAACACCTGTTTTTTTCTTCTATAAACAAATAGGGGGTTTTGCTTTCGGTTGTTGCTTTTTAAATAGTATACTGAAAAACAATTGTATGCACCTGTACTTATACTTACATACATATATGTATGTACGTGCATACATATTTATAGTAAATGTGTACACACATGCATATACTATATCTACATATTTATGTACATACATACATTACTACATGCATGCATGCATGTACAAAGTTATTAACAACTCAGTGATTCATATTTTTTCGCCAACATTTGAGTTAATTTGTTTTTTTTTATTATTGTTAACTATTGTTGTTTTCTGCTTTTAATTGCAAACATTTATTTATTTAAAATACATATTTTTTTTTAATTTTCATGTCGCTGCTCATGCACATGTGCATGCGCTTGTGTGCATGTGTGTATGTTTGCATGTGTTGCTTTTGTTTTTCATTTGCAACGTCACTTTCCAGGCATTTTTAATTTAATATCTGTCTCTTTGTTTACAATACGTTCTACAGTGGAGGCCGATCGGAATATAGTTGTTGATAAATACATAAATATTTATATTCTACATCCCTGCAGATAATATTGGACTACGTGGTCCATTATAGCTGAAACGGACTGGTAACAACATGGTCCTATGTAATGCTGTCATGGACTATGTCATTTTCAAACAAGAGCTTATTGCTATACACTCAAAATATTCTGTACGTAAAATTAACTGAAGTTGTAATTTAAAATAAATGAAAGTTCACTTAAAAGCCGGTCTACTCATTTTTCATTTAAATTGAACCAAAAGTTCATTTAATTTTTAATGTTAAAAAATTAATTGACTTAATTAAGCCCGTAAAAATAAAAGATTTTTCCTTTATTTGTGTAGGAGAGGAAATCTCAAACAAATCAAATAAAGCAAGCAAAGCAAAAAAAGCAACACTGGAAAACAACGGACAATATTGAATGTAACCGAAAATCCGTATTAATAAGTACTTAGTTTTTTGCATGAATGTTAGAATCAGTTAAAAATAAAGTTGCTTACAATTTTAAATGTTTATTCTTTTAAAAATGACTGAACGGAGTACTTCTTGAATAACGTGTCAGTCCGTTACTGTAATAATATTGTGAGTGTACGACCACTATTCCAGCTTTCACGATAGTACTCTGGTCGAATAAACTACTTGTGCGTGCGTGGTCCATTTTTAATGACATGGAGTAGTTTTTGGGTTAGTCCGATGTAATAATGAAAACAAATTTGCAAATTATGCAAATTTTTGCGGATTTTCAAAATTTTTGCTTTTTGCTTAAGGATCCTTCATCCATTTTTAAGCTTTCCCCATTCTCAAAAATGTTTGCAAAAATTTCCTTCAAAGTAAAATTGTACACTTTCGAAGTTAACGCGAATTTTTTAATACACCTTTATCGCATTTTGCTTAATAATGGTTCATACTAATTGCGAAACGAAATCCATAATACAACTACAAACAAAATTTCTGTACCTATTGTTACATAAACAGAGGTGCACACAAGGCGTATTTAACCAGGTGACAGCATTACAGCAGCTGACTGTTCGTTGCGAATGTCAAAATACATACAAAATACTTTTGTCTTTTTTTACTTTTTTTTCTATTTCTGTTTTCTTTGTTTTATCGGTTAGGTTTTTGACATACGCAATGAAACTACACAAGCGAAAATGCCTGTTGTTCTTGTATTGTTGTAATTGTTTTCCTAATGCTGTCACCTAGTTAATTACACCTTGGGTGCACAGGGATATAAACAAATATGAGCACCGATACATACAATTATGAAATTGAACAGATACGAAAAACATTTTATATCGAAAATATTCAATATACTCGTATGCTAGAGTAATTTATTTATTATTGTATCGTTTGTCGTTCTCTGGTAGGGAACGTTTTTTTGTATGTGTGGGGAAAAAAGAGAATTTTTTCGAGACATGTAGGGATTTTGTTAAATTTCTGCTGGCATCACTGGCTGAAATTTACAAGTACTGAGTTGTAACAATTTTCCCGGTGACCCGCATCATTCCTCTTCTCTAGAAAATTTTGGGTGTTTCTCCAGCTTTAGCCGTTTTAATAGTCTTAGATGTGCTTTATTTGTTTTTAATTACTGCACTTTTTTTTCTTTAAGATTTCAATAATTAAAGTTATTATCATGGAAATTTTGTTTATAAACACTTTTAATTGCCGCAATTTATTTAAAAAAAAAGTAATAATAAATAAATAATGTACACATTTATTTAATATTTTACATCAACAATATCATTTTGTTTGTAGCCAAGACAATTAAAGTTAATATTCTGAGTGTTAAAATAAATAATTGCCAAGATTTTAGTATTTCGGGCAAACAAAGTGATAACAAACAGATTGCAAACTATTTAAATTAGTTAATGCTAAACAAACTTTGTAAAATATAAGATAATAATAAAGTCAGTATGATAATAAATGAATAATTAAAATAAAATAAACTGCCTGTCCCGCGATATTTGTTCTTTCGCACAAAAGCATTTAAAATAAAAACAAAATTTAAAAATTTGTTTTTATTTTAAATACAGATGTACGAAAGAACGAATACTTACTTGTGACATCGTGGGACTGGCAGAAAATTTAACCGCTCATAGAACACGTTTAAGCTCAAAATCTACATCAATTTTATTAATACAATTTATAATTAAGAGTGTTTTGTTTGCCACAAAAAAATTAAATGTGATTTTGTATTCGTTTAAGTTAAATAGTTCGACGGAGGCTAATAGCATTTAACAGCTGACAAGTGCCAAAGCTACCACAGCTGAAAACATAAGTAGTAACTCTCGTATTGTAATAACAAAAAAAAAAATAATAATAATTATAAGAATTGTAAAGTCTAAAAAACGAATTGTTTTAAACGGTTTACAGACAAACTTGATTACATTAATTACAACAATTTTAAATAATAATTGTAGTTCAAAGAATAAAGTTGTTTATCCACAAATAATTGTAATAGACATATAAAAATTGTTAAAAAGCACGAACAAAGTTAAACGAATATTGAAAAAGTAAATTTTATATGAACAAATTTTTGTTGTCATAATGAGGACGCCGAATATTTTGTTTTCAACCAACAAATGAATTTTTACCAATCAAATTTGCCATTTATGAAAAATTACAATATTTCTTTAATATGACTTCGTGTTAGCTGATTTATCTCAATAATAATGTTAAATCAAATGAAAATTTTTGGTTTTAAACACTTTTCTTTTCTTTTAACCACATTTAAATGTTTCCTCAGAATTAGAAAATAAACTTAATTTTATTCAGATCAAATTACGCAAATGCTGATCCATTTAGAAGAATTTATTTAATTTCATAAATTTTATAAAATTATAGATTTTTCTTCAAATGTAAATGTTATTAAACTTAAAATTATCGTCCTGTTAAATAATCAATAATTTTGTATTTTTATTTGAATTTACTATATTAAAATTTACTATTCCTAATGGCTGCTTTTACGCAACAAGAAGTTTATGATTAAATTAAAACAATCAGCAATCAGCTCAATTGCCTTCAATAAATTAATATTACAACTGTGGAATTTTCCTTCATCATTACAATTACGAGGCCGCAGAAGACAAATTGTGACATAAATTCATTGGAAAAATATTCGATAAGCAATTATTATTTTTATTGAAGAACAAAAAACCGACAAATAATCTTTCAATTATTTCAATTTTAATCTATTACAGATTTTCAAACATTTTGCAAATATCTATTATTATATTAATTTAATTTAAAAATTTTGTATAAATTTTTCTTATATACTTTGTTTATTGATATAGAGACTCTATAAATTAAAACATATACGGAAATACAAATGCAAATGGACTCAGTGTATAAATATTAATGAAAATAAATGTTATCAATAGATTTTCTTTTCTCTCACCAACTTACAGTCCAACAAAACAAGCAAAAACTATTTGCGGACTTAAAAAAATAAATAAATAAATAAATAAAAAAATTAAAAATTAAAAGCTGCAATTAATTTTGTTTAATTTTAATATAAATAAATAAAAAATAGTGCAAAAGAGTCTGTCTCTACTTTAATTGTCTTCAAAAACAAACCAGCTACAAGCGGAAACGGAAGTTAATTGAACTTCATTTTAAATATTCTCACAGTCTTGTCTACGTTTAGCGTTGCCAAAATGTTGCTTTTTTAATTTGGCAGTTTGTAGAAATTTTAGCTGTTTGTTTTAACAAAAAGCTTTTACTAACTGCCAGGCCCACGATGTCACACGTTTTCGTTCTTTCGTACAATTACATTTAAAACAAAAACAAATTCTAAAATATTTGTAATAATTAATCATCAGAGATGGAATTTCGTACTAACCGAAATCGATTTAACTTGTAAGAAATGAATAAGTTGCACTTTTCGTAGTCTAATTCCTTAAATAATACGGTTAAATAGTTGACATTCATAGTCACTAGTACGCACCGTCAAAAGTGGTAAAATCGAACAAAGAACGCTGATGAGATCGTGTAGCGACCTCGAAATCAGTACTGATCCGTTCTGCTAGTCTGATGAAGAAATTGTTTCAAATAAAAAGTCCTCTCTTAATAAAATAATGAATTTATCCAAAAATAATTTCTTAAATTAAGAAGAAATGGGTAAAACTCAGATTTGAACTCAAGCCAAAAATTTTCTTATCAATTATTGTAATTTAAAATAAATATTTCCTTAAAAATATGTATAAGCAAAGGAAAAATTCATTAAAATACCGTAATACAAAAATAATATATTTAAAAAATTGGATAAATACAGTCTGCCTCTTTTTAATGGCATATTCTTGAAGCTCTCTCAAAAACATTAAATTTGTGGTACTGTTGTTTTGCTGAGTCCATTTAATACAAATTTCCAAGTGCTTCATGACATCTTCGTGTTTTAGTTTGGTTTCTAGAATTTCAGTTTCATCAAGATCTTTCTCATTTTCGTTTTGTTTTACATTTGTTCGTTAAACCGAGTACAAAATAACATTTAATAGAAGATACTTAAGAATAGAAATAAAAACTTGAGTGTTCATTAAATGCGATGTTCATTAAATCGAATGTTCGTTAAATCGGAAAACTACTGTATATAATTATTAAAACCGAAACCGAAATTGTATCAATATTTTAGCTTAAAATTTATTTCGTTTCGCGCAAGCAGAAATAATTTTTTTCACAACATTAATTATTTGATATTTATTTGAAGAATATTAATATTTGCCTCTGCCGAATGCAGATTTTAAATTTTTCACTAATTAGTTTTTCGGTGTTAGTTAATGTTAATTAATAATTATCAAGTAAAAATTCTAATAATATTAAATTTTAAATAAGTTCTTAAAGTTCCTAATATATAAAAAACAGGATCTTTTTCTTAATTTTTAACATTTCTGTTATAAAATCGATTACAAAAATTTTTTTTAGCTCTGGCAACACTACTCTGTAGTAGTAGTTCATTTTTTTCTGTTACGGTACTTTATTTACATATTTATTTGATTACAATGTAAACTTTACATTGCGCTGTAATAAAAACTTTACATTGCGCTGTAATAAAAACTTTACATTGCAATGTAAACTAGTGTTGAAATCGAAACATAAATACTCAAATTTTTATTTTATTTCAATTTATTAATTTTCTTTTATCAAGTGTTGCGTTTTTAATTCAATTTCGTATTTATTTTTTAAAGTGATTATTTTTCGAACAAATTGGTTGTTAGTAGTTTTTAATCCAAAGTGATTATTATTTTTTGGCTAGAGTTCATAACGTTTTTAGTCAGAAAGAATTGGACATGTATTTATTTTTTTATTAATAAATTGAATTTTCCTGAACTTTTGATTTCATTTGAACAATTGCCGGTTTTGTTTGAGTTCTTCAACACCTGTTTTGTATTTTTTTATGTTTTTATTTATTATTTATTACGACAAGTTTTTGTTACAAAATAGCACAATTAAAATGCATTTTTATTAAAATTGAAGAGATTTTCAACACAATAATTTTGATATATTTAGACATGTTCTACAAACGTAGTGATATTGAAATATGAAAAGTAAACTCATCATTTTTGATGTTCTGGAAAAGTAGAGTATATTTGTATTGAATATTTAAATTCAAATGTGAAAAGAGGAATGCAGAACATAAAAAATTTAAACTGAAGTGATTTCAATTGAATTCCACTTCAAAGTGGAACGTAAGAACATACCGGATTATTTAAAATAAAATTTGTACATAAAGAAAATTTTCTTCTTAAATTTCAATTTCTAAAATTTGAGTACACAAGACAATAATTTGTTGTAAAAAGTTCAATGTCTTATTATAGGCCATGACTACTTCAAGGCGATGTGAGTGAGAATGAATGACTAACAATGGGAAATAAATCTAAATAAAAATGTGGCAAAAAAAATAGATTTTTTTATTGAATTTCTAGTAGTGAAATTAAATTTCAAGTAATGAAAAATTACTTTAATTAAGTGGAACTTGTGTGGAATGAATGGAAATCTCAAAACTTAATATTAACTTTTTAATAAAATATGTTGTTATAATTATATTTTTAAGGCGAAGGCCCTAGCAGCCAGTTCTTTTCTCTATCTACATTTTCTGTAAATTAAATTTGCATTAAATAAATATTAATAATAATTATTATTATTATATTTTCATTTGGAAATACAATTTGTAGCGAAAGTCGTTTGTATTACATTTTATTTTTAATTCTTTTGTTTTTTATTATTTGTTTTTATGTCATTTGTTTTTGTTGTTTTAGTTTAAAAATAGTCACGCAGCGAATTTTACATCGAACTTGGAATGAAGATTAAGAAAACAAAGTATTAATATTAAAAAAAGTCTACAAAAAAAATACTTGATATGTAATATGAAAAAACCACTATAAAGTCTCAATTAGATATAACGTTTTATTATCTAGAAAATATTAAAAACAAAAAATTAATTTCTGAATGATTTTAATAAAATAAAACTGTACAAAATTCATCATCTGATTGATTTGGGAGGGAACTCAATTCTTAGAATTGCACGTGAAAGTTACAATTGGATGATTTTTGTTATGTTTGTTTGCCACAAGCTTCTTGACAGACATAATACTCGACCCACAACATCTCGTAAAAAATGTCATAACATTAACATTAACATTAATGTTAAGCTATACATAATATGAATCTTTTTTATTCTTATTTCTCTCCAAATTGTTTTGTCAGCCACGTTTATCAAGTGCTATCTGCTCGTTTTTTCTATTCTTTTCTGTTGCTCGTCTATATTTAATATTTCTATTCTGCTTGCATGTACATATCGTTAATATAGAAAGGCCCTAACTATTTTTTTTCCAAAATTTAGTTTTTTGCATATTTCAATAAATTTAAAGATCTCTTATCGAAAGAGTTTAAACACTCGATTTTGAAAAAAAAAATACTTAGGGCTTTTCTATATTAAGGTAAAAATATGTATATTCAGAGATTTCTAAGTAAAAAAAAATATTCCTATTTAAGTTACGTAAACACTGTTGCGTTTGTTTGTCACGCTTATTATTTACAAGTATGTGTACTTGTCTGTCAATCAAACAAGCTAGAAATATTGTTGCAAACACGTGACCACATGTTTAGTTTTTTATATGTAAGTTTTTTTTGTTTAAATTATTAAGAAAAAAATTATGATTACAAATACAAGTGAAGAAATCTTAAATAGTTTTTTAGATTTTTATTTATTTAGATATTTATTTATTGATACTTAACACTGTGCAACAAATTTCGGGTCATCGCCGCCAGCCTAAACAACTCCTATCGGAAATGAAAGTTCACCATTAACTTAACAAAACTGACAAAGAGTTTTGAAAAGTTAGCTAATTAGTTAGTTAATTTTTATGGCCTCTTGAAGTTGGGCCATTTTTGACAATTTTCTGCACTATGAGTGAAAATTGAAAAAAAATTCGAGCTAACTTTTCAAAAAACTTTGGTAGTTCTGTCTACTTTCATTTCCCATTAAAATTTTTAAAGTTGGTTTTTCTTGTTGCACTGTGTAATTAAAATAGATGCTCGGTTAACTGCAAAAATAGGATGCTAAAAATTTTGGTTCATGTCCCTGCTAGTTAAATTTAAATTTATCTTTACATACATTATAGTACAAACCGCATTTTAAAAATACAGTACAACCTCAATAATCCGGACAGATATAGTTTCAGCTACTACCCGGATTAGTGGATCGTCCGGACTACAGTTAAAATAAAATTTTTATCACAATGCATAATTGTACATATTCATACATAATTTATTTTTATTACCGAAAACAAAAATAAGAATTCAGTTGTATATAATTTATTTAGAGAAAACATAAAGAAACATACTGAAAGTGACCAAAAATACTCATTTTGAAAAAATTAGAATTTTTATGTAATTTGTCAGCTTTATTTTAAAAAATAAAATATCCTTATCTGTCGCTTTGGTTTGTTCAGCCCATAAAATAGCTTTTGAAAACAGTTCGCCACGCAAATTTTACTGAGAAAAAACGAACACTTGTTCGAACTATAGACGAAAAATTTCTAAACTGTCCGAAAAATTTGAATTTCCGGATTACTGGATAGTCCGAATTAGCGAGTGTCCAGATTAGGGAAGTTGTAATGAATACGTTCTTCATAATGTTTTTATTTTGTAAATTTTAGTCCTTACAAATCTTTTTTTTTTTGCAAAATCCATTAACGAGACGATGGAAAAATACGGTTAAGCACATAAATTAGATCACACCAAAAGTAAGTTCTTAAGACTACAAATTAATAATATAATCCAGCAACTGACCGATATTTATGTTTTGTCAATTTATAAAAATTGTTAAAGTCACTGGTCGAATTTTCGACCATTGGATGAAAATGGTTTAAGGACACCCGGTTAGAATTATGTTCCTTATGACCATTTCACACTATTATAAAAGTATGTATTATGTAAATTAATAAAAATGCAACGCTCATTATATTGTTCTTTGAAAAACATTAAAAATAATCATAATTTATTATATACGAGTTGCATTTTTCATCATTTTCGTAATATGTACTTGTATTATATTGTGAAACGACCTTTAGCGATATGTATAAATATTTTTTATAATTTTTAGCATATAACTTTTCTGCTGAAGAAAATTTTAGCATAATTTTGATATTTTTCAGAGAGAGAGAGAGAGAGAGGGAAGGCCTATCGCGATTTTTTCCCAAACGCAATGGCAATTCCAAAAGAGATTAAAAATTTTATTTCGAAAAAATTTACAATATAATGATTTTTAGGGAATAGTGAATTTATTAGAGACAAAACATTTGTCATAAAAAAACTTTGAATAGCGATTTTTTTTGATAAAAATTAAAAGAAATGTAAATTTTTTTAGAAAGAATAAACTGCATAAATTTTTCATGAATTAAAAAAGCATAAAGTCAAATTAGTTTTTAGTCGTAAAGGTATTTATTATTAACTCACATAATTTCTAGATTTTTATAATAAAATAATTACACAAAACTAATCCAAATGTGAACAATAACAGAGAAACACACCATGTCTTCAAATCCCCTTCAGTTTTGTCCGTCCACGTTGACTCCTTCCCCAAAAAAAATTAAACGATTAATAAAGTTATTGTAGGTTTAATGTTGGATTTTTATATGGGAAAATCGGTTTTAATGAATACATTATCTTTATTAAACGTTTGTGAATAAGGCCATTAGTGTACAGGGACATGTTAACATGCTAAAAGAACTCTGTTAAGCTCGATGGTTTGTGTCTAGGGTGATATATTTTAAAATTTTACATCACCTACGTAAATAATATTAGGGGTTTTTAGTATTTTAGATATATTTTTTTATTTATATGTCTTCATTTTTTAAGAACTGATTTTTAGAAGAAAAATTGAGTACTAAATTTTAGTTTTATGAAAGTTTATATTTTGCTCATTATGTTTTTATAGCAAGTGGAACGCATATGGAAATAAATGCAAAATCTTTTAACTGTCATTCATATTTCTTCTAAGTTTGCATAAAATGAAAACTAGCTATCACTTGAAAAATAATCAATCAATCAATCAATCACTGATAAATCTCAAGTTTCGTTCTCACAATATTTCTACAAAGTTTCATATTTATTTTATTCTAAAAAAAATATATTTTCAATCAAGTATTTATTTATTTTTTATATTTTGTGATTCGTGAACTTCATATTAAAAAGAAAAATTAATCAACACTTCGCCGCGTGGACTTTGATTTGATAAACACAACAATTGCTTATTTTTATTATTAACCTAAAAAGAAGTGTATCAGTCTTGCTGAACTTTTATTTATTTATTAAATTTGTGTGACTATTTAAAACATTTTATTTAACACATATTAAATTTCAATCAACAAGTGAATTGTGTCTAAAAATAGTGACATGATTATTATTAATTAAGTTAAGAGTTTTTTTTTAGAATATCAATTGCATTTAAAAACTATTAAACATCAATTTATTTATTGATCAAGTTATTTAAATATAAATTGATTTTTTTGTTTAATTTCATTGAAGATTGAGAGCACGCACAGGCAGGCAGCTTAACATTTAAGAGATTTCATGAGTTAAATATAGAGACACACACACATTTACAAATGAACAAATTGATTGATCTCGTGATATAAATTCGAAAATGAAAAGAGAAAATGTATGGACAAGCCGCGCGTGCCAATAGAAGCGTGGGTTATGGATTTAATTTTTCTCGATATAAAATGTTTCCTATTTGATTTTTTATGCTCATGAGTACACACACGTAAAAAACTAAGTGTAATTAAGAAGTTTGACAAATACAAATAGCTTAAGAAACGAAATTCTTTAATTTGGCTTCAATTTGCCAAGTGGAACGTATGTGGAATATATGTTCGTTTTCAAGACAGCTCAAAAAAGCTTGGCGGTGCTTAAGAAACAATATTCTTTATTTTGGCTTCAATTTGCCAAGTGGAACGTATGTGGAATATATGTTTGTTTTCAAGCCAGCTCAAAAAACTGATGGCAAATAAAAGCTGAATTAATTTGCAGTAAAATATGCTAAAATGTTTTACTGTGCCGCTTAATTTAGAGCAGAAATATAACATGGAAATTTTTTTTATAGAACGGAATATTTTTTTCAGGGGTTTTTTAAGAAATTCATTTAAGCATTTTTCTAGGCAAATATTTTATTATCATATGCTATTGTCTGTAAATTTAAAATTTTTTCAACATGCTTCATCATCATTCATCATTAATTTAATTTTGTTGTTTTTTTATTATTTTTTTATTCTAATAAGTAAATTTCAACGTTCGCTTATCGGTGGGACAAAGTGATTTTTGTCCGATTAGTTAAGATTAAATATAAGCAAGAATATTGATAACAATTTTAGAGTATGAGTATCATAAATCAATTGTAAATCAAAATATTACGTACATATCGTTCCCTTACTATAGAAAGGCCATAACTATTTTTTTCCAAATCAAGGTTTTTGTCTATTTTAATGGATGATCTAATGAAATATACAAAAAACTCGATTTTGAAAAAAAGAAAATATAATTTTTAATTAAAGCTTTAAAGTGGACATTTTTGAAAAAGATTTTCAGAAAGTTAAAATTCGAATTAAAAAAAAAGTTGTTCTTTTTATTTGAAAATTGCAACAAATTGGTTTTTGTTTTACATTTTCCATTCGTGTCGCTTATTTTTATTATAATTATTTAAAAAAACGTTTTTCATTTCATTGCTGGCTTTAAAAATTTAAAGCAAAATTTAATATTTAAGATAACATTTATTTTAATGTATTTTTATAATCAATTAAATCATGTAGTCCTATTACGTTAAGTGGAATGTATGTGGAATGAAGTTTTTAAAATACAGTAATGCCTCGATTTACGTCGTCTCGATTTACGTTGTTTCGATTTGCGTCGTCAAATATTTTGTTCCTTTCAACTTCGATTTGCGTCGCCATTCGATTTACGTCGTCTCAGTTTGTATGACTTATGTATGTATGAACTACCACGGAATTCCATGTATGTAGGGGAATCCCAGTTTTTAATTTAAACGTTTAAAAATTTTGTTTGTGCAACAACAACTAAAGTATTGCCTCTCATGGACAGGTCGTGTGTGTTTGGCAGCGCGTCGTGTGCGTTACTTTTTCAATCTGTTTTTGATCGTCGGGCGCAACGTAGTAAATATGAGCTCAAAAAATAAAACTAATAAAGTAACATCTCAAATAAAAAAGAAAAGAAATGTAATTTCGTTAAAAACTAAAATAGATATTAATCGCCGTTATAACAATGGGGAAAAGGCTTTTATTATTGCCAGTACGATGGATCTTCCACCAACCACAGTTCGAACAATAATAAAAAATTCAGCTGAAATCCGTGAAAGCGCAACATCGGCTGGAGCTGGTTCTGTTGAAACCACCACAAAAAAAAAAGGCCAGTACTGATGGAAAAAATGGAAAATGCACTAATACTGTGGATAAAAGACTTAAGTGAAAAAAATATTCCAGTAACTACGTTAATTATCCAAAGAAAAGCGATAAGTTTGTTTAACGATCTAAAATCTGACTCTGTGAATTCCGATTTTTGTTTTAACGCCAGCGGAGGATGGCTACATAAATTTAAAAAAAGAGCACAACTTCACAACATAAAAGTTGTCGGAGAATCTGCAAGTGCAGATAGTGATGCAGCTAAAAGTTTTCCGCAAATATTAAAAAAAATAATTGATGATGGTGAATACACCCCTCAGCAAGTTTTCAATGTCGACGAGACCGGACTTTTCTGGAAACGTATGCCGGGGAGAACATTTATATCAAAAGAGGAAAAAGTAGCAGCAGGGCCAAAGGTTTCGAAGGATAGGCTTACGCTTTTGCTCGGTGGTAATGCTGCAGGAGACTTGAAGCTTAAGCCCTTGTTAATGTATAAATCCGAAACTCCAAGAGCTATGAAAAACGTTTGCAAGCAAAATCTTCCTGTAATTTGGATGTCTAACAAAAAAGCTTGGATGACTTCTAAACTCTTTGACGATTGGTTTAAGACACATTTTTGTCCTGAAGTTAAGAAATATTGCGAAAGGAATAATATGTCTTATAAAGCATTGCTTTTAATGGATAATGCTCCGGGCCACACCATCAGTTTGAATAACATGAATGACAATATTAAAATTGTATTTTTACCTCCCAATACCACGTCTCTTATTCAACCTATGGACCAGGGAGTTATTGCAGCATTCAAAAAATATTATTTACGACGAAGTTTTAACGACCTCATTGATGCAATCGACAAACAATCAGACCAAAATGATAAAAATAACGATGTTGTCAGACAATTTTGGAAAAAATATGATGTCATGCAAGCAGTAAATGTTTTAAAATCGAAATTTTTTAATATTGAATTGTTGATTTTTTGTTGATATGTTTACTTTAGATATTATTTAATTTTTTTAACTGAATTTTATATTTGTTTTAAAATTCTTATACGAATTAAATGTTTATAACAAATATTCTATGTACAATAAAAGACTGAATTACTTGTAATTTTTAAGTTTTTTTTTATGAAATTAAGTGAACGTTAACGTATGACCAATATCAAATTCGATTTACGTCGTTTCGATTAACGTCGTCAATTTCCGGAACCAATCACGACGTAAATCGAGGCATTACTGTATACATATGTAGCTTAAAGACTTAGGTGGAAAATGATAATTGCCAAAAAAAGTTTATTTCATACGCATACATACCTTCCTTTGATGTTTAGCGTGTGGAACGTACTAGGGATGTACTTCAAATTTTAAGCTAAAAGGAAAAAAAATACATTAAGTATATATTAATACAAAATTACAATTAAATAAGAAATGAAATATTTTTAAATTTAAAAAAAAAAAAAACAAAAAAAAACGTTTCTAAGTTGTAAAAAGTTGTAATTTGAAAAAATTCACTTAGCTTGTTTTGTTAAGTGTGGAAAAAATATTTCTTACTCTTTTTCGATTGTAAAACATTAAAAGTTGTTATTTTTACTTGTGGAATGTATGTGAAATGTATTGAAAATTTTGAATATTACAAGGAAATTCATACTAAATGAAAATTGCACGTCCTTGCATTTGAAAATTATAAAACTTTAACTTTACTTGGGGTATTCAAATATATATTTTACAAGATTGTTTCTTCAATGATTTTTTTTTCGAAGTTGTCTACTTTCTTTATAACTTTAGCTCTTGATTGTTGCATTAAATTTTAGCTAGTTTTAAAAACACTATTTGACTTTGATTTTTTATATTTTTTTTATACATAAAAGTTAATATTTTCTAATTTTTTTTTGGTTTTGCAGAATCCTCTTTTCTTAAACATCGTACGTAAAATAGCTTTTAACTATTATCAACATAATCTAGGCAAACAACTGTCAAACTTTTTAAACGAAGCTGGTACTTCGCTAAACTTAACCATCCTTAAACGTCCCACATCAAGTCAACAGACCCATGAAAACCCCCCGAAGCTTTAAGAAAACGTCTAAAATTACACAAATCAACTTTATATACATTTCAATATACCGATGAGGATTTCAAAGGCTATAAAATAAGAAACATGTCGAATAACAAAGAAATTACAGAGTGAGTTCAGATAATAAAATAAAATTTAAGAAAGCAAAAACATTTAATTGAGTTTTTATCATCCCCAGGGCTAAACAACCTTTAACAATTACGAGTAGTGTTAAGCCAAAAATACAACCTAAATATGATGTCCATCGGGATGTCTTAACACATGAAGTGGTGATCAAACAGACCGGCTATCATGCCAACGACAAAAGCATACCGTACGGCTTAAAACAGTGTTGGCAGAATTGGTCTTTTTGGGCCATGTTTGCCGGCATTGTACCCATCATACAGTGGCTGCCAAAATACTCGCCTAAACGTGATTTTGTGGGAGATATTATGGCTGGTTTTACAGTGGCCATTATGCATATACCGCATGGCATGGCTTATGGTCTATTGGCGGGTGTATCACCCGGTAATGGTCTGTACATGGCCATATTTCCCACCTTGGTCTACATGATTTTGGGTACTTCAAAACATATTTCCACTGGTACATTTGCGGTGGCCAGTATGATGACCTTAAAGGTAGTCGAAAGTTATACAACAGAAAGTGGAGTAAGTGCTAGGGCACTGACAACGGCTCAGGAGGGTGTGGCGCCTATCACACCTTTAGAAATTGTTACCACTTTGGCTTTTACAGTCGGTTTGTTACATGTAAGTGGTTGTAGCGTTTTTTAAAAAAGAGCAATTTTTTTATTTAATTTTCTTTTTCCCCCGCCGGCCGTTCCCAGCTTGCCATGGGCTTTTTTAGACTTGGTACCCTCTCCTCTTTACTAAGTGAACCTTTGGTGAATGGTTTTACCACCGGTGCTGCTTGCCATGTGGTTACCAGTCAACTGAAAGATGTGTTTGGTGTGTCGGTGCAACGTCATAAAGGAGCTTTTAAAATCATTTTCACCATCATCGATTTATGCAAGTCGGTTCCGAAAACCAATCTAGCTGCTGTTATATTTTGCTTAGGCATTATAATCTTCATGACCATTTGCAATGAGCTGGTTAAGCCCTGGCTGCGTAAACACTGTCGTTTTCCCCTGCCCTCCGAACTTTTGGCTGTAATTGGCGGCACTGTGATATCAATGTTGGCCAAGGTCAATGAACTCTATGGCATTCAATTAGTGGGTGTGGTGCCCACTGGACTACCCATGCCTGTTATGCCCAGATTTGACTTAGTGCCCGCCTTAGTGGTCGACTCTATAGCCATAGCCATTGTCACTTATTCTATAGTCATGTCGCTGGGTTTGAATTTTGCCAAAAAACACTCGTACGAAATAAGACCCAATCAGGAGCTATTTGCCATGGGTATTGGCAATATAGTGGGTGGCTTTTTCCAGTGCATACCCATGGCTGCTTCGCTATCCAGATCGCTGATACAAGAGCAAACCGGTGGTGCCAGTCAATTGGCTTCTTTGGTATCGGCGCTTTTGATTATAATAACATTATTTTGGACCGGACCCTTTTTTGCATTTTTGCCCCGGGTAAGTACAAAATAGTTCTTAGACTCTTAATCAAGTTTTTTTTTTTATTATTTTTACTTTTTCAGTGCGTTTTGGCTGGTGTCATTGTGGTGGCCTTAAAGCCCATGTTTATGCAATCCAAGGAATTAAAAAAATTTGCCAAACAAGGCAAATTGGAAGTATTAACCTGGTTATGCACCTTTATATGCGTGGTGGTGATAGATATTGATATTGGGTAAGTTATCGTTTTTCCCCCGAAAATTTGTTTTTTAAATTCCTAACAAATAAATTGAAATCTCCCCAAAATTTCCTGTATATAAATATTACAAAGATTTTTCAATAATTTTAAGTTTAAGTTAAGATTAATAGAAAATTTAGTTTTTATATTATCCTGCACATATTTTAAATTAACAATTTTTTTTGGAAATCCCCACTTATTTTTATTTTATTTTTTAGCATAAACAAATTTTGACAAATTTTGCTAAATTTTCTTTTAAATTTTCTGTGCTGTTCAGATAGAGAAAGTTTAGTTTTAAAAATTTTGTCAATGTGTAAGAGAATTCAATGCGAGGTTTTTTTAATTAATTTCAATAGTTTATTTAGTTCATTTTTGTTGTATATTTTTTATGAGAAATATTAAATTATTTATTAACAATAATCAGAAAAAAACAATGTATCATTTTTCTGCCGACTAGTGTATAAAGAAATGTTCTTTTACTGATGGATTTAAAGCAATTAAATTCTACAATCCTATTTTGATTTAACGATACGTACAATTTTTAATTATTAAACAATTCGTTTAATTGCGAACCTTGTGTTGTCACTTTAATATTTCCGTTTCGTCACTAAGACGATTAATATTTTATCCTCCGGTCGATAGATTTTCCACAAACCTTGTTGAATTCATATAATCTTTGTTAGCTGCGATAGAATGAAAATTGCTGTTTTTTTGATGCTGTAAAGTAGAATTCACATCATTTCAACATGTTTCACGTTTTGTTTTTAACATACAGCAATTTTATTTTAATATTATTCCACGCATTTTTAATATTTCACAAATTTGATTTAACTTTTTTAACATGTTGATTTAACATAAGTACACGTTTGTTAATATTTAAAATTGACAAAAGTTTTTTCAAATTATTCCAGTGTCATTTTTAATGTTTATAAAAATTTTACAATAGTTGATCTTGTTTCAACTATATGCAATGTTAATTTTACATGAAATACTGTAATTATTACTACAAAGACGGTATTTACAAAATTAAACATTGATTAATGTTATTTTAACTCTGTAAAAGGTAAAACTTAAAATTCACAATGTTATTTCAATGTGATTAATTTTAAATCAATATATTTTAATGCTAAATTAACCATTTCAACCATTGATTTAACTTGAAACAATGTTAAAAGTAAATTCAATTGCATTTTTTCCACATATTAACAATGACTTGATATCAACATTTCTTCATGTTGATTTTACATTGGGTTTTTTTCTGTGTATATCGGCACTGATTGTCGACTGTTATCGGCGCACGAGGTGCTGATAAAAATCGGCGCAAATTTTACAAAATTGTTGTTCTACATTATGCTATAGAGTGTTCACTTTATCGACGTATCAAGGTTCATTTTGATTGTCCATACTCAGCACAATTTGGGCCCAGCTTGTCGCATTTTAAAATATTGTTTGCGTTCACACTAACGGCACATTAATTGTGACAAAAATCAGCACAATGCGCCGATAGTGGGATCTCAGCTTAATAAAACATGAACGAGTTTTATTTAAACTAGAGTACGCCTAGTGATGGAAATTCGACCGCCAGTTTAAACGAATACCTATTTTAGTTGCATTTATTTAAAGAGAAGAAAACTACCTAATTACTCATTTTATTCCCCATGAAATAAACAATAAACGAAATAAAATTGCATACAAACACGCACATTTATAAGTCATATAAATATGAATGTAGGTATTCTTAAACACACATTGCTTTCCTTATGTTTTTTACTTGAACCAATACTTATATAAGTAAATGCGTACACGTGTGTATTTTTAGCATTTGTAGTGGTGTCAATTTTATGAGACTTTTATTCCTTTAACACTGAACCGATTTAAATAATATATAGTCGGGTCACTAAGGTTCAAGAATGTCTACCATTTTGTAAAAGAATGAACAAAATCGACTGGCAAACAAAGGAGAAAAAGGCATCTAAAAATTAGTCTTTGCCTATTTATATATAGATAAATGTTATGACCTAGAGCCTGAGTAAAAGAATAAATACTTAAAAAAAATATTTTTGCAAGGAACCAGAAATTATGGTCCCAGGAGTACTGGCGGGTCTCAATTAAAAATTGCTGCAAATTTGTATATTGAAAATTTTAGCGGCAGGGCCACTTTGCATTCTCGAAATCCTTCTAAAATCGGAAGCATTTTTCACGGTGCCAAGAAATACAATTCCTAATGATTTAGCTAAAATCCCCCATTCGGAAAATGTTTGTATCTTTTAAAATTGAATACAATTTATATTAAAAATATATTTTACTTAATTAGAAAAAATACACATTGAAAGAAGTTAAAGATATTTTTTTAAATTTATTAATCGAGATTGCCTCGATATCTTCTTTCAAGGATATTCAAAAACTTAAAAAAAAACCCTCAACAAACAAAAGTTATTGAAAATCTTTGAAAGAAGTTAAAGATATATTTTTTTAGTATTTTTAACATATTTAAAAACTAATTTTACCACCCTTCCTTGATATATGTATTTATGTATGTAATTTTCCAATTAAATAACGAGCTTGAAGTCACTTTTATATAAAAAAACATTCAAATTTATTTGATTGAAAAACTCGTAATTTAATGGGAAAATTATAGACAAATTTCAATATATTTTTAATAAATTTTTAAACTAAATAATTTTATAGGTATTATATATTTAAAATATTTAAATAATTTTTTATTTACTGCATAGAAAAAAAGCATAAAAATTCCTATTTTCTTCTTATTGCAGTCTTCTAATTGGCGTATGCGTTTCCCTGCTGACTTTATATATCAAGGGCTTAAGGCCCTATTCCTGCCTTCTAGGCTACATACCCGAAGCCTCAGCAGTCTATGTGGACATCAGTCATCATCGCAATGCCTTCGAAGTGCCCGATACGAAAATATTCCGTTATATTGGTTCCTGCAACTTTGCTACCTCGATGTATTTTCGCAAAACCCTATACAATGCTTTGGGTTTGGATAATGAAAAAATGCGCAGAGCTTCCTATATGCCCATAACACAAAATGGTTCTATAACAGTCACTAACGGTGGCAGTGCCTTTAGTAATTTAAACTCCTCATTCCGGTTTTTGGTACTGGATTTCTCCATGTTGGGCCACATAGATGTGGCTGGCAGTCATCTGTTGTCAGATGTGCAAAAGGAATTTCAAAAGCGTGGTATACGAATGTTTGTGGCCAGTCCCTCGGACAAGGTTTATGATACTTTAGTGCATAGTATGGCTTTGGGAGATGGTCCTTTTGAAATTTTTCCCACTTTACACGATGCCGTTGAGTATGCAAATGCCTGCCGGACGGCGTGATATTTAGATATAATGCAAATTTTGGTAGATAAATTGTCCTTATGACAAGTGAATTAATTATTTAATTGTTTTTTAATTACCAATTACAATTGTTGATAAAAAAACATAGTTGGCATATTTTGAGTGAAGCCTTAACATATGCTACGAATTTTTGTTGAAAAGATAACTTGAAACTATATTTTTTTAATTATTTGTATTTGTAAAAAATTAAGATCTTGTTTACAAAATACTTTATAAAAAAACTTGAAATATATTTTGTAAGTGCAAGATAGGAGAAGTATTGAAAATGCAATCAAAACTTTAAGTCCAGGAATTTTCTTAATTTTTAACTAAACAAGTGCCTGAGTTACTTATAAATAACTATTGAAAAATTTCCCAACTTGTAAGATAAGGAAATCTTTTATACAAATATATTTTCTGCAAAAAAGAAGGGTACTTAAATTTGTAGAAACTTTAAATTTTTAAATATATTTTTGTAAATATATATTCTTGTATATTTGTTTAATGCATCCATCCATCCGTCTCAAAGAGCAAACGAAGTTTGAAGAAGATTTCTAAATGACATTTCGTTGATAATTTTAATTTAAGTTGCTTCCAATTTATAAAATTCCTTTAAAACCAAATGAACAATTAGTGAAGTTGTTTTTTTTTTAAATTAAGATTTATATTTGATATTCTACATTAGATGTTTTACTATTATAAATTTATAATTTAATTATAAAATTATATTAAAAAAATTTTTTTGAGTTGTTTAAGTGAATAAAAACGAATTGTTGAAGTTGTAAACGAAATAATTATGTAAAAAAAAACTTGAAAATTTAAATTAAAAAACAGCAAATAAAAAACAACAATAATTTATTAAGTGAAACTGAAAGTTTAAGAAAATCGTGTATATTGGAACGATCTTGGTATGGGCCTATGCTCCTTGCAGCAGTAAAAGGAATAACTATATATGTATATATTGTATTTCATGTAACCGACTTTTTTACCAGCGGCATTTTAAACGATTTGCTATTTAAAACTAATAAAAAACGTTACGAACTTTGGCTTAATAATCACTTTGGATTAATCACCAATTTGGTTTGAAAAAATTATCACATTAAATTAATACTTATATTTATTTTTTCTTATACGAGTAGTACACATATCCCCCCAATTCCTAAAAATTTTGAAAAATCCCCTCCCCATTTTTTGTATTGTTTCGCAGCATAAAGTAAATTTGTATATTGAGCAGCTCTATGTGATAGGTATTATGATTGGTAAGATATATTTGTATATAGTTCTCATTTCCCAAAATTATATTAAAATTTCTGGACACTGAAACAAAATCTAACCACGATTTCCCTAATTTAGATACCATTTATATAGATAATACACGTGAAATTAGTTAATAAATAGTACAATTATTATTATTTTATATTAATATGCACATAAATAGAATTCCCAAAAAGTTTTCAGAAACTCCCACGTTCCTATTTTTCTTAAAATTTCTTTACATAAAAGAAAAATATAAATTCTTAATTGATATAGAGTTACTGATTAGTTAGTTATAGCATTTTATTTGCTATTTCATATTTAAATTGATGGAAGGAAAAATTGAACCTAAATCTACTCACAAATTTTTTAAATAAATTGCTTGAAATCAGTGAATAATTCGCATAAAATTTTAACATTATTATTATTATCATTATTACCATTTATTTATTTTTTATTTTTTGTTATCTTGCACATATATTAAATTCCCAAAAAAGTTTTAAGAAATCCCCAACTTATTTTTTCTTTATTTTCGTAGCCCACTCTAAAAAAATATGTCGTGCTTCTCTTTATGCGTAGTAATGGTAGTTTTTAATACACCATATTTTTAATTTCCCAAAATTATGTACATATGTGTTTAAATTCCTGAAAATCATATCAAAATCGCCTGAAGCAGCAAACAAAGTTTTAAGGTTATGCGTTAAAAAATAAGTAAAAGCACATTGACGCTTTAAGCGTGCGGTGGTCTAACTTTCCTATTTCATTGCGTTTGTTTCTGCAGAATCTACCGAACTCATGCGATTAGGGAGAAGTTCACAAAATCTGCTACCGAATTCCCCAAGCTGGCAACTCTAATGGATTCCACTTTTCAACACTAAAGGCGGGGGTAAACCTAAATTTAATATATTTATGTATGTATATCTCAATGACATTTATAAAAACAAACGCAAATTGTTTTAAAAAAATATTTATAAGCAATATTTTTTAAATTCCCACATAAAATTAAAAAAATACCCAAAAATAGGACTATATTTCATTCTAGCCACGAAATCAGACTTATTGCTGTTATAAGTTTTAGTTTACTATTTTTATTACGTTAAATTAAAAAAAAATCCATTCCCAATTTGTTGCTCAAAATTTCCAAAAGCTGGGATGTTAAATAAAGCTTTGAAAAGTGAAATATATAAATACACAAATTTTTTATTTTATATAAAGTCGACTTTTTAGCAACAAATATTTAAATTAAACTGATAAAAGAAACTTAACATGTTTAAATTTCCAAAAACTTGGGATTTTGAATAATACAACGATTATTCCTGAAAATCATATCAAAATCTGCCCAATATTTTCTTAATTCAAATACTACACAGAGAATTTGCTTTAAAATAAATTAATATTTCATATCAAATATTATGTTTTATTTTATAATTCATATTCTTGAAACTCTAAAATTTTTTTCAAAAATCTTCTTCATATTTTTTTTTTTAATTTTAGTGTAAAGCATAAATGAAATTTCATTAACATCATCATAACAAAGTATGCTGGTATATTATTTCTAGAATGATTTGGTCTTCCTGCACTTCATGTAAAACTCGGCATATTTTCCTCCGGGTAAAATAAAAATAAATAAAATTTAAAAACATTTCGAGTATTTTATTTATTAAACTCCCACGATTTATTGTGTGTTTTTAAAAAATTAAAGCTAATTTTCGTTTGTGAATTTCTTTAGAAAACAAAAACATATTTTAGTTTTTTAATTGATGTTTTCATTCTAAATTCTCTCACGAAAATTAGTTGTCATTTTACAAAAACTGGCAGTTAATACTAAACACGAAGAGAAAAATTAATTTTGCTGCTGCCTGGAATTTTTGTTTTTTTTTGTTATCTTATTATTAGCATTTATTTCAATATTAGCAATTAAAAAATTTTTTAATTTTTCTTATAGGTTTAAGAAAATTTTATTTTTGGATTTTGTCAATTCTTTTCCAGCTTTGTTAATTAATTAATTAATTAAAAAAGCCTCTGCTGAATCTGAATTAAAGCGGAGTGTGTACTAAGAAATTTGGGTCTTAACATATTTTCTTTTTTTTTTTAAATAAACAACAATTTTGAGTTTGAGTTTAAAACCCGGAAATACTAATTTGAAATTCGATGCCTTTATTTCATTCAAATTACTTTACGCCAGGACAATTAAAATGTGTTTATTTGCAAAATAAATAGATATTTAATGGAAACCACACTGTTAAATAGCAAAATAAGTTGTTCATTTAATTTAAATGTTCAAATTTAAATAATTTAGTTGTTTTTATTTTTATTTTTTTTTGACAACCCACAAATATTCAGCTGAAGTCATGCTCCTTTAACATGCCGTCAATTTGATTATTTTAATGTAATTTTTGTGTGCGTTTTTTAATAATAATAAAACATTTAAAATAATGATTTTAAGGTCACGTACTCGTAGTTACGTATTTATTTTTATTTGAATCGTCATTTCTGTTTTAAATCGAGAATTATTTCACTTAAATTACAAAGTAATTTAACAAACACTCATGTAAAATTAGACGAGATTTAATATGATAAAAGAAGTTCATAAAGTAAAATAATTCAAATTAAGAAACGGGAAGGATAGCTCGAGAAAGTAGTTACAATTTTTAACAGAAATAAAGGGCTTTTGCAAGCTCCCAAATACATTTTAAAAATTTCCTGGGATTTGTTTTGGAACACTTTGAGATTGCTAGATTTTTCTTAACATTATGTTTCTAAGCTTTATCGCTAGTGTTTTTTTTACACCTGAAGGGCGAACAAAGTTTTCAGATTATGCGTTTGAAAATAAGTAAAAACACTTTTACGCTTTAAACTTGCAGTTGTTTAACTTTCCCATTTCATTTCCTTAGTTTCTGCAGAATATCACAAAATCTGCTACCGAATTTCCCAAGCTGGCAACTCCAATGGGTTCCACTTTGAACACTAAAGGCGGGGTAAACCTAATTTTAATAAATATTTCAATGGAATTTCTAAAAACAAACGCAAATTGTTTCAAAACTATATTTATAAGCAATAATTTTTAAATTCCCACTTAAGCTTAAAAAATACCCAAAATTAGCGCTATATGGCATTCTAGCCACAAAATCACACTTATTGCTCTTATAACTTTTAATTTACTATTTTAATTACTTTAACTACAAAAAAAATCCATTCCCAATTTGACCTTCAAAATTTCCAAAAACCGGGATGTTAAATAAATTAATGTTTTGTAGTTTAAATGTAAAAACAAAAGCTTTGTTTAGTTTATAAAGTCCACTTTTTAGCAGCAAATATTCAAATTAAACTGATATAAGAATCCCAGTTAAATTTTTATAAATACCCAAAAACTGGGATTTTAAATATTTAAATATGATGACAAATATTTTGTATTTATGACTCCGAGATTTTTTTTTGTAATGTTCTATTCTAGGTATAAACCATGGAGTAATTATTAGCTGGTAGGGGCAGACGAAAGAAAAATGTATATTATTTGCTGGGAGTTTAGTTACTGACTTTAAAAAAATAATAATAATAACTTTAACATTGTTGTTTACAGAATCACTAACTAAACTTCCAGCAGATAATATACATGTTTGTATTGTACTGTACCCACCTGTTAATAATTGTAAAATGGCATAAACTAGAATAATAATTTTTTTTAATTCCCAATTTCTTCCTAAAATTACAAAAAAAATAAATAAATGGGGTTATAAAAATATTTAGATTTTATAAACATTACGCAGAAAAAAAACGCAATGTAAAATCAACATGAAGAAATGTTGATATCAAGTCATTGTTAACGTGTGGAGAAAATACAATTGAATTTACTTTTAACATTGTTTCAAGTTAAATCAATAGTTGAAATGGTTAATTTAGTATTAAAATATATTGATTTAAAATTAATCACATTGAAATAACATTGTGAATTTTAAGTTTTAGCTTTTACAGAGTTAAAATAACATTAATCAATGTTTAATTTTGTAATTTACGTTTTTGTAGTAATAATTACAGTATTTCATGTAAAATTAACATTGCATATAGTTGAAACAAGATCAACTATTGTAAAATTTTTATAAACATTAAAAATTACACTGGAATACTTTTAAAAAACTTTTGACAATTTTAAATATTAACAAACGTTGACTTATGTTAAATCAACATGTTAAAAAAGTTAAATCAAATTTGTGAAATATTAAAAATGCGTGGAATAATATTAAAATAAAATTGCTGTATGTTAAAAACAAAACGTGAAACATGTTGAAATGAAATGAATTCTACTTTACAGAATCAAAGAAACAGCAATTTTCATTCTATCGCAGCTAACAAAGATTATATGAATTCAACAAGGTTTGTGGAAAATCTATCGACCGGAGGATAAAATATTAATCTTGTTAGTGACGAAGACGGAAATATTATAGTGAATATTCCAGTTGTTCAAAAGACGATACAAGGTTCCCAATTTGACGAACTGTTAAATTAACAAGGAATTTCCTGTAATTTTAACATCTTTTCATGTTACTTCAATATTGCTGTAACATTAATTCTAAATGGCTTAATAGTTGATTCGATATTAAATTTATTTTGATTCAGCATGAAATTCATGTTGTTAAAAATTTTCTTAATATTGTTTCAACAAGGATCTTAACATTATTTTGACATGACAATTTCTTTGATTCAATTGGCGTACAAAGTCAATTCAACATGATTTTTAATTATTTTAAAGTGGATAACTATAACTTTTATTTTACTTTAATATCATGTTAAATTAATATGAGACGCTTATGAAGTAAAATTGTTAACAAAACTATTTGAATCAACCTTGTTTTAGTTAATTTTACAATGATTTTGTTGTCTGTGTACATCTTTTTATTTATACGACAGGATGGGTATTTTTTCAAGGCTGGGACTTTAAATTTAAATAAAGCGCAGGCAAATAAATGTGTCAAATATGTATCTATTAATTTGGCTTTATTTAAAATATGTATAATTGCAGAGCATTAATGTCACAACATGATTTCGGAAGGCGGTTATTCTACGTGAACATATATTTTTATAAGATTTTTTAAATAGTTATACTTCCCCATTCAATCCACTTTATTTTTAATTTTTAATTTTTCCCTTCTTTTCAATTTAAGAACACTAACTTATTGTTTATAATTTTAACGTAAATGCTTTGATTTTAATTCCTGTCATTAAAAATCATGTACATATGTACTCGTACTACTTCAAGTGCGCAACAAAAACAAAAAAAAAACAACAAAGTACGAATATGTATATAAATATTAAAGCTACAACAATTCCCATAAATACATACTTATCTACTAATTTATTCTCCAATCAAGAAACCCCTTTAAAAAATTGTTACTTTAGAAGGCATTTAAACTTTAAGTGTGACTCGTATCTTGAAAATCGCCAATTTAGCATTTTATTTTGTGCTGACAAATTTCATATAATAAAAATTTATTTTTGTTAATGTTCAATTTTCTGTACAATTAACAAAAAGTGTTAACTGATGTGTAAAGTGTTAAGAAAAAAACCTACCCCCCCCCAAATTTTAAAAAGACTCGTCAAAGCCGGCCCAAAACAATGAACTCTTTTTTGTTCATGAACAAAAAAAGACTTTTAAATGGCAGAATAATTTGTTAAGAATTTATTAAACAAATATCATGTTTTTAAGTTTTATTTAAACGAACGAACGCACGAACAACAGCACTAATGAGAGAAATCTGTCTTAAAAACAAAAATTAACTAGATAATTGGCCCTCAAATAATGAACTTGACCTTAGAGAGGTGGCTAAAATAAACTAATGTGTGGGATTGTTGTAATTTATTTATGAGTTTCGGAAAGGTTTCTTTAAAGTAGCAATTAGTTTACATACGATATATGTATACATATTTGCCATTATAAATTATTGTTACATTTTCATATTGGTTTTTTTCATACGATTATTTTGAAATTTTGCTCGAAACGTTTTTCGAAATTCGAAGTTCTTATTTCACATTTTGCATTGAAAGTGTTTAAATCAAGCTAAATTTAAAATTCACACACATTTTCTTTGGGTTTTAATTATGTTCGAAAATTCGAACATAGCTTGAAATATTCGAACATGAACTATAATGAAACAAAAACGGATTCTTATGGGTAATTATAATACAAATAACATTTTGATACTTTTTTCCAAAAATAATTAAAAATTTCGGTCTAACGAGCAATTTCGAAAATTTTCGCAATTCGTATATAAAAAATTTTGTTAAAGTTACAGTTTGGTAATATATAATTCAAGTGTAGGCATATATTTATGTCTTCGTTTGTGATCGAAAATTCGAACTTAATATCAAATCAAACAAAAATATCAAAGTCTAGAGCCTAATCGTCGCTTTCGATATCGAGCTATTTTGGTGGAATTTTCTTAGTTTGAAATTATGGCATTCGCTGTTGAACAATATAAACACATTATTCGATATCGAATGTCATGATCTCAAGCTAAGAAAACTCGATCGCATCAGTTCGATATCGAAAGCGTCAATTAGACTCCTGTACATATCTACAAATACATACATATCGTTCCTTTATTGCAACGTTGTCATATCAGAAAGAACATTATTTTTGAGTTAAGAATACAGAATTATTCATCTTTTGCAGAAAATTCATTCAAATATTTTGTCTCGTCAATTCCTGATGATGTGTGTGTAATTTAAAAACTTTTTTGAGATATGACTGTGTTACAATAAAGAAACGATATCTTCGAATTTTGTAAAAATTTTTAATTAATATTAAACAGATTCGAAGGGTTCTTCGAAACTTATTTAGTTTTTCTACTTCTTTAATATATACGAAACTTCGAAAAAAATTTTAATATTCGAACGTGAACTAATCACGCAAAACGATTGCTTTTTTGCTTACTAATAATAAAAAATAACTATTTTCTATTTGAAAAACAAATAAATTTGACGAATAATTTCGAAAATGTTAGAAAATTTGTACGAAAAAAAAATTCAAATGAAAACCATACATTTTTTTAAATTTATTAATCGAGATTGCCTCGATATCTTTTTTCAAAGATTAAAAAAAACAACAATTTTCACCAAACAAAAGTTTTTGAAAATCTTTGAAAACCATACAAGTATTTCATTTTTTTTGCTTATGTTCGATCATTGTATTTATTTAGGGGCTGTTCACGTATGGCGTAAGAAAATTAGGGAAAAAGGACTTTAAATTTATCATGGAATTCGTATTTTATACTGAAAAGTTTTTTTAAATGCATTACGAAGGGTGAAAGGGCCCTTAAGACGGTCAAAATTGCGTTAAGTTTATCTCTTAAAATAAGTTTTCAAACATTCTTTATACTCGTGTAATTTCCTTAACAAGTCTTTTAAGCGATCGATTTTCAAAATGTTGCTACTTCATCGTAATTTTTATTTAGTCGGTTTGTATTTATTTTGTTAATTATGTTATTGAAAATTTAAAATGTAAATTCCCAGCCCATTTTCATTACGAAATGAAGATCGATTTATTGACATATTTTCAGTATTCAATTCAATGTACACTTAATACTGTTTTTACACGAATTTTTTTCCGGCGTGTTTGATTTAATGCGATTCCAAAGAATTATATCATTTTGCTTTTACGCGAGTTGATTTGATTTAAGGCGTTATAAAAAAAATGCGGAAAATGAGTGGAAGTAATTTTTTATTGTGGACTGTATCATAGATGATAGATTAGCGATATCAGAATTAAAATAATCCACGTTAAACGCATGTTGGAGAGCTGTTTGGCAAGATTGCAGCCCAGTGTCTTCTAACCCGAATGAGTTATTCAACATCATATCAATAGCTCATGATGTTGGGGGAGAAGGTTTTGATGATTTATCGTCTGCAGACATTGACCTGTTAGCGATGATGAAATCATTATACTTTCCGCTTGAGACATTCGATACCAAAGAAATTTGTGACGATGACAAAGAGGTTCCCACGATCATTTGGACGATCATTTTCGCAAGCACGATTCTAATGAGAAAAGAACCCCGAAATTTCCACAGGATGTAAAACAGTCTCATCCAAACTTCAAGTCAACGATTGATAACGGAATTCGTGACTAAAATCTCTGAATCTTCATCACCAATTGAGTATGATTTGGAAAAATGTTTCTAGCGATGTCTCCCGTAAACGAATGCTGATGAAGTGATGCTGATTAAAAATTTATTTTATAAGCCCAACTCAAAACATGGAAATGAGTTCCTTGGAAATTAATGTTTCCCGGGAATAAAACCGCCCCTATTCTAAAAAGTTGTAAAAGAGAATAACAAGGGAGGGAGAGTTTCAAATACTCGATGTGCTTTGCTTTGTCTAAAAATATGCAAATCATTTTTAGAAATATCAAACGTGCAACGTGAAGAATATAAATTTAAGAAAATCTATTAAAAAGTAAAAATAAATAATATTTTTTCTGGCACAACTTTCTTGCAATTTTAGCGGAATTATTCCCTTTAAGTGACATTTGTAGTGCCTAATTTTCCACGCGGGAACTGTTTGCCATTTTTGAAGTTCGTTTAGAATAAGAGAGAAAAAAGAAACAAATATCCCGGGGAGATTTTATTTAGAATAGGGGAACAACAACGAATGGGAAAAAATCCCTGGGAATTGTTATTCAAAATCAGGATATACATATATCGTCGGTCACAGGATGACAACTCAAACATGTTTTTTTTCTACTTTTCAGGACACAAAACTAAAACGTAAATACACCGTTACTAAACCGTGTTGGAAGTAAATAAAAAAATCAAAATTAGTAGGAGATATTTATTGCAAGATTTTTTCAAAATATTAATAAAACGTACTAACATGCAGAAGGGCATACAGAGTGTTTTGGCATCAATAACCAGGTTCGATTTTTTTGCGAGTTACGAGTTGTCAACCTGTGACCTACAATATGTTCTTAAGTTTTATAATTTTTGTGATTTTTTTCTAAACGAAGTCTACTTAATATTGTTTTTCTTTTTTTTAATAAAACATGTGTATGAAAACAACATGAGTTTATGAATAACATCTTTATTTTATTTTACCTGATATTTAATATGTTCCCGAAACCAATCTCGTCATTCCCTCTATCGCGTAAAAACAGCATTAGGTGTATTGCCAGACAATTTCAGCTGTCAATAAGTACAACTCTGTATGCGTTTTTTTTCCTTCTTTCCACTTTATTATTTCTTAATAAGCAGTTAATATGGGGCCTTTTGTTGTTGATGGAGCTTTTAAATGGAGAATTTCTCACATAATTGTTATAAGTGTCAAAAATACTCATAGATTTTTATTGTTGTTTTACTAACGTAGTTTATTGTTGCTGCTGTTGTTTTTGTGTTGTTATGGCCGTAATTTGAAAGCGAACAAAGCTGGGCTTTGTATGTAAAATTATAAAAAACTAACCGAGCAAACTGTTCCCACTGGTAGTTGGATTTTGAAGCTGCGCGTGATCGAACGGTTTTTTAAACGTAACGGATTAAAAAGGTTTTCATTTCAGACCAAAAAAAGAAAAAAAAATTGAAATAAAAACCTTAACGAACGTTAAACGTTTTTTTTATTGAAAACAAGGTGTGTTGAAATAAGTTAGGAAATTTAAATTGTGTTTTAAAAGGATTTTGAATTTAAAGTGAAAAAAACGACAGGTTAATTATTTATTTTTCAGAAGAAAAAAAATTATTAAAGAAATTATGCAATATTTTGTTGTTGTAGTGTTTAAAAGAAAACAAGTTTTAAAAACACAAATAAAAAAATATATATTTAACCTAAACTTGTGTTGTAACAAAAAGAAAAAAAATTATGTTTGAAGAATTATGTATTTATGTTTATTAACAAATTAAGTAAAATAAAATAAGAAATCGTCATTAAATAATAGTTAATAAAAACAATTAAAAAGCCCTAAAGACATTCCTTCGAAAAGAACTTTTTTTAAATAAACTTTTTACTAATTCTCAACACTAGTTCTCATACCAAAAAAATAAAAATACAAAAAAAAATAAAAATACCAAAAAAAAAATAATGAAAAATAACTACAAAAAGCATTTAACATTCAGGTTTTTGCTGTTGCTTTTTTTATAAATTATTTTCATACATTTTAAAAACAAAACAAAGCAAATTAAACTTGTTTAAATTTAAAATAAAAAATACAACAAGAATTAAACTTAACTGTGTTCGAAAAATTTTTACTTTTACATTAATAAAACAACAACAACAAGAAAATGTTAATAAAAAAATCAACTCAGCAGCGTTGCCATAAACAAAAACTTATCACGTGAAAATCACATTTTATAACAATCGCATCAACTCGGCCTAAATGGCTAAAGTTTAAAGAGTGAGATATAAGATTTCTTAACGAAATTACCGACCGAATCAACCAAGAACTTTATATTATCACAAAAACTATCGTGTATCTACATACATATCTATATTATTAATAGGCAAACACGTTCTTTTAGATCCCTTTTACGGTCGTAATATTGAACCGATTTTGGAAAGGTTTATATGTTTTTAAACGTGGTTTTACATAGATGTGCAGAATCTTAATTTTATTTAAATCGGTTCGATATTTAGGGAGCTATAAGAGTTTAAAGTTGATACTAACACATGCACACTTATTACACATGCATTCATCAGCTTCAACTTGAAAAATAAACAAAGTGTGCATTTGTGTTTGTCCAATTTGCTTTTGCAAACAAATGAGTCAGAGCTATTTCTATACATACTTTGCAAACAAAATTGAGCTAATCAGTTATAAGTTGTTTATTTAGAATGTTTTTATTTTTGTATTTTATTTAGTTACTAGCATATTGTCTATTGCGTCGGCCATAGGAAATACTAGTACATAATCAAAATGCATACAATAAAAATTACTGTCCCAATCCACCCCAAATTTAAATTATCATAAAAACCTCACATATTTAAAATACAGTCAAAATTAAATTAAGCGAATTTTATATTTGATCAATATTAGGGCCAAATAAATATATGTAGTATGTGTACAAACTTGAGAATAAACTTCACGATAAATATAATCAAGGGTTGTCACAGAATCCAATGTAGTCGGAATTGGATTTCAAAAAGAATAAATAATTTGGTGTGATTAATTTCAATTTTATCCGTTTTATGTTCAATCTAGAATTTCTATCCATTTTGAACATAAAACAGATAACAATGAAATTCATTACACCAAATTATTTATTTTAAGGTTTTCATAACCAATTCCGATAACATTGGATTCACTGACAACCCTGAGTACATTTGAAACTAACTTTTTGAACATTTTTTTCGAATTATAATTGCGATAAAAAATCAATGAAAATATGTATAAAAAAATCATCAATTTGGCAACGCTGTTTTTAAAAAAAAATTTTTCGTTTTTTTAATTACATTCGTACGAGCCTCCTTCACCAATATATATTTTTTTGATTCGTATTAATAAAAATGTTAATAACAAAAACAAACAACCAAACCAGTACACCACCTGCATAATAGAATCAAAAACAAAAACAAACACAAACACACTTGTTCACACAAATGAATATGTACATGCATACATAGAAACTTACATACATGCATATACATACATTGTATGTATGTGCAAGTTTTCAATTTATTAAATTAATACTATTATAAAAAATAACAACAACAAATTCAAAATTTATTAAATTTTCAGTGTTTGTTTTGATGTTTGTGATCCCTCCCACCCACCAACTTTCGTCTATTGGATGATCTGGCAATAACTTTTGGAGATTTTCTTGTTTGTAAATTTGAGGTGGATTTGTTGTACGTGTACGTGTGCATATTTTCTCGTTTCGTTTTCGTGTGTGAGTGTTTTATTAAAAGCCGCCAAAATTGGTCGTCTTACGAAAACTTCATTTGTTTTAAGTGACCTCAGAGTAAGTGTACGAAATCAAATGCAATTTATGTATGTATATAAAATTCGTAAGTTTTATTTAGCAAATAAATTAAATACAATTTGAAAGTGTGCTCAAGGATTTAAAAACATGAAATAAAATTGAAAAATAGTTAAACATAATAGAGCAACATTTTGTTTTCTAATAGAAGGCCTACACGAAAATAACTGAATATTTACAACCTTAACTACGGAAAATAGAATTTTGTTCAGCAAAACTTTTTAAAAACAGATTCCGGTAAAAAAAAATTATAGGTATTCGAATTTTCATGGCTTGTTTTTATTTTGAATGAGTGTTTGCAAAATTTTAAAGAATCTAAAATTTTTGATACATCTTCACACAGTCTGAAAAAAATATGTAATTTGTATTAAAAGTCTACTTTATAAATAGTTTCTCAAGCTTCAGGCCTACACAATTATTTATTAATCTTTTAATACGGAAGTCAAACTATAATAGCTTTTTATTATAAAAATATTCGAAAAATCTAATTTGACATGTACTAAGAAAGTTTCTTATATTTATTCGATAATTTGCCATTGCTGAAAAATATTTGAGCGCAACCCAGCTACATATTTCATTTTCGAAAATTCGAAACTAACTTTAAAACTGAAAAAAATGAAAATACCAGGTACAAACTGTGCAGTGTTTCTTATGGTGAAAGTTATAGCATGAAGTTCGAAAATTAAAACTTAATTTCGAATTTTTGTATAGGGCTTAAGAATTAGTTTTTACAACTTTCCTACACTAAAATAATCATCGACGATGCTTTCTCTAAACTATTTTTAAAATATAACACGAAATCACTTTGTTTTTTGTTCTTAAATTTCGAAAACTAAAAAAGCTATTGAAAACATGTAGAAATATTATTTAAAATTTGCTATTTTAAATGTTAATACATATTTCCTGTCTCTATGTTTATGTTCGAAAATACGAAGTTAGTATCGCTTTCGCTTTAAAATTATTTTTAGCAAATTTTTTGCCACAAATTCATCGTAGATTTTTTTATAGCAAGACTTTCAACTTGCTTTGTCGGTACAAATTTCAAGGTTAGTGCATATTCGAAAAATCTAAGTTAAGATAAAATTAGTACTCATTAATCAAACCTAATTTTTAACAACTCTTTTAAATAAATTTCTTGATATATTTAAGCTAAATAATATACATATATACACATATATCTTTAATTGGCTTGTTTTAAAATTTCGAAAATTTGTTTGTAAACCGTAAGTTTCTTCGAAGTTAATAACTTTTTCTGGAGAAAAATCATTCAAAATATGCTGCCTTATGTGGTAATAGAAATTTTCGAATTTTTTGTTAATGTTCGAAAATTCGAAGTTAATTTCGAATTTTCGTTTTTTGCTCTAAAATTATTTTTAGCCATTTCTATACAGAAATTCATTAAAGATTTCCCACTAAATCAACAAGTTTTTAAATAAAACTGTTCTCTTTTCCCTAAAATAATGAATTTCGAAGGCAGTGTGAACGTATTAATTTTTTTTAATTTAATTAGCAAAAATGGATTTTTGCTTATTAGCACAAATTTTTATTATTACAACTATGATTAAGAGTTAGCAAATAAATACGTTTCTACTATTTCGAGAGTTTCTAATTCCCCGTTGGTAACAGTTTCTTTTATTGGAATTCTATTGGCGAACAAATTTACTTTGAATTTTATTATTTTTGGCTGTTGGTCGTTCATATGTAATAATGTATGTGTGCATAAGCAGTTTTTGCATATTAAATTATTCATGGCTGTCAAGTGTCAAATGTAAGTAATTTTTAATTAATTGAATTCTCTAAGCTGGGGAAAGAGATTTTTGGGGGGAACAGATTAAGCGTAACTTGTTCAATTCGTTGAGTACATTTTTATTTCGTAATATTGTCTATCTAGTTTAAAAAATAATTATTATTAACAAGTGCCAAGAGTTTTTTATCATATTTACAAATTGTTTAAATATCAGCTTAAAATTATTAAGTTTTTATCTTTCGTAAAACATGCATAATTGCAGCGTTTGAAAATGGTCAGCATTGCTCGAGTGCTTGAATAATACTCGTATTTTTTCATATTTTTAGATTAATAGAACAAAATGTAAACGTAAGATATTGATGCGTTGCATACTTTTGAAAAAGAAAAAAAATAGACGAATTCTCCTCTCACTTTTGTAAGATCGTGTGTAATTTGCCTCTCAATAAGTTAGAGAACAGCTTTTGCGCATGCGCAATTGTAGTTTCTTTATGCGGTTCCAACAAGTATGTAGTTATTATAACATTTTAGCTATTACATAAAATCAAAAGTACATACCCGTATCTAGTAAACCAAGCCATTTTGTTTGATGATGAATTGTTCGCCTAATGAACGGTTTGGCTTGACGACGACGTTGATGATGATTATGATGGTGCTGGCTGGCAAACAAACACAATTGTGGTTGTTTAGCGAGTGCACATAGACCAAAGACTGACTTGAGTGGCTCTATTAGTTGTACACGTATTTATAGCTTGAAATGTGGGTCAGGGTTAAATGTACTTAATGCTGTTAATAAATGTACGTTATAAAATCTAAATACTGGCATACTGGCCCCAGAGGACTTGCAGATAAATTAAGTTTAGTATCAAGTAATAAATTCAAATAGAAATCAACTGTTTTTTTATTTTTATCAAATCTATTTTTTTTTTATAAGTTGTTTCGTTATTCTTTAAGCCATGAAGATGTTTCACAAGATAAACAATCGCTTTTTATGTGAATATATTTTAGGTGGGTGTTATTTAAATTTGTTTTAAAAATAAATAAAAATAAAATACATTTAGAGATTCTTCTTTAACCAATTAACACCTGTTGTAATATATTAAACAAACTTTTATTAAAATTTTAAACAATAAAATATATTCGCATTTTTCTAAGAAAAAAATATTGAAAATTTCTCAACAATATTATGAGTTAACTTCTTTTAAACATTTTAGGCCAATAGCCTTCTCAAAGGGCAAATATTTGATGAAAAAATATGTAACCACTAAATAATGTACGAGGGCCGTTTGATAATGCATCTATCAAATCATCAGCTGATATATTTTACATTTGTTCGTTAAACCGAGTACAAAATAAAATATTTGTTCGTAGTATAAGATAATCAGTAGAAAATATTTGGGTGTTCGTTAAATACGATGTTCATTAAATCGAATGTTCGTTAAATTGGAAAACTATTGTAATACGTAACGATTTTTTTTAGAGTTTTTAGCCACCTACCCCAGCCTCAAGGTGGTATTTTTCTGAGCAGCTCGTCTAGAACATTTCCATACATATTAAATATAAAACAAAAAACTAAACTAAAGTTTTTATTTATTAAAGATGAACCTTTTCTCACTCCATGTTCTTTTCTGGTACAGAGTGCAAACGCGTAACCATAAAAAACCCGACACTTATACCTCTGAAACAATTCGTATAATGATGCTTTGTTCTGGCTGTTGTTATTTATGATTTATTTGATTTAAATTTTTTTGAGGAAAAAATTGCAAAGCATTCTTTAAGGATATTTATTTTTATTTCATTTGTTGGTTATCAGTGTTGCCAGGAAATTAAACTGTGGGAATGCTAAATTGTAAAAAATATGCTAAAATGTTGTATAGGGGAAAATTAAATGGTAAATTAAATTGCAATCTTACCGGAGTAACTTAGTCTTAAGTGGGGATCCTCAAGGAAGCTCTCGTTTTTTTAACGCTTAGAACGAAGCTCTATTTACTGCCTGTTTTTAGAAAATGGAAACAAAGTTATGAGCGAGAATTTTTATTGAAAAGAAAAACACATTTTCGTATTTTATTGTTGTTTTCCTTATAATTATCATTCACAATTTTTTTTGATTTTCTAAAAACCGACAGTTATTCCCCTTTCAGACTTCAAATTTTCGTTGTAGCAATTCTAGAGTTTATTTATGAGAGAGGTGAGCAGATTAGGTGGGGCGGTACACAGTTTCATGTGCTCTGTAATTCCCATTTGATTTGAAATTTCCAATTGTCAATTTGAAGTTGGCTGTATTGATGTCTTTGATGTTTTATTTAATTTAATTTTGTTTTATTTAATTTAATTTTATTTCTTCAGTTGTATGAAATAAAACAAACTTTTGTATGAAATGAAATTTAACTTTTAGATGTGTCAAAGTATGACAAGAAGAATAAAATTAAGGTATAAGAAATGCAAAAATTGCTAAACTTGGATTTCACTAAATAGCCACTAATGCAATTTAAAAGCAGAATTGAAAAAATTACAGCAACGAAAATTGCAAGGCTGGAGGAGGATTTAATATACACAAACTTTTTATTTTTCATGTCCTTCGTTTCTCAAATTACTTCTGGTGCTTTATTGTTTTGATTTAGTTTTAGTATAATAGAACCCGGTGTTGTAAGTTAAGCATATTACGCTGTACCTTGCGCGATTTTTATTGCCTATTATTTTGACCATATTCAATTATCTATAGTTTAATAAAAAGCTTTAGTCCGGCAAAAAATTCGCTTTTCAACTCTCTATTAGACCAACAATTTCTGTAAAATTTTTGTTTACTTTTTATTTAAAATTTTCGAATAAATAATTTCGAAAACAAAAATATATAGATAAATGCGTCACATGTCTCTTAGCAGTTGTTTAGCAGCTTGATTTAATTTTCTAGATTCTAGAATTTTATTTCGCTTAATTTATAAATTATTGTTAACAGATAACAAACTCATAACTTTTATTAAACAGCTTTTTAACAAAAAAAAAATAATAATAAATTACTACATTAAAAACAAACTAAATTCCCACACTTTTGTTCATTCAAATTTTCTCACAATTTATCTTTGTAATTACGACAACAATGCAAATTGATAAAAAAAATAATTAAGAAAAATCTAGAAAGAAAACTAAAATTTAAATCAATTTAATAAGTAAATGCTTGAGATCAATTTTAAAATAAAATATCGAGATTTCATTGTGAGAATAAATTTATATTCCATTTTAAATTTATAGAAAATGCTCAAAGAAAAAAGTTGTTTTTAACTTAATTTTAGCACAAAGCTTACAACAAAGCGTCTTCACAAAAGCCTGGGGATATGAACTATGAGCAACAACATCTTCTAGAACTTAATGTTCTTTTATTAATGCATTTTTATGACTTACACAACCTCTATGATCACAACCTTTTGCCTCTTTGTTGAAATGCTTCACGATGCGTCACTATTTTAGTTTGCATTTTAACAGTCATTTTGAATTTTTTGTTTTAAGGCGAGAATGTGTTTCTTTTTTCTTTTTGCTATTGCAAAATTAAATATTTTGATTTAATCATTCACATAAACATGATTAATATTAATTAATGCAAAAATGCATCATTAGAAGTTTTTTGTTTGGCAATCAGATTGATGTTTAAAGTACTCAGCTTTTAATTTATCGTCTTTGATAACCAGTATTTTTTAATCAAAATTTTTTTTGCAATTCTTTTTAAGATTTCTGGCAACTAAACAAAAATATGATTTAAAATATTCCAAGCAGATTTATCTATCAAAATACTTTCAAATAAGTCTTGCTATTTTATTACGCTAGCAATGAGGAAACAAAGAAAAAATAAGTAAAATATTTTACAACATAAGCAAGATATGCAAATAAATATGCAAAAACAAGCTTCCGCATATTCAGAGCATATTTTTGTAAAACTTTGAATTTATTTGAGCAAAGCGCTACCCATATTTTATTATATAAAAAAATTATATATAAAAATTCAATAAAATTTAAGCAAATATGCAAAGATAGGCTTCATATTCAGAGCATATTTTTGAATTTCTTAGAATTTATTTAAGAAAAGCGTTACTCATATTTTATTACAAACAAAAAAACTTAGAAACGGAAATTCAATAAAATTTAAGCAATAATGCATATTTTTTAAATTATTTGAATTTATTTAAGAAAAGCACTACTCATATTTTATTACATACAAAAAACTTAGAAACGGAAATTCAATAAAATTTAAGCAAATATGCAAAAATAAGCTTTAGCATATTCGGAGCATATTTTTGAAAGTCGTTGAATTCATATAAGAAATACACTTCTGGCATTTTAACACGCACACAAAAAACTTAAAATAAAAATTCCGTAAAATTTAAGCAAATATGCTAAAACGTGCTCTAGCATATGCAAAACATGTCCTTCAAAAGGATTTAAATTCAACTCAAGAAAATGCATACATGTAATTTTTTACGCTACTAACCTAAAAAAATGTGTTTTAAAAATATGCAAAAAATGCATTTAAAAATTGCATATGCTATCTTTTATGGCACAAAAAAAAACTTGAAAATAATAAACAAAATATGTATATGAAATTTAAGAAAATTTGTAAACTACAAATTTACAAACTAAAATCCATTTGCATACATATCGTCTGCTGAGCTGCAAAAGCACGCAATTTTTAAACAAATAATTTTATTTATTCAATTCAATTCAATTTATATTCTTTTTTACAATATTCACATTTTACTTAGTTATAATTTACATGTGAAGAGTTGAAGATATTTATCTTTTTCTGCTTAATTAATTACATGTGACAATGTTATTCAAAATTTATATGTGCATATATACAACATTTTATTGAAAGTAAAAATTTAGAATTTATTATTTTTTTTAACAAATAATAAAACGCAGTTTTATGTCATATACAATATTATTGTCGTACAAATAAAATATTAAAAATCGATTGTTTGTTATTTAAGTTGTTGTGCAGTTCAGCTGACGATATGCACCTGTTTTTGGGAGACCATATGAAAATAGTAATACCGTTTAAATTATGGAGGATTAGAAATGAAGTATGAAGAAACTAATTATCTCTCGTATTGTATTTCCATCCACTTACTGCTTGCTGAATTCTAAATAATGACAAAATACACTGAGAAAAATTTATATGCACGCGGAAAAACTTCATTCGAGGGAAAATTTTTTTAAAGAAATTAATTTTTTTTGCTTTCAAATTGCATTTAACTTTATTGTTATTATTAATATTAATATTTTTTATTTATATATTTTTAAAAAATTACTTTGCCTGCTGCTTCACTCACTATTCTTTTTTCATTTATTTTTAATAATATTAATTTGTTCTTTTTGTCAGGACGACGAAATGGGTTTCGGTTCACGCATGGACTGCTGCGGGCAGTTTGTCAAATACAGTCTATTCATTTCCAATTTTGTAATATTTGTAAGTCTCTTTTTCATTTGTTATTTATATTCAATTATTTTATAATAATTTTCATTGACAAAAAAAAAACTCTTTCAGGTGGGCGGTGCTACAGTGTTTTGTTTAAGTTTGTGGACCCTGGTCGATCGTAGTTTCATGAATGAACTTTTGGGCACAAATCTATTTTCGGGAGCCGTTTATGTTTTGTTAGTCACCTCAGTCGCCATTTGTTTGTTATCGTTTTTGGGCTGCGTGGGAGCGGGCAAAGAAGTGAAATGTTTACTGTTAACGGTAAGTAAAAATAATGGTTTGTATGATGACCCATAATATCTGGCCTAGACTTTCGGTTAAGTGTTAATTTACAGTCCGGACTTAAGCCTTAACTCCTGGCAATATGGTCTCGACTTTTTTCTTTTAACAATCAATCGGCAATAATTAGCTTTTGGGTGCTTAAAAAAAAACTGGGCAGTGCCACGCCCATACAAAATAAATACACTTTTTCAAATGATTCCGCTAAACCGCCTTTAATGAAACTTTGTACATACATTTCGCGTCTCGGGCCATATAAAATCGTAATTGTAAAAGTGGGCAGAGCCACACCCATACAAAGTAAATGTCCTTTCCAACTGCTTCTATTTAACCCATTAGCATGAAAGTTTATGAGAATATTTCGTTATCTTGAATTAAAAACTAAGTAATAAGAAAAGAGGGCAGTGCCATGCCCTTTTAAAGCAAATAGTCTCTTTAAACTTCTCCTACTTAATCGATTAATCGAAGTTTGCATCGTCATTTAGTTACCCTGGCACTACAGTTAAGAGAGAAAATGTGAGCAGTGCCACGCCTTTACAAGGTAAATAGTCTTTCTCAACTGGTTCTTCTTAATCGATTCTTATGAAACTTCGCACCGAGATTGAGTTCCCTTGAAATTCGAGTTCAGAGATAAAAAGTGCGCAGGGCCACGCCTTATGAGATAAATATACTTTTTTTAACTGGTTCTACTCAACTGGTTCTACTTAACTGGCTCTTAGGGAACTTTGAATCCACATTCAGTTTCCTCGACAACACAATTAACGGATGATAAAAGTGGGCAGTGCCACGCCCATGCTAAGTTACCACTTACTTTAATTTTTAAACTACTCACGCCCAAATGATTCTAATGAAATTATGCGCAGGCATTTCGATTAGCAGACCATACGAATTTTTTATTGGAAAAGTGGGCAGTGCCATGCCCATAATTGTATAATATAAGTTTTCGAGGTACTTATACTTAACGTGTTCTTATTATACTTTGCACTATCTCATTTAATTGTCTTGACAAAATAATTTAGAAATAAGAAAAGTGGGCCGTGACACGCCCACACATATTAAATATTATTTTTCAACTACATGCATCCACTTAACTGATTCCTGTGAAAATTTGCATATGTCATGAGTTTCTCAAGCCATACAAATTCATGTTAAGAAAAGTGGGCAGTGCCACGCCCATAATAAATAATATATTTTTTCAGAATAATTCTAATAAGCTGGTTGTTATAATACTTTGCACCACTATTCATTCAGTTGGCATGACAATAAAGTTTAATGTTAAGCAAAGTGGGCCGTGCCACGCCTTTAACAAAGTAAATATACCTTTTCAACTACTTCTACGGTTCTTATGAAATATTGCACATGTTATTGCATTTGCCTGTCTTTTCAATTTTATGATTTGCAAAATGGGCGGAGCCACGCCCAGTATAAATAAATATTATTTTACAACTACTTCTACTCAGCTGATTCTAATATAATTTTGCGCCCACATTGAGTTCTTTGGGTAATACAATTTTGTAATAAGAAAAGTGGGCAGCGCCATGCCCCCACCAGGTGAAAATAATATTTAGAGCTATTTCTACCTTCTTGATTTCTACGCAACGTGGCTCACACCTTCATTTTCTCTAACAACAGAATTTAATAATAAGAAAAGTGGGCGGTGCCATGCCCTTGCTACACTTTTTAAATCTTTTTTTTTGAAAAACTTGTTTAAAAGAACTAATTTCACAATTTTTGAAAATTTTTTGTTATTTATTTTTAATTTTTCTTACAGTACTTGATAATTGTGGCTCTGGTGTTCGTTACCATGCTAATAGGCGGCATATTGGGCTACGTGTTCCGCGAAAGGGTGCAGCAAACCATGAGACAGGTGGGTCTTTTGCTATTCCAATTAATTGTAAAACAAATTCTCTTATACTTAAGTAATTTATGCTATTGAAATCGCTTAGGAAATGCGCTCTTCTATGGCTTTGTATGGTAGTCGTCGTGACGTCACCCAGGCCTGGGATCAGACCCAAGAACGTCTGCAGTGTTGTGGCGTTGATACTTGGCATGATTGGAATCGTTTTGGTCCCGTACCCGAATCATGTTGTCAGGAAATTTTCGGTGGTCAACGCAAAGAGTGCACCATCTTTCCAACGATAACAAATTTATATAGTCAGGGCTGTCTATATGTTACGTCCAATTATATAAGAGATCACGCGGCCATAATTGGAGGCACTTCAATAGCGGTGGCGATAATAATGGTAAGTCTTCGGAATAATAATTTTTTGCGGTCTTGCTGATAAAAAAAAAATATGGAATTTTTTGTTTTTTTTCAACTTAAGTCGCTATTCATTCGTTGCATGTCTTAAGGTAGCATCACAATTTTATAAAATTCTCTTCACAGAAGAAAAGTTTAATAGTAAACTAAAATTCGTTGTAATTTAATATATGAAATATATATGTACGCTAAAGAACATATCGCCGTCGAAAATCCAAAAGTACGTAACATCACTTTTTCTAGTTCTACAAGAGAAGCGAAAAACGTTAAAAAATAAAACAAAATATGAATTATGAATATTAAAACATTATTTTTGGTGGCACAAATCTAAAAACTGGTAGAAGCATGTAAGTTAATCTGACGAATCATAATCAATCAAAAACTCGATTTAGATTTTTTTGAATTTACGTACTTTTGGATTTTCGATGACGATATGTAATTCTAACCGGTTGACACTTTTTAAGACTTTTTTTTAGTTATTTCTTGTAACCAATTTTTTATTTATAATTCGTTATTTTTCGCTTTCTTACAGATTTTCGGCATGATCTTCTCTTGTCTTCTATTTAACATGATTGAATAGTCAAGATCTAAGAATGTCCTTCCAGCTTAATTTTTTTTTTTTGTAAAAAAGTGTCTAAATTTTAAGGAAAAAAAATTCTAACAAAATAAAGCTCAAATCACACACATATAAAAAGGAAAAAATTCAATATAGAATTAATTCAAAGACAGGTCAGCTATTAAGCGGAATATTCTAGAACATGTCCTATCAAAATAAAAACAAAAACGAAAAGTATTCGCATGCAAAACAATTTGCTAAAATTGTGTACTGACTTGTCTTCTCTATTGTCACATTTATGTTAAATAATTGTTAAATTTTTAAAATTTTATTAATTTTTTTTGTTTTGTACAAAATACATAAATTTTTAAGGAAATTTTTTTTTTATATTATAAGTTCATAAAAATTCAAAGTTTTTAAAATATTATGTTTAAAGTATTATACATAGCAGTGTTCAACAACATCCAATTTTCCCCAAAATAACAATGTTCTGACAGTTGATTCTGGCAGAAAGTTTAAAAAAAACGAAAAAATATACGTGCTTTTGGGGGGTTAAAGTTTCCACACTTTTGTAAAAGTTTATTGTGAATTTCTATATAAAATCACCTGCATCTTCAATTTTATGTCTACGATTTATGTAGCAAATTTATGTAAAATATTGCGAAGAACATTTTTGTAGAACATTTTAACCTCCAATTTTGCAATTAAAGTGACTTTTTTGGTTTCTTTTTAAAAAGGCACAAAAGTCCCAAAAGTTAAAGATTTAGAGGGTTAAAATATTCATCAAAATTATTTGTAAAAATTATGCAAAATATTACGACAAACATTTTTGTAGAACATTTTAACCCTCCAACTCTGCAAATAAAGTGACTTCTTTGGCCCCTTTCCATAAATGGACAAAACAGACTCATAAGAGGTTTAAAATATATATGGTAAAAAAAGACCCGTTTGTTGAAGATTTAGAGGGTTAAAATATTCCTCAAAAATATTCGTCATGAAATTCTGCTGCAAGACTCTGAAGACATTAAAGTTGTAAATTTAACTTCAGCTCCAGAAATAAGTCAAAACTTAAAATATGTTAAGGGTTAATTTGGTACTCAATCAGACATTTTAAGTTTCAATTTTTTCTAGCGTTCCAGTTGAATTTAAAGCTTTGACGTCTTTGAAGATTCATAGTAGAATTTTATGACAAATAATTTTTTAGAATAAATTAGCCCTTTATATCGCTGTTTAAGATGAGTTTTTGCTCCTTTTTTATGAAAGAGGGAGCAAAAAAGACCACTACAGCGCAGAGTTTGAGGGTTAAAATGTTCCACAAAAATATTTTTTATAAGATTCTGTTACTAAGTTTCAAGGCTAGGAATTAAATATTAAATTTGAATCTCGTAAATAAATCAAACATTAAAATGTTGAATAAGTACGAAATTAACCCTCAACATATTTATATTTTAATTTACACATTTCAAGAGTGGATGTTAAATTTTCAACTTTACTGTCTTCAGAGACTTGCAATAGAATTTTATGGCCAATATTTTTGTGGAATATTTGAACACCCTAACTCTTTAACTTATGGGTCTTTTCCGGCCTTTTCGAAAAGGGGGACAAAAAAGTCCCTTTATTAAAAGAGTTGGAGGGTTAAATTGGTCTACCAAAAATATTTCTCGTGGTGTTCTACATTAGTTCCCTAAGCATGTCTTAGAACTAAAATTAAATATTTACATGGTTTCCTAAGCAGATTTCCAAAAGTGAGGAAACATTAACCCTCCAATAACCAAAATAAGGGCAGATGTAAAATTTCAAAATGCAGCTAAAGGCATAATTTTTTTTTGGTTCCCTCTACGAGTTTCAGTTGTCAGAAGCTTGTTGTTTTTTTTTTTCTTTCTTTTTGGTGTTGTACAGTGTAATTTGTTCATACAAAAATATGTCATCTCCAGATATCATTCGTTTCTTTTTTTTATATAATATACAATATTCACCCATATAGGAGATATATATAGCAGATAATACTAAATATTTTGTAGTCTTAAGTAAATGCTTGTTTATGTCCTTTCCTATCCCATCCCTCCCCCCAAACCCCCTTTTCTTGAATAATTTTCATTCCATTTAAATATTGTTTGTTAAATTTTATTTTTTTTCATAATTTTAAGCTTTAAATTTAAGTTAAATAAAACAAAAAACGTTTGAAAAAAATCTATTTAGTATAAAATTTTTCTAATAAAGTTCAAAACACATTAAAAATATGAAATTTTAACTGCCGTATTTATAAAAAAATAATTTGGGTTCGAAATCTATTTCAAGGAACATTTGTATGAAAAAGTTGTCTTAAAATACATTTCAAATACAAATTATTTTTTATGAATACGGGCCTAAGAATGTTTTAAAAAAAATATTTTAGAAATAACACACTACTTTAGTTAAAAAGGCGATCGAGCTTTTAAGCTCCTCCCAAAAATAACAATTTGCAATTGAAAATTAAGTGAAAACTTAAAAAAAGAAGTTTATGATTAATTGTTTTACGTGCCATACCACCACTGCCAATTGCCCCCGAATCGGGCCGGGTTGGACAGCGGGTCACCAACAGCTACTTTGGCTGGGGCCACCATACTCTTTCGGTATTCCTCAACTTCTTGGCTTAAAAATTGCACTTGCAAGGGATATAAATTAGCCAAATTGTATCTTTCACAGGGATCCTTGTCCAGATTAAAATAACAGGGCGCCTTCAGAGGTTCACATTTATAAATATCCCGCTCGTAGTTCTGCGCGTTAAAGGGACATTGGTTCGTGGCTTGTTTTCTTAATTTCCTTATAACTTCCTTCGTTAGAGCTTTTGTGCCCAGTTTTTTATGAACCAAAGTGTTTAATATTCTCTGCTCGTAGTTCAAGCTCCGAGGATCTAGTTCCGTTTGATTTATGGCTCCCAACCAAGTGTCATATCTTCCTGCCCATGTCGAACCATTCACATATTTCAGATTTCCTCGCATATAAGAACTGTAATCGTCAATAACATCAAAAGCGTGTATCAGACGTCTGGGTTGGGGTTGCTGGGCCTGGCTTAAGGCACACCACATATTTATGCCATCTAGTTGGAGATTTTTAGGAAGTACGACGCCGGCCGCTGCAGCCAAAGTGGGTAACCAATCAACGGCATGTATGACTTGATTGCTAACATAGTTCATTTGCTTTAGCAAAGGACTCCAAATAAGGCCAGCAGAACGTATGCCTCCCTCCCAAGGTGACTCTTTTTGCTTAAGAGAGAGAGAGAGAGAGAGTAAAATATTATTCATAATGATTTTTTATTATTTTTTTAATTAAACTTGAACTTACTCCTCTGAAAGGATAATTTGAACCTTTATTGGCGTACAAACCCACAGTGGGAGCCCCATTATCGGAGTACAGCAATATAATGGTATTATTCAACATGCCCTTTGACGCCAAAGCCTTAACCGTTTTGCCAACACTTTTATCCAAACTTGTTAACATGGCTTTAACAAAAAACAACAAAAAAAACTTAACAATAAAATAACACCAAAAATAATTGAAAGATTTTTGTTTTAAAATTTAAAACATTGAAGCCCAGAATTTAAACTGTGATTGTGTATTGTTGCTTATTAGTGTTAGTGCAGAAACCGAGATTTCCCAGCAAACATAAAGTCAAGCGTTTGAAATATGATGCCGCATTTTATTACCTTAGGTAATCTTCAATCTAAAAAAAAAAACGCTTCTTATCATAAAAATTACAAGAAAATGAAAATCTTTCTGCGAACCACACCTTCTTTTTAGAAATCAAAATGCTGGTTGCTTGAAGTAGAAATTAATGAAGAGCTGCAGTCTGAAGACCACAAACTTTTGATTACTGTTTTCAAAAAGGTTTTCTTTTTCTTTCATATTAATTTTATTTATATTACAATGAAAGTTATTAAAATGCCTTTTTAAAACATCTTCCCTCTCATTTTTAAATGTCTTATAACATATTAGACATTGCGTTATTGCCAAAAGCTTTTGCAATCATAAAATATCTTTCGAATTGCTTCATTCTATTATTTTTGAAAATATGAAATGACGGCTGGATAAGTAGTCTTTAAAAATATATTTAAAAAATGTAAGTATAAGCATCCGCCGCGTGTGCATTCGTCGCATTTTCATCGACGACTAAATGAAGAGCATAAGAATCTGTGTGAAGAATGCGTGTGAGATAATTTCCACAATTGTGGTATCGGCTGCGCTTCAATGATTTAAAAACCCACAAAAAGTGAAACGATTTTCTTGAAACAAAGACAAGGCAAAACAAGACAAGCAAAAACAAGACAATGCAAAACAAGACAAGACCACTCTCGATCAAATAAGAAAAAAAAATAGCATTTAAAATCGATCAAGCCGTTTGGCAGCAACGGCAACAAATAGAGACACAGTTACACCTAAACAGACACACAGAGACACTCTTCAAGCTTCTCGTGAGCCTCTACGTTTTGTTCGGCGGTTAATAACTTCAACTTCATACCTGCATACTTCCTGCGTTTGGGGTCTGATATGTAACTAAACTTCTTAATTTCCTCCTCGGGAGCCTCCATGGGTTTGTCGTCGTTGCCTGTGTGCACCGCCAAATGAGTCATAAGCATAAATAAGGGTTTCTTAACATTATGATTCTTAATAACTTTTACTGCCTCTTGGGTAAACAAATCGGTGGCATAAATGCCCGAAAGTTCGGGACAAGGCTTTAAATCACATCTCATATCCAAGCCGGTGTAATTTTGGTCCTGCAAACAAACCGCCCATCATAAATCATAAATTGTTTGGCTGAGAAAACGTATTATTTGCAAAACTTACAAACATTTTCAATGTATGATCATAATAGCCAATAAAGCCCGAATAATAACCCAAATGATGGTCAAAGCCCCGATACAAAGGAGTCATTTCTTTGCGATAAAATCCTAAATGCCATTTACCCACCAAACTTGTTGCATAGCCGTCATCACGAAATATTTCGGGCATTAAACGCTCTCGCAAATGCAGACCCCAGGGCTCATTATTAACAATAACTGAATGTTGCATACCTTTAGGCGGTTTAAGAAAAACCGAATTTTATTTAAAAAGTTTTTTTTAAGCGTTAACTTTTTGTTTGATTACCTGTGTGTATGGGATATTTGCCGGTTAAAAGGGTTGCCCTCGAGGGTGTACACAAATTGGGGACATAATTTTTATTAAGTATTATGCCATTATAGGCCAAAGCATCAATGTTTGGGGTCACAACTTGATCGGAACCATGAAAGCTGACATCATTGAAGCCCTTATAAGTGGCATTTTGTTATATAAATCTGGTTGTTTGTTCATTTAAGATTTTATTGTACTTACCATGTCGTCTATTAAGATTATGACAATATTGGGTTTTTCACTTTGCTGATCGTTTTCGACATGCTGGTAACACTCTGCCGATCGTGGTGAGTTTAAAAATATTAAACTCACATAAATTGTATACAAAAACCAATAGCAACAACAACAATAGCGACAATGACGACGACGACGACAAGAATCGTAAAGAAGTTTCATTGTGGTCTACAAGTTCAAGGTCAATTTCAATGGCGGGACTGGGCCGGGCTGTCGTCTGCTACAATTACTGAAACCCGCAAGAAATAGTTCAACAAAAAATAAAACAAACACAATTACGAAGAAACCGGTAGCATTCTTTTAATGCTCAATTTGAAGAACTTGAATAAGAAAAAAAATTGTTTTAGATTTTTATTTCATCAACTTTCAAGAAACCACAAGCTAAACTGCTTTTATTTGATTGCAGATATTAAGCGAAACTGAATGAATTTAAAATCTTCAGACTTAAAAAGGAAATTTAACGCAATCAATTTGCGTGTGCATCATCATATGACTGGTTTATTATGTTCACATTTTTTATCTACAAGAGAATTATTTACTTCTATTTACACTTTTTACTTTTATTACTTTATTGTGTTTAAAAAAAGAAACATTTGAACTTTCAGAAAATGTTTGCGAATTTTTGTTTTGTTGACTCAGATACACATGCTGAACTGTTTGTTAATCTAGTTGAGAACAAAATTACAAATGCAATAGTATCATTACACTGTGCAACAAAAAATTAATGTTCATCCAGAAATAACAAGTTTCTGACAACTGATTCTGGCAGAGGGGCAGCAAAAGAAAATATACGTGCATCGGCGATTCGAAAGTTTCCGTCTGGTCCATTGTTATTTATGGGGGCTTCAAGTTTTCCCCCTTTTGCAAAAGTTTATTGTGAATTTCCATAGAAAATCACATGAATCCTCCAATTTAGGTCTACGATTCATGCAGTAAATTTATGTAAAATATTGCGAAGAACATTTTTGTAGAACATTTTGCAATTAAAGTGATTTTTTTTGGTCTCTTTTTAAAAACGCACAAAAAAGTCTTTGGCCCTTTTCCATAAATGGACAAAAAAGACCCGTTTGTTAAAGATTTAGAGGGTTAAAATATGCCTCAAAAATATTCGTCATAAAATTCTGCTGCAAACCTCTGAAGATACAAAAGTTGTAAATTTAACTTCAGCTCCAGAAATAAGTAAAAATTAAAATATGTTAAGGGTTAATTTGGTACTCACTCAGCCATTTTAAGTTTCGATTTATTTCTGACGTTCCAGTTGAATTTAAAGCTTTGACGTCCTTGCAGATTCATAGTAGAATTGTATGACAAATAATTTTTTAGAATAAATCAGCCCTTTATATCGCTGTTTAAGAAGTGTTGTTGCTCCTTTTTTATGAAAGAGGGAGCAAAAAAGACCACTGCAGCGCAGAGTTTGAGGGCTAAAATCTTCTTCAAAAATATTTGTTCTAAAATTCTACTACAAGTTTGCAGAGACATGAAAATTAAAAATAAATCAAAGCATAAAATGTCAGTAGAAGCATTATCACATGCACTGCTATAACAGTAAAAGTGTTGATTTTCTGATTATTACTTTTTTCCAGCCTGCACCCTCATTTACCATGAGCCACAAATAATATAGTGCCAATAACTTCATTAATTGTAAAAAAGTTTACTGCAGTAAAAGTGTTGCAATAGAAATGTCTACTACAAGTCGCATGCAACAAAGTTGAATAGTGATGTGAGGACCGAGATTTCGAGGAATTTCTGACCACTCGGAATAATTAATTTGGAATGGATTTTTATACATTCGCAGGGGGGGGAGGAGGATTTATATCTTCCGAGTCTGCTTTTAGACACGAAAACATTTAAAAGCGAAACATTTAGTTTGGTAGCATATTGGGTTGAGAGCAACGGTTTTGTGTTCGGTACCCGGCGATACGATTTGTTTACATTTAATTTGCTTTTTGCAAAATAATAAGCAAATAAGAACAATAACAATGGAATGTTGCCGAAAACATGTTTTTCGGTGTGAACGCGAATGAAAAACCAAAAGAGAATTACAGATGTTTTTCCTCCAAATGTTCGCCCGTCTAAGCCCGGACCAACCAACAATATATTTTTATGGCAGCAGCTACTGGGTTACCCCGATAAGGGAGACAGGTGGAGGGTTAAATTGTAAGTAACTGGCAGAGGTGTGAGCAGAAGCAGGAAGGCGATCAGATCGGCAGGCAGGTAATAAAGCAGCAACAAGGAACAGCAATAGAAAACAAATACACGCACGTAGAAAAACTACAGCAACCGGGACTGCAGTTCACTCAGTCCCGGTTCAAGCTGCAAAGCAAAAAAATTGTAAGCGACCGATTTAATGGAAGACAGACGACAAATTGAATCGTTCTCTTCTTTCGCTTGAAGATCAAAGTGGTCAGTGAAGATAAGAGATGCAAAAATAAAATAAAACAAAAAGTGTAAGTGGTGTCAGTAGCGGAAGTGGCTGTACAATCAAGCGGGCAGGGCAATCTAGGATTTTAACTAGTGGTTGAGCCAACATCAATCCCAAGAACTGAGAATCACCTGGAAGGAAAGAGGATTTTTATATGACTCGCTGGGACTAGTTTTTCTTATCTAGTCAGCAAAAGGATGGGACACTTGGTCAAGTCAGGGTCAAGATGTTATTACCCGGAATCGTTAGTTCTGATTGTCATCGCACTTAGCAGCCGGATTGTTATCCGGAGCGAACAAGATTAAGAGAGTCAAGTGTCGCCACTGGCACCCCCAGCTAGAAGTAATAACAAATACTAGTGTAGCCAGCGGGCGACTCAATCGATCGCATTCTAGAAATAAATATTAAATACGTACGATAAAATACAAAAACAAAAAAAAACATTCATAAACTTAAAACTTATTAGCCTCTATTACTTAGCAAGATGGAGAAACACACATGCAGACTTTGTTTATTTTTTCAACTTGAAGCTGATAGTAGCACTTTCTAACGCTTATAGTTCCCGAAATACTGAACCGATTTAAATAACATTAAGATTATGCACATCTATGTAAAATAACCTATAAAAGCATACAAATCTTTCCAAAATCGGTTCAGTACAGTATTAATTATATAGATTTCAACAAACAAATAAAAAATGCGTAAATTTTAATTTTTGGATTGGGTGTGAGAGAACCCTGCACACGGCAGAGACTATCGCTGCTTCGAACCCGGAGAAACCCAATGTCCGTTTTGTCAAAAGTCAACAGTTATACACACATACATACACACATACGCATGTCCATATGAGATACACACATATTCTACCTCTGAAGTACATATAAAATTTGCGTTTCTTCCACTAAAGCAAATTATTATTTTTTTTTGTAACTTAAGATAAACCAATTTTAATTTAAAAAAATATTTATTTTTTATAAATATCACAATTTTTTTTTAGTCATAAATGAGACCCTCAAATTGCTCAACAACTAAACTGTCCTAAAAATGTTAATAAAATACTTATTAATAATAATGACAAATTACAAAAACTACAAGAAAGTTTTACCCCTTTTGAATTTTCTGTATGATGCCACCACTGCCAATTGCCCCCGAATCGGGCCGGGTTGGACAGCGGGTCACCAACAGCTACTTTGGCTGGGGCCACCATACTCTTTCGGTATTCCTCGACTTCTTGGCTTAAAAATTGCACTTGTAAGGGATATAAATTAGCCAAATTGTATCTTTCACAGGGATCCTTGTCCAGATTAAAATAACAGGGCGCCTTCAGAGGTTCACATTTATAAATATCCCGCTCATAGTTCTGTGCGTTAAAGGGACATTGGTTCGTGGCTTGTTTTCTTAATTTCCTTATAACTTCCTTAGTTAGAGCTTTTGTGCCCAGCTTTTTATGAACCAAAGTGTTTAATATTCTCTGCTCATAGTTCAAGCTCCGAGGATCTAGTTCCGTTTGATTTGTGGCTCCCAACCAAGTGTCATATCTTCCTGCCCATGTCGAACCATTCACATATTTCAGACTTCCTCGCATATAAGAACTGTAACCGTCAATAATATCAAAAGCGTGTAACAAACGTCTGGGTTGGGGTTGCTGGGCCTCACTTAAGGCCGGCCAAAGATTTATGCCATCTAGTTGATGATTTTTAGGAAGTGCGATTCCAGCCGCTGCCGCCAAAGTGGGTAACCAATCAACGGCATGTATAACTTGATTGCTGACATAGTTCATTTGCTTTAGCAAAGGACTCCAAATAAGGCCAGCAGAACGTATGCCTCCCTCCCAAGGTGACTCTTTTTGCTTAGGAGAGAGAGAGAGAGAGAGATAGAGAGATAAAAAGTATTCATAATGATTTTTATTTTTTTTTTAAATTAAACCTAAACTTACTCCTCTAAAAGGATAATTTGAACCTTTATTGGAATGCAGTCCCACCGTAGGTGCACCATTATCCGCATATAACAATATTATGGTGTTATTCAGCATGGCTTTCTCTGCCAAAGCTTTAACAGTCTGACCCACACTTTGATCCAAACGTGATATCATGGCTTTAGCAAAGAATGTGTGACAAAAATTAAAACAACTAAAACAGCATTTAAAAGGCACTCATACCCGCATACTTTCTGCGTTTGGGGTCTGATATGTAACTAAACTTCTTAATTTCCTCCTCGGGAGCCTCCATGGGATTGTCCTCATTGCCTGTGTGCACGGCCAAATGACTAAAGAGCATAAATAAGGGTTTCTTAACATTATGTTTCTCAATAACTTTCACAGCCTCTTGGGTAAACAAATCGGTGGCATAAATGCCTGAAAGTTCGGGACAAGGCTTTAAGTCCTGTCTCATATCCAAGCCGGTGTAATTTTGGTCCTGCAAACAAACCGCCCATCATAAATCATAAATTGTTTGGCTGAGAAAACGGATTATTTGCAAAACTTACAAACATTTTCAATGTATGGTCATAGTAGCCAATATAACCCGAATAATAACCCAAATGATGGTCAAAGCCCCGATACAAAGGAGTCATTTCTTTGCGATAAAATCCTAAATGCCATTTGCCCACCAAGTTTGTTGCATAGCCGGCATCACGAAATATTTCGGGCATTAAACGCTCTTGCAAATGCAGACCCCAGGGCTCATTATTAATAATAACTGAATGTTGCATACCTTAAGGCGGTTTGAGAAAAACGAATTTTATTTAAAAAGTTTTTTTAAAGCGTTAACGATATGTGTGATTACCTGTGTGTATGGGATATTTGCCGGTTAAAAGAGTTGCCCTCGAGGGTGTACACAAATTGGGGACATAATTTTTATTAAGTATTATGCCATTATAGGCCAAAGCATCAATGTTGGGGGTCACAACTTGATCGGAACCATGAAAGCTGACATCATTGAAGCCCTTATAAGTGGCATTTTGTTATATAAATCTGGTTGTTTGTTCATTTAAGATTTTATTGTACTTACCATGTCGTCTATTAATATTATGACAATATTGGGTTTTTCACTTTGCTGATCGTTTTCGACATGCTGGTAACACTCTGCCGATCGTGGTGAGTTTAAAAATATTAAACTCACATAAATTGTATACAAAAACCAATAGCAACAACAACAATAGCGACAATGACGACGCCAACGACAAGAATCGTAAAGAAGTTGCATTGTGGTCTACAAGTTCAAGGTCAATTTCAATGGCGGGACTGGGCTGGGCTGTCTGTCGTCTGTTTAACAGAACGTTAAACAAATACAGAAACCGGTAATAATTTTAATAATTTACAGGACTTGAGTAAAAAATAATGATTTAAGATTTTTGTTTTCATTAACTTTAAAGAAGCAACAAGTTAAACTGCTTTTGTTTGATTGAAAATAAAAAGCAAAAGTGAATCTTATTTATTTTCTTATAAATAATTTTGGAGAGGAAATGTACCACAATCTACTTGTGTTCATCATCATGTGACGAATTTCGTACAGAAATGAAATGTTTCAACTAGAATTTTTTTCCATATTTAGATTCATGTTTGCATAAGTCAGAATTCGCAAAAGTTTTAATGTTAAAACTTTATTATGTCAATTAAAAAGATATTAACAACCAATTTGTTCGAAAAATAATCACTTTTAATAAAATTTATTTGGTTGATTTCCATGATTGAATGAATTGAATTTTTTTTTTATTTGTTTTTAGATAATTTTTTATTACAACAAATTTTGGGTGTTCAAAATTGAATAAATTTATAAGCAAAATTAATGTTATTTTTTTAATCCAAAGCGATTATTATTTTGGCTAAAGTTCGTAATATTTTTAGTCAGAAAATTAATGGTCTTTCATTTTAGAAGTTTATCGACAACATAAAAAGTAAATAAAGGCTGGAACAAAGTATTAAATCGGAATATCGTAATGACAAAAATTGTTTAAAAAAAAATCGATTCAAAAACCACATTCTTAAGGGCTGCCCCCCGGGACTTTTAGGTTAACAACAAAGAGCCTGGGTGGGTGAGTCTGCAAAAAAGCCTTGACAGAGTGTGTATATTAAAAAGAAAACTAATCAGTTATGCTTTAAACTAGAGATGGGATCGTGAGTGAATTTTCATTCATGCTCATGCACGCTCACGATAAACAAATTTTACGACCTAAAGTTTTTGGCTTGCGTCTATGTACGTAAACTTAAGTGAGAAAAAAGTTTGCAATAATCATGATAACTCACGCTTACGTAATAGACAGGAAAAAAAAACTATGAAATAATAAATTTTTTTTTAATTTATTAATCGAGATTGCCTTGATATCTTTTTTCAAAGATTTTCAAAAACTTTTGTTTGTTAGCTAAAAAAAACCCTCAACAAACAAAACTTTTTGAAAATAATAAATAAAAAAATTAAATTAAAATAATTTTCAATAAAGCAAAAAAAAATCACGCAATAATCCCACTAAAAATCCGCTAATGCAAGCTCACTCACGCTCAATGTTTTTATACTCATGTTCATGCACGCTCCTGAGATTGAATCAAAAAACTAATCACGATCATGCGTGATCATGCATGATTCACGCTAATCATGTGAACGACTTCAAACGCGTACATGAGTGGATGACTGCGGCTACTCAACTACAACAAAGACTACAAATACCGTTAGCAGCAATTGTCGCCATGTAGTCGGCAACATTGTCAGCAGCTGACACTGAAGTTTCATTTGTTCATGCATTTACACTCATACCACGGTTTGCGTCATTTCGAAGTTGTGTCTTTTTTAAATTTCCGAGATTTCGATGTTGCGTCGTTTTTGCTTCACATGCTTTCGAAGTTGCGCCGTTAGTGCTTCGATTTGCGTCGTTAATAAATGTTTGTACGTACAAAACAAAAATAGAAAAAGGGGATTTCCCTTCGAAGTCTAATGCGAATTTGTATGTAAAAATTGTCTACAAGTTTGTCGTCGTTGGTAGTTTCAAATTACAATTGGTAAAGTGAAGTCTTATAAAAACTATTATCACCCAAATAATAATAAAACATTGTTATTTTCTATTGAAAAATAATTTTATTTTACTAAAATTATGAGTCCCGGAATGAATTAAATGAAAATTAATACAAATGTATGGAAAACTGTGATTCGGTTTGCGCCGTTTTAGTTTGCGTCTAGTTTTTCCGGTCCCAATTAGCGACGCTAACCGGGGTATGAGTTTATAATATTTAAATTTTGTATTTAATAAAATATTTTTAAGATCTCATCACTGTCGCTTACGAAAATGGAATTTGGCCTAAAGGCTTAGATAGCCGACTGAAATGGAATGTTTATGGATTGTAACAGCGACGTAAAGTAAACGTAAGATGTTAGCGCGATTATGCAACGTAAAAACGTGCCATATGATTTCATATGTTGAATAATTTCTCTCCAAATATGTCTTTTTTTAATGTGCGCGAAGATAGATTTTAAAATTTATCATCAACACAGAAACCATAGAGGTTAACAGGACTCCGTTAACATAATAACATAACTCTGGTAAAAATACAAAAATTTGTCCTTTTGCATTAAAAATTTAAAACTTTGCACATTTTTAAACAAAATGAAGCTGAAAAACTAAAAAACTGAAATATACTTTTCGCCCATCTTCTATAATTTGTGAGAAAAGGACCAAAGTCCCTTTTGACGGTTTTTTTCATAAATCTTTTATAAATTCTAAAAAACACGCACTGTAAAGACTTCTGACTATTGGACATTCATCTAGACACGACTACAAATCACTCTCAAGAATTATTTTTCGCCCATCTCCTACCATTTGTGGAAAAAGGCCAAAGTTCCTTTTTGTGCAAATCTTTTTCAAACGTGTTTTTGTACGTGACTTAATTCAAAATACGTAGTTTTTATAAATATATTTTAAAAAACACTTTTTGTATTTAGGGTTTTTTAGTTTTTCCGGTTCATTTTGTTTAAAAATGTGGTAGTTTTTCAATTTTTAATGCAAAAAGACAAATTTTTAATGTTTAACAGAGTTATGTTATTGTGTTAACAGAGTCCTATTAACCTCCATGGTTTGTGTCTAGGATGATAAATTTTAAAATTTATCTTCACACATATCTTTTTTTATTAGCAATCTTAAAGCCCGGACTACTTTGCATTTTAGTTATGACAGATTGTGGTCAGTAGCCTGCTGTCGTCTAACTTTGCAAATCAACGATATTTCAACAACAAAAAAAATTTAAAAAAATTCAATAGCATTTTAAATAAAATTAAAATAAACTTCCCTAAAGTGTGCATTGCAAATTTTCACAAAAAATTATAATAAATAATAATAAATAAATACAAAAAAACAACAACCACAGCAATAACAAGGCATCACTAAACACATTGCTCTGCTCTCTAAAGGTAAAAGTGTCGTTGTTTTATTGTTACGCTGTTTCTTCTACCCCTCATTCACAATATACCAAAAAGAAAATAGTTGCACCAAAAACTTAGTTTATAGTTTTTAAATTAACAAATTTTTACACCCGTATTTGTAAAAGAAAAAATTAATTGGATTTGAAATGAATTTTAAGCAAAATTTGTCATAAAATACTCGTACAATTCAAATAAAGATTATTTTTTTTATGAACACGGGCCTGAATGCTGATTCGAATTAGAATTGAAATAATTCTTTCTTTGCATAAAATGCTCGTAATTTGTATAAGTAATTTTGTTTATAACTTTTCACTTGTTATAAAAAGATTAACCGGTTACTGGCAAAAAGTACTGAAGCGAATTTGTTATCAAAATAATTTTTAATTGGTTGCTTTTATGAGCAGTTTTAAATTTTAAATGTTTCTAATGTTTGATTTATATTCACTTTTATCTATAGTTTAGATAGAATTTGCACAACTTTATTGTGTTAAAGAAATTGAGACCTTTTCGCAAAACTATCGTAAGCGACGTTTAAAAAAAAATATGTGTGATTAAATTTAAAATTTTACGAATCTTTCCCAGAGTTTAAAATTTACAATAAGTTAAAGGTACGGTGACCACAATTTTTAAAATATTGGCTGTAAGATTTGATAGATTTGATCGTAAGCGACAATTTACACATCACTCATTTTTCTGCAAGTTTTCTTTATTTAATTTTCACACAACAGTTGGATACACAAGATATTTGAATACATTTTTTACACAAAATAATTTGCGACAATTATTTCTGCAATTTTAACTCAAAAATCAAATAATAAACTAAATAATAAAAAAAAACATTTTCTGAAATATTTGTGTTTTTTTTGCGCTTATGATCATTTTGCGAAAAGGGGTCGAAGTATTTGTGGACCTTCCAGTTAAGTAACGCGAATATTTTATCACTGGTTTCGTTTTAGATGTTCTATTCAGCTGTAATATTTTATTTAAAATGTGCTCATTATCATATTATCATTTAAATTAGTTCTATAAATAAACAAATAAAAAAAAAATAAAAAACTAAATTTTATATTAGAAAAACAATAGCAAAACTTGTGATCACATTCAGACTATTGCCTTAAAAACTGCGTGATATTAAAAGTAAATTTAAATTAAAATGAGCAGTAAAAACTTATACGCAGCGAATGCTTGTAACTGCGAAGCATGGTTACTTTTTTGGAAACCATGACAAACATTTTATCAAAATAACTGCTAACGCATATGATTTATGATAATTTTCTTTCAATGAAATAATATTTATGTAAAAATTTTGTTTTTTTTTATATGAACATATAAGAAAATTAAAATTAACCGGTTACTTATGAAAAGTAACCATAAAAATGTTTATCAATATAGCTTTAAATTGTTATGTTTTTTTTGGCTTTTATATGCTTCAACATTGAAATTATTGCTTTAACAAAGTAACCGATTAATTTTTTCATAAGATGATATTATCATGCTTATTTTGCAAAGTATATCAAGATTTTTCTAACTAATAACACCAAATTTTAAAAGTTAAATAATTTTTACAAACCCAACATTACTTTTTAAGAAGTAACCGATTACTTTTTTATTAAATCGTGCTAGTTTTTAAACTATTTTAGGATTTTTCTAACTAATAACAACAAACTTAAATAATAACATAGTTTGTATATTCTTAACGTTAATTTTTTAACAAGTAACCGATTACTTTTTTATTATATATGATAATCATGCTAATTTTTCAAATTATTTTAAGATTTTTCCAACTAATAACAACAAACTTAAATAATAAAACAGTTTGTATATTCTTAACGTTAATTTTTTAACAAGTAACCGATTACTTTTTTATTATATATGATAATCATGCTAATTTTTCAAATTCTTTCAAGATTTTTTAAATAATAACAATAAGATTGAATAATTTGTATATTCTTAACATTTTTTTTAACAAGTAATCGGTTACTTTTTTCACTTAATGTAATACTGTTAAAATTTTAAGATAATTTAATAGTTTCCTAGTCAATAACTTGCGTTTCGGAGAAAGAGCGCACAAATTTATGTGGCTGTATGAACACGCGTCTGCCTGTATGTTTAAACGATTAGTTTTTTTAAAAGATATGATACTCATGCAAATTTTTAAAATCATTTTTAGATTTTGCTAACTAATAATTTAATATTGAACTAGTTTGTATATGCTGCAAATAATTTTTTTAAACATGTAATCGGTTACTTTTTCCACTAAATGTCTCGCTAAACACTTTTAAGTTATTTTTAAAATCTTTTTTATCATTCATTTACCATCATTTAAGTTTTAATTTTTTACATATTATAATCGATTACTTTTGTTTCACTAGGTTGATATACCTACAACATTTTGCCAACATTTTTGGATTTTTCTGATAAAACTTTAAAAAATAAAATAATTTGTACAAACTTAACATAATTTTTTCAAAAAGTAATCGGTTACTTTTTTTACTAAACGTAATATTTTTGTCGCACACTAAATCATAAAGAGTCACAACTCGGAATTCACAAAATGTTTAGCAGAAGCAAAAAACTGTTTTTAAAAACGTGGTTGTAATTTTATAATCAAATTGAGTTCCACAGTGTAGAAAATCGTCTTAGAACAAAGTTTACCTAATTTCTTTTATAATTGTGTGCTGTAATTTTGGATATAATAGATAATTTTGAGTTGTGACTTGTCACTTGTGTTGCAAACTAAATTTTCTTGATCGTTAGAGATTTGATTTATGCACCGATTTATGAAAATAAATGATTTTGATAGATTTTCAGTTGTGACTGTTTATGATTCAGTGTGCGATATCACTTAAAACACTTTAGTGTATAATTTGAGTTGTGGAAAATATTATAAAAATATTTAACGCCTTAGGAATAAATTAAGGGACTGTTTTTAATTTGTTATAATTTATAATCGACTATTTTTTTACAAGTTTAATAAGATAAAATATTTGAAGATAAAATTATTTGAAAAAAAAAATTAATCGGTTACTTTTCCACTAAATGTGGATAAAAATCTGTTAGAAATTTAATTACAAATTTAATTTATTAAAAATTATACGTATTTAGCATTCAAATAGATAATGTTCACCTTCTAGCAAAAATAAAATACATTTTATTTCCCAACTTCATTCCATAACCGGTTGCATTATAATTGCATGTAAAGTAACAAACTCTCTCCTCTAAATTCAACATCAGTATTAATTTTCCTCCCTGTCAGCCCTGATCATCACTAGTTTCCATTGTAACGATTAAAAAATAAAATCACTGTTTCACCTTGAAATACTAAACAAGTAACCGCCTTTTCTTTACAAGCCAATCGTTACTTAAAATAATATTTTTTTGTTATTCTTGCCACATTTTATAAGGTTAAGGTTGGTTGTTTGATAGCAAAAGATCTCAACTTGAAGTTTCTATGCAATTTAGCTGATAAGATAATTCAAACAACTTAGTCGTGTTCTAAACAATTCACGTTTTTTCTTATTTTATGTTAAGGCGGGCTTATGGAACAATCTTTTTGTCTAAATTTAATTTAATTGAATTGCAATTTATATGCTAAAACAAAAGCATAATTAAATGTATGTTGAATATGTCATGATTTGTTTGTAATTAATTGAACAACAATAGATTGAGTGGATAAATAAATAAATAGTTTAAAATTAAATTTAAAAGAATTAGAATTTAGCAAATTTAGAATTTTTTAAATGAAAGATTTAAATTTGCGACATGTTTTTACATTAAGCAGATTTAGTATTAAAGTAAAGCAATCATTTGCAATAACAATTAATTTCTGATTTAACTAACTCTAGCCTGATTTAAGCATTGAAAGTTTTACTTTTTTTAGACATTTAAATAAAATTAATCGATTAAGTTTAAAAAGTAATCATTTTACTAATGAATACCATTGACATGGTGTTACATTCGTTATTCAAAAATAAATCAAAAGTTTTTGTATATCAAGTGCAGAATTATAATTACTTTCCCAGCGCACATATCGCTAGCTTAATATAGAAAGGCCTTAACTATTTTTTTTTTAAATCAATTTTTTTTTGCAAATTTCGGTAGGTGATCTCCAAGTCCGTTAAAATAGGCAGAAAAACCGATTTAAAGAAAATAAATAAGGCTTTTCAATATTAAGCGAAGAGAAAGGACATGTATAATTATCCTGAAAAACACTGTGTGTAATTTTTAGAGTCATGGAAAAATAACCAATAACGGCTACTTAAGCGCTACCTAAACAGTATTAAGAATTATTCCTAGGAAGTTGATATGTTCTAGAAAGTTGTTTGCTGAGATCTTAGGTACATTTTTGTAGTTGATTGTTTTCTTGAATATTTAACGGTTTGCTACGTATGGACCTGAACAGTGGGAAAAAGGAAACAAAAATCGATTTTTTTTAAGTTTTTGCGATTTTCATCTTGAAGATGAAGATTTTTTGATTTTATATGTTCACAATTTTTGTTTTTTATAACAAGACCTACAACTTTGCCTCAGAGAGTAAATCAAAATTCCAAACGATTTGCAAGATATCAGCCTGAGAAAATGTTCAGTATTTTGCAAAAATGACAAATTTTTTCGGGGACCCATAAAAAAAATTGCGACTTTGGGCAAAACTGGGAGACACGGGTCTTCTTTTTTTTCGGCCTTTTATCACGTAGTGGTGTCCGTATATGGTTATTTTTTTTTCGTGTTGCACTGTGAAAGTAAACCATTTATAAATCAACTAAACTCATGTAAGTGAAGATAAATATGCCTCGAGTTAAATATGTTCCAACATGTTGCAGCATATTTAAGCCTAAATATAAATAAATATGTTTAAACTAAAGTGGGAATCAAACCTTGTTTCAGGCCTATTTAATTTAGTTCTAACAGTTCTTTTGAAATAAAATTAATATAATATACACTTTAATTACTACTGAACACATTTAAAAGACTTTTGAAAAATTTATTACTGAATTTTATTTCAAAATGTAATTAGAACTTTTATATTGAGTTTGTAAATTAGTCACGGAATTATTTAACTGCCCTCGTACACATAACTTTGAGATGTTCTTTCTGTAAATATAAATTTAATAAAAACTTGTTGTATGAACACCTTTAAAATTTAGCAAATACTCGCGAAAAAAAAAATTCAAATTCACTTCATTTATAATTAACAATTAATGCAATCAATGTTTTAATTAAATGTCATTGAACGAAATCAGCCGGGTATGAACAGACATACTAAACAAAAGATACTATTGGAAATACCTATCACTTGTAGGAAATAAAATCATGCATAAGTGCATTCATTCGTGGGAATAATTTAGGTGGCGCAAAAAATTAATTATTTTTTAACAATTAGAATAAAAAATCTTTTACTCGTATATCACTTAATAATGAACACGTTTTTCATGGTACCATTTCTCTCTCTTTCTTTCTTTTTTAAATATAATCTTACATTGTTTAATCTTAAGAATAAATTTATTAAAATGTTAAAAAAAAATATTTTTTATTCAATATTTTATTTTTATTTTAAAAATAAATTTCACTTCTTATTAACTTTTTTTGTCTTGTTATTAAACTGCTCCTTCTTTGTTGCCACTCTAAAAGTAACTGAATGTTGTGTAACAGCAACTCCTACATTTTAACTGTTGAATACAAGGCACAACAGCACCCAGTTAACAGAGAAGCTTAACAGTCTCATTAACAGTTCAAGTCAACAGGCTTCCAACAAGAAACGGAAAAACAAAAACGAAAGCCAAAATAGCGGCCGATTGTAATCAAAACAAAACGATAGTTGAAAATGTAAACAAACGAAATTCATTCATGAATCTAATATTTTCATAAAATTAAGAATGGGAGAGACAAAATTTAAGGGTGCTACGCACTGTGGGCAGAGATGAACAAAAACTGGAAATTACTTTGGCTAAATGAAAATTTTAAAAATGCATATCATATTAAAGAACAAAATGTGTACATACAAATGTCTACTTATAAATCAGAGTGTGAAAACAAACAAAACTTTTCGCAGACGTTTCCTATGAAAGCACAAACTTTTAAAATTTTTTCAATCGTCTTGTACATGAGCAAAACCACAAATTATTTTTTATTATTGATTTTTTATTCCGTTTAAGATTTGTGCAATGAAGACTTGAGAACTTTAAAATGGAGCAGTACACAATAGAACTACGATATACTCTTGCGCTATATATGGAAGGCTCAGAGCTGAAGTGAACCAAGTCATAAGATATTCTCTGCAAAGTGTAACTATGGTAACTTCTTGTGCACAAAATATTGAAACGTCAAAATATAACTAAAATCAATTCAAATCGAACGATATATTGGTTTCAGCCCAAAAAATAAAACTAAGAGATGACAATTACTAACAGACTTACTTTTCCAAAAAATTCACGAAAATTCCCGATTTATTATTTTTGCTGTAACTTCTAAACTACTTCTTGTGCACAAAATATTGAAACGTCAAAATATAACTAAAATCAATTCAAATCGAACGATATATTGGTTTCAGACCAAAAAATAAAACTAAGAGAGGATAATTACTAACAGACTTACTTTTCCAAAAAATTCACGAAAATTCCCGATTTATTATTTTTGCTGTAACTTCTAAACTACTTCTTGTGCACAAAATATTGAAACGTCAAAATATAACTAAAATCAATTCAAATCGAACGATATATTGGTTTCAGCCCAAAAAATAAAACTAAGAGATGATAATTACTAACAGACTTAATTTTCCAAAAAATTCACAAAAATTCCCGACTTAGTATTTTTGCTGTAACTTCTAAAATACTTCTTGTGCACAAATTATTGAAACGTCAAAATATAACTTAAATCAATACGAATGAAACGATATATTGGTTTCAGCCCAAAAAATAAAACTAAGAGATGATAAGTACTAACAGACTTACTTTTCCAAAAAATTCACGAAAATTCCCGACTTAGTATTTTTGCTGTAACTTCTAAAATACTTATTGTGCACAAAATATTGAAACGTCAGAAGAAGTTCAAGCATTGATTTTTTTTTTAAATCCAATAATTTTTTAGTAAGGCCTTGCCATGTTTTAAAATTTGTATACATCGTCGTACAAAAATCAATAGGGCCCAACATAACTTTTCATAATTATATATACAGTAGAGTTAAAGAACTTGATAAAAAACTAAATGAATTTATTTAAGTTCTTTAACTCTGCTTTGTTCAATTGGAAATTTTAATTATTGAAAATAGGTGCATTGATTTTTTTCGGAAATTATATAGAATTTCGGGTATCAACCATTTATCTATTAAATTTTGTTTATGGAAACTTGCCTACATCATTCCCCAGCAAGAAAATTAAATAAATTATATCGATACATTAAAAATTAGGAATAAGAATTATTATTGTGTTTCAAACACTTTTTGAAATAATTTTTTGTAGGATAAATTTAAATTTTCAACTTAAATTAGTTTTAGTACATTCTTATAAAAACCATGGGTTTCGAAATAAAATTAACTCTAAAAGATTACTTATCAAACACTTCTAGCATTCGGTAATTTCGTGGCTAAAACTTCGTCTTTAGAATCGACAACAATGTAGCTTCAATATTAATAAAAAATTGCAAAAAAAATTGAGAAACGGGAATTTATCCTGGGATAGTGTTGGGCTGGCAGTAGGTACAGGAGTAGGTTCTTTTGTGTAGGGTCTTAGTTACTGTTTACATGTAGTGCAACTGAGTGACAAAGTAAGATACGTCGCAATATCCCCAAAACTTCTCAGAGATGATTGAAAAATTCCTAAGTTCGATTGCGCAAATTTTTTATTACAAATATGTGCCCATTATCCAGGAGCCAGAGTTAGATAATTAAGCTTTTTAGTTGAACAGTATTCAATGTTGCTCGAAGATTACGCAAGAATGGCCAATTATGTAATCTTTGACCCTGAAACGCTCTGTACTATTTTTATTTTACCCACAAAGTAAAATAATCCATCCCAGAATCAAGATTTCAGTAATTCAGTTTTTTAGTTAAACAAAATTTAATTATGCTAAAAAAATTTGTTAAGGTAAAGCCCGTGATACACTATCATACACAGTCGTACGATTCATTCACTGGAAAATCTGACAGAATTACGTCCCACTTTTAAAAATCGCATTGAATTTGCCACACTAGCACACAAAAAAGATGCAAACACATACATACATACATACATACATACATACATACATACATACATGTGTATTTTTCACTCAAGTAATTTTAGATTTTATTGATTTTTTGCGCCTAAATAGTTGCAGACTTATAAAATATATATAGTAAATAAAGTTTTAATTTAATTTTGCTTTCGTTGCTACTCAATTTCTTAAAACGATGCATCTCTGCTCGCAGGAAATCTATCATTTTATGGAAATTTTCATTATTATATGCAAGTCGGACAGACTTTTTGAAAAATCTGCTTTACAACTGCATTTTATGGCCACACTGTTATACTTTTTGAATACACGCGACATTTTTGGCAGATCACACGACCAAGTAGAATAGTGTACCACGTCCTTAAGTATGTATAAGGGGCCAATATGTACATATGTTCATATACAGATGCACATATCGGATAAAATTAATGTTTTAATTTTTCTTATTTTTAAAAAAGTGCCGGCATATGAGACTATCCAAAAGACGAAGGTTTAATATTCTTTAATACTTAACTAATAAGTTGGTCTTTCATTTATAAAACAAATGCAGATTTATCTAAAAGTTTGTAGGTATCAATTTAATTTTATATAAAAGTTTATTAGATTCTATTTTTATTGGCAACTATCCCACTGTGTGCCGTTATAAGAAATAAATTGTAAACAATAACACTTTGCGGCAAAAATCAAGGTCAAACATGCATACACATAAATAAATATACATATGTATGTACCTATAACAACAAACGTTCTTGAGTAAAAGCAACAGGTTGAAAAAAATTTATAAAGACTTACCAAGCAATCGTAAATACTCTCTATTAACACACCACAGATTGTTTCCTTGCTTTATCACTGTTTTTATTACTTCCATTTCCTTGCATTTTTTACACAAACAATTACGAACGACACTCAAACACTTTTTTTATTTTTCAAATACATACAACTTTTTTTCAAGCATTCTGCTATTTCTTTAACTATATTAATTAAATTTATTTAATTTTCCTATGTTCAAATAGCCGACAATCGCAAATGCTGTTTATAAAAGCACCACAATTGTTTCTTTGTTTTAACACTACATACATATTTTTCTTACTTCCATTTCCTTATAATTTTTGCACAAACGATTACGAACGACACTCTTAAACGGAGCCGAGAACATGCCACCACATTTCTTAATATATTAATGCATTTTACTATATTCTGCAAAATTACTTTGCAGAATATATACCAATAAATGAATATTAATTCATTTTATACTAGACTTTTTGCAAAATATAACTTTTCTTCAAGCACTCTACAATTTCTTAAACTAAATTCACTAAATTTACTTAATTACATATTTACTTTATCTTCACACTTCCAAATGGCCGACACGAACAGAACAAAATCAGATAAGAAACTAAACCATTAAATTGTAACACAAAGAGTTAACTGTGGTATAGATGTGAATGTTTGTTGTTGTTCTTGTTAATGCTGCAAGAATTCAACACTCAAAAATCACCAAACTTTCTTGTTTGTATGTATGTATGTATGTATGTAGGTATAACTAGAACGGTAAAACAATTGCTAAGATTAGTTTGTGTGTAAATTTGTGGGAGTGCGTATCGTGGCGTGTGGGTTAAAGTAATAAGAAGTAATAATTAAAGCATTAAGAAATCTATTAAAAAAAGTGATTTGTTTATTAATAAATGTGGCTAAGTGAAAATATTATTTCGTTATTATTAAGGCATATGAAATAAATTGCACGTAAATGTAAATAAAAGTGTTAAATAAATGTTGCTATAGAAAAAGAAATATAAAAGTCTGCAATTTTGTTCGTCAGTGACGCCATCTTAATATATGTATGTATGTGAACTGCATCGTGTGTTTAATGTTTGGGGTGTAATTAAAAGTGGCATGTTATTTGTATGCATTTTATAAAATAAAAAAATATGTTATCTTTCTTAAAATGAAAATTTGTTATGTGCCTACAAGAATGTACATATGTATGTATGAAAATGTGTCTACAGGTAAAAGTAAAGAAAATTATAATAGATTTATCAATGTGTAATTAGGTAGTTTATTGCTTGTATGTGCATGTGCTTAAAGCATTTAAAAGTTGTTGTTGATATTCTCTATTAAAAAATATATACAGTGGCATTCGGTTATAGCGAACTTCAATGAGACAATAATTCCCTTTAACGAACAGGCCTGACAACCATTAGGTTCGTTAAATCGGAAAACTACTGTACTAATAAAATAATACATTTGTACATATTTATTTGATGTTGTATTTGTTGATATGTATGCATATACACAAATCACTTTGTATATTTATTAAAATATCACACTTTTTTAGTCGCTTTTTCAAATAATAGTGAATTTCGGTGTTTAAGAAAATGTCCAGTAAAAACTTGCGCTTTCGTTTTGTTCGTTATAAGGGTATTAATTTATATGTATGAATTCCTCTTTTAGGTACAAAAAAAGAGTGTTATAAGCAAAAAAAATCGCTATAAAAGAAGTACGTTATGATCGTAGTAATTTGTGTGATATATCAAAGCGAAACAGTTGGAACCGGAGAAGTTCGCTATAAACGATAATTCGTTATTGCCGGTGTACGTTCTAAGCGAACTCCACTGTACATGCATACATATAACCATGATATTTATAAAGTTTAAAAATAAAATACCGGCGCAATATTTGATGAAAACTCTATTATTTTATTAATTTTTTATCTTAACTAATTCTTGTCCAGAGATAATTGAACTTTCTAAACTTGTTTTGATTATTAATTTAATGTTAATTAATTTTTTATTTTTTTTTAATTTTATCAATTTAAATTATCTTTTAATTAATCAAAAACAGAGAAGTTTATAAAAAAAACGTAAATAAACAATTTGTTGTTGTCAAATTTAATTAAAAAAAGATCTCTTAATTCGTAATGCATTAGATTTATTGATTTTCATCATATGCATCTACAACATCAGCAACAAGTTGACTCATCTGAGTTATTTTTAAATTTATTGAAAAGTATTTATTTGCGCTTGAATATTTTCTGATTTAAAATATTATTTTTTTTACTAATTGCAGGTTACGCAACTAACAAAAAAGATTTTAAAAATAATGGCACATGTAATTAGGTAAGTTAGAAAGAAAACTTTTATTATTAAAATTATTTATTAGCCATGGAAAATTTTTATTTTGTTTTGACTGGCTCCGGCTGCAGTTTAATTACATACATTTTAATTTTTAGATGTAGGATATCAATGATTAGAACTTTGGACTTTTAATTTTTTGAATCACACTTTCCAATTGCGCTCTAGCAAATTAAATTTTTTAGTATCTCTCGATAGAAATTCTATAGAGTTTTTCAAATTTTTCAAAGTTAGTAAATTAATGCCGTTTTCTTTTCTAAAAAAAAATGTAACATATCTTTTACTTTTGATCATTAAGTTGCTATGTAAAATTTTCTTAAGACAAAAATGTTGCCTCGTAAGTGGTGGTACAATAACTTCTAGCAAACTTACTATTTAAAAAAATCATTATACCTATTGCAAATTTTTAATAAAAAGGGCAAACAATTTTGCAGTGTCTTTAGAAAAGAAAACGCCATAAGTCTCTCGTTTTTTAATGAAATAAATCAAATTAAAAGGGTATAAAATTTAACGATGCGTCATAAAGTATGCCCCAAAAGTGCATCTCCTAGGTTAAATGTTGTTTATTGTTAGTTTATGCAATTTTCATATTGCATAATGATTTGAAAAAATATTTTATGAATAGTTTTAAAAATCTTGAAGTTTTTAATTGAAACTCTTTTTGTATTATCATCACTTCAATTCAACTTCTTATCTATTTTAATAATATTTAAAAGCACAAAGATTTTAACTTATTTGGAGCTCTATTGTTGTTATTTTTTTTACTGTTTTTATTAAACCGTTCTAAATTCATTTTACTTAACCACTGCATTCTTCATAAATTCACCACTGTGTGGTGGTGGTGGTGGTTGTTTTAAAAATTAAAGGTGTTTGTCCATGTTAAGTTAACTTTGCAGTGGTGCACATTTAAAACATGGAAATTTTTAAAAAATTTATACATTTTTATTTTTTTTAAATGTGTTGTATTAATAGTTTTTTAACCGACTTATGTGTGTTTCCTTATAACTCCGCCATTTATAAAATGATTGCGGATTTTTTCTTCTTTATTTGGAAGAATGCACCTATTTCCCCATGTGATGGATGCTCATGCAAAGTAAATATGTTCATACTTTTTTTCAATACCTTCTACTTAACCGAGTCTTATGAAACTTTACATACACACTGCGTTATAATTATGAAAGTGGAAAGTACACAATTCTACGCCTAACTAAAGTTTTTGTTTATTTTTCAAACAAATTCTTACATATAGACCCTCTTGGGGCGAATTATCGTATGCGGGATTTTTTAAAAAATTTAAATTTGATGCAAATTTGTTGTTACTTTGGAAATAACTTATAAATAAATATCGATAAATATCGAAATATCGATAAATATCTATCGAAAAGAAAATTTAAAAGGTGGAACAAAATCAATAAGAATAAGCATCGCGAAATTTCTTCAAATAATATAGAATTCTTATAAAGAATACCCCCGTCTTGACTGGCAATAAATTTATTGACATATATTGCAGCAAATGTTAAAATTATGTTATGTCCAGTGAAGACGCATTTTTTTCGTACTTGGCAATAATTCTCAACAGTTTTTCGTTGACAATTATTGCGAACATAAAACGTCATAAACCGTTTGACATTTCCAAATAAAAGAAAAAGATGACGCGCCGCGCCGTTAAACAAAAAGAAGAAATTTTTTGCAAGAAAATTAAATAAATTATTAAAAGGCATTAAAAATGTAATTTAAACAGAAAAATGCAAAATTTCTTATTTTAGGATGAGTTTTTTTAGATGAAAATTTAAAAAGTCTTTCAGTTATTTCTTCTTTATTTTGGAACCTTTCTGTTTGAAATTTTGTAAATTGTGTGTTAACATAAATACGATTACCCATAGCAAAGCAATAAGTAATATTGTTCCGTTTTTCTGCCGGCGTTAATGATGAAACAGATCAAACTTCAACTTCAGGCTGGACAATATTTTCCATACAGTTTGACATCAAATTTCGCCAGAGAATGTGGTCATGAAATAGAATCTATTTTATTTTCACAGCGTTTTTTCTTATACTCTCAATTTTAGACACTCTTTCTCTCAACAATGTTACCGTGTTTTCATGAAATCACACACATGTTTCATACGAAAAATGCAAACAAAAGAAAATAAAACAATAATAAGAGAGAATTTGAAGTTACTGCCGTCGATTTTATTATGGGGCCATCAGCGTTTGTTCCTGAAGTTGCAGATTTGTTCTGTTTCATCATTTATTGCTTTATTGCCAACATATTTATTGCCAGTCAAGACGAGGAGTTAAGCTGCTAAAGTTATTTCTTTAAATAATATATAAAGAATCCACAAAAAAGCCTAAAGCTGGTAAAACTATTTATTTTCGAAAAAGTGTTGTAGAGTATAAAAATAAATAAAATCGCAAAAAAGTTCTCTAATTGTAGAAAAAATCTCAAATCAAAATTATCTTAATTCAGAAACAGAAAGTTCTAAACCCCGCAAAACGCATTTAAAATTTAAGAAAAAGTAAATCAAATATATATTGTATATATAAAATAAGAGAACCTTAAGAAGAAAAAATAAATCGACAAATGGACTCAACAAATTAACTAGAAAAACAATGAAAAAAGGAAGCTAAGAGCCGGCTTATCCACAAAAAGAAAAATAAAAAAGTTAAAAATACTGCAACGCTTAAACTCCATCTGAAAAATAAGATTTCCAAAATATTTATTTACATGAAATTAATTTAAGCATAAAGTAAATTACACTATAAATTCAATTAAATGTGTAGTAGACATGCACATACATACATACATGCATTTTTGTGTGGGCTAAAAGCTCCTGTGGATTAACGAATTTTATGTATCATGAAAAATTTTCGTTTACTAAAATATAATAATGAATTGACATTATGTTATAAAAGTCTTAAAATAATACTGCTTAGTAAAAATACTTTTGCAACTTCCAAAGCGGTAACACTCGCAGCCGCATTCCCTTCCAGAACATCCTCCCACCAAGTCCACTCTCCATTAAAATATGCCGGATCACAGCGACCATCAGCAACTTTATTATTAACGGCATGAGCGTGTTCGCGAAAATACTCAATACGCTCCAACATGTCACTTAATATTTTGGAGTTTTTATATTTTTCATATAAATTCTGTTGCTCACAAGGATCCGTATCCAAATCGAACAGACAAGGAGACTCCAAAGGCTTACAGGCCACACCGCCTTCTGTGGCATTTTCATATAAACATCGGACTGAAGCTAAATCTCGCAGCTGTGCGATATCATTGTTGGCTGAAGCAGCAAACTTGTGTAGTTCCCGCCACACCGGGGAGCTTTTTACAAGTTCTTCGTACAACGGCAACCGTGGATCTAATTGGGTGATATTATTAGAACGCTGTGACAGCCAGTCATCGTATAGACCCTTCTGTGTGGTGCCATTTATGTATTTCCATTTGCCTTTGCTAAAAACTGCATACTGCTGTATATCATTTATATTGTGCACAATTTCACGTTCCACGGACTCGTAGCCATACTTGAGAGCGGACCAAAGATTGAGGCCATCCAATTTAAGAGACTCCAAGTCCAATGCTATACCGGCTGCTGAGGCTAGAGTAGGCAGTAAATCGGCGATATAAATGGGCTGTTTCCATATGGTGCCTAGTTTTTCTAATTGGGTGGACCATATGGCAGCTGACGAACGTATGCTACCCTCCCAGGGAGAATCTTTTTGCTGTTGGCAATCAAAATTAATTAACGGACTTTGAAATTAGTAAGCAAAAAATGTTTACTTACCCCCCTTAAGGGATAATTCGAAGCTGTATTGGCATGTTGGCCCACTGTAGGGCCTCCATTATCGGATAAAAATAGCAAAATGGTATTATTTAAAATATGCTTCTCTGCTAGGCCTTGCACAACTTTGCCCACACTTTCATCCAGCTTAGACATCATGGCAGCGTAAATTTTTCTCTCGGGATTTTCAATGTACGAAAATTTCTCAATCTCTGGAGCCGGAGCTTGTAAAGGCATATCGTCGTTACCAGTATGCGGTGCTAAATGGCTTAGAATCATGAATAGCGGCTGTGTCTGAAAATCATGATCTCTTATACGCTTCAAGGCAGCCTGAGTCAATAAATCTGTCACATAAGAGCCATTGCCATTATGTATTGGCTTAAGATTATCCCGAAAGTCATGACCCCGGGAATAATTTTTATTCTGCAGTTCAAATAAACAATTCATATTTAAAAAAAAAAACAATTCCATTTTCGAAAGTTAAGCAAACACTTACAAACATCTCCAATGTCTGATCATAATAGTCAATATAAGAACCCAAATAGCCATAGTGTTGATCAAAACCCCTTAAAGTGGGCGTATAGGCTTTGCGTGACATGCCCAAATGCCATTTTCCTATAAGCGAAGTAAAGTAGCCACTATTATGAAATATTTCCGCCATGGTGGTCTCATTGACGGGCAAACTCCAAGGTTGATCATTAACTATGACATAGTGTTGCATGCCCGTGCTTATGGGATATTTGCCTGTCAGCAAAGCCGCCCGTGAGGGTGTGCACATCGAGGACGCGTACATGTTATTAAGTATGACGCCGCTATAGGCCAAAGCATCTATATTGGGTGTAAGAAACTCATTGGAACCACGAAAACTGACATCATCGAACCCCTGAAAATTTAGTTTATTTAATAGTTTTATTGATATAAATAAGTTCTAAGATTATTAAATTTATTATTCCAGACAGATCTCGATAAAATAATCAATATAGTAATATGATCGGTCGTAGCATGATCAGGGGGTGGGGGGGGCGGCTACTCTCTATTGCGATGCGAAAGAAAAAATGATAAAAAAAATCGAACTATTTTTACACTGAAATTGCCTTCGCATCGCAATAGAGAGTAATCCCTGAGGTTTAACTTAATCTTTAAAATCTCTCTGAACAGTGGAAGAGTTTCATGGCTTGCTCTGCAATTACATGTTCTTTAGAGAAGCCAATTAAATTGAGTACTCTCGATACCAGAGGACAAATTACGGCAATCGATACCGAACGAAATCCCATACAACATTTTTTGAATTTGCCGTAATTTGCCCCCCGGGTTTTGGTCGAAAGACATTTGAAATAAATCTTTTAGGACTCGTTTGATGATATCACAACGTGTTAATGGTTTGGGCTGTTTAATTAGGGAAGGTATAGCACTGATCATTGAAAAGTAGTGGCAATCATGAATACTGAACATCACAGCGTCCACATTCGTCGATATTGTAGCAAAATCATCGATGAAGTCAAACAATTAATAAAATTGCTACACAGTTTAAACAAATTTAGTGGTACCTATTTGACAATTTGGGACGCTGCAACTCTGCTCTAAAAGTGAACAAAATGCTCAATATCAGAACTGCGAAACTTTAAGTTTTCCAATTTCTGTATCACACAATTCCCTTCCTACTGTTTGCTAGGCATTATTTGCCTGAAAAAAAATAATTTCTTCGGATCCTCTTGCTTAAAGAGTGAGGGAGGATCTTCCTTCGACATGACCATTAGGACGGTTACAATTAGACTAGCAAATAGCGTACTAGACTATTAGTCGGGGGGTCGCAGGTTCGATTCCTGCGGTTTGTGTTTGTCCTTTAAAAAAAAAATCTATCAATGATTCTGAGTTTTTGCTGCACCTGTCTCATGATGTTTTTATTTTATAATTTGTGAAACTCTTGATTTACACAGTACAACACATGATAAATTCTCAATCAATCACACATCAATTCTCAGAATTGCACATGAAAGTATCCAAAAAAAAAAATAATTTAACGGTCATACGATTTTTTTTCTTCAAGATTTAGGATTTTTATCACTTTTTCTATATTTTAACACGGATATATCTCGGTATACCGTACGTACATATACTTGTTGCTTTCCATATTGAAATATTCAATGTTCTTCTGGTTTTAAAATGTAATTATTAATTATTAATGCAGCCAACTTGACAAAACGAATCATGCAGAAAAGTTCTTATTTTTTGTTGCTACTTACACGTGCAATTCTCAGAATTATGTCCCAAATCAATGAGCTGCAAAATGTTGTACTGTGTAATACACATGTTGTTGTTGTTTAGAAAGCACTTACCATGTCATCAGCCATAATTATCACAATATTCGGTTTGCTGGGTAACTCCCATGCTTGGCATTCTTTTAACATGAATATCAAGCAAACAATCAAATAACAGAGCTGCTTCATGTTTGCAGAAAAACTCTTAAAAATGTTAACGATAGATATGACAACAGATGGCGCTAAAAAAAGAAAGAAATATGTCAAAAAATATTATTTGCTTATTGAATGAATTCGCATATTTATTTGTATTATGTAATTGTAGACATTGCTCGCTTGCCCCAGTTCAAAGAGAGCAATAAACGGATAACAATGCATTTATAAACTCATTAAACTCTGTTAAAACATTTCAACAGATAAGAAAATGCGACTGATGAATGGACCTTGGCGTCAGGGTATTTTTTCTTTAAATGAATAAATTACTTTAAATGATTTTAGTAGAAGTAATAAAGAAAAGTCATTGCTGATTTGAAAAGGTGATTTATAACAATTTACAAGCTTAAGAAAATTAGTGGCGAGCTGTAAGTTATTGCAGTATCGGGTTCATTTTTGGAGGTGGGAAATTTTTAAATTGGCCACAATGTTTTCTAAAAAGAATAGAAGTGAATTTATTTTTGGAAACTTTAGTATTTGAGTTAGTCAAGGCCACACATTTTATCCATTAAGTACATACAGTGACTCACAGTGAAATTGGTCCACTTGTGAACAAGAACCTTAGAACGCATAAACTCTAAGAAATCAAACTTAGAAACAAAGGAAAAGGAATACAATTTTAAGTTTAACAATTTCTTATAATAATTATACAGAAAATGTGGTAAAATGAATCAGATTTGGCTAAAAATAGAATATTTAAGAAAATAATATAATAATAATAATGACAATGAAAATGGTCAACTGTAGATCGCTATGAAAATTTGCGGACCATTTTTATGTTCTGCTTTGGTTTTTTTTTTTTTTGACAACTTCGCAGTAAAGCAAACAACGATTTTCAGTTTAGTTTTAAGCTATTGCATTGCTTTTACCGCGGGCTTTGAGCGCGGCGACCGAATCAAGAAATTCCGTAACGAAAATAAAACCTAACACTAAGTTTGTTTCTTAAGTCTTTTGTTTTTTTAAGTATTTGAATCGCCTAGCGTATGTTAACCCCTAAAGTATGCTATTGCTTTCATTAACATGCAATATTGCCAGAACAGATTTTTACTTGTGGGAAAACACAAAATGGCGTACTTACGAGCAATCGTGGTTGGCAAAAAATGATATACACAAACAAACAGACAATTCGTAGGTTTTAAAGTGTAACTTGAATTAATATCAAAGAAAAAACTTGAATTAATATCAAAGAAAAGAAAAATACTGCATAAATGAAAAATTAATAAATAATTACAATTGCATAAGTTGATAAAAAATGCTATGCAAAAGCTTTGCCGCGGCAGTTCCCGTGTGCCACACGCCTTTTTTAATTTTAACATTACAAGATGGGACCAAATTCTACGCTGGAAATTAGAAACTTAATTATTGGCCACTATAAAAAAGGTAAAAAGATACAAGGCGAATTGCGCAAATTGCCAACGAAACCCGCAAAACGGTAGAAATCATCAGTCATGGTTTCAAAAATGAAGGACGGCTCAATCAAGCGAAGAACTAACCCAAACAAATTGTTTACAGAGCGTCAAGAAACGTGGAGGTGGACCATCAAGCAAATCAAAATTGATTCAAGGCTGTGTGGCACCAAAGCTGCGCGATATGCTGAAAAAACATTTCCATACAAACTCTCACGCAGAAATCATTCTCACAGTTCTTCGAAAGAATGAGTTTAATGGCAGAATTCTGGAAAAACTTGTTATTTATGAAAGTAAATATACAATATTTGGATCAGATGAAAGAATAACTGCTTGGAGAAAACCTAATGAAGAAATGAATTCAAAGCATTTGCGTCCGACAGTGAATCATGGTGGTGACCATGTGATGGTCTGGGCTGCTTGTTCGGCTTTTGGTAAAGATAAATTAAACTTTGTTGCAGAAAATTTAAAAAAAAAATTCTGTACTTAAATGTTTTAAAAAAATAATCTTAAGCAAAGTGCTGAGAAACTCCTTCCATTTTTATCCGGATAATGATCCAAAACACACGGCTGGAACTGTCAAGGAATGTTTGTTATACAATTGTCGCAGAGTGATCAAAACTCAAACCCTTGAACATAATAGAAAATTTGTGGCCGAAATTTTAGATGGAAATGAGAATACAAAATTCATTTTCAACCAAAATGGCCCGAAAAATGCCTTCTTAAAGGAGTGGAAAATTAGAAATCCGGAATATACAAAGGAAAATGTTGAATATAAGTATTTCTAATCGACTAAAATCGGTTATTCGTCAGAAAGGAAAAAGCAATTTTTCAACATCCGATTTCTCAAATGCTATACTGTTTCTGAATATAACGCCGACTGTTCTGAAATCTGCAATGGCTTGGCTATCTGCCGTAATAGCCGAAGTTCTTTCTAAGCGCCGATTTTTACCGATTTTCGATTTTTTAAAAAATTGGTATCTATGACTTACACTTAATTCTGTTAACTTAACAGCCTCTTAGTTAAAGCAATGTTAACTTAACAGCAATGTTACGTACAAACGGAGCCAATTAACGGAGCTAACTTCAATATCTTTAATATTGTTTTATATATCAAATATACTGCTTTAAGTTGATTGGCCGGAATCACGAATTCTTCCCTCAAAACTTTTCGTTTTTTTTTTTTGCATTTATGCAATGTTAATTCCGATATCGAACTCATATAAGTTTTTAAAACTTTCTGATTGATTCCACGACCTCGCGATATTTTCCTTCACTAAATCCACAAATTTGCGAATAGTAGATTTGTTTTAAAGCGGTATTTAACTTTAAATTGCTCATCTGTGATGGAGAATGGATTTGCGCTTTCTTTGTACACTTTTGGTTCCCGATAATTTGATATCTGAACTAAAGTGTCTGTGAATATTTGAATTTTTTAGTCTAGTCAATTAATTATCTGTTTTTGTATTAATAGTACTTTCCTATTAGGCGAGTTTGTCGAGTCCACAATATTAATTAAATCACTTTTTCAATAACTTTCCCGAAAGATGTTTTTATTAAATGTATGTTTTAACAAAACGGCAAATTGCCCTTTTATTTTTGGTTTAAAGAAGGGCAAAACCAACAATAAAATTTCAGATTTTATAGATGCTTTATTAAACGTTTACAAGCCTATTAATCATTTATATGAATTTAACTTTATTGAATTTTCCTTAAAAGCGGTTTATAAACCTACGGTAAGTTTTTATGAATATGGCTGTTAGTATGTAATTAAATTTCACTGCTTTTTAATATATAAAGTATGTATGCTTGTAGAACAGGCACTTGGCCCACCCTAAACGGGTGGACACTTTAGTATATCTCATGTTTTGTTATTTTCGTTTTTCATTAATTTAAATTTTAAATTAAACAAATTTTGTTTGCAATCAATACATGGGTGCATTGAATATGTTTTAAAGGTTAATTTGTTATTTCGTTGTTGTTT